>OY288108.1:140491098-141748554 GCA_958431115.1 Syrphus vitripennis | reverse complement strand
AGCAGCATTATTATATCAGCAAGAATCACAGCTAACTAAAACTGAAAACGATAAGATAAAGGTGCCGTTAAAGAAATCAGTGCGTCGTAGTCCTGAAGAGACAGTTGTTGTGTTAAATCAAAATATTGGTAATTCAGATGATTTGGTAGTAACGACACCTCCCCAATTCGTTGCAAATGAGGTCAAAAGCGAATCAAAACAAATGCCAAAATCAGTGAATACAACGAACGGTGAAGCGCCACCTAAATCCAATTCACCGCAATCCGCCTCAGCACCGTCATCCACAGCACCAACATCAACGTCTCCGATGGATTCTTGTGATGATGAATCACACAAGGATACAAAACCAATGGTACCGTCGCCTGCTTTATCGTCCTCATCTACATCATCCTCCTCGTCGTCCTTGTCAACAGCCACATTAACCCCATCCAGCGGGTTTACTCCTGCAACGATCAAAACGGAGAAATAGCCCTTAAATTTAAAAGTTTATGTTAAGCATACAAACATAGGCCAACTGATGAATCAATCACAATAATTTTGCATTGTTAAACTTACTCATTTAAAAAAAAACAAGAGGGCAACTTGAAGAAACCCTCTCCCCTACTCCTCCTCATCCCCTTCCTGTATATCGTTAGAATTTGCTTAGATTTTAAAAATCAGCAGTAAAACAAAATGTTAAACAAACATAACATAAAGATAGTCAACTGTGAGATTTAAATTATAGGACATTAAATTATTTTAGTTTTCTTTTTTTAATAAGTATTAGACAAAAAAAAATAAAAACAAAAAAGCTATTTAAAGTACATATAATTGTATAAGTTGTAAATATGTCTAATAACAAAAAATGAGAGTTTGTTGTTCGTTAAACAAAAACGAAGTCATGATAATTAAACAAAATTGTAGAGCTAGGCCATTGTATAAACGAAATTATATATTATATTATTGGTTTAATCATTGTGTTTCCAACTCAGTTTAAAAATTAAAATTTTATTTGTGGATTGAAAAAGAATGACGGATATCTTATTTTAGCAGGATCTTGAGTTCAGGCGTTGCAAATCGGGAAATGAATTATGTACATCAAATTGCTTTTTATGTCTTGATAACACGAATTGTTTTCTGTTCGATTGTTTCTTCTTTGAAATATTGCTTGGGGATATGAAGAAATATAAAAACCAAAAAAAAAACTACTCGTGTTTCAAAACATCGCCTGCGCTTCTTTTCTATTTATTCTAAATCCCTACATAACTGTTTTTGAGCAATGATATTTTTCAGAAACAATCATATAAAGTTATATAATTTTATATAATATAACTATATAGGAAAATATTCCCAAATAGTTAAATTTATTTAATAATAATTAGAAATTAGCAAAATAATTTATCTATGTTTTATGTCACTTGTGATTGGATTTTCGCATTTTAAAAAGCAATATCTTTTGACGAATAGTAATTTTGAAATGGAGTACCTTAGGTGGCATAATAAAACAACGAGATAGATTGCAAACTTGCACTTTTGACTTCTACAGCTTTTAAATATTAATAAGAAAATGTTTTTTTTTTTGTATTCTCACGAGCATTTCAATCTAGTCAAATTAACATATATATACGTAAAGGTATACAAAATGTATTGAAAAATAATAGATAATGATACAAGGTAGCGCCAAAAGCATTATAAATGTTTTCATTTTTGCAAATGGCGTCGATTTGCACAAACATGTACACTAATTCAAATCAGGATTTTTGTCTGAAAGTTGAAGGTTGAAAAAAAAAAGATAATTATTCTCAGGATTGTTTAGTAAATACTCCCTCCATATAAAAGTCAATGAAAATTGGGTAGTACAGTTTGGAGAATACTCAAAAGCCAGAGAAAGTTACAAAATGTCATTTTAACACAACTTTTTGTGTCAGTTTTCGTTCACTGTTGTTGATTGCTGTAGTAAAAAATAAAAGAATCCGTATCGGAAACTTAATTCTAATAGTGAAGTGGTCAGACGAAATAAAGGAATTTCTATGATGTACCCAATCAGTTTTGTTCCTTTCGTTAAATATCGGAAGTAAAAAATGCTGCCTAGTTCACCTCATCGAGATCGAGCAAAACTTCGTCTCATTTCACTTGATTGCAATTTAGCTGACTTTTAACTTTTTGGAAAGAATATTTCCCTTGGTTTTTACATTTGCAAGAGCTTCCCACTGTTAAAGCTCTGCTGTTATCATATAAACATTTTTAATTGAGTCCTAGGCAAAATTAAAATTCGTTCAAATACTTCCTTAGCGGTTTTTTTTTTGAAATGCAATGCTTTTGCCGAGTTTTGAATCAATAATTTGTGAAAAATAATAAATAATAGACCGGAAATAAATCGCTCTAAAACACTAAACTTGCCGAAGTTATGATCTTTGAATCATATACATAAATATGTTTTTAAGTCACAGCCGCTTTTTATTATCAGACTTAATCCATATTTAAATAGATCATCAAACATCCCTGTTTATGTATGCATTACAATTTCGAAACGTGATACTGTTCTTTCTTTCATGATCCGAAAAATAGTTTTGGACAAAAAATACATATAAAAAATAAACCAACATAAGTTCGAAATGCATGATCTAAATGGAGCATAGGCTATATAATGAAAAACGGCTATTAATTTCAAAGGTTGAATTTATGTTGTCTAGATCCAAGTTCTTCATTTTCAATTCCACACACCCTGATGTTGAGCTTAAACACTTTCTTCTTTTTTCCTAACTATTTACACCCAAAAAAATAACCATCGGTTTCTCATGTACAAGATTTTTAAAGTATCTATAGTCAATTTTCGATTAAATTTTTTTTTCTCCTGGAAACCAAACAAAATAAACAATTGACCAAGCCTATATACCAAATTAAAGCTAAAAGCAAACATGTATAATTAACTATAATAAAAAATTAAAAAAAAATAATAATTTTTTTGTTTTTTCCTACAATCTTTTTCATTTACCTACATATGTTTCGTTTTTTTTTTCAAAAGTTGACCACCTCAGGGATTTTGGCTTTCATATTTAAATTTTAATAAACAAATAAAGAAATTTTGTAAATTTGACTCTTAAACCAATAAAATGACATAAAAACATTTTTGACTTGAAAAATAAGGTTTTGAAAAACAAAAAACGTCAGTACAACTCCTTTGTCTTTTGTTTAACACACCATGAGGTTTTTATTAAATATAAAATAAGACTTTAATCAATTATTATTGTTATTGAAAACCAATTTAAAAATACAAATAAAAAAAACATAAAAATATGTGCCAATGTAATTCTCTATTGTTAAAAAAAAAGAGTATAAATAATCCATCGCTTCTCTAGCCCCAGAATTTGAATTAATTTTTCTACCTTACTTGCATCTTGTTATCGATTTAATCAACTTTTTTAGTTTTAAGATTATTTTTTTACAATGAAACCAAAGCTTTAAAAAAATTTGAATCTTAAGATTTATTTTGTAATTTAAGTTAAATAGTTTTAGTGTTTTAAAAAACAAATGCATAATACCAGTTAAAATTTTAAAATGTATAAATTAAACAAAAAACATATTTGAGGCTTAAATATCTTCATTAAAAGAACACAATATAAATGTTTAGCAAGATGCAATTTTTTTTTTAATAAAGACCCACCAGAAACAGAAAAGAAATCTTTTTTTTCTGTTTTTCTCTTATATTTTAGTTGTAAATATATTAAATACAAAAAGAAAGATAAAATCTTAAAGTTCTTAATTAAAAAATACTTAAAAATATACATACAAAAAAGCCACATAAATGTGGAAGTTTAAAAAACTTTAACTTTAGTGTAAACATTTGTAAATTTATCAAAACAAAAAACAACATGCTTAAGGTATATAAATAATATATACAATTATATTGACACTCACTTTTTAAATATCTTCAATTATTATTATTAAATAAAAAAAAAAAGGTTATTAAAAAATAAATGGAACTTCGTTTGAGATATATGTCACAAAGTGGCGGCTTTTATAATATTTTTTTTATTTAAGAAACTTCAACAAACATGTAAAAAGAAAATATCTAATAGAATTTTGTTTAAACTAAACAAACAAAAATTTTAATGCTTTTTGCTTTCAAAATAAAAATAAATATATTTTCTTTCATATAATAAACAAAGTGGCAAAATAAATAAAACAAACAAAGACATTTAAAAATATTTCTTACAAAAAAAATCATTACACTTAAATTAAACAAACAAAAAAGAGTTATATATACAAAATAAATGACATAATATATCAATGAAAAAAAAAATACATTGAACACAATTAAATACAACTACACACAAATAATAAAATTGTTTTTAAAAAATTGTCTTTTTGTAAAATTATGGAATTCATTCTTTTGAAATTATATTTATTATAACAAACAAATTAACGAATTTCACACAAATATAATATATCTACAGATATATATTAATATATATAAATCAGTTATGTATTTAATGTACACACAGTAAAAATAATGTTCGTCTTGTCAAAATAATAATACAAAAAAAAAAACAAAAAAATAGCTTTCTTTCTTTTTCGAAGCAAAACAAAAAAAAATGTCTAAAAACATTTTTATCGTTAATAGTTCATATAGTAGTAAAAACAAATATAACAAAAAAAAAACGATTATAATATATATTTAAAAAAAAACATATAACAGATATTTCATTAAAAATAAAACACAAAATGTTTATATTATATATAAAGCAAAATACAAATCTAAATACATATATATATGCATATATATAATCAGGTACATATTAAAAATATTATATATAATTAATATTACCAATAAAGCGAAAATAGTTTTTTTCTGTTTCTTTTTTAACTTTAAAAATTTGTTGTGAAAAATAATAAAGAAAGAATTTAAAACAACAAATATAAGTACATATATCAACTGATTTTTTCCAGTTGTTTAACGAAAAGCTATAAGAAATTAAACTAATTTATAGAGATTTTTGTTTGTTTTATTTTGAAATTTGTACAGACAAGTTATTTTTGTTGTTTTCATTTTGCAGTTCCAAGGAAAAGAATATTTCTTTTTAAAATTTATCAAAAAAAAAATAAAATAGTAGAATGTTTTTGTTTGTATTATTTAATTTTTTTTTTTTATTATTGAAATATAATTATGGATATAGGATTGACAAAGAAAAGTATGTGAAAAAACAGCAAAAAGAAGGAAAATATTATTAAATAATGTGAAAAAGTAGTAGATATAGAAAAAATAAAAAACAAAAAAACAAAACAAAAATAATTATAGAAATAAAAAAATCAAAATCAGTTAAAATGCTTTGTTTTATTCAACGAATAGAAATTGTTTTTAAAAATGATTTCAACAACAATAGCGTTAGTAAGTTTTAATGAATGTAATATTGCCAGTTTTGGACTATTTTTGTATGAACGAGTTTAGACGCCAAGTGGTTGAAATTCTGATGATACTGGATTAATTCTTATACGTTACCTTTAAATGATGTAAAATTTGTCCCACAAAGTTTGGTCACATTAATATAGGGCAGTAGGGAAGGGGTTGGTTAAATATCAGAGCAAGAGAGGGATTTAGAATAATAATAAATCTTATCTCTTCAAAATGGAGGAAATGTAATTCAGATTCATGTTTATGTAAAAAAAAAGTGATGTTCAACATTGAAGCGAAAGGCAATCGTTCACGACGACCAATTTGTTTTCTCAAATTTTTCGATAGCAAGAGCGCTCATCGACCGCTCCTGCAAAAGTGAATTGCCAAATTCACTTTTGCAGGAGCAAAATGGTGGGAGCCATAACAACACGTTACCCGCGTTTTATTATCGACCAAGATCCAAATGGATCATCCTGTGATAATAAAACTATTCAGATCCTACAAACTAATTCTTGGACCTTGAAATAGATCCAGATAACAGATAATAAAACACAGCTGTTAAGATTAATATCAACACGTTATTAGACGCGTTTTATTATCGCCCAAGATCCATATGGATCATCCTGTCATAATAAAACTATCCAGATCCTACAAACTAATTCTTTGATCTTGAAAAAGATCCAGATAGAAAGCAGGATCCCACGTTGTTTTTTGTATTGCGTGTAAAAGATAATCTAGATCCAGATCCCGATAACAGATAATAAAAAACACATCTATTGTTACTGTTTTTCATTGGTTTGGGAAGCCTTTAATCATACATTATATATTAAATACTGTATTGGATCAAAATCAAAAATAAGCAAACACTTAAAAAATGATGTAGGTAATCCAAAAAAAAAATACAAATTGATACTAAACAAACCTAATAACAATGGATTCGGTAGAATAGTCGGGCAAATTCTTAAACGCAAAACTTGCGCAAATTATGCTAAGCAAACAATTCCAAAATGCAAACGTAAACATCCCTGCTAAGCAGATTGTCCCTAAATGTAGTAGATTTTATTTTCATGCGCAAATGCAAATGTATTTCGGCAAATGTCAAAAATATCTTGCGCACTTCACTTGCTTTGCCTTTTCAACTGCATAACTGCATTCTTCATTTGCTTTGCATGTGGTTTGCTTTGCAAATGTTGCGCTTAAGAATTTGCCCGTCGATGCTAATGCTAGCCATTTTACAATTGCACGAACGTAAAAAATATTCCTTTCCGACTTATGAGTTGGGAATCTTTTTCGAATTCCTCTTTGAAGTGACATTCATGTCTTATGGGTCAGTTTATTTTCTGTCTCATTTTTCTTCTCTGTTGTACCCATTAATTTTCGAAAAAAGTCAGGGTTCATAATTTGTCTGTAATAAAAGACTGTTTTTTGTTTGTCTTGTAATTTTCTTTCAGATAAGTAAGTTTCTTAATAAAATATTTTTGTTTGTTTTTTTTTTATAATTTACTCATCTAATACCGGAGCAACTATCATGAGTAGATAAAAGTACTAGATTTTTTTAAAGGAAAACGTCTATAGTCGTACTTCCGAACTCCATACATGTCAAAGCTCATGAACACATCCCCATTTTGATAGTTCACTGACTGACGTGTGTCATCTGCCGAAGTGGTTCAGATGACATTTATCAAAATTATATTTGTCAAATGTTCACACTTTTGAAATTCTGATAACAAAAACATATAATTTATTGAAGATAGTGCTGTAAAACTCTTCAAATAGCAATTGCAACATTAGATTAAAACAATTACAACGTTGATCAATAAGAGTTTTGCATTAATATTGAGAGTTTCATTCAACTTTTAACTAAAATCAATGTAAAACACTTCCATCGATCATTGAAACATTAACTTTTTTATTGAAAGAAGTTTAATTTAGTAAATAATTATGTCATGTGGAGTTCACAAGGCCCTTTGGGTGTTTGTCACCATCATGATAACTTTCTGTGATCTTCTTAACATGTGCATTCGCAAATTGAAATCTTTCTGTCTGCGGTCATATGATCTGCTGAGCCATGGTCATGGTTCATATGAAATTGATTATCTGGAGCAATGTAAGCCAGAACTCAATAAGCTTCCGAAACATCTCAGTATAATTGTGGGACCTGACAATGACACCGACTCAGAGGTGCTCTCAAAGATAGCAGCCTATGCTCTCATTATGGACATCGATTACATCAGTTTTCTCGATGTCAGAGGGAAGTTTACCTTGGAAAACGTGCATGTTCCAAAGTTCGTATCGAGTAAAAAGATGCAAAATGGTCATTTCTTATGGTCCATGCCAGGTGATCGTAGTAAAACGGCTCAGTTAAAGTACAGAAATGGAATGGAAAAGTCTATAGAGGTAGGTTTTATTTTAACATCATCTATCTATGTAACTATAATTGTATTTAAATCATTTCAGGTTGCTGTTCTAAGTAAAAACGACGGAAAATCCCTTATCGCCGAAGTTTGCAGAGATTTGTTTGAAAATCAACAATCTACAGAGATTCAGGAAGCCCTTAAAGATCGGGCAAGTTTAACAAGTAAAATCACTAAGTCATTGCAAAGGAAACTAAACAACATGACCGATCCGGATTGTGCCATTATATTCAGCAATCATATGTGCACATTCGGACTACTACCCTGGCACACAGGATTTACAGAGTTTCACTTAATTAAGACTGGTAGCTACTTTAATGTTGAAACATTCGCGAGAGTTTTATATCGGTTTTCCAAGTGCGAACAGCGCTTTGGCCATTAGAGGCTTTAATATAGATGCAATTTTGTCCTGTTCATAGAAATAAATTAAGATATTTGTAATATATGTATTAAATAAGTAATGAAATTTGAAAACAAAAAATATTTATACTTTCGAGGCTATGGATTGAAAATCTTCATTTCTTTATATTTTTTGCTCATATGTAGCTCGAAAGCTGCCATTAAACACAACATAAATAACAGACGGAAAAAGTTTTTTTCTACAAAATATAGGTCATTAGCAAGCTGTTAAAAATTTTCAACTCTTCATGGTAGTTTTTAAACTATGCCCAAAAATGTACAAAACTGTGCGGGAAAGTATCATTTTCAGTCCATGGCCCGGACCATATGTTTTCTTTTTTAATTTATACATGTCGGTTTCAAACTATAAAAACTAGTGTGAGATCCCGTAAAAAATTATGTATTCTACTATCTGTCAGAAAAAAAGCAAATGTTCCCAGAATCATATCGCAATAAAAACTAAATTTTAAAATTGGAACACGCAACTATTGGTTAAGCTTTGGACATATTCTCAAATGCAAAACTTGCGCAAATTATGCTAAACAAGCTGTTTCAAAATGCATATACATATATAAATATAAATCTCCGCCAAGCAGAGTGTCCCAAAATGCAAAATGTTGTATAAACTCAAATTCATTTAAGCAAATGTTAGAATAATGTGCTGTTCACTCGTTTTCGTTTCGTTATTGTTTGCAGAACTAGCAGGAGTTTGATTTTTGAACTTAGGCAGTGGTCAACAGAACATTCATGTGAATCGTGAACGAATCGAACAGCAAAATATAACTGTTATATTATATAGACCATATGAGATTCCTCCAAAAAGCATAAGTGCTACGAGTACCTTTAACCAAATGCTACTCAAATTGAATTCCAAAAAAGCCCCCAAAAGATATCAGCATAATTTCGTATCATAAGAAAAAATAACCATATTACCAAGATTTACCGTAAACTCTTGGCCAGTGTGTATAAGCTCATAACTCGTAGGTACTCGAGTACCTAACGGTAATTCACTTTATTTTCTCAACTTATTTCGATATTTAACTTCATATTTTGTGCTCGTTTTTGTGTGAAAAAAAAATAAAACTAAATCAAATAAACGAACATCTCAGTTGTCTCATTGTTGGGAGAGCCTTTTACATAATTTCATAAGAGAATTATTATGGATATTTCAGAATTTCAAAACTTGGTATTCGGTAAACCGGCCCTTGTCTCACTGTTGATGAGAAGTCAAAAATATACTTTAAAATTACCAGAAAGAACCTATGTATTGAATTGCCATCAAAACATAGTCATTATTAATTAGAAATGTAAACTACGTAACACACAAGTAATTAAATATTTAATTGATCCAATTAAAATTACTTTAGTATGTAACTTTATTTTTCAGATGAAAAAAACGAATATTAATTAATACTAAAATTTAAGGACAAAAGTTGTTTTTGATATTGATAATTTAGAAACGATAAATTGACTAAGCATTTAACTTCAAAATGAGCAGGACATTGTAAAATCATACTGGAAACAGCTTTTTTACTATTTCACGATAATGTCTTATTGATGAGTATTATTTTCTAGCAGGATAATATGGCTATTCGCACAGCCGACATTGGAAAAAAGTAATTGCAAACTAAAAATGTGTGGCAATTGTAGTGGTCACACAAACGAAAAGAACAACGGCACCCATTTTTCCGGGATTTCTACTATCGTTATGTAACCTCTAATTTAAACCTCGAATTCGATACTTTTAAGAATCCAAAACTTGTCCTTTAAATCGCATTGTAAGTAAAACGAAAATTTCAAATTTTATTCCAATCACTTTGTTTTTGATTTTTCTTGTTTATTATTTCTACAAATTTTAATATAAATGTGTGTTAAAATATTTTGTTTTAACTATTTGTTATATGGCACACTCAAATCCAACTTTCTTACATAATGTATTTTTAAAAAATCTTAAGAATTAGGTATGTATGTATGTATAGTAGATACAAATTAGTCAATTCTCTTGAAGTTAAAGTTATTTCTGTTATTATAAATTTAAAATGATCTTGAGACCATCATCACCTTGGTTAAAGCATGAAGGACCTCAAATACTCTTTTGTGTGTTTTTGTTCGTTTTTTTTTACTTAAAACTCTCTACTATCTATAATGTTATTCCACATTACGAAGCATGTCTTTTTGAAAGTAAATTAATATCGGTTTCGTATTCGTTCTTAGGGATATTATGAGGACCAGGACCAGTATTCACTACTTTTTCACTGATCTCATGGAAACTGCCCCGAATCTGTTCTAAAGCATCTCCCAGTCCAGTTTTAATTTGATTGAATTCTTGAGTGATCAAAGACAAGCGCCCAAGAAGGTAGTTCAAATTCGAGTCCACTTCCATCATACGACTTGTGATTTGAGAAACTTTTCCTTCCATGCCGTCCATTGTAGCAAAAGTACCATTTACGTAGACTTCGGTTTGACCAGTAAGCTTATTCATAGCATCCTTACTATCGGACATCTCACTGTGCATGATTTCAATTTGCTGCCAAACTTGACCAAGCTCTGTCTCCATAATCGAACTGATGTTCTGGAAAGATTGAAGGTGATTGCTATTGATAGTCTCTTCGACATTATCAAAACGTTTCGTCATAGCTTGTTGAAGCTCCTGCTGTTGTTCTCCTAAAATATCAGCTACCTTCTGGCCTATTTGATATGTTCCGAATTCAACTTTTTGTTGGGTCTTCAAGATCTCATCGGAGTTTGATACGAGAACTTTGTTGGCGTTGTCAAGACCAGCGGTTAGTGCGGTGTGTGTTGAATTTAATTCATCATAGATTTTCTCCAAAATGTTAGTCGTGTTTACTATGTTTTCGCTCAACTTTTTAACACTTCTATCGATATTATCTTTAGAATCTTTAATATCAGATGATGTCCTAGCGAGTGCTTGAAGAAAAAAGAGTAAAATTATTTTAAAAATATCTACTACGTAGTAGCTATATTACCTTTGTCTGATGCACCCAAAGCATCAATTTTAAGAGTTTCCAAAGCATTCAAGGTTTCATTAGTCAGACCCTGGATAAAGTCCTTATCAGCTTGAAGAAGTCCAGTTGGTGCAGAAACCTGCGGTTTGATGGTTTTCAAATCTGTAATATTTGACGCAATTCTCCTGAATGAATCCATAACTTTATTCTCAAACTCGGAATTATCAATTATAACAGGAGCCGGAGTTGTAGATGGAGGTGGAACGTAAAGGCTGACCAATCTGTTCTCCATTCGATCAATGAGTTCTTCAGTTTTTGGACTTTGATTAACAATTATGTCAGTTTGCCTCATTAAAGTATCAGACATTTGTAAAAGATTATGAACACCGAGAGATAAATTACGAACTTCATTGAGCATATCAAGATTTGCAGGAGCCTCAACAATGACAGGCTCTTTGATCACAACTTTAGAACCAGCCGCCGGAGGGTTCTTTTTATTATTCTCATCCATCCATTTGATGAGCTTTATTACTTCATCAATTTTTTCAGTTTGCAAATTGTATTTTTGCTCTTGCTGAAAAGAAAATCATTTTTACAGATTTATTAACACATTTTTTAAATACTAGTTTTATAAATATTTTATCTGCCATTCAACAATAATTATGTTTGGAGTAAAATCCAATTACATAGGTGTAAACCTCAAAACGGTCAAACAATGCTGAATCACAACTGTGGTTCGTTTTACACTAACACTTACAGCCATTAAAAGAGTTTCAATTTGGCTAACACGTTCATCCAAGCGGCTAAAAATTCCCTTCATTGGTTCCATAGATTTTTGGCCCATTAGAAGTGACTGTATCCCTTTTTTTAGAATTTCACCCAAAGCTCGTTCTCGATGTTCATGGCGTTCTAGTTTGTTTTCCAATAGATTGTACGATTTCACTAGCGATAATAACTGTTCATTCCTGGAAAGTTAAGAAAAAAATATTCTTATTTTCATTAAAATTTCAACTTGAAATTTTGTGTAGTACTATATAGTTGCGAGCGCTTTTTGCATTGATTTATATAAACAAACTTTTCGCAAAAAATCATCAATATTTTTTGGATTTTTCCCAACCAATCGATACTGCGGATCACAGCAACTTAATGCTATAAACTCTCAACAGAAATGTTGCGTCACCTTTTATACCATCTTATTTGCGAAATAAAGAACAAGCCTGTGCAGTGAGAAATACATGTATAGGGGAGTCCCACAGGGAGCAATTCTGGGACCTCTTCTCTTATATTAATAATGGACTCTCGATAAAGGTCTTATATCCAAATGCATGCTGAAGATCTTAATGTTTAAAAGATTTTCCTCTTAGGCTGATTGAGAATTGAGCATATGGAACCTACTATAAGCAGGAAACTTGACGATATTTTTAGATTGTAATTTGTAACGGACTGTTCCTTAACCACCTAATTTCGAAATGCCTCGATAAAGGTAAAAAGCCAACAATAAATAGCTGTGTAAAATAATAGCAGTGTGCTTAATCCTGATGGTTTTTTGAATTCAAGCTGAACTAAATTTCATTTCTACAATTTTTATTTCTAAAATAAATTATCTTCTAAAATAGAGAAACATTCCTGTCTAAATATATCAATCATAAACCCATCCATACAAAATGCAATAACATAGAGCTAAAATCATCATTATCATCAGTAAGATCATTAATTGAGTTAAGGCCATCTGTAATGATGTTCCCTGTGCGTAGGCCTTTGCACTCTTAATAATAGGAATTTCAATTTTATTTATTTTCACTCGAAATGGATTTTTCTTGTTTGAAAGATCTGTTCTGATCTGACCCTGCAACTGCAAGATTATTTCTTGCCAGTTTGCCGCGCTTTAACAACGAAAGCGATGCATTCCAAAAATAGAGTTTGGTGCGTAAGGGCAATTCGACCATAAATATCGAAAACCTAAATTCGTTGAACAAAGTTAAGCAACTTTTAGTTGTGGATGGTGACGCAGAAGTCAATTTTATGCAACATGTGTACAAACACCTATAATTCAGTAACCCAGAAAAAAGTCATATATCTTTTATGTCACAGTTTTTTTTTGTGATTCATCATATGGTTATACTTATTTTTATTTATTGGCAAATGAGACTGTGAAAATGCGTGTTTTGAAAAATGCACTATGGGAAATTGTTTTTTTTTTTATTTTATTTTAAAAGGGAAACTTTGTTGTCTCAAAACATATGTATGTGCAAGATGTCAATGTACTCTTTTGACTGCATCAGTTGGACGAGTGTTATATCCAGCTTAATTATGAATAATTATATTCACGCACTCTTATGATGGCTTTTCAAAATTGTGTATATGTATATGCTTATGAAATAATTTTTAATTGCATTTGTCGCCGGATTGTTTTTCTTTTTAAATATAATGTATGATGTTATGATGTATTTAAAAGAATCTGCAATGTCTGTAATGTTTAGTGTACAAGTGAATATTAAGCATATCTCTGCTAAGAGTGAACTTATAATTGAAACGCATCCACTTTGTCCATATGAGGTATTTCATGTAGATCAGCTTATAAAATTGAACATTTAATGCCATGTATGCAAATAATGACTTCTTATAGAAGTTTTAATTAAACGTCGTTAATATATCATATTTGTAAACGTCAAATTTGACGATGTCGCGGCTGTATACGAACTTTCAAAATATGTTTAAAGTTTCCTGTCTCTCACTCTTTTATCGTTACTTTTACAGTAAGTGCTCACCTTAAACAATTCAACAGTAATACTCGCGCTTCTAGGAATGCTCATCAGTTTACTCTTGAACCCAACTTCGGTCGTACTGTTAAGTACAGGGATTCGCTTTTTAGAGAATTTTTTACGCGAATGTTGAATTAGTAATTACCTTCCACGCTCTGTCTTTCCCTCTCATTGTGATGTCACGAAATTCACCGACATCTCACCGTATTGGATCTTGGATGAATGTTCCAATGTTCCACCCCTTCTACAGTGTTGCCACCCTGGCAAAAATCAACTTGAGTGTACAGAAATATATTTTAAAAAATCCTTGCAAAACATTAAAGCTATATGTAAATGCTTTTAAAATTTTCAAAGTTGATTGTTCCTTTTTACTTCTTCGATTGCACATTACACAAAAGCACATGCACGATCGTTATAATTGATTTAAATGTACCTATAATATATACTTCTACTTACATGATATCTCTGGCTGGAGCCAGATCTATTAATCCAAATCCAATTAGTGTAACGAATAAAATTCCAATTGATTTCCTCATGATTGTGCGCTCTGATAGAAGTTTCTTGTGCGTAAGTATATAATATATACGTTGGGATCAAAAGGTTCAATCTTCTTTAAGCGTTTAACAACAGTGGTGACTTATAGACAAGAAAATCTTCTTAACTTGTCTAGTATAATCTGCAAAAAAAAAAAAGAAAGAATAAATTAATGTTGTTTACGCAAATTAAGGCCACGGCGCTTTCAACAACTTTTTAATCGAAGAATTTTATTTTTTTTTTCATTTGTTTTCATCTTCGATACAATTGGAATCTTTACGCATCAATATAAGGTGCATTCATGGAACATGTTTAATAAAAGAATTTCTTTGAAGCCAAGAATAGTGTTGGTTGGTGTAGCACTGTGAGTTATATGTACGTATGTATGTATAAGTCTAGAGGAATAAAAAAGGGTATGATGCATCATTTTCCGTAATCGATTTCACACATTTCATAAAACAACAAGCTTTCCAGATCAAAATCTACTCGCGTAAATTTTTAAAAATCCTTTTTATTAACAATAGGTCTAGAATTTTTTTTTCTATCAATCTCTTTACAAAACTGAAGTAGAAAATCAGAGTGGTCAAACATAGACTGCAAACTTGGCATTACTTTTTTTTGGGTATTAAGGGCTAAGCTCATAATATGATTTACTTCCCTTACTTTTAAGAACGATTAAATTAGAAAGATGATTCAAATGTATTGCACACTTTTGAATCATCGACTTCTCCACTTCTCCACTTCACTTGTTAGTAAGGTACTTTTCGTTGGTTTTTGACATTAGATTTCAGATTTATTACCGTTAGTCCTACCGTATGTCATTGCCAGGTATTCTTATAGGTCCATCGAAATTCATTCAATAACGTGCAAAAGCTTTAAGAATAGAAAATTTCAATGTTTATTGTAGACACGGTAGCTTCATAATATTTATTCAAAAATACTAAATAACTATAAATTTTCAATGGTGTTTTGGTTTTCCATTAACAGAAACAAAAAAAAACTTATTTTGAAAATTTCCAAAGATTATTTACCTAAACATCTCTGCTCGCCTATTACATATGTCTATGGCACTGTAAAATTACGTTACAATTTATACCTAGTGAATTTTCATATCTAAAGCTTTTAAATAAAAGTAATAACAAAAGAAATTTAAAACAAAAATGTTTTTAAAATGCAAAATTTTATAAATTTATTTTTAAGTAAGGTGCATTTTTTTTGTCCGATAGTGGAGCAGATATGTGTAGGCAGATGCAAGTTTAAAGGATAAAAGTAATGTATATGGCTATATTTTCTCTGTGCCGAGCGTCAATGGATTTTATAGGTATATATTTATATAAACAAATAACAAAATATCGAACAAAGTAAAAACAATTAAACAAAACAATTTATTTGCTTGGTGTATTATATTGTAGATGCTATATTATTTTCTTCTTCTGTTTTAAATAGGTATAAGTAGTGTGTGAATGCAACTGAGAACAGAAAAAGTTGGCGCCGTGACAAAGCAATGAACTAGATTTTCCGCGTTTTTAGAAAATTTATATCCGATGAATATGCACTTTACTTAACAACTTGGAATTAGTATCGTTGTCGATTGATTTAGGCAGACAAAATTTTAAGATTTGACTTTGGTTTAAATATATTAATATTTTATTATTTCTTATATTTATGGATGCAGAAGGAAAAAAATTAACAATAATTAAATGCCTTGTTATTATTAAAAATACAAATCTTTAATGTTTCAAACTGTAAATAAATATTTTTTTTATAAAATAGTTGTAGTTGTGTTTGTAAAATAGTTTAGAAATATTTTTGAGTTAGATATGAATTTTAAAATTCTTTCAGGATTTCGAGATATTTCAAACATTAAATTTAAAAAAAGTCCTGTATCAAAAGTGAACTTTACATATATTAATCTGAAACAACAAATTAAATTAATGTTTGGATTAAATGATTGAGTATTATGAAATTGGATTAAATACATCTGAATTAATATTTTAATCTGGCCCTGCAGAGCCACATTAACTTGTATTTACAGAATTTTTTTTATAAACTGGCGTGCTTGACGAGTTTTGATGTTTATGATGTGCTTATTGTGAACCAATTAACAATCATAATAGCAAATATTTCTCACCTTTCACCTTTGTTATAATACTAAAGTGAGACTTTTTATAATAATTTAATAAATACTCTCATGATTTATCATGATATACATATGTATGTAGATGTGTTTCTAGGCGAACATGACTGTATTTTCCGCATAGAGCAAGTTATATATTATATTTTTAAAATATAAATAAATAATAAAGCAAATACTTTTAATTGATTTTCTTTGTACTCATGAATTATAAAAAAATTTAGCCAACTATCAACAGAACAAAATTTTTTTTGATTTTAGATACAAAGGGACGTCCCATAAAACTGGTTTTTTTTTGGAAAAAATAGTTTTTTTTTAAATGAGAAAAAGAATATTTTCATGGACTGCTGATCTGGCTATAGTAAAATGAAAAGTTTTTTTTGGTATACGATTTTCAAACTACTATAACTATGATAAATCACATTTCATCTGATAAGTTTTCAAAGAGAAGCTTCTCCTTTTACACAGAACTAGGATTTTAGGCTTATCATTGAACTAAACTTTTTATCGCATTTATCATAGAACCAGAATAGCCTTCCTGATCTTATTTACTACTTATGATACTCAAACAGAAAAACAAAGAATAAAATTGAATGAATGGCTGAACTTGAATCAATCCCGTATAGCTCAAAATCCAATTTGAATCAGTTGCGGAAGGGATCGTAAACAATTTTATTTTTTTTTTAATTGTAACACGATAACGCAAAGATTACCTACATACATATATTTAAATTAAAGCGAACACTGACATGTATTTTATATAATTAAAAAAATAAACAGAATTCTTATCATCATCAATTTTCTTAAACTTATCTCTGTAACTACCGCCACAGCATTATAATAATCAATTTCGGAAGCTTATTGATCAAATCAAAATTTCCATGAGTTCAATAATCTTTTCTGTGCAAAAAAAAAAACAAGACGTTATTAAAATCAAATATACATAAGTAACTATCAATCAATCAATGTTTAGAAAATTCATTGAAAAAGTTTCTGATTTAATCTGATTTAACTTCTTAATTCAACTAAACAAAAAGCTTTTTTAATAAGACTTGTTTTAAGGATAAGTATTTCAGAACTTTTTGTTTTTAATACATCCTAGAAATCTGAAACCGATCTCGATCGGTTGCAACAAATCAATAATTTTCTGCAATTGTACATTATTTGTTTTGAACAATCAATTGTTTTTTTAATTGGCAGAATTCAAAATTTCTTCTTGTCCAAATATCTGTCAAAGTTCCTGTTTAGTAAAAAATGAAGTTTTATAACTTATTTACAAGTTAAGTAAGATTAAGCATTTTCGGCTCTCAACGCAAAGGCTTTCTTTTTACTTTCTGTTCCGATTGAATTAAAAAAAAATTAATCTATAAATTAGTTAACCTGGGAATAAGGCCTAAAGTTTAAACTTTTTTTCTAAGAGGGCAGAAAAAGTTTAGCCGGTTGTTAGACATTTGGAACTGTTTGTTTTACTGATAAATTGACAATATTGCTAGATCTGACAATTATCTACACTTTAGCAGCTATACTAAAAGCTATAAGCGGAGTCCAAGTTTGTGGGACACAATCATGCAATTGATTTTAATCACATTTTATTCATCTTTACACTCTGAATTTTTTAAAATTTATTTTCATGATTTTAATTCAAAGCAAAGTAAACAAAACTTTAATTACCTTTTTATAATAATACAAAATAATATTGCGTTTTTTCTGATAGGTTATCTTATTGTTTGTTGGTATTGTAATGGATTTTGTTATCAGAAAGTGTAGTATTTTCAGGTCAAAATGTTGAAATTCTAATTGAATGCAAATTTTATAAAAATAAAAAGCAGACTTTTTCGTATAGATGAAACCAGGAAAGAGTATAGATAAATCCGAAAGTATTAAAAAAATTTACAGAAGATCATTGAAACGAAATTATTATATTTGCTTAGTAGGTTTTTGTAGCTGATATGAAATGTCTGAACTTTAACTTAATGCAAAACAATAATTAAATTATAGGAAGCAACAGGAAGCAAGCTAACAAATCGCTTTCAAACATAATTTTCAAAAAAAAAAAAATAGGAAAACAAGACACCTTTTTGTTTTTACACTGGTGGAAAGACGTTTGCAAATTATATTTCTACTTACCTTTTTATTAATTTTGTATATAGATCAAAAAACTGTTATGGTTTAAAAAATCGGATCGCCTGAAAATCACTGCATTGCACTTTTTTATTGAGAAAAAAAAAATTCAAATCTCAGATTCACCAACTTTTTGTTTTAAACACTTCGAATTTCAATTTCGCCTCTGTAACACTAATATAATATAGAAATCGAACAAATGCCTCTGACTATGCCAAGCAAAGGTTCCACGTTAAATGGATTCGCTGTTCTTAGAACTTAGCTCTGGGGAATAAACGTCAGCTATATAATAGCTGCTAAGATGCTCTGGCTTGTCGATGTGTTATTTTTTTATTCAAGGAAGTAAGATAGAGACAACCACAATATGTACCTCCACTGATGGCGGCAGCTGAATGAATGAGCGATTTGTCGATGATCATCGAGAACGATGTTGTATGGAAAATGTTACTCCATTACACGGATTCTCATCCAGAAATAGATCGTTTTTTTTTTTTTGGTACTTGCCATCGGGAAGATATTCTGTTGGGTTTGAAATATTTCTTCTGCCTTTGGATTTGACTACTAGAAGTGGTGGCGTAGCAATCATTGAAATATTGAAGCATAGAGCTGTGTACAACATTTTGATAAACGGTCCTCGATCAATAAAATTACTTTTAAATAGTTTTCCTTTTTTTCATCCTTCGAGTGTGAAATTTAAATAGTTTAACTAATAGTGGTCTCTGATAAAATTTTACTTCGTTTTTATTCTAAAAATATAGAAACAAAAATCAAAAGTGTTAACAATTTTTAGCAATCGAGTCAAATATATCCTACTTAGAATATTTAAAAAAAAAAATTAAAGTAATTTTTTTTTGATAGAAAATCGATAATTGATGACTTAAATGCTCAAAGGACATGACACGCTTTTGAGCCTTAAGCGTACAGGGACAAGAGTGGTACCAAAAGAAAGGTAATTACTTGTACATCAAAACTGTGAAGTCTTAGGAAGATCGTAGGTGGGGATTTCGAGATTTTCACGGTACCACTCTTGTTCCTGCACGCTCATGGCCCAAGCCCCATACATTTTTGCGTCATCTCCTTTGGCTTAGTTTTCTAGTTTTACCGAAAATATTGAAAAGTGATCACTGTGACCATTTTCACACACGGATGAATTTAAAAGCACAGAAACATAATACATATTACAAATTTTCCGGTTTATTAAATAGTCTACTTTCAAACTGGAAAAAAGATTGTTGGTTGAAAAAAAAAATTACACACTACTGTAGAACAATGAAAGAATTCATACATATATGCTGTTTCTATGATGATTATACTTGGAACAAATAAAGAAAATGATGCATTGATCCTTTGGTAAGATAACACCGAAACAGACGATTGACATGGGTTATAAGTTCAGACAAGTAAAATGCACTGTTATGCATTTTTTTGTTGTTTATTTTAATCATGTGAGTGTCATCTTTCCTAGGTCAGTGTTATTATGATAACACGGTTACAATGGTTGTTCTTAAGGCTGATAAATAACATATTTTTGAAGTTCAAAAGATTTCTGACCATGGGATATATTGTCATCAAGCAACTAAATAATTACCGTAATGGTATAAGTCATTCGTCGAACAGATGAATAATGCTGCATTAAAAAAATAAGTATATATGCACACGTTACACATGCTGTAAAGTTAACTATTCTCGAGATAACCCCGATCTCTTGCATTGGGTAAAGCAAGTTTAGGAATTGTTTGTGTTAGTAGATCGTTAGCGAGTACTTTTGCTTTTATGGCTCAAAAAGGAACAAGGATGGTGGCAGTACAACGCAAGTGCGAGGTTTATCTCGTTCAGATAGAATATTAATAGTAACAGTTAGTACGCATATTGCGCTAAAATTTATCTTTTTTTTTATAATTTTCCTCCAAAGATACATTTTAGAGAGCATTTTTAAGTTAAATAACTAAACTCAAATTATTATGAAGTAGGTACATACTTTGATAATGTCACTACTTTATTGAGCGCACTAAATAATTTTTAAACTATTTTCCACAGATAAATTGTGTCATTTCAGTAAATGTCAAAGGAAATCGAAAGGGTAGAAATAAAAAATAATTGAAATAAAACAAGCCTTTTATGTTTGTTTTAAAACAAAAAATTATATGTATCTCCAATTTAAAAATTTATCGAGACTTTTAGCAAACCGTTGAACAGAAAAAAAATTATGGATAAAATTTAGTTTCGCTTAAATTTAAGGGTTGAGGCTGGAAATGTAGCGCTACCTTTCGTATTGAATAACCCATCTAATTATCTTACTCGTATATTCATGCAAATAATCATTATATGTACATAGATCACATAACTCACAATCATAAACCATTATATACTAATTCTATTGTTTTTGTTCCTGTCTGAACTAAATACAGTTGTTCAGGAAAACCCTAACTGCGCTCAATCAATAAGATCTTAGAAATATTTCACAAAGATTTCTATTCATTACTTTTTTTGTTTTTATATTTGTTAGCAGATATACTTTTAGAGCACTGAAAAGTTTATGAGACTAATAACTCGAATAAAGTCTCCACCATTAACTTATGAAAAGAGAATATTCTGAGTTATGAGTCCAATAAACTAATGAGCACTTGGTTAGTACGGGCCTTAAAGTTTTTTCTTAAATAAATCGGGGGCCAAATAACCGCATCAGTGGGCCCTTTGAAAAAGTGACATACAACTAACAACTATTCCAGTGTGCGTGTTACTTCACGAATGCAAGGTTGATATAAGAATAATTGAATCTTGCAAGGTAACCGTTAGACTATTGTGGAGGCATAAGGGGGGAGAGGTAGACTCGGCCCCTTAGGTACATAATCTATGCACAATTTTAATGTTTCAATATCGAAATAGCGCAGTGTTTAATACTGAAATTGAAGCAATATTATTTGACAGCATCCGTACATGCATGAAATGTTGTCTGGTAATATTTCAATGGCCAGTTGCATCGAAATTAACTAAAACTAGTTTTTGCAAAAATGCTTATAGATGTATCGGCCTGGTAAATTTATCTGACCTTCACTGTTTGCGAACCATTCCTGTATCTAATAACCTGTTTTAAGAACTGAATGAGAAGCAAGTGAATAGAAAATTTGGAGATGTAAAACTTCACTGTAAAAACCCTTCTACACCACTCTACTGAGTATTAACACAATGTCAAAAAAGTATAAGAAAATGATGCATGTGTTATTACTTATTGCCTTTCAGAACCAAAAATATTTGGAGCTACCGAAAAATACCTTTGTATATGAAAACTATAGTACTATCATGGTGGAAGTCGAATGGGGCGACATCTAATTTACCTATGCAACCCTTACTCTTTTTTTTTTGCGGAGAGCTTATGGAGGTTTTAAATGATATTTATTATTATTTTTTGGATGCAATAATCCAAAAAATAGTCTACTCTTGCCCCTACCACCAATTTTCGACGCTTAAAGACTCCCCCAATCGAATTTTACACCTCACATTTTGCAGCGCCACCACCAGGACCTCTGCAACCCTAAAAAAAACTCGCCATGATAGTACTATAGTTTTCATATACAAAGAAAATACCATTTTAAATTATCAAAACATTAAATATTCCAAAGCATTTCGTGCAAGCAGTCATAAAATTTAAATTAATAAAAAATTAATTTAACAATTATTGTGAATGAATTTTCAACCATTTCTAACTTCACACTCGTTGATACCAACATGTGTTTCTGTTTCTTTTTGCGTCTTCTTCCTAATTCTAGAAATGTCACTTTTCTGTCTTGTTTTGGTTCTTTTCTTTTACATCCCCATACACTTGACTAGTTCGTTCGGTCGGCCAAAATAAAAATAAATTATTGCGTTATGCAAGAATAAAATGTTAATAAACTTATTTTATATTTATCAAACAAATAATTTCAATTCAAAAGTAATTTTTTCATTTCTAAAATGTATCGAATGCTATCAGTAAAAAGTGCAACATTGCAAAATGTTCGGCTAATAGTTGGGCAATGTGCTCCAAAATTTGATTTGATTGCTGCGCAACGAACTCTCCAACCTAATTTTTTACCAATTTCATCAGATAACAACATAGTTCTTCAGACGTCGGATAAGTGTAAATGTTATTCATATGTTATTCGAATTGAACTAAACGTAATTTTGTTAATTATTTTTTATAGTAAGGACTTGCCTTCAACCGGCTGGGGAGCGTCATCAATCAACGCACAGCACAGCAAGTAATCCAGATCATGTGAAGAAAAAACGAAAATACAGATCCAAATTTTCTAAATATGTGGAATTCCTTGAAGGTTTAACACTTTTTTGTACGATATTTTCACATATTTCTATAATTATCCATAATTTTAGTGACCGATTCAAAGCCAATGGAACGCAAAGCCAAACTAAAACGTTTGAAAGCACAAAAACTTCAAGAATTCATAGCAAAAACACAGCAAAAGATTTTGGAAAAGCGTGCAAAGTCTGAAAATGGTTCTTCTTCGAAGAAAAAAATCACTGCAGCAACCTGCAGCTCAGCCGCCGCATTTAGCACAAGTTCTTTGTCAACTTCAATAAAATCAACGACTTCTAAACTTAAACAACCTATGGAATATCAAAAGTTTGATATGGATGTTCTCAACTCCTCCATCAACCAACAGGGAGTTTTTGATGAGAAACCATTGATTTTTCTTGGCAAACATGCCAAGAAGGTTCTTGCAGATTCCGAAGACATCAAAAACATCACAACCAGCTATAATAATTTTCGCGAATATCTCGAAGCCATGGGCCACGATGCACTTGATCACGAGTAAGAAATTTGTTTTATTGCTTATTCAAATTACATACATTGTTATTTTGTTTGCAGGTTCTTAGATGACAAACTAGATGAACCCGTACCTGATTTCCTTGATATCGCTCAACCTATCGAACCATATGTTTCTCCTCATTGTGAAAATATGAGTACAAAAAAGAAAATTTTGGAAACAAAATCAAAACATTCAACCTACAAATCGAAATATCACATAAATGAAGATCAAGAACGCATAGCCAGAGAACAGGCTTTGATAATAAATTTGAATTCATATCTAAAAGCTTGTGTTTCATCAGGATTGGTTAATCGTGGTCTGACAACGATTCTATCTTATCGTCAACGAGCTAAAAAGCGAAAACAATCATGTTTTCCAATCGATCTTTACAATATTCTTTTGCATGGATATGCAGAAAAGGGAAGTTTTGATCGATTTAAGGAAGTATTTGCTGTTTTGGAAGAGGACGGAGTTTCTTTCAACGAACAGACATTTGCAGCGATATTTGAATGCCTTGGTCGCACAGAATCATCTGAACAAAATGTGCAATTGATTCGAAAATACACTGCAAAGGCAAAGGAAATGGTAAGATTTTCTAATTATCAATACTTTCTTCAATCTTTAACATTGAAAAAAAGGAAAAAATGTTTCTTTTTCCCTTCGATTATTAAAAAAAAGAATATGTATATGTATGTTATATCCTATTTCCAGGGTATATCGCTTAACTCAGTAATGGATAAAAGTAAATTTGAATTCGATGGAAAAGAAATTGCATTGGATGCGATTCGACGAATAGAACCCGATTTTGTGCCTCAATATACACCACCAAATTATGATTATAACAATGTCCTCTTAAACGGACTAAATCAGCATGAATTACAAGAACCAAACAGTTCAACGACAACAAGAAGTCCAATAATGCGATCAAAGCAAGGCTATACAAAAGACGAACTCCAACAAATGGCAAGAGAACAGCTGAAAATTGAACTAGAAGGTTCATTAACTATAAAAAGTATTGAAAATGCCAAAGAGTTTGCCAATGCTGATTTTTGTGTAGGTTTTCTTTTGATTTTTTTGATTTTTATATTAAAAAGTTTCTGAGATGGTTATTCCTTTTTAACAGCGTCAAAAAATAGAAGAATTGTACACTATCTGGAAATCACAAATAAGCACTGCAGTGAATAGAGATTTAAATACACTCCGGGCGCAAATTCGTTATAACTCCCAGGGCAATATGACTTATTATACATATTTGAAAATTCTAGATAGTGGGCAATATGTGGATATTCTTTTAAAAGAAATCCGAATGCTGGCTGAAGGTTCAGAGACATATAGTCCAACTGTGGGACAGCTGTATAAGAATCTTGGAATAAAAGTCCAACAGAGGTTTTTTTTTTTTTGATTTCTTGCAATAAATATTATTATACGTTTTTATTTTTTAGATATCAAATCGAACAAAAAAAGCGAAACGGAATTCTCGAAAAAGTCGGTGAAATTTACGGAAGTTACTGCAATAAATGGGAAGAAGGTGTAACCAATGACAATCCTAGACAAATTTGGCAACGTTTAGTTCATGAGAATCGAAATTGTGGACCTAGTATGGATATAATCGATGCACCATGGCCAAAAAATGTTCTAGCTGGCGTTGGACGTTTTCTCTATAATATACTGATGCGAGATATTAAAATTGATTCGTTTATATTGAGAGCAAATAACAAAAATAAACAATCGAATTTTATGCCAGCATTCTATACGCTTTTTAGGAATCAAGGAAGATTGATGAAGGAAGAAGTTAAGCCCCATCCAGTGTTGGCAAGGTAAAAACAATATTTTGAGTAAAATTTTGATCTCCTAAATTGTTTGCTAGTTTTTTTTTTTTATTTTCTCACTCCACTGTTCTAAGGCTGCTTTTTAATCTGTTAATCTGAGTTTTTAGTAAAACGACCCCTGAATTTCACATTCTAAATTTATTGCAGTTCTATCTGAAACTAAGATCTAAAGTCTTGAAACTTGATTAAAAAATGAGTTTTGAATTTTAATTTTTCGTTTAACCAAGTTTTAAGTTGTAGAACTTTTTCAAACAATTAAAATTACATAATATCATATTAGATAATTTTTGTTCTTTTATTTCTATTTTCTTCATGCAGGTTACTCCGTGCTTCGCGGCAACAAACTTTGACATTCGACTCGAATCTTGTACCAATGTTATGTCCTCCCCAGCCTTGGAGTACACCTTACAACGGTGGATACCTGCTTAATAAATCTGAACTTATTCGTCTTCCTCACCAGGTTAAATCAAAATCTTATTAACTTTTACATTTTATTAATTATTTCTTCTCCTTGATAACTTTCAGGCAGTGCAACAATTGCAAAGAATCAAAGATGCAAATCCTCAAGATCTCTATCCAGCATTAGATTCCCTTAATCAATTAGCTAGTATTCCGTGGAGAGTAAACAAAGATGTAAGAAAAGCTTTTGCAAAATATTAACTTCAAATATCAAATACAAATGTCACAATTTACAGATCCTTGATGTTATAATTGAAGTTTTTCAAAATGGTGGTGACCATAAACTTGATGTTGCCCAACCACCAAATTCCCTGCCAGCCTTACCCAAAGTACCAGATCGTGATTCTGGCTTGTCGAATGTCGAAAGAGCTAAGCTTTTCAAAGAGAAAATGTTACACCGCCGAAAACAAAGTGAAATGTATAGTTTATGGTGTGATACACTCTACAGGTTATCTCTAGCCAATCATGTGAGTTAAAAAAAGAATTGTTTTTTTTTTAAATAATAAAAATAATTTTTAATTAGTATCGCGATAAAGTATTCTGGCTGCCTCATAACATGGACTTCCGTGGTCGTGTTTATCCGCTTCCTCCACATTTGAATCATCTTGGTTCTGATTTAGCCAGATCGATGCTTATTTTCGATCAAGCTCAACCAATGGGTGAAGATGGTTTTAGTTGGCTTAAATTGCATTGTATTAATTTGACTGGAATGAAAAAAAGAGACTCAGTTCGAGAAAGACTGCTCTATGCCGAAGAAGTGATGGATGACATTCTTGATTCTGCCGATAATCCACTTACAGGTCGTATGTGGTGGGCAAAATCCGATGAACCCTGGCAAACACTGTCATGTTGTCAGGAAATCGCAAAAGTTTATCGTTGTCCAGATCCTGCCAGTAAGTTCATTGATTTATTGTATTCCTATTTCAGCGAGTTAAAAATGCTTATTTTTTTGTTTTTCTTTTAAGAATACATGAGTCGTTTTCCTATTCATCAGGATGGCTCGTGCAATGGTTTACAACATTATGCTGCCCTTGGACGTGACCATGCTGGTGCGATAAGTGTGAACTTAACTCCATCACCAATTCCTCAAGATGTCTACAGCGCTGTTGCGTCGCTCGTTGAAAAAATGCGAAAAACTGATTCCGACAACGGACTGCATGTGGCTCAGGTGCTAGATGGCTTTGTACGCCGCAAGGTAATTAAGCAAACTGTTATGACCACTGTCTATGGAGTAACGCGTTTTGGAGCGCGATTACAAATCGCTCGTCAACTAAAAGACATTGAAAGCTTCCCCAACGAATGGGTGTGGCCGGCATCCACTTATCTAACGACAAAGACATTCGAAAGTCTTCGCGAGATGTTCACATCGACGAAAGAAATCCAAGATTGGTTTACGGAATGCTCACGACTTATATCTGGGGTTTGTGCTCAGAATGTAGAATGGGTGACACCTTTGGGATTGCCTGTGGTACAGCATTACAATCGAATGGATCACAAGAACGTTCCCAAAAGCAACAGAGTTTCTTCAAATATGTCTATGGATATGTACGAGAAACCAAATATCATGAAACAAAAAAATGCCTTCCCTCCTAATTTCATCCACTCCCTGGACTCTAGCCATATGATGCTAACTTCACTACACTGCGAACGCAAAGGATTAACATTCATTTCGGTGCATGATTGTTTCTGGACACACGCATGCACAGTACCTGATATGAACAAGGTTGATATTTTTGAAGATTATGCCTCTGGTAATTTTTTTGACCTTGCCTTTTTCCTTATATCTTTAGATCTGCCGCGAACAATTTGTGGCCTTGCATTCGCAGCCTATTCTAGAAGATCTGTCCAGATTCTTGCAGGAAAAGTATAGTTTTAGCGAAAAGTAAGTACTCCAGTCAT
The DNA here is from genome assembly GCA_958431115.1 of Syrphus vitripennis. Taxonomy (NCBI): domain Eukaryota; kingdom Metazoa; phylum Arthropoda; class Insecta; order Diptera; family Syrphidae; genus Syrphus; species Syrphus vitripennis. The sequence continues at coordinate 141,720,858 of OY288108.1, read as the reverse complement.
ACAGATTTTGTATGTTTTCTACATTGTTTCTTAAAACTTGCAGAGAAATCAGCAATACTGGTTCATCAGAAGATATGGCAAAAAGAAACTTAAATAGAACATTGCGACAGCTGCCCCAAAAAGGAGATTTTGATTTGAATAATATTTTGGATTCAGTCTACTTTTTCAGTTAAAAAAAAAAAAATCAAAAAAATTGCACTATGCAAACATTTCCTTCAAAAGTGATATCAATTTCTAGAATGTGTTTTTTTATGCTGCTCTTTATTCAATCATTTTTTCTTTTATTCTTTTGTAAATTGTATTCATTTTCATGATAGCAAAAACCAGTAGGATTATTTATTTATTAAGATGTATTATTTAACTTTTAAATCAGTATCATTCGAAATAATAAAGTCACGCAAAATTAAAATTTTAATTATTACAATAATTAACAGGAGTGTATATGGTAGTTGGCTTTAAATTAAAAAAGTGGTGGGTGGTTGAAATGATTTTCCGGAGGTGTAATGAAAAATTAAAAAAAAATTGTTGAGTCGGAGAAATTTCCGTTCCGATCGGATAAGATGATAGGCCTGTATAACAGTTGCATACCGAGTTTCAGAGTGGGATCTCTATTCGTTTAGAAGATACATAATTTCAGTTAAATGTTTGCGTTGAACAAAGGACTGTTGTTCTACTAGTATAGAAGAGATATATGAGTTTTCTTTTATAGGGAGAAGCAGCTCAGGGATAGGGGTATTAAATTAAAAACCTTTTCCTAGGTCTACAATATTGCATTTCAATTTAATTGATTTTAATTATTTTTTTTTATGAAAAAACACATGGCTGTAAACTAAATACATGAAGTTTAAAGTGTCAAACTCAAGTCATTAAATGCTCATCTTTACAAATACAGGAATTGAATAGATTTAAAAAAGGTGGCAAAATGGGTATTATTGAATAAATGCTTTTGCAAAAAAAAAGTCAAATAAAAGGTTTTTGAGAAAAGCAAAAATCTGAAAAATTTTTATTAAATGGTAGTCAAGATTAAATAAAAATAACATATTAATGTTTTGTTTCAAAAAAAAAAAACAAATGTGGACTTGAAGGGGTTTTTGTATGGTTGGTCGTACTTGCAGCTTGCTGCCTGTGAGATTAATTTATATTGAAGGTTTTTGAATGAACAACAACAACTTGTGTGTGTTACCACCAAGTTCAATGACTGGAGTTATAGCTATTTCACGAGGACCAACCCGATCATCAGATTCCTTTCAGTGGTGCTGAGTCGCTTATGTTCAATTAATTTTGAAAATTGCCAGAGCGAGGCTTGAACTCATGATCTAGCGACTGGGAGGCCGACGCACTACGCATGGACTTGTTTGTGAGAAAATTACAATTTTCCGTACCGTTAATGCATTTTTCATCGTAGGTTTAATGGCGATCACAAGACAACTCAGCTTCTGACCCAATTGTCGCTGGAGTGCGCCGTTTTGATAAAGCATTTTTCATACAAAAAATAATTTGGTTTTCAAAAATAACGGATAATTTATTCACCATAGAGCTGTGATGAAACTCTTATCTTTACACTAGTATGTGTGTTTTTTTTAAATTTAAATCAGCTGGTTTGCAGTTTCTTTGCAAACCAAAATGACAGCCGGCAATTCAGATTTCTCTAACTTTTATTATCTTTGGATGTTTACTTTTCTCATGGTTCATTTCGGTTAACATTTATTGTTTTTAATTTTCCTAACAAAAAACAACAATGGATATGGATTTAGAATTAGTAGTTATTAAAGAATTAATATCGTCGTCGTCGTCGTCCTCGTCGTCATCGTCATCATCATCATCATCTTCGTCTTCTTCTTCGTCATTATATTCATCCGACCAAAGTTTTATGGATACATTTTCCGATGAAGACTTCTTCGAACTACAAAAATTATTTGATACAATTGAAAGACGAACAGTTAAAAATTTTATTGTGGATGTTGTACGAAATTATTCAGATGAGGAGGTACGTATTGTATTATTAATGGAATGGATAAAATAATGAATGTTTATATTTTTGCACAGTTTCGACAATATTTTAGAGTTTCACGACAAACCGCAACAACTTTAACGAAACAGTTTTTTGATTCAAAATATTATAGGCGCAAATTAAAAAGTGGCGGAAGAAAGGCTTCAAGCGCTGAGACACAGTGCTTATCATTTTTGTGGTGAGTAGTAAGTAGGAAGTTTCCAAAATATTTTTTAAAGTAAATTGAACAGAAAATGCTTTTATTAATAAGGTAATTGTTTAATTACTCAATGTAATGGTCAAGTAATGGTACCAAGTGAAGTGTATTGGCTTATGACCTTTTCGATTTGTAGAAGCAAATTTACTATGAACCCAAATACAACGATGTGATCCAAAATTATTTTGAAAGTGTTCTATTGGCACTCAAAAAAAATAATTGTTCTATTCACAAAAAGAGAGATGCTACAGGATTTCTTTTTAGCACTCTTCACAATTATATATCAAACTGGTCATCCAGGATAAGAAGCATTAACATTAAATTCTACGGACAACCAATCAAGAATGCTATACATTTTCAAATGTTATGATATTTATATTAACAATACCATCAACAACTATCATTACTTTTTAATACAACAAAAAATCTATTTGAAGGTTTGCAGGAAACAAAATCTCTTATCGGGAAGTTGCACAGTTATTTAATTTATCACTTTCAAGTGCGTATAGACACCAAACGGCTTTTTTGGAGTTCTTGAACGAAATTTCAAAACAATATATTAGAATGCCATCAACTAATGCTGAAAAAGATTCAAAAAGCAAGGAATTTGAAAAGGTAAATAAGTAACATTTTTATCGAATAAGTTTATTTTTTCGAATACTGTAAAAAATAATTGTTAATACTCAGTTGGACTGGATTAGATAACTTATACAAACAAAAAAAAGTAAAAAAGTAATTTTACTAGGTTACTTTGCTTACTGTCTGAATTACAACCATAGTTAAGTTATGGTACCGTTAGTACCATAAAAGAAAACTTCTAATACTATCAAAACTTAATATTTCATAAAATCACTCTTATTGCAATAGCAGTAACAGTAAAACAACAGTTTAACGACTGGACTCTAGAAGGGACAGTTGATGTTCCAAGAAATCTAAAGGTTTAATTTTCAGAAAAAAAATACAGTTATAAAAAATTTACTTTCAGTTTTTTTGCTTTCCAAATTTATTATTTTTATTGTGAGCTATTTTTAAATTTGGCTATATTCACTTTTAAAAATAGCCATTTTCGTCTTTTTAGTTTTTTTTCTGTTTTACCAACAAAGGTTTTTTCTATTCATAGAAATCACAATCGTTTTGATCAGAAGACGAGTACCAACGTTTTATAATATTTTAAAAATTGACTATTTAAACATTTTTTTTTAGAAAATTTCCTCCCACCTAAAGTTCGGAAAATAGTATCCCCCTTCCGTATATTGTTTTTCTTGTTTTGAAATAAAATAACCCACAAATGCACAAATCTGGATGTATTTAATTCAAAATTCCCAAAATAATCAATTGAGGATGGAAAAAATAACGGATAAATTAGGGATTTTCATTTTGAGCTGATTTAGGCCTATCCATGGTGAACTTTTATTTAACGAACAAATTAATCTGCATTATATAGGTTGCAGGACTGCCTAACGTTTTGGGATGCATTGATGGATGCTGTATTTGTATTCGAAATCCAGCCAAAACAGTTCGATCAAATTATGTGAACCGCCAGGGACAGCTATCGATCACACTTCAAGCCATATGCGATGCAAATAAAAAATTTCTTGATGTGTTTGTCGGGGCATCCAGTAAAATTCATGATTCTAAAGTATTTCAAATGTCTACTATATCGAAAGAAATACCGAGAATTTGTGGGAAGACATACCACATTCTAGGTGATGCCGCATATCCGTTAAGGGAATACTTACTTACTCCATATCAAGATGGAGAGTATCGTCAGCTTAGTACTGACCAAGAGAAATTTAACAAAAAACATTCGCAAACTGTAGAAAAAATTGAAAATTCTTTCAGTTTACTTAAGCAAAGATTTAGGCAGTTAACACACTTAGATTTCTTCACTGTATCACGAATGTCTAAGTTTGTTCTTGGATGTTGTGTACTACACAACTTGTGTATAGAAAAAGAAGATATCTGGATTGAAGACAACGAAGAAACTGCTGTAAACGTAAACCAAGAACAAAGAGAAGCAGAAACAGACTACATGGAAGACGAAGAACTAAGTATGCTGGAGACTATTTCACTTCATAATGGGCAAATAAAACGAAATGAGATCGCTGCAACTCTTTGAATTAAACAATAGTACATATTCAAAAATAAACTTAAATAAAATAAAAATATTTATTTTGAAATGCTTTTATTCAGAATTTCTTTAAGTAGGTTCATTTTTTCTAAATGCCTTTTTTGTCTCAGAACTTCCTTCTCCTTTTCCCGTTCAATTTTTTCTTTTTCTTTTTGTTGTTTTAGCTTTTCCTTTTCTCTTTCTCTTTCAGCCTTCTGTCTGATTCTTCGATCAGTTTTAGCTTCTCGTTTTTCGTAAAACTCGGCTTTTTGCTGCAGGTACTTCTCAAACATTATTACTTGGGGTGCTTTTCTAATCCTGCGAACTGTGTTATTTGGGACATCCGCTTCAAAAATGTCTTCATCTTGTTCAGGAGGTGGCGGTATCATTTGCAATAAAGTAGAAGGAGCAGGCGGTGGAACGTGCACTACTGGTTTCCGAGGTAACATGAAAATTCGACCCTGCGACATCACAGTTTCAATGCCGATGGGGTCTTCTTGTTCAACATTTGCATACATTTGGTTGCCAAAAGGAATTTCCTTCCGCACTTTCTGGTTGATGGGTAAATTCATATTTGGCTTTTTTGTACGTTTAGCTATGCATTTGTAGCGACTCTCACATTGTGTTGCATTAAGAGGAATCTTAAATTTACGTTGAGTTATCGTTGCTATATGGGCCCACATTTGTTTTTTGGTACGAAATCTTTTACCTGGCCCCACATTATGAATCAAGCTTGTATATAATTTCAACATAAATTTGGTTTCTTCGTGTCCCCATTTGATAGGAGGTCGATAGCCACCGCCTAAAATAAAGTATTTACTCTTAAAAAAATCTTCATAATGTTCAATTTACTTAATGGACTACTAACTTGGTGTCTTTTCTGGAGTTTGTACTTCATCAGCATCAGCATCAGAACTTTCTTCTGGTGCGTCTTTTATACTTGTTTGTGGTGAATATTCTTGGTACTCTTCTGCTGTTGTATGTGCATCTGAGGAAACACCATCCAAGCCGTAAAATGAGGAAACATTATCAAAGGATGTCGATAAAACCTCTCCAGCTTCAAAATAGAAACAAAATCCTTGTAAACTTTAAACAACTTTTTTAATTATTTTATATATGTATACTCTTAGCGTTTTGAAGCATAACGTTTTTTTTGTCAATGAAAACAACTCCGTTTTCATTTTTTACTATTTCAAAATTTTTCAGATCAACTTCCTCCATTTATTATTTATTTTTGATAAATTTTTATCAACAAAAAGTTAATACCAAAAATTTTTAAACCAAATGTCTGCTGTCAAATGTCAAATGGACGTGATCATATTTTACAGGCCTGTTCGTGTACATCGAATTTACTACTTGAATAGGGTAAATAAGGGGATATTCCTCGCGTTCGAAGAAATGTCGGATAGGTATCTAAAATCTTTGTATATGAAAACTATAGTACTATCATGGTGGAAGGCGAATGGGGCGACATCTAATTTACCTATGCAACCCTTACTCTTTTTTTTTTGCGGAGAGCTTATGGAGGTTTTAAATGATATTTATTATTATTTTTTGGATGCAATAATCCAAAAAATAGTCTACTCTTGCCCCTACCACCAATTTTCGACGCTTAAAGACTCCCCAAATCGAATTTTACACCTCACATTTTGCAGCGCCACCACCAGGACCTCTGCAACCCTAAAAAAAACTCGCCATGATAGTACTATAGTTTTCATATACAAAGCTAAAATCCAAAAAATTTTCGGAATCTTTGAATTTTTGTTGCATCAGCTGATTTTTGAACAACTGCTGACCACTTTGTATGTAAAAGTATCTCTGATACCCTACCGACACCGGCTTACTACTCGAACACTGCTAACGTAGGAACATTAAAAAAAAATAAATGGTGTGAACAAATTTCATTTTTCCGTACCATTTCACACAAAGTGATGTACCACAGTACACATATTATGTTCCGAAACGTTTTCAAAACTATCCGTCAGAAATGAAGTTTTCGAGTATAATGTCAGATTGATCAAAATGACGAAAGTGTGAATAAAAATATACAAGTTTTGTTTTTGTAAATTTTTAAATTCGTGTTTTGGAAACTTCATTTCTGACGCATAATTTTGAAAGCCTTTCCGAAAATTTAACCTTAAATATGTGTACATTTGTGTTGTACAATCTGTATAACCATGTAAACGCAAACTTGTCCCACAGTAATTGTTTCCATTTCCATCCAGTTACCTAACACAAATGTTGTACTACTGGCTGAACCATATAACCCGATTTCCGGTCAATTGGTAGTACTATTTAGAATCTAGTTGATTGATATGACTCTTTGTATATGAAAACTATAGTACTATCATGGTGGAAGTCGAATGGGGCGACATCTAATTTACCTATGCAACCCTTACTCTTTTTTTTTGCGGAGAGCTTATGGAGGTTTTAAATGATATTTATTATAATTTTTTGGATGCAATAATCCAAAAAATAGTCTACTCTTGCCCCTACCACCAATTTTCGACGCTTAGAGACTCCCCAAATCGAATTTTACACCTCACATTTTGCAGCGCTACCACCAGGACCTCTGCAACCCTAAAAAAAACTCGCCATGATAGTACTATAGTTTTCATATACAAAGTATGACTAGGTACCTACTTTATTTTATGGTTTCTTGCATACGTATGAGTAAGTAGTTAAAGTTTTTTTTATAAACTTCTTACTTCTAGTAAGTACTGTTTTATGCATGTGCCCCAACGTGAACAACGTCTAAATCCAGAAGTCAATATCCAAAGAAAGGCTTGATCAAGCATAAATACAACAAAAATTATAATAATATCAAGTTAATTTTTGCATTTAGTTGGAGCAATTCAAGTTCTTTATTATTTTCTATATTTACATGAACTCATTTCTAATTATTGTAAATTACTAGTTCACCTTCTTAATTTTTTTTTGAAACTACACAAATAAAAAAATATAATCATTCTTGATTTATTCCTTAGAACCAACTCGAAATTATAACAGCCAAATTATTTACATTACCATTAGAATGTTATACAAGTCATGTGGCAATGTTGAACCCAAAGTCTTCCATTCATTTGTATCAGGGTTATATTCTTCGACTAAGTTCAAACCTTCGTTCCCATCAAATCCACCACATGCAATCAGTCGATCATTGAAAGCTGCACATTTTATATGTGAACGCTCAACTCGCAAAGAACTACCTACTGTCCATGTGTTGGTTGTTGGATCATAGCGCTCCACAAGAGCGGTTTTCTCTTCATGATACAATCCTCCGACAACATATATGAATCCCTTAACAGCCGTCATTCCAATATTTTTTAACTTAACATACTTTGAAGCCTTCAAAGTCCATTCATCAGTTGCTGGATCATAGCAATGCAAACGACAATTGCCACTCATCGCTACATACAATAGGCCATTAAGAGTAGCTATCTCAAGTCCAGTATCTGAAGTTATTGGCAAAGGAGCCAAGTCTTCCCATTGACGTGTTTGAAAGTTATATCTCTCCATTGAACACCATTGTGTACCGCCAACAACATACAAATGTCCATTTATTACGCACATATCTGGCCAACGACGTGGCTCGTTCATTTTAGGCATCTCACTCCATTCCATTGTTTGCAGATCCAAACAATCAACTCCATCAACTGGATGACCATCGATTTCTCCTCCGGCAAGAATGAGTTTCTTGTTTACAATTATTGCACCACATCCGGCTATAAATTTTGGTGCACGAGGCCAATCCGCGCGCGACCATTGGTTCAAAGCTAAATTAAATGTCTGAAATTCAAATTCGTCTGTCTCATAGCCACTCAAGAGCACTAGATCAATGAGAGATTTTCTTGGGGCTGCATGGTCGGTGGAGAAGAGAGGACGTGACTCGGGGGACAAATGCCATTTGAGCCAAGATCTGATAAGTTCGTTGCACTCGATAGTCTGACAAACAGAATCACTGTTTTCAATAATAAATTTAGGCTTAAGAAAAGTAAAACGAATGTGCGGCAAAAGACTAAACAAAAGTTGTTCGCGATTCGCTTTGTCATGGTCAACCCATGCCACAAGGCTCAGGAATACCTTCTCCTCTGAAGCCACACAAAGATTGTCACTACAAAGAAATTGGCTAACCTGCTCATCGCTCAATTGATAGAACTCCATTTCGGTGGTAACCCTCTCGAAGTACGTTGACACAAACGCAAATGCCTTGGCCGAAAGCCCTTTATAGCTGTGTTGTTCCGCAAATAAAGCAACACCCAAGCAATTGCATGCGTCCAACTGTTCGCCCATGAAATCACAGCACGCCACGATAAGAGTTTCCATTTGAAAAAAGTCAGCAGCTCTCAATACATTCTCAACATTATCCGAAGAGAGTTCAATAGATGCCGTGTACATGAAGCCCAGGATAAGCCTCATCGTTGCTCCATCCAAAGCTTCGAGTTGTATCTCATCGGATTCCGATTCCTTAAGATTACTTCGAAACATGGCCAGAAAGTAGTCGCTTGATGCAGAAAGAACGATTCGGTGAGCAGGTGTCCGAACATTGTCCATTCCCGCAATCAGCACTATATCGAAAAATTCTTTCTCTTCGTAAAAATTCTGTAATCTTTTTGAGATATTCTTTGCATGGAGTTCACATACGAATATTTTGTTTTTTGTTGAATTGGAAGTCGCTGAAGTCGATGAGATTGGAAGAAAATTTTGATCGGACATTATTTTTTTAAGATTTTGTTTAATAACGAGAAAATGATAATAAGCAGGAGAAAGAAGAAAAAACACACGTAACTTCGGAATGCAGTCTTTGTTGAGAAAGGTCAATTAAATGAATGCAACCAAGAAGTACAACAGCTTTTGTCCCACTTTTTGGGGGAATCCTAAACATACGAAGTGAGATCTGCTCTCTTGTTGTTGGTTGTTGTCATTGTAGGTGGTGTCAGTTTGATGTTTTTATTTTAAGAAGTGCATTCAAAGCTCTCATAATACAAATAAAATTGTGGAAGTATTCAATTCTTGCGCAAGTTGTTTCTAAATGCATTTCTGTTTTCTTTTTCAATTGAAAATTAAATAAAAAAACTTCGGGATCAGAACCCTATAAAATATCGATCATGGAGCTTTAAGTAAAGAATAAAATTATCCCAAATTTAAAATCTGTGTTTGATCTGGATATTTGCACTTCGAAGAATATGTTGAAACAATTTTTAGGTATTAGTTTTTTTTTTTTGCTTTAAAAAGTATATAAAAGTAGTAGGTACAGAATTAATATTGCATATGGAAATTTTCAACAAATTGTTTTTTGTTGGATTTTTTCAAAAATGTAGGTTAGATTTTTTAGCTTTAAAAAATTAATCAATACTACTTAATTTTATAAACTATTTTTTTTTAAATATTTTATCTCAGAATATATAATAAAATAATAAATATCAAAAATTTCCACAGCTTTTTCTCTTAACTAATTTCTTTTTTACCCACAGACCAAAATAAGGCATGATCCTTTCCCAAGCTCGGGTCTTAATAAACTCAAGTTTTGTATCGATGGATACAGTTCTTTTTCATTTTCTTATTCTCTTAACTAATTTCTTTTTTACCCACAGACCAAAATAAGTCATAATCCTTTTCCAAGCTCAGGTCTTAATAAACTCAAGTTTTGTATCAATGGATAAAGTTCTTTTTCATATCTGATGTCAAATTTTTTTAAAAGCAGTGGAAAAAATTTCAATGTCTTGGGAGTACTGTCTCTACTGATTGCGAAACTGAATTATATATTAATAGCCGAATCGGGAAAGCGAAGGCTGTCTGTGGGTTATTGTTTAAAATACGGAAAAACAAATAAGCTTAAAGATCAAGCTACTACTGCTCCGCTCGGATTTCGAATCTTTGATTTTGTTTATGAGTGCAGCACTTGGAAAGTCACATCCGCTATCAGAAGCATGCTGCAGACGTTCGTAAATAAATGTATGCAAAACGTGTTGAAGATTTTCTGGTCCAATTGTTCTCTAGTGTTGAACTTCATGCGAGAATAGGTCAAGAATCTATCGATTCTATGATATGAGGATGTATTGGGCACAATTTTCGAAAACGATGCAATGTAATCCTCTCGTCCCTCAGCAGGCGACCTATACTAGGTAGCTCTAGTAAAAAATTGCAATAGAAATCAATTTTATGCTAGAACCAGCATTTTTAACCTCAAACAATTAGGCAAATGGCACCAAATGTATTAACTTCCAAAGGGAAGCTAATAGTGGATGTTGCGTTGAAAGCTAAAAAAGGTTATATTATACTAAGTCCTCTCGGTTCCCAAAACTTTGATCACAGTCGGATTTCTTAGCCAATATAATTAATGTTAGAAAAGCAAAACACATCACCAAGTTATGCACTTTGAAAATATGTTTTTTTTTTTAAACAGTGGAGCGAGAAGTGGAAAAAGTGGATAATACCTTGTAAATTTTAATTTATTAAATAGCTTTTGATAATACTTTAGCCCTACCCTTCTAGTATGAATATATTTTATCCTCCAAATATTTTTTGCATTTAAGTTGAGCTTAATATCTTCCTTGTTATTTGGTTTAATCTTGAAGTTTGGACAGTGTGCAGTATAATGTTAACGTCTGGGACTTTTATCACCACGTATTAATATAAATCACATATTTCCAAACAAAAACAAAATGTTTTACTTTAAAAAAACGCTTTATTTCTTGGTTTTTTTCTTATGCTTTTTCTTAGTATCTACTTTTATTCTCTCCTTAATAACTCCGTTAAGTTTCATATCATTAACAGCATTTTTAAAGGAGCTCCCTTTTTGAATGCAAGCATTTTTTGTGATAATTTTTTTTAGAAAATTATTTTGCTCTTTTGTCAACAATTTTGGATCGAAGTCTTCCTTCGTAATCGACTCAATATTTTTTATTTTACTCGGGATTTGATGAAATTTTCCCTTCTTCTTATCTTCTGTTTTAGAAGATGATTTCAAATCAGTTTCGTCGGAGAAATCTTCCCAATGTGTTTGTTGGTTTCTCTTACTTGTGATTAGGTTTCTTCTGTAAGTTTCTTCGCGTTTTCTTAGGATTTCTTGGGAATTAGGAGTGGTTGCATTTTTTGATGCATCTTGTTGCTTAATTAGATCGTTCTTGAAGTGTGACCAAGGTGTTGCTTGTTCTGTGACTGCAGTTCTCGCAACTGGATTAAATTTAACTTTTCCCCATTCAGATTCTTTTTTGGATTTTCCTTGTTGGTTTCCATCTCCTCTTCGAAATGGATTATTAAAGTTGTTCTTGTCCATGTGTTAAGTTATTTTTATAAGAACAATGAACAGAGAATTTATTGTAAAAAAAAAAGATTTACTTGTTTATATTTTGGTTGCGACTTGCGAGATAAACATGTGTCTCATTTGTCAAACCTCCTCAAACTGACGGATGTTTAATATCGGAATCGGATTCACTTGGGATCCAAAAAAACTGAGTGTCCAACGCACACATTTCTTTGTGTCTATAGGAATTTTGTTTATTTTTTCCACACATTTGTTTTAATTAGCCGCGTTCACATTGCGCTGAGATATGCTATCTCAGATACTAGAGTATCCGTATATGTTTGTGAACGACTAAAACCGGATAGGTTAGCTGTTTGATTTGAATTCAAGTCAGCCGTTTGTGACATTTCTCTTCAGATAGCTGAATATACGAGAATTTTTTAGATCGGTTGAGATTTTTATTTTGAGAACAGATGTTTTATAATCAGCTGTTTTTTCTCAAGAGATTACAACAACAGAAATCAATCTGGATTGCTTTAGATAACTTTGTGAACGTGGCCATTGTTGCGAGTGGCAAGACGAAGACAGCTGTTTTTTAAGGAAAACGTAAGAAAATTTCGATTAACAATTCACACTTTATATCTAATTGCTTTTGCAAGAAATTGTGTTTGCGAATGTTTTTATTTTATAAACATTAAATAAAAATTTTGAATTGCATTAAAAAAGCCTAGCAAGCAAAACTTTACGTGTATTTCTTATGGAAGTCATTTTTAAAACAAAAAAATTAGTTTTTGACGTTTAAAATTTGTTTATCGAACTGCGAACCAACCTTAAGTGAAAAACTATGTCACTCCCACTGCAAAAAACAAAGTGTAGATTAATAGATCATTTTTTTTTTACGAAAATTGATAATTTTGATAAAACAACAAAAACAACACGTTGCTATGATTGACAACAACACGTTGTTGTTATCAGGTCTGTTCGACGTAATCCACTCCAGGGCGCCCTGGCAATGTCATTCATCAAAAATTTTCAGAGCTAAAAGCTTCATCGGCTGTGCTCTTGGCTATGCACAGATCTTTGTATATTTTCACATAGTTTATGAACACATTTGTTAAGGACTGTATGTCTATTTCGTTGTTGGTTTTATTATTTTTATTCTTATTTCTTGAGAAAAAACATATTTATGCATCCAGGAAACAGAACTAATAGAGTACTTCAGTGAGATATTAGCTGTGTTTTATTATCTATTATCAGGATATGGATCTAGATTATCTTTTACACGCATTACAAGAACAATTTGGGATCCTACTTTCTATCTGGATCTATTTCAAGATCCAAGAATTATTTTGTAGTACCTGGTTTCATGGTTTTATTATCACAGGATGATCCATATGGATCTTGGTCAATAATAAAACGCGACTATCGAATAACTCTTCGTGGGACGTATCTAATGAGAATCATTCAACTGACTGGAGTCGGAGTCAATTTGAACGAGCCTATTTTTTTTTATTAACCTCCAAAACGTCAATCACAAAACTAACCAAAAATTCATAACAAATTTCAGTTTATATTAAATAAGAAAATAATTTCATTAAACAAAAATATTTAAAATAAAATGACAAGCTCAGCAAACTGATTTCTATCTGTTGCTCCTCTGACACTGCCTATTTTCAGTTTGAATTCCTATTTTATTTTAACAAGAAGTGACGATTTTCGAAAATAAAATGGAAACTGAAAGTACAACTTTGTTAACAACCGATATGAAATTCTATTTTTTCAGTACACTTATTGTGAGTTTAAAATGGTTTTCATAGTTCCAAAAATAAGGCAACAAATATTTTACAAGTCAGGTGCTGTAGCTGGAGCCATTGTTGATGTCGCCCTATTTCCCATAGACACAGTCAAAACACGACTTCAAAGTGAGAATGGATTTTGGAGATCCGGTGGCTTCAGAGGTATTTATAAAGGCCTTGCTCCAGCAGCTGCTGGAAGTGCCCCAACTGCTGCTCTCTTCTTTTGCACATACGAAGGATGCAAGAAATATTTTAGCTCGGCAACCGGGCATTCCAATTCTCCTTACGTTCATATGATATCCGCTTCATTCGCAGAAGTAGTATGTTGGATGTAACATTTTTTGTATTTCTGTCTTTATAAAAATCTTTATATTGCTAGGTTGCATGTATTATTCGAGTTCCTGTCGAAATAGCCAAGCAACGTCGCCAGGCGCTAACTAGCCGTGTTGATAGAACTGCTCTGAATATCCTTTGGACGGCTTACAAAACTGAAGGAGTGCGACGAGGTCTTTATCGAGGATTCGGCACGACTATTTGTCGAGAAATTCCTTTTTCCCTAATACAGTTTCCTCTATGGGAGTTCCTTAAACATAATTGGACAGACTTCACCGGACTACCATTGACACCAGTATCAGTAGCGATATGCGGGGCGATTGCTGGAGGTATATCTGCTGCGGCGACAACACCATTGGATGTAGCTAAAACGAGAATAATGCTTGCTGATGAGGTCAGTGGACGTAAACTTGGAATGACAAGTGTTTTAAGAGCGGTTTATAAAGAAAAAGGATTCAAAGGGTAAGTAAAGGTTTGGTAATGTTTTCTTATATATATGCACGCTCAGTGTGTCTCTCAATTTCAAATAAGAAATGCCTTGAGCGATCTTCTGCTTTTTTCTTTATATTTCTGGACAAACACATAGCGACGATTGTTAGGCAAATTAAACATTTCTGGTCCATTAACCTTATTTTTTATTTAACTGAAACAATCACACTTCGTAGAGATTAGAAATTTTCCAGTCAAAACTTAGGACTTAACTTTCCAAAGACATCCTTATTAGTGCAATTTGTTGAGAAACTCAATTGCTCATAATTAAAATGGAAAGCACTGACAGTTAAATTTTGTAGAAAGAAATTTAAAAAAAACTTTATTTACGAAATTTGTATTTTTAATTTACAGGTTAATTTCTGGAATCGTACCAAGAGTGATGTGGATAACTATGGGTGGTGCAATTTTCTTTGGATTTTATGATTTAACATCTAGAATTCTTAAGTTAGATAGAACATAGAAATATCTATGGTTTTATGTAAATAATAATATAAAACAAAACAGCTCATGGTTCTATGGGTATAATGTTTTCTTAATGATGAATCGAAATATTTGTGTACAAATGTACATAAATGTATGTATAACGGTTCTCATTTCGATCTTCTGTTCATGTTTTGGGTGCAATACAACATTAACAAGGAATTCATTTAAAAAATGATATTTTTTATAACACTGCGATTTAAAATTTGTTCAATTTTGGATTGGACATAGCAATACTAAAACATAAATGCATTGCATAAGTAGAACTTTCTTTTAGCCTGGTATTATTTAAGATAGGCTGAAGGTTTACCCAAACCATTGCGAAATAATCGTGACGACGAAAAAACAATAACAATCCTCTTTAAATTAAGAACGCTATAGTTGGAAAGTTATTCTTAGTTCACAATTATCGTAAAAAAACAAACAAAAACTTCTTAAATAACATCGATTAAAACTCCTTCAAGTCTCCAAGGGAGGATTTTTTTTTTTTTATTTTCAGAGGGAATATTTCTATGTATGTTTCGGGTTTTTTTTAAACTATCAAAATCGTTACGATCCTTCAATCGATTTTGACAGTTAAAAATGGAATCACCCAGCCCTTAAAACGCCATTTTCGATAACCAAAATTAAAGGAAGAACTATAATAGTCCGACGTGTTAGGAAGCAAATGTCAAAACCGAACGAAAATTAGCTTTCCGAACACTCATATGGAGAAGTCAGCCATATTATGCTTTGTATATGAAAAACATAAATATCATGGTGGAAGTCGAATAGGGCGAACAGTGGGGGCAAACCTTTTTTTTGCGGAGAGCTTATGGAGATTTTAATTAATATTTATTGATATTTTTATAGTAATAGTTCTACCTTAAATCTGAAAAATGTTCGAAATAAAAATTCATATTTAGAAGGTTGTATCTCTTGGCCCACAGTATACATACATGTAAAAGGTCTTTTAAAAAGGGACTACTTTTAACGAACTGTCGTTGGGTCAAAGTGAAGAATTTGACGTTTTTGATTAGCTTATTGTAAATCATAAACATCCCTAATAGCGGGCGTTTGTATTTTTCAAAAGAGACAGAGATATATTAATTTTTTTTCTAAAAGCCTTAACTTTAATCTTGAAACCAATTGTGAACTTGTCCTACTATTTTGAAGTTTAGGGGAACTTCCTCGATTGCAGATTCTAATCAAGAAGGAACACGAACAATGAACAAACCTATTCTTATAATACCGCGTGAGTGTTTGACATTTGTTGTCAAAATAAATAATAGGCTCTGGGGCTCTGGCCTTTTTTTGACGAAGTATTTTCAGATTTAAAAAAGCATTTTTAGTTAAAACAACTAGCATATAGTATGAGAAACTGGGAAAATAATAATTCCAATATGAGGAAATTCACGGATAATTTCCGAAACGAGGGTCGCCGTGGCAGCCGCGGTGGTAATGGTGGCCATGGTGGAGGTCGCGGTAATGGTAAGCGATTTAGAAATGTTCAAGAACAGCGTTTTAGCGGTTTTCGAAATGGACAGGATGGCCGTAATATTAATAATAGCTTCAAAGAAAAAATAACTTCAGATAAACAAGTGTTTAATGAGTTCAAAGGAATTAATGATATTACCTATGCATATGAAATCAAAAGCAAATCTGAAAATGTTCTGCCACCAGAACCTTCAAAAACATACTTTTCATCGCCTCCATCACATTTTGATGCTTTAAATGAATCGCAAACTAATATCGAATCTAAGGTTACTCCACCGCAACAAGAGGAACCAAAAACACCAGTTGCCCCAGTACAGAAAGAACAGAATTTAGGTATCAAGTCAATAAAAACTGAAAAAGCGAGTTCAATCGTTGAGCCTCAGAAAGTCAAAGCAGAGCCAAAACAACAGCCTGCTGATACGTCCTCTTCGGGGGAGGAGTCAAGTTCTACGGAGTCTAGTTCTAGCGAAGAAGAAGTTCCTGCAATGCCCAAACCCATGAAAACCACTGCCAAGCCCAAAAAAGAATGCGAGGCTGAAGACGAAGTAATCTGCCTGGGGAAGCGAAGTAATTTCGAAAATCTAGTTGATGATGATGATGATGTAAAGCATTGTAAAGTGTGCAAATCTGAAGTAAGTTATTTTTTTTTCCATAAATAAAAACTTTTTTAATATTTAAAATTATAGGAACATACGAGTGGAAAATGCCAAATGAATTGCATTAAATGTAAGCATTCTTCTTATTCAACACACGTCATATGTAATAATTGTGGTGAAACATACCCTCCCAAGCCACCAGCACCGAATGCTCCAAATCCATTTTTGATGTTTATGCAATTCATGCAGTTTTGCATGAGTCAATATACCGGCATGAACAATGAAATAACCTCAATGGTACCTCAACCAATAAAAAAAGAGTTCGAAAATACCAAAAAAAATATTGCTGACACCAAAAGTCATCACAAGAAGTCTAAATCAGAGGCCAAACAAATTCGCAAGAAGAAGAAGAAATCAGAAACAAGCCCTGATTCCGATTCGGAGTCCAGCCCTAAAGCAACTGCACCAGTTAGAAAACGCAAAAAGTCAGAGTCAACTCAACCAAGTCCACTAGAAGTTAAACCAACACACCAATCAAAACAAATTCGTAAGAAGAAGAAATCTGAAAGTAGCACTGATTCAGATTCTGATTCGAGCAGGAAAGCGACTCCATCAGTTAAGAAACGCAAAAAGACGGATGGTGTACAACCAATGCCACCAGTTGAACAGTCAATTCGCAAAAAGAAAAAACTTGAAATTAGCACCACCGATTCTGATTCGAGCACCAAAACTTCTGCATCAGTTAAGAAACGAAAGCCGGATGTTCAACCAACGCCACCTGTTAAACAACCAACACAGCAATCACGAAAGAAGAGAAAATCCATAAGTAGCACTGATTCAGATTCTGATTCAAGTTCAAAAGCGACTGTAGCAGTTAAGAAACGCAAAAACAAAGACACTGAACAAGAGAAACCTCAGCTTTTGCCGCAATTTCCAGCCGCTTTTCCTAGTAGCATGCCATTTGCTGGTGCATTCAGCAATACTGGATACAATCCCATGCTTGCTTTCAGTCAGATGATGGGCTTCAATCCGAAAACAATGAGTTTCCCACCACAATAGACACTCAATTTAGTATGTATGGAGTACTTAGAAATAACAACATATTGGACTGTAAATAAAAAAGATTTTTTTCACCTTCTAAGGTGAATTTCTTAAGTAAAAACCAACCACAGCTAAAAGTTACATTTTTCAGCCTTGTTTTGTATACATATTTGTATTTTTACTTCGGATTTTTTTTTGCCGGCAATTAACTGTTGTGATTGTATACAAAAAAATTATAAATAAAGTAGATCTTAGAGCTGTTTGCTGATACAAAACTTAAATATTTATGTTCTTCTTTCTACTTTTTCCCTATGGTAAACTTTCAGATACACTCGTACAGTCAACATAAATATTTAAGTTTCGTTTCAGCAAACTTCCCTTAGTAACAACTTATAATATTTCGGATCATAAAAGCACTGTTTATGTGGTCCTGCAGGGCCAGGGCTATCCACTGATTATAATTTTGACACCCGGAGCTTTTCTTTTCAAGTCGCGCGAAGCATTTTGACGAAATGTACAAACTGTTATAATTGACATTTATATTAAGGTACAAAGCATTTTTTTGTATCATTTTCCTGATTTAATTGTATTTTTTTTGTGCAAATAGATGATTTTGTATAATAACATTGTTTTCTTACATATTATCAATTTCTAGATTCCTAGTTGAAAAACGATATTTGAAGTCAGTCAAAGTCACTTCAGCTATATTAGGTATAAAAACACAATATATGTACTTAAAAAAATTATGTAGTCTGAGAAAAAGTTGTCTAGTTAACGAAGATGGTGAGGTACCGGCCGTGAACTTATTCCTCCAACCAAGAGAAACCACCTCAAGTACTGCCTCCTCGAGATCCGAGAATTTCCGGTATTCAAGGTGATTTAAGAATATTCCTTCGAAGCCCAAGGCCGCGCTTGCAGAAGTGAGCTTGTGTAGGACGGATTGTACTTTTACATTTGCGGTACTTTGTCCCGCAGATTTTTTGCCGTCATCCTGGGCTTTTTAACTGTCTATTTGGCGATGAATTGATTGTTTGTATTTTCTCTTACGCCCGCAATCGCGTTTAGTCTACGTTAAATTTCGCTATAGATAGCAAGAGTAGGAAATCAAAATCGAGGAAGCGCATTATTTGGCTGACATTAGCTTCCGACCACGTCCGTCTTCTACAGTTCTATCTTTAAGGCACTACTATAATTGCCTTTGCTTTACACCACCAGTTTTATTTCTGAAACTGTGTATAGAACATAATATTTAAGATGAAATATGTTTAAAATAAAACTTTATTTGTGGTCATTGCATAATACTTCTATAACATTACATTCCTTCAATACTTAATCTTAATGATTCCAATGCTTTATTGGCTACCCTTCCCAACGTTCCCTCCTGCGATGCTGTGTCCTCGTATTTAAGTATACTAACACTTTCTTCAAGAATATTAACAGCTTCTTGAATTCTCTCTTTTAAATTGCTCAGACTCAGAACTTTCGCAATGAAACCACTCTTTGCCAGTAGCACTAATGGTACATGCAATTCGTACAACAGCATAGCTCGAGCCCGACTTAAACCAGGTTCAAAAACATTTAATACTCCCAAAACTTGACGACAGAGTTCTTCTTTTCGTTCAAGCAAAATATCCGGTAGTTCGACCATCTCATAACCATGAACACGACCATACATTTCAATGAGACTCTGCCTGAGACTTGTTTGAATAAAATGAGCTGGATGTAAGATCATGCGATATTTACGAAGCAGGGCCTCACACTCTTGAAGTCGTTCTGGGCTCATATCCATAGCTTGGACATCTGCTACCTCAGCTTGCATGGTAGAAACGCTTTTAAGAATGCCCTCGGCAGGAGTTTGGAACCTGCAGTGATTGCATCTCCAGTCGGCTGTGGAATCTAAAGACGAAAAAAAATAATAAGTATTTTTTAAAATGTTAACTCGAATAATTAAAACTAAGTTTGTATATATGTACATATTTACCAAATGGATCAGTAGATGAAAGAAAACCAAGGTCGCAGGTTATGCACTTGAATGAGCTAAAGAATGTGCCGAGTTCAGTTGGATCACTGCATCGTTCACACCTGCAAGTGAAGAACTTTCCATTTCTAATATGTTCCTGACGAGCTGCAGTTCCGTTTAAAGTAAAAGTGTATGAATGATGAAGTTGCTGGCCAGCTCTGAGATCTTTCATAGCTCTTAAGCGAATTCTAAAACACCGTTATCAATAATTTTGACAGTAACTATAAAATGAAGTATAAAATTTCTTACCGGAAACGATCGCTTGGATAAATACTTCGAGCTGTATTTGGCACACAGTTGTGAGCCAATATTCCTGTTGTTGGATACAAACATCTAATTGTATGGCCATGAGTTGTGCGACCTTCAAAGGCATTTACTTCTAGTATACCAACAACTCTCATTATTAAATCCTCAGAAAATCTGTCCAATTTACAAGGTCCTCGTAAATATTGAGCAACATTGACTAGATCAGCATTCCATACATCTGTCATTTGGCGGCGTGATTGATCATGATATTCCATTGGAGCGACTTCTCTTTCCCATCTTTCTGGATCGAGTTCTTTGTTGATGAGAACTCTATAAAAATAAGAAGAAAAAGAGATGGTAAGAAATTGTTTTTGATTTAAAACTGGACTAAATAATTAATGTTGTGGTCATCGTTTTCGTTCTTTATTTATAAACAAAATACCCTAAGACCAAATGCATATATGTAGTAGGTTCATTTTTTTGAAGCCTTTAAATTTAATGACAAAAAAAATATTTATTTCACGAATGTTTGGTATAACGTTATGTTAAAGAGGTTTTTGGCATTATTTTACATGAGTAATTTTTAGGGTGATCGTTTTGGTTTTAGTACCGTTAAACAGTTTTTTGGGTTTAAAAGCTTGGATCACAATCACCTCACTCCATCCTGTTGAATTGGACCACAACAAAAATAAATAAGGTCAAATCGTGCGATGATAACAATCTTAAAATTTCAATTTCTTCCTTAGTCTGTTTTCAAAAAAACATAAATCCTCAAAGGAATTTAAACAAAAACTTACCAATTATTTAATTACTCTTGTTAAGTACTTAAGTACTTTTTTTGATTCCTTAATGGCCGGCTGCATCAAATGCTTTTAAACATTTAACAAGCTTTTCTTAAAATGACGTTTGTTTCATACAATATATGTATGCATGTAGGTATCTCATTTTAAAATTTAAAAGCCTGTTGAAAATATTAGTGCAACCGAAAGTACTAAGTAGGTACTTGTGAATTCCTTAAGTAGGTACAAATTTATGAACGAACAATGTGTCTTTCTATTATGAATCTATTCTATTTCAATCAAATACATCTTGCATTAAGCCGCCATTAATCCAACCATTTCCTTTCTAAAATGTTTATTCAATAACCTATTAAAATAAAATTTATTTCGACCATTTCGACAGAAGAATCCATTTGATTTGTACCTTATTTTGAAAAGATGAATATATCTCCAAATTATTTTATATACCTTAGTGGCATAATGCAATCTAACTGAAGACATTCATTACGCGTCCCAAGTTCCTTATCATTATCTTGTGTTACATAGAACTTAGCGTTCGCAGATTTAAAAACTTCACATTCTTCTTGATGAGCTTCAGCTCCACTCATTATGCAATCTTTACATAAAGGCCAACCACACTTGGGACATTGAGATCCATCCAAATAACAATTCACTGGAATAAAACAACCTAAACATACAACAGACGAACTAATTTTTGGTCCATAAGCAAAGGGATATTCTTCTATAAGAATTTCTGATTCACAAGTTGATTCACTTGCGACAAGATATCTTCCTAGCACCGGGCTATATTCGATTTCAGTGAGATTTTTTCTTAGAGACATTATATGCACGACCGATTTAAAATACTGTTTTTGATCTTCTGGGTCTACGATCTCTGTGGTATAGGAGGCCAACTTTTTGACAACACAAGATATGAGTTTGTTATTCGCTCAAAATGCCGTCGTCGGGTAAATATTTTTTGGCAATGAGTATCAAAATCATGTGCAAAAATCAAAAAAAAAAAAAAAAATATACCTACAGTTAAAAATAAATAATTTTTTCTTTTTATTTACTAAACACTATTGTGTAGGATATATCTTGTTTTCCGCTAGAATTGCATAAATACCATGATGTACTAAAACATAGCACTAAAATGTATTTCAATAAATCTAACAATAACCATTCGCATAAAACAAATGTGATCATGATCAATTATTACCAAATTAGACATCTGTATAGTTTTTGTTCAGTTCAAGATTCATTCAGGATTTTAAATCATACATAAATTTACATTAGGTATCAACAATGGCTTTTGGTCTATTTCAAAAGGGAATATTTTGTTACAATATGAACGATTATTTTATCAGAATCCAAATGGGCATGCTCAATTATTTAAAAAATCAAACCTAATTCCAACTTCGTGAATTATTGTTTTTTTTTTTTGAGAAAACCATTTACCATTTTAAAAAAATTTTCATTTTTGAAATAAAAAAATGAAAAAAATTTTCGGACAATGCACTGGGCTTAGTGAATAAAAATAAGGGGATAGGAAAAATACTAAACGTTTTTATCTCGATCATCGATATTGTAAATACTGTAATGCGAAAAAAATGATAAAAATAGTAAACTATGTATACATATGATTTAATCCAATTGGATGAATGAATGAATCGGTAAGCTTTTGGTTCCACTTGGTTGTTCCAACAATTTTTTTTTAATAAATTGACCAATTTTTGAAATATTTAATATTAGGTATATTTAGAAAAATAAGGTTTTTTTTTAAATATTTTGATAAATAATTTTATTTTGGAAAATATTTATTTTTTAACAACTAATTTTTTCACCAATTTTTTTTTCAGTTTTACAAGCATTGTTGAAAAATGTTCGTCAATAAATGTCGAATAATTTTTCTATGTATGTATTTTTTTTACAATTTATTTTTTGACCAATTTTTACAAAATTTTGTTTTCCAAAGATTTTTTTGTTTCGACATTTAGTCCCGATTTGCTGTTACAGAACAAAAATTCTTATGTTCAACATAAACTCTTAGGTGACAGTTTACGTATCCACAAGAGAGTATGTTGTATTAACCGTGAACAAAGTGATATTTATTTTTATTAAATAAATCATACTTCCACCATTTTGAAAACAGTTAGACATTTTCTAAAAAGACAAATATCTAATAAATAAAAATGATACTGTACAAAGTAGCAACTACAACAACTAGTGGATCAAAAGCGTATTTGCATATTACAGTGGATCACTCAGTTTATAGTTTCGTCGATTTGTTGGAACTTGCGTCCGATTCCCTGGCTCGAATATTAATTATGTAGGAACCTACTCAGTATTTTTTAGAAAATTAGAAAATCTCACTTTTTCTTAAGAAAACAAATTGAAGTATTGTTTAATATGTTTTATTATGTAGTGTCCATATTTCACCAAAATCAGTTAATTAATTCACATTTTATTAGATTAAGACTGCGCGCATACAAAAGAGAAAAAAATCTGCTGTTTTTAAATTTCTAAAAACAAACCTTATCTTGAAGGTTTATGAATTTCATGAATTTTAAAATCCAGAAATTTAGATTACTTACAAATTTTGGAAACCGAACTGAGATCATAACTTTGTATATATTTACAAAGTTATGATCTCAGAGTCTGTATAAGGGGAGTTTATATTCATAATTTCCTTAAATAATTTTATATTGCCCAAAAACATATTTTGTATAGAAAACTTTTAGAGAAAATAGACACAAACACAAAGTATGTATCCATGTTGTCGAGAAAAGAAATAATTATATTAATACAATAGGTAGGTAGGTATGCGATCTAGAATCTTGTTTAGCAAAATTTTGAGTATTTTGGTTTATAGCTATTGTCTTTTGTTTCGAAACACAACAGCAACATGTTGCACAAAAAGTAAAACAACGAAAAAAAAAACAGAATAACAAACGTTTTTTTTTATGCAAAAAATAAACATAAAAACGTATATACAATTGATACAATACTGCTTACTTTTTCAACTAACCTTAAAGGGGTTATGCAATCTAATTGAGTGCATACGCCATCTGCACTTACATTGCCAGCAAATTTTACATTTGCTTTCTGGAATACCTCGCATTCCAAATTATGATCCACTGAGTCTATACACATGCCACATAATGGCCAATCACATTTCTCACATCGATCAATGGAATCACCATCTTCGTCAAACTGCAAATGCATATAACATCCGAGGCAAACTATTCCACTATGTTGTTTTGGACCGACCGCAAATGGAAGTTCATCGACCACAACTTCACCCGATTTAACATCGTCTGAGAGAACGATAATGCGACCGAATTGGGCATCAACTTCCACGTGAATTTTGTTCATAATTTTGCGTAATTATTTTTTCTACCAATTATTGCGTATAGATGTGTATAAAAAAAACGAGCGAACAAACTACCCACGAAAGGATGAAACCAAGCGATCAATGTGATTAATTGCGATGGAAATGTACAAATCGCTCTCTACATTTCTTGTGAGCACGATCCGGTATATATCTGTGTACTCGCAACGAAAAGCTGACGCTTAGTCGGGTGGAAGAGATCCAATATAATGAGAATGACACGACAAGTTGGTCTAAATTTAGTGATCCTTTTTTTATAATGTATGTACATGGTGGTTCTTTGAAATGTGTATCTAATTTGTTTTCAAAACTAAAATATAGCGAGAACTGTATTACCGAAGATGACAAAAAAAAAAAATCATTACATTTGAAATAGATAAATTGATATTTTGAAACTCAACCAAACAAGAATTTTGGTTTATTTGCAATAAAAACTCAATTTCCAGAAAACAGCATAACAAGAAACAAAGGTCAAGGTGTTGGCTAGGGATTGATAAGAAATATTTTATACATAAAATAACAGCCCAATTGAAACGTACTTATGCATATATCTATATTTTTTTTTAAATCAATAAAAACTGTGGGTTTGTCACAGTATCATTAGATTATCGTGAAGCTTGTTTGAAATTTTCAAATTTCTCATAATGTATGTTTCCTTATTGATATTAAAATAAAGATAATGCGTTGTGTATCTTAGATTTTAAAAAAAGTAGGTAAACTCAGCAAATAATAATATTTTTAAAGGTTCAAATACTAAAAGGAATCAAATGGTGAAGCGTATAGTCAGATTTGTTTATTGAAAGTGTCTTAACCGCTGTAATACAAAACATGGGTGTGAGAGATTTTGAAAAAAAAAACATTGTCTTCAGAATAAATTGATTTTCTTTTTTATTTGTTCAGCTTTATCATCCATGGCTGGCAAAACGACTATAATTCGGATGTTAATGTTGTAACACGCGATGCATTCTTGGATACAATAGAAAACAATGTCATTGTTGTGGACTGTAGTAAAAAAAAAGTCCAAAACTCTTAACTACATGGAATTCAAAAACACAATGTTTCAAAGGTCGATGAAAAAGTCGCCAAAATGATTGACTTCTTCGTCAATGAAGGCAGCATGTTACTTAACGAATTCAATGTTATCGGTTACAGTCAGGGTGCTCACGCCGCTGGGACCGCAGGAAAACATGTAACTTCCGGAAAAAATCATACAATCATCGGCTTGGACCCTGCACGGCCACTTTATACTATGTCTAGTAATTCATGTTGAGTCAATACACACAAAGAAAGGCTTGGCAATAAATTATGTATAAATAAGTCATAATCCTCATTGTTAACTTTTTCTATAAAAACTGTACCTACCTGGAACCGGAAACTATTCTTTTCATTTTATTTTGATAACTGGCAAGTTTAATTCTAAGTATTATTTTTTAAATTGCATATTTTTAGGATACTCATCAAACTGAAGTTAGCCACGATTGCAAAAAAACGCCAGTCGATATTGCAGTTCGGGTAGTAATTTTTGTGGGTGCATCTCCCTTCACCATTCGCACAAACATGTTTTTTTCTATGCCCCTTGTATATGAATTTAGATATAATAATAATAATAATAATTTCTAATGAGGAATGTCATCAGTCCTCATTCCTCTGTGGTCACCCATTCAATGAAAATTAAAAATTCAACTCTCCACTGTCAAAATTATAGTGAAATTGTGTATAAACATCTATAAGAAATTGCGATGTTTATATACAAGTAAAACTATCTTAGCGCCCCCACCTCAGAAACGACCACACAACACAACACAAAAACCATCTTGATGATAGCACAAGTACTATAGGTTATTATATACAATGTCTATGCCCCAAAAAGAGATACAACTATTTAACCGCATTGAACTAAATTTCACTCGCACCTGCAATCTTTTTCGCCCCAAAAAATACTCTACTGTTCTCGTTCTCACACTCGCAATTTAATCAAGCAAGAGTAGATTTTTTCGCAAAAATCCAGTGGAAGTCGTAATTGTGCTGTCGGTGTTTGCTCGAATAACAGTCTCGTGTTCCTCTTTGCAAAAAAGTTAATTCTTTTTCCAATTAAAAAAAATTACAAAAGTAAGTAAATCAAAAAAACAAATATTCGCTTCGATTTATATGCATTTTTAAATACTTTTGTCTCTATTCGTTTAAATATACCATTGGGAAGAGACAAAAAAAAAAAGACTTCAAATTCCTTTCGTATGGAGAAAAATCAATTCTGTCATGTAACCAAATGAATCTTTATCGAAAAGTAATTCAAATTATATCAAGTTTGATTGTCCTTCGCCAATATGCCGGTTCCTATTAAGATTGTGATAAGAATTAATAGAAAATGATTAATATCTAGAGAACTAGTAACGTGTTACGTAACAAACTTGGTGCTCTGCTTTGCTCTGACTACTCGATATACATATAAAAAGTTCCATTTCTACTTTAAGTTAAGTGGGGGACAACTAGTTCAAGCCCCACATGAGGTTTTCTCTGCCTCGTCACATGGAGACATCTAATCTGTAAAAATCATTGGACATAACGATGGAATAATATGTAATTTTCGTAAAGAGAAATCGCGCCATGGTTTGGTTATGTGGAGCTCATATATTTTTTGTGAAAATCATTTGAACTGTCAATCGTGACGTCACTTAATCAATATATAAAAAGGAGGTATGTTGGGCAGAAGGTTATCGTTTCGTCGTCAACGCTGCAGTAACCCTGGCCAAATTTAATATTATTTTCTAAGCATGTACTTTGTAACATTCGATTCTCGCTATACCTATCAAGAATATGGTTACCCTTTTATTTAACGTGATTCATAGCAATTGGTTAAAGCTAAGTGTAGACAGCTTTTCTCGAATTTTGCTTTCAATGACAGCTAGCACTAGTATAATGATAATTATTCGGAAGTGGAATACCCATATACAAAAGGCTTCACATTATGAGTTCTTGTTCGAGTTCTGTATGTAGTACATACATTGGGGATGTGCGCAGCTGATTCTCTAGGTGTGGGCGGGGTGGCAGCGGACGTTCTGTTTTCTGTACTTATGTAAGACGAGTTAAAGAAAAATTATTGAATGAAACGTGCCAACAACCAAAACAAGGGATTTCTTTTGTTTAGGGAAATACAAATTTTGGGTGACGACATTTTTCTGCATCCAAAAATTATACGAAACTCATTTATTTTGGGTGGGCAAATGAAAAAGAAATACATAGGTAGGTACAAATGATATGCGCTTTCTTTGCTCTTTGTATTAATTGATGCATGTCAAGGTGTCATAACAAAATATCAACTAAGTCAAGTACAGAAAAGGTTGAAATATTTTTATACATACATACGTACCTACTTAATAAAAAAATAAAAACTTACTTTCATGTATGTTGGAAACTTGTACCTATCTAACTAATAGATTACGCAACTTTTGGAAACCAGTAGTCACTCAAATTAACGGAAGTCATAGTTTATCACTGGGTAGGAGATCGATTGAAAAATTAGAAGAAAATGAAGACACATTACGCTTGGATCTTGGGTTCTTTTTCCTTCCGCTAATCCAGAAAGTTCAAATTTCTAAGATATTGCCTCGAATTGTTTAAAAAGTCATAAAAAAACTGCGGCATTTTTTTATAAAAAAACTATACGTTAAAGTATTTGATTTACAGAGAACATTAATGTACGTATGACTTTAAGAAAAAAAAAAACTAGCATGACATTAAGTGTTTTTAATAATAACCAATGTATTAGAAAATGTATTCACATAGAATAGCTATTGGATTGCAATAAAACCCCACGGATGACTTATTTCTTAAAATAATATGCCCACAAAGCATTCTAAAACACTTTCGACAAGTTAGAGGAAAATACAAAAAAAAATTATTTGGTGATGCAACAGTTCATAAAGGACCAAGCCCTAAGTGAACATCAGTGATTAAGTGACTCTACCATCCGGTGTGAGTGTAATTGCACGAAAAGAATGTGAAGGGCACTCCTGACAAGTGATACTCTCGGCTCAATAAGAACAGTCTCAATACTTTTGGAAAAAGTCTTATTTTTCATTCTTTGAAAAATACATGCTTTTTTTATTATTGCACTCATTGGGTTTTAATTGTTAAAATTCCCGAATTAATAGGACATTGAAAAAATATGCATGGGAATAACAAAATCATTATATTTTATTATTCTTTCAATTTGTTGAATGAGATCCTATAGTTTGTGGGTGAAATCGGTGAAGAAAAAGGGAGACGAAAGTCATGAAAAAAGTTTAAAAATTGTAGTGAACATGCACTTGTTGCTCCTTTGGGTTCAGTTCTGACTGGAATGACATGATTGAAAACTACAAAGTATAGACAAGACACGATGCGAGTGTTCACTACTTAGTGATCAGTCCCAATCTAAACAGTAATGATTGGGGTATCTTACTAATTTAATTTAGTTTTTAAGTTATGACCATGACGGTGTTTACATTTTACTGCTTTCTCCGAATTTTTCGACGTTTCAGTATTCATACCTCTCTCACACTTAAAAGTCAAAACGAGAGATACCTAAATGTAAAGTTTGGAGAAGGCAGTAGGTATTGTTTTAAAGTTGTATAAAAGAAAACAAAAATAACTTCAATTCTAAATATTTCTAATTTTTATGATTTATACACAAGCAGGCGCTTGTTTATACATTTAATGATCTAAAAAATATAAGATAATTTGTAGGATCTTAAAGATAAAGGTATATTTCATTTGTAAACATGTTTCCAAGTAAATCAAACTGCCAAGAACACAACAAAAAAACATCGTCAACAAATGATCTGTAAATAAATTATAAATTAATCTTGGCAATAGTGGCTGGGAACAAAATGCTTAAAATATCTTCCTAGCAATACAAATTTGCAGCAAATACAATTGTATCATACCTATGTTTTGGTATAATATAAAGAAGATACTAGAAAAACATATACGTTGTGTGAAATACCCGCCACGTATTTAACGTCACCAACGGTTAATTAATTATATTTTTAAACTTGCAGGCATTAACTTTGTGTGAGGCAAAAAAAAAAAACAACAAAAACAATCTTTTTTTATACCGATCGTTTCGCCGCATGGGTGCTGCCCTATGTTTTATATTCACATTAATATATACATACATACATATGTATGTAGAAGAGGGGAAATTTTTTTATTCTGTCTGCGTTGCATTTTGTTGTTTTTGTAGCGTCATTGATCCGCTATATTATAGTTTTTAGATATACAAACTATGATCAGCTCCCGATAGCATATATGTGAACGATGTCTGGTCAATGACCCATTGAGACTTACATATGTGTAAGTGGGGATTCAAATCATTTGTTTTGTTAGGCCTTGACCATCATTGAGATGACATTGAATAAGATTTCGATTTCATTTTCAAGCATGAAATTGGCATCAGATTGTTATTAAGCGATTTGATTGTGTTGTCAATTTATTTTCGTTAAAAAATGTTTGGTGTGTACATAGTTTTTGTATCTGGGTACAAATGTTGTTTGAGAGACATGAAGTGCAATTGTTAGGGCTTGATAAGATTAGGTATATCATCTATCGAGTAACCACCAACTACCAAATGATAAAGTGGCGATAACGATGACTAATTTTTTTACCAATATATGTACTTATAATAATACCTATTCATTTTTTTGTATTCTATAGATATTTGAGAATGATATGAATTCTTATCAAGAATTATTCAGTCATTCTGCTGCAAAATTATTGAAGAGAGTAGGTACCTATTCATAATAAAATGATCTAAAAAGAAATAAATTTAGAAAATTAATATTGATTTCTGATTTTATTAAATCAGTTGTTTAGTTTGCCTTGAATGATCAATTCACCAAAGGGACAAGTTGAATTGGAACAAATGTTATGATCTGTTTATGTCTGGTTGAAATTTGGGGAATTCTGATATTTGACTATTTTTCTTTTACAAGTCGTGAACTTTGTAAAGCCCTGATAAATTTTTTTTTGTTTTGTTATTCTCCCTCTTCTCTAACATGCTGACACATTTTGTTTGTTTTTAATTCTAATAGCTCTCTTCTTAACACAGCTTATTATTACTAAACAAGTTATAGACTTATTATTGTTTTCTCTAATTTCTATTTAATTCACCAAATCAAAAGCACATTGAAAAATGGTCACTTTGTATAAAATAATATGGCATCACATATCGCCTGACCCAGACCCAAACTATGAGCTCAAACAGGAGGAACGTCGAGCCAAAGCACTGGTTCGTGTTTCATTTTTAAGTGTCCTTTTAAATTTTGCTCAAATTCTTTTATTTATTTATATTATTAAAATTAATGTTTTTATTTGTACAATTTGTCTAAAAGCTTCTTCTTTTAGCTATATATAGTCCAGAACTTAGTTGAAGCTCTTAGGTGTTTTTTTCCATTCCGCTCATTTTAGATTTATCCGGCACATGGTTTGTTTTTATTTCTGACAAGAATTATCTTGTTGTTTTGCAATCACTTCAATTTTTATATTCCATATTTTCATCATACATATGTAAATAATATGTAAATCAAAACGAAATAATTGTTGAATATACTGCATCATAATTTTTTATTTTATTTTTAGATGGCTCCTCCATCATACTCAGATCTTGGCAAACAAGCCCGCGATGTCTTCGGCAAGGGTTATCACTTTGGTTTGTGGAAATTGGACTGCAAAACTAAGACATCATCTGGTATTGAATTCAACACATCCGGTCACTCAAATCAGGATTCTGGAAAAGTTTTCGGTTCTCTGGAAACCAAATACAAAATCAGTGATTATGGACTAACATTGACCGAAAAATGGAACACAGACAACACCTTGTTCACTGAAGTTGCCATGCAAGATCAGGGTGCAAAGGGATTGAAAATTTCCTTCGAAGGTACCTTTGCCCCACAATCTGGGTAAGAACAAACAAAATAACTTATTTAAAGAAATTAAAATATATTATGGTCATACTTTTTGTTTGCATTATAGCAACAAGAACGGCAAATTGAAGGTCGCTTACGGCCAAGAAAACGTCAAGGTTGATTCTGATGTCAACGTTGACTTGGCTGGTCCATTGGTTAATGCTGCTGCTGTATTCGGCTACCAGGGATGGTTGGCTGGTTACCAAACCGCCTTCGATACCCAAAAATCAAAGATCACCACCAATAACTTTGCCTTGGGCTACACCACCAATGACTTTGTCCTCCACACATCTGTGTAAGAAAAATATAATCATCAAACCATGTTTTTATATTAATTATCACTCTTGAATCTTCAATTTGGTTCCAATTAATAGGAACGATGGCCAAGAATTCAACGGCTCAGTGTTCCAGAAGTGCTCTGACAAATTGGACTGCGGTGTGCAATTGTCCTGGACATCGGGATCAAACGCCACCAAATTCGGTCTCGGTGCTAAATACCAATTGGACAAGGATGCTGCCGTCCGCGCCAAGGTTAACAATGCTAGCCAAGTCGGTCTCGGTTACCAACAAAAACTCCGTGATGGCATCACTCTTACTCTTTCCACTTTGATCGATGGCAAGAACTTCAATGCTGGCGGTCACAAGATTGGCGTCGCTCTAGAATTGGAAGCCTAAAAAGCTCACAAACTAAAAATTAACATCAAAGAAATAACAGTTTAGCAGTAATAAAATTAAAAAAAAAAAAACAAAGATAAGCAAAGAACTATTATTATGTTAAAACGAATAAAACAGAAAAGACAGAAAAATCAGTATAAAGAGAGAATTTAAATTGTGAGATGCGGAAGGGGCCAACAACCCGAAGCAGAGAGAAAGGAACTTTTTTGTTTGTTAAGACCTAAAGAAAAAAATTAAAATTAAATAAAATAACAAACGAACTGCCTACGATATTTAAAGCCCCCAAATATTTTTTTTTTGTTTTAATGTGTTTTTGGGTTATACCTATAGGTTCTTATTTTTGAGAAATAACTATCAAAGAAAATTGTGGGGACACTTGCATTACGGCTACGGCACTTTGGAATTCTTTTCATAACTTAAGAATGGGCGTGGCTTCTCATGAGTCTCAGAATTATTTCTTTGGGCGTGCTCAAAATAATTATAAGCAAAAATATATAAAATTTCTCCTCGTCATTCTAATCTGTTATTTATCAAGAATGAAGGCAGATTTGCTTAAAAAATTTATTTTTTGCTTGATCTAGCAACATTTTTAGAAATTCAATATCATTTTTCATAATCGCTATGTGTTGGGGCTTTTATTTCCTGACAGTTTAATTGCCATAGAATATTTATTTTCCATGCCACAAGGACTATAGTGAACAAAATTGCCAACAGTTATTTGAAACCTTGAATTCGATCTATCAAAATGACGGCCAATTTGCATTAGAATATTTATATTCTATGCCAACTGCGACCACAATTCAAGTTCACAATGTTTGACAATGGGTTTTCACAATAACCCCCAATAAATTCCGAGAGAAACTGCGATGACGATTCAAGTTCCCAATTTTCGAATCAAATTGTGTTCACGATAGCCTCATAAAGAGCCCAGATCCTTCCCTCGTTTATGTATACTTAAATACAAAAAAGTTGAACCCGCATAATAACGAATTCTTTTGAATTTCAACGGAGTTTGATCAAAACGAAATTATTCCAAAATCATAGAATTGAGTAACAGGTATTGAAAGTTCAATCTACTAGTAAGAATCAAGAAACGGTATAGATATTAACAGGCCGGTACAAATAAATTAGCCCGAACACAAAAACTCCCTAAAAGTTAGTGTTTGCTATAGAATAAGCGATCTAAGATTTTGCGAATTAGAACATTGTAGAAGTGGTTTACATAGTTGGGTCCTTTTTTTTAGATATTATTTTAGTTAATGAGAGCATAGTTTAAGGAATTAATATAGGAAATAACTTTATCAGATTTCGGTTGATAAGCGTCATTTACAGAATATCAGGGAGTTGAGTTTAGAAACCTGCTGTCAGAGCGAAATCAATTATTTTTATGGGTTTTTAATAGAGCGATTATAATATATGTAAGCCTTTTGAAGAATTAAGAGACCCTAGCGTCCCAATAAATAATCAAAATTAAGGATGTGATCACCTGATTCACAAACAAATTTTAACAGGCGTACTGAAATACTCCAGTGTTTTTTTTTAATAAAAAAGATATTTTATTTTACATATTTCAATGTATTTGCATCCAACGACCAATGTATATTATGTACCTCCACCACCACCCTTCTAAAATAAAATTTGATTTTAAATATTTACATTACTAGTAATAATTAAAATCAATGAAAAACATCAAATTGAATCTCTGCGCAAGCTCGCCGATTTTTAGATTCGTCATCCTTTTTGTGAAACAAGAGCATAATCCTATATCTAGAACTCAATTCTCCATCAGTTAAATATTTCTCAAAATATGCATGATTTATTCGTGGTAGTTCGAAGTCAAAAAGGCCCTTTAATTGAAATTAAAAAAAAAAAACCCAAGTCATTTCATTACAATAAATATTTAAATGATCAATTTTTTACCGTCTCGTGGCCGCAAGTTGAACCACTCATAGCCTGAGAAACCATATACCATATGCCAGAATCATCATTTCGAAATTTTTCACAATGCAATTCGGTAACGATGTGTTCTATTTTATGTTCACATGGTGGTGGATCATCAATTTTGCATTTATACACTGTAATTGTTAACTAATAAGAATAATTTTAAATTATTTTCTAAAGTAATTTTTGATGAATTAAATTATACCTCTTTATCACGCGTATCAATAGATCGCACTAGATAAGTTCCATGAATGTGATCGATGTAACCATCATCGTTAAAATCATAATGAACTTCTTGAATTTCAATCGGCCATTCCTCTCCAATTGAAAAATCTTCGAAGCAATTGTCGAAATTTGTTATATTAATTTCCTTTGATTATGATGAACATATGATATAAGAGATTTTCTTTATTTACTAATAACATTTTTAACCGTTAAACCAAATTTACTTACCACCTCAGAAGATAATTGCACTAACCCAAAAATAAACCAAAATATTGGGCGCATTTTTAACTTGAATCTTGAATCAACACTAATTCACAATAAAACAAGTATCACGAATGTATTTTCAATTTATAAAAATCTGAAAAAATCAATTTCGATCGAGATGGTAATATGAATTATGTACTCGTGAATTATGGTTGATAAATGTGCAATTAAGGCGATTTATTGTGCATTGATTGAGGTTGCCTAGACCACAAAATTGTATAGCTGGAATATACAAGTATATATTCATTCATACCTGTAATGAATGATTTCGTCTGATATTGAAAATTATATAGGTGCTCACTTTAAGTTGGTGACTTAATTAACATAGGCATTCTAGTGTAGTCAACCGCCGTTCTAACAAGTCAGTAGAATCTTATAAGAACTGTCCAGTTCAAGCTTTTATTATAAACATACCTATTAATAAAATTGTGCTTGAAATTGTAATTTATACGCAATTTCCACCTGCAAAGATAACATTCCAACGTGAGCTTACGATTCACGTGAATTTTTTACTCACTTTGTCACAAATTATTTTTTAAATCTTCTTTCCATCATTAACCGTATTTCCCCTCGTTTAAGTGGGAGGAGCATTTTTCTACAAAAAATGATTAAAATGGAAAAAATAACGGAAACATCAATAATGTTATGCTTTAGCTTCTTTTAAAGCTCTGCTTTTCAATTCATTAAATCTACATAGTTTAATCAAAATTAATTTTCAAACTCTTAAAATTTTTTGTTCGAACTGATTTTTCTCAAAATATCTTAATCAACTTTATTATAGAAAGAAGAAAAATCAGTTTTGTTCCTTTTTATAACAAAGTTGCATACATCTTTGAAAGAATAAGTCCTTAAAGATCAAACACTTTTAGAATATTATTCGTTTAATAATTTTGCTTTCATAGGTTATTTAGCATTAGCATTTTTATTTTCCTTTAAAAAAATAAAAACAAAATTTAGATTTCTTACATAATATATTAATAAAGTTTTTATTTTGATTTCCTTGTTTGAATTTATCATCCTAAATCAATAAACTGATAGCAAAACAAGATTGTTAAGACAGTTATTGTTGTTTTTGTTGAATCATTTTCTACATTGGCGATTGTTGTTTTTCTTTTTTTTTTATTTGTAGTTTGAATTATTTGTATCTGTGTTGATAGTTGTGTTAGATAAATAAGATTTTTTTTTATAAAGTAGTGCTTTCCTGCAAACACAGTTACTCTTTACATTAAAACTAAGTACCAAAGAAGATTTATTGCTCAACAAACGGAATGGAAAAGTTATATTTTTATTGAAAATCAATACTTTCTATTCCGTAAATGCGTGTGTTAGAAAATGTGTAATAATCAAGGCATAAATGGAAAGAAAAAACAAAGTAAATTCTAGAATCGGGTTCGATATGTAATTGTGATTTTAAACTATTTCAACCAGCTAGCGATAAGTTTTGGAAAAATATAATTTAAGAATGATAAGGATTAAATTTTGAACAAAGTCAACTTTAAAATCACAATTAACAAAAAGAACTTAACATTGCTATACTTTTTGTATCTCTTTTAAAATACGATATAGAGAATGCAAGTAAAAGGGAAAAACAAAAGAACACTAAAGAATACCCCCATAGGAATCGATTAGAAGGATGGTACGTTTTTTTCTGAAACTATTGTTCTACATAGCACGGTTTACGCATCCAAATCGTTGACAAAAAGAACTTCACGGTTTTTGAGACCAACTTCGCTGAGGGATTTTGAATCTTCGACTCTGTCTCTGGCATAGAGAACACGTTTTGGAAAATTTGTTGTGATTTCAAATTCATCTGGTGACGATGGATGACAAAATAGATAGTTATAGACATCCTAGAGAGAAAATAAATTAGATAAGAAGTAGGTTTTTATTTGTTTAACACATTTACCTGTAATGAGTCAGTGCTTAGGAAACGGCGCTCAATGCGTGCTCCATTTGGTAGCTTAAAGACAACACTGACGGCATCTGGTGAATCTGGTGGGGGTTCAGAAGGCACACGATCGGCAAGGTCAATTTTTTGCTGCGCTATTTCCTTTTTAAATTTAAATTATTATTATTTTCATTTATGACAATTTTAAGAATTTTTCAATATTTATTAATTGTTTATAAGTACAAACACTATCTTAATATAAATCTTTTATAATACACATACCTCCTTTCTTCGTTCCTCAGCTTTACGTTCGTTCTCCTCAGCTTCTTGTGCTTTTCGAAATTCTTCTAATTGCTCTTGTCGCCTTCGTTCCTTCTCTTCGTCTGCCCTCAAACTTTGCTCATAAGCTTCATCTTGCTGCTGACGCAAGGACTGTGTAAAGCTGCGTTCCAAACGATCAGCACGAGCCTGGCTCAGCCATACCTCATTGCCAGATATAACTGTTTGCAGTCGCCTCACAAGTTCTTCGGGGGTGCAATCACCTTCGAAACGACCCATAATGATCATTTTATGATTTCTTAGACCAATCAACACCATCATGGGATAGATTCGAGCATGGACCGAGTGCGAAACTCGATAGCCTTCGGGAGTAGCAACATCGCAGCCCCATAGTAGAACATTGCGATTAATATAATCGATGACACTTTGATCGGCCAGTGTTTGGCTGCAAAATGATTGCACATCGGCACTTTTGGGTACATCTTTGTGTAGATATACCAAGAGGAATCGTAGTTCATTTTTGGCATCATTTAGAGCCTGGGCATAGGTGCCCTGATAGAAGACCGGGTGCCTGGGATACTTTTCGTTGTATGTTTGTACAAATTTCATAACATCTCCCAGTGGATCGGTGACAACTAAAAAATGAAAAAAATTTAAATTAAAAAAAGAATATTTTGAAACAAGCAACGATATAAATAAAAAGCACGCGTTTTTGTTGCGATTTGCTCTGAATAGCAGGGGGATTATCAAAGAAATGAACATTTATAAGCATTTGAATGCAATCAAAAATTCGAACGTCAATCTGATGGTTTTTGAGGTACATATGTATTACTAAAACATAAAATAATTTAAAATATGTTCCGCACTTTGGACTGTTTTTTTTTTTTCTTTCTAAACATAGACTCTTCTTTATCAGTTGATACCACAAAAGCTGTTTCAAAAGGTATTCCAAGAACAAACTTTATAGCTCAATATTTAAAATTCCTTCACTCAGACCACCAGGCCGACCTAGAAGAACTTGGGAAGAGTTGGAATACATCTCCAGGAACCGTACCCAATATGGCGCGTAAGTGTAGTAGAGAACCTGTGTCATATAGAGGAAACTAATGAACATAATAAGGGCGGGGACCTATGTATGTAAGTAAGTAACCGAGATGTTTATTTTTCATTTCGAACATTTCAAAAACCGTTCTTGTTGAAAAAAAAAAAATTCAAAAATCATTTGTAGTTTCGCCAGTCAAAGAAAAGAGAACACAAATTCTAGTAACCGTTATAAGGAGAAAACGACACAGAAAACTATTTGTTTTTTAACATCTTTTCAAGAAATGTTCAATTTGAATACTAATTGTTTAAAATAACTTGATTTCAAAGCTTATTAAATGAGCTAATCTAAGTTTTGTGATTCAGTACTTTGTGAGTTAAGTTATGAGAAAAGCGGAAGAGATAGAATCCTCCTTAAGAATTTTTTTTTCTGACAACATGTCCTGTCTGTATCTTTTTGCAACTCTTTTTATTGCTACGATAACAAGGCTAAGTGACATTATTCTCTAAAATTTAGGTAATAAGGTATTCAATCAATTAAGACTCACTTCTTTCATCAGTCCGCATCAAACTTAGCAAAGTGCTGACAATCGACGACAAAGTCGAATAGCAATATTGGAACACAAAGTTTATCACGTATCCAAGGATGCCGGTGAAGCTGCCTGGCATCGGTGGTCCACTGCCAGTTCGTCCGCCAGGCATACTCGCAGAGAAAACTTGCTGCAGGAAACGATCATTGACCACATTAGGGGCGCGCAACTCAGTCGAGGCAGCATA
This sequence comes from Syrphus vitripennis, assembly GCA_958431115.1. Classification (NCBI taxonomy): domain Eukaryota; kingdom Metazoa; phylum Arthropoda; class Insecta; order Diptera; family Syrphidae; genus Syrphus; species Syrphus vitripennis. Next base: position 141,682,611 of record OY288108.1, on the reverse strand, counting down.
CATGGACGGTCGACCTTCGCGGATGTTCATTTGTTCTTGGAATGCAACCTCCAGATCCCATTGGTGTCGTATGAGAATGTCACGACAGACATTCATATCATCGATTCCGGTGATATCTTGGAATTGCAGAACCTTTTCGGTCTGTTCGTTGGATAATCCGTCAACGGCATCCATGTTTTCTATTGACTTTTTACCACGTATCGCTGTGTTATGACCTACCTCTCACTCTGTTGCAGATTTGACTTTCGTACTCGGGTGGCGACCCTATCTGGATCGTTTGGTTATTTTTCTGTGAGTACAAATATAGTTAATAATGAGTAATTTTTGATAAATTTTTATTCATCTTACTCATTGACTTGGTAATTAGATTTTTGTTGATACTGCAAGTGGATTTTCCACACGTTTTTTTTTGGGTTTTCCTTTTTTTCTGCAATATCACTGCCGCACGATACATATATGACGACAAAACACACAAAAATGTTGTGCTGTGTTCTTGCAATCAATCAATCAAGCGGGTGTTTTCGTTCGATTTATATATCAAAATAAAAACATATTTGGACTTAGTTAATATATGCAATGGATGTCTTTTTGTTTATTGCTTTTAATAAAAAAAAAGGAAATAATGTATATATTAGTTTCTTTTTAAATAATTTATCAAAAGGGAAGAGAAAGAAGTTTTATTTTTCTTTCAGAACTTGTGTAAAAAAGTTTCTTTTTCTTGACTTTTTTTCTTCTTGTGTAGACTTTTGGTTTGACAGTTTGGCAAATTTTTTTTGATGATTCGTTGGGTTTTTGAAAACACTGCCAGGTATAAATTTTGAGTCCGTTCGTTCAATTTAAAAAAAACTGGAGAGTGATATAGTAAAAATATTTCGTATGAAATCGTATGAGCCATTTTAACTTCATACATTTTTATACGAATACGAAAATCCGCTTTACTTACCTTGACTCCTTTTCGGTGTTCAAGATTCAAACAATATTGTGTAGTGAAATTTTAAATTATTTGTGATGTGAACACTTTTTTCCGAATTTGAAAAATTAACTCACGGCTACGGCTCTAATGAGAACGTAGAATTAAAAACGTCGTTTTTATGGAAATTTGACAGAATTACGCAGTTACCATGTTTACGACTGGAGTCACATTTTTTTACATGTTCCATTGAGTTCTTATTTCTGTCACGAAATTGCCTGGTTTACTCTTTTTACATGACCCATTAAGTTAGTATTTTTGTCACTTTTATCGTATCCTATGATGACTTTTTTAGTTGAACCGAAATCCACTAAAATTACACTATCGCACTGAGTTTTGAATAGATAAATCTTCAACATACATAAGATAAATTGAATTAGATATTGTATCTGGCAGTTCCCTAAACACTTTAGTTCAATCGATAACAACATGGCGTTAGTCACGCTTCAAAGAACAACTGTCAAACCTGACATCTTAAATCTAAAAAAAATAAATAAACAATTTTTATTCCACGTAAAGAAAGTTTTCACAAGAATAATTCTTTTGCTATTTCACACAAAACAAGAGAAATACAAAAAATGTCCTATTTGGTTAATTTCAACAATGATACTGCCAAGCAAATCCTCATCGATATTATTCGAACTGTTAATCAAGCCGAAAACTCTAAGAAACTCTCAGAAGCGAAAGCTTCCGCTGGCAAAGAGATGCTTCTCATGATGCAGCATGTTTTTCCCTTGGTAATGCAACTTCAGACGGATGTTATCAAGTCCTATGGTTTCCCAGGCAATCGAGAAGGTCTGGTGCAGTTTGCTCAATTAGTTCGTGAAATGGAAAGAGAAGATGTGGAAATTGCCAGGTTACGGAGTCAGATACGAGCTATTTACTTGCCACCAATAGCTATAAACACCACCAACGATGTGTTAATTTAGGAAGCCTCTGACTGACAAAAATATTTTATTATTGTAAGAAAAATATAAACAAATCTAGTTTAAAGTATTATTTTTATTTAAATGCATTTTATTGATGTGTTGCCTTAAAACCAGACAAAAAAAAAAAACAAAAGTGTTCGAATCTGTGTAAAATTAAATAATAATAAAAAGAAAGTTAAAATAAAAACTGACCGGGTTTTTACTCAAGGCATTTTATAGGTGTAATGGCTAATATTAACTTACTAATAATTAAAACAACAGTTCTAACTGATTTAAAAAAAAGATACCCAGAGAATATAGCATTCCACGCCCCAACGCTATTTCAGAAGAAATGAAGGCGCAGAAAATCCTAGAAAACCTAGTACCTTTATTGCATATTTTTTGTCCTTTGTATACGTTTTCTTTAACCCTAAAGTTTGTATTTTTCATCAAAGTTCGATCGCTTTTTGGGAACATTTTTCCCTTTTTAATCAACATCAATGAAAATAGTGAGAGGCCAATTGCAAATCTATAAAAAACAAGGTTTCTCGACAACCATTGAAATCTAGCAAATGAAAAATTCCTGAAAATTCTCGAATTTCAATTGATTATATTAGTAGTCAATTATCATATGAAAAAAATAATCGATTTCTTCGTGGTTAGACTATCAAACCTGTATATATGTAAATTAGTTTTCCAGATACCAAATTTGGTTCTTGATATTACTTTAAACACAACTTTTATTCTTGAGTTGGCCATACATGCCTCGGTTAATTTAGTTTAGATCTTAATTAGCTATTTAATGTGGCTCCACCACAATTTTTCAGAAACCAGAAGTCCATGAATCAAATCTAATGTGAGACAATTGACTTGGTCAACAGTGAGACACTTTCGTTGAAAAATTACATACCTGCATCAAATTTCAAAAATTCATAAAATAAACCTGCCTCGTCTCACTGTAATAATGTACTGTATTACACTGTAAAAATGTATTTAAAAACTTGTATCAACTTGCCGTCAAATCACGGTTATTATTAGTTCATAACACCAACTATGTTAAGCATAAGGAATTAAAACTTTAACCAGTTCAGATTCAGATGTATTTATTTAATTAATTTTTTTCAGGACGCTGATAAATTACTTTAGCATGTTTTTCTGCCTTCGCTAGGCTGGAAATATGAATAAAGTGAATTTTTGGAAAGAATATTCATTTTTTTTGACTTATGATAATGCAATATCTCACTGTTAAGCGTTTTCCCCCTAAAAACTTACACACCAATTTTTTAAAATTACACTTTAAATATTTTTTTTTTAATATCCGTTCAATTCTGTCGGTTTGTCTGTCTGTACCTCGACCTAGAGCCTTAACTACGGTACTTGCCATAAAACCGGAATTCTGGTTTTCGATTTTCTCATAAACGGTTTGACGGACAGTGTTACAAATATTTTTAAAAGGAGGTAATCTAAATAAAATTCTGTCAAAATTAAAAAAAAAATCAATTTTTTCCCTGAAAGCAGATCAATATTTTTCAATTTTGTTTTTAAAAGCTTTAAACTACTTCAAAAATTATATAGTACATAAAAATTATTGTTTTGGAAAATGCTTTAACGATTTGAGATTTTTTCTTTTTTAAAAATTCGTATTTTTTCAACAGTTTCAAGCTCAAACTTCTATTTTGGCTTATTTCAGCAATTCAAATTATGAGTTTTATGCTTTTTCATATTTTTCTCCAATGACATTTTTGTTTTTGTAAGTTTTTTTTTGTTCATTCCAAAGTATAGTATTTTAACATAGGGGAATTTTAATGAGACCCAAAATCGTGTATTTTGTTTTTTTTCTTGCTTATGTCAAAAACCAATGAAAAGTAGCTTCCCGAGTAGTCAAGTGGAAAAATAGACGTTAAACAAAATAGAACTCAAGTGAAGAATTGTAAAAATTTTATTAATGCCAACTGTATGCAATATGCATACTACAACGGAAAACTCAAATAATAAAATAGAGTTGAGCGAATAAAAGTTCACTTCTGTCATCTCGAGCCCATAATTTTGGTTCGCTTAAGTCGATAACAGTTTTATTAAAATTTATTTTGATTTATGACCCCGATTATACCTACCTCTGGCTGGCTTGCATCACGATTCGATATTTTTTTATTTTTTTTTGTCGTTCAAAGCCTTTTTCCTCAAAAACCATTTTGTGACTATTACGTGACCACGTGCATATATTCTTTTTTTTTCATATAATATGTACATGCATCCAATTTTCCGCTATTCATGATAAATCCAATCACAAAATAATGGAATGCGATGTGCCGTAAAAGAAGATTTGAATTCGAACACACACCTTTTCCACTTGACTTCAGTTTATTTTTTTCTTAAATCTTCTTTTCACCAGAGAATAATATCAAAAAGGCACAACCCACCCCCGCCTAGTGAACAAAAATAAGTGACTCTCGAATGTTAAAACATGCAGAAAAGATGCGATGATGGCACATGTAGAACGAGTCATCGGTTGTCGTTAAATTGCATGACAATCAAAACCCGAAGAGTACCGAGGCCTTTCTTTAAAATCATACATCTTCTTCAGATTTGTAGGAATAAGGAATCATTTGGGAATGAATGAATATCTACAGAATCAGATAGATTCTGATGGCATGAAATGTGTAGGTGGGTGGGTTGGTGGCAGTGGCAATGACAGACTATACTAGATAGGTGAAATTAGCATATGTATGTACGTAGGAACTCTTCTTCTTCTTCTCTACGATTTGATGATATGCTGTTCCCAAATCGAATAGATAATTATTTCATATCGATTGATATGATTGGGTTTCAAATTTGATTTTCGTGCCTATTTGTGTGTGATGTTAGGGGAGGAAGAAACATCATGATAAAAGAGAAGGTCCTTCTAGATTGACAGCCATTTTAAAATGGAACGAAATTTAATATTCAGACAATGTAAAAGCAATCAATATAATCGATATGAAATGTAGATACAGGGTATGACGTAATTTATAGAAGTTGACGGGTTTTAAAAAAGGTTTTTTTTTCTGTGGAAGAATTGTTGAGCTTAAGAAGCTGAAACATTTTAATAATTCTCTCCTGATACGTTCCGAAATTAAAAAGCAGTTCCTTAAACTCCAAAAAGACTTGGTTTTCCTTCCCCAATCGAGGTAGAAAAGCTAACGGTGATTTTTTAAAATTGTTTCAGCTCACTATTACCTTTCTTTTTTACCCATCCCGAACTTGGACCTACATAGAATATGCATGCCTAAAGGTATTTAGGAAAATATAATGTGCATTCCTATTCAGCCCATAAATCCGTTGATTCATTGCAAAGATGAAAACATTTAAAAATCACATTTGTAATGATTACATGTTGACATTTTGTTTATTGAATCGATTAACTTTTTGGCGGTGGTGATTCATATGCCTGACATGAGTTAAAGAGAAAGCGTTGAGTACAAATTTTCTGTATTCAATACATGTCAATTAAAATTGGTGCAAGTTAGGTGTGTTCGGCACATAACTTTTTTTATGACAAAAGATTTAACTTAATTCACTTGCTGGTAGATTATATTCTGACTGCATTGTGCATATCGTCTGCCTAAAATAGAAAACAATATAGGTACATAGAGCGAGCTAAAGTTTACTGTACTTAACACATAACTTGATTATGATGATCACTAGTTTTTATTTGGATGGCTTGCGAGTGTACTAGTTAGGTTACATATGTATGTATTACGTTATATTTGCTAGTTATAAATATTGTCTGTATTCAGTACATATCAATTAAACTTAGTACATGTAGCGTGTACTCAGTACATAATCTACTGTGATGATCTTATGTTCGTTGAGTTATGCGGGTTTTTAAATATGTACTGTAATGAACGTTTTGCTTGTACTCAGCACATGTTTTTCGAGATGACTGTAATTTCAATTTGCATGTTTTGCAGTTCTTAGAGTTGATACATGTTAAAATTTCACTGTATAGCTATTTTATTATAGAGAGTCCAGTGTACTTCTTGATAATGGCTTTCCTCCGATACCTTGACTGAAACGTAACCAGTACAAGTTTAATGTAGGTATACACAAAAAATATTTCATGGCAATGGAATCAAAATTTGTATAAAAATGTTTGTGTTTTGCGTGCATACCTCTTGAACACAGTATGTATAAAGGTTGGGAAATATGGTGCTTTTACTGTTTCTGCTCAACGGAAACTTTCTTCATTGATGACGGCGATATTGTTAAACATGATCTTTCTGGAGCGGGTTCCCATTTTCTCTTATTATACATTTATGTATTTATTCATTATATTCCTTAATTAATTCAAAAAATATTTAAAACAGAAAAAGTTAGTTTCCAAACAGACTTTGCGGTTGTACTTTGTGTCCTTTAATTTTTTTGGCCTAATGTTAAAATCCCACACACATTCCCTTAGTCTAAATTTGACCCTGTATCCGCAAAAAAACAACAAAACTAAACAATTATCCTAAACACAAAATGTTCGTCCCTACCCTACAACGATCATTGACAAGTTTTCTAATGCATGTAACAATAGTTAAAATTAAGCACACTAACATTCCATCCCTTTATCTATATAGGTATCCTGTATCAAGTGCGGTGAAGGTGGCTCCTGCCGGTTAAAGCAATGAAGATTATTCATTCCAATGAGATGGACCTATAGGCCTACCCGTAGTGGCAATTGATTGTGTGGTCAGGCAGAACCCCATTAGGGCTAGATTTCTGGTCAAATAAACAAACGCCATCGCTGTTACATAGAGGGAACCTCTATTTAGAACCAGGCTATATCATGGAAGCGTAGGTACATTATATGCATAGGTTATACGGACCGGTTACCCTCACAGTTTTGTAATGCAAAAGTAAAACATTGGCTATAACTGGTGAACGAACGCCGGGGAGCGATCCTATATTTGGTAGCGGCGATGGCGATGGCGACGACGACGACGGTCAGTGGTAGTGTGCATAATCGATTTTGTAGTCAAGAGAGAGTAGTGGCTGGTCACCAACCCATGTTCCATAGAAATAGCTATATCAAAATGTAAACATATTGAAACACCCATCAACCAAACGCCCATCCATAACCCTTTCCCTTTTAAGTAATTAATGAACCAGTGGCAAACAATGCGGTTAGACGCATTTTTTGGTGAAAATCTATTTGCAATTGAACTGCATTTGGTTTTTTGGCAATGGCAAGTGTTTGATTAAATTCTCTGCGGGTTTTTTTTGGAAGGTATATGTACTGCTGGTATTCAATTTTTTTTTTTTTCATTCAAAAGCAAAACAGGCCATAATACCCATTTTATTTGTGGTTGCGGGGGCTTAATTTGTGTTAGATGAGGTGTTCGTGTGATGTTTACAAAATTTGTAAATGCTATTTGGCATATAATGGAGAGAAGAGAGGGTTGTTTGTGTTTTGGGCCTTAAAATAAAACGGACCATTGATTTTTATTATTTGAATTCACTAAAATTGAACAACTGTTTCGAATTCAAATTATGTTTGATGTTGGTTGTTTTAGACTTAGCGAATAATATTTTTAGAGGAAAATTTGGACCAGTCTGTGGATTTGCTGACATTTTACTATGTTTTAATGTTCATTATGTGTTCGGTGAAACATAAATATTAGGTTTTATAAATTATATGCAAGTTCAAATTGATCAAAGGAAAGCTCTGGCATCTTCTGTGATCGAAAAATATCCCCAAAGCTGAAAAGGAAGCTCTACACGCCAGATGTTCGTTCAGTGATTGTGTACAGTAATACAATAATGTTTGACAATCTACAACACTTATGAGAGATGAATCGTTTAAAATAGCGGAACTGAAAAACTGTGAGAAGCAAGAAAATCTGTGAAGACCGCCTTCCAGATTAAAAATACTTGAGTTTTCAATTAGTAAATCGGCGTTTTGACAGATTCCGATCAAAATTAAATTGAACTCGGTAAAATACCAAAATGTCTTCGCATGCAACATAAAGCACAAAGAAATATCAGCGAATAAGATGGCCGAGTAAGTGGAGCAACAGGCTGACCGTATCCAACTTCACATGATTCTGTATGTAAATTGGCATTTTTGTGCTCTAAAAACTCAAATGTTATTCATAATTAAATCGGACTGATCAAATTATATTTTAATTGGAACTCGCTTAAGCTCTGCTCAGAGATGAAAAAGAAAACTTGAATCATAGCGAAAATGTTGCTTCTTAACGTGTTTTCAAATAGTAAAGCGAACTCGAACACTTCTTGTGTATAATTGTTCAGCAATTCGTTGAGTAACGATCTTCAACCGGTTCAAACGCTGGTTGAATAGGTTTAAGGGTATCGAACAATAGAGTTGAATGTGATATTGAATTCGAAATTTCTGATCTGAACGCGTATTGGATGACCGATATACTGAGGTTTAAGTGTGTTCAAGGTTTAAGTACGTAACTTACCAAATAAATTCTTAAACCTGGGTTAATCAGGATTATAATCAGCCAAATCGGTATGTTAAAATCTTGAACCATGAATGAGCTACTTTTTTTGACATTTACATTACGGTTCATAAATTTCAACTTTAACTATTAATTATTCCAAAGAACCCAGGCAAGCTACTCGTACAATAAAAGTTCCTTGTTTACAAAACCTGCTAGTTAGGTAGGTTAGCTACTTAACGCATTAAAAGTTATGTTCTAAAGGAAAAGGAGTCTTCTACTAATGAGACACAGTATGATTCTAATTACCTGATGCTCCTTTCTTCGATTCAAATAAGACAAACACACATTGTTGTCATCATAATATAAATCAAACAACCATTGTGTTTCATTATGTTGTTCCTTTCGACTACAAAATTAATGTCAAAGTAGGTACCTACCTATATTATAGTGTTGTGAAACTTCTGTTTGTTATGTGCTGCATTTATACAACCTGTGACTTTGAAAAGGCTTAATTAGCCTCCAACATATATTAATTTCAAACGACAACGATAGTTCAGCAAAACAACAAAATCATCTACATTCTACAATAACAATAACTATGGAGATGACAAAAACAAACGAAACATAAAATACGACTTTTGTGCTTTATTTTAAGTGTCCTAAAGTCGTCGTCGTCGTCCGTCTAGATATCTTTATTGCAAAATCTTTCTGCGTACCTAAACCTACCTATTCCGCATCTATTTGCCCAGAGAGAGTGAGAGAGAACGAGTGAAAGTTCATTTCTCCACACTGGCTGCTCTGATTAAATGCGCGGATAATAATAAAATGAGAAATTCCATGACTTTGTCCCTATTATTTTCCAGGACAACACAGCCTTATCAGATGTGTCATAAATTAAATTGAAAAAAATAAAATAAGTTCTGGTTCTTGCATAACATAAGATGTATACCTACCTTAGGTTATTTTGGCTGCCTGCTCCCCTTGTCACCCTAAATTGAAGTGGGAAGGAAGGAAACAGGTAATCTTCTAAATTCCTGATAGATGTAATAAGGTATGTCCTTTGGTGCTTGTTTGTTATTGGGTGAATAAGGAAGTAGGCATAATGTTCCATTGTGACGTGATGTATATAGTCGGTATTCTTCTATTCATCTTAGGGCTATTTTGATATATTTTTTTTGTGTGATAAATGCTAAAAATGATGTTTTTCACTTCAATTTGTGTTCCAATTTAAGTTGGGAATGTTGAAGGTATTTTTTAATTCAAGAAATTAAAGTGAATTGGAGTGAATTTTAAAGAAAGAGACGAGACTTTGGTCAACAGCAAGCTGACTTTGGTTACTGCTGCTTTGCCATTGATCATTAAATATTAATTTGATTTTTTAAAATAGGCTGAGCCAAAATGAAAATTTTGTTGAGTTATAATTAATAATTGTTTCAAAATATTTTGACGGCCTTTTGTTCACAATACGTTGGTCTTTCCTCCTAGCGGTCTCACTTCGACATTTTTGGCACTTTTTTTTAAATGGGTTCTCCAAGGCATCTTCCTTTTACATGGCAGAACCAGCTAAGTTGCTCAAGCTGTATTTTGAGCCAGGCGAAATTTTCGACTTGAAGGCTTCCTCGGATTTTCTTGCTTCTTATTCAATCACTGTATGTCATTCTTACTGCAATACGAAGCATCTTCGTTTCAGCCGCCATGAATTTACTCTCATACTTCTTGTATATTGTCTAACACTGTAAACCGTAAGTAAATGCTGTATGAATAACTGCCGTGTACAACTTTCCTTTCAGCTTATCACCCTACGCTTACTCGAAGCTTGAAGACGTCGATCCATCGCTATTGATCACAAATCCAAGAAGCACTTGGGAAGCGCTGTTTCGTTCAAATAGATTTCCGGATCAGAAAATGGGCAGCATAGGCGTTCCGTTTTTTCAGAGGGTTTTTCGTATTGCTTTTCCCTTTTTGGAGTTTTTCATCTCAGCACTGATTTCTTCCGCTGTAATTTTACGACTTCTTCGTTGTAAGTTGCAGCCTCAGAAACTATTAATTGAAAAGTCATTCACATTACTATGATTTTGTCGTCATCCATAAGGAGTTGCCCATGAGCGTTGTCAATGAATTTTGGTGAACAAATATCCTTAGCAGGTTTACAGTTCCTGAAAAGGATGATTTATATCATCAGCCGGTGCATCCTGTTCGTATTCTGTGCTTGAAGTTTTGCACACCTCTTTGCTTCTTTCTTGCAACTTCCATTCAAGGCGTGCTTTTTCATCTAGAACTTTGAAAGCCATTTTTTTCTTACACATCACTTCACCATGTTTCTGTTCTGTTCCGCAAGTGATAATCTGCTTCTATTGTTTAATGAACACAGTATTTAACACGATAAAACCATATTATCTTCACATGTTAAGAATGTCTTCACCAGAAGGGTTTCTTGTTCCGTATCTCGAACCACCATTAAAATCCTCATAGTTCTCGTTAGACTTCACATTTCGGAGACATCAAACATTCACTGGACTTCGAGATAACCAAGACATTACCAAGCAATACCGACGCAAAGATGATACCCATTTCATTTTTACTGTTTTCGTCTGTATGGAACCGTGTCCAGATGTCTATGTTACTTCTTTTAATCATCTCTTCTAAATCACAACTTTTACGACCCATTGTTTCAACAGCTTCCGAGGGGTTACGGTTCAATAGTTGCATCTGACCATGAAGAAGTCAACGACATCACATTCAAAACTCCAAAAAAGGTAAAAACAATAGGCCAAGACGAAATGCTCCCTGAGTTCTAAAAAAAAGGAGGGGTTTTGATCGCTCATATCAGAAATTATTGCATTTTGTTCACAATGGTTTATAAGTATTTTATGAAATCCAACAATCCTTCCAGAATATTTCTTCTGTTGTTCTTCTGTTGGTAAAATTAAAGCCCAAACTCTCTTGTCAACACTTTGTTATTAAATTATATCTACTAATTTTCTCATAGCAAACAAAAATATAACATTAAGTTGATTTATAGTAATTTACTTTTCCTCTCCTTCTCTTCTAACTGACTTTAAGATGTTTTAATTTCTTCTAGTATATTATGTAGGTATACAAAACGAGCTGTTCTTCTTTTATTCATTACCCCAAGGACTTCATAAATTTCCAACAGACTCCATACTTTTACCAATTACCCTCCTTAAATACCCGAAACGTAGCAGTGCGTAAATAAAACGCGAATAGAATTGCGTTAATTGTTCTGTTTGCCACGCGGAGTGTCCTTGACGTGTGTATAAGAATGGGAAGTTTTGAAATCGGTCCTTAGATGTTTTTTTTAAGAATTCAAAGTCCAAGAAATATGTAGCTTTTTGCTATAAAATTGTAGCCATCCAATGTTATTCACCATCACTGTTGTAGGTACACTGCAGGCCAAAAGTTTGAGTCCAACGTAATGAACTGACTTCATTAATGCCTGGGGGTTGATTTTATGAATTGAAAATTGGGTTTTTTACCTAAGTTTATTACCTGAACAATACACAACCCGTTCAGGTAGTAAAAGTTGGATTTTTAATCCAGGGTTTTTTAAAAAGGGGCGTTTAGTTTATAAACATGGAAAAACCGCTTTTATCGATTATTGAGAAGTATTTGGGTTTTTCATAATTTTAAATTTTTACGACTTTTGGTTGTTGATTCAACACTTTTTTATGAAACCGTACATAAAAATGGTTCTCAAAACCAAAAAATTGTAGACCTGGATTGCAAGGTTTTAATATAAAAGCCACGCTTGGAAGTCATAAGCATTTATTTGAGATTGTTTGCCTATTGAGTAAACAACTAGTTCAAAATGGGGAAAGTTGCGGAAACCACAATTGAGAAACGTTCTGCAATCATTACTCTTATCAAGGAAGGCAAATCGCAGCGGGAAGTTGCTTCGCAGTTAAAAATATCAAAGGGTTGCGTTCAACGTGCCATTGAGCGGCACGCTCAAACTGGACTTCTTGAGGATAAACCACGGTCTGGACGCCCAAGATCTACAACTAAACAGGAGGATCTGCTAATAGTAACCACTAGCAAACGAAATAGGCGAAAAACAGCACCCGAAATACGTTCTGAAATAAATACTACACGGAATAAGCCGCTGTCCTTGACAACGGTCAAACGGAGGCTTAGAGATGCTGGACTCTTTGGACGAGTTGCTGTGCGAAAACCCCTTCTTCGACCACAAAACAAAGTTAAACGGTTAGAGTGGGCCAAAAGGCATAGAGACTGGACGGAAGAAGACTTTAGCAGAGTCTTATGGAGCATTGAATCCAAGTTCGAGGTATTTGGTACAAAACGGAGAGTTTTCGTTCGACGCAGCGCTGAACAAAAGATGCTACCGGACTGTATGGTTCCCACCGTCAAGCATGGAGGTGGTTCTGTAATGGTCTGGGGTTGTTTCTCTTCGAGTGGAGTCGGAAATTTGACTCGTGTGATTGGAAGAATGAACAAGGAGGCGTATAAGAAGATATTAGAAGAAAACGCTTTGATCTCTGGGCTTAGATTAATAGGAGAAGGATTCGTATTTCAACAGGATAACGACCCTAAACACACTTCCAGACTTTGCCAGGATTACCTCAAACAGAGAGAAGACGAAGAAATCTTGCAAGTCATGACATGGCCGCCACAATCACCGGATATTAACCCTATAGAGTTATTGTGGGAGGAGCTGGATAGAAGGGTCCGAGATCAATGCCCTTCATCGGAATCTGCGTTGTGGAATACGTTACAGGGCTGCTGGAACAATATACCACACGAAACAATTCAAAAACTTGTAGCTAGATTGCCGAGAATTGTAAAAAAAGTAATCGAATGTAAGGGAGGCTTTTTCGACGAAAAGTCAGTTTAAGCCATTTTTTCTTTTTTTAAATAAATTCCTATGTGTTAAGAACAAAATTAAAAAAAATTTCTGCTTATTTTGGTTTTATACATGTTCCTCATAAATTCTACATACTTTTTTTTTGTGCTGAAAAGTTTTTTCGGTGCTTAAATTTGGTTTTCTTTCGAAAAATTAGAGTGGACTCAAACTTTTGGCCTGCATGTACATAATTGCCAACCTCAAGCAAATACTCGTACCATCGGCAGTTGCAATTTCTTCTATAGAGTTTTGGAAAACCGGTGTCCTGGGTGGACACGTTTTGTATAATTCTTCTTCTTTTCTTAAGAGTTATTAAAGTGTGTTTTACAAGAAGATATACTGAACTTAATTTTACAGTAGGAGAAAGGCTGTTTAAATTTTTGGGTGTGGTATTTGCTGTTTCAGTTTTAGTCTACCAATACTTTTCGTTTTGAAACAAAAACAGTCTATTCTGATGGAGTGTACGACCTGCGAGAGAATGTGAATTGGTTGACTTCCTGAAATCAATTGTTTTTTGCGTTCTTGGGACACATGAATACTTTATCAAGAATAGGAATTTTTTCAAGAATTTTTATCACTCGCCGCTTAACTTCTTTGAAACACTGGTATTTCTTAGGAGCCCTCTAAATTCTTTATAAGGAAGTGTTGATAAGGTTTCAAAATTGTTCAAAATTGTATTCTTGCAATCAATACTGTTTTGGGCATATTTGATGTTTAAACAATATCTCAACTTGGTTTGCAACTTAGTACCATACTCCAAAAGAGCGGCAATGACAATAAACGGTGTGGACTAATTTTTTTTTTGCTCTTGTGTCTACATTGGTGCTCAGTTTATAGCAGCGCTGCGCTAAGAAACCATCTCGAGCAGAAAATTACTTCAAAGCTTTATGATGCGGAAATATTATGAAAAGTCATGCTTTGTCTAAGGATTCCAAAAGCAAAATACAGTCGACTCTCGGTAATTCGAAACTCGAGGGACTCTTAAAATATTACGAATTATCGAGTGTTTGAAATATCAAATGGTTCGAAATTTGTGAGAGTAAATAAATAAAACTGCGGATTATTAAGTGTTGATCAATTATAATTATTTATTAACGGCTACACTTTAACAATAGCATAAGTTTTGAGGTACATTCGTGAACATACATGTACGTATTCATAATGTGCATTAATTCATCTTTTGAAAGAACTCTGTTATGCTGGTTTGCTTCAAAGCACATTGCTGCTGCTCAGACTGCTCAATAACTTTTTTTAAGAGAAAAAGTGCCTGAAATGCTTTCTCATCACTTTCGTTTTGTAGACAGAAGCATTGTAAGGTATCAAATGAGGATCTTGCTTCCTTGACTGACACCTCTGCCAAAGGTTCTGATGTATCTTCCTCATCTACATCGTTGCTTTTTTCATTTGTATCTGTCGCAGATAAAATTTCACCATCGGTTAGAGAACCTGAGACAGCAACATCTTCATCCACTTGAACAAAGTCAGAAAAACTCACACCGCTGATGTCAACTAATGGTTCTATTGCTGGTTCTTCATCATCCAAAATTATTGGAAGATTTTCCTGACCTTCTTTTAAGAAACCGGATTTTTTGAAGCAGTTGAGAATCGTTAGGGGTGTTACAGCTCTCCATGCCTTGTCAATCAGTAAAATAGCTGTCAGAACCGTGATAGTCACGGTTACCTGCTTGTCGAGAGATTCTAAAACGAGTTTAACAATTTCTTTACGATAAAACGTCTTAAAATTATGGATGATCCCTTGGTCCAATGGTTGCAATTTTTAAACACAACTCCATTTCTCTTTTTGAAATTTGTAAGCCACCCTTCACTTGCCGCAAAGTTTGCGATGCTTAGAGTAGACGCGAACTCTTTTGCTTTTTCCTTCAACAAGTTTCCGCTAATAGACACTTTTTGTCCTCTACACTGTCTTAGCCAAATGACCAGGCTTTCTTCCAGACGAGGAAATTCACCTTTAGTAGTTCTTTTCCGTACTCCAGCAGTTTGAGCAGCATTAATTTTCTCCTTGTGCTTTATTATGGTTGAGAGAGTACTCAGAGGAATCTTAAATTCTTTTGCAACATCACTTTTCTTTTCACCTTCTTCTACTTTTTCTATTAACTTCTTCTTTTCAACAATCGTCAAACATTTATACTTTCTAGGGCTCATGACTAACACTTTTTAATCTGTTAATCCAATGAAAGACTTATAGTAACTGAAACATTACTAAACAAACGAATTTGTGCAGAGTGTCAAATAGTCAAACTAATCATAACAAAAACAAAAGCTTGTGAACGTTGATACAAGTTTGAACCTGTCGCAAATTGTACTTACAATCTTTCCGCCTCTTTCTCTCTGCAACTTTGAATTGTCGAGTGTTGGACGCCGATGAGTTCGAATTAACGCGTTGATTTGTTATATAGAAATATTTTTTTCGTTCGAATTAGCAAGTGCATAAAAATGTATTGATTTAGTTCGAAATATAAAGAGATTTTGAAGGGAACTCGTGATAACTTTGAATTATAGAGAGGTTCGAATTATCGCAGGTTTGAATTAACGAGAGTCGACTGTACGTATAGCCAGAGAGCCGCACACAGCCAGCCAAACCACACTAGGTACATATATACGAGTAGTGTAGAAGCGGTAACTTCCCTTCAATTGTGGAACTCTGAATGTTGAAGCCACAATATGGCAGCAAAAGTACAGACAAGTACAGCTACACCGGGATCACAGGTCCAAAGGAAGAAGAAGCATCAGTATAGGAATATAGTGTAGAATCATGCGGAGGAATTTTTAGTGCCTTTCCAGCCGTAACCGCAATTTTCGGAGTCTGCCATTCCGTTTATTTTCTCTTATTATTATAGTACATCTTCTTTTTTTATGTGAACTTTTTGGAAGAAATATTTGTGCCTGCTGGTAAGTAACCTGTCGGAAAACGAAAGACTTCACATTCTAAAGTGAACGTTATTTACATAGATGACGACGACGTTGTACTTGTTTTCTACTCTATATACCTTTGTATGTTTGCTATGCTATATATGGCCTGCTGCGGTGTGCCAGGACTATATAGAGGGTTCCTGGTTTGGTTGTGGCGCGCGCTATTTCAAATATAAGGTCTTTTGTGCTGTGCATTTTGTTGTTTTTTTTTTTATTTTTAGATTTTTAAAATAAATGGACTATTTTATTACGGTTGGTCGTAAATTTAAACAGGAGCGATGAATTTCCGCTTATGGGTTCGGTGCGTTGTGTAAATACTTTTTGCGTGAAACTCCATAAAATGTGCAGTTTGAAGTCCTTGTTTTTTTTTTCGTTTGCTCGGTTGTAAAATTTGAAGTTTGATTACTTATACTCATCGTCGTCGTCGTCATCATTGTGGAAGGGGAAGGTATGTTTAGAAGGGTTCGTTTTTTTTTTTTGGTTGGTGTCAGAGAAAAATCAATAACTAGGTCAGGAAGAATAATAAGGGAAGTTTTTTTTTTTTTTCTTTTTTTTTTTTTTAACTGCGAGAGCAGGTTTTGATGGCTACGATGGCAAAAAACAACTCATTTTCGTTGATAAAAAGATTTATTTGAGTTTTTATTGCTTAGAACATATAAACGCTAGAATGGGCTATAAAATTGGTAAATGGAGTAAACTAACTTTCTTACATAAAAAAGGCTATTTTAAAAATCTTATTTAATGGTTGAATAAGAAAGTCAACATCAAGTAGAAGGCTAGATTTAAATTTTTTACGACAGCCAAAGTGATGATAAAGTTCGTACTGCAATCCTTTCTCAGAAACAGTTTCAAACAAACAAAATCCCTACCTACCGTGAGCACTGAACACTGAAAGTGTAATACTTGATGGTGTTCACAGAGAGCTGTTACAGCCAATAATAGTGCCTATAGTGCCAAAAGTGCTGACTAGTGATATAAAGCTCTTGGAGCTTATCTATTTTTGCAATTAGCTTGTAAATCGCTATTAATATATTTTTTTAAATGTTGTTCATTCTAGCAGGTATTTGCAATCATTCACGCAGTAAAGGCATAATGGGTGGATCTCAGCGTAAGTGGTCGATCCTAAGAAACAAAGCGAGTATAAGTAATTTATATAACGCACCCATAACTAAGATTGGGTGCCTTTCGTCTAGTTTTCGATAACTTTTGATATCGATAGCAAGAGCACTCATCAATTACTCCTGCGAAAGGGAACTGACGACTAGCAACAGAAAAAAAAATGTTGGAAGCGCATTATATGGCTGACTTTTGCACGTCTGCTGATTCCTTCAAATACAATTTTTTTTCGTCAAGTAACATTAAACACTCTTAAAATGATAGGATCATTGAGGACATCAACCAACTTTGTAAATAACTGGATTGCTCTCACTTTGGCTTTTCTATAGTTTATACTTCAAACAAAGAACGCACTCGGAACTACACTTCACTTAATTTCATACGAACAATATTTTGCCGCGCAATTTCGCTGAAGTGCAATTTCGCATTGGTTTGAGGAAGCCTTTATGTTAAGAGACAAATTCAGAGTCTACTGATTTCCTCCGTCATTCATGATTCCTTTTTTTCCACTCTTCGGGAAAGTTATCTGATTTCCAAGTTCTCTCAATGAGTTGGTGCATTAGCTCAATTGATATTGCTGTTCTTCAGTGCTTTGATAGTGGTAAAGATTTCTTCTCATTGGGCGTTGGGCTTACTTCAGTGACAAAAACGCAATTTAAGACTGCAGAAAAATGCTTCCCTATTAGTACCTATCTTTATTCGAAACTATTTCCTACCAGGTGTTGTTTAGAGCTGTGGACAGCTGTGAGCAGCTCTTTTGTAATCCTGTAGACGATCCTACAGTCTCACCAACTTCTGCTTTTTAAGTCAATGCATTGATGTGGTAGATTATTCTGCCACACTTGAAAATTTTCTCATCTTCATGCGGTGTAAAATCTAGCTCGTTTTTTCCTGCTGCTGTAGTGTTTACTTTCTTTGATTTTTGCCCAAGTTTTTTCGGATAACCAGGACTATGTCCTCTTTGCTTCTACACCGGATATGAAAACATTTTCTATGGAGGTGGGTTTCTCAATCCTTGTCTAGTCTATCATTGTTAAACTTAGACATACTGATGTTTTTTTTGGGATCACTAAAGTTCGTAATCTTAGGGTAGCAGTCATTGGTGGTCCCGGGCACTTCACATGCCTTCACCTATTCTCTTTGGGACGTCCAGAATCCTGATTAAACGGGCCTACTGATCCCAAAGTTATCAATTTGGTTGGAAGTTGCTCTGTCAGTCAACTTAAAAGTTTTGTGATACGTCTAATGTTCAAACATTGGCCCTCCATTGTCGGACCTTACGGTGGCCATTGTCGTCTCGGCTGCCAACACCATGCTTTCCCATAATATTTGAGTCCATCGTCACGTGCTGTACTCCTGTCAGAATAGAGCTCCGTTATGGCCTAACATTGTATAATATAGACACGAAGTACAATATTCCGGAACTTGGTTTTTAGGAGCATATCACTTTAAGCCTCCAGGAAATCAAGCTTTTGATAGCTGTTTTGAAGAAAAGCAATTTAACGCCACACTCCGGAGGGCTTTCAGATGCCTTTCCAAAAGAGAACAGTGCAACGAGTTGAAGACCTAAGCTTACCTAAGCCCAACCATCTCCCTGGACTTACCGTAAGATGTTCTTATTCTGCATGAATTCTTTCATTAATTGGAGGAATCTGCCATTTTGAGGGCCTTCGATCTAGTCCTTATATTTCAGACGCGTTTCAATTGTATAATAAAATCATATCACAAAGTAAAGATAACTCTAAAATGTTTCATGTTATTTAAAATCTTTCTATAATAATTGATCCAATATTTACAACAACAGAGCAATCCACAAATATATTTCAAAATGGCCAGAATTCGATACTAAAATTACAGCATGCACACTCAATAAACAAGCATCTGTTCCTGATTCCACCCAATTCTGCAACCACAATATTCAACAATCGAAAAACTTTCCTCGAAAGTTCTTAGAGTTCCTCAAAAACAGTGTTACAGTTTATTCTCTAACATTGTAATTGCAACATTCAAAGTTTCTCAAAACTAGAAAATGAGTCCATACCTAGAGCCAGCGATGCACAACGCCACCGCCGCCGCCGTGTTGAATGTGCTTACAACACAGTGTGTGTTTTGTCTTTTAGCTATATTCCTCCGATGCAGAAACTTATTTCATTTCATCTTCATTTGCTGATTATGATCCTCTCCTGACATAACCCAAGGACTACATTGAGGACAAAGTGAGATTCTTAAATGAGGCGAACAGGAGCAACCATAACAACTACACAACAAGGTACCTATACAATTCTTGCATCTTACCTCGCTTGCAACCAATGAGTTTCTCCTTGGTGCACTAAGGATTGCTTGCTTTGAAAGGCTTAATAGTTTTATTACGTTAACTTGTTTTAGGAGCGAACGAGACAACTTCTCTTCCTCAACAAGTAGTTCCCACTGTGGTAACTTCATCTCAACTGCCTTTTGCCTTACATATAATCATCTCCACTTTGTATCCTGGATATATAGTTAGTTCGAAGGCAGACTTTTCTCATTTCTCGGATATAAGGATATGTGCATATGAAAATGAAATCAAGATTGTTTCGTTTTGATAGTTTTAATAAACAGCAGCATCATCATGAGATGGAAAACGAAATTTCTACCTTGGGGAGTTAGATTTATGAAGGACTCTATTTCGCAAAGTTAAGCTGATAGAGGTTGTACTCGTAGGTGGTATAGAATGTGTAGAAAGGTGAATATTGTAAAAGTCATCTAGCTTACGAGATGTGGTTTTAACGATATGAATTTGCATAGAATGACTACTTTCTGAGAAGAGCGAGAATATTATGTAGGTAGGTCCTTGAAGATAGAAGAATCTCATCCATCGAAAATAGTTTTGGTTTTGATGATGAAACCAAAACTGTCGTATATTATTATTATATTGTCCTTATGAGGAGCTTATTGCCACAAATAAACAAAGTGTTAAATTTGTTGTGCAAAATGATTACTTCTGGTCTTACTCCTTTTCTTTATGATGTTGAGTTGAAAATGAATTAATTTTAAATGAGATTTCGAGAGAGCTCTGGGAGGTATTTTGCAATCGAATCTGAAGTTTATACTTATACAAATGGAAAACTATTGAGATTTTAATCTTGTAAGAAAGGAGCAAATAGTTCACAGAACTTAAGTGACAATTTGTAATTTGAATTTTATGGAAAATATTGAAGTAGAACTAAATATCTTCTGAGAAGGCTTATAAATTTTTATTTGTTTATTCGAGTAAACTTGACTTTAGTTATATTGGCTCTTTAATGGGGGATATTTTTGGAACCTAAAGCAATTTTTTTTCGAAAACAGTTAGAAATCACATTAGGTTTTTAAACTTTTAATTTTTACCAATTTATTTAAACTTTCTTTACAGATGAATTATGTCAAAAATAATTCTTTGAATTTATTAACTTTAGTTTTATTGATTATGGACGTGATTTGGTAAGAGTTAATAGCCACTCGGAAAAATTTTTACACATAAACAATAACAAATTCTTTTATTTTCACTTTTTATTTTGCTTAGAAACAATAATAAATTGTTCATAATTAGTTTTTTGTTCTATTGACATAAAAAAGCGTATTAATCGGAGGGTCAATTTTCTAAACAATTAAGAGAAAAAAAAACTAAAACAATGGCAACACTTTGATAATGCTGTGCTAAACATTTGTTAATCAAGATTGCTAAATATTTTTGGAATGATAAATTTTCAAACTCAAAACAAAAAAAATAATTTTTTTTCTATTCGGAAATTTTGATATGTAACTTTATTTGAGTTATAAAAACATTTTTAATAAAAAATTTGATCCGAATCTGTAAAACCGTTTAAGAAAAGTGTTCAGATGTATGACATGTTTCCTTAAGCTTTTTATGAAAAATGTATTGCTTTTATGAAATTCCCCCCCCCCACCTTTCCTCGAGAACAAGTCTCAGTGTTTTGATGTATCGTTTTCGTCTCATCAAAATCAAATTACTGTTTATTCTATTTAACAAACAATTTTTTAAATTTGAAAAAAAAAACATAGTAAATATTTAGCATGAAAAAAAAAATGGTAATAAATATAAACAATATTTTGCATAGCAAAAATACAAAATAAAATTCCAAAAAAATTAACTTGCGTTTAGAAAAATATAAGTTTAAAGTAATTTATTTTTTTTTTCGTGAAAAAGTGGACTGTTTGTGTTAAGAAAATGAAAAACAAAACAATTTTTGCAATTTTGTTTTTGATTTTTGTATTTAATTATTTATCTTTGCATATAAAACATTTTTAATTCAAAATTTTAATTTTAATTACAAAATTCAAGAGAGTTTATATTATTTTAATATGGGAGCTTTATACCCATCAATATTTATTCAAGGGAACTTCATTTTTTTTTCAAAAAAAACCTTTTCTGCTTTTTTTTAAATTATTTTTGTTTGTTTGCAGTATTCTTGTTATATATAAAAATGTTAGGTTAAGTTAAGAAAATACAAATTATTGTTTAAGCTCGCAAACAAACAGCCGACACAAATATTGACACCACAAAAACTTGTAACAGGCTTGTCATACCATTTTATTGTTCCTAAAAGTCTAAGCCCATAAAACAATTGCTACTAACTTCACAATTTTGCCAAAATGGTGGTCATACAAACTTAACGATTAATTTGAACCACAAAAATGTTGACGATTCCTTTTACTCGTATTGGTAGAAAACTACCAAACGTTTTGGTGGTTTATAACAATATTTTGAGAGTTGTACGTGGCGTCTACTTTTCTTTTTTTCATTAAGTTTGTTTCATATACACCTTTCGCAGATGGTCTAATTTCCATTAAATATTATTATTTGGTTTGTCTTGTTTATTATTTGGTTTGTCTTGTTAATCTGTCGTGTATTTCATAACTACAGTGGTTTTAATTTGGAATTTAAATTTTTACCAAAATCAATCGATACCTTTAAGAAAAATTGAAATTGTAAAAGGAAGGGCTGAGTGAGAGGGTGGATATTGAGAAAATCCAAAAAGGCATAATGATTTCTGCCATAAGAACTTGTCAAAGTCCTTTAAGCAATTTACTTTAAGATACATTTTCAAAAGATTAAGACTCTAATAATATTCATAGTCAAAGTAAATATTCATCATTTCAAAAACAATCCAAAAAGGGAATTATTAGCAAAAGATTTCCATATTCGACAAAATGTTTCCTTCCTTATTTAACGCCTCCACCCTCCATTCAGAATACTTACGTATGTCCTTGTGTATGGTTGTGCATGTTTCATTTCGATTTTCTGCCCTGTCAATTTCTCAACGCTTCCGATTCAATTAGGGACATAAATTATTCAATGGATCAATAAGTTACATTGCATACGGCACAGAGAGGACACCCTCAAACTTTTCGTTCGTTCTGTCCATATTCACATATATGTATTATATATCCTTTACACACACACAGAGTAGAGTAGAGTATTTCATGTGTCAAAGCGGATATTACAACTGGCGTTCGTTACTGTTGCATATGCAGTATCTAATAATATAAGAATATTAAAATATATTCTCTTCAGCAAACAATTTTCGTCCTTGGACGGAAATTCTCTATTCTGTCGTCCTTTTTGAAAGGTACACAATATATGTGTGTAAGGTTTATCAAAATGATACTCGTTATACGCTTATTCATTTGTACTGTTATTATACACACTCGTATGATTTATGTGCTCGACAACAGGTGGTGAATTTCAATAATATTAATGCGTATACTCGTATATCCTTTTGTGGCAACAAACGCTACCAAAACCAGAGCCTGGAGAATAAAATAGAAGAAACGAATCGTCCACAGAATCTCTTCCAACTATAGCGCTATTTGTATAGCGTATAGAATTCTAGAGCAGGTGTACACATTTTATTATTGTATTCATTCACATTTCGTCCTTCTGTATGAATGAGTCTCTAGGACATAAAGTGGATAGGGGGTTGTGAAATCATGAATCCTAGAATTATTATTGTGCCCTTTGCCATTTTCAATTTCGAATTCAACATTTTATACCGTTGTTGGATGAAAAATAGATAGAATAATAGAAATGATGTAAATATTCCAAGCTCTATTTTGAAGTTTGCATTTGGGTTCTGATATGTATAGGATTAGGTTTTAGATACGGTAGGTATATATGTGATGGAATCAAGTAATTTTTTTTTTCCAAACCACATATATCAGGTGGGAGATTGAAATGTGTTGTGAAATTGGTGCAGGACTTAGTTGAGGGGAAGGTGGTTTTTTTATTTTCGTATAAATGTACAGTATACGTATCAAGAGGATTTGAGAATTTCGATGATGCATGGTTTTGCATTAAAATATACCGTGACATGAATTTGAAATCATATATAGGACTTTATTTTGCCCATTCTGGGGTATTGTCACTTTAAAAATAGCTATTAATTTAACTTGATATGCGTTTCGCATACTAAAATTAAATTGAAGTATGAGTGAAAGGTTTTTTCTTTGCTATAGACTGGAAATTCCTGAGCGTAACAATGAATATTTATTCTCATTTTGACATTTGCATCAATTTGGTTCCTTTCTTTAAAATTGACTTCTCAATTCTCCAATTGCCCATTGATACGAAAACCTTAACCAATTCTTTACATTTGTCACTTTCATTAAATTGTTGGTTTCTTTAAAATGATTAACAATGGACATAAGCCCACAGTTTCAAGTTACAAGCATTTGAAAGTTATTTTATTTGCTGTTTTATAAGCAAATATGTGTAATGTGTATTTCGAGGCACTCAATAGCTCGGGATCCTGTCTATAAAGACGAATTTGACTGCGCACACTGAACTCAATTTGATTAAAAATTATTCTTGGAAAACATGAATGCTGTGATTTATCCAAATTGGTCTTCTCTTGCCACTTTCCTTGTTTTTTTTTTGGAGCTTGGAAAATCTTCTTCATTTATTCTCTGTTGACACATTTTCGCATATTTAAAATCCATTTTCGGGTTCCGGCTAAGATATTGGTGGCAGCTTTCTATATAAATTACGACTCCAAACGCACGCTAGTCATTCAAAGCTCCTCAAACCTGGGAACATGGATTATTAGGGGACTATTAACATATAGAGAGTTAAATCACAGCTTGCTAATCTTGCAAATAATTTGATCCTTAGCAAACTGCAGAAGCAATTTTCAATTGGCTAGTGAGAAAAATTTCATAAAAGCTTTAGTTTGCTTTTTTCAGCTTGCATTTAATAATTTTTAATAATGCCACCCCCACCATCGTTGTAGACCTAAAAATTTCAATTTGAATCTCAAAATGTCTTCTTCTCTTTAATCTAAATTTAATATACAATTTTACTGCTAGTCCCTTGTTTTCACTTTCCACTTGGAATATCCTTTAATACTTCTTCCAAAAGAATTAATCCATTTTAAGTCAAAGAATTAGCATGTTTGTTCAAAAGTTTTCTCTCTCATATAAGCTATTAAATCCTTTGAACGAAAACCACCACACCACATATATGTTGGTATACATACACAACGACAAAAGTCCTACCTGATTTTTAGTGAGAGCGGATATAAAGGAAGTAAAAAATAAGGACCATCAAGGCTAAAATGTCAGACATTTACACCATTTGTAGACAAAATTGCAAAAGCAGAAAAGCATACAGGATAAAGAAAGAAGACGTTGATATAGGGGCATACATATGGGCAGAGGTAAGTAGGTATAGCAAATACACAAAAGGACTAATTACATATGTAAATTGTTTTTTGATCTCCATTGATACCACAAAGCGGTTAAACATTTTGAATGTTTCCAAACGCCATTATATGTATCAATTGTAAGCATATACATATGCCCAGGGCTAAGAAAAAGGGTCAAAAGCGAAATGTTTCATGCAAACTTAAACAGAAACACACACCACACACGACGAATAAGGAAGGATATAAAGAAAAACGTCCTTTATATTTGTGGCTAGCCTTGAAAATGTTAATTCAAAGAAGAAATGTTTTGTTTGAAAATCCTTTTGTAGACTGTATGGACTTTCTTTCTTTAGACAAGTGTAAGGACTTAATTTAGAACTTAAGGTAGCATCAACAAGGTGGTTTGTTTCCTGGAGCGAAGTTTGTATTTTCATAATGTATAAGAACATATAAGACTGGTGGTATGATTGAAATGGGTCGTGTGTATACTTAAGAAGTGGAATTTCGGGAGAGTAAAATATTTCAAATGTGGGATTAGGTTTTTTTAGAGGGTATAAGATTTCGTCAAAATTAAACTTGTTTTTTACCGAATCCCAACTACCAAAAAAAATTATTTTTTAAGATGAGAAAATATCTTGAAAAAAGTATTTATGTATTTTCTTTTAAAAATCGTTCATAACAAATTATCCGTACTAACAATATTTTTTAGGTTTTTTCTTTGTAGAAAAATGGCCCTTTTTGAAATTAAAAGAAAACCATTTCAAGGATGTTTCTAATTTTTATTTTTTATTTAAATTATTCCTTTTAAGACACCGTTACTGCATAATGCAACTATCAACTTTTTTCGAAATTAAATCACTCAATTTAAGGCTAAATTCTTATGACGAAAAAAGCCCAAATTAATTTTCAATCAAAATTCTAAACAAATTTTATTATTTCCAAATTTTTTAAGTATTATTTTACAGTTTAAAAAATCGATGATAAAAAAAATAAATTAAAATAAAATAAGAAAGATAGCCCAAAATTGGATGTGTTTCCTAAATAAATCCAAACATTTTATTAACACTCAAATCTTAGGAAAAAAAACTTCACAATCACAATCTTTTAAATATTTTCAGTGAAGCAACTAGATTTTAACCAATATATTTATTTTGCTTCAGTATTTTATATTTGGATTTTTTCAGAAATCGTATCTTATTTTGATAATTTTGGAAAATCTGAATACCGAGTTTTTTTTACAAATGAGTTTTAAATTTACGTGACTTCAATTAAAGCTTCCGAAAAATATCGCATACAAAATGTTAAATTAGGGATAATGAACATTTTAAAATATCTGATAAAAATCGAAAAAAAACCTTTCCTTGGGTTTGGACTAATTTTAAAAATTTAAGAAACAAAATAATAAAATAAAGAAATGCGAAACAATTATTGCGAAGTAACGAAGCGACAAAATCACAAAACATAACTAAACTAAACAAAATTATGCAAAACAAATTATTACCAACAAATAATTTTCAATATAAAAAAAGAGAAATGAAGCTTCTGCGAAAGTCAGCTTTGCGAAAAAGAAATTCGTAAAAACGATCGGCACCATTCCTAAGATATGATCCCATTTATAAAAAAAATCTATTACAATCTTGATTATTATTCTGGAATCTCTTTTATAGCCATGGAAGAAAAATTATTTCCACAACTTCTAACATTATTTCATCGAAAACAATATGCCAATCCTTTTAACTCGCAACACCAAAGCTCTTCCAAATTTGAATGTAATGAAAATCATCATAAAACACCAGGCTATTACTCTTTTTTTTTTGTGGGGGTCGGGTTACTTGCACACCCTCTCGTAAATTCCCCCCATCAGAAATTCATTGGCAAATTTTTGCCCCTATAATAACCCCACCCCATACTGCTTCCGTTGTAAAATACACTTTTCGGTTCTTCGTTTTGCAACTTTGAAAGTCAAAAAAAACGCTTCAGGGAATGTGTATATAGGCTCCTCCACTATCGCAAATTTCCCATACGATATGATTGTGCCACAAAAAAAAAGGATATGTTTTTTTTTCGATTTTATGATTTACCGTTAAACTCCTGAAAACGGCCATAAAAATTTCTCTCAATCCTAGCACCGATACACACAGGAATAAATCTGTGAATCTAATAAAATGGAAATCAGAACTGCTCCAGTGCCAACCCCAACCCCAACCCCAACCCATCCCCCAAATCCACCATCAACCAAACGCAGATTCCTTTCGGCAAAGTCGTAAAATCTGTACGAGTGAGTGCACGTGCATTAAATATCCTTTTAAGCAGGGCGATGGTTTATAGCAACTTCATTCAAGTTTAATACCTACCAAACATCTCTCATCAAATTGAATTCCATTTCGGGATTTTACAGCCCAGAAACGGTGAATATTTGTTTAAGTGCCTATATCGTACACTGTGGCGTATGTGAAACTTATTTATCGATTACCCAGGAGCAAACAAGAAAAAAAAAAAACTGGAACAGGATCGCTTGAGGACGAGTCTAATTTTCTTAAGTGAAATAGTGGTTGTTGCTTATTCTGAGTTGGTATTTCAATTAATCAAAGTTACCTTAGCCATGATATCAGCTGAGGAAAGTCAGGAACTTTTTGGTATTTTGTTTGTGTTTTCAATGGAACACGCCATAGGGAATGAAACTGACGACGACGAAGAGCCACAGACATGTAGGCTTTCCCAAGTTCAGTGCATTAAGTCACCTGGAGGAAACATTGAATTGAAGAAATGATAGGAATGTTAGAACTACAAGAACAACAAGTTATTTTGTTGTGTTTTCTTAAAGAAAAAGTTCTGTGTTTTTTTTTTCTCTTGTTGTTGTTGATTTCTTATTCCTTATTTTGATATTTATAAATATACTGTGTGGTGTACATTTGCACCCATGGGATTCCAGGAGGAATTTCATTCTTTCCTCTTGCGACTGCAGTGAATTCTCTAGTTGTTTTTTTTTTCTGAAGGAACTTTGAAGTTAAATTTTAACCAAACTGCCACTGCTGAGTGCAGATAAATAGAGCTTCGTGATCGAGTAGCATTAACTAAAGGATGAAGTGATGTATTGTGTACATTTTGTCAAAGTTTTTTTTGTTTTGTTTTATATTCTTATAGTCTGCTTTTTTTGTTCGAAATGATTTGTTGGGAATAAAATGTTGATAAACATATTGCAGGACGTGTGTTTTAACTACACATATCCTTGATGGCTGACGAAAGATAATTTTTTTTTTTGATAAATTCTTGAAAAAGTTTGGTATCTGTATTATTTAGTATCAAAAGTAAATTAATAAATTTCAATTTCTTGGGTTTTTTTTTACATTTTTTAAGTAGCTTTTTAAAATGTTCCGATTTGTTTAAATTTATTTGTGTCAAACTGTCTAACATTTCGTAGAGAAAAAACAATGGACATTGCCGTGAACCTAGTTTTCTAATGTACATTTGAAAGTCACAATCGACTGTCTCGTATTTGTTTTTGTTATTTAATAACACTTTAATTGGCAAATAAATTCATTCAAAACCCATACTCTCCTTTACATAAAATAAAAAACCCATTTTAGTAAATTATATTTTATGGAATGTAATTTAACAAAAAGCAAAGAGATATCTTAAATTTGTTTGCAAAATCAAAATGTGAGTAAAATGGAATTCTTTTGAAAATTCACAACAGAGATATTTTCCTTTGTAAATGATTTTTTTAGTTTCCCTTACCTTACAAATTATTATGCAAGCCGTTGAAAAAGATTCACCTCAATTTAACTCTTTTGAATATAGATGTTATTCTTATTAGGGTTCTTTGAACTATGTTTTCTTAGAAAAGGAGTTGAAATCTGTGAATTAATATAAAACTGAAAGCAGAAAAGGTTATTGAAATGATAGCTGATGGTGTAGATGTATTTAATAGTTTTGTGTTTTCATTTATTTAATTTTTAGTGAAGTAAAAAGGATTGAATGAACTCTTTCATAAAATCCCTTTTCATTCAGCATCTGAAAGTATTACAAATGACAACAGTAGCCGTTTCGAATGTTCGTGCTCAAGCACGACGTATTTGTCTCGAAAATTACTGTAACGATTTCTGTGCGGACTTTTGTAGGTTAACAAAAATAAAACATTTTTATTAAGGGTACTAAGTAAGTAAGAAACAATTTTTTATCATATCTCTGTGCTGTGCAATGATTTAAAAATATTGTTAACTATGTAATTTTCTTTTAAACAATAAAATATCTATCTATCTATTAAGGGTACTACGTGCCTTAGAAACTTATTTTTGATTTTCTCATAAACAGGTATTGATCAAAATTTTTTAAAAATGCTTTTTTTCTGAATTGAATTGAATATTTGATTTTTTTTTTTTGGCAATTTTTGAAAATGAATTGATATTTTTTTGTTTGGTTTTTGATTGCTTACAACCTGCTAATAAAAAAGATGCTAAAGCATAAGTTTAGGATTTAAAACAAAATATGGAGTTTGAGATATTAATCAGACATTACGACCATAAAGAATGCGAAAAAAAGTGGATCACGCAATTGTAAGCGCTTGTTAGGTGATTTAATGATTTTTTTGCAGTGGTCTACTTTTCAAAAACTTTTTTGGTTAAATCAAAAACATGAACTCTGTCATGAACTGGCATAGAAACTTATTTTTTATTTTCGATCTTAGATTTTCCTATAAACGGATTTTGATTAAAAGTTTTATGAAAGAAATTCTTTATAACGGAATATTTAGTTCATGGTTTCAAGTTGTAGTAGTACTGGCATTTGATATCTGTCAAATCAGTCAATTTGACAGCTGTCATCTGAAGTGTCATAGCATTAGTTGAATGTTTGCCGTCAGCAATAATGGATCGTTTACTAATCAAACAACGCGTTAAAAATATTAAAACTTACTACAAAAGTGGTGATTCAAACGTAGCCACTTTTTGCATAATACGCGATGATTATGGTTGACTAAATTGACCAACTACACTAGCAATCGGAAAAAATTGTGAAGAAATTTGAAGAGAGTGGAACCATTACTGAGACATGTGCATGATCGTAGTGTACGCTCAATCGAAAATATTGCTTTTTTCATTTTTTCCAAAGTTGACAACAACTTTTTAAATACTCAAAATATAACCAATGTTTGTTTCCGTATTACGTTTTCACATAATAATTCCAACTTCAAAGAATGTAAACTTCTAAAACTTTGATGTTTCATTTCAATGCAAAAATTATAATGTCTTGAAGCTTGACTCTATCATTCTTCTTCTCGGTTTAATATTTATAAAACCCCATGAATAATTTCGGAAAGTCCCTCATCAGTTACGTTGAGGTGATTTTATGTGAATCGAAAAATGTATGCTCAAATAAATCACCATAACCTGGTGGATTTGCAATTTTTTTGGTTGAACATGATGTCCGACAGCAATGGCTTTCTCAAGAGTTCACCAATGGCTATTGTTTAAAAATCAAATGTATGTACATAAGCAAAACACAAACAAAAAATGCTCTCAACTTTTCCTATTAATTTTGAACAATGTAATGCATATTCAACCAGAAATATTTATAACGAATTATCAAGCTATAAATAGTTAATAGCCACCATCGTTAGTCAAATCCCGATCCCGATCCCGACACCGACATCACCCGCATATTAAACCAAACTGGTTCAAAGTTCCCGCATTAAATGCGCCCAGATGACGTGCTGGATGAAAGTGAATGAATTAAAATTGACCACAACATATCAGATCCGATCAGGAAGATTGTGAAAAGGAAATTAACACTGTCAACAATTCGGAGCCCCCTCCTACTGCTGGGTGGTTGGTTGGTAAGGTGGTCATTATCAGCAATCAGCCACCGCCACGCCGGGCACTCTTCCTCCTGCCCTTCATCAAGGACGACATGATGATGACGACGACTTTCGCAATTGTGGGTCATTAAGTGATGACCAACATGGTCGGTGATGGTCCGTCGTCGTCGTCGTTGTCGTTGTCGTTGGCTGCGGCTAGCGATGATGACTCTGATGATATACCACAGGATGTGCAGCACTCACTAACTCATGTGCGTCCGAGAGTGGCCATAACCGGATGTTTTAATGATGCTCTTGGGCATGTCCTTTATGACCCATAAGAGTGACCATATAAGAGTAGTATGGAGGAGCCTTGTTCGAGGGCAATATGTGTGTGTCTATTGTGGTTTGAGTTCCTTTTCCGTTTTTGTCCTTTCCAGTTTTCGTAATTAGAATGAAATTATTGACCAGAGTCAAGGGATCTACTTCTACATCTGCTCGACCATGTTTGAATAACAAAAAAAAAGGAAAAAAAAAACAAGAATTCACATAAGGATATGGCAAAACAGTTGCTATATAATGTCCTTTTATTACATCGAGTTCGTGTCGAGGGTGGAATTTATGAGCTTTTATTGTGTTCAAATAGGTGCTGTGCTGTATATATCAGGTTGGAATGAGGAGGAGTTTAGCTTGATGTTGGAGTTGGAGATGGTGCATGGTGATTATAAAAGGAAGAGTTTGTTTGTTCAATTGGAATTAATATTAATTTACCCCCCAGACGGTAACTATTTCAAGCCAGACGAAATATATTGTCAACCGGTGACTTAAAATCGATTAAATTTGGATTACTTTTTTTTTGCCGATGGTCCTCTCGAACAGTGAACAGAGTTATACCTAACTACGTATCGTTTTCCATTTTTGCATTCTGCATCGTAAATTTGAATTTGATTAATATGAACAATTTTCGGGAAAGAAAGAAATTTACCTTTATATATATTTGGTTGGTATAGCAAGGTGATTGTATTTCAGGTGCTGTTATTGCATTTGGCAAAGTAGAATCGTGAGGGATTCGAATTTTTTTAGACGGTTGGTGTTTAAAAGCACAAAACAGTATCGGGAACATTCCAGCTTTTTTAGAGATTTATTCGAAAAGTCTTTTGCATGTGGAATGGGTCTTTGATAGGAAGAAAATGCGATGAAGTTCATTTATTGTTCTTTTCTTTTGAATTTGAAAATTTTTTTAGGAACTAAAAATTAAGTTTACCAAGGTGTACCGAAATGGACTCTTAGATTCTTTTGTTATGGTTGATGGTTAATCAGATTGAAACCTCTACAAAAACTTTATTCTATGAAAATTTATGTTTATGAGCTTAGAATCAATTTGGACCTTGCTCTGAAAAATAACACGAACGCAATATGGAGGGATTATGGCTGTACCGTTAAAGATAGTAGGAGTAGCTTAACTTCCGTTGGCTGCGAATAAAAACTGACTCGATCTGATTAGTTTTACACGAGACACTATACAATTGTCGAATGGAAATGGAGGAATTCAGTGGACTCTGCTCTCATTCCTCAAATATCTCAATCATTCGAAAGCCGTATGTTTGCTCATTCAGAGGACTATGGATCTATATCAAATGACATTAAGTGTGGAGTGAGAAGCTGAAATCGTTGCTTAATTCAGCAGAAACAAAATGAACAGCTTTGGAACTTCCTCATCTGCTCAAGTAAATATAAACCAGTAGAGATGGTTGAAAATTTTCAATATCTTGGAAGTATTGACGGCGGAACTAAACTTACATTAACAGTCAAATCGGGAAAGCAAAGACTGCGTTCGGTATGCTAAAATATGGAGAAACAACTCTAAAGCTTCAGGACCAAGCTACGATTGTTCCACTCCAATGTTGCATCCGCGCACTTGAAAAGTCACAACTGCAGTTACTAGAAAGCTCCATAGTGTTTGTAAATAGGTGTTTGCGTAACACCTTTATGATTTTCTGATCAAATCGTATCTCTAATGACGAACTTCATACGAGAACAGGGCAGGAACCCGTTGACTCTGTCATACGAAGACGTAAGTGGAAGTGGCTTGGCCATACGCTTGGAAAGGGTATCGAGTGTTTTCCCAGTCCAGCGATGCAATGGGACCTTTTCACTCGGACAGGCAGACAACCATGCCGACCTAGGAGTACTTGGCGAAGAACGTTTGAAAAGGAATCAGCACAACTGGGGAAGAGCTGAAATGCATATCCAAGAACCCTAAACGATGACGCATAGGAGTAATAGACGCTCGTTCCCCATTAGAGGGAAACTAACCGGTCCAAAAACACCAAGTGTATCATCTTCGAAGCGCAGTTGTCAATGTCAATGAGCTATTACACGAAATATCTTTGTATTTGATTACTCGCTTTTAATCCAAAACTGAATAATATGGTGGTTAAAGTTCAGTTTTAGACATAACATAAAAAACTGCATTAAAGTTTGGATTACATAACAAAATAATATGGCATTTGATTAAATATATCTGAATTAAGCTACTGAAAAAATATGGGGGTAAGTTTAAATCCTTAAAAATTACCTCCTCTCCAAAATTTTGTGACATCAGATTAAAGTTCACAGAAGTTATAAATAGGTACACAGAACAAAAATAAATTAATCTTCTTCTTTAATCGTCCTGTCATCAAAGTTTATAAATTTTCCACCCCCTCTCTCTATCTCTCACAACCTTCAAGTATATCAAATTACGGTTTCCTTTGGTAAACTATACAAAAGTGTTCAATTATTTACTTTTTAACTTTTTGATACAGTTTCTCATAATAATTGTTAACATAAGAAACCCAAAACGTTTTTCAAGAAAGAACCCCACCAGTCCCTATATTATAGAAGTTTTGTTGGATCATATTCAAACAATCCTGATGATGTTACAAGAAGGGATATTTCTACTCCTTTTCATTTTTACCGTCGTCGTCGCCGTAGTCGGTCGGTTGGCATCGTATATGCTTCAAATAAAGCAACATAAATCTTGAATCCTTCTGTATACATATTTTTTTTTTCGTTTTTCCCTTCCTTACAACACCAAAAGCTGTGTTTCGTTAATTACCTTTAATAGCAGCACTGATTTGTCTTCAGCGAGTAAAACGTAGATTCCTGAGCGCTCGGGGGTCTATCAAGGAAAAACAATTCAATGTTTAAAGAGAGGACTTCGGGTAAGGTAAAATAAAAAAAAAAGGAAAATACAGTTACAGCAGAGGATTGCAAAATTAAGGTTGGCAAACTTACCTGAAAAACATTTTCATTTAAGTTTTCACTATATATGTTTATGTATAAGGCAACAAGGATTACACAACATTATGGAGTGGATGGCGCCCGGGTTGGGATTGCCAGGGTGTTGAATGTGCTCATAGAATAAAGCTGGGTATAGGGATGATGAAGATGATGATGGTGATGCGGATACTGATGCTAAAGGGGTGAAGTCTACATCAAGGGATATAATCATTGTGTTTCCCTTTGTTAGAACAGCTTTGTAAGACCCATCTAGGGTTCGTACCTGCCGCATGCAAAAAAAAAAGGGAAACGTTATCGCTAATGATATCCACCGTCAGTTTAACTGAGTAGGTTCTACATATACACACTCCCGTACACACGCATACACCAATAGATGAAAATAACTGTATGTACAAAAAATTACGGGCAATGGAGACTTTGAAATTAACTTGTAATATTAACATATTCCTCTTCCCTTTTTACACCACTTTTAGTCGGGATTCTCTTTGCTGTTGGCGTTTCAGGCAGGCACTCTGTCTGATGCGCCATGTTAACGAGAGGAGTTAACAAAAATAAACAAGATTTCTCCTTGAGTGGGTTAATGAAGATTCGTTAAATCTGGTAGCTGGTATAGAAGGTACAGACGATGGAAAGAGTGGTATAGCCTATGACGGTGTAGAATTGGGTGACATTTTGCTGCCTATGGATGGCAGGTGACAGACATTAGAAGGAGGGATTTTTGTGGTATATTAGGTGTGCATTTAGAAAAGCTTTTACTATGGAATAAGTGGACTTATGAATCAGAATTGGAATAGATTACTGATGTGCTGAGGGAATTTAAAATTTTTCTGAAATTAGATAGGAAGGAAATAAAATAGGTATGGCTGAACACTTTTATTTATTCCCCAGTATTTATTCTTCAAGAAATGTTTTTGTTCATCAAAATCTTAACTGTAGTTTTAAAAATTCAAATAATTATTTCCCCCGCAAATCGCAAATTTTTGTTGTAAGTCATCGATTTCTCCATTAAATCTGGGGTAAATAAGTATTACTTCGGTGAGTTCCTTGTTGAAAATTTATCAGTTGCAGAGTTTTCTGGTTCATTGATTTCTTTTTGTAAAATTAAGCTTCAAAGTTAGTTCATCACAGATTTCTCTGGTAAATCACTGATCACTGAAAAAAATTACTTACTTACAGCCCTATTCTCCACAACATCACTGATACCTCACAAGTCACAAGTAGAGGTGAAATTGATTTTGTGTCTTTTTCGTATTCTCCCTCACGGTCACAAGTTGTGAGAGTTACAAAAACTATCGAAATTGTGATCTCCTTATAGGCAGGTCACAACTCACAAATTTTTTGTGTTTTGATATTTTGGTGTACAAAAGTTTCTGAATTTGCATTTGAGATGTTTAATCTGAAAACGAAAAGTACCTACGAATGGCGCCAAAGAACCTATTGTATTTGTAGATTGTAGCGAAGACGACTCATAAGAACTATGACAGACGCAAACGATCCATTTGCCCTACAAGAAAGCATTTTCATGAAAATATATTAATTGTGTTACCTGGCGCTTGAATTATTGAAATAAATTTTTTTGTTTTATTTTTCAATTTGGAAATCTGTTCTTGTTTTTAATTATCAGCTGTTCCAAAAGTCACAAAAATTCACCTTTGCAGTGGTGAGTTTCGTTGTGAGTTTTGTTGTGACGATTAGGGGGAGAATACCAAAATTTTATCGAATCACAACAATCCTCACAAGGAATAGTCACAAGAGCTTGTGACTTATGACTCCTCACAATGGGGAGAATCGGGCTGTTAAGCCCTCGTTTTTTGTACTACAAGGCCTACACTACTACCATCGTGTACTGTTTCTGGAAATGTATTTCAGCTCTATGCAACTCTTTCCCAAATGTGCTGATTCCTCTTCGGACAATCTTCGCTATAGGTACTTGTAGGTCGACCCAGTCGTTGACTTGCTTGACTGAAAGTGTTCCATTGCACCGATTGACTATATTTACCAACGCTTGTCGCTTGTGCCAGTGGACTTTTATCACGGATTCAATATTTAGGCGGAAAAGTCGTATTTTGGTCTTTTAGCCTATTGAGTGTATCAAACGCAGCCTTTGATTTCCCGATTCAGCTGTTTAATAGCAGTAAATTTATCTGGGGATGCTATTCGAAGTCCATGTGAGGTGGTAATCGTTATTCAACGCACTATGCGACCGCTGAGTTCTTACAAGTAGAACCAACAACATCGAGGGAGCTATTGCTTTCACTCGTTGAATGACCATAATCTTACGGTAGAACTCATTAGTTTCCCAATCAGGCACCATGAAGGATCTTACCTTACCTTAGTTACAAAAACAGGGAAGCAAACGAGTAGATAACGGAACCATTGGCCAATTTGTATGTACAGTAAAAAAAATGAAACTAATAGAAAAAAAAAAAAAATTACTACGATATTGAAGCTTGCAACCAGTTTAGTCTTTTGGTATCAGAACTTCTCCTTCTTCTTAATTTACCGGCGATTGTCACGATCTCGAGTTGATCACAACTCTCCCTCTCAACTGTTTCACTCGTAAGCTTCACGTGTGGGGTTCGTCAGGTTGAATTCAGTAAACGTCATCAGGTGTCGTTGCGTTTGGACTTTTTGCGATAGTGTTTTGGTGCCACGGTCCATAAACTTAACTTTTATCGCCATTACATTATAATAATAAATCTACATAATTCTCAATTCCCAAATCTTGCCTAAATTTTGTCATTGTAGCTCTATAATAAATTAAACCTCTTAAAGACTTGGATTCACCCCTCCCCCCTTCCTCCCAAGAGACTGTTTAAGTCTTAAACCACAACCCTTAGCGCAACAAATAAAAAAGAAAGAAAATAAAAACGATCAAATTAAATACAACGCTTTCTTGAGGATAAAAAATGACAATCAGTTATAGCAATATTTTAGAGCTTCCAACTTTCTAACTTTATTTAGAAATCGCGCATTGCACTCTCAACACAAGCAACAACAACACTTCTTGAGCATAAGGAATCAACAAAAATATATACATTTTTATGCAAGTAAAACGAGGAGTGGGGCAGATTTTGAATTTATTATCCCACTTGCTGTTTTGGCTTTTGGTTCTCGTTCGTCCACAAACACAAGATTTCTTGCAATGCTTACAATTTTCTTCTCTTTTTTTTTTGTAAACCACCCTTAAATCGAGTGGAACGTATTTT
Organism: Syrphus vitripennis; assembly: GCA_958431115.1. Taxonomy (NCBI): domain Eukaryota; kingdom Metazoa; phylum Arthropoda; class Insecta; order Diptera; family Syrphidae; genus Syrphus; species Syrphus vitripennis. The sequence continues at coordinate 141,645,403 of OY288108.1, read as the reverse complement.
GGTTAGAAAATTATTATTTATTGGTTTTTCCGACGTTAAAGAATCCAACTTGAAGAAATTTCCACGCAACAGACATCCGCAAAAAAAAAAACAACATCGCCATTTTACTTAAACTTCTCTTTATATAGCCACAAAGGAGTCAAATCAGTGTCAGGACTTTTTTTTTGGTCGCCCTCCACCACAGAATCTAACAAATGTGTGTGATCAACTTCTAGGGAAGTGCTATAAATTTTCCACTCTAATTGATTTATAAGCGGTTTCTCTGTTCGATTGGTCAATACAAGACGAACGACGTTCGGTCGTTGTCGTCGTCGTCGTCATCGGGAAGAGATGGGAGTTAAATTTTATTTTTAAATGTGGTAGATCTCCTGGTAATTGGTTGTCGTCCAAAAAAGAAAACGATACATTTGAACACCGAAAGCACTTAAATGGACATCGAAGATTTATTGCGGTGCCAAGGTGGCGATTGGTGGTCGATTTTTTTTTTTATAGTAATTGCAAAGAATAATCCAATCACAAAAATAATAATTGAAGTGAGTCATGAGAATTGTATTGGTTTTAAGCCTTTTGATGGTGACTTATTTTGATAATAATATCTTAGAGATAAATGGAGGAAAAAAATTGTGCACTTACTACAGAAAATGTATGTGGGTGTAATGGCTTTTAGGATAAATACTTGATATGTAATCAATACATATTCCACAAAACGCCAATCAACAACCCATCAAATTAAGGAATTGAATCCAAAAATCATTTAGTTATGTGCTGAGTACTTTATTGACTTTCATTTAATACAATCGAACATGTACTCAATGCATGATATATTAAAGTACCGGAAACTATCCAAATGAAAAGTTGTAGTCATCTCAAAAAAAAAAAAAAAAAAAAGGATTACATGTAACTTGCAATGGGTCTTTATTGGTTTTTTTTTTAAGAATTACAATATACATATAATCAATAAATAATCAATACATAATCTAAAATCCACAAACCATACGAAAACAGGAGTCTCATGTTTAGTTAAGAGCTGAGTAAAAGCATCTTGTACTGACTCTTTACTCTTTGTATATGAAAAACATACATGGCGAGTACTTTTTAATGTTGCCCCGATCCGTGGTGGAGCTGCAAAGTTTTAGGTGTAGAATTTGATTTGGGGAGTCTTTAAGCATCGGGCATTGGTAGAAGGAGCAAGAGGAGAGTATTATTTTGATTGCCATAACCATTGACTTTCACTTAAAAAAAGCTTTATGTAATCCGTACCATTATCTGAGTAACGTGAAAGCCATGTAATTTAAAAAAGACTGCAGTCATCACAGGAAGTTAAGTAGGTACTATGTAAGTAGGTCAACGTAAAGTGCTGTATTCTGACTTTTAAACATAGTGCGGGTATGTAGTCAATACTACTCATATCTAAAAATCTGAAATCTGATCCCAATAGAATTCATTACATTCGTCGGTAAAAAAAGAAGAAGAATGTGCTGAGTACAAGAAATTTGCACTGAGTAATAAATACGAAACGTAATCAATGCATTATCAATTCAAATACCGCAGGCCACTCAAATAAAACCTTAAGGTCATCACAGCAAGATATGTGTCAAGTACAAAGCAACGTGCACTGAACACTGAGTCTATGGAAATTTCCATTTGAGACAAATGAGATGCAGTCAATATGTAATATTTTAGAATCCACAAGCTAATTTCGCAAAAAAAAGCTAACTGACACATTTAATACCAAAACATCAAAAGCCCTTGGGACAGCTTGTCAAATTTGATGGCTTATTAAATTCATACTCATGTGTGCACACAGCTAAGGTAATAAATGTCATACCTTTCTGAGGTCAGCTCTTTTTCCACATTAAAGGCACCTATACCTAAAGTAACTAAAGTATGCAACAGTTTTTCTCACTCATTTCCAGGCCCCTGGGGTATTGAAGCTACAATACCTACAAAAAGTTATGAAAGTTAATTAAAAACAAAGAAAAAATCTTATCCCCTCTGGTGGTTTTTACAACAAAAAAAATATATATATAAAAGGTATAAAGTTGTGGTTTATGTTTTTCATTTTAATCCTTTTTGTGTGACACCATAGCCATCGTAGCTACCACCAAAACAGCGTGTCCCAAATGACAAAAATTCTGACATGCAAACGTCATAGAAATGATGAATGCACATAGCACCTAGAATTCAGAATTCAGGTTGACCTGGATAACAATAAAATTGAGGCAACCAGAACATACTATAGAGCAGCAGCAGCAAAAAAAAAAAAAAATGGTAAGCCGCACACCTTTTTGCCTCCTTGATATCATTAGGACCCTTTTTTTTTGTATGTTTAGCTCATTCTATTACTCTGGGGGGAGAAAAACCGGAAGTTTTATTTGCAACTTTATGTTTTTATATTGCGTTACAGCGGAACTAAGCTAAACTGGGAGTCTCTGGGTTGTTTCAGGATTTTTTTGTTTTTTATTTTTGAAATGAAGTCAATTTTTGTATACCAGGACACTCTCTTGCAGTTGAACAATTATGATTTTTAATGAGATTTGTTGATGTCCTTTTGGGTTTTTGTACTTTTTTCTTTCCCTACATCATCGTATTGCTCCCTTGGTGGTAATAGTGCTGCCTGGACTAATTAACGCGCGGCTTCTTTTTTTTTCCAGGTTTTGTGTGTGTGTGTGTTTTTTTTTTATTTTTTAATTAAAAATTAGAAACAATTTTTGGATTTTGAAGAGAGAGCAGTATGGAAAGTAGGTTGAAACACTTAAAGTTAACTCTTAACTAAAACAGACTTGAATTCAAACTTTGTTTTTATATAATTTTAAGAGAGAAAGTTTTATGATTTTTTAAAGGTTTTACAATTTTTTTTTTGAATTTTGAATTTGAATTATGAATTTGATTGTTGTTTCAATTATTCGCCTCAATTTTTTTGTTGGATAATTTAAGAAGCACCTTCATTCATGACCTAAGTTATATCTTGAAATAAATAAATAGGTACCTACTCAACCCTTGGTTTTTGTAAATCTTTTATTTTTCCAACTTTTGTAATACCTCTTCACTAGCAGCTTAAAGTTTCCATCAGATTTAATTTAATTCACAACTTTTATAAAATAATGTTTAAGCAAAAGAGCAAAAAAAGAAAATAAACAAGAATAAATATTCACGTCCTTTAAAAATCGTTTATACTATTTGTGAATTCACATTTTTCTGAAAGAAAGGAAAAGTTTTTTTGCTAGCGGTAAATTGTCTATTGTCTCTTTTTGTTGTTGTTTCTTTTTTTGCTGTTGAGAGAATATTCCCTCTAGACAAGAAAATTTATTTTTGTATAACTTTATTAAAAGTATCTTCTACTAGCATCTTGAGAAGAAGAAAAGTTTTTTTTTGTTTTTCCTCCGATGAAGGTTTTCTTGGATTTTGCATTTCGCTATTGCAATATTTTTATTTCGCTAAAGGTGACCACTTTCCTGAGGATTTTTGCATTTATTTAACAGGTTTTCTTTTAAATTCACTTTTTTTTTGTGTGTTGCTTTTTTTTACTTCCGGTGTTGAAGTTTGTTTTTAAATGTAGAGAGCTGAAATTGGAAAAGTTATCTTGAATTATTGGTGGTGTTTTAATTCGATAAAAAAGGGGAGATTATTTGTGCAATTTTGTTTAATGGCTTTTAACGGTTGAGTTGATTTTATGTGATGGACAATAAATAAAAAGTTTTTTTTTTTTTAAGATTGCTAGTGAATTTGTGGAATCATTTTTTTTAAATTTTTATTAGGCTCCGATTTCTTAAGAACTGGTCGCTATGGAAAAAAATTAAATGAATTTTAAATGTAAAAATGGCTTCCTTCAAATGTTGAAATCAACCCTTTCCAACCAAAATATTAGCTGATAGGTAATTTTGTGCCCTGAAACTCAATGGGTTAGTTTTATCCGAACTGAAAAAAATAAAAAAAATAAATAATATACATTTCGCTGGGTTAAGTTTAATAAAATGGCAATATTTCGAAAAATATTGAACATCGATACTCTAGATACATATGTATATGATCAACATACAGCAGGGTAAAATCGATGTTTTGTTATTAAATGTCTTATTCACTTAAAAGTGATATGAAGTCAACTAGTTGGATAAGTAGTAATTGTTGTACCATTTTAAAATTTTTATTGTGGTTACCAGAGTTTTCAAAATAGTTCAAATGAATTTTGAGTAAAATGAGCTGTTATCGAGATATGCAATGAGTTTTTCAAGATGGCGGCCAATGTGTAAGACAGCGTCGTCATTTCATAAAATTTGATAAAGGTGATTTTGCATTATGGAAATTTATTTTTGACTCTGCCGACTGGCCTAACGGCCCCAAACTCAAATAGCAGATAAGTCCAATAAAATAAATATAAGTTAAGTTTTATTTATTAAAATTTAAAATGTGCCATTTGTCTTCATAGCCCGAAATAGAAAAAAAAAATAAAACAATTTTCTGCAATTTCACTGAACAACAAAAAACTGATCACAATTTTCCGCGAAGTTGCAATAAAAAAAATCCTATAGGTTGTCATTTTGTTAGATATTTGTATATGTATACAAAAATTATTGCAGGAGGGTGTTGCCACTTTATCGATATTTTATATCAAGTCGATTATTCTATTCTATGTTCACACAAACACACATTAAAAAAAAGAAGGATTTTGTGAAGTTTAAAATTGCACACAATTTTCATGTGACTGATTTTTAAGGAAGTTGCTGTGATGGGGAACTGAAATCCAAACATACTCAACCCCAACCCCACACGAACTAAACCGAAAGTGTTTTCCATGAAAATCAAATAAAATGGAAAATTGATTTTATTCCTATACCCATACGATGCAGAACCGAGGAAGAAAATTATTGACAGCGCGACAGTGTGTGGCGGATTAAATTGACAGCACAACAAGTGAGACAGAAAACCAACTTTGGCTACGATGAAATATTCATAGAGATGGGGTTGTTTGTTTTGGCGGTGCGGTGGTGATGGGCGGAATAAAGAGAATGAGATCGAGGGTAGTAATTCCCTTGTGAGTTATGAGATTGTTAGAATTTTGTCTCTTTAAAAAGGAAGACAGGAAGAAGGAGGTTCCGCCAAGGATTAACATGTTTCCTTGCAATTTTCTCAAAACATTACCCTCTCCCATCCCCAAATAAGTACATATCTACTCACTCATATCCCAAACGAAAGCAAGATTAATGGGGATTAAGTGCAGCAGCAGTTTGTGGTTTACTTCCTTTTCATAAGTTTTGTGAGGGAGTTTTGTTTTTATTTTATACGATTTTTTCTTTATAGAGAATTTTTTGTTTTTTGATATTTTGGTCGACAAGCCCTTTGTTTATGAATTTAAGAGGACCGAAAAACTTTGTACGGCCAAATTTCGTTGGGTTTGTCATTATTTATACTTAAATTGTATTTAAGTCGAATACAGGATAAAAGTGTAAGCGGATTATTCCACTTAAAATAGATTTGTTCCTCTTTTGTTTTGAAGTTTTTTTTTTGTATTTTTTTGTCGACAAAAAGCAAAATGATGTGATAATTCACACACTGAAACAAAGAAAAAAAAAATCTCAGCCGACGAAAATATAAAAAGAACGAAAAAAAAATATAAGAACAGGGATGATATATTATAACTGTGCTAAGAAAGGACATAACAACCAAGACAACAACGATGTATTTATGTGCGAATGTGCGTGGTGTATCAACAAAAATCTGTTGTTAATAAGAAAATCCTGGCGGTATTTGGAACACTGCTGGATTATGGTTAAGCTTATTTTGTTAATTTAGCGCTGAAAAAGGATCTTTGTTTGGGATGTTTTTGGTATATCTTCTGGGATATATTGCTGCCTTAGATATATAGAGATGATGAGATTATAGTCTGTTTGCGCTTGAGGCGTCATTATACGCATTGATTTAAGCCGATATTGTTAGGTGCCCTCTGGCAGTTCTAGGTAGAGGGATAATAATCTACCTAAATGTTTGTTGTTTTTTTTTTCGTTTTAATTTATGATTCAGCAGATTGGATTCTTTTGTGGGAAATTCTATAGTTTTCTTTGAAAGAAGTAGCCATTAGTTCTTTCTAATTTCATTGAAGATTAGATTTTCACTCTGCTAATCAAAGGTTTATTTTTAATCCAAAAGTTAAAATTGATTCAAACAAAATATTTCCTATACTCTCAAAAATCAAAGACTTCAATTGCTGTTTTCCAAATAGTGACGTTCCAAATCTAATAAAGGATTATTTATATTTTAAAAATTTTCCTAAAATTGGTATACATGTGTGTATTTATGTGGAACCTAGGTAAATTTTGATGGTTAATGAAAGCCCAGATCTTATTTTTTAAAGTATGTATTTCTTAATTTTGGATTTCTTATAAAATTGTTTCTAAGAAATAATTTTCAAACTCAAAATTTTGAAAAGAAAAATGTTTTATTCAAACCATTTCTTTTCCAAACATTATACTTTATTAGATATAATTTATATTTTTACCTATGTATATGTGAGACAAAATTCGCTAATAATTCAAGATGGCGGTAACCACTTGGCTGTGGGAGAAAACAATTTATTGCAGACCTACCCTTTTTCAAAAATTTAACTGAACTAAATACTTTAAATTGCTCTCTTTTTAGGAATACTTTGTTTTTTTTTTTGGAAAAAATTGTGTTCTCAGTTATTAAACATTTATTGTTGCCCATAACCGTCTTTGTATTCACAGAATTCTGCAGCCATTGGGAAGATAATTTAATGTGTTTTCAAATCTCAGAACTTTTCAAGGTAAACTGTTATTTTAATAAAAACTGTACTGGAGCTATTCTGGTTAAACTGCTCTAGATCCCCCTAATGCATGCTACTGGTTTTTGATTATTAATGGGAAAATATCGCTTTTTCTGATACGATGCCCGAGTAAGTGTTTTAAGTTCTTCAAATCCTCAAAATATATGTATTTTCATCTCAAGCTTTCTTTATTCATAGTATTTCTCAATTCCTTGAAACTAGGTGGTTATGATTTTTTAAAATGAGATTTTAAGTTGTTTAACACCATCAATCAATAAAAACACCTTAAGTAAATTGTTTTTAAATTATACCTACGACTTTTGTACCCGAAGGGTATTGCTTAGATTTGATTAGGGGTTTAGATATATTTTTGTCAAAAAATTAAAAAAAAATTAAAAATTAATTATTCGAATGTTAATCTTCAAAAACTTCATTCAAACCAATATGTAACCTTATTTAAATAATTTTATCGAATAGTTAAAATTTAAAGCCTAACCCTAATCAAAAAGCGACTCATATCATCCGCCCTCAAACTTTCATCTAGAACTCTCAAAAAACATTCCAATACACATTTGCATAGATGGAATGGATGACTGAGTGGTGGCATCAGTTAGGCAAATTCATGTAAAAAAAAAAAAAATAAATCAACAGACAATGAATTTGCTGAAAGGCAATTTTCAGCTTTGGTTTCAAATTCGATTCCTCGGTACACAACTTTACTTCCTGCCCTTAACACTGACAACCTATCCAGCCCCCCCTCCCCCATTTCCACCCTCCTTCAAAAGTCACATTCAAATACCAGAGGGTTGAAAAATATTTCATTCCTTTGTGACATGGAAAACCCATTATCGCTGTCTTGCTCAAATGAAAAACCGACTTTTCCGACTCTGAGTGTGTGTAAGTTTTGCATATGCATATGTCATTTCAAAAAAAAAAAAAAAAAAATAAAATAAAAAATTATATCTACCTACATGTAGTATATCCTTTTAGTTTGAGAGAAAATATAGGTACAGAAAGAGAGATACAATTTTTTTATAAGCTATCAAGCTACTCCTCCACTGATTTACGTTTGTCCTTCGCTTTCGGCCGACTACTAGCTATCAAGTTTTTATTTAAAGATGCATTTCCAAATGGACCACTTTTAACTGCTTTTATACTGCCCACTCGGTTGGATATAATAAAAACTGATGGGCATTTTCCTAGCCCATACTTTGCATTGTTTATATGTATAGCAAGGACCAAAGTTATCGAAGAAGGCACAACATAAAACAAAAGGAAGCAAAACCCAAACACAGAAATTGAGGATTTATTTCAGATATCTGGAATTATTTTAGGACATTTTAAGTGCTCCATTTTGATTGACGAATGACGTCCATTTCTGTTGCCTCCGCCGCCGCCGCGCTGCCGTCAAATACGAGGGTCGTTTGGTCCTGTGCTAATCCGGCACTAACTCTGCTCTGGCTCTGAATCTGCACAGAAAGTCTTGTTAAAGTTTTTAAGTCGTACAATCGATATCTAAGTACAAATTTATTCGCAATCGATATATGTATGTTATAACCGTTTATAGAACCAACAAAGAGGACCAAGTTAAAGAATGTCGTTGTTTCTTTTACATAGATATGTTTTGTTTTTTCACTGTCTTGGAAGTTTTTGTTCTGAAGACAGATTTTTTCTATAGATTGACTGGAAAATGTATTAAGATTTCTACTGAATTATTCATAGCCGGCATTTTCTTTCGATGTTGATGATGACGATGATGCCGATGACGACGACGACGGCGCGCTGATACCGGTTCTGCTGTGTTTAAGAGAATGAAAGTTGTGGAAAAAACGTAATTTAAACACTTATCACCGAAGATAACGACTCCTGCACGAAATCCATATCCACCCTTGAAAGAATATACAAACCGACAAAAAGAAAAGCTTATATCATAGTGTGTTGATATCGAAATCGAAATCCCCTAGCATCATCATAGAGCATAGACATTTGCAAGTTGAAACCATTTTCGTGTCCTGTGGGTAATCTCTCTCCCAGTTTGGGAACATGCAGAGTATAAATGCTATAATACGAGTGAGAACAAGTACGCAAGGATCTAGAAAATGGTATCAGTTTATTGAAATCTAGGACATTTAATTTTTTTTTCAAGTGGATGTAGGTGGGAATGTGGAAAATTTAAATAATCAAAGGTAAAATAAAAGGATATTGTAAAATGTTTTTTTTTTCTTCTATTATTGAAAATCTGAAAAAGTGTAATTTGGGGTCTTAACAAATTTCAAAAGATTGTTTTCTTTTTTTGTATTTAAATTGGATTTTTAGAGATATTTTTTTTGTTAAAGTGTTTTGTGTTAAAAGTAATTTGCAGATTCACTTGAATATATACAGAACTTGAAGTTGGATTCGAAGGTAGTTTAATATCGGAGTTAAAACCAATAAAATTCAAGGAAACAGCTGTACCAAATTCAACTAACTTCCACAAATAGAGTGACCAAACACTTTTCACCATTTTTTTGAATTTTTCTTATTCACCATTTTAGACATAACCGTTTTAAAGTTATTCATTGAAACCATCAAAATCCATAGTTTCTGAACTATTTTGTTAAGATTGTTTCTAATGCTTCACTTTGAGCGGTTGAATATTGAGCTACGCGATTTGCTTTTCGAAATACAAGACGAGACCGAAAAGAAAGTCTTGGACAATCTTGGTCGTGTTTCCATTAAGGAAAATCTTTCAAAATTGTGAGTACATTAGGTATTCGTGCTTTTCCCCCAAGAACTTACACCAATTACTCATTGCAAGGTTGTAGGGTCTTCACTTATGCTCCATTGTCAGCAAGAATACTTGATTCTCTTTGGGGTACATCTGCTTAGCCTAAAGCGGAAAGTCTGTCTTCGTAATAAAGAAAAAAGACTCAAGACGCTTCTCTGGCGCTCAACTACTTTTATTGGGAAATTTTCGGTGAATCCTGCGTGACATATTACATACCATTTTACTCACTCGTACATGTGGATAATTATCCAAACATAGACCAAGTGTAATCCGACCTCTTGAGTAATCTCGATATTTTTATTCTAATTCCGTCATCCAATAGCTGCTAAACGCTCTCCATGGTGTGTGCCAGCTTGATTGAACGGTGGTTATTAGTTGATTTTCTCTCTACTCATTAGGCATGGTCATCCCAAATAGGTTTCGATATGTAAATCATTAGCCATATAGACCCAATATCTCCCATATTTTTTTAGAACTCAGATCAGATGGTATTTCCTCTGGAACAATAACTTTTTCAAAGCAACACTGAATTCACTGTATTGTCTCGCCGAATAGTATCTCTAATGATGAAGGTTATGCGAGAACAGGGCACTAACCCGTTGATCTTATCATACGAAGAATTGGCCATACGCTTCAAAAGGGTAACGAGTGCATTACTAGTCAAGTGGTGTAATGGTATCCTTCCACTCAGACAGACAATCGCTCGGGCGACCTAGAAACACTTGGTGACGAACAGTACAACTGGAGAAGAGTTGAAGAGAGCTGAAATGCATCTTCAGGAACCGTACATAATCGGGGTAGGAGTAGTAAAAACCCAGTATCTCATAAGGGGAAACAAACGGACATAATAAGCCCAAGGGTCTTGGTAAGTATACTTCCAACGTTCCAACTCATTACTCATAAATTTCGTTCAATTATTGGTTGCATTACTTTGCCAACCCTGGAATCCGTATAGTTCTAACTCCATTATTTCTGATTGGTTCAGGATCACTACCATGTGATGACTTGTGGAACTTCCTGGCGGTGGTGTAGTGCTTTTTGTATTAGCAAATCTCTAAGATTTTCGAAAAAAAATTTAAATTATGAAATGTGTGGACTGGCATGCTCCTGATTATTGTTTGACCTTCCGTATTCTGTCATTAACCCAACCGCATACATGGCGCGCCATCGAAAGCTTTATAGTGTTATTATGTGTCGCTTGGTTTACTTTAGTTCTATTTCCCTAGTTGTGATTTATCCGTTAGTCACCTTTTACGGTAATATGGATTCACTGCTAATCCGTCTTAGCACGGGACTCAACCTTTTTCCTCTAAATAATAATATCTAATTATACATAACCTCTCAATTCATTTGATGGATCTATCTAAATTAATTTTTAGGTCTAAATTCTCTTCCGTTATTTGGTTGTTTACAGTTAAGTCCATTTCACTAATGACAACTATTAGTCAACACCGACAATTCGTTTCATTACTCGAAAAATTCCTGAAAAATTCCCCTGCGTCGATATTTTTAAAAATAGCCCCTCTTTAACGTTATTACAATGTTTTGGTAAATATTTCATCAGCTTGTCATACTTTTCAATGGAAAGAGAGTGACAAAGAAAGAGAGAGAGAGCTGTTTCAAAAATTTAACTTTCCTCAGTTTTTTTTTTGCACACCACTGAATCTGTCGTGAGTAAAGTTCTTTTAATTTATGACATCTCATAATGGGGGTTCATTACACATTACCACGTCCAACAGAGGGTGACCTTCCAAAAATAATAATAAAAGAAAAAAAAAAAAGTTGTCCACCCTTCTCGGAGTCGGAGTTCGTTTTGCGCTGATTAATTGTGTCGTTGATGTAAAAGCTATTGAATTGCTTCCTTAGTGCGAACTTGCACGAGTCACGATTCTGAAAGACGTCACTTTTACATGCAATCATATGGTGGATGTTTGTTATATATTTCACTTATTTTTCATTCTTCGAACAAACATTCAACAGTAAAATAATGAAAAATTCGAACAATATTGATTGGCAGGAAGAAGACTTTTTCCTCTGGCTTATTCGTATTGTGTGGTGCGGTCCATTACTAAATTGTTTTATCTGGCTGTTGTTACTTGTAATACACAACGTACTTCTTCATTTTTCGAATTTTTTGCTCAGGTTTTTAATGTTTTTCTATACGTCCAAAATCGATTGCAATTATCCTGGCAATGTGTTTTCTAGTTGAACAACGAAAAACAACTGAGAAAGGCAAACTTTTATCCTTTTCTCTATACTGTTTGGCAATTCTGGATGTGTATAACCTTTTTACAGGATTACCTGTCTGAATGGAGAAAGAAATTCTGTCAGTTAACATCGTTTCTTCGAAAGTATACATATATGGGTATGTGTGTGTTTATTTATTTTTTCTATGTATACATTCAATCTGATAAAAGTGTTTACAATCGAAAATAAACTGAAACATAAACAAAACATTCATAATCCTTGTGAGATGGTGTTTATGTTTTGTAAGGATGTGCTGCGGAAGAGTAGAGTGTTTTTTGTTAACCTATGAATATTTGATGTTTGTTTTGGAATAAAAATAAAATTTTCTTAAGGTTTCTTTTTCCATTGCAGAATTTAAAATTAGATAGATTATAATTTTCTTTGAAAATTGGATAAAAAAGCTTCAGAAAAATTCCTACACTGCACAACTCCAACCTACACTCAGGAAACTTTTTACGCTTTGTTATTCTTCGATGGCGGAAAAATATTTTTTATTGCAATTTCAATTTGCTTAGATTTAATCCAAGTCCAGAAAACAAGAAATCCAAAGAACTTAGAACTCCAGAAAGCCTATCTTCTTCTTTATCTTCTCCTTCTTCTTCTTCTTCTTCTTCTTCTTCTTCTTCTTCTTCTTCTTCTTCTTCTTCTTCTTCTTCTTCTTCTTCTTCTTTTTCTTTAATCGACGATTTTCAGGGACTTCCCCAAACGAACAAAATTTTGCGAAAGACATGTCTCCGCTTCGTCATCTTCTTCGAGATGAGTGATGTACGCAAGCCAGTTGTTCGGCCACACAGCTTACACACAATTGCTCCAATTGTTAGGAAGTCATCTTCTGCTTCGTTCATCATCAGAATTTAAATTTGAGAAATCGTGGGAGTGGGACTCGTTTGTTGCTGTCTCTTCCTCTCATCCATTTCAGCTCTTGATCGTTGAAGCGTCCTCTTAAAGCATAAAGCAAATGATCGTCTTTCGCAAATAACAGGACCGGAAGATTAAAGAAAAAGTCTGCAAGAATAAAGGATTTCCCAAATCATCGAATCATCAATGCGAAGTGACGACGAAGAAGCTCTTTGGAAGAATACAGGGTCTTCACTTATGGCAGCTCAATCCTAGTAAAGAATAACTGAAGAATTTACCTTGGTGTTCGTCACCTCAAACAGAAAGTAATGGATTGTAATACAAAGCAAAGGACTTAAGATACCTCCCTGATGCACACCTACTCTAATTGGGAACTGTTCGGTCATTCCTTCGGGGAATTTTACCCTTGTTTTAACTTGCTCGTACATGTACATGATTATCCGCAAAGTACGCCATAAAAATTTCCTGATAACACTGGTCTTTTCGAAGTCGATGATCAGCAGGTTAATGGTGATCGATTCTCTAAGCACTGTTCGATGATGATTCTCAAGGTGTTAATGGAGTCCACTTAGTAAGATCCAGTGCAGAATTCTCCGAGGGTGTAACAGGAAGTCAGTGGCGAAAACTTAAAATGTCTGCCAAAAATTTAGCTTTAGTCAGTATGATAAAGGAAAAGAATTGTTCAAAAGAGAAGTTTGCCAAACCTTGGATCAGTTCACAACATAGCAAAATTTCTATTGGTGAAATTCTTCCCTATTTTGTAAACTGGAGACAAAAAAAAAACACCGAGACAGCAAAACAATAACTACAACCATAATAATATGAACAAATAAACAACCAAGACTGTATAAAGCGCAATATGCTTTTGCAACTTTAACTTAAAGGATGCGACTGATATACCAGAACCAGACTGCCATGGCCATCACCATCATCATCATCTTGGGGCCAATATAACAATGAATTTTAAGATTTTTATGTCTTTTACGTGCACAACTATTGCTCCTTGTAGCAAAACTGGTAGATATCTAGATTTTACCGTACACCGAGCTATATTTACCACCACAGGTGGTTTCTGATGGAAGGGATGATATTTCCGTTTCGAAGTAGAAAACAAGAATTGGCTGCACAGAGCACAGAACATCCTTGTACGTTATTCTAAGCTTTATGGCCACGATGTCGGCGGTGGCGATAGCGACCAACAAAATTGCCACCATGACATTGTCCTCTGGAGTGTCATTGTGAACCCTTCTTATCGACTTTTTACGATGCCAAGGGTGCAGATGGGGGAGATGGGAGGGGGGGGGGAGGTCGCAAAAATTAAACCTAGACATTCTGAAATGGGTTGGTTTTGGTTATAATGCTGAATGTTAGGATGCTTTACGAGAAGAAGATGGTTAAAGACTAAATCTTTATGACCGACATGCGTGCCAGTAGATAGATATAAGTATAAATGTGGGTTTGCGGGGTAGGTATATACTTAAAGGATTCACCTGGATCGTATTTACGTGACATTTTGCAACATTACTAAAGTTGTGCGGGTATATAATATGTATTTTTGCCAAAATGTTTTTCTACTATGTGTATGAAGAATTGCGCTCGTAAAATTGATGAAACGTGAATACGAAGGATATTACTCAAACTCATACGCCACGAGATGATAATGGTTCTTGGGATAGGAGTTTGGGGATATTTTTAGTATCTTCACTTTGATATTAGGGACATAAACTAGGGTACTAGGTAAATGAGTTTGCGTTCGAGTGGAATGCCATCGCCACCGCCGCCGCCGTAAATGATTGACGAACATGAACGAAGAAGTTATATTTTTGTTAGAATTTTATTTATTATTTTTTTTTCTCTACCCAAAAATTGGTTAAAATCTTTTTGGTTTGGTTTATGACAGGCCATATAATACAGTGTTGCCATAGGTTGTCATATCTACAAATTGTATAAAATCGAGTGGCTGTAACTTTTAATGGTTTACTTTCAAAGATCTATGAAAATGTTATGATTATAGAAGTTAGGTTTATTTCTGTAATAGAGGTTAAAGAAATTCTAGAAGAATGTCAGGTGAATTAGGGTTGAGTGGTTTAAGTTTTATCTATTTACTGTATCTGTGAATTTGAGTGAGTGAATTTTAGTGCAATTTTATTATGTGGGCTTTTTATTTTTACTGCAAATGGATTTTTACACAAATTGGTTTAATTTTATGTCTGAAATTTTAATACCTTACTTATTATTGAGAAAATTTTATCTTGGTTTGATTCTAAACATAAAGTTTTGGGAAATAGAATTACGGTTTAAGTCTATAACTTATAATTAGCAATCGAAATTTTATGTTTGCGCAATGGTTTTAAAGAAATCAAAAGTAAAATTAGGTACTTAGGTTTTCGTTATATTTCATACAAATCTAAATAATTAAAACCAGTAAACCTCTTATAATATAAAGAAGTCAGGTGAAACGTTAGAATACTTGATTAATACCTTATTTCGATTACTCTACTTTTACTCTGTTATTTTGAAGTATTTAAAAGTAGTTCATAATTCTCCTTTAACTTGATACTTTTTAATGATACTCTTGGGAAATATTTCAATTTCTGGAAAGAGGCAGCAGCTTGTGGAAAAAAATTTCTTTTCTTTCGACGGACAAGGCATAGAGTTGAACCCAGACTTCCAGGTTCCAGTAAGTTCAACGCATTAACCATCAACATGCAGCTATCTATAATTTCAAAAAATTGAGAATCTCTTTATAAAATAATCTCACTAAACGTAGACGGAGCTTACAGATGTAAAATACTTTCCTTACATTCTTTTTAAATTACTATTCCAAATTCTGAAAAAAAACAATCCCGAACTTCCTGATACCCATCTATGCATAAAAGTTAATTGCAAATTGTTAGGTAAGCTAAGAAACTGATAATCTACAATTTTCAAAGACCTTTAAAAATTCAGCGACTTAAAAAAAATCTGATTTCGTTTTCCTTTTCTTATTATGTCATTATCCCCAGAACCCAAGTAATCTATCTTCCTTTCCTTGTAAATCAAATAGCCATTGCCAAACCGGGAGAAAAAAAAAAACTTAAATTCGTTTTTATCTGAAATTTAATATACGTTTCCAAGTTGGATAATTACACGTTCCCCGATTATCCATTCCATAGTAATTACAAAAGGATTATGGAACCCGAAATTTAAGTCTGCACAATGCACACACATCCAACGAACTGGAAACCAAACCAAAAACAACAGGCAAGTCGGGAGTTGTATATACTTTTGCATTGAAACAGAATTCTGTACATAACATAGAGTCTTATAATATGGCGAGATTAAAATTTACCAAAAGCATTTACAAATTTACGACAGACAGACAGACGCACTACCCAGACATACAACTACTATGTACCATTTTAATAATTAGCTGTTCTAATCCTTGACTATACCTAATCCTTCTAGAATAAATGAAATAGATAAAAAAAAAAGTTTAAGTGAACCTTTGTGGTTTTTCGATAAATTTAAAATTTTTCCAATTTAATTTAATTCCTTAAAAACACACAAACAAATAGATAATTTCAATTTTCAAAAATCACTCGTAGTTATCCTTCGATTAAACACATCCCCAACTATAGGAGAATCACTCAGTTTGGATTATCTTCTCAAAAATAAAACTCTTGGCATCATTTCAAATTTAACGCATCGTTAGACACTTGACATTGTGGATTAGTTGATGTCCTGTCGCCTGTCGCCTGTCACATCCTCGCACCGCACTCTTCCTGTTGGCCAAAATATCGAATTCAATCAGATATCATAGTTGTCTGGTGTCCTTACAAAGGAGAAATGAGGTTATAGTCCATTGTTATGCCTTTGGTTTTTGGAAAATCAAAAAAAAAAAAAAATAATCATCAGCTCAGGAAAAACAGGACGAAATGTCAGTGTGCTTGCGAAGAGATAAGGTTTTTCAAAAAAGGATGATCCTTGTAAGTTAATTTTAATCCTTCAGGCGTTGTGCGTTGTGGCTATGTGGGTGTGTACTGTGTACCTCGCTTGTGTGTGTAATTGTGTTTGTTTGAATTTGAGGCACTTATGGTTAACAAATTGTCTCTAATGTTTCAAGCTTCCTCTATCTCTATTAGAGGGTCTGACAAGGATGTCTTTATATAGAATATAACTAGAATGCGATTAATTGTCAACTATCTATTTGGCATTAAGTGGTAGTTCTTTTCGGGTCGGGTTATTATATAGGTTCCTAGTCTATCTCTATATCTCTTTTTCTATATACCTACATATAGAAAATATCAATGGAAGGATATATTTTTCTTGATGTTTTTTGTGTCCTTTGAAGGCATATAAAATTATATTTACTTTGATTGTCGTATAGAAGGAGGATATTATATTATTAGGAGTGGTAACGAGGCGATTATCTCTTTTAATAGGAAGATAAACTGTTGGATACACATTAAGGATAATTGAAGATAGAACACTTGTTAAGGCGAAATTATGTAAAATTTATGGAAATTAGGTTGAACGAATGAATAAAGGGACTTTAATTAGATTAGTATTTTGGCCTTGAGTATGAAATCAATAAACGGTTTAAGCTATGGACTAAAATTTTGTTTTAATTAAGAAATATTTTAACAAAGTACCAGACAAAGAAATGGATAATTTGACGTGAAAATCATCGTTGAATTTCTGAATGTTAGCGACGGGTTATTGTTAAAATTTTAATAATCAACTTGAGCGAATAGTTGAGTCGAATTAATTTAAGGTTTTCGTTAAGTTGATGTTCAGTGGAGTTTTAATTGTTAACCAGTGGTTGCCATCTTGAATTTTATGCATTTTAAAATGTAAAGTGTACTACCTCGGTAATTATTGGCAAAAAAGACCTAAACAATGCAAGTGCTAGTATAACTTTGAGATGAAGTCTTAGGTAAATAATGATTCCGGATTTTTAGATATTCAAGTTTTGAAGTTCATAGTTCGAGATGCTGTACTATTTGGACGAGATACTTACTTACTTAGTTAGGTCCTCAGACTTATTACGTCCGTTGGTTTCCCTTTACGGGGCAAAGGGCCTCTACTACTCCTACGCGCCATCGTTACAGGTTCTTGGAGATGTATTTTAGTTCTCAACAACTCTTCCTCAGTTGTGCTGATTCCTATTCAGCCGTTCTTCGCCAAGTGCTTCATGGTCGGCCTGATCATCTGTCTATCTGAGTGAAAGATTTCCATTGCATCGCTTGACTCGGAATACATTCGTTACCCTTTCGAAGCGTATGGTCAATCCACTGCCACTTACGTCTTCGTAAGATAGATTCAATGGATTTCCTTCCCTGTTCTCGCATGAAGTTCCGATTTGATTTGTCCAGAAAATCCTGAAAATGTTGCGTAGACATCGATTCAAGAACGTTTGCAACTTTCTAGTGACAGCCGTTGTTACTTTCCAAGTGCTGCCCACGTGAAGAAACACGGATTGAAGTAGAACAGTCGTAGCTTGGCCTTTAAGCTTATAGAGTTGTTTCTCCATACCAGCAGCATACCAAACCCAGCCTTTGGTTTGGAATTAGAGACAATACTTCCAAGATATTAAAAATGTTTAACCCTTTGGACGAGTTGCCCTTCTTAGACCACAAAACAAAGTGAAAAGGTTAAAATGGGCCAGAAGGCATATAGATGGTACGGAAGAAGACTTTAACAGAGTGTTATGATGCGTTGAATCGAAGTTCGATGTACATATTTGGCACAAAACGGAGAGTTTTCGTTCGACGCAGCAAACAGTATGGTTACCACCGTCTAGCATGGAGGCGGTTCTGTAATAGTCTGGGGTTGTTTCTCTTCAAGT
The DNA here is from genome assembly GCA_958431115.1 of Syrphus vitripennis. Classification (NCBI taxonomy): domain Eukaryota; kingdom Metazoa; phylum Arthropoda; class Insecta; order Diptera; family Syrphidae; genus Syrphus; species Syrphus vitripennis. The sequence goes on along the minus strand of OY288108.1, from coordinate 141,626,923 downwards.
GGAGTGGGGCTCGTGTAATTGGAAAAATGAACAATAGACGCATAAGAAGATATTGGAATTGAAACCATCTGCACAAATGAATGATTTTGGGACATGGGCAGAACTTTAGCGTAAATACTCAAGCCGTATTCCGCAAACACCACCGCTTAAAATGCATAACAGCTTACTTAAAGATTATGCCCTCAAGACATCATCATCATCATCGGCTCGACAACCGGGGTCCGGTCCTGGCCTTCTTCAACAAGTCTCTCCACCTATCCCGGTCTTGAGCCGACGCCATCCAGTTGCGCATCCCAATGCTGCGGGCGTCCTGGTCTACGCCATCTCTCCAGCGCAAGCATGGTCTACCACGCTGCCGTCTACCATAGAATGTACCACAAAGGACTTTCCGAGCATTATGCCCTCAAGAGACACAGTAAATACGCAAAGAAAGTTCAAAAAAGTAATTTAACGAACAATCTTCTTGCTGGAAGTGCACGTCCTTAGCTTGAAAATAGAAAAAATTGATAGTTCTTCAAACAAAGCAAATGATTTCTACGTATTGTGTATCAGCTTTCAAATTGGCTTTGGGACTTGGCAAAGCTTCTGTTGTATCGAAGCACGAGTTTGATGATAGGATGGGAACCACAGCCAATATAACCTTAAGCTTAAGCTGTAGTTCGTTCAGGTCTTTTCATTTTCTGTTTTATTCAGTTTGGTTTATACTCATTATTATGGCGTTAAACGTTTTCTAAAAACACCAAGTATCGACGTCATCAAAAAGGGTTTCAAAATATCGTGTGGATAAGTTTAATGTTTCCATTTTTACGGCCGATTATTATAATTTTTTTTCTTTGATTTTCCAAACTAGAGTCCTAAACGTTTCAAACATAAATCGATTAAAAGCAATTGAAATTGAGAAACCCTTAACTGTGAAGACAAAAAAAAACCCTTGCAGGCAATCAGTAGCAGACTCTTATACGTATACGTTTAGATTTTATCTTCTCTTTCGATTCAATTCGATTCGGAATCGGTTGAATTTTGTTTTTTATGTTTTCGTTAGCTTTTTTCCACTCGAACTCCATTTGGGTGTCTCGGACGTGATCCGCATACAAAAGGACTCCTTTGATTAGGCATCTTCGGGATGACTAGCTTTCTGTTTGTGTATGTGCTTTCTATATAGGTACCGAATATGTGAGCTTAGAGTTGACAAAAGAATCCTCCGCATTCCAAATTTTTCTTCATCTATATGTACCTAAAGTACATATTGTGTGTTGTATCTTATTTGTTCCATGTCATTTCTACAAAATGTCTTAAAAAGTTATCTATAGGATCCCACAATCCAAGTGGATAACATAAAAACAAAATCCCTAAATATTGATTAAGTAGGTATGTATGAGGGAAACATGAGGGAAAAAAAAGTCTTATTTGTTTGCTTTGGTTCTTAATGAGTTTGAACGAACTTTGAAGATATCACCAATTTCTGAAGAAAAATTTAAGAAATTCTCCAATTTCGAAGGAATCATAAAATTTGGCGAAAATGCAACAGAACCACCACCAACCAGCACCTGAAGGCATCGTAAAATATTTTTCTTTCGCTGCGCTGCGCTGGCTGGCTTGCTGGCTTGCCTGAAGCATAGCAGGATATAAGGAAAAGTATGCTAGTTGAGGTGGATGGTGGTGGTTAAAACATCGGTTTAGCTTCAACGATATAAATAATAAGGTCACAGGTGCTGCGTTTATTAAAGCTATAAACCATGCTGATGGTAAGCAACTCCTCAAGTTCTATTTCTATTACCTTTAGTTGGAAGGTACCTTTAAAAGGTGCTCTGCTTAGGAAGCGATATGAAAAGTGAACATTGGGTGTTTATTGTAGACGAGACTGACTGTGGCTTTCCGTTCGTTTGCAGCAGCAGCAGCAGCAGCGGTTGCGATTTATGATTTTTTGATAATGCTAAGGATTATGTGTGATTATGCTTTATTACCCTTAAGTGAGAGTATAAACACTTGGAAAATAATATGCTTTTGGGGGCAATATTTTGTGCGGGGGAAGATGGAGAATGGATAGCTTATGCTATAAAAAGTAAAGTGTAACCGTAGACGTTGTATTTTTACGGAATCAGCCCTACCGGCAGATTCTTAATGTGTCAAAATTAATCGTCTTTTGATTAATCGTCAAAAGACGTTTAAGATATTAAATGAATTGCTTTAAGATGTACATTGTGCACAACACGTATAAATTATTGTTTCTATAGAAAAATTTCTGCTTGAGGTTTTGAGTGAAGATCTAACTTTTAGAAAATACTGTGCAGGGGACACCTTTTGGACAAAACAAAATGTTTCAATTTTGTTTTTTTGTTAAAAGGAGATGATAACATTTCATGATTTTCTGAGAGATAAAAAGAGGGAAGACACGACATGTCTGCCAAAATAAACGATAATGTTAAGCAATATTACGGCTGGATTATTTAGACTGCTCTGGCCTGATAAGTTCCCCAGGAACCCAGGAATACTTAGGTGTCCAACCCCAGCATCAGAGGATCTCCAAAAACTTGGTGCGCGAAACAATAGACATATCGTTATGGATTGAGCTGAATGGAAAAAGTTGGATAAGGTTCCGTAGTAATTAAGTCTCTTCAACGTCTTCATCTTCTTCACGATCTTCTTTTTTTTAAATCTGCATTCTTGTTTTTTTTTTGTTTTGTTTTTCTTGTTTCTTGTTTTTTGTTTCTTGTTTCTTATGTCTTGTTTGGTAATTTGGTGGTCTAGGAACTGATTGGCTCTGTTGGAAATTACTGGCTCTATACTTCGGTTGAAGTCTTGGATGAGGTAATCAAAAGGATGTTTGCCACTGGATGAATTCAATGTAGAGAATCAAATGTGGTCCCAACAGTATGAAAGACAGAGAGGATATGCATAAGCTGTTCTGTTTACTTAAAGCTGAAGTGAGTAAGGATTTTCAGTGCTTGCCAGAGTGCCAAAAAATAGATCGTGGGAAATGAAGACCTTACGGGTCAAGGGACGACAGCCCCCCGAAGTGGACTATTGGTTTTCAATTTTTCAGCCTTTTAGGTAAAACAAATGCCCGGCCCTTCGAGGATCGGACTTGTGTGAGGAAAACAACAGATTTCAATCGGAACCTGCCTTCGAAGCCCAGGACTGCTTTAAAGACGACGACTTTTGGCTATCAATCAAGAAGAAAGATTGCTTTCTGGAATGTTAAAATTCAAACAATTCAGACTTTTTGAGATTTGGCAAACTTGATCAGGTGGAATAACCTTCGAAAAGCACTTTCTCTATAAGCTGATGAGCACAAGTGAGGTTGCTGTGACGAAACGCCAATTTTTGTGGAATTCTTTTGGACAAATAATTAGGGAGTCCAATTGGAACGGTCCTAAAGTCTTCCACTTAGTTTTCTATTTTGAAAATTTTTCATAGAAGTTCTATTATTTGTGTAGTTAGTTAAACTCCAACTACGAACTTAAATGGAACTGCTGAACAATGTATTTTCTTCAATATTTTTCTATAAATGTATAATTACAAACATAAAATACTAGAATTTGCATGGAAAGTTTGTCAAGATTTTAACAATACAGTTATTTCCTGTGTAGTAATTATTTTTAAACGTTTTTGTCTGCGAAATTCATGGGCTTTATCGGCTTTAAAATTAGAAACCTTTTCCAACGATTTAACTTCGAAGAACCAAACAGCTCCTTGACTTTTCCTCCTGCATTGTGTCCAGTTCACTACTCAGACAAGACAAAGAAGTTCCCATTTTAAATTATTAATTTGATAGTGCAACAGGAACATCTACCCACACTTCTTTCCTTTCCTTCACTTTCTCTTTCTCTCTCTGTCTCTCCTTTGCCACCGAATTCATCAAAATTTCAATATTTTAATATTTTCCATAAACAACTTTAAGTAGAGGTTGTTACATCATACTTCTTACCAATGATTGGAAAATGTAAGAACTTCCTGTTCATTGAAATTCCGTATTAAAAATTAATTAACTTCAATCTTCTTCAGAGGGAATTCTCTGAATTATTTGTGTCAGAAAGGCAAAATATAGAAACAAGTGGAATTATATACAACAATCATCCAACAACGATGGAAGGACATTGAAGTTCCTTATTTGGTCCTCTGTAGCAACATCTAGCTCCATTTATCTTCTGTACCTACATATATATTTATTATAGGTGGGTAGGTGGTACATAGGAAGGTAGGAAATTCTCACTCGGATGACTGACAATTTATATTACGTTCATCCTTTTAATGAAAACCGATGACTGCCCGAAGGTTTAAAAAGTGAATTTCAAGTAAAGCAAGCTAGCAGTGTCTATCTGTCTGTGTGTAGGAATATGCATCAGGAGGTTAATCTGATTTCCATGTTCCATCGACCTAATTTAAAAGCAATTATAAGCAAATTATTATTCCGAACACATTTTTAATATTACGAAATAATTTGAAGTCAAAAAAAAAATGTAGGTAAAATTGCTATTCAATCAGAATTTTTGTAATTCAAGATGGAGATAAAATAAAAAAAAAATAACAAACTTCTCCGCCCCCATCCATTTCTATAAACCACCCCCAGGAATGTGAATATCCTCCATGGAAAAAGCGGGATGAGACATACCTATTTGTACATCACACTGTCGTTTGTCAAATGTATGAAGTTCATTCTATTTTTTTTTTGTATTCTTTATTGACAAGACGAGGCAACTCAATATTCATCCCCATTCCATAGCATCCTTATCGAGGACGAGACAACCAACAAACGTCCCATTCCCATTTGGTTATGTGGAAAATTTGATGGAGCAAATTTAAATTTTTATTATGTCGCTCGCCCACCCTGCTGCTCTGAACATACTCTGGCAAGCCGATGATGCCGCGCAGCTGAAAAAATTCTATTTGCTCAGCAAATTGGTATTCGAAGGACTCAACTATACTCCACTTTTATACAATATGCGAAAAAACAACGAAACAAAATAAATCTGCAGTCGTCTTCTTTTATGTCCTGTTTTGCCATAGAATCCTTGGGTGTGTTTATTTTTCGTTGCGAGGGAGGTTTACATTTTCTTTTTTTTTTTTTTTGTTCAGTTTGGGGACACATATGTTCACATGGAATATATAGTACAGCATCGTGTTATTTATATTTGCAACAACAACAACAAGAATGAAAAACCCTCGGAAACCTTTCAATCCATCGCTTGTCAATTGATAAATTGACTTAGATAGACTATAACATTCAAAAGATGATTAAGGACAGGGTTATAAACCAGGGGACAAAGATGCATACTTTTGGGGGTTGCCCGTCAATGTGATGCCAACATATAGTGTTGGTGACAAAAAAAGGGTCAAAATGCTAAACAAATTTCCAAACCATTAATTCAATGACAGGTCATGTTTCTCACCAAACTTCATACACTTGTTTAGACACTGCATGTTTTGGGTGAGAAATTTGGGCTTATAAGTTAGAGAATCCAAAATGAGTGGGGTGGCAAAATGTGGAGATTGGACAGGCTTCTTTCATAAATTCAAAAAAAGGATTAAAATTGAAGTTCATAGTTTAAACCATCTTCAAACATCTATCCTCTCATTCAAATAATCTAGGCTTCTAGCTGGAAAAGCTAACAATCAGCTCTAACTTTTTTTTAAACCAGCGATAAACTATTATTATGCCCACTATCTTTTTCCATCAATTTGTGGTGTCTTCTGAAAAGAAAAATAAGGAATGCAATAAAATGGCGCCCAACGTGGAATAGTTTGTGTCTCCCATCTAAATATTTTACTAGTACATTAGTTCAAAGATGCATCATCGACTTTGAAACATATCTCAAAATCTTCAAAGTATTGTGAAATCATTTCAGTTGATTTGAAAATCACCTACAGAAATAAAAAAATATATATTTTACATTTAGTTTTTGTTGTCATTTGAGTTTTATATTTCCTGACATATTTTTTAAGCTTTTAATATTCAAAAAAATATGTAAGTTATTTGTAATATCAGCATTTACTCCTATAACGATTATTGGATGATAGACTCCAATTATTATCGATGGCATGTCTTATATCAGCATGTGTTTCAATAAGATTTTTTTATTGGAACAATTACTGGCTTATTTTTTATAAAAATAAATCTTCTACTAAATATTTAATTTGCTCATACGAGTATAGCAGCAAATACTCCATTAAAAATCTATTATAAATGTTGAATCAGCATTAACTCCAATAATATAAAAATAATAAGTATCTTATTGGAGCAAGTACAAATTGTTACTGTTGTTGAATTACTGTGGTAAATATTTCTCTTCTTCTAAGGTTACTGTATCTTTTTTTGCCAAAAAAAAAAAAAACAATTTGAATCAGTATAGAATTCAATTTTACATTTTTAAATGCAATTTCTATATAATACTATCTGTAACTATTGCAAGGACCACCTAAAACCTATCAGTAAATATTGGTCCCGTTTTCCGGTTTTTTAGTGTATGTTGCATATCACGGGGAGCATTGATTTTGTTCCAAAATCCAACTTGTAAATTTTTCGGTCTCATTTTTTTTGTGGAATAAAAGAGAAAAACTGTTTTAATCTAGATACAGCCTACTATTCACATTTAAATATTCATATTCCTCATGGCGAGACCAAGACTAGTCTCGCCTAATGGCCTGCTCTAGTCTCGTCTAAGAAGGTTTTGTTCTCATTTCCTAGAACTAAGACGAGACAGAGACTTTCCTCATCTAATGGCCCGCTTACCTTAGTCATAAAGTAATAAACAGGAACAGACTCATTTTCTCATCTTCCTGCAGAATTAAACCAAAGATTACCCTTACCCTTCCATATTTCGTTTGTGCGCCAAATAATTAATTAGCAGTTAAGTGACATTTCTTGTCACAAAAGTCAGTCGACAAAAGTTCACAAAATCTAACAATCCCCATCTCCCTGCCCATTCCATCTGAAAATCCCTTTGCCATTCAAACACCTTTTGGGAACTGTTTGTTGGGATTTCTCTTTGACATCGAAATGTGCAACATCGTTTTCGTTTGCCTCTCGCATCGCCAGATGGCAGGTGTTGGAGGGTTGAAGGTTAAATTTGTGTTATGTCGAGAGTTCTCTCTGACACTGCTCTGCTCGTTATCCATTCCCCTAAGGAGTCGGGGTGTTGTTTAAGTGGAAAAGCTAATATTGAATTTACCTTGTTGGGCCATCGGGGATTTGAAGTGACAGCACAAAAAGTGTGAGAGTGAGAAAAGTAGGTATGTATATGGAAGTAATTTTGTTGGTGTAATTTGCTAGAACATATATATAAACCGGAAATGCATTCAAAGGAATATATAATAATGTGATTGTGTATTTACTTGAAAAACATGGCACTCAAGTGCACTTTTAGCTTCTTTGCTTGAACATTGTTTTCGCATCGAAATGCCACTGAAATGAAGTGAAAATGAAAATAGGTGTGTTTTTTTTTTCAAGATTTCATAATTTACAAAGCATTTGAAATGCTGCATCATGGTCATATATTTACTTTGCTTTTGCAGCATCTCAAAGGCAAGCTAGGTACACTTCGGCCATCTCCTCTTTGAACATTATCTCATAAAAAGTTACATCCTCTTCAGCAATTACAGCTTAAAAAAAACCCTCTCCATTTAAACACTTTAATGAAAACAATAAAATAAAAAATCTTAACTGATTTTTTCTAAGGCTATCTTCAAGTAGCAATCTCCCTTCAATATCCATCCACCACTTAGCTTTGTGCGCCGACAGACACCAAAAGACATTTAAATTAATTATGATATTATTACCGCAACCTAATTAAGTCCGCCTGGATTTTTAATTTATTCAATTTCCAAGTGAATTGCACCCACTTATCCTTTTTTTTTTCTTCATTCGTTCGTTCTGTGTCTTCACTGTCTTCATCATCGTCCTTAATTTCCACATTCTCATCGTGAGTCGCCACCGTCATCGTGTTCATCGTCCTCTGTGCACTCTTTAAGGATATTTTTTTTATTCTATTCTTCATTTTCTTGTCTCTTTAACTGACCCTCGTTAAATATTTAATCCCAGTAAATAAAAGTGAAATGAAAATATTTTATAAGGAACACATACACTTGGGGGTGGAAATACAAAATACACAAAAGGAAGGAATATATGCGCAACGGGGCTATTCATGCGCTCCTTTGTAAATAATTAAATCCTTAAGGGAATCGAAGCCCCCAACTGACCTGCTCCAAATAGATAAACAATGCGGGAGAGCATATTTATTGCAAATAAAAACAGCAGCAACAAAAAAAAAACTATATAACCATCGTCCTTGTTCGTTTCTCCAGGAAGCAAATCGAATTGCGGAAGCCACCTCCACCATGGCTACCCTAAACAAAACATAAACAAAAACAAAATAACTTGCTACTCCTCCTCAGCCCAACAATTATCCCAAAAGCACAAAAATAAATATATAGAAAAAGAAAAAAACAAAACAAAACAAAAAACAAATGAAAAACTTTTGTTCTGTTTTATTAACAATTATAGCAACAATCATAATGACGCGAGGTTCGGGAAAGGATATATCCATCTATCCAACAGTAGTCGCCTCCACTTTGACCATTCAAAATGGCTATAATTAAAAACGCGAAGCTTTTTAAATTACGGGGTGTGCTGTGTGCTAACAGCTAAGGCTACGGCTTTGGGTTTATTCAACCAACTTTGATGGTTTCTGCAGGTTTGATGGTATTCTTGGGTTATAATTTATTATGGTGACCATATTTTTTTTTCATTTTGTAAAAATGAAGAACATAATGGCAAATGTGACAGAAGTTTCCCATGTGACTAAGATAGAGCAAAAACTGTTCGAATTCCAGCAGCTATGGCAAGTTACATATCTACAAAAAATCGTTAGAGCAAATAATTTCGCAGAATCAGATGATTAAAATATGAAAGCGAGTGGTTCATTCTTCACGCATTATCTATTATCTATTGACGCAAGGCAACATAGCTGAGGAGGGCTATCTGTTTCAAATGCAATTCTCCTTTCACCTCTTGATATATAATAAGTTTATATAGCTTGGAATAGACGTGAGCTCCACGAACAAGACCTTTGGAAGAACTGAAGAAGCCTTTTTATTTGCTCCCGAAAGAAATAGTGAAGATCTCTTGTAAAAGGGAGCAAAAAACAAACTATGCTGGTTGTAATCCAACGAAGAATTATTCTAGAATTTAATTCACTTTGGCGAACAAAAAAATGCATTATAAATTTTCACCGGCTAGAAAAAAATGTGACAAGGGACTTTATTCACCTTTGTAGAAACCAATGACGTCTTAGTGAAGACCTCACAAGCAATAGGAAGCTGCTGCTGCTGAAGCTTTGCTTTAGTGAAGGAATCGTAAGAAATCTTTACCCTACGAAGTGAAGGTTCCCTGACGAATTCCCCGAAAGTCATATCGCCGTATTATTCTCCCTACTTATCATAGATCCGAGATATTTAAACTTTTCAAACTTGAAAAACAATATTCCGTTCAAATAAATGTTCAGTATTGGTCTATGTGGAATTTGTAGGTAATTTTTGGGCTCATTCAGTATTTAACTTTGTCCAGAACATCCATCCAAATGTAAAGTGCCCATTCACCAATCGACCGCAAAGAATAACTGATTCGCTTTAGGGTTTATCACCTTACCCTTCAACAGAAAGTATGTAAAAAAGAACAAGGGACTTAAGACGCTACCCTGATGCACACCAAATTTGGTTGGAAACTCTTCGGTGATGCTCTTGATTTAACTTGATCGTGAGATAGAACTCTAAATATGATTTCAAATAAAACAATTCATATGGTCACCATAATTAGAGTGCTACATGTGCACTCACAGACAACCCCAAAGTTATATGACTTTGCGTTTGTCAAAAAGTCGGAAACATGGCAAATTACTTTCTTTCCTCTATTGCGGCTATTTTTTTTGTTTTGCTCCATTGCGTTGTTGTTAACCCTTTTCACAAAAGCCATATTTTTAGTCTTTTTGTGATAAAAATAAAAAATCTAAAAAAAAAAAATAATAACAACAAAACAAACGGTCACGCGGTAAAACCAAAACAAAAGAAGTGCAAATGGGACATGGTCACGTGAATAGTGGCAATTATCACAGCCCCTACCTTTAAATTTAGTATTTTTGTGTTTTTTTTTTTTTTTTGGTCAAAAATACTAGGATTGCCATATTATTAGGTCTTATATTTTTTGCTAATTTTTTTTATTTTTGTTTGTGTTTATACAAGTCGCATGTCATCTAATATTAAATTAGGCGCCAATAGCTCTGGAGAAAGGTATTATAAACTTAACATAATAGAGACAGTTAATTAAGGTCTTTTTTTGTGTATATATGGTTTCTAGATTTCATATCTTCTATGTACACAAAAAGAATGGGAAAGGTCTTTTTGTGAAGTTTTGATTGGAATTAATGGAAGATTTACATTGATGGGTTTTTTTTATTTTATTTTTTTTCTGTGATGGTGTTTTGGAATGCTATACTGAGGTTTCTTTTATATTGAACTCTAATTAAGATAACATAATTTGAATAGAATGACTATTAGCTGTTGGCAATGATCCTTAAATAAGACGTTAATTAATTCGTTTTTTTTATGTATTTTGGCCTATCTATAGATATTCGGTTAAGGGAATGTCTTAATTGAGGACATTTAATGATACCTTTAGTATAAATAGGGGAGTTAGATAATTTTATTGGATTGGTTATGTCCTGCAAAGGTGTGAATTGGAGATATATGTATTAATTGAGGTTTCTAAGAATCTTGATTAAATTTTCTGACATTTTACTTAAACTTCCGTATCCTACTTCTGATTTTTGTAGAATTCTTTGAACTTGAAAGAATTATGTTTTTTTTTTGAGTTATAGAACTTTAATTTGGCAACATTTTTTTAACTGGTGGGTTATTTTAGTTTGGTTAGGCACGGTCACCTAGTAAATTTTAGAATCGATGAATGAACCCAAAACAAGAATGCCGTAGATCATATAAGTGCAATGTGTTTGGCTATGAAGCTCACTTTTGGCTACGTCAATAAACAAAACTGCCTGAGACACCGTTACATCTAGACAACATGACTTATTGGTGTGCTTTATGGGCTGGTCCATATTGTTCCGTACTTCCTTAAAAACGATGCTGGTAAGAACGTTACCGTAAAGAGCCATGATTGCTGACTTTTTCGTACCTCAATTTAACAAGGAAACGTTAGTTAGCGGCAAAGTTTAACTTTTCGGACTCGAGAATTGGCCTTCAAGATCTTGCGATTTAACGCCGCCAGATATGTGGTGATATGAGAAGTCGCTAGTCTACGCACACAAGCCCGAAACGATCGACCACATTCCCCATATATGGCTACAAGTGCTAGAAAAAGTGGTAGATAATTATTAAAAAAAGTGAATTTCATGTTAATTTTAAAGATTCGCTTTTGATTTATTTCAATTCAAAGTTCTATGGTTCTTAAAAAAATACCCTTTATGCATAAAAATATTCAATACTTTAAGACTACTTACCATTAACACAATAACGCTTTTCCTGTTAAAATCAATCATAAACATGACATTTATTAAATTAACGAAAATCCCATCAAACTTAACTCCAACAAAAAAAAAAAGTAAAAACACCCAAACATCAAAATCCAGTCTACAAAAATATTGATCTAGCAAGAATCCTGAATGAGAAAAGCAACACATAAGCACTTTGCCGCTTGTTATCCTTTCAAATCAACTAACAAACTACCATTTATATTCATTAGAGGAAAGGTCCTTTCCGAATAAGGACTTCATTATGTTCTACACTACAATGCAACACTCTATATATGAAAACACAAACGTAATAATGATTGACGCTGCAGGACTTTGTCCATCTTCTATTTATATATGTACATAGTCTACTCGAAGGACTCAATGTGTGGATCTACAATATTAGATCCATCATTCTTCCGATTCCAACATTGAAGGAAGTCGGTGAGGATATGTCAAACTCCTAGGTATACAGGAATAGCAACATTTTAATGGTTGGTGCGGGATGCCTTTGGGTGTGATGATGCTGGACTGCTGGTATTATCCCGTCAAATGGTTAACGATGCGTTAATTTCCATAATGGAATTCCGTAAGCAAATTGAAATAAGCAATCTTGTTGCTGCTGTATTGTTGTTGTTATTGTTGTTTGCTCCTTGTGGCAATGGCGGGCGGTCGAATCGCCTGTTCGGAGTGAGTTTGAGGTGTTTCGACTCTGTATATTGTATTCGTAATGTGTATCATGGTCATCTTATGCAAATTCCATCTAAAAGGATAATGAACTCATTCTGCATTGCGAAATATTATTCGCCAGCTGTGCGGTCGTTTTTGGGGTTTCGGTGTGAGGCGAAGCTCAATTATTGGGGTTAATATTATTTGTCGATTAATTTATCATTGAATTTATGGAAATGTGAATTCAAATGCGTTGCTGATATTCCGCAATCGATGATACTGATGGTTGGCTGTCAGTTAATGGAATTTGAGAGGTGGATTGGGTGTTGACAAGGACCGCATCTAGCAGTAATTTGTTATCGAGATTCTTAAATAACTCTTATTGCCATTTGATTGGCATTATCGATATTCTCCTGATGTTACTCGTATATAATTGGGTGACAATTACAAATCAATGAGTTACTGAACGTAGACTTGTCTTGAAGTGGTGATTTCGTAATTATTGTCATTAGTTGAACAGCATTAAATTGTCAGTAATCTTATTGAATGAGATTTTCATTAAATATTCTAATGTGATTAATGCTTAGTTTCTCAGAACTTAGAGAAAATCTTGTCCATCTTGTTATAACTCTCTTTCAATTGTTTGACATATTTAGTTAAGCCCTAAGCTGTGTGCTCAGGTTTTAGCCATTCGATTCATGGCTAGATTCGATAATGGAATATCCGATGCGATCGAACTATCGACTTGAACCTGTGGCTAAGAATTAAAGATTATCTTGGAAGGTTAGTGTCCATTCGTTTGATGAAATTGGGAACCATTAGACGGAACCAGCTGAGGCTTATGTAAATCTTGTCCCGTTCTTAGCAATTTTTCGCTTTTATTCTTTTTTTTTTGAGAAAAAAATTTGAATTTAAAGGCTGCTTGATTTTTACATTGAAACATTTAATAGAGTTAGCCTTAGTCTAGCAGTCTAGACAAACAAAACTTCACTGCGCTAGAATGTTAAATGAATAATATTCTAGGGTTTATCTTCATCCGATCTTCAGCAGGATGTTGTTTGTGGAGCTTATTTTTGCACAAAGGTTGATTTATGAAACAATCCAAGCCTGGAAGACCTGTTGGCGTTTTATGAAGTCCTAAAAGTGGCTTCTAACCGCGAATCAGTAAGTTGGATAGTTGTTGTCCCAATCGATAACATAACAATCTTCGGTAAATGAACACGAAGAAGACTTAAAGTGGGTTGGATCAGGTGATTTGAAGACTTTCTCAAATGATACAGCAACCAGTCCTTAACAGAGGATTCCAACTATGCAAACTAGCGTATCAAGCATCTTTACCGAGACTCTTCCTTTTCAGAAGGGCTTAATCAACATTTCGTTTTGAAATGTTTAATAGATGAATCATTTTCTTTAACTTCTTCAATTCAAAGTTTCACTAAAACCAGAAAAAAATAAACACTTCCTTATTTAATAAAAATCAACTTAATTTTTCCAACTTGTCTAAACTTGTACACTTTAAAACTTGTGAATCCTCTTCAAACTTTACAAACCTTCCATAAAACTTCAAATCAAAATTTTACACGGATCGTTAACTTTCTGACATTTCTTCGTGTACCCTAATATTTATGCCACTTGGTTGACTTGAGGTAAATTAAATCTCAGAAAGGATTCATATTTTACACACACAATATACAATATACCATCCAAACACAAAAAAAAAGGTCTTCAGAAAAATCATCCCCTAATATACATTCCTGTCCCACATTTGCCTTAGAATCATAGTACTGGCATATCTTGGAAGTTTAATAGATGATATGATTCCTCTTTGACACAATATGTTTGTTGTTTGTATCAAAAACCATCAAGTCTGATGAATTTATATCGTTCAGCAAAAAATATGCCAAACTGGGTTGGGTCGGTTATAAACTTTCAATTTTAACCTGTTTGTCCATATATAGTACACTCATAACTGGGTTGAAGTGGAGCCGAAGTGGGTGCGGGGGAGAGAAGAACAAAGAAGGTTGAGTTGGTCGAGCCTTTTTTTTTACTGGTTTCCATTAATTTAATGAGTCTCTCCAATGATTGCCGCAAATTAAACTTAACCCATCAGGACCAAAGAGAGGAGTTCTGATGTGGATCACAATTTTATTAGGCTCCGCAACTGAGTTGAAAGTTTGCTCATTAAAATGAATAAAGAGTAATGCACACACCCTGTGTGCTGTACTGTACTACTGGCTGTGTGGTCGGCCATATTTTAACCCCATCTCGTAGGAGAGGATGTGGATTATATAAAACAGTCCAGCCAAAAGTCACGTGCTGATGCCACAAAATATAATTTTCATATTTCACTTTGATTGAGTTTATTTGGAAAGATTTTATGACGAAATTATTTACTGACGACTCCCGCACCAATATACTATATACGTGGACAAATGGTGTAGGGAATCATAATGGACGGAAGTGGAGAGAGGAGGGTTCTTTAAATACTCTGTGAAAAATAAATAAAATTTTTGATTTGGCCAATTTTCTCATGACTAGCCTCTGTTCCTGTGTGAGTCGTAAAAAAGTTTATTTCTTTCTTTTTTTATTTTATGGTGAATTATAAAGCTGACTCTTTGCAATTTAGTTAATAAATCCCGCACTTAGTGAAGAAGTATCATAAAACTCCACTCCACACGGATTAATTACACATTCACTGCTGGGGACTTTATTTGAAGGATTAATTACACATTTTCTGGGACTCAAATTTCAATTTTGTAAAAGTGTGTCAATTAAAATTTCAGCGAAATTTTATATTCGCTTGGAAAAAATGTCTACTATCGAAATTTTGAGAGAAATGGAATTTAAGACTGTATCATAATTATATATGCATCTTCTATAACATTTTAATATTTAAAACTGATGTTCTTTAATTGCACTTACATTAGTATAACAAAGCGGTGTTCCACATGCTTCCCATTTAGGACCGTGCTTTTCTCTTTTCCCCTCGTTAGAATTAAAACAAAGGAAAGAGGGAGACAGTATCAAAAAGTGGGGAAATATGGAATAAAGTTAAGATTACATGAGTGTGAACCTGTCTTTGAAATATTAACAATCTTTAAAAAAAAATAAATTAAGATCATTTTTTAAAAAATTGTTCGATTTGAATACTTTTTATAAATAGTTGTTAGCAAGGCACCAATGGTTTCTTTTTTTAAAGTACTCTTGTTTACTCTTTAAATCAAAATAGTAGCTACTCTGAGTTGATGGAGATTTCTTGTCTTTAAAATTGATTGAGATTATGGTTCTATGATAAAATGAAATAATACATTTTTTTATCATCTGAATTTGTAAAATAAATATAACAAGACATTTTAATAAACCAGATACAGTGTAAAAAAGTCCTAGTTTGGCTAGATCTACACTAGAACATTGTTAAAATGTCACGGCATCTTTTACAATTATATAAATGTAGATTACAGTATAAAATATTTTAACAGGTTAACTAAACAGTAAACAGTGTTAAAATTTTGAAAACCCTGTTATCTTAACAGGGTTTAGTTAAAAAATTACCTGGCATTTTTCCCTGAGTGCAAACAGTTTTTGGAAAAGTTTTTTCATAAAAAAAAACCTACATTAAAATCTGTGCAGCCTTTTTCGACAAATTATTTAAAAAAAAATGTTTCTTCGAGTAGATTCGATTTGATCCTAATTTTTCCTTAGAAGAATTTTAATAAAGCTTTCCTCCAAGGGCCTTAGCACAGATTTCTTTAGAAAAAAATTTTAGGAGCCTAGTTTTTAAAAATGTCAGAAATTTTAAACAGGTGGCAATGCTAATTTTAACAGCATGATTTTTCACTAAATGCGAACAAACACCAACCAACTCCCACCTTATTTCTCAAGGAAAACTTGTGGAGTACAGAGATGTGTTTTTTTTTTTCACAGAGTACGAGTACTACCGAAAAGGACTCTTTGGAGTGCTCTCGTCTCTGCTTCTACTCTCGCAGATATGTGTAATCCTTTTTGGAAAAAAAATTCGCTTTTAAGTGCTTTCTTGTTATTTAATTCGTCGTCGCCAAGAGAGTGCGAATGTTGGATTTGTTTAGCATTTTCTTCATTTTTAATTTTTCAAGTAGCTCTGTACGAGTATGTGAGTGCGAATGCGGGTGCGGTAGCAAGTTGAATAATTTCATTTATTTTGATCCTACGAAAGGATATATAGTACATAGAATGAGAAAAGTAGCTGTCAAAGCATTAAGATAATCCGCCAGAGCCAAGAATACAAAGGCAAATGTACAGCTATACAAGATAAGCACATGTCATGCTGGTTGACTGGAGACGTTATAAGACTTGTAGAATGGGTGGGCGTTTTCTGTTTAAATACGAGTATAATAATAATGGGCTCTGCAAGAGATGATGAAGAAGCGATAAGAATCATGGTTTCCTTGAGATCTCTCGGAGTTGGTGGTGTTTGACAGATGAATTATTAAACGAGCGGTAAATTGCTGCTAATGGAATTAAAGTTGTAGCAATGGAAGTTGATTCAAATGACAGTTTTTTTTTTGTGTTTGCAGAAAGTCATTATATTAAGGGATGAGGAGTGGGTGGTGGTAGAATTGTTATGATAAAATGTTTGTATACAGTTATAGAAATTGCCTTCAATGGAGAGTTTGAGTTACTCAGGATAATAAAGATGAGAAGCAATTGAATAATTCATTTGGAGTGTAAATAAAAATAGAATGGAAGCTTAGGCTAACAGATAATTACATTTATTAATTTTAAATGAGGCACATGAAAGAATTAACCTGATGTAATGTGGAAAATCCATGTTTTGTTGCAATCCAAAACAAGACAGAGTGACTTTTAATTCAGATATTAACTGGACTGAAAAAGATATAGATCTTTTGAATATACTTAAATTTAAATATATGTAACGAAAAAAGTGTATTCAAATAAAAGGAATTGCATACAGATCGGTTGTTTTACAATTAAAATTTTTGTACAATATTGTATCCTTTCATATTTTTCTAAATCGTGTTTGCAATTGTAATTACTTTGATTTAATGAAATATTTTTGCTTTAAGCAGAAATGCGAATCCAATCTCTTTTAACGGTTGAATCGAAAATAATAAAAGGTCTTTTTTTTAAATAAAACAGCAAACATTATTCCAATTCTGATATCTACAAACAAAAGAATTGTTTTTTCATTGTCAAAAGACAATCCTTATCCATCAATAATTCCATTACTTTTTCCCAAAAAAAAAAAAAACATATCCGCATCATAGATCTTGGCATCTAACCGTTCTCATAGTTAAAAAAATGACACAAAGATTCAAAAAAAAAAAAACAAATAAAATAAAATAATTTTAAAAGCATTTTTATGTTTTTAAAACAAATATCGAATCGAATTTCCGAACCGAAAAGTGCCACCACATTTACTTTACATGCCTACTACGCGCGGGCCTTTTCATCTCTCTCTCTCTCTCTCTCTCTCTCTCTCTCTCTCTTTATCGGCAAAGAAATCCCCAAGCATCAACATCTCCATTTGACATTATTTCCTCTTCCCATATACATATCTGCACATCAATGCCTACAATATTTTTGCAAGGCCCAAAACAAAAAAAACCGTCCTTTTTTTTGTTTTTTTTTTGTGTCCACAAAAATATAGGAAAATTTTCTCTGCGTTGATAAAGAAAGGAAAATATTTTCACGAGAGTTTTCCACTTCCCACTTGCTATGATGATGATGGGAAGAATGTTATTGAACAAGTGTAACTGTTCCCACGCCATCTCTTGAGGGACTTTTAAAGAAAAACTTTATAACCATCCATTTAGAGCGGAAACAGAGATATCCTTTTTTTGCCCATCTTACATCACAATGAGCACATGGAGGAAAGAGGGGGAAGATTTTTCCCATCTTTTCTTCCTGCAACAACTTACCAACGAACCAACCAACGCCAACGCCAACGTCCCGCATCACACTTCAAACAAACAAATTGAAAATTACATTTTAATTAATTTACATTGATGAGAAGAGATAACGGAAAGGAAGTGTATATCCTTGCAGATGAAATGATGATTTTTTTTAAATAATAATTATTTCCGCAAAATATATTGACGGGTGAGATGGGATGCTAAATATAGCAGAAATGGACGATCGATGAGTTCTAGAGTAGACGTCATTTCACAATTAGGCGAAAACAACTCCACCTGGTGACTCAAAAATCAATGAATGAATCAGTCTTGTCTGATGTCCCGTGAAAATATATAAGTGTAGACATTTCGATAAAGCTAAACAGGCCCAGGCGGTTAATTAATAGTTAAATGCAAATAAACACAATACTGACACATTGAAAAACAGTTATTCAGTTAATAAATGTCAATTGCATCAATGATGATGATGGTGGCGTTAGTGAAAATTACTTTTGTTTATTTGGCATCATTGCGCGATGCTTTGGTCAACTCTAACTTCATATGCCCCCCGTGTCAATTTTCCTTAAAAGCAACAACGATGATAATTATGTGCAAATATTGTTTGTTTAAGTGGTGATTAACCTATTGTCATTTATATACGAGTGAGGTTGAGAGGTGCATAATGCCAAATGGTTTGATTACAAATTGGCAAATATAATTAATACTTCATTAGATATTATAGACGGGGCTTGGGTTTATATTGTCGTTGTTATTTTAAATCGGGGATTATATGTTTAAATAGAGGGTAAATATGTTTTCTGTTTTTCTATTTATGTTAATATTTATAAGAAATATTTGAGTAGATTGTTTAATATTCAGTAAATAGTTATTATCTGTATTGTTGTAAGTAAATAAAATTGTGAGTATTGTTATCACTTGTGATGATTGTGACTCTATGCAAAATAGAAAGTATAAATAAAGGATTAATTCATATAAATATTAATATACATACAAAATGTTAAATAAACCTTAAAATTTATTGGTTTTTTGATTCAAAAAACTATTACTCAAAATAAAATTAAGACCAAATAGTGGATTTACTTACTTAACAAGAAAATTAAACCTTGTACACGGAAGGATTCGTAACTATGGAGTCTTAGTCTTAGTCTTAGTCTTAGTCTTAGTCTTAGTCTTAGTCTTAGTCTTAGTCTTAGTCTTAGTCTTAGTCTTAGTCTTAGTCTTAGTCTTAGTCTTAGTCTTAGTCTTAGTCTTAGTCTTAGTCTTAGTCTTAGTCTTAGTCTTAGTCTTAGTCTTAGTCTTAGTCTTAGTCTTAGTCTTAGTCTTAGTCTTAGTCTTAGTCTTAGTCTTAGTCTTAGTCTTAGTCTTAGTCTTAGTCTTAGTCTTAGTCTTAGTCTTAGTCTTAGTCTTAGTCTTAGTCTTAGTCTTAGTCTTAGTCTTAGTCTTAGTCTTAGTCTTAGTCTTAGTCTTAGTCTTAGTCTTAGTCTTAGTCTTAGTCTTAGTCTTAGTCTTAGTCTTAGTCTTAGTCTTAGTCTTAGTCTTAGTCTTAGTCTTAGTCTTAGTCTTAGTCTTAGTCTTAGTCTTAGTCTTAGTCTTAGTCTTAGTCTTAGTCTTAGTCTTAGTCTTAGTCTTAGTCTTAGTCTTAGTCTTAGTCTTAGTCTTAGTCTTAGTCTTAGTCTTAGTCTTAGTCTTAGTCTTAGTCTTAGTCTTAGTCTTAGTCTTAGTCTTAGTCTTAGTCTTAGTCTTAGTCTTAGTCTTAGTCTTAGTCTTAGTCTTAGTCTTAGTCTTAGTCTTAGTCTTAGTCTTAGTCTTAGTCTTAGTCTTAGTCTTAGTCTTAGTCTTAGTCTTAGTCTTAGTCTTAGTCTTAGTCTTAGTCTTAGTCTTAGTCTTAGTCTTAGTCTTAGTCTTAGTCTTAGTCTTAGTCTTAGTCTTAGTCTTAGTCTTAGTCTTAGTCTTAGTCTTAGTCTTAGTCTTAGTCTTAGTCTTAGTCTTAGTCTTAGTCTTAGTCTTAGTCTTAGTCTTAGTCTTAGTCTTAGTCTTAGTCTTAGTCTTAGTCTTAGTCTTAGTCTTAGTCTTAGTCTTAGTCTTAGTCTTAGTCTTAGTCTTAGTCTTAGTCTTAGTCTTAGTCTTAGTCTTAGTCTTAGTCTTAGTCTTAGTCTTAGTCTTAGTCTTAGTCTTAGTCTTAGTCTTAGTCTTAGTCTTAGTCTTAGTCTTAGTCTTAGTCTTAGTCTTAGTCTTAGTCTTAGTCTTAGTCTTAGTCTTAGTCTTAGTCTTAGTCTTAGTCTTAGTCTTAGTCTTAGTCTTAGTCTTAGTCTTAGTCTTAGTCTTAGTCTTAGTCTTAGTCTTAGTCTTAGTCTTAGTCTTAGTCTTAGTCTTAGTCTTAGTCTTAGTCTTAGTCTTAGTCTTAGTCTTAGTCTTAGTCTTAGTCTTAGTCTTAGTCTTAGTCTTAGTCTTAGTCTTAGTCTTAGTCTTAGTCTTAGTCTTAGTCTTAGTCTTAGTCTTAGTCTTAGTCTTAGTCTTAGTCTTAGTCTTAGTCTTAGTCTTAGTCTTAGTCTTAGTCTTAGTCTTAGTCTTAGTCTTAGTATTAGTCTTAGTCTTAGTCTTAGTCTTAGTCTTAGTCTTAGTCTTAGTCTTAGTCTTAGTCTTAGTCTTAGTCTTAGTCTTAGTCTTAGTCTTAGTCTTAGTCTTAGTCTTAGTCTTAGTCTTAGTCTTAGTCTTAGTCTTAGTCTTAGTCTTAGTCTTAGTCTTAGTCTTAGTCTTAGTCTTAGTCTTAGTCTTAGTCTTAGTCTTAGTCTTAGTCTTAGTCTTAGTCTTAGTCTTAGTCTTAGTCTTAGTCTTAGTCTTAGTCTTAGTCTTAGTCTTAGTCTTAGTCTTAGTCTTAGTCTTAGTCTTAGTCTTAGTCTTAGTCTTAGTCTTAATCTTAGTCTTATACTTTCATTGAACAGAATCGTCCTGATTGCAGGGGACTAGAAAAGTTCGAGATGAGACCTATGTACAAATTTCCCGTCTCTAACTACTCTTTACAAACGTTAACAGTTTTGATATCAAAAGTGGGCGACAAAGTTTAATATCACGGATTTCTGGAAAACCTACTAATCCATTCACCCAAAACAATAATGTTGCATCCGAAATAAACTGGCCCTTTTCTCAACCGCACTTCAGACATACTACTCGTATATACGGCAGACAGACAAAACGCCTTCACACAAATCTACTCATTCAAGTTGAATAAATACCCCACTGCTGAAAATTAATCCGAAAACACCGGCACTAAAATTCAAAACTTCCCCAAAAGGTTAGACGGCATAACTCACATATCCGTTAGCTTGTCTTTACTTGCTCGTCGCGCCTGAGCTTATGCTGCATATATACACGATGTTTGCTGGTAACCCTCATTTTACACGACGACGAGAGGACCCAAAAAGCAGCAACGAGAACAACCGAAACGAACTACCTTTACGATTGATTTTGTCGGATCATTTAATTTGCAAACAAATTCCACCAACAGCCAGACATGTATACACTGATGCACACCCACTAAACGGCCCCAAGGCCTTGTACCAATACGTAAGGTACGTGTACGGTACGGGTAAAGTACTCAAACTCTGATCGCCCGAAACAAATTGAAACGAAAACCAATGTATGCAGTCGGAAATCCTAGTGCAAATCGTCCTTTTAAAATATTTAATTGTGCACTGCATGTAGCAAGGATTCAAGTGTAAGAATCCCAAGGGAATGAGAGTGGCACTGCTGGAATTAAATCAACCCTTGTTAGAGGAATTTTTAAGTGCACAGTTTAACATGAGCTTTAAGCCTTTTTGGTTTTGGTGTGTTATGTTATATTTGTTATTGTTGTTGGTGCATCCATCAGTTTAGAGCCACAGTGTGCTCCGTTCCATGTTTAGTATGTTCCAAAAAAAAAAAAACCCAAGGAAGGAGAGAGAGAGATATATAGTAAGAATCAAAAAATGGTAACACCAACAAAAGAGGACTTAAACACAATAACAGGAAACATCACCAACATCACATTCAAGATGGCAGCAGGGATGAGTATTTTTGAGTAAGAGAAGATTAGATACCATCACCCGGCGCGGCGGTTGGTAGGAAGAAAAGCGTTTGCAACACATCCCCAAGGATTGTCGTATTCCATTAGATAGAAAGCCTGCAAGGGTTTCTGGGGAATCCGGGTGTATTTGTATTTTTTTGCTTAATCCAACTCATACCTACGATTATAGCACGAGGATAATCGAAGTGGATGCTGATGATGGTTGAGAGAAGAGGTGAGAGACACAGAAAACATGACAATGACGAGTAGATGGAAAATATTTCAAAAAATATATTTTTTGGAAAACTTATTCTTTTTTTTTCATTTTTCCCTTTCGTTTGATGTCTATACGGCACGAAATGTGGTGGCTAAATGAATTTTGCACGTTGATGTTGCTTTCTACCACGTCGTCGTCCGACCAACGTGTTTTTTTTTTATTTTGGCAGGTGTCAGTATAATTTTCGAGTTGATTGATTTTTACTTTGTTTCTGCTTTCAGAGGGGCATTTTTTTTGACTTTTTTTTTGAACTTTCGCTATATAGGATGAATGTCGGCTCTTTCTGGCTTTTCGATATTAATAAATATCGATTTTTATGTTACAGGTTTAGATATTAAAAAAATGAGGATAAATTAATTTTATTCCTATATTTTGCGAGAGATTTGGTTAAAGTTAATTAGAGCTTTTATAGGAAAAAATCAAATTAATGTTTTAAAATAAATTTTACAAAATGATTTTATTTAAAGATCAAAGTGAATCATTATATTCGCAGTTATAATTTAAGTGTCCCTATTTCCCGCATTTCTACCAGTTCAATATCTGTATAAATTAAGTTATATCTCGCGTTGGGCGCCATGTTCATATTACTTCTATATAGTTGTTCCCTATCCGTATGTATTTATTGATAACTCACGTTGGGCGCCATTTACCCATT
The DNA here is from genome assembly GCA_958431115.1 of Syrphus vitripennis. Classification (NCBI taxonomy): domain Eukaryota; kingdom Metazoa; phylum Arthropoda; class Insecta; order Diptera; family Syrphidae; genus Syrphus; species Syrphus vitripennis. The sequence goes on along the minus strand of OY288108.1, from coordinate 141,603,852 downwards.
TCTTTTGATAGAATATTGAGGCTAGATCTTGTATGACTTAACTTCTTAGAAACAGACCGTGGTTCCAGTGCTTCTCCGCTGCTTTAGCTATTCATGGCCAGCTCCCGGAATCCTAATAGTTCTGATCCAATTATTTCTAATCAGTAGAGGATCAGAAATATTCATGTTTATTTTCTTCTTTTGCAACTCTGAAGCTTTAAGATGTACAAGAAAATGAATTGAAAACTAAGGTTAAAGAAAAAAAAAACTAAGCTCTTCACGTTGGGCGCCAGTTTTCACTAATGATTTTTTCATTTTTCTAATTCTAATTAAAAGCTAATTTATAATGCATAGTTGATGGGATTCAAGTACCTACTTCAAGTTGGACAACAATTTTTTACAAATGGTTATTAGAATTATTAAGGTTATGTTCTACTTAAATAAAATAACATATTATGCAGAAACAAGTTCAACTTTTGGCCTCATTCCTTTCATTTCTATCCTAAAATGATAAATGTCATTGCTAAATATCATATTTTTTGTTTTATGAATATCAACGCAAACAACCATAGCAAATGCATTTGAGCCACATTCTTCATTATGAAAAAAAAGAAAGAAAAGTTATACCATTGAAATTCAAAAGCATAATTAATTTCATCCTTACACAAGAATCTCAAAGAAAATCCTCAAAACTATACACAGTGTAAACAAAATAAATGTAATCTTGAACTTAGTCTTTTGAAAACATCACCATCTTCACATTCGTTGAACATATTATAATCTTCAACCTTTAAAATAACCTTTGAGCTTAGTGGAAGCTCCAAAGTGTCATATATTAAGTTTCTGTAATTGATATAAATCCTTGCTCCCAAAAATGGAATCTCTTACTCAATGGTTTATCATTTCTGGTAGGGTAAACACATCCATACATTCACATATACCCGCACAAAGATCATATAAAGGTGTCTATCAAATATTCATCTACATCTTGGAAATAGGAATATGATGAGTGTCGCCTTATATACCTAGGCTTGCTTGCTTCATCATATAATAGTCCGTAACATTGAAGAAAGACTTTCTTATACATTTGTGGTTCTTGGAAGAAGTGGTTAAAAAGTAGCATAAGGGTGGTTAAGTTAAATTTTGATGTCTGCGGGAAAATATTAAGGGCCACAGCAGGGTGTAGTTGTGGTTTGGCGTGAATAGGGGAGGTGTCATAGTTATTAAAGTTCACAAAGTAAATAATAATAATAAATGAATGAAGTGAAGTGAGTTGTGGTATTTGCATCAGAAGCACCTGCTCTGGGAATGGTATAAAAAGGAATAAAACAGTGGCTTGTAATTAAGTGGCTGAGAGGATCGGATATAAGGTTGCCAGAGTTTTTTCTTCTATGACCTCAAAAGGAGAGGTTTTTGAAGAAAGTTCTTGAAAAAAGCTGTGTATGAGACGTAATGAAAAGAGAGCTTAAGAAACTTCTTGGTTTTGAATTCAGAGTGTTTTTATTGCAAACTTGGTGTTCAGTTACTAATTCACTAGTGCCATCGTGTACGAAGACTTCAGTCTTCCCAGTTGTGCTGATTCCTGTTGGGACTGTTTTACTCCAAGTACTTCAAGATAGTCCGCTCATCCACTTGTGTCCGTGAGCGGGTTCCATGGCATCGCTCAACCCTCAATAAATTCGCTTCCATTTAGATTGTATGACCAATCCACTGCCACTTTCACTTTCGATAAGATATCACTGGGCAGAATTGCACTGGAACAGAGCTGTGAGTTGAGTTGCGGCTAAGATTTCATACGAATAACATTTCGCCACACAGTTCCTTTGAAGTGCAATTCCAACCGGTATGTTTCTACCTTAAGTTTTCGCACGATAGAGATCATGCTTTTATGACCTTTTCTCGTATGAAGTTCATCATTGGAGATGCGGTAGTAGCAAAAATCTTCAAGACGTTTCGGTAATGTTTTTTATAAAGAACAACATTGGAGTGGAATAGTGATTGGTTATTGGTCTTTAAGATTATAGAGTTGTTTCTTCACATTCCAGACTGTATCACACACGCAGTCTTTGCTTTTTCGATTCCACCGTCTACGTCCACTTTCACTCATGTGATTGTGTCCTCGAAGTGTCATTGGTTCATTCTCTTTTCTTTCATTCTCTCTTGGACAATTCTTGCTATTACCTTGGTTACTGTTGGTAACACTCCTAAGATTTCCGCACTGCGTAACAACTCATTTCCGTTGTTATCGCTGCTTGTACGAGCTCTGTGCTCTGATTGCTGTTTCTTCTCTGCGGATGGATGAATTGCGTATTCGGGAATATTTACTTGGAACGGGTCTCATTGGGCGTTGAGTAGCGATAATGCGGTTTTGGAGGTGGGTTTCGTACTATAAATTATTCTCAATCCTTGAAAGCATTGGAGCTCTAGATATTGGCGGACTGCTAGATCATTCAGTCTATCTGCATTAAAAATAAGCATTCAGGTGTTTTTTTTTGTGTCTCTGAAGTTGCTTCGACACCCAACTGATTTTGTGACAATTCTTGTGCTAAAAAAAGGCCCCTCCTACCAATATTAAATACTGCTTCATTCCCAGCTACTTTATACCAAGTACCTACCTAACTTAAAGCGGCTGTTGAATAGTGTTACTTAAACCTTCAAAAGTAAATGTTCCAGAATAAATAAAACCTGTAAAATGTATTTACAATTCGTGGTTGGATTTAATACAACAGAAACGTACTCCGATGATTGTGATGAATTCCCGCTGACATTGTGCGTTTGAATAAATTAATCGAACAACCTCCACCGGTCATTTACGCGTTTATACCTTTCGCTTTAGAGTAACAAAAAAGGTGTAAATTCACCAAATTCTCATTTGGAAATAATTCATGATACACATTGCAAAACGAACCGTGATTTTATATACCTTCAATCGATGGCGACTAAAGGATGCGTATTGCATATATGCAACTTCATTCCCCGGGGTTGACACTTATGTGATATCGTGATATGAATGATTTAGTGATTGATGTCAGAGCAATATATTCTCTATCAAACGAAATGCACGAATTGGATTCGATTGCGAGAATCACTGATGCCGGCCGCCATGGACAACATCACATCATCAATTAATAATTTAGTTTTACTCGCCGCCGCACCGCCACCGCCGCCGCCATGATGACGCTTTAGGGAACAATATCCTTAGGGAATTTGTATAGTGGTGTTGTCGTCTAAATAAATTTACACACAAAAATAAAACAACCAGACTTAGTTGATACATATTTTTAAAGTTGGTTTATACCTACCTATTTTTCAAACCTAAATTTAAAATTGTAGACTGAAAAATTGTTCTCTACCAGTTCTATCAGTTAAAGAATTGAATTATCTATAAAATCCACTTAATAACAAATTTCTTTGATATAATTATTAAATTTTGAAAAAAAACACATAAAGGATATTTTTTCAGAAACCCTCAAAAGAATTAAAGCATGTCCCTTCAGACTACAAACACAAACAACACGTTTCTTCAAACAAAGATGTTATACATTTAGAACAAAACGAAAAAAAAATTTTGGTTTTTTTTGAAAATACTAAGATGAAGAAGAATATTATGTACATAGCTAACAAGAAAAATAAATAATTTATATTCGCAACAAATCAACTTCAATAGGATTAACTTGACAATAAAGCAACTCTCTTTCCAAATAAGTTTATCCTGTTTCATAAAGTTTCCTCCAGGCTTCACCCACCACACCACATCCCACAATTATACCATACCGCCTCTAGGCTGCTAAGAAACCAAGTCCAAAAGGTGCGTCTCTCAATGAAGAATATACATCTAAATTCGAAGCACCACCTAACCATCAACATGAACCTTCCTTAGGTATAGGATGCCAAACTTAAAAGATAAACAACAACAACAACAACGACAAAAAAAAAGTAAGGATATGTGTGCTTCAACTTCAGCCGGGCCATCTAGGACACACACCATACCTTCCTACACGTTGAGAGGCCACCTTTTCCAATATTTCATGCAATCATTTATCATTCCAGCTGTGGGGAACCATTTTTTTCGTCCTTTCTGTTCCACAATAATGACTGACTGACTGACTGACTGGGTGAAATGTTTTGAACTTATACTAACCAAGTTGAACTGCAGCAGCATTGTAGAAATAATGTTTTCTTATCACGAAAACCTATTTATCCTGGAAAATGTGTACGTATAGGCCGGAGGCAGAGCTGTGGAGAGGGGAAAAATGGTTTAAGGGATGATGATAATGATGCGATTGTAAAAATAAAGGGGAATTGACAGCGCCCGTGTCGGTGGTGGGTTTGGATGCTTTATTTTTTGTTGTTGTTGGTGGTATTAAGGTGGCTTTATTGGCACCTACATTACCTTATCACCATATAATCATCATCTACATCATCTATCTATAAATTCTACATCACTTCGTATTCGAAGAAATTCCCTTAAATCATCATAGACATAATCGTCATCGGGCTTATTTCAGTTTTGTATGCGTATGTGAAAAGATGTGCGTATATGAAGTCAGGGAGTCAGGCTGTTCCTATACTTTTTTTCTTTTTAGTCTAGATCAAAAAAGATTTGTTATTCCAGTCAAGTTCCGGTGGCGGTGGTGGGGTTTGAACATCTGGGCCTAAATGGAACACAATGGGCATTAACCAGAGAGCAGAACAATGGAGAAAGTTTTATTTTCTGCTGGGAAACTACTAGGCTGGATTTGCTATTCTATATTTACCTTAAGGAGGCTTTGACCATTTGTCCCCTCTTCTCTTCTTAAAGTTTCAATACGAAAACTGTCCTTAGACCTGAGGTTTTTGACCCAATTATCTGTGGCCGCTCTTCTCATATAATAATAATCTTGAGTGAAAACATGGCAGCGTGGCAAACTTGAGGACACTTTTCTCAATTTTTTAATTTTTTGTTGAAAATTTTTAAACACTTTGCCAGATCTACTGCAATCAGGGTACTGAGCTAACAGAGTAGTACAACAAATTGGATCATGTTTAGGGGTTGCAAATTGGAATGTTGCAAGCATTGAAAATAAGGCTTAAGCATCTTTACGTCCTAGGAACAAATGGCGAAGCACTGGAAATAAAGCCCTATTTTTTAGTAGTTAAAAGGCAACAAATGCTACGACTTCTGCACTTAGTTGGCCTCATACATGGAACGATCTAAAAGCGGGAGGCTTATCAGCTTTTTCTGAGGTAAACCCGGCAAGCCCCATAGGTGGAACCAGTGTTGCCGAAAGTACTCCCATAGGAGTATTGTACTACTTTCAACACCTCCGTACTCCCGTACTCCTCCCTTCACATTCGTACTCCTACTTTTTTATGACCTAAACTATCTTACACTCGCAGCAAAGTGTAATGTCAACCTAAATAAAATGTATCACTTTAATGCAAATTTGGCAGCACCTTTTTTAAAACTGTCATAAAAAAGGGACTTTCCCTCTTTCTTGTTTTTTTTTTTCTTCGTAGGCTTTGTGCAATTTTCTTCTGTCAGTTGTTGGGTATTTCGTTTATTATTTTATGATTGTTACTTGAGTTTGTGGCTTGGCGGTTCTGTTTTTTTGTTTGAACTCCGTTAATTTGTGTGTACAGTTCAATAAAATGAAAAGGTTTGTAAAACAAATCATTGAAATACTATAATTCCTGTAGGAATAATTCGAAATAAACTTGTATAATAGATATTTAGTGAAATTGGATTCCTTGGAAGCCGTACAGGCAAAAAAAGCTACAAATGTGTCTTGTGTTGCTGGAGGTTCTAAAATTAATAAGACTGCTGCCGTTTCTGAAACTGTAGCACCAAAATCACCTGCTGCAAAAGCCAATGATATTGAATTTTTAAATGCAGAAAGAGTATTTGCTGTTGAAGTTGATACACCGACCAAATCAAAATTTAAAAAAAATCCTGTTGCAAACGTATCTTCTGTTGCTGGTACAAAGCCAAAAGAATCTGCTGCTGTTCCTGCAAATTTTGTGGTAGAATGCCCTGAATCCAGGGCCAATATATCCGATGATGTTGAGTATTCTGAATCTGATGCTGATGAAGTTGATAAACTTACGACTGCGACATCTTCAAAAAAAAGCAAAAATCGCAAACAAATGTTTCGTCAAGGATGGTTGAGTGAGTTTGCTTTTCTTAAAGAAATCAACAAAAAGCCATTCTGTTCATTTTGTAATACGAAACTTACAAATAACAAACAGCATATAGAAAGACATGAAAAATCAAAAAACCACCAAAAAACATTCAAATCCCTTAAACAACAACCAAAAATAAATAAAGTAAATTCAGAATCAACTAAAAAAAATGAAAAGCTTAAAACATCAGAACTTAAAATAATAATGTTTATTTTGCAATACAATTTAGCCATGTCATTAATTGAACCTCTAATTGCATTAATAAAAAGTATTGATTGCGAAACAATAAAAGATATCAAGCTTGGGAGAACAAAACTCAAAGAAACAATAACGTCAAGCTTGTTAGAAGAGGCAAATCGTGATATAGTGGATGTTTTAAAAAAACAAAAGTTTTCTGTTATAATTGATGAGACAACGGATGTCAGTTCCTCAAAGTGCTTATGTGTTGTGGTAAGATATTTTGATTTCAATTATGGTAAAGTTAGAGATCGATTTCTTTCTTTGATTGAGTTGCTTGAGTTTGATGCTAAATCTATTTTTGACGTTATATTTAAGTGCTTCAATGATCTTTCAATACCGTTTAAGAATTGTGTTGGTTTTGCCTCAGACAATGCTGCTGTGATGGTTGGCAACAAAAGTGGAGTTCGATCTCTTTTCTTAAAGGAAAATCCGAATATGTTTACTTTAGGGTGTATGTGCCATTCATTACATCTCTGTTCCTCAGCTGCAGCTAAAAAAATGCCACAAAATATTGAGGTTTTTCTAAGAAACATCTATGTTTACTTTGCACATAGCCCAAAGAAACAAATCGAGTTTAAAGAGTTCCAAGAATATTTTAACGTCGAAAAACATAAAATTTTGAAAACGTCTTTTACTAGGTGGTTAGCTCTTGAACAGGTCGTGGCAAGAACACTAGAACAGTGGCCTGCATTATTACATTATTTTTTGGAGAATTATTTTGAATCTTCCGACAGTAACATAGATCTTGTTAACAAGATTCAGGACGAGCTTAATGATACGACAAAATTGTATTTACTATTTCTAGGTTATGTTCTTCAGTTAACAAAACAACTAAATTTGGAATTTCAATCTCAGTCCGTCCGTATTCATAAATTGTTGCCATATATAAAAGCTTTCTACAAAACTATTTTACAAAATTTTGTCAAAATGGAGTTTTTAAGTGACGAATTTCTTTCTAATCCTAATTTTTCTGAGAACAATTTAAAAAATATTGACTCTGTGTATGTTGGGGCTAAGGCTGAACTTTTTATTAAAACAAATAAATTTGAAATAAATAAAGTGATTGAATTTAAAGGCGTTTGCCGCGAATATTACAAGGCTTTGTGTGAGCAAATTTCGAAACGAGTCGATTTTGATGACGATATTTTGAAATCTATCCAAGGCATTGATCCTTCGAATTTAGCAGAAACTTCAACTGAAATAATTTCTTCCATTCCGTTTTTGATCAATGAAAATGAAATTGAAGACCTAGACATGGAGTGGCGAACACTCATTAATCAAACTATGGTTTCTAATTCTTTAGAAATAGAAGAATTTTGGTCAGAGATATTTGTCTTAAAAAATGCCCTTAATGAAAAACTTTTCCCTCTGACAAGGGATTTTGTAGGTGCTTTGTTAAGTCTCCCACACAGCAGCGCAGCGGCTGAACGAGTATTTTCCCAACTGTTTATCATTAAAGATAAAAAACGAAACAGGTTGGAGACAAATACATTGAATGCAATTATGAGTTGCAAAGAATTATTAAATGGCGTTGATTCTTTTAAATGGACTCCTTCAAAAAGTCTCTTGAAATCCTATAAAAAATAGCGTTTGCTTTACACTTACCATATATTATGAATCAAAATATCTTGCTTTTTCCAAAGCGACTTGTATGTATAATGTATTTAAAACATATCTTGTGATTACAAAGAGTTCCTAATTTTTATTAAAAAATATGATATCCTACTATGAATTTGAATTGAAGAGATACTTTTTTTTTATTTTTGTTATTAGAATTAATTATTTATCTATGTTTTTTTACTGAATTTCTTTTCTTGATGATTTTGTTAAAATAAAGCTAAAAAATAAATTGTGTGTACTACTATTTTTTTCAAAATACTCCCCTTTTTTGGATGCAGTACTACCTTGTAATATTTTCCTCCGGCAACACTGGGTGGAACCCAAAGTTAGGGGAATTGAGAATCGGCGTTTAATGAAAAAGAAGAAAACGGTGCTCAAGACGGTTCCCAAGACGAGAACGTTCTTTCTGGGCGAAGACTTCGTTGATTTTTTCCGAAATGAAAATTATTCAAAAATTATGTCTTTAAAACATTAAATTGAATACTTCAGTGCAAATTTATGCTTAATAGATTTATATTGTTGATCCTTATTTTTCCAAAAAAAAAAGCAAAACTGAAGAGAAGTTGAGTCGATCGAGACAAGACTGAAATTTGGCGATTTTGACTTTCGAAATTTTGGTTCACAAATCTTGTAGCCAACCCAAATTATCCGCAGTGAATTAATATTTAATCACAGTTATGTTCTTTTTTATCAAAACGGGAGATTTTGAAGACTTTCTTGATGCTCTTGATTATTGCCCATTTTCTCGAAGACCCCATCGAGCCCATGTACTCAGCTGGTTTTGACATTTTGGTATATATCCAGATCTTCCATTTAGCCCTTTCATACACAAAACCAAATATTTGTCGAAGAATATTTCATTGAAAAGTGATTCCAATACCACTTTTCTCTTACTGCATGACAACAAACTGGAAACAACCTTTTCCTTCCTGGTTTGTGGAACTGCACCCTCATTTACTGAAATCGCTTTTGTTATCGTCTTTCCATCTAACAGCTCACAAAATGTTATCGTTCCGGTGGTCTAAATATATGCTGTCCGATGTTTTATTCCGGAACATTTCAATCTTCTTTGGTTTGGTGACTAACTGACTTGATACTCTTCGAACGTTGAAGTTAGTTAACGTAAAGACTGCACAGAAAAATGTGTTGAAGGAAGATCACAATAACGGTGCTATGTCAACTAACTTCAACGTTCGAAGAGGTAGTTGACGTCTAAATTTTCCCGCAACGAGGAACTGGAAAGTTATTAAATATCTAATACACGAGCCAGCTAGTTTCACTGTCTCAGAAGAGATACTAACGTCTCCGATGTTGGGCACTTCAGTTCCACTTATTGATATTGCAAGACTATAAGCCACTTATTTCGGTAAGTGTATTCCTATAACTAGGCTTGGAAACTCAGTAACACTTTTCAAATACAAAAATCTGCATCAACAATGGTGACCGACAATTCATTCCCAAGACAAAATAAAGAAATCGGACTTTAATAGAATTATTTCTTCATCACGTCCACCCCTGTGTTCTTAAGCCTATAAAGTTTTCCAATATTTTTCGTCATCGGTTTCCGGAATCGAATTTCATTCGAACACAAATCGAGTTTGTGAAAGTGTTTTCCTGCCAATGGAGCCAGTTTAAGTATAGAGAGAGCATCACCCTTCAGGCCATCCATCTCTTGACTATATAATATAGAACAACTATCTCAGATGTCTCGCTTTAATCGGACGGCAATTACAGGATCATTACAGGTTCAATCTGGAATGGGTGGTGTGCATAAAGCAATAAATTGTCTGGGTAGGTTGTTTTTTTTTTCATGCCAGTTTTTTTTACTCACGCTAGTCTTTATACAGATAGACGAGAACGACGATCCGGGAAAAAGTTTCTGCCAGGACCTCGGGAAATCGCGGGGTTGCGATTTTTAATTAACTTAATAGTTGGCCACAGGGCTGAGTTTGCCACAGAGAGAAGGAGGGTAGTTGATTTTCATACTGAGTCACTCTTCCAACTGTACACCCTCCGAAAAACTTTGCATAGTCATAGTCATCCTTTTATCCTTTAGAGAGGGAGAGGACACTCTTTTCCAAAATAGGATGTGCAATTTACACGAAGAAATCTCCAAATTTAACACGACTTTTCCAACCTCCAAACAACCGCGTTACAGTGAATTCCATTAACGCACGACACGGGCGGCGCGGCGCGACAACTTGAAATAGTGTTGGGTTACATAACTATGAAGCTGATGCTTTGGATCCTTTTGGTTTGGTGGTGTAGTCCTTTAGGCTTGTATAGGACTATAACACACATTCCAATGTAATCGTCGAATAGAATTCTTGTCACCGACAGACAACACTCAGAAAGGGGCAGCAGAAAAGCAGGAGGATGGAGGACAAGGCGGATGTTTTGGGACAAGTTCTTTTGTTTAAATGATTTTAGGCATTTCCCTTCGAGCAAAAACGAAAAAGGACATCATTTCCATTTGTCGCTTTGGAGATATTCCTGCTTACAGGGATATCTTTGGGTATGAGATAGTGAAATGTAGACACACACTAAACAATACAGGGTGCGATGCGATGGCGGTTATTTTCAATTCTGATAAGGTGGGCTTTTTCGGATTGAACAGGATGAATGAATGAATGAATTCTTAAGCATTCTTTCTGGTTCTCTATGCAAAAAAAAAAAACAAAAAGAATGAGACAGGAATCTTTTAGATTATGTTCGATGTAATCTTTGTTTGTCGGAAGCGACAGCAGTGGCGGGAGTGAGGAGTGGGATACAGTGACGTGGTAAAGTTGGTAGGTATATTGTTGGTTTCCTGTTCGATGAATAATTCAGCAAATGAAATGAATGGCATTAGAAAAGAAAAAGCCAGCAATTCGAAAAGTAATGGTAAATGAAGGAAACGGCTTAGAAAATATTCCTTCGGTTTGCTTGCTTGAATATAGGGAAATATCATTGAACGATGACAGATGCTTTTAAGAATCTCATTTTGTGAGGGATGTTATATTGGAATTTTCGTCGTTTGTTTAATAATCTGGAGACAGTTTTAATTGATTTGGGAAAACTTTGTTTTGTATTTAGTTTTTTTTTTTTGGTAATTTATTGCTTGGTGAAGAAATCGTGAATAAATCGTGGAATTCTTCTATGTTGCTCTGTTTATTTGTTATTTGTAATTATTGAAAGGATTCTAATTAAATGTAAACAGAAATGGAGTGACGATTACTTTTATAATATGTGGAATAATATGGAATGTTAAGTTGAGTTCAAAATTTGTTCTTCATAAACTTAGTAAAACAAAATTACGGATTTTCTTGGTTTAGTGGTAATTTTTTTTTGTTGAATTGAGAAACAAGTAAAAAGCATTTAAAAGCTTCTTCTTTTGTGTATGCTGTTTTCTTCTAAATAAAAAATTACTCCAAGAACTAAAAAGAAAAATAAGAAAAATAAGAAAATTCTCATATTTGGGAAGCCCCTTGCCTTAGCATGAAGTTAACTAAGTTTATTATTTTCGATTTTCAAAAACTAAAAGTTGTTCTGCCTAAAAAAATTAATATTAATGTTTGAAAGAAAAAAATGTTTGTCCTCAAAAATATTTATTTTTTCAAGAAACGCAAGAAAAACATTTTTTTAAAAACAAAATTGCTTCAAAATAATTCTGTCAGAAATCAGTTTTTTGAAAAATTGTTCTTTCACAGAATTTTTTTTGGCAAATACCTTTTCTCACGAATCTTTGTTTACAAATTTCTTTTTGACCAAATTTTTTTGATAGTTTGTGTCAAAATGTTTTGTTTTTGCATTTTTTGAATTTTTTTTTTGTTAAAACTTTTTTACAACAATTTTTTTTGACAGTAGTTATTTTTGGTAAAAAAAATTTAAATCATGAATTTTTATTAAAATTTGTCAAAATTTAAATGCTTATAATGATTCCTGTCTGGTGACTTAAAATACCCTAGGCGTTACATGAGCGGGACAGAGCCTCCAGAAATTGACTTAACCCATACCTGAAGACGTCTGGAACTTAAAGGATGATAAATTCTTCTCAGAATACTGTGTGTTTATGTGTAGAACATAATGTTTAAGAAACATATTTTTAGATTGCATCCGGTCCAATAAAAGGATGAGTGTGGCCAATTTTTTACAGAATTTTATTCTTATCTTTTGAAGGGTTGGTTTAAGAAACTTCAAATGTATGCAGAGTGAAATTTAAAGTTCAAATTAAACAAATTAAAAGTGTGTCTGCACCCGGGTGTGTCACTGTTTTATCATCATTTAAAAATTTAAAAACATAAATCAGTAACTCCTTTCGTATACCCATCTAGAATTTTCCTCCAGTGCTAGTCAAAACAAATAAATCGAATAAAACTATTTTATCCTAAATAGATCAAACACAATCCCCACACATATGTTTGCATACAACTTATTTCCTACTTCTTATATTTAGTTTTTCCTTCCATTTTACATAAAAAGTTTTTAATAAAAAATAAAAACAATAACAAATCAATCCTCAAGCCCACATAAGCTGACATAAAAATCATATGCTCCACTTTCCTTCTAGCCAAAAGATAAAAAAAAAAAAATTAGAAATCCCGCATTCAAACACACTATAAAATAAAATAAAAAAAAGTCCCTTTCATCCGCATTTATTATATGTATATAAATATCCTTTGGTTATACATCCTTCAACCATGAACTTTATACTCTGCACATTTTCATAGACTTTATATATTTTTGCCTTCCTGCTTACTCCTATCAATAAAAAAAAATTCATATAAAAAAGAAAACAAAAACTCAATTCAGTCCAAATTATGTTTGCATAATCCCTGCATCCCGAAGACCCCGCCTGCAGGCCTTTTTACAAAAAAAAAAAAAAATAAAATAAAATCCCAAACTCAAGTTATTATCCCTTCCATTTATTTATTTTTTTCTCTGTTGTTGTTTGTTGTTCTTTTTATATATTTTTTCATAAATCTTTTATCAGCTCGGACCCATCCCTAAAAAGCTGCTAGCAACTATATCTACAAAAAGCAAAAAAAAAAAAAAAAATATTAAACCTTTAAGATATTCAATTTAAAAACCCTAAAGTTGTGTCCTTTTTTTTAAGTGCGCCTTGAAGAATATCTTCTAAATGTGGATCATTTAAAAAGATTTTTTTTTTCTTAACTTTTTCATAACTTTATGAATGTTCTTCGGTTCTATAATACATAGCTTGTGCAGCATTGTGTACCTTCCTATATTCGAGTTGTGCATACAAAACTAATTTACCTGTGTGCCTCTCTCTCTCTCACTGGTCCTATGAAGGAGCAATCTTCAAGAATGATTAATTGAAAATTTGTATTCAGGTCAGAATTGCTTGACAAAGCGCTTCCTTTTTCGGTAGGTAGGTATATATAGCCCCGAGCCTAGGTCCAAATATATCTACACAAAAGTCGGTAAAAGACGGAAAGAGCAATTATAGGCTCAAGAAAATGACATAAGGCCAGGCAGACAAAAAAAAAAAGAGAAGAAGAGCGAAAAAATAAGGCACTAAGTCAAAATGAAGACATCGTGGCGCGTTTATGGCCTCGGTCAGGACCCTTGGCAAAGCCATCGTAAAGTTGAAGGAAGAAGCTCCAAGGAAGAAAAAATTATTAATTTTCCTTCACAGTTCTATATACCAACCTACTATAGAACTAAAGCGGACGAAATGACGACGACGATGAGAAGATGGAAATTATTACAAAAGGCATCTTTGGCCCATCGTCCTTACGTGAGCAATTAGGGAGCAAGAATGGACGGACGAAAATCATCCAGCGATGAACAAAAAAAAAAACAAAAAATCCAAGATCCTGGCTAAAAACGTGCTTTGGCTGAATACCTGGCCTGATGCTGCTGATGCTTCATGCTTCTGCTATTGTGGGAGCTAAACACGAGACTACGATACTAATTAGTGGAATTCACCATCAATTTTTATAGGTCAACGAAGGACACAAACAAGGACCCAAGGAAGTTAAGAAAAGAAAAAAAAAAGTAAGAAGAAGTTAAGAATCTTGTGACTAATTAGTATGCAACCACCAGCAGAGCCGGTTCGTTAATATTAATTTTGGCAGGTTCTGCTGAAATGTCAGTTTTTCCTTTTTTTTTTTTTGTGGAAAACTTTAAGGAAAAATAAACAAATAAAGGAACACACAAACAGCAGTCAGCACTCCCACAACAACAGACATAATGGAAAAATTATTCCACATGAGTTGGAGTTGAGTTCTGGATCATGGAGTTGATACATTCACCAGCATCATGCAAGAGACGACGACGACAGTAATTTTTCACATTCGATCCTTTGAAAGGGCAATACTACTACATCCGGTGTCATTCAATCAATTGAATGCATCGTGACTAACGGTTGTATGTGCATATCGTATTTTCAATGAAAGTGAAAGGAGTTTGAGAAGTTCATGTTTGTCTTTGGGGACGAAAATTGAGAAAGAAAAAAAATCCTTTTTTTTGGGTGCTTTATAGTTTAGTCGAGTTCATTTATTAACAGTTTATGAGGGTGTCCCAGTAGTTTGTGACGCTTTCAATGAGTCTCCAACTCGTATGGAAAACTCGTGTGGAAATACATCTGGAAGCTTTCGGAAGTCTGACCTTGGATTGCTGTTGGATTGATAATGAAAGACTTGAGCTCCAAGTTCCAAGGCCGGCATCGACAAAGATTTGCTGAACATGGTGTTGGCAGTCGCAACGACAATGGCAATCCCAACTATGTTGGAAACCATTGGGTACTGTGACGTGTGAGAAATATTTTTGTCCGGTGCTGATCTGAAAGTATAGTTGGTCGGTTGCAAGGAATCATAGCACTTGGCTTTCCGAAGGGGCTTACTCAAGGATGGAAGAAAGGAAACACCTCCAAGCTCGCACCGTAGCAGTATACGTATCTCATGAAGATTAGAGAAGATCACCGTAGCTTGATAAGCGTAACTAAATATATCAACGCATTGGAGACAGAAAAACAGTCTACATATGATTGTTTTGCTCACAGATATCTTAGTTAACAACACCTGGTAAAAGACACAGACAGAGATCTGCTACTTTTGGTTGAGGATCAGTTCAAAAGGTGAAAGGAGTATTTTCAGTCGTTTTAAACCACGTCTTCGAAAAGAAATCTTTTCCGGAAAGGAAATAATTAATGATTAATGAAATATGGGTACGT
Organism: Syrphus vitripennis; assembly: GCA_958431115.1. Taxonomy (NCBI): domain Eukaryota; kingdom Metazoa; phylum Arthropoda; class Insecta; order Diptera; family Syrphidae; genus Syrphus; species Syrphus vitripennis. The sequence continues at coordinate 141,588,674 of OY288108.1, read as the reverse complement.
AGAAAGTTGTTATTCGGAAGATCACTATTTTATAATAATTTTTGAATTTGTTTTATGCTTTGCTTTTTATGTTAAATTTTTTGTAAATAATTTTTCTCTGGTTTTTGCAAATCTTATATGTTAACTTTCTTTTCTAAAGCTATTCAAATTAATGTACCTACCAAAAATGAATTATAAATAAATGAATGAATGAAATGAAAAAAATGAAATGAAAAATGTCAAAATGTCAATCTCCTAAGAAAAGAGGTCTAAAATTGCGAAAGCTTGAGAGGAATTTGTGTCAAGGTTTTAGCCAGAATCGTCTTGGAGCCAACCTCGAAGAATTCGAAAGGGTATAGAAGGCATGGACGATTCTGGAGTCGGTACAATCATGAATTGTACGCAATCTACCTTGAAGCAGACATAGTGACACAAATTAGGCTCGGTAGACTCCGGTGGGCAGGGTACCTAGCTCGCATGAGTGAAGAGGAGCCTGCTCGGAAAGTCCTTTGTGGTACATTCTATGGTAGACGGCAGCGTGGTAGACCATGCTTGCGCTGGAGAGATGGCGTAGACCAGGACGCCCGAAGCCTTGGGGTGCGCAACTGGATGGCGTCGGCTCAAGACCGGGATAGGTGGAGAGACTTGTTGAAGGAGGCCAGGACCGGACCCCGGTTGTCGAGCCGATGATGATGATGATGATAGAAGGCATGGGATTGCCAGACAGGTGCAGACAGGTATGCAAACAATTGAGCCAACCTAAAAGTAATTGAGGAAGAACGGTCGAAGAGCACAACTTGGAAAGAGTTGGAGAGAGCTGAAACACATATCCATCAGAAATCGTCCACGCATATAGGAGTAATGCTGCTCCTGTGTATCGTAACAGGGGGCTCACGGGGGACTTCAAGGACCTAAGACGGTGAGCAAGTAAGAAACTTTTTCGTAAAATTTTTCAAAAACGTTTGTCACCAATGTAAGAAATAGAAAATTTCATGCTCTACATTTCATATTTTTCGTTTTTTCAAAAGATCCAAGATGGCAGCCAAAAGATGAATTTCACAGAAGCGATAACATTATAAACTGCTGAGTCTGATTATAAATCCACTGGGCTAGTGTGCTGGATGGCTCCAAAAAGGATTCCCCCTGTTTACTCCTTGGCTCTACACAATGCACTGCACTGTGGCATTTGGATTCTCTAAGGAAATTGTTTTTGAATTGAATATACAATCATTATTATGGCATTCGTTTGCTTTGCTTGTGTGACTTTATACTCGTATTCTGGTTATCCTTTTAGTTTTATATGTGACATACAGAGGACATGTCATTGGCAATGCAGATCTAGTTAAAGACATATGATGTTATTTATATTTTTTTTTACGTACGTATGTGCGTGTTTGAAGAAGCTTAACTGCAGCATCATGTCGCATGTAAGCTATATACAGCAGTCAGCTTCCTCTGCACACAATAAATTCAATACCAAAGTGGAATTCAATCAATTCAGGACCATATAATATACAATATCTAAGATCTCTACATCTACTACTAGATCCCCAGACAAACAACGTCGAAAGCGATAGAAGTTTTGTAAAAGGAAAGTGGAGTCCTTGAATTTAGAAAATTTACCATTTGTCAGCGTCAAAGATATCCGTATAGGGTGGTGGTTGGGTTGGTTAGTGATGCTGTTTTGATTCCCTTTTTTTCATTTTCTACAATGTAAGAAAAAAACCGTCCTCCGTGTTGATGGACATCAAATAGAAGGAAAATGTTGAGGGAAACTTCTCCACCATATTTTTTGGTATGAGGTTCCCTTTTTTTTTGTTTTTGGAAAAGAAGTTTTCAAGTTGTGCGAAGTGCAAGGAAAAAGGTCTAGACTTTGTGATGGAGCTTTCGATTTTTACGGAAGTGAGATTCAGGTGAATTGCAATAAGATTTTTCAAACTTTAAAGCATTGAGAATGCAAATTCGATGTAATCGAAGTTCTTTTTGATTTTTTGATATACCAAAAAAAAAAAACTAGAAACCGTTAAAAGATATAAATAAGCGATCTAAGTGGCTGGAAATAAATCACCATTGTTTCTTAGGTGAATAGAATGAAAAATTAGGCGAAGAATTAAACAATTCCCATAAAGGGACCTTAGGATTCTCTATGTGGAGCTCAAATATGCAAAAAAGTTCGAATGTGAACAGCCGAGATGCGATTTGTCTAGACTTCCACACCTACCTTAAAAAATTTCCAAGGATGATCGATTGGACTTTTCGGGAAATATAATGAGGACAATGAGGATTGTCGTTCTGGTTTCGGATACCATTTGGTAACTAGGTTCATGAAACCGAAGAAGCGTCTTCTGCTGACGTTAACTACCAGAGGACACTACTAATGCAACAAAGAAACACGGTAGTTGAAAAACGGCTTTATAAATAGTCAATGATATAGATAAAAACCAACGCCTCAAGAAGTGTGCTTAACTTCAAGCAGAGGGTAGCAAGAGCATATATTTGAAACTGGGGGAAATGTCTGCACTGGTTGCTGATGCATGTAATGCTGTTCAGTAGATTCGAAGGTTTTACATGAAACAACAGCATTTAGGTGAGTTAATACCGAGATTCTATAGGCTAGTGTTATAGCTATTTTACGATTGCCAGGCCTATAAGTGGTATTTGGTTTTTATCTATTCAATTATTGCCCAACTGAGATTTTAGTCCAGACCCTAGACCAAGTTCTCTAAAAGCCATATGGACTACGCATTACGCTACCAAGGCCAGGTGATCAGATTCATCCCAGATTAGGTTTTATTGTTTCACAATCGAATTCAAAGCCAGCATTTTGACAATAACTAAACGTGCTGCTGTTATACATTCGTTGTCCAAGTTCCATTAACAACGTTTGAAACCATCTCACCAACAGTATTATGAAGGACTTTGAAATCAACAGTTTTCGAGGCTGTACTATAAAATAGCTGCACCAAACAGCGAAGAAGTCACCACAGTCAAAGAAGTTATTGCTGCGGTGAAGAATTACAAAAAGAATCAGAGATACCCTCGGAGTTTGGGGGGAAAAGATGGGATACATTGGGTCATGATTCTTGTTTCCAAAATAATCATTTCTAATCTAAAAAGGGAAGGGCGATATATGAAATTGCGAGAACTATCGTTCAATCAAATTGATATATGGCAACGAAGAGTTCCGGAAGTCTACGTGGAAATGATCGTGGATATGTACGAAAAGTCAAAACAAACGTGAGAAGACCCGCAGGAAGAGTTCTCAATTATTATTTATTCTCAAGAATAGGTGTGCACCAAGTAAGCGTCTTGAGTCCTTTGCGCTTTATTATATTCTTTGACTTCCTTCTTGACGAACACCAAAGGGAGCTATCATAAGTGAAGATCAAACATCCTTTCAAACGAACACTTGATGTATGGTTTGATGTTTTGGGAGCAAGTGTATACCAAAAATGACCGAAAACCTATTTTGATAATAATTTTCTAATTTACACGGGTATCTATGAATGAATCAGTGCTTTGGAAGTCTAATCATGGATCTGACAACAATGGCGAAGGATCTTGTGATGACGACATCAAACATCGCTTGAGCGTAAGTTGATAAAAATGCCAGGAAAACTCTGCCATCTTCCGTAATCAAAAAATGCACTTTGAGCTGAAAGAAACACAGCAGATGTTCGTCTAGCTCTTACATACGGTTAACAGTGTTTGGCAGCGTACAAGAAGTATGAGTGTAAACTGACGACAACTGAAATGGAGTTTCTTCGCATGACAGCAAGAGTGATAAAGTGTGATCGAATAGTAAGCAAGAAAATTTGAGGGAAAATTCTACTTCCGAAACACAATCTTGGAAAAAAAGAAGAAGTTTCAACACAATTGCAGAAGTCCTGGATTAAACAAATCCAAAGACGCCCTAAGACATAAAATTCATGTCTGTTAACTTCTGTCAATTCTAAAATATATATCTTGTGAAAATTATTATTCTCATCAATCATCACCAATGTTTTACTCTTCTGCCAAACACTTACTTACCAAACGGATTTAAAATGTCACAACAAATTTAGCACATTCGACAAACTTTTAAATTCAAGAAAATGTCGTCGCTTTCACTCTCTAAGCCACTTATTTTGTGTTCAACTACTTGTCGAAGAAAAAAAAAACACAAACAAAAACTCCAAAAAAAAGGACATTCCAAAAACATGATATTGTATCCCTGCATTAAATTTTATAAACGAAGTAATCCACTTTAAAACTCAACAATCCACTCTTCATGTTGCAAAATAACTCTCTGCGCTCTAAACCATCAAACCAGTTCAAGTCAACTAAAAGTCCTTACACAGTAAAAGGTCCTTTTCACAAAAACACACATACATTCAAATTTCTATAACAAAAATGGCCAAAAAAAAGAAGAAGAGCGACGGAGAAAAAAAAAGAATAATGGCGCAATTTTGTATGCAAATTGGATTTTGATCCGAATTCGATAGCCCACAATCGAAACCCAAATAAAAGAAAAAAAAAAACATCTCATATACCTTGATTTGTATAGGCTAGGTATTGATTTTGGTTTTAACCGCAAATTTATTCGAAAAATGAAAATAAACACAGACGCGCTTTTGTAAATTATCCTTTCCCTCTCCTCTCTCTCGTTCACTCATTTACAACATTTATCCTGATTTTTGAAATTCCTTTGTGAATCATAATTAACGTTATAATAAATTTTAATCTTGAAAACATATACCGCAGCAAGGCTTTTACCTTTCTGAGGTGTGGAAGGGGTTGGCAAGGAATGCTCACTTAATGTCTTAGCTTGAAAAGCAATTTACATCACCACGACTTTGTGATTTCGCCAAAACCTCTTTCCCACACAAAAATCCACCTGTACGTTGTACACACGAAAAGCATACACATCACATAGTAGTTCTTTTTTTTGGACCGGGACGTCACTTTACGTTGCGTTGTCGGCGTCGTCGTGTGAAACAGCAAAAAGGGTTATTCCATTGGTACACCCCTCTGCACTCTGTCCCAAGACTAATATACCTCCCAACACTGTTATTTACCCCCCACTAATCTTTTGCACAGTAATGGCTTTAACATGTTTCCTTGGAAACTTGTACACATGTTTGACGAGGTGACATTTTGGTTGTAGTGTTCCTTAAGGCTATTAGGGACAAGGAGTATATCTCTTTTTAGAGAGTTTTGTCCCATTTAACGGAAGGAAGTCAAAATGTGTCTTCTCTAATTACGTAAGTTTCTTGTAAGACTGTTATAAACTGACATACGAACAATATTCGAACCGAACCGGACACTCAGAAAGTAATAATGAAGATAAAATTCCAAAAATGACCAATATGATGATCCTTCGGGAGTTTAAAAAGGACATTTAGTCAACCACATCTACCCAAGACATCTCCATATAGCTATAACCCTATGTTTGTTTAAAAAAAAAAATACAACTTGTGTTAACATTTTATGACAAAAATTTCCAATCGTGAGACACCAAATTTTTGGAAAATACCGTTGAGGAGAAAATTCGTTAACCCCCGGTCACGTTCTTCTCACATCCATATGTATGTACAGAAAAGTATATGTACGGACGCAAAGGATATACCATAAATATCCTGAAATAATTGAGAAAGTTTTATACTCTCAAACCCCCATAGCAGTGCTTAAACTGTGATTTGGTCCTTTTTCCAAAAAACTTGGGGGGATATAACTAAATAACAAAAATAGAAAGCAGAAAGAACAAAAAAAAAAAAAAAATCAGAGATTTAGTCTTCTATAAGTATGTTTTTTGGGTATCCCCGTTTACGACTGTGTCATACAAGAAAGGCTAAAACTGCTCTCTACTGACAGCCCAGCATCGACACACAAAGGACTTGAAGTTTCTTCTCTTGTGATGCTGATTCTGATGCTGTGATGGGGGTTATTGTCCTTAATATGTCATAAAGCCATTTCAAATTGGCAATTTACGTCGCATTTATTTCACGAAGTGTTTACAGGATGTTTTGATTTTGTTTCGTTGTTTTTTTTGTCATTCATTCCTATTCGGAAATATAAATACTATTTGACACTTTGAATGGGGAAATTATTTGGAGATTTGATTTTTTTTTTAGTACATTTTGGGGATTAGGAAAAGCAGACAGACAGATAAACAGATATATGTAGGTATTAAAGGTATTGGTGGTAGGTGGACGCAAGAAGTCGGGGAGTTTAGGGCATTTAAGCATATCATCTATTTGTATTAATTGATGAAGAATAAAGTTGGTAGACTAGAACTTTTTAATGCTCAAAATATCACGGAGTTAAAATTTTCAAAGGCATCGTGAAATAATTCCAAAATGAAATAATTCCCCAAACAAAAAAATAAATAACTCCCCAAAAATTTATACTGAAAACATGATTGTTAAAAAATTAAATAACTCCTAAATTGAGGAGTTATTTAATTGATTTTGGGAAATTATTTCATTATAAACGTCGGGAGTTTTTCATGATGAAATATGTCTCCAAATTAAGGGACTTATATTTCATTCTTTTATTTTCCAGCTATTGTTTCTTCTTGTGATGAACTCACACAACTTTTTCATACCTTTCATGCACGCTGAGCGGTTTGAAAATTGTTGCTAATTTTTAAAAATAATGTGACGTTTGGATCATTTATGTAGCAATCAAAATATCTGGAATGACACCCCTTCCTATTCAGCACAAAGCAAGATCAATGCTCTATTTAAACTGTTAAACGCGTGAAGATCGAGTTCGACGTCAATTATGTCTTCAAGGTGGTCTCTTACTCGCTCCAGGATACTTATGGCTATTTCATTGGCTTTTTAGAGGGAGTAAGCAAATTCCCCTCCAATTTTGGTTTTGCTTAGGAAATCCTTTCTTGAGATTGACAATGATTCCCTTTTTCAATCTTCAAAAAACTCTCAGTTTCCCAAGCTCTCTTAATGCTTGGGTGCATCAGCAGCTGACTCCATGTTGTTGGCACTGCATCAAGGCTAACCGCTTTGTTGTCTTCAGTGCTAAGATTGCAGTAAAGGTTTCATCTCTTCTGGCTGGGGCACTGCTAGTTACATTGTTGAACTGTTATGTGGGAGTTTGGGTTCACTGTGAAAAATGCGGAGGAAAAAATACACAGAAAAGTAAAACCTTCCATCTTTTTTACAGTCAATTAAAATAAACTAAAAATGGCAACAATAGTTTGCAACAACCAACTTGTAGAAAGAAATCGATATTTTTTGTTTGAATTGAGTAGCGAGTGCTGCATGGTGCTGCAATGACGCGTCTTTAATTTTGTCGGTCACTAAAAATGCAACCAAAGCTACAATGTTTGAACATTGTGTAAAAACAGCTGCTCATTTTTTTTTCAAAATAGGTTAGGTGGAAATTTGGAATGAAACACGGTTATGTGTGAATCATTAGTTCACCAAGTCCAATTACATAGTGTCTTCTACAGGTTGACTAACGATCGTCCTTGATTCGGTGAGTAATTTTGATCCCGTTTTTTCATAAGAGAACTTTGTTCAGCGATAAAGCTCACTTTTGGTTGAACGGCCACGGCAATAAACAAAAATTCTTTATTTGGAGTGAAAATAATCCTCAAGTGTATGTTGAAACACCTTTACCTCCAGAAAAACATAACGATGCTGACCAGAATGTTACAGTCAATGGCAACCAATATAGTATGTAGATTACTTACTTGTTCGTTCCTCAATTGAACAACTATGATATAAAGGAGCCGAGGTTTCAACAAGATGGCGCAACATGTCACACAGCTCGTGCCACAGTTGATTTGATGAGTGAAACTATTGATAAACGTATAATTTCACGATTTCGGATCCGTAAATAGGCCTCCAACATCTAGATTATTTTCCGCGGGGATTCTTGAAGTTCCTAATCTACGACGATAAGCCCGAAAAAATCGATTGGACAACAGAAAGGAAAGTTGAAAAATCATCAGATTAAATTACCTCCGAGCCAGCCGTGGTGGTCATATGCCAGAAAAAATGCAAAGAGATCATCTTTGGAATAAAGTCAATTTCATGTCAATTTTTTATTTCGTCATCATCATCATCGGCTCGACAACCAGAGTCCGGTCCTGGCCTCCTTCAACAAGTCTCTCCATCTATCCCGGTCTTGAGCCGACGCCATCCAGTTGCGCACCCCAAGGCTTCGGGCGTCCTGGTCTACGCCATCTCTCCAGGGCAAGCATGGTCTACCACTCTGCCGTCTACCATAGAATGTATCACAAAGGACTTTCCGAGCAGGTTCCTCTTCACTCATGCGAGCTAGGTGCCCTGCCCACCGGAGTCTACTGAGCTTAATTTTTGTCACTATATCTGCTTCAAGGTAGATTGCGTACAATTCATGATTGTACCGTCTCCGGAATCGTCCTTCCTCACATATGGGGCCAACAATTCTCCTTAAGACTTTTCTCTCGAACGCGGCTAAGAGGTCGGAGTGTCTTTTGCTAAGCACCCAAGTCTCGGATCCATACGTGAGTACTGGCAGGACCATGGTACAGCAGCAGTTTTGAAGTTATGGTGAGATTTCTGGATTTGAAGAGCTTTGACAGACTATAGTAGGCTCTGTTGGAATTGAGCAGCCGCCCGCGTATTTCTTCTTCTAAATTCTTATCGGCAGCTAATATTGACCCAAGGTATTTGAAGAATTGCACCACTTCAAATTCGTGCTCCGCTACCTTGATTGTTTGACCAACTGTTCTTCTCGCATTCGACGCCACCATGTACAATTTTTTATTTACCTCCTCAAAAAAACACCCTATTAACACCTTTAGTATGGATACTTTTTTTTCAGCTATATTCAGGATTTGGAAACCTATCATCCTCTTTTCTATCACATTCAATTCAATAAATGCTCAATTAATTGAACACAATTTTATTTATATTTAGTTAATAATAATCAAAAACTAATTACAATATACCTGCACTCTCTGTTTGCATAATTAAAATATTTTTTTTTTTGTTTCAAAGCTTAAATTTACTACACTTTATCTAATATACCTACGACTACCTCTACGAATATTAATTGAATTTTCAACAAACAAAAAAAAAAATCTATGAGTATAATTTTATGGATTCCATTTGCTTGCTAGTTGCACTAATTACATTTCACTTCATATAATATACGAGTATATTCACATCTCGTAAAAAAAAAAAAAATGTATTCGCTCAAAAAACTATCTAAATATTTTCATTTCATTCATATATTCCGGAAAAAAAATAATTATTCTTCATGAAGTAGCGAGGAACAAAAGGAGAGAGAAATAAAAACAGTTAGTTTAGTATAAAGAGTATAGGTAGTTGTTGGTACCAGGGATGGGGAAAAATTCGTGTGTTTACTCACTGCGACTACCGGAACATCCGCATATGGTAATTCCAAAACCATGTCCGGCTAGCGAACAATCGCAACAAACAAGTGCCACACAAATTACGCTCATGAATGCCACACCACAAACACACTCCAACTATACAGTTTTGGTATCACCAACAGTATCAGAAGGAATAACGGTATAACTTCAATGTTGTATAAAATTTGAAAATAAAAATAGCAAAAACAAAAAAAAATTAAAAGTAACAACAAAATTTTTGAATATCAAAGGGACCTTACTCTGGTTTGTGATACAACTCGGAAGCATAACACCAGAAGCATTTTACTTCGGAATGAAGGACAATAGGAATGGGTTGGGATGGAATGGGATGGCTCAAACATATATCTAAATGCTCTCTGCCATCGCACGAGAAGGACAAAAACAGAAGGTCGACCAACTGGCCTCTACAACGAGTGACAATATGTTAAAATTATGTTTTTCTGCATTCGTATACATCAGGCCGCATAAACCAAAGGACTCTCTAGGTAGGATCCAGAGGGGCGTGTATCTATATCGCGCGCCTTTCACTGTTTTTTCCCAACCGAATAACAACAACAACAACTATCGCAAACACACCAGAACCGAAGCAGAACCACCAGAGAGAGAGAAGATATTTGCAACTAAATTAATTGAATACATAAATGTCAGCTCGAGCTTTTCCATTTCGTTGGACGTAATATATGAGTCTGGCCGCATCCGGCTAGGTTCCGCTGCTTCTTCCTGCTCGTCTCTTGAGCCCTTCTTAAGCCGATTCATAGCATAAGAGAACTAACCATTTAGTCTTATGTCCTCCTATAGTTTTGTTGCGCTGACTGGTGTCGGTGTGGCGATGGCGGGTGGTTATACTTTTTGCCTTAAGATGACTGCAACTCGTTCTTCTTGCGAGGGATTAAAATATTGTAAATCAATTTTTCGGCAAAGGATATGAAAGCCATCCTTTGAAGGAGTGCACGAACCTTTGGAACTAATTAAATTGCGTGCAATTAACATTACTGTCTGGTCGGCCAGGACTTAGTTTAGGGGGTGTTCATTGTTCAACTCTTCTCCATCCCCTTTCCCCTGCCCCATCTCTTCATCTAATAATATTTTGGTTAGTGAGAAAAAAGGCGAAATGAAACCTTTGGCAAATTCACACGTTTGGGGTGATACTTTGTAAAATTAATGGCAAACTTATATCCTTGTTGAGTTGGTGTATGGTGGGTTAGTCGTCGGATCCTCCTCCTGGTGCGGCAGAGGTGGTGGTGGAAATTTCTTATTCCATCCACGATTCACTGTTATGTGTACACAGCGAGCACATGCATGCAGCAGCGGCAGCGGCAGCGGCAGCGGCAGCAGAAGCAGCATATGTGTGTCATAATAATGAAAGACATTGTGTAAGGATATTATACCGCAATGGTGGTCTATCATCTAGGATATCAAACTAACAAGCCAACCATGCAGAAAGGATTTTATGAAGCAGTTTTATTTTATAAGCACCAAGGACATGAGTATGAGGTGAGCTATAGAACCAACCATATAAGTTGGGGACCATAATGTGGAGCGTGGAGGTGGCTGGTGGCGCGATGCTAAGGACGTGACTTGCTGCATTATTAATACCATAAAAATTGTTTTCCCTTTCGGAGAGGATATATACACAACATTTATACTATAGGAGGAAATCGGAAGACGGAGGAGACAAAAACCTATATAGGCGAATCTTTTCCTCTTCTAATAAGCTGACATGCACATACATTGCTTCATTTAGTTTTTAGTAGAACGAAGACAGCAAGGATGTGGTGATGAAGAACAGAAGAACAAGGCTTTTGTCTATCTCTATCTCTACATACATATATAAGAGAGTCCTTGTCTTGTTTTTGCCTTGCCACAGGATGATATGACGATGAGATTCTATGTTGCTGGATGCGGTGGCTTGTTGGTGGTGTTCGGTGTATTGGAATAAATTCGGAAAAACTCGCCTGTTGTGGCATATAGTGTTAATAACATTTTTATTCGTGACGGGATTCTATATAGTTTTTTTTTTTGTTGTTTTCTTCATTGTGGAAAACAAGACGATTTATTTTAATTATTTTGCAGAGTCAAGGATTTTCTCATTCAATTAGAATTCATTTCTTAATTTTGTTCTTGGGGTTAGATATTTTGTAGAAATGCACTGTTGAATAAATTTTTGAGTGTACGAACTCTTGTTGCTTCTTGATAACAAGTTTTTAAGTTTTTTTTTTTCAAATTTAACAAATTAAATATCATAAGAGGATAAGAGTGATTCTATTTTAATTAAAAATAGGGAGGTATAGGTTACGTTGGAGAACTTTGTATAGGTATTCTTTTTGTATTTGGGGTTAGGATTTGGTTGAAAGTGTATATGATGATGCAACAATTATTATTCCCGTTTTTAAATAATTTCCGTTATTTTTTTCAAACTTAAACAATAAATTGGTGATATGCGTGCACCAGCAAATTAAAATGGCAAAAAATGTGATGCAGTTTTTCTTATTAATTTTGAAGATCATACTATTGGATATGTACTGTGCATGTTGAAGTTCTAAGAATACGAAGACATTTTTGTAATATTTATTTTGACTTTTTAAGTATTATTTTTACTAGATATCTATAAAAAAATGAAGATAAAAACGTCAGAAATGTCGAGAAAAAATTCTTAAGAACGTTGAGCTCAACAGCATAGCGGAGCGTTTTAAAATTGATTTGAGACTTGACACTTTCAGCTACGAGAAAAAACTCAAAAACCAAGTTTTAAAATTCGGATTCGGTCCAGAACCTTTCAAATGGTATAAGCTTGAAAAAAAAATATTTATGTTGCTAAACTGAAGATGCTACATATGTAATGTATCGAAAACATAAAAATAAAAAGAAAGAAAATATCCATCCGTTTTCAATTTGAATATTGAGTTTTCAAAAAAATATTTAGTTTTCAGAAATCAAGAAATTTGAAAATATTCATACCATTTAAACAATTTCAACCCGCTTACGACTGTTTTTTGAAAATTATTCCTTGACCTGATATTTTAATTAATTTCTTACACTAAAACAATTTCAATAGTTAAGAGAATTTTCAATTTTAAGTTCGAAATTTGAACAAAATTATACAGGCAGACAGACAGACAGAATTTTTTTTTTTCAAATACATTATCTTTGAAGATCTTAGTCATCGAGTGAAGACAAAGAAATATTAAAGCCTTTGTCTTTGGCGTCTATAGAAAGCATGATATTCAAATTGTCTACAAATTTAGTATCATTTTCTTGCCAGTGTTTTAAAATTCTTGTCAAGTTGAATAATTAAAGAAATGTACACTTAGGCGTATACGTACTTTTTTAATTTCATAACATTTTTGAACTATTTTCTTAGGTTGGAAAAACAAACATGTGGTTGTGTGATTCTTTAGTGCTCCTGTAGTACAATCATTGTAATTCTAGAAATTTAAGACACACAAAATAAAAATATCACGTAGTTCCTTCCAGATTTGAATCAAAATAACCGTACCGCGGTTAATTTTTTTAATTGGGCTTTTTGGATAATCAGAATTTTCTCAAAAAACCTAACCAATGGAATCATTTTTTATTTACTTTCGATTATCTCAAAAACGGTTCATATGATTGTAACCAAAATTTTTATACAAAATCTCAAATTTATAAAAAAAAATTCAATAATTAAATGCAAAATATTTTTTTTTTGAGTTTTGAAAAAAAAAGTAAAATTATTTTTTTAAAATTAAATATTTTAAAATCGGCACAGCACATATTTTTTAAATTTGATGCCATAATCACTTTTCAATACCATCTTTAAGAATATGAACAAAAATAAAATAAAATAAAATAAAATAAAATAAAATAAAATAAAATAAAATAAAATAAAATAAAATAAAATAAAATAAAATAAAATAAAATAAAATAAAATAAAATAAAATAAAATAAAATAAAATAAAATAAAATAAAATAAAATAAAATAAAATAAAATACTAAAATATAATGTTAAAAAACCATTTTCAAAAATTTAAATTTTGTAGAAAACGGAACCGACAATTTTGTCATTATACACTTTTTCAAAACGATGTAATCGCACAAAGGAGCAAGTACGTTTGACCCAGTCGTGTATTTTATTAAATAATTGTTTGGTTTTTTTGTGGCCCTATATACATAACTTCACTTTTATAACAACTGAGATTTATTTAAACCAAAATACCCCACAGTTCCGCCCAAATGTGTTCTTTAATTTAAAATTGAATGTTATAAAGTTAAAATTGAATATAATCTTAACTTTTATTTGCAACAATAGAAATTTATTATTGCCATGGGATAATTTTCCAAGTCTTAAAACCATAATTGAATTCAAGATTATACCAAACTGCACCACAAGTGGAGAATATCAAGTTCAAAATTATGTGTCCCCTTTGAAGAAGAAGAAGTACGAACGAAGTCCTCGCTATACTTGCCCCAAACCGCTCTGACCAATAAAACTCCAGTTTATTATACACAGCTCCATTATCGTAAAATAAAGCCAAACCAAAAGAAGAAACACAAAAAATAGGAAATAAGAAAGAAAACCTCGAATTGTTGTTTCATTACAGACAAGGAGCACATAATTTACGTCATATTCTTAAGGCACGTGCGTTCAATTCAATTCAACCCATTATCCTTTCATCACACTCCCACTCTCCATAGCGTCAATCTTGCCGCTTATACTCCTCATCTTGATGATTGCCACTTGAAATAAAATAAAATAAAAAAAAAATGAAAATGAAAATAAAATAGAAAACGAAGGGCTTATTTGAAGAAACTTCAAGAATAAAAGAAAAAAAAAATAATTCTGAGAAAAATACAATGAGCGAAGGAGCGAGTCGTCCACAATTGATGAAAAACCATAGAAGAAAAAAAAAATTATTATCCTCTGGATTAAGTGCCAGATGGATCATTAAGCATAAAAGTAACTCATACAACGGCTGCTGGCGCACTTGTTAATAATTTATTGTGTTCTCCGGGATATTACATACTTCCTGTTCCCGATCCTGGCTACCATTCCATTTTTCCATTCCATCCCATCCCTTCTGTCCTGCCAGTCAGTGGTTGCGAACTGTATATTGTATGAGTGTTTTTCATACACGCACTCCTCCACTTCACAATGAGACGGTAGAGTGTTTTATTATCCTTTCCAGATGGTTTACAGGCGAGAGGTGCTGTGTAAATTGTCACAGTTTTCATTTTCAGTTTTTGAGAAGCAACATGGCACCATCACGATTGCCTGGTCTAGCCTGATGGTGATGGTGATGGCAATGGTGGGTGGTTTGTGTGGAAGTCGTTTGCGAATTAAATCCTCGATAAAGTCCTTATATACAAAAGGAGGCGAGGATGTGTGATAAAGGGGCCAACACATGAGTAACTCCTTTTTTGCACCTCAGCTCAGAACTTGGAACTTGGCACCGGGTAGGTAGAAATATTCAGAAAGAAAAATCTGACACCCTTTTCTTTCTGTTCTTAAAGCCGTTACGGTAATTTATGAAAGGTTTTTAATTTAAGTTAGCTTTTGTGATGTCAACTGTAAGTAAGAGTGTGTGGATACAAGGAGTCTTCCAACACCTTATTCATCATAAACAAAGGAGTATTACCTACTTTTGAAGAGTTTTTTTTTACTTTTAATAATTGATCATGGGTTCATTTCATTAAGTTTATCCAGATTCTGGAACTGATGGGTTACAAAATTTGTTTTTTTTTTGAAGCTCAAGAAATATGACCAATTAAGAACCTTGAGAAAAAATAATGAGATTTGTAAAAAGAGAGACACTCTCAAAGACAAAACAAACAATCTTTAAAAAATCAAAGTTCCTTGCTATACTAGAAAAAAAAGGTAAAGAAACCTTTCAAAAACTTATAACTATAGTACCATCAGGGACTTCGGTGAAAACGTCAATGAGGAATTCAAAGAGTCTAGAAAAAATCATTTGCATGGAAGGGGGTTATTTGAGAGGCAAAGTTATTGTGTATCAAGCGGGACATTTTGACAAGTTAGGAGTTTTACCATAAACATGCGTGTAAGAAAATGGTACATTAATCAAAAGAATGAAATGTCAGAAGTAATGAATTCAAGAATTTTGGTTAATGAACATCATGGGCTATTTTGACAATTTCCATCAACAGCCAGTGCAGATGTTTCATCCGGCTTCTTCAGGCAGAACTGACACACTTAGGCCAAGGATCAATGTGACACCATTTAGAGACTTTCTCTTTACTCGTTTAAACATTTCGAGCTCCTTATGAAGAGTGATAAACTATCGATGTGAAGATCGCTGGGATCGTTAAAATAGTATTCCAGCAAGTCTTTGGGATAGAGCAGGGCAGATGGGTAAATGTGTTCATCCCCTTCCTAGTCTATACAGCTTCAGCAGGAATCCTTAGAGAATACACAAAACACCCAGCCTTGCTGCAAGCTTCCGAATATAACAATTTATGCAATCTAACAGGAAAACAAGCTTTTAGATCGCCTAAGGTCAGATCACCAAAAGTTTGTTATTCTAATAGCATCCTGCACTAGCATGAGCCTGCATGTGTACCAATATTCGCCATACCATAGCGAGATTATCAGCCTTACAATTGTCTAGTATGTTCCTGCTGACGGGCATCCAGAATAGATGAACATTGAACAGCTGCACCATCTCCGCGAGAGATGATTGGCAGCTGAAGGCTATCCATGGGCTTGTGAAGACTTAAAGGCAGCTTGACTATCAGAAAAAATGGATATCAGTAGGTGATATTACGTTTCGCTTAAGCGAAGACAAAACTACAATGGTCACTAAAATTTCCACTTGGGACCTGCTGCAATGATTAGGAAGGCTAAGTTTAAGTTTGTCTAAGTAGACACCACTCCCACTCCCGTATAGAAATAAATGCTATCATCTTCCAGGAATTTCATGTCCTCCCAGACTGATCTGGAATGGGTATGGATACATGAAAGCTAACTGGAGTTGATTGATAGTGTAGGGATTGTTTCAAGAAAGTTGTGTGAGAATGCTTTTTGTCACTATAAACACAAGCTGAAATAGCAGTTGTCACTATAAACACAAGCTGAGATAGCAGTTGTCACTATAAACACAAGCTGAGATAGCAGTTGTCACTATAAACACAAGCTGAGATAGCAGTTGTCACTATAAACACAAGCTGAGATAGCAGTTGTCACTATAAACACAAGCTGAGATAGCAGTTGTCACTATAAACACAAGCTGAGATAGCAGTTGTCACTATAAACACAAGCTGAGATAGCAGTTGTCACTATAAACACAAGCTGAGATAGCAGTTGTCACTATAAACACAACCTGAGATAGCAGTTGTCACTCTGTACACAAGATTGGTACGTCCGACCTCAAGCACAACTCGAATTCTACTGCATTTTATATTTCTACTTAATAATATTTTTTGTAGCAAGTGAGTGTGAATTATAATGTGATAGAAAAAATCCATACTATGGAAATACATGGCCTAGTATAGTGGTCTGGTGTGTGTGTGCATAGTGTCCATATACCAATGCGTATATATTGGTATAGTGTCCATATACCAATACCAATATTGATCTACTGTGCAGAGGATTTCAGTCCGCAGTACTCACAGCTGTTTGTTTACAGAATATATTCAGGGGTGCCAGATGAAGCAGTCCATTAAGCGCTGCGGAAGAAGTTGTGTGAAATGACCTGCTTGTGTATATAGACTTGATGATTGCTTTCTGCCACTAGTGATGAGGTTAATAGTTCCCATACATGTTCCTTGTATACTGCCTGAAGTTGGACACACTTCTTATTTTCTTTTTTCGTGCAACGCCTGTGAACTAATCCGAAGCTCTTAAACTATATTATGAAAGACGAGCACCTTGACCAAGCTTTGAAAGTCGATCATTTTTCATTTTATGTGTACTGAAAAAGGCTTCACCTTTTTTTATTTCCAGATTGTACCATTTGATCCTCTCTTTGTTTTTTGTCTTCGTCGTTTCTATAAAATTTCTGTTGCTTCTGTTGCTTCTGCTGCTCCTGTTTTCGTTGTTTGACCTCATCTGTTACAACTTTAAGGTGTTACTGTACGTCACTAGTCTCGATTTGGAGTTATTTGCCAAGTTGTGATTTATCCTCTTCTGACAAATGGTTTTCACAAAAAACAAAATTGTTCCAATTATTAAATTGTTTTTAAGTGTTGCTTTTGTCGCTCTTCCTAAAAAACTAATTATTTTCTTAATGCTTATTGAAAAATTAACAGTTTTATTTTTTTAAACACTTATGTACAACAAAATATAATTCTTAATCTAATTCATTCAGCTTCCTTAAAGTTAATTTCTGACAAAAGTGTTTTAATTACCAACGATCATTAAGACTTTCCTTCAAACTCCTCTGCATTCTTCCTATTAAAAAACTTATTCAATAAACTGCTGCTCATTAATCTTCGCTTATGCAACAACACGCATGAATTTAATTAGCTCAGATAGAGTATAGCTCCTTCCAACCATTTCCACTTCATCAAAATTTCAAAAACCAAAGTCTGCTAAATATTATGTCTGTCGTCTCAAAGGAAAACAAAAATAATCATCAAATTATGATAAATAATCCTTAAAGGATACACTACCTCATACAAAAATATATCCC
Source organism: Syrphus vitripennis (assembly GCA_958431115.1). Taxonomy (NCBI): domain Eukaryota; kingdom Metazoa; phylum Arthropoda; class Insecta; order Diptera; family Syrphidae; genus Syrphus; species Syrphus vitripennis. The sequence continues at coordinate 141,570,680 of OY288108.1, read as the reverse complement.
ACCCGAAAGCCTTCCTCTCTTCCACCTCTCTTCTACTCGTTGATACAATACCTACCACGTGGCTCAAATTTCCGCACAATTTATGAATGAAACACATACAATGTCGAGTCGAGACGACCATGTCAGTTGTCAGCGCAAGGATTATAATGCTTCAAAAATGAATGGAAAACAAAAATGATACTCAATAAAGCAGTCATAACTTTGACAGGAACTCTTAAAATTTGACAACTCACCGCGTGTCAGGGGAGTCTGAGTTTGTGAGGATAGAAAGTTGGTATCTAAGTTAATATGGCGGGTCGCAATTCGGAGCACGCCAAATGGGATCACTCTCTCACTCACTCGCACTGTACATATACATAATAACAAACCACCGCAAAATGTTTGATTGATTAAAAAGGAGCATGCTAGTAACACATAAGGACTAAAGGACTTTGGAATATGGAGACTAAAAATATCGAGCATACATATAAGAAAAGCAAACAATAAAAGCACCAACAATGCTTTTTTGTTTGTTTTCGTAATTAGGGTGAAGGTTGGTTTTAGGTAAATTAATATTCACGCATTTGAAAAAGGATCGACTTTTGTGTCTGCTTCCTGATGGGTCTGTATTATAAATATATGGGTCTGGGGCTCTGCTGGGAGATCCGCCTTCTGCCCAAACCATTTCGTGTGGATGAATCGTTGTTATATTGTGATATTTTGACAGACGAGTTGTTGTCTTTTTTTTTTGTGGATTGTTTTTTCTTACTTATATGGGCTACGTTTTTTGGAGAAATCATAAATTGATATATCAAAAGGCTTTACATTTTTAGCATTTACATATACACAAGGGACTATGTGGGAGTAGAATATGTCATGCCAGAATCACACAATGGGGGTGCTTTTGTGGTTTCTTTTATGGTTTTATAATAGAATGAGCAAGAACAATCGATAGATTTTGATTTTGTTAAGATAATATATTTTTGAATTATTTTGAAGTTACATTTAGCTCTGTAGTATAAAATACAATTCTTGAATCTTGTTATCAAGAAATAAAATTAAATTTTAAGAATTTAAACAAAATATGTGAATGCATGAACGAGATAAAGGTTTTTTTTCAATAAGAGGTGTTGATCTGAATAGCTCGCTATTTAGGTAGTTGTCACTTTTGAAGCTGTCACATTTGACAAGTAGAAACTATGCCCTTAATAAAAATGAAACGGTACACGCTTCAACATCGCATTTAAATTATTACAATTCACTATAAAAATGTGTGAACATTTTGGCAGAGACGGTTCCTAAAACTAAAAATGTTTTTGGTCGTCGTGAAGCACTTTGTCGGACCGCGATTCAGAAATTGGTGGACAAATTTGAGCTGTCGGGACAAGTAAGAGTTGTGAAGAATTAAACCCATACACGTCGCTCAAGAACAACTGAGAATAATGCTGCTGTAAGCTGTAGGCCAAAGTGTTTGTCCATTCTTCGTCGTTCTTTTAAGTTGGGCATTCCAAAAACGGCATTACACCGTATGTTGCATAAAGACGTAGGTCTTAAGGCTTAAAAAGTTCAGCTAACAGAAGAACTCAAGTCGGCCGATCATCAACGACCTCAACAAACTTTCCTCTTTATATTGAAATAAGCATCCAAATTTTTATCTCAGAAAATGGCATTTCTTTTAATATCAAAATAAAACCTCTTATTCGAAAACCCTGTACATGGAAAAAAACCCAGGCTGGTCTGCGGCCTCAACCAACAAGGCAGCTCTGTCCCTAGGTAACCATCTTCAGGTACACAAGATGGTTGATTTACGTTTTTGCATATGTGCGCCATTTTGGCTGTGTCGAACTCTAAGTGAGTCTTGCCGGGGTGGTGCGTTGATATCAATACGCTCCAGGTGCCACAGCCATCTTCATCATCATCATTATCATCGGCTCGACAACCGGGGTCCGGTTCTGGCCTCCTTCAACAAGTCTCTCCACCCCAAGGCTTCGGGCGTCCTACGCCATCTCTCCAGCGCAAGCATGGTCTACCACGCTGCCGTCTACCATAGAATGTACCACAAAAGACTTTCCGAGCAGGTTCCTCTTCACTCATGCGAGCTAGGTGCCCTGCCCACCGTAGTCTACCGAGCTTAATTTTTGTCACTATGTCTGCTTCAAGGTAGACTGCGTACAATTCATGATTGTACCGTCTCCGGAATCGTCCTTCCTCACATATGGGGCCAACAATTCTCCTTAAGACTTTTCTCTCGAACGCGGCTAAGAGGTCGGAGTGTCTTTTGCTAAGCACCCAAGTCTCGGATCCATACGTGAGTACTGGCAGGACCATGGTACAGCAGCAGTTTTGAAGTTATGGTGAGATTTCTCGATTTGAAGAGCTTTGAGAGACTATAGTAGGCTCTGTTGGAATTGAGCAGCCGCCCGCGTATTTCTTCTTCTAAATTATTATCAGCTGCTACTGTTGACCCAAGGTATTTGAAGGATTGAACCACTTCAAATTCGTGCTCCCCTACCTTGATTGTTTGACCAACTGTTCTTCTCGCATCTTAGCAGCTCGTTATAAGTCTGCTGACCTGGTCGACGCCACTGATGCCAAAAACCATTGAGCAGTTTAAGAAGTCAATAAAAAGTACTTATAAGCTAAAGTGTAAAATTTTTGGTCAAATGTTTTTTTTTAGCAGATACTTGTCAAAAGTAAATAGTCCACATCTTATGTTTCTACCATAAGTAGTGCATATCAATCACCGCTGCCGTAGAGAAAAAACCTTGAAGGGGCCCTTAGTCATTTTAAGTCGAATTTGTTTTCGAGTTATAACTGTTTTATGATTTTTAGTCTTTCTTCATTAGACTGGTTCTTACTTTGAACGATAACGGTTTTCCCAAAATTTGTTGCTTTTTGAATATTTTTTTAATTCCTATTTAGTAAAATGCTCATACATACCAAAATGTAATTTTAGAAGTTCATTGTTTGAGTTATTAATCATGGAAATAGCTAATCAACCGATTTCAGTCGGTTAGCGCAGTTTAACAGAACTTCCAAAATGTACGTTAGAAATTAGAAAAAAGTGAGAAATAGTCCAGAAATGTTGAGCACCAGCTAGGTTTTAAGTACTGGAAGCTCAGTATGCTCAAACAAAATAACTGGTACATCAGTATCGATTTGAGGATTCTAAATAAGCAACACTGATTTATCAACCAGCCATTTAGTCAATTTTTGTGTTCCAACAGTATAAATCACTAGCTATTCTCACATTTTCTATTTATTTTAAGAAAGAAAACATTGTCTTTGTCTTGAGCTAAGAAAAAATAAAATTACATGAAGGAGACAAAAGACAACAAACCCAACGGTAAATGACCATAACCACCATTAAACGTCCATCCACACTGCCAATATGGTTAGACTAAAGCTTAACTGCCTCCGTTTCAAAACAACTTTCATTCCACCATCCTGCCTTTAAAAGTTCTTCGACAATATTGGTTAGGTACCTACTTACTTCAAATCTCTATAGTAAATCACATAGTAGAAAAATAGGTATTGAATAAATTTTCCTCTCCCCATATTGTTTTTTCCATGAACACAAAACGATTCAAATCCTTGAATTGAAACAAACAAAGCAACAAAAAAAAAAAGAATATCAAAATGGATCTATATAAGTTTTGCTAGTGTCACCAACGCGTCGCCACCGCAAATGTGCGCGAAAATCCAAAAACGCGACAAACTGGGATTTAAGTTTGAAAAGAAAAATCTCAGTTGACGCCACCAACCGGCACCAAGAAAAAGTGTGGAAGGGAAACAACAACAACTCAGTAGCGGAAAACTGTCACCCCTTTTCCAATGCTGACGCTGGCTGCCGCGAATACAATACCAAAGACTGGGAGTAATTTCAATCGTGTGCCATTGTTTCCCATAACTGCTGAAGTGCTGAAAATAAAAAAAAAAACAGAAACCTCATCTAGCCAGGATCTAGAGCTCCCTCTGTCAAGGCTCAACGCCCCATTCACATTATCGGCAGCCGCCGAAAAGAACTGTAACGTCTGCCAACGACAACAGATTTTCCAATGAGATTGCCACCGTTATACGATGCTGTGCTCATCTCCAAACCCTCTTCTCCTTCCATATCACCATATAGCCACACCGCATATCCTTTAAAATGTAAATCGAGGATTTGTGAATTCGTTTTTATTGCCTGGTAATGCGACAATATCCTTTAGAAGAGATACTCTTCTTTTTTTTTGCATTCTATCGTAGATCCTTCTTTATTTAGGTTTTTTTTTCTCGTGAATGACATTGGATTTGAAAAGGCGTCGTCGATGGTTATTTTTTTTTGTTCTTACTCATTGCCAAACCAAAATAAAAATCGTCCTTTTTTCAAAGGCGATATGCGATGCTGCTGTTATGGTGCCGGAGCTCTTCGGTTACTTTGTTTTCTGATTGCACACAATTGGTTATTTGTGTGAGGTTTGGCGATGACAAAGATAAAAGTTGGTTAAGTGGAAGATGTTAAGCGGATTTTATTATGGTAATATCCTTAAGGATTCAAGTACAGTATATGGTATGATCTCCCATCAAGATACTCCAGTCAACTTATATTCCTTCTTCTCTTCCCACTTTGCAATAAAAGTTGCAGAAATGCAGACACAAAACAATAATCAACTACAGTCAGTCGATAAATTACAACCCCAGAGTAGCTGAAGGATACAAATGCGGACTCCTTTTGCAACAGTCAGTGTTTCTTTTCATTCTCGGTAGAAAAAAAAGGATATAATGCGAAAAAAACTGCAACACAACAACCAACCTATAGCGAAACACTCTGATTTATGCCCACATTGCATTCATAAAACACCAATAACTACACCCAACTGATTGCAAGGAAATCTCCTCTAGGATCGGAATTGAATGAAATGAAGAAGAAAAAAAAATTATCCTGCGAGACTGGAAAATTGCTCGGAAGATAATAATCGGCCAAACCACAGAGGACGACATGACCGACCGTCGCGTAGCGTCGTGTCGCAAGTGCCGCAGACGAAAAAATTCGCCAAGTCAAAAGGCATAGGTATACCTACCGAAGACCAACTTTCCTCGTCGTCCTTTTTTTCGTCCTGGAAAATTAATTAAGTGTAATTTATCAGTCAGGACAAAACACACCTATCCTCTAGGACTGGGGAGTCTTCTAATAATATAAAAAAAAAAAAAAAAACAAGAAAACTTAAAAAATACATTTTCGACAAGCTGTAAACAAGGACTCTCCCCGACCGAGAGAGAGAGAGTGAAGCCAAGATTTTCACACAGGATATGCTTTGAAAAATTTATTGGAAAACTTTTTCAATCTTTTTCTTCTTCGAACATTTTTCTGTGTTACATGATGGCTATAGAGTTTTAAACATGCCAAAAGAAAAAAACACTAACAACCAAGCAAAAACAACCGCGAAGGACTTTCCAGGATAATTTAAAAATTCATTTAGAAAATCGAGCACATTTTTTAGCCCCTCGTCACAATAACTTTCAATATGTGTGTAAACGCCTCCATAATATGTGCTAAGCATAAGGACATTGTAATCTATTTTTTTTTTAGCTTTCATCTCTTGTCGTCCATGTTAAGCTCAAGCACCAAGCGGCGTACCAGGCATACAACATATCCTTATTTGGAGTCCTTTTTTGCTGCCATTAGATACATAATAATCGTAATACTAATCGAAGCATTGATGCCTTTTCGGAAAAGATGAAAATGAAAATTCATGTTTATCGGTAGAGGCATATAATAATGTGGTATGATGGCGTTCCTGGTAGGAGAGTTGTTGGCATGCGGAGCATCTATGTTGAAAGGGCGCCCGGCCTGCCTGCCTTTGCTTGAAGACATTATTATAGATTAAGTGTCAAAAAAGGGATAATTTTTTTATTCTCTTTACTTTTCGGGGGAGATTGTGAATGAGGAAAAAAAATATGCATGGAAAAGATGATGATGAAAAATCTGAGCCACGACGAAGACGTCGTCGTCGTCGACGACGCGAATAAGCAAACCATGGAGGACGATATATATTTTTTTTTGGATTCCTTGCCGCTCATCGAGGCTTTTGAATAATTCATGAAGAATTGTTGGAACAATTTTTCTATGATGATTACATGATTATGGTTATGGGAAATGAGTTATTGTTGGGACAAACATTTATTAGGGGTGACGAAATGTTTTCTTTGTTCGACAAACATTATAGCAGAAGGACTGTTGAATGGATTGTGCTTGTTTTTTTTTTTGTTATAGAAATAAGGATGTAATTTGTTTTAACTGGGTGATCGGCGTAATCTGTTGATTCATAAGCTTTATTGGATGATCAACTAACGATAAATAGTTCAAATTTTACTATGTTACATTTAAGATTTTTGAAATGATTTTTTTATCGGTTTAACCCATATGTATCTTGGAGGACTGGACAAGTTAGTTTAGGAGATCCTGGCAATAAAAAATAAAAATATAAGAATTGCATAGTAGCTCCCAGTTTGACATTTTTTAAAAAGACTATAAAAAACCATAAGAGGTCAACACTGAGAAAGCACTTTTAAGATTCAAAATTTACAAAAATTCAATTTGTTAACAATTATTGATTTGGTACTAACCAATTTCCTTTAGCTACCAGTTCCAGTTCTTTGTGTGATTAGAAAAAAAAATTAAGAAACAAATTGAAAAGGCTTCTGGTAGAAGAAGAAATCAGTCGGATTTAAATATGAAATGAACGGAGATATTTGTTTTACTGTTCAAAAATGCCAGCTAAGAATTCAGAAAATTTCTTATTTTGCAGGCGCAAAAAAACGATTTTTTTTTAAGAAAAAGTCCAAATCGGGTCTTTTAGAAAATTTACTTTACCTCCAAATTCAACAATTATCATAAGTTTCAAACGTCCTGAAACATAAGAAATGCAGAAATTGGTTAATATTCCATCCTGATAAATCGGCAAGAAGCCATTTTTAAAAGAATTATAAATACAACACTACGGCAGACTTTTTAAACAAATTAAAAAAAATATTGGCTCAAGTTTTTAATACTTGATGATAAATGGTCCGCCATCTAACGTTTTTTTTCAACTAGTGCTTATTTCGTGAATGGTAACACTTAGCTCATGTCTGATTTGACAGATAATAAGTTTTATCTTTCCGCTGAACGAACAGGGTTGTGTATACGCTTGAACAACGCTGGCTAAGTGGGCCTGCGATCGACTTAGAGATGATGCCGATTTTGCCAAAAAATCATCTTTTCAGATGAAGCTCATTTTGATCTTGGTGGGTATGTAAACAAGCACAATTGTCGCATTTAGGGCACAGAAAACCCGCACGCATCGCATACATTGAAAAGCCGATACACCCAAAACGAGTCACTGTTTGGTGCGGATTTTGGTCCAGAGGCATAATTGGGCCATTTTTCTTCGAAAATGAGCAAGGAGTAGCCGTTACAGTCAATGGCGATCGTTATCGGGCCATGATGAACGAATTTTTGTTCACAAAAATTGAAGAGCAACATTTGGTTTCAAAAGGACGGCTGCGCTACGTGCCACACAGCCGAAGCTACACTCGATGTTTTGCGCCCTGTTTTTGAAGATCGCATTATCAGCCGCAGAGCTGATGTCGTTTGGCCACCTCGGAGCTGCGATTTGTCACCGTTGGACTATTATTTGTGGGGTGCCGTAAAAAATAAGTGCTACGCCGACAAGCCAGAGACAATTGCCGCTTTAAAGGACAATATTCGTGAAGCCATTGGTGAAATACAGCTGCACACAATCGATAATGTGCTTAAAAATTGGACCGATCATGTAGGCTACTGCATGGCCAGCCGAGGGAGCCATTTGAATAAAATTATTTTCCATTGACCGGAAGGATTGTGGTTTCAAATAAAAAAAGAAATTTGAGAAAATATTCAGTAGTTTTTTTTTATAGCATTTTCAAAAAAAAAAGTTATTTGGCGGACCCTTTACATACTTTAAGCCAAAATTCCAAAAAAAATATATCCCCCATTTTTAAAGTATCGAGTTTAAAAAAAAAAGAAAATTGATCTCTTATTCAAAAACTCAAAAAATACTTTTTTTGAAAATTTTGATACTGACGTTACCATTGTTTATTTTGTAAAAAGAATTGTTTTTCCCTCTAAGGAATTACCTCAAAACACTAAGTTCTAAGTTTCAAGAAGTACAGACAGACTGATCCATAGAATTATGAGACTAAATTTTTTTCGAAAAAAAAAATTGGTTAGAAAAGATATTTTTCGTATTTTTTTTGAAATCAAAGTTAAATTTTTTTGTTGTCCTTTAGGACTATTTTTGTTTTTAATATTCAATGATCTAATCAATATAATGTCAAACATTGAAAAACAGAAAGAATTGGAAAAAAATGTTGACTTAAACACTTGAATGAAAACATTTTCAAAACTCATTAAAATAGATAACCAATTGAAGTTTAAATTTTGCTTACTTCTATCAACTTCTAGATTATCCAGCCTCATGTTTTGTTGATAAATTATTTAAGAAACTTAATTTTTGGAATTTTTGGAATACCAAAAAGCCAACAACCTTCCATGCGCGCGACATTTCTCTTTATAAGGCACGTGATGAAACTTCTAATGCTGACTTTTCATTTAAATGACAAACCACCTTACTCCTCTCATCCTTAAGAATCATCGACACCATCGTGTCACTATATGCCCATAGAAGCTACACCTATTTTTTCTGCGGGAACTCCACAGGGAACAGAGCAAGGATACAAACAAAAAAAAAAAATAAGTTAAACGAATTGAAAAATTTTCAATGAATCCTCCTAACATACAAAATGAAGATATAGATACCTGCCGCAAATTGGGTGGCGCTGAGATCTCTATTTCGCATTCGTTTTTGGATTTAGAAATATGTATTATATTTTTCCCGGAACAACGACTAAAAATGTAGGGAGGTACCCTATATGTGTGTATTATTTTTTTTTTCTTAGAAATAACATCAACTAAAGCTCACATATAGATACTTGTTCGGAATATGTTATGAGATCAGATCCTTCAAAAAATAAATATGAGCAGATAGTAGGTATGTAGGACTAACGGAAAAAAAATACATTTATTTTGTTATATTCGCATAATGGTATGCTATATATGTAAGGTCGTTTTTAGAAATGGAAGGAGGTGATGCAGAAATGTTCAATTTTACACTGAGGAAAAAAAATTGTATTCGCCAATGAATCAAAACCGGTACCCACATTTAATATTTTCTTTAGCAAATTTATGAAACAAATTATATCTTTAGAGATGAATGTATATATTACTACAATTTTTGAATCCAGACCGAAAAAATTTACTTTGTTAACTTTTCGATGATTTTCGATGTTCTGAAGTAAAACTTTCTCTTAAACGTGCAAAAATATTGGGCGATAAACTGTACATCAATTCTCGTGCAAGTTATTTAGTTAAGAGGTAACACATTTGGGAGTATTTCCGGATACTTAAAAGTTCGGTACAAGTACGAGTACCAAGTAACATGTACTTACAAATTTTAATTCCTGCTACTATCGTTGTTACTTAAACTTAAAAATTTCAAGTACTAGTACTATTATTTGTTTAAAAAAAAAGTTCGAAAGTTCTTTGGAAAGTACCTACTTGAGTACATTTCGAAAGTACTTAATTTTTTTCCTGAATTTAAGAATTTATAGTTCTTGAGTACTTCTTTATTCCTTAAGTAACTAATTCCTTTGAGTATCTACGTTTTATTTCTTTAAGTACTTAATTTTTTAAATACTTATAATTCCTTTTAAGTACTTATTTAATTTTTTTTAATTTCTTAAAAAACTTTTTCCTTTGAAATTATGTTTGTTCCATCGCCAACCATCAATCGTCAGTAAGAGGTAACCTTAAAATTTGAGGAGGACAGGAGTTAAAGAAATTAAAATGTTTTAAAAAAGTACTTAAAAGAAATCATAAGTACTTAAAGATTTAAGTACTTAATGAATTATAAAGTACCAATAGAACTAATATGTAGATGCTTAAGGAATTGAAAAAAAGTCTTTAAGTATTTTCAAAAAGTACATTTTTTAAAAATTCCCTTCAGGAACTATCAGTACCACTGCAAGTACTAGGACTAGTACTTGAAGTTTTTAAGTTCAAACTACTTATAATTTTACTTCTACTTGTCTCATATGTTTTATAATTTTTTCTGAGTGTATAAAAATCCAGCGAAAAATGTTCATACACATCAGTATGTCAAAATTATAATGAATGACTTTTATTATTCCATTTGATATTGCATTGAGTTGAATTGCAATATCGAAACAGGCATCAGCACTCAGCAGGAGGCGATTGAACTCCTGAATTCTATAGTTATAGGTATATGAATAAAATTGGCCAATATAAAAATATAACGACGTATGTATGTATATTAAATTTGATGCAATTTAAAGTGATAAATGAGTTAATTTTATTTGGAAGAACAATTTGTCAAGGACTTGAAATATTGAAACACTTTTTGAGAGAGAAGGAGAGATTTTTTAAAATATATGAATCAATATGATTATAACGATTGGAGTTTACTGATGACCTTTATTGCAAGTGTTGGACTTTCATTGTGAGATAAAATTATAGATGTTAAATACTAGCTGAACTGGTTAACGTTGTTTTGTCATATCAATTGTTTTTAGCGAATATTTTGGTAGTTAAATAAAAAATAAGTAATATATTGTTGGTATGTGGGGAAGGGGTCTATGACTGCAATGGGGGGTTGTGGACGATGGTGGTCAATACGAATAGATCAATATCTTCTTCTTTGGATTCAAAATTACCTTCTTACCATAAAATATAAGCTGGTGTGCCCCAAGGTTCCCTTTTGTCTCCGACTCTCTTCCTTATTTTTATCAATGATCTCTTGTCTGAAACTTCTAATCTATGCGTTCTCAGATTTTCATCCCTCCGATTTGGTAGCCTATCATCATCATCATGGGCTCGACAACCGGGGTCCAGTCTTGGCCTCCTTCAACAAGTCTCTCCCGGTCTCGAGCCGACGCCATCCAGTTGCGCAGCCCAAGGTATCCTGGTCTACGCCATCTCTCCAGCGCAAGCATGGTCTACCACGCTGTCGTCTACAACAGAATGTACCACAAAGGACTTTCTGAACCGGTTCCTCTTCGCTCATACAAGTTAGGTGCCCTGCCCACCGGAGTCTACCAAGCTTAATTTTTGTCACTATGTCTGCTTCAAGGTAGATTGCGTACAATTTATGATTGTACCGTCTCCGGAATCGTACTTCCTCGTATGTGGGGTCACCAATTCTCCTTAAGACTTTTCTTTCGAACGCGGCTAATAGGTTGGAGTGTCTTTTGCTAAGCACCCAAGTCTCTGATCCATACGTGAGTACATACAACAGCAGTTCTTTTGAAGCTATGGTGAGATTCCTGGATTTGAAGAGCTTTGACAGACTCTGTTGAATTTGAGCAGCCACCCGCGTATTTCTTCTTCTATATTCTTATCAACTGCTTTTACCGACCCAAGGTATTTAAAGAATTGCACCACTTCAGATTCGTGTTCCGCTACCTGGACATTTTGACCAACTGTCCCTCTCGCATTTGGCACCACCGCATGTACTTTGGTAGCCAATAACAAATCAAAATAGTTTGACAAAAGACACGTTATTATAATTTCCCATAATAAATTCTAAGAAGCAAATGTAACTTGACGACAATCTAACTCAGAAGCCTTAAAAATCTTTCTTGTCACTTCAGATTGAGTGCACAAAAGTCATGTTTTGTCATACCTTTCGAACATATGTTTTCACACATCAAGAGCCAAAGGTATAAATGACAGAACAGCTCCAAAGCGAAGGTAATCCAATAGGACTTCGATAAATTTGTAATTAGTTTGACATGAGCTTCGATTGTTGTCATTCAACCGAAAATGGTTTATCGGTCACTTGACTCCAGTGTGGAACGAATACACATGATTATCTATCTCCCTACCAACTGTTCTGCCTTTTAAGTCGGTTTTGATTTCAAAGAATTTTTTTTTCTTTATTTAATTTTTTGAAAGTTATAAGTTTTCTTTTGCTGCAGCAGTTATTTTTGTGATAACATTTTCCAGGAATTCCCGTCTCGAAGGCAAACAGAAAAAATACATAATGCCAGAGTGCCTGCCTGCCCCAATCGCAGTCAGTGGGTGGCGTATATGTGATTTCAGTGTTTGCGCCACGAACCACAATATCAACCGCTTTGTATTATAACTTTTCTTTATCTTAATTCCTCATTACACCCTGCTGGGGGGTCATTAATGACTTTTAAAATTATGTTCATAATTCATATGACATTCCACACTGAGTAAACACACACACACACACACACACAATCAGTTAAAGAAGCCGAGGGCGAGAGGTGAAAGTTAGTTAACTTAGTTGAGGTTTATACAATAAGGAAACAGGAGAATAAAGATCCAATTTAATGCATATGAACACGCAAAACAGAGGCTTTTCATGCCACATGGAGCACATCTGGATGGCCGAGGACACCCGCGATTTTTGAGTTGAGCAACGACTCTCCTTCCCCATTAGCCCCATGTCGCTCATAAACCAGGCGCATGCAAACGTTCCCCATACTATAAAAATAATTATGTGGGGAATGTTTAGAGAGATGGCTATGGGGTAGGGGGATATAGGCAATTCTTTGACTTCTTCCATAAGGACTTGCCATTTCCATTTCTAATTATAAAACTCTATTTCAAGCGCGAGTGGGTTCGTGTAGTGGCCCCATTACCCTTGTTTTTTTTTCGTTCCTATATTTTTTTTTTATTGCACTTTATACGCGCCATTATGGGGTCATAATTTTTTGTCGCTTTTATACGAGACAATTGTGATAATATTTGAATTGGGGCGTAAACACCAGCAATAACGATTAGGCCAAGTCAAGAGCTCTTTAGTTCTCTTGAGTCGTTGTGTGGAAACTTTTGGGAACACAACGCCGCCGCCGCCACCCGCCCCCCACACACATTCGACAATGAAATTTTTGGTCTTAAAGTATCTTAAGCTTATGGAATATATGTTTGTTGAACACAAATCCTTATCAGTAGACGATGAATTAAAATGAACCAAAGGAAATAGCTCAAAAGGAGTGCTAATGTGGCTTTGAGACATTTTGGCCTATTTAAGTGCGTCGTCAGCGTCGTCATTTGGGTGCTACATATTTATTTTTTTTATTTTATTAGACCAAGGGCAGATTATTATTTAATTTGCGATTATTCTAGTTTTGATAAGAAGTGGTGCTTCATAATTCATAAGTGGAATTTAAATATAGGTTATGGAGAACGCACTTTTGTAGAAGATGGCACTGAAATGAGTGCTTTTGAGATTTGTTGAGTTATTCATATTTGATGAGAGTATTTTGTTTGTGTCTAGAAGAATAAGTGGGAATTCAGTTTTTTCATGCATGGTGCTCAAGGATACAGAAGAATCAACTGGGATATGGCAAGCTTTGAGTTTGATAAAATTATTTTATAGAAGTGAAGTAAAATCTGGAATTTTTTCGCACAAACTTATCCTGGCAACAATTTGCAACCTCAATAGCCAAAAATTACCGTGGTAATTGTAAACCAAAAATTGTTTCTTGGGTACTGATGTATGTACATTGTACAGGGTGTTATTTTCAGAGGTATAGAACTTTAAGTTGGCAACACTATTTTCACTTGCGGCCATTGTAACTTCGTAAAGCGATGTGTGTTTAGATTGGCTTAGCACTTCAACTTTAATAGACTGACGCCTGAAAAACGTTTCCAAATTGTGCAAATTTATGGTTTGTCGAAATTTCCATAAGACTTTCTTAAGAGAATTTTGTTAAGCGTTAGGCTCAGTATTGTCAATAAACCGAAATACCGTATTTGGAGTGAAGATAATCCAAGTGTATGTTGAGATACCGTTAAATTCAGAAAACCTGACTGTTTGGTGTGCTTTATTGCCAGTGGAATCATTTGTCCGTACTTCTTCAAAAACGATGCCGGTCAGAACGTTGCAGTCAATGGTGACGGCTATAGAGCCGTGATTACTTCTATTTTCGTATCTCAATTGAACAACCAGACCACAGGAGCTGTAGTTTCAACAAGACGGCTTGCCAATTAACGGCCACTATTATTGGAATTGGAACTGTCAATCTTGTGTCAATTTTAAAAAACCATCTTTGTTTTATTCCATTTCAAAGCTCTAGGCCTCTTAAAAAACATCTTTTAGAAGCAAATACGCGTTAATAAAGCACTTAGTTTCCTTAAGATATTTGTAAAAACTACATTGAAATGTCTTCTGCAATGAGCTTTTTAAACAATAGGTCAATTATCTTCAATAAATTTTCCTTTCTAAATTCCTGGTGAAAGAGCTTCTATAATTTTATTTACATAAGCTTTATAGAAGCTGTTATTTTCTATGAGAACAAAATATCTATGAAATAAATAAATGAATCGTTCACACAATTTTGTTGATTTTCCTTTGTAAATTTCTGATGAAAGAGCTTCTATAAGTTTTATTTACAAAAGCTGTATAGAAGCTGTTAATTTCTTTGATGACAAAATACCTATGAAAAAGATAAATCAGTCTTTCGTACAATTTTGTTCATTTTATATTTTGCTTGGTAATCTAATACTTAAATTTAAAGAATATTTAAATATTTAATATTATTAAAGAATTTAAAATTTTTGGAATTATTATGAAATTGAATCGTGTATTTACGTAACATTCTCATTTCAATCTAATTTTTATATTTTCCCCGTGAATTTGAATAAAAATTTTGCCATATGTAATCCTTTCTTCTCCACTCGACTGTTCATAAAACAAAATCTAAAAGTTCTATCTCTCACGGGACGTTGGTTATAAATCCTATCGTAGCATTCTTAACAAAACAATTCTCCTTTTCAAAATCGCATTGTTAACTTCGCAGTCGTAGGTATAGGTACACATAAATTTTGTGTCCTGTTGGAATATTTTAAGCGACAATGTTTGCCATCACATTCGTACATAAGCATAAAAAGAGGCAAAACGTTTCACTTGATTTACCAAGCCAACGCCCACCATCCCATCTCCACTCTACCGCACACAATGCATATAATACGAACTGTAGTATAGAAATCGATCGAAAGAAATTTATTTTCATATGCAAATATTTTGAAATTCAAAACCGTGCCGTAGCCGGCACCGTGTGATTGTGTCTAAATGGTGGAGCACAGGGGTTAAATGGGAGTGTACTTTGTGTGCCGCCTTGAGCCACCACCAACCGCCCTCCTGTGGGACCATAATCGTCTGAGTTTTGTGATATCTCCCTGTGGGAATTATTTTTGATATTAAAAACAAGAAAAACAAAAGAGAACATCATTTTCATACAAAGAAGTGCAATGAAAGAGGAACAAAATTTAAAATGCATGTCCTAACTGCAAGGACCTTTATGTATGACTTTGTTATGTTATGATGGCAGAATATAGAAACTAAAACAATACGAAGCGCATAAGAAAACAAACAACCGATTGTGTGTCCTTGAGGAATATTGCTCCTTTTTTGACATATTTATTGAACTAGCTGCTACTGGCTGTCATTAAACCTTAAGGGTTCCTTGCGTTTCTTCTTATTTAAATGAATTGCACTCGATGCAACCTCATTGCAGAACAAGTTGTATAGTTTCTTTCTCTCGCCTCTAAAGACCACAAACCGTAAAATATTACTTCACGCACTTCAACTGCTCTCAACTGCGAAGCCACATTGGAATGAATGGAAAAGTAGGCAGGCATTATTTAAGACGTGGTTTTCATTTAGTTACTTAAAACTACGAGTAAAAGTTTTTTCCAAGGGTGAAGTTCATGCTACGGATTTGAGATTATCCTTTGGTTAAGAAATTGGTTTGATTGTATACTATAGACATACAAAAGAGAGAGCGAGAGAGAGAGAGAGATAGAAAAGAGTTAACTCTCAGTCTTTCGATATATATAAAGTGGCGGATGGTGGTAAATTAAAGGAGTTTTGTCTTGAAGTTTTTTTTTTTTTTTGCAGAAAGGATGATGTTTCTTAAGTTGCTTGTATATTGGGAGTTGAGTTTTCTGGTTGTTATAGAGCACCGTCAAGTTTTGTAAGATTAAATTGCTTTGGTGCAATTTAAAGTTTAGCTAAGTGGGTTTTTTTTGTTTTGTTTTTGGTGAATGATCTAGTTTATTTTGGGATCTTTCTATAACTGCATTCTTTTTACCCACTTAATTTGGCGGACAGTTTTATGTTTTCTAGTGAAGAAATATGAGAAATGTGAAGTGAGAAACGAAAAGTGTGGTTATTGAATCACAAAATGGAAGTGTGGATTCTAGATCTAATAAGTGGACTATGAAATACAATGAGTAGTGTGAATCATGTGTGAAGTACGGATTGTGGAGTGCGAGTTAAGAAGTGCTCATCCCGGAGGGCAAAGTGTTGTTCCTGGAGTGCAAATCGTGAATAAAAACATGAGGTGAATTACAGATTGTCAATTCTTTTGTATTGGAATAACGAAATTTCGGCCGTTATGGGGTTGGCCATGGCGCGATGGTATGCGTGGTCGTTTGTCAACCTCACAGGTCACAGTTTCGATCCCTGCCGTAGTTCTATGTCATGTTTTCATTCCATTATTATTGATCATTGTTGGGCCCCTGGTTTACTCACTACATGTTGTTCAGGCATAACACTAACAACATGTGATTGAGTAAATACTAGTATGCCCAACAAATATGACAATGAACAAAATAATGCGAATTATAAAGGGACATTGATATAAGACACGGCATTTCTCCGCTTTAGCCCAGCCGCCAATCCTGGAGATAAAATCTAAGACAACCACCACCTTCAGTCTCAGTACCTCGCGCTACACACATTTCCATACACCTTTAACTTCCCATCCCTGTCCTTCACGCCCGCGCTGTGTTGAACAGCATATAAAGGGTACACCATCCCCTTGAGCGCGCGCAAATTATAAAAAAAAAGAAAAATGATTAAAACAGAAAAAAAAACTTCTTCTGAAAGCAGGTACAGAACCGGAGGATACCATCTTGGACGATGACTTCTTTATTGTTGAAGTTCCATAAGAAAAAGTAGAACTCAATAAGGCTGCCTTACTTCACCACTTCTACTTTCGTAACAGCGCTACGCAATGGCAATTGGAGAATCTCATTTTTACCGAGCTCAATGAAGATAACTTGGCGACCGCCATCATTGCCAAGTGCAAGCGAAGGGTAAGTTCCAGCTCATCTTT
Source organism: Syrphus vitripennis (assembly GCA_958431115.1). Classification (NCBI taxonomy): domain Eukaryota; kingdom Metazoa; phylum Arthropoda; class Insecta; order Diptera; family Syrphidae; genus Syrphus; species Syrphus vitripennis. The sequence continues at coordinate 141,553,466 of OY288108.1, read as the reverse complement.
GAATCATTAAAGACAAAAAAGTCAGCAATATTCAATGGAAGGTATATTCAATATTGAGCCACCACATCTTCCTCGATACGAAGTTGATATGGGACATTGTTAAGCAATAATGCTATATCCTTTGTACTGTGGTAGACAGCCGTGGTTCATCGTACTGCGAAAAACAGAATGGGCCAAGGCCGTATTCAGGGGGGGGGTCACAGGGGTTTGAACCCCCCCCCCCGGAATCCTTTATCAATTTTGTTTTTCAAATATCGAAAAATATTTAATCATTCACTATCCACACCATAATTGAATTTGAATTTTTCAACACTTTAATCTAGGTGAAATATAAAATTTCTAGGAATTCATCTTGAATTTTCTGATACCTCGACCCTTCAAATAAAGTACCTATTATTTGTGGAACACTGACTTGTGTATAATTATAATAGTGATTGTTTTTATCAAAAGACAATAATTATAATGTTCACATCAAAAGACAACCAAATACATATTTTTTTTAAATTGAAAAGAATAAAAAGCAAACTTGAGATTCTGCTCTAATTACAAAACGAAAAGCCTCTATCAGAGAAGCAGCTTAGAAAGTGGGCGGCAGAAAAACGTTGACGTTCTTCAAGAAGAAAGTGACTTACAATCCGATAATTTATTCTTTTGGTTTCAACAAAAACTTTGATTCGGACTGCAAGCCCCGACAGGAGTAGAGACCAATTCTAAAGAAAATAATAGAAGCAAACATATTCGAGAAAATGTTGTTGCTGAATTCAAAGATATCTTTGACGCTTATTTTAGGATAGTTGTTATGATTCCTCTGCTAGATGATTTCATAACTCAGCTTAAAATGCGGTTTGAGAACCATAAGTCTGTCCTATCATCACTGTATATTTTGATACCTTCAGTACTTAGGAAAAGTGAAGAAAAATTTATGGCAGAAAACTTCTAATTTTATAAAAGATTTTTGGATTGGGACACGTTTAAGGCTGAGTTTATGATGTGGAAGATAAAATGTCATGAACAGGAAGAAAGCCAACGTTATAACAGCTCTTGGAGACTGCAGTAAGGATATTTTCCCCAATATACATAAACTTTTAAAAATGTTGGCAACTTTACCAGTATCAACATGCTCTCCTGAAAGAACGTTTTCGACGCTGAAACGACTGAAAACATTTTTAACAAATTCCACGGATGAAGAACGGTTAACTGGATTAGCGTTAATGTCAATTCATCGACATATCAAAATCAATACGGACGAAGTGATTGATGTTTTTGGAGTAAAAAAGGAAAGGCGATTAGATATACTTATGTAAAATAATGTTAATTTTTGCTTACTCTTTGTTGTTCCTTCTTTAACCTATTTTACCTTTTTCCGTTATATGTACATACATATAAATACTACTCATGAAATATAACTGAAATTTGAAATTTAAGATTTTTTATTACCCTCAATATTTTACAATATAAAAGGTGAAAAGATATTTTTCAGAAAACATAACCCCCCCGAAATATTTGTCTGGCTACGGCCTTGGAATGGGCAACTCCAACCCGGCTTCGATAAGTCTTCTGCCTAATAGAAGTCGAAGTTAACATTCTATTATTCTATATAATCAGTTCTGTTTTAAGGCAGGGAATGGCATTATTCATGCCGCGTAGAAGCTCGTTTCTGAAATCCAATTGAAAAAATTACAAACGACACTTTGCAGGTGCTTGTCAGGGTGACCTGGAGAAAGCTTTCGACATCTCTAGAGGGTCTTTATGTAAATCTGGCTAGGCGATCTGATAGGTATGCCAACTCAGGCTTGTGCCAACAAAGGCGACATGTCCTTGTATCAATATTATTTTTTTTTTTCGATTTATTACTAATCGAAAGAGCGCCTGAAAATATCAAAAGTTAGAACTTTTAAAAATCAGGATCTTTCCAGTTTTCAGTCAGTCTTTAATTTTTTTTAGTGTACTCGTAAGTAACTATGTTAGCTGTTTGCAAACCATACTGTCAATACAAAATCATTTTTTTTTACTTTTTCTGAGCCTTCGAGAAATTCAAAAAGATGCACTTTACCATTTATCCTCTTTGTCCTTAAATCCACTCCTAGCCTCAATTCTTATTGTGCTTTTTAAGGTAAACAGGAGTTATTTCTAGTGCAAAAACATGCAGCGGTACACAACAAACCTGCTGACATTTTCAAAAGCTTTATTTTTTTTTTGTAATTATATTTTAAATCCACCCTTACAAAAAGGATTCTAAATTTGGCTGACTTTTGACAATATAAGGACAACGACCACATGACCTTTGTTATGCTTATCCCCATGTTTAGTGTATATAGTACTGTGAAGTGTATTACATCGAAATTGCCAACGGACTCCTTTTCTTTATTGGGGATTACTATGGCCTTAAGTATTTGAATAGGTTTTCCATCAGGACAACAATAACAACAAAAAAAAAAAAAACAGCAGCAGCAATAGGGACACAAAAAGAATAATCGAGATTAAAACAAACCGAAAAGGATATCTGTCAGAGTTTAGAAACGTCAGAGGTCTGCCGGACGGATTGGATAGGGCGGAGTGGCGGTCGGTAAAGGGAGAGAAATCTAACCAACATTCGACAGGAGTCAACATCGAACTCTTATTTCAAGTCCTTGTTGTGCATATCTGCTAAAGCAAGTGTGTGTTGGGATAGAAAGGAGTAGGTAGGTTAGGTATCCTTTGTGTGGTATCGCGGTTTGGTTTGTGGTTGACTTCGTCTTTTGTCTTCTCTATAAACCTTTCATCCCAGTGAAATGAAAGTCAATTTCTGGATGCAAGCAGTGCGGTGCTGGATGCGACCACCCTCCAACTGTGTGTATATTTGTGTCGATTTGAATCTGATGATGAGTTTTCTGCTCCGGATGTCTGTTATTTGGTTCCGAAATTTCCGTTCGAATTTCAATTTAGTTCAAATCGAGAGAGTTGAGGATAACCTCACTATATCATCATCATCATCAGCACCATCGTCATCATCATTGCATCCTGATGGTTAAACTTGCTGTGATGATTTTGACATAAATCCCATTTCTTTTTGCCTTTGGATTGAAGTTGAATTGTGCAAACATCTGGCAGGCATGGCACAAAGCTGTAGTTGCTACTGCTGGGGTATGAATGTAGGAAGGTACATTCGGTTTGACTAAATGATGAATAAGAACTCCAATTGATGTTGAAAATAAAGTTACGAAAGCAATGAGGTCATGATACATGTTTTGAATGGAATTTGTGATTAAAATAGGATTCTGATCGATATTGCGGAAGGACATGATTTCTACATTTCTATATATGTATGTATAGTAGTGAACTGAACTGCAATTAAATAAACTCATTTTGTATATAGTATAAGGAAAAATGAAACAGAAGTTCATAAAACGGAGGCAATGGAGGTCAAATAAGAAGAGGGTAAGGCTATACCCTACAAACGGTCAAATGGATTTTGAATTTTTGTTTTTGAAAAAAAGTTTGCTATAGAGTCCCATCCCTATGAGATTCAACGCTGTTTAAGGCCAAAGAAAGTTAAAGAAACATTATCGACTCAGAAGATTGGAAGAGAAAATGTTTCAATTAGAGGTCTCGGATTAAAACTTCGAAATCGCGAATCAAGTCTAGCCTATCCAGCAGTAATTAAATCTGCTTACTCCAGTCATTGAAGAAGTGTAATTTAGAATTTGGTATTACTTCAGCCAACTGATCCGGGAGTCCCAGCCATCTCAGCTGCTGTATTTTCACTAGGCTCCATATCCCGTAGATTTACGCATGGGCTATAGAAGTAGAAGAAGCCGCATGCATGTGCAGTGTGAAAAAAAAGAAGAAGATATTCACAGTTCTAAAGAACGCTTGGCAAAGGACAATTTTAGAATGAAGACCAGCTCAAAAAGTGAAACAAGCACTCTTAGCGGTTTTAGAACGCGTTTTTTGGCAGTAAAGTGAACCCAAGGCTCAATAACCAAAGTGCAACAATTTCTCGAATTCGCACTCTACCGCCATACTGCAGACACTCATTTAGAGAGTTTGAGAAACAGAGAGCTTTTTTTAAGAGTGGATACTCAAAGGCAAGACTCCGCTCTAGATATTCCTGTGCTGATCACATTAGAACCTTGCGGATCATCATTGAACACTGCGTGATGACCACAGCGTTCAACAGTGTCAGCAGAGAATTTGACTCGCTTGCTTTGCGAAGAAAGGACATCCCTAGTAAATTGATTGCCCTTATCAAGGCGAGGTATGATGGATCCAAATGTTACGTTCTGCATTAAAGAAGGTTATCAGAGGAGTTTGAAATCCAAAAAGGGGGCACGCAAGGTTACATGCTGTCAACAACACTTTCTTTTGTTGGTGATTATTATGTAATGTGCTAGAAGCAGCTTTGTCTATAGGAAATTAAGGAATTTATCGGACTCTGAACTCTCTCATTAAATCATGGATCTCTATCAAATGACAGCAACAGTCGAAAGAGAAGCTGAAATCGTTGGGCCAGAGATCAACATGGCATTAACAAATAGGATCCGCCGTGGGACTTCCTCATATGTTCTAGAAATAATTTTTGAACAACCGAGAGAGATCATCAACCGCGGTCCGGTCCTGGCCTCCTTCAACAAGTCTGTCCACCTATCGCGGTCTCGAGCCGAAGCCATCCAATTGCGCACCCCAAGGCTTCGGGCGTCCTGGTCTTCGCCATCTCTCCACCACAAGCATGGTCTACCAAGCTTGCCGTCTACCATAGAATGTACCACAAATGACTTTCCGAGCCGGTCCCTCTTCGCTAATGTGAGCTAGGTGCCCTGCCCACCGGAATTCTGATTCCAGTATGCTGTCTAAAATGTCGAGAAACAACTCTAAGCATATAAACCAAGCTACGACTGTTCACATCCGCTGTCAATAGAAACTGAAAATATTCGTAGATAGATTCTGCGAAAAAACTTCAGGATTTTCTGGCTCAACCGCATTGCCAATAATGAACTTCATACGAGAATTGATTGAATCTATCATATGAAGACTTAAGTGGCAGTGGATTGGTCATACGCTTCGAAAGGACAATGAGTACAATGCGATGCATTGTTAGCTCGCAGACTGACAAGTCGACCCTAGAACTAACGGCCGAAGAGAAATCAGCACAACTGGGGATGGGTTGAAATATATCTCTAGAAACAGTACACGATGGTGATGATGATACTCTTCTCTACATGATAGACTGATAGCTGATGGTTTTGTGAAAAATTTATTGAAAGGATATATTTTGTCTGTACTTTGAAGAAGAAAATGATATTTTTTTGTTAGTCCTTTGAATTTAAATCATTTTATTAATAACTTATTCATGGTTGGTTAAAAATCTTGAATTACAGTAAAATAATGAGTACTTCCAAGAGTGCATTTCGTTTCATCCATTATCAACTTTGACTTTTCAATTGATACTCTCAGAATTCAAAAAACACAGTAATTATTAGAAACAAAGTGGAAAACGTATGCAATAAAGTGCATATTTTTCCTATTGCTTCATTCCTTCCCCTCAAAATCGATTTACTTCTCAAAGCTTGAAGTACTTACCCTTAACTTCATACATATTGGTTTGTGTATTGAAGTTAAACTCATCAATACAATATGAACGAGAAGAAAAGTCACGTTTTCAATTGCTTTAAATTAAGCGAAAAAAAAGCTATACACCACTTGGTGCCAAAACAAAAATGAACATCAAAATAGACAAAAATATAAAAACACAAAAAACGGAAAGATATGTAAGTCCTTTCAGATGTAACAACCAAAAAAAATGAAGTTTTGTTCTTCATATAGAGGTACAAAAACAACAAAACTACACAATGCAGAAGTGAGTCCTTCCGCGACTCTCCTTTCGCATGGAGAGGGAACATTTGACACTCGAGCGTTATATCTATTGTTATCGCATAAAAATGTCGCTCTTACTCTCGACATATAGAATTGGATGCCATGTTTTTTTTTTTTTTTAACTGTAACTGTTACTGTGCAAGGACTCTGTAGTCTGTTCTGTAGTGTGTTTCTATGACTTCTTGAAATTTAGTTAGAGCAACAACGGGTATAGTGTGTTGCTTATCACGTGATTCACAGCCAGCGTCGCAGAACGCGTGAGGGAATGCGCCATCCATGTACCAACTACACCAAACAACCAACGTACCTATTTCGGGTGAAAGTAATGTTGTGCGCTAGGGAATATAATACATTTCTTTTTTTTGTATATCCTTGTGAGAGAGAGCTCCTTTCATTTTTTAATAAATGACATTTTCCCAAGGATAAGAAAGGACTGGCGTTCCGTATGATTTCGTTTATATTATATATCCTTGGCATTACTCTTATAAGGACACTCTGAATATAGTGTGTGGGTATGGTATACCGGAGCATACTCTTACAGTGGAGTCGAGACTAGAAGTCACATCTGGAATTATGCAGCTTCCATATTATAACACAACAAGAAAATGAAACGAAAGAAAGAATATGATGGAAAAAAAGACGTCCTTTGAATACAAAATGCGGACAAGTGAAAATATTTTTGCATACCATCCAGATCCAGCATCAGCCATATAGAGGTACATACCTACATCCTGAGACACACCGATTTTTATTGTTCCGACGATTCGTGTGGAATTGCAAATAAGGCGAAAACGACGAAGTGCGGTGTTGTATAGAATAGGTTTACACACTAAACCTCAACATCATATGCTTACAAGGTTGTTATTTTTTTTCTTTTTCTATTTACAGAAGCTGTTCGGCTGATGGTTGAAAGGGTTTCGGTGATAAACGCGGGAGAGGAAGAGCGATAAGGCGGTTGAATTATAATAGGAAACACCTTGAATATACATTTGATTCATGTAAAATATAAATCATAACGAAAATCAGGTGCGTGGCACTCTAATTTTTATGTAGATATTTCACTGTAAAAAAATCGCTAGGGTGAACTATTGTACATGTGAAAAAAAAATATTTCATTTCTTAAATTGGCTACTTGGGCAGCAAGGGAAAGGGGTTTTGGACATGTAGTGAAATATTTGAAACCATTGAATCATCAAATGTCCCCTACTTTAATTTTTTAACTACAAATCCTTTTGATCACGTCAAATAACTACTCTGCTTTCTAATTTTCTGTAATCAAAAGCACACTGCCTTAAATTATACAAAATAAACGCTTTCGGTTATACAATGCTTGTTTTTTTTCCACCCAAGATTGAAACCGCTTTTATTGAACATTTTCTTTAGTTCTGTGAAGTTAGTGGTGACTTTTCTCCTAATTTATAGATTAAAGAAATATTTTTAGCTATATTGCTTGTACAATTTTTAGTTAAAACGTTACTGGAGTAAATGCGGATATAATTAATTTTTTAGATATTTTCTGCAGCATATTTTATTAGCATGATATAACCAATTCCTATGATATCTTTATTGGAGCAAACGCTTATATAACACATACCTCGGACATGTATATAGGAGTAAAGGCTGATATAATCATTTCTAAGCCATTATTTTAGGAGTAAATTATGTTCAAATCATTTCAATTAGTTACTGGAGTAAACTCTGTTATATGTATAGTACTCAATCCTCAAATACCATTAATGGAGTAAATGCTAATATAAAACATACATAAACATTGGAAAAAGCACTGATATAATTTTACTCAAATACCTTTATTGGAGTAAACGTTGATATAAAACATACCTCAAAAATCTTTATAGGAGTAATGGCTGATATAATCATTAATAAGCCATTGTTTTGGGGTAAATTACGTTCAAATCATTTTTCATCGTTATTGGAGTAAACTCTGTTAAAATCGATCCTCAAATACCATTAATGGAGTAAATGCTAATATAAAACATACAAACATACATACCGGACATTATTATTGGAAAGAACACTGATATAATTTTTACTCAAATTCTTTATTGGAGTAAGCGCTGATGTAACACAATCTTTGGATTTCTACATGAGACGTAAAGTTGATGTAATCATTCCTTAGTGATATCGTTATTGGAGTAAACGTTGATACAACACATACCTCAAACATCTTTATAGGAGTAATGGCTGATAAAATCATTAATAAGCCAAATCATTTCACATCGTTATTGGAGTAAACTCTGTTATACTTAATCCTCAAATACCATTAATGGAGTAAATGCTAATATAAAACAAACCTTGGGCATTGTTATTGAAAAGAACAATGATATATTTGTTATTTAAATATCTTTACTGGAGTAAACGCTGATATAACGCATTCGCCGGATATTAATTGGATTATTTCCTCAAACATAAACTAAGGATGGTATATTTGCACTTCTGTAATCAAATTGTACTTAGTGAATAAACTGACTTAAGTCGTCGGACTTATTACGTCCGTTAGTTTTGTGCCAACCTACTGTTCCTGGAGATGTATTTCAGCTCTCTCCAACTCTTCCCCAGTAATACCTCTCCGAGCGTTCTTCGTCGAATACTTCTAGGTCGACCATCTCGTCTGCCTGTCAGCCTGAGAGGGGTTGCATCGCATCGCTTGACTAGCAGTGCACTCGTTGTCCTTACGAAGTGCATGACCAATCCACTACCATTTAACTCTTTCATAATAACGTCAGAAGGTTCCTGATGACCTGTTCTTGTATATGAAGTTCGTCAAGTTCGCAGTCATGTGCTTACGAACAGTGGCCGTTTGATTGCACATGTGAATGAAGTGCTGCACCCATAAAGAACCATGGATTCCACATTTTGAACTTCACCTAACTTGACTAACCCTTAATGTGTTCATGAATTCGTCCTCTAATTGAAGGAATCTGGTGCTATGAGGACCTTCACTTCCGCCGCTGAAAAGTGTCTTCACATTCTAGGTAAATATATATTTTATTTTTAAATTCCTGTCTTACGTCGTATATTTAAGTATTCGCATAAATATCCTGAAACATTTCACCACAACCAAAAATATTGCCACAAGAAAAAAAAAACATATTACCACAAGGTACACAAGCGAGAGTGGGATGTGTTAGCAAATTGTCACACTTTTTCCACTTCTCCGTCTCATCAAAGATAGATCTTCAAACGAAAAAAAAAAAGCTAGTGCCATCTGACATGTCACGTAAAAATTTAAATTCACGAAAAAAAAACGTCTTAAAAAATAAAAATGAACATAAGTCACTCAAAAGAGGATCTCTCAAGTCTCAACAAATCTACTTATATATTCTCCAACACTTCTCTGGAAGTTATGTCTTTTTTACTTTATGTTTTTTTTTTCACTTTCTTCCATTTCAAATAAAGTAACAGTACCTAACACTTTTATATGTATATTTGCATAGAGGAAAGAACAAAATCAATTTAAATTTTATGAGCGTGAAATTTCTGATGACGAATTATCATTAAAATTCGAAGAAAATAAGAAACAAGACACTCCCCTTCCCACTCCACCGCAAAATGCAAAAAAAAAAGGACGACGAAATAATGAGAATGCCAGAGGAGTGAATTTTATAGCGCATCTTCACGTTTTTTTTTTGTTATTTGTGTGTTTGAAGTTTGACACTTTTATTCCTTTTTTTCCTTGATGACGAGGTGGAAGAGCGGTATAGCTCTTATGCAAACAACTTAAACCTTATTTTATGAGCAAAATCCAGCGAAACATTCGCACGTCGATTAAGAAACCATAAAACTTAAAGTAAAGCATATGCTAAGGCTTTGATGTGGGAGGGATGAGTGCCCCGAAGGACTATGGCTCATGGCTCACAGCAACTTAGGCTTTTTGGCACTACTATGAATTTTTACAGGGGAAGCACACAATGTCCTTCCGGTTTTTATATACGATTTACGCAAAAGTAAATGTATTGTCGTTAAATTCCTTATCAGAATTTAAGGATCCTAGTTGATTACATCAGCCAGAGCACAGAGTCTCGCTGAATTGTATACACCGTAGGACGAAACTTTCACTTGAGGTCGTAAATTGGGCGCCATCGGCCCTATATACCTACCGATACCTGATGCCTGATGGTGGTCCCTGTGCGTTCGTAACGTATACGTTTCCTTCCAAATCCCAAACACAGACAATAACGACTAAACACACTTTTCGATCGTAAAAAGCTTAGCGTTGTTTGTTGGTATTTTTTTTTCTTTCCTACGAAAAAGAAAAAAAAAAAAAACGACCAACATCAGAGGGATTGCACGTGGATTTTATGCGTTTTTTATGCGAAAGCGCGAATCGAATGTGCTGACGTTTCATTCGATAAAGGTGATTGAATGCGCGCAATACCGGCGAAATGGGAAGGATTTCCCTCATACCTCTAGGCATTATTAAATCTATAATGGGTGGAGGGGGGGGGGGGGGGGGTTGGTGTTTGTAGGTACATCAGGTGGCTAGGATGGCTTTTTATGAACGCGATGTTTTTTTTCGTTTTTTTTTTTAACGAAGTGTTCAAGGCGAAAAATGGCTGATGGGATTTGAAATAAATGGAGTGGGGCTAAGGTGTTAATTAAATGCTATCGCATAAAAGTACCGATGCTATCGTTCGATTTTATTACATCTCGTTCAATTATAGATGAAGCATCAAAGGAAGTAGATAAATGTCTAGATATAGGTTTTTGCTATATTTTGTGTGAAAATAGATAGAAAAGCTTTAAGATAATATTGATTTTGTATAATTTTTGGAGGCTTTGGTTTTTAATTAATGGATTATTTATGTATTCATTTTCGTTGGAAAATAATATGTACTTAATTATTTCCTGATTTTCGAGTTATTTTTGTCCTCTTCTTAACAAAACTATTTCAGTGTAAAAATGGGAAATCATTTCCTTGGAATTAAAAGAATCGCTTTATATATTTTGCTTTCTGGTTTCACTTCTTTTTTTTTAATAAAATTGATTCCCTTCGAATTATATCGTTAAGCCGCACTTCATTTTACACAAAAGAAATTTAAACTATGTCAAGAGGAGTATGCACTTAAAAAATAACTTTTCCATTAACTAACTAACCAACGAAATGCAATGATGTTTGAAACAATTGACTGCTAATTAGCTTGAGGTTTGGATTAATAAACTTCAATAATCAGTAATTGCGGTTTCTCTTATTCTTCAATCAAATCCTTGAGTATGAGTTTTTAAAGTTTTGTGTTTTTTTTCTTCAAATAAATCAACTCGCTCTGATGGTCGTTGCGGCACAAAAAAAAAAAAACAATGAAATCCTTGAAACCACACAAGGGCCACTTGATTTAAAAATTCAAAATTAATCAAATAGAGCAATAAACTTTATGCACTTAAGGAAAAGAATAAGACGCAAAGTTATGTGTTCAGTGACCTGGATTTGGTGTAACTTTGTATTAATCTGTCTTTCAGGAGTAAATTATGATTTAATATGAAGATGTCGAAGCAGTTTATTTGCGTTTCGCTATTTCCTATAATCGATAAATACATATTATGTAATCTTGAGGAAGGAATACACGCCCGGCAAGTATTCCCCAGAAATGTTCTATATGATTTAAATCGAGAGTTCGAGACGGCCAATCGAGAAATGTTATTTGTTTCTCCTCAAACCAGTCTCTCATTCTTCGAGAGACGTGGATAGGAGCTAGAAAATGAAGTCAGTTCCTCATAACTCCTCAGCTCTCTCAACCATAACATCTTCTAATAACTCAGCCTAACTTTCTGAGTTCATCCTTCCAGGCACAAATGCAATTTCCGTCTTTCCATTTGTACAGAAAGCTCCTCAAATCATTACGCTATCACCACCGAAGTTGTGACTCATTCTCACTTCTGTTTGAAGACGTTGGTCATGCCAATATGACTGAAATCCATCTGGACCAACCAATTTGAATTTCTTTTCATCACTAGAACTTTTACCGACTCTTCGTCCAGCTTATGTGATTTTCAGCGCGGTTGGCTATTTTTCCATAACTTTTACCTAACCTTAAAAAGTTATGAATAACTGTATTGGTTCTCCCTATTTTTCTTGCAATCTCGAGTTCAGAAAGGCCACAATCTTTCCTCTACTGTACTATGTAATCTTGAGGAAGGAATACATTTAACAAAAATGTATGGTTCTTACTCACAAGGATCAAGAATACCTCAGCAGTGAATTCCGGTTTTCGTAAAAAATATAAATATGGCAAAAAAAACACCAAAACAATAACACCTCAAGGCTCTGCGCAAAGCGTGCATACAAGTCTCTGTGTTCGTGCGACTGAAGATCACCGGCTCGGCGTTGTAAAACAAGAAGATCGAAGAACAAAAACAGGAGCATGCCAATTTTCGCAGATCATGGATTGAACAGAAGTGATCGGGTCAGAACTACCTGAAATCGGTCGCTAGCAAAGTAATGCACCAAAAGAGATAACATTTTAGGTTCCCCAGTTGTTACGTTTGAAGTATGACCTAAAAAATCAGAGAGCTTGATGAAGAGAAGGTGAATAGATTTTTTGTGTGCCCAAGAAATAAAATGGTGAAACACTGCAAACAGGAACAGTTTCTTCTACTTCGGAAAAGAAAACGCAAAAAATTGAATCGGTATCATATTTACCAAGGAATTGCTTGGTAACTTCTCCACTCCTTTCGATGTCTCTAAAATTGAAGATCCAAGCTAATGTGTGGAATGATGTCAGCTCCTTTGATCCTCTAACTAGGGTAATTAAACTCAGACTATAATCTTGTAGCCAGCAAAGTGATTTCGGGCGAAGCGAAGGTCCCACAAAATTTACTTCAAGCAACATAGGTTTCCAGGAGAATCAACTGGTACATTTAAACATGTCTCTCTTATGAAAAATAGTCTGTATTAAAGCATTGTCAGACATGGAAATGAAGAGTGTACACAAAATGTGGGACATCAAAAAACTGCCAGAGGACAGTAATACCGCGAGAAGGAAAGACGGTGGAAAGATGAAGGAAAAACAGCTTTCTTTCTTTCTTGGAATGGATTTCATGAAGAAGCGAGTGCCATGAAGATCATGTATTGCAGCTGGAAGAAATGTCTGCACCGGCTGTGATCCAAATCATAAACAACATGCCGATATGCAACGCACAAGACCTGTTCTTTGTGGATAAAGACAAATCGACAGTGTTGTTAAGGGCTTTTTATTATTGAACTGTTCCAATAATGTTGCAAGAAGTCACAACTGCCGAAGAAAAGGGAAAAGCAATTGCCTCAGAAGAGGTAGCTTCTGAGTTCTGAAAAAAGCAAGACATCGGGTCTAGATAGCTCATGATTTTCCTCTCCAAACTTTTCAGCGGTGATCGAATGGATGGTTACATTCTAACAATCTACAAGAAGATGGGTGATAAAGAAATTGTAACAGCTGCCGCTCAACAATTAAGCTGATGTCACACAACATGAAGATCATTTAGTTGGTTGGCTTGGCCATCTACGAAAAATGCTACGACTGTCTGACGATCCGTGCGCGTAAATCAAAATGGGAAAGGAGATGCGCCATTTTTCTATGGAGCCTGGGCCCAGTGCGTTCACTAATGAAAGTGGTATCAAACGAAAGGTAAAATCTAGCACGTTATGTGGGTGCAATATTTCCAAAATTGTCAATGGGGTTTTTGAGATATTCGCTTTTGAAGTTGGTTAACTCAGAAAAAGAATTGCACTCCTTTTTTTTCACTAATTGCTTATATCGCGCGATATAAGCAATTAGTGAAAAAAAAGTAGTGCAATTCTTTTTCTGAGTTAACCAACTTCAAAAGCGAATATCTCGAAAACCCCATTGACAATTTTGGAAATATTGCACCCACATAACGTGCTAGATTTTACCTTTCATTTGATACCACTTTCATTAGTGAACGCACTGGGCCCAAAAGTGGTGCATCTCCTTTCGGGATTCCTCAAGAGAAACGAGAAGTTCCGAAAGTCTACGTTCGGATGATCATGGACACGTACGAGCAGGTCACAACAAAAGTATGATGTTACGACATAATGAATTGAAGAATTGATTGATATCGAAGTTGAATTAGTGAAAAAAATTCAAACAAACGACCGAAATAATATCCATTAATCGCTTCAAAAACTTAAGTGGGTCTTTTAACATTGATATATGAATAAATAAAAATTCAAATTCAACTCAAGTCCGCTTAAAATTCAAGTTTGCTTAAAATATCACCATCAAACTCCTATAAACATAGTGGGTGCTGGATGATGAAAATTCATATTATTCTTGTGCAACTTTGATTCATAAAAGATGATCCCTTGAGTGCCATAAATTAAGCGTTCACCCGAAACACCTATTCCACCAACATTGCCATACGATTGCTCTGACAATATATTTTGTACTACATAGTCCTTCGGAAGCATTAAACACCCACTCTGATTCCACTTCTACAGGCCAGGACCAACAATATAGGCACTTTTCTCTATGCCTGCCTATACTCTGTCGGTCGTTTTCGACTGTTCGGTTGATAATAATGCAAAATGCCGCAAGTGTTAATTATGTATCTGACAGGACGATAATTCAAGTCGTCGTCGTTGCTCCTGCATCACACCGTGCTTCCGTACTCGTTGTCGTTCTCCTCCTCTGCCATAGTTCTGACTTTATGCCCTTTAAACAGTTATGAGATAGTAGGGAAGTTTTATTGCGGGCTTTTGTCCAGTCACAACAATATTCTCCAAAAATATGTACAAATTTATGACAATTTTAATTGCCATTCGATTGTTGGTGCACAGCAGAAAAAATAATAATTCAACCAGACAACCGTGGAAATTGGGAAAAATTTTCAAAATTCGATTTCAAATTATTACATTTTGTTTTCATGGCGCATTATTGTTTATACCAGATTAATAAATCAAGATTCAAAATCTTTTTACCTGAAAGTTCTTTTCGAACTTTGGGTAATTAACTCAATAATAAATTCAAACTCGTTTACATTTCTAAGCATAAGTTGAAAAACAACGAACGTCATTCTGGAAGAATAAATCACAGTATCCGATTTTAACACAAACAAAAGAGTATATAATTTTCTTCTGCCTCTTCAGTTCCGATATGCAGCTCCTCCTGTGTCCCAGAAGTCGCAACAATCCTCAGGTGAGTAATAAACTAAGAGAGAAAATTTATTTATTTCGTAAAAAAGTTTTTTAATTTCTTTTTCCATGAATTTTAATTCGCATTTTATGTTTCACGTTTTGTTTATCTCATTTAAAGGAATTTTCTTCGTTTTTTCTTGTATTTTCTTTTTGTTTGGGGTTTTTTTTTTTCTTGAAGAAATTTCCAAGAAGTTCCTCCAATTCTTGCTGAGTCCATTTTGTAGGGCCTGCTGGCAATCATCACCCACAGAATACCAGGAGTATGATGCATCCCTTGGCGCACCAAGAAAGTCCTATGTATAATAATAAATGTACGGAGAAATTATCATAATGAGGTTGTATGAAGGGAGTAGGACCGCACAGATAGTGAGATGATGAAGACGAGTATCCTTTGGGGGCATTGAATAATTACGAAGTAACGAGTCCTTGTACTATGTACCTACCTACGACGACGACGTACAATGAAATCGGGATTCAGGAGGTAGCTGCACGTTCTCTCATTTCAGCATTGCAGTTGCATCCCAAGGGATGCGTTAGTAATTTTCTTTGCACACTTTCTTGAAAAATGGCAGATGTACGACGACAATCTGAGTATTTAAAAGGCTTTAAATGAGTGGATTTAAATGAGAGGTAACGAAGAAAGTTTTCTCTCTTGAAATGATTATCATTGAAAGGGGTTAACATCGAGAGCTTTAAGAATTAAGAGTTTGTTCTTGTTGTAATTAAGTAAGCATGTATGGAATTTAAATGAGATTAATCTTTGAAAGATATCATATTTTGTTAATTAGGAATTTTTATTGCCTTAATGAAGTGGATACAAAACCTCATAGCTAGAAAATGTGGAATATTAGCACACGAAGACTTTCTGTCAAGCTTTCTTAACGAGCTAGACCTAGTCTGATGGTCTGATTTCCAAATTAAATTGATATTTACAGCAATAGTGCTTACATAGCTCTTCTAAATGGGAGTTAAGTTATTAATGGATTAAATGGTTATATAACTAATTATTTAGATATTTTCTTTGGAATATTATACCAGCGTTACAGGGGCATTGGATCGACTGTTCAGTGTTCTGCAAGTACACTTTTATATTTTTGCCCCAATATTAAAGAAGCAGTTAGTATTTTCGTGAATAAGTCAATCGTTATTGGAGTAAAAGCTTAAATTTTTCACTCCTCAAATATATATTACTGTATTTGCTTTAATTAGTCAATTCTTATTGGAGTAAACGCTGATACACCTACTACCTCAGATATTTTTGGAATATTTGCTCCAATATTAAAGAAGCAGTAAGTACTTACTGGAAGATCACACCTGTTTTACCCAATCTTCAAATGCTTATTGGAATATTTGCTCCAATAAGACACTCTTTATTGAAGTAAACACTTAAATACATAACTCGCAAAAAAAAAATTGCCAAGCTTTGTCATGATGAAATAGTTTTGTTGAAAAAAAAGTAAAAATTACAAGTATTTCCAAAAAACTAAATATTGAAAATAAAAAAAAAATCATAAAAAATGCAAGTTTTCAAAGCAGTAGAAAAAAATTTAACCCAAATAAAAATTAGTCAAAAATAAAAAAAAAATAAAATAGAACTTGGCAATCAGGCCCATTCCATGATTCAGTGCCGTCCGTATTTTTATTTATTATGGTCTAGCCTAGATCATCAAATGAAGTTTCTTGAGAAATCTTCACGAAACATTTAAAATTCAGAAAAATAACAAAGATCTTACCTTCAGCTGTGAGTTTGTACCTTTCTCGATTATCAAAAATTAATAAAAATAAAATGCAAGTTTTTTTTTTTTAATTTTTAAAAAAATCGAGTTATTTTTTCTCTTTTATTATTAAAAGTTTTTGTTTTGTTTTTAATTTTCATATTTATAATACAATTTTACAATATTTTGTTTTTATATTTTTTTTTTCATGACAATATGATAATAATAGTTGGATTTCGTTTTGGTTAAAATAATTTACCATGCATAGCATTTACCACAACAAAAATATTCAATAATTCGTTATATTTAATGGGGATAGTTTTTTATTTTTTTTATTTTATTTTTCTTTAAATTTATTTTAATTTATTTTAATTATATTAACAAACAAAACAAAATATCCATTGGGCTCGTATAAAAAACTACTGCGTACTGTGTATATTATATATAAAGTAAATTACCGTGCTGATATTTACACGAAAAAAAGAAATAATAAAATAAATACCGACAATAATACAAATACAAATAATGTATATACCTACCTAGTTGGCTTTTGTTTTACTTTTTTTTCTTATCATTTAACACTTTATCTTGTGATCAATTAATATTTTATGTTGTTTTTTTTATTTCGTTATAATTTTTATTCAAAGAGATAAATGCATTTAAATTTGTAGTCTTCTTGTTAGAGATATTATACCATTTTTGTTTTTGTTCTACCAGGTAACACATTCATAATTCTATTTGTTGTTGTTTGTTTTTAATATTTTAGCAATTTATATTTTTAAAAATACATAATTATTAAATTAATAATTTTAATATACCTAAGCATTTTTTTTGGATAGTTTTAAGTTTTTTTTTTTTATAATAAATTTTATTTATTAGTTAATATTTTTTTTAAATATAATAATAATAATAATATATATTTCAAATATTTAATAATAACATAGTAATAGGCAAAACTGGCAACGAAATTTATTTTGTATTATTTTTTTTTTTTTTTTTGTATTCAACACCTATGCATTAAAGTTATTTGTTTTTGTTTTGTATTTAATTTTAATTAAATTAGCTGCTATTATAGCGATATTTATAGAGTTTCTTTAATTTTTATTTTTACAGATTTTTGCTAACATAATTAATAGTTTTCATTTTCTATAAAATATCCCATTTCCAACAAAATATTAAAACAAAAAAATTACAAAAAAGTTAATATTAGTCGTCTTGCTTCATGTTTTTTTTTTTGGATACTAAAGACGTTCGGTACTTTGAATCTGCACAAGTACAACAAAATATTTTAGTTATAAAATAAAAATGAACTAAATAAGCATTTGCAAGAATGGTTTTATTTTTAAATAACAGTTGATAAGAAATTTTTTTTGATGGGTCAGAATCCAACAATTGGAGATTGATAATTTGGTTATTGAATTATACCTCAACCAACGTATATCTTAGCAAAAAAAAAAAATTGAAGTTGTTTTTTTTCAGAGAAAATCGTATTTCCTATTTTCATTAAATTTAAAAATAAAGTTATCAAAAATATTGAATTTTCTGAAATTAAAGAGCAAAAAACCTAACTCGATAAATTCTAGCGTGGAGTAAAAAATTGCAGAAAGAATATGCATGGGCAGCAATGCCTCCAAAAATTTTTATTAAATTTTGTTTTTCAAAACATAAATGCTTAAAAATTTATCCAACGTAAGTTTACGAAAAATAATTTTCTTGGATTTACAGCATTTCTGATATCCGTATCATACTGTTTTACACTTGAAAAAAAAAAAAAATTCTCTCATAGAATACGATTTACGACTTGGGGATTTTTCTTTTTAATTTGGTTCGAAAAACTTATACAAAATCTTACCGTAAAGCATTTTAAGCAACCTCTTAATTTTATTTCCTTTGACAAAACCAAAAAAAAAAAAAACTAAAATTTTCACTACAACAAAACAAAGACTATTGTAATTAAAATCAATGTACTCCAAAACATACCTTTAGTATCCTGCTTTCATCTTTTCTCATTTTAAATACTCTGAACTTAAAAGAACATTTTATTTAAAAAGCGCTTAAATCAAAAGAATTTTCTTAAAAAAAAAATAATATTTTTTTTTTTCAAAAAAAGCATAACGATTTAGCTGCTGCTGTTGTTCCTTGTTTTTTTTTTCATATTCGTTTTATTTCTGTATGTTATATGTATTTGAAAATGTATAGCACGATATAATAATAATAATATCTAAAGCATAAGACAATAACAAAGCGCACCATTTTGTTTTTTTTTTTTTCTACATTTTATTCTTCTGATGATGGTTTTATGTATTTTTTTCCTTCTTAGTTTTTGTTTGTGTTTTATTTTGTTTGTTCTATTCACAAGTACATATTCGCGCATCCTTTTTAAGGATAATGGAAAATATTTCTATAGTGTAAGTGTTTTTTGTTTGTTGTTGGTGGGTGATGGTTTATTTTTTTCTCATTGTTTTTTTATTTTTTTTTTGTAATTTAAAATAACACCTAGATAGTGCTTGATAGTATTTAGAAATCACTGATCTCACCTTCAGTCTCCGGATACGTACAGGTGAATGGATTCATCAGCCAGTTGCACAACGACGACTTGTCCTGACGTTTTTTCTTCACCATCACAATTCGATTGTGATGCTCCTTTGAGAGGCCTGAGGTAAAACTGGATTCATCACTATCCCTTACCGTTGCCACACTATGGTATCCGCTTTCTGCTCGTCGTGAGATGCCCGAGTGTTTGGAGGTTCGTGGTGTTGAAGAGTCATGACCACTGTCGTAGGCTTCCGATGAAGTGTTCAATGGCAACAACGGCAATTGGCTTTGGGCAGTGATGGGCAGGGCGGTGATGTGGTCGTGATCTAATGATGGCCGTTTTGAAAGTAGAGCGGATTTTTCATCAACTTCCGTCATTTCGTCCATTTCGATGAATGACTTTTCGGCTTTGGGAAGATTTGGGTCGGAAGCACCGTCAGGATGTCGCAAGGAAGCATATTGCTCCATGCCAGCTATTTGCATGATGCCATTTAGGCTTGGCAGGGAACATTGACTGGGACTGCGTGAGGGTGGACTGTGATGGAATAAGGAAAAAAAAATTGTTGAATTTGATTACATCGTGCATATGTTAAAAGTCAAAGAGAAATATATTTTTGACCAATATTGAGGTATATACGAATTTCCCGGAGATGATCCCTTTCCCCAAATATGTAGGTCAATACGATTAAAGCCGGAACAGCTTGTGGGACTTATTTCCCAAATACTTCGGAGTACTCAGCGCTTTTCTAAACGTTCAATAATTATAAACTCACCGTGGACTTGGCGGACGATATGGAGGCTCACTACAAACACTGCCTGGGCCAGTGTTAAATCGATAGGCAGGTTCACTGTACACACTACCAACATCACAACCTACACGGAAGACAGGAGTTACTTCAGCCATTGCCAGTTGGGATGTGAAAATCTCTCGAAGACGCGCCAGTTGATCAAATTGGTTCCTAAGTTCAGAAATGAAAATAAGGGATACATTTAATATTTTCCCATTATCCAAGAACCAACAAAAGAACCTACCTCGTTCTTTCACCCATCGCACAATCGCTGAACGCATCTCCACCTGCATGAAAACTGGTCATATCACAATGGCTCAACGCGGCCAAGGGATGTTCCCTAAAAATATATAATCCCTCACTTATAGTTCAAAAAAATTTATTTTTCTTAGAACTCACCCTCCCATTGTCCTTGCGATTTCTTCCTCAGTCACTTGCAATCCACAATCAGACATGCCATAGTTGTGCTGTTGTTGCATCATCTGCTGCTGATGGTGTTGCTGTTGCATGTGTAAACTCTCCCTCGAAACATGCCTCGAAAGTATCCTGTGTAGACTTTCGTGAGATATTTCCCTGGAGCCAAGTGGTTCAATGAGTGGCAACGCTGGAGGCACTTCCGATGGCCCACTATCCTGATCTTCTTCATCTTGGTTATCCTGATGGATGCCACCGACACCCCCACCGCCAAAAGATCTCACAGATCTATCCGAATGTAAGTCAGTCTCGTCTCCTCTATTATGAAAGTGTGATTTGGCACTACCACAGCCTCCACTGCGAACCCCACAAATCTCTGCTGGTGCCGAGGCATTAGTCGTACTAATCGCTGTCGTCAATCCCGGACCCATTGGATGCACCATCTCCATGTTACTCTCCAACGAATGCTGGTCATCTTCGGACTTCTGCTTGAACTGGGCCAGATGATATGTTAGGTTCCTTAGGTGCTGTTGTTGCTGTTGCATCTGCATTTGCTGTTGGCCTTGATGGGTGGGAGATGAGGCTGCCGACGACTGGAACACTTGCGATGATTGATTTTCCACCCATTGCCGGATCATGGTCTTTTTGTGCGAGTCCATGAAGCCATAGCCTACTGCTTGCGTTGGGGTGGCTGGCAAATTGCCTGCGGTAAGGGAACGCGCCGATTGCGACTTCGGTCCATCTACCCACGTTTCGCACTGCTTAACATGGTTAATCTCTCGCATTAGATGTCTGGCTTCGGCTACTTTGGCTCGGGATACGCGAGGTCCATCAATCCATTGCTCTTCGGTAATTTGTCTCAACGGACTATCAGGATTGACGGCAGTGGCAGGATTAGAACTAGCACCGGTAACGGCTGGCCTTCGAAGAGGTGAACCTTTCGGAGAGGGTACATTGGAGCCTTTACTTAGGCCAGTGTGTCGAAGGGTGCCAGCAACAATTTTTGGTGACGACGCTGAGTGGGGTATGGTTTTCAGACTATGGACAGGCGAGAAGAATTGAGCAGGAATTGTGGTTTGGTCACTGCCACCAGTTCCTCCGATTGTAGGATTCGGAGGTGTAGGACTAGAACTGGTGGTGGTATGGTTGCGCTTTAGGCTGTCCGTTCGATTGGCTACCACAGGACTTTGTGCTGTAATAATTTAAATGAAGTTTTTTTTTTTTGATTTGTTTGAAGTGGAAACAGTGGAATTAGAAAAACTAACTTCTTTTTGAAAATCCTTAAACCCTTATTTAATTGTTCAACTAAATGTTTGATATTGATTTGTTAGAATTATTATTACTTACGTTTTTGAGATGTGGTCTTTTTGGCTGGTATTTTGGAAGCTCCCGAACCCGTCGTCGTTGTTGCTCCAGAAGGCTTCTCAGCACCACTGCCCTTCAGCACCTTATTCATGGCACAACGATTGTCACCACTACTCAGCGATGGCAAATACACAGGCGGGTGTTCGCCGTCCGTAGCATCATCGCATGGTCCCATATAAATGACCGTATCTGCCGATAAATCAGAACTTGATGGATCGGGTCCCTCAGATGAGCCGGCAGATTGATGGCCTAAAATTGAACGTTTATTTGAGGGTTAGCCTTTTATAGAGATATGGATATTCGATATAGCAGAAACAAATTGTAGTTCTCTCTGTGAGTAACAATATACACACAAAGGCCATCAAAGCACATGACCAATTTTGGAACAATTCCAGCAATTCCACATTCAATCTCCCTGGGGAGAGTGATGTGGTGGCCATAAGGTTTGAGGGAGAACTCTGAATATGGAACTTGGACATTTTCTCTGATTTATACCTGCATTAACGGGCATTGCTTTATCTGATGAAATTGGGAAACGATGTTTCCGTCTCCGCATCCTGTGTATCCTTGAGGCTAATTGGATTGTCGTTAGTGCATCTGAGTGTGGCTGCAAGAATGAACGAGACAATAGCGAGACAAAGCGTCAAAATATGTATTGTATATGGGTATGGTTTATGACAAATGGGAATGGGGTTTTGTGGGTTCTTAGTGATGGTGATGTGTGATGTTTATGAATGCGTTACTAATGAAGGAGCAAAGGAGCAGCAATGGTTAGCACTCACCTGTGTGTGCGAGACATGGGCCATAATGGCGACATGACATGTTAACGGTGCAAGGCAGTCTTTTAACAACGGCGTCAAGGGATGATCCTTGTTCGGTGGATGCCGTTGACCACTTAGTATCGCCAGCAGAATGTTGCCTATGCCGGACAGTGGTAGGCCACCATTTCGATTCGCACAACCTCCTAAATCGATTAGATGCAAACGACTTCGTCCTCCCGCCACTTTAATAAAGTACAGAAAATATATGGTATTCCACATGTGTGATCAATCATGCTAATTGGAAGAACAGTTTTTTTTATGAGTGACTTACCACCTCCTTTTCGCGACAAGCTGTACTGATAGACATGCAACGTGAATATCATTGCAGGCTCCAGTCCACCTTGAGGTCGTCCAGCTAGGGCTGCATCTAGGAACAGAGCTGCCCGTTCGGCGGTGGGTGCTCGCAATTCAGTCGGTCCGCCGAGGAAATCATCACGCAAGTAAACTCCAGGTGAGTCGTCGGATTCTGAAATAAATACAAAAAACAAGAAAATGTGAAACATCACTAATGCAAAATGGGTTGGTAGGTGGTAAAGCAAGTGAATTATATTTGTTTGCAGTTGCAGTTTTGCTGCAGTATTTCCAGTGGGTATTGTTGGAACAAGTTGAAGTAATGAGGTAGCGTGATGCGAGAACAATTACTTGTGTTCACACATAGGTTAACTTCTGCAGCAATTGCCTTTAGTCGATTAGGGATGCATGGAAAGCGATGGACTATGTTTTTACTGTTTTATCGAATAAGTGACAGTCAACAGCCCCAGTAGGGATGTTTTTGTAGAAACTATGACAATATTGCTAATACAAGTTGAAATATGACACCAGGAAAGCAATAAGGAAAGTTCTGAAGGTATTGTAACTTATATTTTAAAGGTTGTATTAAAAAATTATATTTTCATGAAGGTAGAAAAACCAAAGAAACCAGCAAGTTAAGTATTACGGAGTCCTCCTGAAGTGGATGGACATTTTGGAAAAAATCGTACAGAGTGTTTAAGCCGGTGAACTTTCAAATGCGTTCAACACTTGAAAAGAAGAGCCAGTAGAAATTTCGTCCTACACAAAGATCCCAATAAGCTATGAACCATTAACAGCAAAAGTAGAGGTCCTAAACATAAGTGTTGTGCAAAGGCTTGGCTCACCTTTAAAACCGTGCATATTTTTTTTGAGGTGCAGTAATGCTAAATAAAATTATTTGACGCCTTGTGTGTTTTAAAATTGACTCCATTGAATGGGTTTAGCAACAGTTAAGTACTTTAGGAAAAGTAGTAACTAGATATTTTTCACGACACAATGCTGCTCAAGGATCACGGATCATGGAAATAAGATATCATTTCCTTTGAAGCATTTGTTCAGGGCAATTCTAAGTTTCTGACACCTTTTTTTTAAATAAAAGAGTGTCGGAAAACTGATTGCGAACCTTATACTTTTTTAAGGGAGAAACAATATTTGGGGCGTCAAAAACTGTTGGGTCAAACTACAAGACCACGGGACAACCGACCTAAAATATTGGACCAATAAAAAATTATGGAAGATATCCACAAGGCTTAGGTCCCGAAGAACAAACGTAGGCGGCTGAGAATTTGAGAACAGGTTTTAAGCAGTCACATAATACGGCACTTAAGGCCTGTTGTACAATCTAAATCGGTATGGATCACCTCCATACCTGAAGCTGAAGATGAGATTTTGAGTTCTGAAACCGAGACAAGACTGACATTTTTGGATTTTGAAGAGAATAAGAGGTGTCGACTCCTGAACAGACGTAGTAGACACTGGATGATGAGATTCTGTTTTTCTATATTGGGAACATGTTTAGAGCATGCCTCAGAAACGTAATTATGTACATAGATAACTTATTTATACAACTTCCTCCCATGCTAGCTGTATTCATCA
Organism: Syrphus vitripennis; assembly: GCA_958431115.1. Lineage (NCBI taxonomy): Eukaryota > Metazoa > Arthropoda > Insecta > Diptera > Syrphidae > Syrphus > Syrphus vitripennis. Next base: position 141,528,940 of record OY288108.1, on the reverse strand, counting down.
GTTTCACATGCCAATTTCTGAGACACCAAAAGCACATGAAGAAGTAAGGTTCCTAGTATTAAATGCTTCCTGTAGCTATCAGGAAATAAGTAATTCTTAGCAATTGTCGATCCAAGAGCCATAAGCCTCATGATATGATCTCTGTCGAAGTGTCTAGAGGTTCTGCTGGCTAACCAGAGAAGATCTTCCTGACTTTTCTCAAGACATTAGCATTTTTTGATTCGTTGAGAGGATCACTTTTGATCCTGCTAAAAGTTTCTATTATTTCACCAAAAACCATCTTCCAAGTTTTCTTAAGATCTCGCCAGTAAATTTGAAGCAATTCCTTTTAAAGGATTTTCAATCTGGACACATTGAAAATGCTCTTAACACGATTGAAAAGTATTCTACAATATTTTCAAAGGGTTTATTGTTCCACTTAAAAGACTCATCTGCTCCTTTAATAATCACTTAAAGTAAATTTAAGTTGCTTTATACACTTTACGATTCCTAATATAAAAACTCTAACTATATAACGACCAACAAAACCCACCTGCTTACTTTTCATTCTACTCTTATAAACGCTGAAAATAACCACTTAAACACGCATTACAACAAACTCTTCATAGTGTGTCTAACTTCATACAAAAAAAGAAAAACAAAAATAACTTGTGTTCTTCAATTTTTAATCCAAATAAATTTCATCCACTTCAATTAACAATATTTTAACAAATCCCCTACTTAACTTCATCATTAAGAGAAGAGAAAGTCGGGAACGTCTATCCATCCACTTCCATTTTTATACCTTACTTATATTTAACTTTCTAACCCTTATCTCTTGGGTAAATGTCTAGCTGTCTGTCTACCTGTCAGTTGTATACCACCCGAAACCATAAGGACATTCTCTTCATCACCTGACTCTCTATTGTACAATCTGTAAGTAACCGTTGTACAAAATGTAGGTAGCTAAGGGAAGATATGTCCGTCAGTCAGTCAGTCATTCAGTCAGTTAGTCAAGCTTTAATTAATTATCACGCAATTACTGCGCCAAAGATATACCTTGTGCGTCTATTGTCGTCATCATCATCGTCGTCGTCCTGCAAACTCCCAAAACCAACCCTAGTCATAGATTTTCACTTGTCGTCCCGTGTTACAAGACTCCAACAGACAGGCACACACACACACAATCTTCCCAAAGAAAATATGTCCATCCTTCTACTAAATGGCGCCCGGTTGAGGACTGATGAGGTAGAAGAATTCGTCATTGTTGCAACCCATGACCAGGGGTGTTGCTGTATCGAATGACGGAAGCCATAAATATTCGCCTCAAGTGGAATTAATTTGTACCGTTCGTTGGTTGTTTGCACTGCAAGAGTTGTTCTTCTCTTTTTTTTTTTGTGTCTTTGCACAGGTCAATTGTGTTATAGTCGTATAAAATACACTCCTAACATTTTGTTCGACTTACCTGTCGCATGGGCAGCTAATAAATCCTTTGAACTGGAATCGGGCTTCGTTGCGCTTACTCCCAATGCACTAACTCGCACTGAGAATCGGGCACCGGACTTTTGTCGCCGCTCATTGATGCCCTTGTACAGCCAGGATATTGCACATGGAATGGCGCCCAATTCACCCGATGATTGAATTCCGCCCAACATTGTCCGTGATTGTCCTGCAGGCCAAAGACAATGAGAAAAGAAAATATTGTATTTGTTAGAGAGATATCCTTCGTCCAATTGGTTAGGTTGGTCTAGATTGTTTTGTGTTATTTTTTTGCGGGAGAAATTGTAACAAATTCATATACCTGAACTGGGATAGCCAATTGTTAGCAGACATCCATCGGAGCCCTCTAGGACAGCAGGTATTACTTCGGACAATGCCGAGGCACATATATCAGACTGTATGGAATAGAAATGATTGGATATAATAGTGAGGTACATGAAAATGTTAGTTAATTTGAGGGAAATAGTTTTGAGGTGAATTTCGGCAGTTTTTGTAACCAAAAAAAAACAAACTATTTGTTTTGTGTTTTTCTTTTGTCATCAATGTTCTTTAAGAGCGGATGATTCCAGTGAAACCACTTTATATTAAAGGCACATATATGCACCAAGGTTTTAAGCTTAAATTTTAAACAAAAAACGTTAAATTCGTCAAATCGGAAGGACATAACCTTAAAGCTGTAAAAAAGTCCTTGTTTTTTAATCATATGTTTTTTTTTATTTAACGATTTCTATTGAAATAACCACCTCGTTTTATCATAATACATAATGTATATATTTAAGCATACCTGTTGATCTTCTGCTGTAAAAAGACTATCAAAGGCAAACATCTTTGGGGCGGCAACCATTGGTCCACGTTCTTGTGAGGTAGACGCAGCCATTGTAGTCGCTGCACTAGGATCTGTTAGAGTTACTTGTCGTTTCTTTTTGTCCACAGCCATAAAATGAGGATGTTCTTCGTCCATGTGACTGTCCGACACACGTAACATTACTTTGACCTAAGACAAGAAAGAAAATAAAAACAAAAACAAAAAGGGTGAAAAATATAATAAAATTGATTTATGAGTTTGTTGTGGGTGCATGTGCATGTCAAATAATATGTCAGACTAATGCACAAATGCAGTTAACTTCCGCTCTATAGTGTAGTAGGATATAAAGTTCATAATATACTTTATATAGCGGGGACAAATGGACATGCAATGAACTCATAGTGCAGTAATAAAACAAATCGCGGAATTTCTCTGTTGACAGGATTTTATGATTTTACAACATTTAAAGTGAGTTCGCTGCACGAGTTGAGTAGGTATAGGTATATAGGAAAAATAAAAATAGTTAAGATGCTTAGGCTTACCTTTCCAATGCCATAGTTTTCTTTGTTCGCTAGTCTTCTGGCTAGACCGGGTGGTAAAGGTGGTGGTGCTCTTTGAAGAGCTCCACAAAAACCGCCATTGCGTGATGTGTGCGCCATATCGGTGGAACGGCTTTTTGAGGAGCCACCACCTTGGGCGAGTTTTTGTGCTGCTCTGTGAATGAAATAAAAAAAATAATAATAAGAAAACGGAAATTGGAAGTTAGAATGAAATATTTGGTAAAATCTACATTGAGAATGTTAAGGTGTTGAGGTTTAAAAAAATGTGGTGAATTTGGAGCAAACATTTTTCAGGTGAACTTTATTTTTTATTCAAAGTCTGAAATTAAGTTCAGTGGAAAGAGTCCCGTAAATGTTGCTTTATTTAAATTTTCCAGGTTCCGATATTAAAAGGTAAAAAGGTAGGAAGTGAGGGAAAGGGAAGGAATTTCGAGTTGAAGAAGGATGAAGAAAACTGAATAAAATATATGTTTTAAAAAATTTGGTGAAAAATACAAAATCGGCTGATTTCAGCCCTTTACGTGTAAATGTTACATGTGTTTTGTTCAAAGTAGACAAGAGGACATCCACATCGATGTAAAAAGTTGCCCAGCACTTACAAGTCATATAGATTGGGGGACAGCTGATAAACATCAAGGGCTTGAGGGACTTAGTCATTTCTGTGTGCACACTCTTCGGTAAGTAGTCCCCTCTTTTAGCTGCTCTTGGAGAATATGCTAGTTTCTTAAAAAAGGCAAAGGCTTGAGTTGAACTTCAGACCCCTCAAATGAATTGCCATGTCACAATACGGGGTCACTCAATACACGCTTAAGCTCTCTATTTCATGAAGATGAGTTATGAACAATAGATTCTGGTTACCTCTAAAATGTCCATCGACTAAGTTAGGAAGATTTAGTCAGTTCGGTGGTCTTAGAGTCTAAGAAATCGAGTTCATCACCGAGTTGATCAACAGCTTCAGCAAGGACGATTGGAGGAACTCCAAATTCGCTGCGGTAAGGAGAAGGTAGCCACGCAGAACCCATCCTTACAATAAAATGATGGAGGGTAGTGTCTTTTTCCTTCCAGTTAACGTTTCTCTACTCTCAGATAAACGAGTCCCAAGGACGTCTTGTCGATACTAGAGTCGCTGAACATTTCTTCAATGGAAGGAATTAGCCGTTCTTCTTTTTTTGGGTATCCAGGTAGCCACGTGCTACAATAGCGTTGATTCTAATAAGGATTGACTTCTTGGCGCAAATATTTATAAGGAATGAATTGTATCTGAATTAAATTCAATAAGGACATCTGAGGAATTAGTCATATATCAGCAAATTACTCCAATAACGATGCAAGCATAGCAAGCTTGATTCAAAATCTCGTCTCGGTATCGGTCCCTGTCCAGGAACTACCATTTTGCCTCCGTTTTGTTTAGGATACCTTGAGTCTGATGAGTTAGATGAATCCAAGACTTTTCCCCTCTCGTGACCAGTCCTAGTTTACACTAGCTTCTGAAGCTCTTTCTCAAACTGGCACCCCTTATTATCTTGATTATAGAAAGTAGGACATACTATAGTTGCATGAAGCAGAGAAAAAACCCATGGGTCATTCTAATACGTCCCAGTTAGATTAAATTCTTGTAATAGTGATTGATAGTTCTTTTCACTTCATCGTAGAATCCTTAAAAATTCAAAATGATATATTAATGTCTCGTAATAAAAATGTGTAAACTTAAAAAAATAAGCTTTAAAGCAAATTAAATTGATGGTCCTCTTTTTCTTGACTTTCTGCCAAAGAATCTAATTCTTTACACTCCTACTACTTCCACTGTGCTGTGTCAAATCAAAATATTGTTTGAATTAATCAAGGAACCCCTGGCTTTCTATATTTAGAAAAAAAAAAAAACAAATGATGCTTGAGTGAAATTTGGACATAATTTTCCGCCCAAACAATCACACTGAGTTATTCTCTTGTTACTAAATTAAATAGGCGTACGATAGTCAAATTCCATGCGTAGGTAATTCATTTATGATTAATTTTATAAAACTACCAACAAAAAAAAAAATAATAAGTCCTATGCCTATTTGGGAAGCTCCCTATATTATTTATATCTCAATCCCAGTCCACCTGTGTCTATGCTGGCCCGGGCCCCCTATACCTATTATAATATAAAAGCCTGTTAACTTTCTATTTGTAATCCCAGAACCCTGGGGCGACAAGCGTAACGAAAGTGAAAAATAGAGATATAACTTAATTATCCCTCTTTGGACTTTTACTCCTTTGTGTAGGCATATACATATATGTAGGCAGGCAGACAACCTCTAACTATCCTCCCGACAATTCCCAGTTCATCTCCCACACCCTCTTTGGATGGAAAAAAAAGCAACAACAACACGACAAAACAACAACATCAAAACACATCCCTTTTTAACCTCATTCGGCTCGTTTGTTCCATACTTGGGGCTCATCCGTTTCGTTTATTTCTTCATTTATTTAACAAAAAAAAGGAAGAACAAAAAAAAAACACAAATAGGGAATGAGAGGCCATGGAAAAAATAATAACAATAATAATTTCAGGCGACAATAGCTGTGTCTTTTTTTCCAGTTCGTTTGTTATCCTCATACACAAACCGACATCATACATATGTGTCCTGGGAAGGAGATTGGTTGGCTGGCGCATATAGATGGTAGGTACTTTGATATGGTAACTCGGACTGGGACTGGGAATGGGAAATGGAAGTCACACTCTATACAAACAGGTAACAAATGATCCGAGAAAGAATAAAAGAATATACTACATATATACATGGGAATGAGAGTCAAGCCAATGATCCTTGTACTAGTATAGTATATGGAAAATGGAAAGAAGACATATAGAGGAGTAAAATGTATGAAAATGTTATCCAAATTGGAGTAATGTCCTTGCATTCTATGTCTATACGCCTGGATGATTGTGGCACATCCCATTGCTATAGATGAAGAACTACGTTGTCATAATTCATTTTATTCTTCGTTTCTGTTTCTTTTTTTATTTATTTATGTTGTGTGTTTTTTTTTATTATTTTTAACAACACAGATCATCCTGTCCTGTGTTTTCTTTTCTTATTGTGCTCATAGGAAAGCATATCAAACAAAACCGAGAAAATAAGAATAAAAAGGAAAGCGTCGTTTTATGATGGCAATATGTCAAAATTGGTTCAGCTTCAGTTGGCTATTGTTTATTTGCATTATTTTTTTTTGCAAGGATTCTTTATGCCAACGATATTGGGTTCTTAAAAAAACTTTGTCATACAAAAGTGGGAAATGGAAAAAACGGTTGTAATTTTACATAGAGTTCTTAGTTTGCAAAAACAGAAATAACAAAACAAAAATAGGAAGCTTGTAAGCAGTTAATCGATTTCATAATAAGTTAAATATTTCAGGATTCGCGTTGGGCGCCATTTTAAAACTTCGAAAATAGATGGTTGTATTTCAAAACTATGTTTCAAAAGTGCTTAAAAGTAGTTGGAAGTGGAATTTTTATTTTATTGACTTTTAGGAATTTTGTCAAAAATTTGATACTTTTCTAATTTGTCATTCAGAAAAAAAATTGATTATTGTTGCTTCAACTCGTTTAAAAGAATCACTGAACTGATTTCCCCGAGATTTTCAATTTTTGATTTTATTTGGGAGAAGACCCTTAACAAATGTGTCTCACCTTTGGTAGCAAGTAAGATCTTGCTTAGGTTCACGGACCTGTTACGTCGTGAGTTCTCAATTGCGGAGTTCTCAATTCCAGCTGTGTTGATTCTTCTTCGACTGTTCTTCAGCAAGTTAAGCTATTTTTTGGTGACTAGGATTGGGCCTGATTGGAAAACAATTGATATATGCTAAAGTGCTTATTTTTGGTCTTATTAGTGACGATTTTTGTAATCTTGTTGACGATTTTTGTATTGACGCAGTCTATAGACATACGTAATTGTATCAATAAAAGCTACAAGCAGCTTGTGTTGAGAATGGGAGTCAAGTTTGCAGTCAGCCGTAGTTGAGTAGTCGATGAGAGGAAAAAACAGGGTTTTGAAAAGCCTATCCAACTAATATGGTTCACTATGGAGAGCGACTGTTTATCTTAAAACCTAGATTCATGACAACATCAACCAAACTAGGAAGATCATTTATGAATAGGCAAAATAAAAGCGGTCCTAATATTGACCCCTGGGGCACTTGAGACGTCAAGGCTTTGAAATCAGAAGAAGGTAAAATAAAAGTGGTCCTAATATTGACTCCTGGGCACTTTAGACGTCAACGCTTTGAAATCAGAAGAAGGTAAAATAAAAGTGGTCCTAATATTGACCCCTGGGGCACTTGAGACGTCAACGCTTTTAAATCAGAAGAAGGTAAAATAAAAGTGGTCCTAATATTGACCCCTGGGGCACTTGAGACGTCAACGCTTTGAAATCAGAAGAAGGTAAAATAAAAGTGGTCCTAATATTGACACCTGGGGCACTCCAGAAGTCAACGCTTTGAAATCAGAAGATCTTCCACATAAACAAATCTTTGACAACGATTGAAGAGATAATATCGTAGCGGTTTGAGGTTGTATCTCACTCAAGTAAGAAGAGTTGTTTAAAATGTTTAAAATCTAGAAAAATATAAACAAGTGCTCTTTAAAATGTTGCGTTCTGAATGTAACTGAATGTAACTATTAATGTGTCTATGGACGGAATAAAAATATTGTCACCGCACCAAAAATTGTATTCAAAAACTTTCTCTCTTGCGAACATATTCAACAGAAGCTTTGTTATCAGATAAAGTCACTTTTTGAATATTGTATGAATTATTGTGTAAGCAAATCAATACGACCAGGAATTGCATGCAATTTTTATTACAACATCCTTCAACAATTCCATTCCATTTGTATGTTTATTTCATATACTCATACCTATCTTCTGATAAACCTACAGATTTATTTCTTTTTATGAAAAAGCTACAAATTGCAATATCCTGCCAGAAATTTGTATGTAGCGTAGCTTTCCATTAAATACACCACACGTTATTCATTTTCTTAATTTTGTTGTATTTTTTTTTGTTGGTTTTCTGTTTTCATCTAATGGACTAATCAACAATGATGTGTCCTTCTTTTATTTTCGTTATCCCTCGTTTGGTTCCATTTTCAAAGAAGAATATTAAATTACTTCGCTGTATTTGGCGTCGTCGGTCGGCGGCCGGCGTACAGCGTGAGTGAGTGTGGCGAAACTAATTTGATAAAAATTCTGTCTCCGGTGAGTTTCCTTTATATCATGGGACGTCTTGTGCTATCCCCATCTTTTTTTTTCCTCCTTGGCATATATATTAGACTATGCTATGCCATGATTATTTCCTGCTCAAGGACAAATAGCAAAATTTGTTTGTTTCCTTTGCGCAAAGTGGCGCGGCGGAGGTGAACGAGTCCTTATCTGTCTTTGCTTTTGGGAATTTCATCTTCAACGAAGCGAAGGACGAACGACGAAATATGAAAATTTAATTATTTCCCAAGACAAAGGACGACAAGTTGACATTTCTTCTTCCGGACAATATTGTTGTATATATGTACATAAGTGAAGGAAAAGTCCTTGGTCGTGATGGTCCTTCCGGTTTGATTTCTGGTCTGAATGTTGCATGCTTCAGTATAGCTAACCTCTGCTATCTGCATTATGCGGTGTCGGTGTCATAATGTCGTCAGAGGAGAGACAAAGTCTCATTACCTGGCGTGAATTTAATGTGTGTGCTGTGTGTGACAGCATTCGGTGTGGAAATAGCATCATACAAAAAATATCCCTAATAAAAGTGTCAGATTTAATTTCCTTCTCCTTCAGTTAACTTCGGACCATTTTTTTTTGCATTTTGTCGTTTTTCGGTTTTTTTTTTAATTTTGTTATAATTTTGCGCACTTTATGGCAGGACGAGCAACCGAACGTTTAATGCTACCAAAGTGCGCCATGATTTTTATGGGCTATCTCGGGTTTTTATTGGTAGGGTTGCCATCGTAAAGCATTTAGCTAATGAGATTTTTTTTTTTTTTTTTGGTTTTTAATGGGAGCTGTATTTTTTCCATTTTTATTTCTTGTTCTGGAATGGTTGGTTGGAGTGAGTGTGAATTTTTATAGACAAAACGGCAGGCGTTTTATTTTCTGGACTGCGTTGCGTTGTGGGGGTGGGTGTTCTCTGTGTTCATTGTGGCACATTTTGGATCGTATAAATTTTATTATGACGTTCTTATTACAATTTCGTATATCTGTACAAAAACGCACGCACCATCATCAGATCAGGGTTGTGTTTGCGTGTTGGCTGCAGTCGAGCATGCAGAGTTTTTACGATGCAATTTTTGAAGATTTCATTATAACGTTGTTTGAACGACGACATTTTGTGCACGATATTATAGAACACGCAGTTAAATGAGGTATTTAGTCATTAAAGATGGGTAATTTTTTTTTCTGTCATTTCGGTGGAATATTATTGCAGAAGGGATTTTTGTAGAATTGTAGATAATATTATTCTTTAAGTGCTACATTAGGATGGTAAAATGAACGGCTGCGTTTTTGTTGCTAAGTTAAGTGTGCTACAAAGTTTTTGGTGGATGTTATTGTTTGCTGACAATTATGAGAGGCGCAATGATTTGAATATTTTATTGCAATTGGTTTTTTTTATTGTGTTTTTCTTTTAATAAAGCAAAGCTGCTGTCAATGCCTCTGAATTGTGGGATGTGTAAATAATAATTTAAAATTGGATTTTTAGAACAGTTAAATGTTTTTGGATGTTTTATATCTGGAATTATTGCCTACGCATGAATGGATGTTATTGATTTTGAACATGCTGGGGCATCTGTCAAGGAATTAAAAACTTATATCGTATCTCGAAATGTAGATTAGATTAGATTAGATAAATTCTTTATTTTTTTCTTATTAAAGTTTAACAATAATTCTTACTTAAGAATAAGGACTTGGCAATTCTGCCGTCTGCCTGATTTGACATTTCATAATAAAAAAAAAATATTGAAAGTAAAATAATTGAACTAAATAATTAATTTATAATTTAAAAAATGTTAAAAATTTGAAAAAACAAGTAATAATAATACAACAATTTGGTTGGATTTGTATACTAAAATAAATAAGTTAAGCAATAGAAAAAACTTGGAAAGCAATCATTAACAATTTTGATATGATTTGAAACACAAAAAAGATATCAATTTTAATATGATTTGAAACATAAAAAGTTTACAATTTTAAAGTGATTTGAAACACAAAATTAAAATATTTTAAATAATGGTAGCCTGATAAGTAAACATTAACAATTTTGGTTGATTTGAAACACAAAAATAATATCAATTTTAATATGATTTGAAACATATAAAAGATTAATTTTAAAGTGATTTAAAACACAAAATAAAAAAGTTTTAAATAATGGTAACTGGCCGAATGATTAGACTTTACGTTGGGAAACTATTTCGGAAATGTAGGGCGTGCTTACAGAAATTATATAGGGTGGACCATCCTAGCGATCCATTTAATATCTCATGAAGTCTGTTTACAGTGAGATGGCTTTCATTTAAATGTAATCGACGAATTTCCTGTAATATCGGGCATACCGCAATAAAATGATGTATATCTTCTATATCTCTTCTGTTACATAAATTACAAATTTGTGGAAGATCAGCTCGATGAGGCACATAGTTAAGATTTAAAATTTCAACTCGTGCTCTAAAGATATAACTTATAGCTTCGGTCGATAATTCATTATTGAAATAGTTAGCTTCTGATGGTAATTGATGATTGAGGTTCCTATAGGTGTTCCTGGAGGATGTTGACGATGCTTTAGAGAGATGCTGATTGTAATTTCTTTCATCAATTTTAGCAGTAACATTTGCGAACATAGAGCTCCATTCATCTACATTTGACTCCAATAAAGTTAAGTTAGCTTCATGTGAGATAGCTAGCTGACTCCATTCTTTGAAAGGGGTGGCATTAGATTGCAGTAGTCTTGAAATGTATTAAAATACATTTTGAAAATAAAAATAAAAGATTTATTTTATCAAAATTGTTTTTTTTTTGTTTCTACAGGGTGACTGAATCGATTTTTTTTTAAACTTGGAACTTAAAGTCTTTCGATGATTTCCTAGAGGTAAACAGAAACAATTTGTTGGCTCCAAAAATGATGGTACCTTTTGTTTAACTCAAAAATGGATCCAACGATTTTGATTTAAATAATTCGAATTGAAACAATTTGGTCAAAAAGTGGTATTCAAACATCATTACCTGAACCTGTCATAGAATTGGATTCTTGGTTTTCGATATTCTCTCTAAAAGTTTGACAGGTTACGATCAAATTTTGCATGAAATAGATCCAATTAATTTCAATATTGTTGCTTATCAAAATTTTCAAAACAAATGTTTTTCAAAAAATTAGGATTCTTTTAAAAACTCAATATTTTCACTGAAATGAGATGACTCGCTAAATCGTTATATTACCAAATGTTTGAAGACTTAAAAGACAGGAGTGAAACAGAGACAACAAATAAAAACAGAAAATCATTGAAAAAAAGTGAATCAACTCACTCTAATCAGCTAAGCCTAGGTACTAAACTTAAGGATGTAAAGACATAGAATAATGAAGGTTCGATACAAATTATCGATAACATGTGTGAAAATATCGATTGTAGTCCATTTATTTCTATGCCTTAGTTAATCTCGGGAAATTTTCTACACTAAGCTAAGCACCGAGTTTAAATAACTGTTGTTCAACATGCAAATTTACTAACCCCAAAGTCTTTTTTTGTTCGATTGCCCCAGAAGTTGAAAAAAAACGCAACGAGTCTTATGAACCTCACTAATATGGATTTGCTTGCAATCTCAAAATCAAGTACAAAATTTACTTAGAAGAAATATAGTTTTTTATCGCCTTTTTCTATCGCTGGTTTTAAATTAATATTTCCATAAAAACAAGCGGACTTAAAAGTAAAAACTCATCTATGTACTTTAAATGCGTTTTTGTGTTACTTGAAACTTCTTGCAAAACTATATTTTCTGACTTAACCACTTTCTACCAAGTGCCAAAAATATTAAAGTTACTTAAAACAAATTTTGCTCTGTAAAATATTCAAAATTCCAATGCCTTTAAGTTTTTCCTTAGAAAAGTATGAATCCCTGACTTCGGAAAATTGCTGAGATTACAATTTCCGTGTTATGGTAGTACGCAAAAATACCTTCAAAGGATCATAGACACATTTTTCAATAAAAAGAAATCTCATTGTCCAATTTTTCTATTGATATCAACTTCAAAAGAATTAAGAGCTTTTCAGGGCTCCGAGATCTTAGCACTTTTGTATTTTTGGGATATTCCCAAGAAAAAAAGAGGCTGGGTGCGACCCACACTGATAACTTCCCATTTGTGGTCTTTAAAACTTTATATATTTTTTTTTTTTCAAATAACCAAATTTTCTGCGAAACAAACTTTAGCTGTTAAATTCAAACAATCATTTTTTAAGATTGAAAAGCATTTTAATTATTTAAAGAGATTTACGAAATGCACATATACATATTATTATAGAGATTGTTGATGTATAAGTTGTTTCCACTTGACCCAGGAGGTAAACTTCCACGCTTTTTTTTACCGAATGTGGAATTTTCTTAGTTCTGTTTAAATTTTTGTTTAAAATGTCAGTTAAGTATATGTTAAATATATACCCGCTGTAAAAATCTTTATTATGTATAAAATTAAATACCTAATGGCAAAGTCAATATCATTGCTCGTTCTCAAGATATTCGAGTCGAAAAACCAATTTTACCACTTTTTAGTTTATTTTTTTTATATTTTTTGTCAAAAACTGTCAATTAGTTATTTGTCAAAATTTAACCTTTCATAAAAAATTGTACTATGTATGAAATAAAATATTTAAAAAGGCACAATCGTTGTTCGTTCTCAGGATATTCGAGCTGAAATACAATTGTAACTACTTTTCTCTAGAATTTTTAACAGTTTTTGATTTTTTTTTAATAAACTGCTCATTCAATATTTGTCAAAATTTTATCAGTTGCTAACAACTATGTTATGTAGAAAATAAAACAAACAAGAAGTCAATACCGTTACCCGTTTTTGAGAAATTTGAGTCGAAAGACAATTTATACCAATTTTTGGTAGAGTTTTTTGTAGTTTTAAATTTTTTTTCAATTCGATATCTCTACTCGTTCTTGAGATATCGACTATGAAAATTGGTACCAGAACGTACAGACGTACGAACGTACGAACGTACGTACACACGCACACACAGACATCTCTCTAAAAATGATTGAAATAGGCTCTAGGGACCTTGAAACGTCGTCGAGAAATGTAAAAAATTTCAATTTGACAAATCGGACCGATTACAATAACTCCCTATGGGAAGTTAATAATATTTCCCTTAGATCAGTACCTGTAATTGGTCAACAAAGCTCAGCTAGTTTTAGAAATTGGTGGGCCATAGATTTTTTTAACGAATTTAAAATTGTTCATGTTTAGTTTTTTAGAGCTGTTGTTTTGGGATATAAGGTCAACTACTTACTTTCAGTAATTTTAATTTTTTTTTAAATTTTTTTTTGTGGAATTAAAAAAGTATTCCATTAGAAAGATATTATATACTAAATAATTTATTGCTTACGTTGAGCTATCTTAAGTAATTGGTGAACTATATATTTTGTATGAATGCTTAGATATTTTTTACAAGCTAACAGCATATAATTTTTTTTTAAATTCCATAATTCAGGTTCTAAATAGTCGTATAATGTGAACTTGAAAAACATATTAAACACTTCATAAGAAATAATCTATAAGAATTTAGGAACCTTTCAAATAATATATGTACATATGTACTTCTTCTGTGAAGTTCCAAAAATGAGGTGCTAAAATTTTGTGACTTTAAACAAAAAGTTGATCATTTATAAAAATTAAACATAAAACTTCCAGATAGTACAGAGTGAAGTGCTTCAAGTCGCTTATTTCCTTGAAAAACTTAAAGCCTTGATTAAAAATTTTGCATAGGAAGAACATTTCCTGAAACTAGCTGACCTTTGCTGAACTCTTACTGATTTAAGCAAAATATTTTCTTCTAAAAATTCAGAACCTGAAACCGCTTTTCAGTCCAAAATAATTAAGTAGGTAAGCAACAAATTTTAAATAAGCTACTGGAACATCTCCCCCAAGCCTGCGACAGAGACTCAACGATACGATTTAAAGTTAAAGTTATTTCAGGTCTCTCAAATGAAACTCAAATCAGTTATCCAGCGCCAGCAATGCAATTTTTTAATTTACCCAAAAAACGGCACAAGCAAGTGGAAGAGATGCTCAAGAACGACTCGATGTTCAGAAATAGAGACAGATTGCTATACTAGAGATTAGAACCCAGTTTCCTGGAAGAAGCTTGTTGGAAAATACTTCAAATGCAGAATCTTTCCAAATTTGTGTGAACTTGAAGGCTTTTTAAAATTGTTCATCTTTACAACCTTGCAACTTTTTTTAAATTTTAAAGTACTTATCTAAGTATTAGCATCTCCCATCCCTAGAAGAAGAAAAAAAAAATAAATACTGAAAAGGAATCCACGCAATATTTCCCCCATCCCCCTAAATGCATTTTTAAAACATCAAAAAGCAACTATCACAGCATCATCTGTAATATTTTGCAAATGATGTCAAGCCTCAAGGGCAATCCTTTACAAAGAGAACCTTAGATTTATGTAGAAAGGTGTGGTAAAGGTTTTCCATATGTTGAGCTTGTCAAAGGCTTGAAATAAACCTACACAAAAAAAAAACAACAACAAATGAAAAATCCACTCACATGAAAGAATGAAAGGATTGATAACAGAACAAAAAAAAATGCATCCATATGTCTCACAGGACATCATACAACAACCAGACTAAAAGAACTTTTATTTCGATTTTGTATAATAATGTGCACATTATTATAATGTTCAACCTTGTCCCTTAGGGTTTATGCTCTGTACAGAACCTTAAACAACCACACCCCGGAATTCCAACCCAGTTTTATTTTAATACAAAAAAATGCGTGAGATTTAAAATGCAAAATATGCTTTATTTTTTTTTCTTTTGGAAAAAAGTAGCTCAAGCTAAAAAGTTCATCACATTATCTCATTAAAATATCAACTTTTTGTCAGGTAGGTCCTTAGGATTTTTTTTGCTTCCAATTTTGTTGTTTCTGCATGGCATTTGCGCCGGTGAAAAATGGTTCTCAGTAAACTTTTTCACCTGCAAGGACAACTTTTTACATTACTCAAAAAGCCAAACGGGAGGTGAAGGCAAAAGAGAAGGAAGAGGTTGACTGTTAGAATTGGATGGCAGGAACAAAGGTTACAGGCAGCCCAAATATAAGTATAAACTTTAGCGGCAGTTAAGTGCCTTCTAATTTTTAGCTCCTTGAAGAGAAAGAAAAAAAAAAAGGAACAAGGCACAAGTATAGGTAAACTTGTTACCGCTCACCTTGAGTTGACATTTAATCTTGACTTGTCGCAGATTGTAGACGAAAAAAATTTATCATATACCTTAAGGACATTCGTTATGCACAGAAACACACGTACCTATACGTTGCCTCTATAGCTGCAAAAGATATTATAAAGCTTCAATCCAACTCACACCTTTTTTTTTTTTTTTTTTGAAAATCGATGCACACTGAAGGAATTTCAAATGACTTAGCCCCCTAGGCTCAATCAGTTTAAGGGATGATGATGATGATGATATAAAAATGTTGTTGTAGTAGGAGCCTTGCGGCGATATTTTTTTTTTTCATTCTACCTATGTATATACATTTTTTTTCTTCGCCGCCATGTTTTCCTTTAAACTCGATTGAAAAGTTTCAAGAGAACGTGATCTCAGCCCTGAGATACGTGATTAGGCCTCTCGATGTTGTTGATGCTTCAGAGGATGGTACAAAGAAAAAAAAAAAAGTTAAAAAATATCCTTGAACAAAAAAAAAACTTTGAAGGAGTAAAGAGGTTGTCAACCTCACTGCGCACTTGAACTTCTTCTTCCGCATTGGGTGTGTCGGTGTCTTTATACAGAAATATAAAATAGGAGCTTTCCTTCAGTTAAGAAAATATCGAGTCCTTTTTTTGTAAAAAGAAAGAAATAAATTGCTTTTCTCTTCATGAACAAGGAGAGAGCACAAAAGACAAACACTGTCAGGCCCAATAATATCGATAATATAACAACAAGGATAACGAGTGGCGCTCGTTCCATCACCACCATCTGAATGATGGCAACCAACAACAACAACTTATCGAGAGGATACTAAGAACTAGAAGATTCCCAACGGGCGGCCGGGCGGCGGCGGTGCGGCGTAGGGGACGAGAGAATGGAATTCGATAAACTAATAAACAGTGAAATGATGAAGAAGAAGAAGAAGTGCGGTTGAATGCAGTAGCAGCAACATGGTGCGTTTGACGTCACAGGATGTGTGGACACTATGCTCTGTAAGGATGAAGAGTTTTTTTGTTCTTTTACTTTTTTTTTTTGTTGTTGTTGTTGTTCGATGAGAGAAAGTGGTAGGAATGCAGGTTCTGTATACCCAACCCACTACTATTTTATATCCCTAAGAAACTTCCTGTTTGTCCTTTCATGATGGTGTTGTGAAGTTGTCTCGCAGAAGAAGTCGAAGTCGAAGTCAAGTCAATAACTATACTTATAGCAACAACGAGACACCCAATGGAAAAGAAAGTTGTTTCCAGTCTGATGCGCGCCTAAGAATTTAAAGGGATGAATAAAAAATTTTATACGCACGATCCTTGTGTAGACTTTTAATGAAGCTGAAACTCAATTTATTATCGATGGGAATTGAGATCTAAATTGCATTACTGTGGTTGGTCGGGGTGAGATTTGATTAACTTGAGTTATTTTTTTTTGCTTTTTTTTATTTAGAAGGACTTCTCTGGGAGTAAATTAAACAAAAAAAAAATAGGATGGCATATTGAAATCGAGATGAAATTTTTGACGCAGAATATTTTTTAATTTTGAGATTTTATGAATAAAAAATATTATTTTTTGTTTCAAAATTGACAATTTGAAATTAATATTTCTGCTTGTTGCAATTTATGTTATAAATAAATAAGTTAGTAGCTAAAAAAGCCAATGTCTGTGATTTAGGTGTTACCTATCATGGGCTAGTGTTTGAAAGCAACACCAAGCGTCATGAAAATTATTTCCAATTTCTTATTATACATACATATATTATTGTATTATTAATAATTTGCATAGAAGACCTCTTTCACATAAAAAAAATAACTCGTCGATCCCTTTATGGACATTTTTATAGGTTTTTTGAAAAAACTATTTTAATTGCTACAAGCAATATTTCGAAAATTTTTAAAACCATTTTTTTATAGATAGGTACCTACAATTTTTAAAACATTTTTTTAAAAAATGAAATTGGAATGCAAGTTTTTAGCAAAATTTCTAAAACAAATTATTAATCTGTTTTCAAAATATTTATTTTTCAAAAAAAAAAAATTTCAAAAAACCTAAAGCTAGAAGAAAATCGGTTCAGTATTTTAGGTTTAATGTCCAGGTAATATAAGGTCTGATTAATATTTCGAGTTCGATGTTTTTACAAATCCAAAACTTGCCGATTTTTTTGGGTTTTTTCTTAAATATTTAAAAAATATAAGGAAAAGGTTTTCTCTTTTTTTTATTCTTCTCTAGACAATTTTTTTACTGTGGAACTGTACAAAAAAAAAAAACAATTATAAAAAAAATTGGAAAAAATTATCAAGGGTTTGTTTAGCAGTTAATCAGACGTATTTGCCATATAAATTCTTTATTCAGCTTTAATTTCCCATTTTTTTTTGTGTATGTGTGATTCTGGAAGGAAAAAAATCCAATTATCATTTTTTTACCAATATCTTAGCAAATGACAGTACAACAAATTTAAGGGCAGCTTTGTTAACCAGAACGAAGCTCAAGAAAGAATCTTCTAAGACTTTAATACAACAAAAAATCTTTATGTGATCTATCACTTTTAAAATCGCTAAATAACTGTGGGAGGTATTTTCCAATTTTCCAAAACGGGAAAATGTCAAAAACTTAATATGATATTATGGAAAATTGAAATAATGGGGTCACTTGGGGCGTATACTTGTTTTTATATTGTTTCATTCGTGTAGAAATTTTATTCTTACAAACAAAATGAAAATGTTCACCTAATTTTTTTAAGCATTAAATATATATACAGTGGTGGCCATAGAAATAGCACACCTATAATATATATTTTTATCTTTATTAAATTTGAATATAAGGAACAATTAGACCGTGTTTCGTGTCATTCACGACTAAAAAATAGCTTGTGGAATGAGTTATGCAATATTTAATTTGCAGGTTTAACTAACTCAGTGGCAGAGTTAAAACAGAGGTAGTTAAAATTGAAACTTCAACGGTTCCTTTTGTTTAAATTTAATAAGAGGTAGGTACAAAATATGCTATTTCTGTGGCCACCACTGTATATAAATATATTAAATTTTAATTTTGAAATCTAAATTTTTGTAAACAAAAATCAAATAAAACACATTTACAAAATATAGTTTCCATTCCTAACTTTCTGCTGTATTCAAATTATCATCACTTACCTAATTCGTAAAAAAACCACATTCTCACTCTTAAAACATACAAAAAAAAAAATTAAAGAAGGTCATAATTCAAAACAGTAAAAAAAGACCTTAACCAAACAAAAAAAAAATGTTATTGCTAAAGTTTAAACTAAAAATGTATCCAAGGGAATGACTTTTCAGACAATATCTTAACCCTACCCTCAAATCATATACCCATATGCCTTATCCTTTATATTCGAGGTATGAAATTGCTCCATATGCCCAGTTGGAGCATAAATAACTTTGCACATGCACACAGTAGGTATAGATATTTTGATGTAGGTCGTTAAAGCAAAAAAAAAAAAAAAAATGTCTAAGAAAATGTTTCCAAAACATAATATGTACACACATTCATGCATCTTTTTGCTTGCAGCAAGAAAAGAGAATGCATTATGCATGCAAAAAGGATATGCGACAATGGCAAAAGCATATGCCCCTCCCCCTCCTCTTTCCCTTTACAACCAAACTAACATGACATATAGATCTTCTCTCCCATATGCAACATAACAAGGATATAACACATTGGTTTGGCTGTCTTTTGTACCCCAAGACACTTAGCTGACACTATCCTAGCGCAAGGAAACATAAAAAATACTGGAAGCAACATACAAAAAAATATGAAGAAGAAGAACTATAAAAGCAGAAAAAACATAAAAAGTTTCGTCCTTTTCCCAACAAGTTCTAAAACATTAGAAGAAAGTGTATAGAGCATTTGTCCTTCTCTCTCTCACTCTCTCTTTCTATTTTAATAGAGAAAAGGATTAAAAATCACTTTAAAAAAACTCTCAGCAAAGGTATCGTAACTTAAATCCGTTTTTTATTGCTTAGATATATACCAAAGACTGTATAAGGACTATAAGCGAACTGTTGTCCTTCGCTGAATAAAAGGGATTCCTTGAAGGATGTATATATAAAAAACGGTGGGTGGTTGCACTTCATCATTTGTTTTTTATTTCTAGAAGTTCCAAGGAACCTTCACTACACGAATAGGCGAAGGATTTAAATTTTGGACCTAGCCCAATTAATTTTCAAATTTTCATTGCATTCCACAAAGAGGCTTCTGATAAATGTTGTGTTTTGCTTCTTGGATGGAAGAAGAAGATACAAACATTTATTGTATCCCAGCTGAGAAACTATACAATTCACCACCGAGCCGCTAAAGGCCTTTTTTAAGCTTTTTCTATGATCGAAAAAAGCAGCGGCGCGGTAGCAGTGCAGCGGCAAGTAAATGTTTTATCCATTATTTGAATCCTTTGTCTGCCTGCAGGATACAATAGAGACAAAAAAAAAAGACGATATTTCGCCGGGATTGCAGCGGATGGAGTCAAAAATAGATAGAATCATGAGAATGCGGGGATAAAAGAAAACATCCTTTTTCGTCGAACTGCTGCGTGATTATAGAGTCTGCTCGTGATCCTGCAACTAGTTCAGAGGTCTGGCTGCAGGACATCACCACCTTGCTCTCTCATATACAGTTGATAATGCTTTTGCTGCTCCTGCTGCTCCTGCTGCTGATTCCGCAGAAGTCGTTAAGAAAATTGAGATTAAGAACACAAGCAGACGACTAGCTGGCTGGACTGGACTGGGTGGCGATGGGCTGTTTGCTGTATCTATAAACGAACACCGAAGTTCGTATTTTTGATTAAGTTCGCTATTTCCACTGCACGTAGCCCAAGCATAACTTTATTTTTTTTTCTTCTTCCCAAAAAGGAAACGACGATGACAAAGAGGACACACATTCGTATTTTGTTGTTGTTGTTTTTGCAGTTGCAAGCTTTGCAAATCTCATTGAGATTTATACGTGATTTCACTAAATTCACTGTGAAGGAACCTCCTTTGCTCTGTACCTAAATGGAATCCTTAAATTGTAAAACTTTAATATCTTGCAAATGTGCTCCTTTATTATCGGATTTGATGGTTTAGTTTTTGGTAGGAGATTGTGGTCATGATGTTCTCATCAATTTACATATTGAGGAATGAAAATTTGCCAATGGAATTCTGATGAGTGCGGTTGGTTTATCCCTAGAGATAGAGAGAGAGGGAGGGAGAGAGATCAGAGGACACTATAGGAAGTTTTAAATTAAAACATTCCATTCGGTATCCTTTGACAAAAGTATTTCCTTCCTCCTAATCCCCAACTATATCCTACCCTACCTATACTATATTCTGCTTTAGGTATATAACGGTGTTGTAAGTATGCCCTTAAGGGTCTTCAATGTTGCGGGACAGTAATAATACGAAAGAGAGCAAAAAAAATAATGGAATCTATGACATTTGTATGTTCGTAGGGAATCGCTTTTCTAGTTTCTATGGCACAATAGAGACGAGAGCAGTATAGGGTCTGGGTATTGTTTTTGCTGCTGCCGCTGCTGCTTAGTAGTAGAAGAAACAGCTTCATTTATTCTATGAACCTGACCTGAATTTTTAATATCCCTTGTTGCAAATTCTTGAAAGGAAAGGATTCACTTTATTCTCAGTGGACATTTGTAAGGTGGATGGGAGGTTTTTTTTTTATTCGGAAAAGGTCGAAAGTATTTGTCTTTGTGATGCAGATAATCTTAAAAGTAAAGCCAATAGAATGTTGATGATTCCTTTTGGGATAGTTAAAACTTTTGGCATGTTTTTGTTTCAATGTTTGAAATGAAAAATTAATGAATTCAAATATTAATTTAAAATATTCAAATCAACAGAACTTTAGATAAATTAGGTTTTAAGATGTGAAATTTTGTTAACCAACTTTAGGTTTAAGAGAAAAAAGATCTTTTTTTTTTAATAAAACTGTGATGCCACAAAATTGAACTTTATTATGATTTTGAAGTTTTGTAGTACAAATTGTAGGTATGAATGACCATAGTCCACTTGAAAAAAATAATTGACCCTCAAAGTCGGGAATTATGGAGAAAAAGCATTTTTTCTGTTTTCAGTTCTTTAGTCGGCAATTTTTCAACAAATTTCAGATTTTTCTTACAGTTTCCGCTTTTTTTGAAAATGTAAACTTTTATATTCGTTCCTATTAAATTTTAAATTTTTCTTTTATTGATTTTAAATATTACATAGTTTTTTTTTGGAATTTTTTACCTTTATCTATTTGAAAAATTATAGATCCCGTGGAGTAATGTTTGGTGTGTAGGACTTTAATGCCGTAGGTCTGACGTAGTCCATACAGAACCGAAATGATTTGATCAAGAATGTGCTTCTCACCCTAGCTGTTCGGATTCACTAACACGCACATAGAAATGGTTGAGAGTTGTAAGCCACTTAACCCTTGGCCCTGGTTCTTCATGAACTGTCGTGCCTTTAAATTTATTTATTTATCAATTTAGAAATGAATCTAAAAACAATTTTTTTTTTTTCAATTTTGAAACAAAAATTTAAATTTTTGATCAATTTTATAACTTTTAGTTGTACTTTGACTTCATTAAAGAAGTTATTACTAAAACTTGAAGAAATGCATTTCTTCTAATATCACGAAATTTCGTTCGCCAAAATCAGGTTCGAATTCAGCACCTCCATAAAGATAAAATAAGGGAAAAATAAAACTAACCCACAACTTGCTTTTAAATAGTTTTTGTCAGAACTTTACTAGATTTGTTGTTAAATTCAAAATTTTAGTAAGAGTACAATAGAGGAATTTAAAAAATCAAGTCTTGGTATGAAATTTGTTTAAAATAATTGAATTTTAATAAACGTTGGCCTTCCTCATGATAATTTTGTATTCCAAAACTGAGGAGATACCGTTAGCTAATAAAAAAAATTTTTTCGATTCTCTCCAAAATCGTTCAAATGATGTTGATAGAATTTTGAATGAACAAAATAAAATTTCATAATGTTTTTCGGTATCAAAAATTTTCACAAAATATTTCTTGAATCTAAGAGTAAAACATTTTCTTTTTTAAATTTAATATTTTATATACAGTGGTGGCCATAGAAATAGCACATCTATACATAGGGAACAATTAGACCGTGTTTCGTGTCATTCTACTCTGTGGTAGAGTTAAAACAGAGTTAGTTAAAATTGAAACTTCAACGGTTCCTTTTGTTTAAATTTAATAAGAAGTAGGTACAATAAGAAGTAGACCACATTCGGGTCTAAAAAACGCATATTTTTCGTATTTAAGAAGTTACTTTTTAAATATCTTTATTCATTTATACATTTTAAATGGGTAAATGAGAAAAAACAACAAAGCTTTGATTGAATTCAACTGAGACACGCAATCGATTCAAATGAAGCACATTTCAACTCGATTTGAAATGATATCAAATGATTCTTTCCCACTGTTTCATATAAGCGCATTCGTAAGTTGTTCAAGTTATTCCACTCATCAATTTATAAACCTTCCAAAGTTTAACCAACAAATAGTTTCCTTTTAAATTTTCTTTCCAAGTTGACACTTTTTCATATTAAGCTTCACATCAAATCTAAATTATGAGTGACATACATAATTTCTCATTGTCATTCCATCACTTTAAATAAATTTTAATGAAAACTTTAATTTTTTAGCTGCAGTAAATAGAAAAAAAAAATACAAAATTGAAAATAATAATAACAACAACTATCAACTGTGAAATGGCACTTGCAACCCTCTTTCATAACAATTAAGGATTTTCACTGAATAAAAAAAAAAAAAAAATATATATCCTACTGACTTTCCAACTTCAACTACTGCCACTATTTTTTTGTTATATAAATATATATAACTGGTAATTTGTTGATAGGAATTTTTATATCCCACCATCGCATCATGGGTTGAAGCATATTCCCTTCATCCGCAAGGATAAAAATACAAATTACGCGATTCTGCATTCGCGGCAACAATAAACCTACTGAATGCCTCGCCCTCCTCTCTCTTTAATTTTTTTTTATAACAAAATGCAGTGCAATGAGTATAAAAATGCAAAAAAAAAAAAAAATTAAAACCAAGTCCAACTTAAAAAGAATTTTAATTCGCATTTTACACGCTTGGAGCGCATAAATATGTCAGAGGGAGAGTCGGCAGCAAACAGCACAAACAAAAACAAAAATAGGACGTGAAAAAACTTAAAATTAAAAAGAAAAAAAAATGAACAATTTAATGGATTGCTATAAAAAAAAAACGAAATATGGCATTAACAAAAAAAAAATGGCGCTTACTCCAGAATCCTTGCAAACGGTGTGAAAACAAACACAGAGAATGCTTACACTATATTAAATATATACGTAGGTAGATACATATAAATATGATGAATATACAACACAACAACAACAAACATTATACTGCGGAACAGATTTTTCACATTTAATACGAGTTTAAGGGGTTTAATGTGTAATATGCACTTTGTAATTGTAATTTAATATCCTCACACGTTTATTCTGATTAAAAAATACTGAAAAAGAGGGCGCCCCAAAGTAGTGGCAGAAAACCATGATATTTGTTGTATTTTTCCACCCCCTTTGACGGTGAGTGATCTGACGTATGTATATTCAGAGGCTCACAAGTTTGTTTTTAAAATTTTATTTTTAATTTGTTAGTTTACATTGTTCATACAAAAAAAAAAAAAAAAATTAACACTACCGACACACAAGGGATGATAATAAGTAGGATAAGGGGTTGTTCTGAATCACTCAGCATATAACCGCCCTTAGTGGTTTTGTCTGGGAGTGGATTTTTATGGAGACAAAATAAAATTTAAAAAAAAAAAAACAATTATCACTTTTCACGGTGAATAAAAATCCGAAACATGCTAAAAATTCTGTAATTTGTATTATTTTTGTTCTTTTTTTAAACATGTACTTGAACGTATTGTTAAATAACTAAAGGGAACGGATTTTATCTCTCACCGGTGCCGGTGCGGCGGTGGTGGAGAAAATAAAAATCCATGCGAATATATTTCACAGTCGAATAAACTAACACGCCATTTATTACCACACTTCAATTTCAATTAATTTCCTATGCAAATAAAAAAATGAAAATACCTACATTATTTGATATTTGAATACAGATTAAAAGATGTATATGAAATGTAATATTCATATTGGAAGGTGGAATATACTCTCTTTTTGGTGGATGAGGTTTTATGATTCATTTATTCATAAGTGCAGGTGGGCTCATATGACTATGGCTCCAATTGTAACAATGGAATAATTTTAACAGATTTTTTTCGGTGGTTTTTTTGAAAACGAAATAAAAATAAAAACAAAATTGTTAAAAGGATTTGCAGTGTCGGATTACAAAAGTGGTGTTTCATGACTAATTAATTATAACGCTGTTTCGTGTTTTTGTCTCATTGCATTTTAAGTTTTTTTGTTTTTTTTTTTTTGTTGAAGTAGGCAGACGTGTTTTTAAAAAATTAAAATAAAATTTATTAGAGAATGACTAATATCTGTGGAAAAATAGGGAGCAAGGATAAGATATTTCTGAGATAATAAAGTATTATTTAAATTTTGAAACGCATAATAGACAAATTCTCAAAACCATACAAAAAAATAATTTCGAATTTTTTGTGTTTCAATTTTCTAAGTGGAAAAACTATTTAAGATCCTTAAATATTTCGAAATAATTTTGACGTTTGGTGAATTGATTCTGATACTATGTTTTCAAGTAATTTTTTGTGTCAATATATTCATACAAAAAGTGCAATCAATAGAAGTAAAATTCACAATTTATTCAAATTACTAAGGGGTTTTTCATTGGTAAAAATAATCAATTATTTTTTGATTTTAATCTGTCAAAAAGCTAACTCTGACAACTATAGCGTTTCATTGGGCAGAAATAATTGATTATAATCAATTTTGTAGATCTAAATTTTTCGAGATATTTACCATTCATCCATGCACTAACACTAAAACAGTTTTTATCTGTCAGTTTGATTAAAGTGGTTTGTGATTTGTTTATTCCAATTTTTTGAAATGCTGGGGCTTCTATTTCACAAGGGAAAAAAACACCGTGTAAAAGATTTCGTCAAGGATGTAATAAATAATAGCTGTGAAAAGTCTAAATTTATTTGTTCATTCATTTTTGTTTCTTTTTTATTCTGCTTTAAATTGTTTTTAAACACTTTTCAAATGAAAACAAATTTGAATTCAGATTTTACAGCTACAAAACGTCACTTTTCGACTTTATTCGTTTGATAGAAGACGATATTCAAAAGTATTTAAAAAAAAGTTGTTTCAAAAAGTTATATCAATTAGATTATTAAAAAAAAAATTGCAAGGAGGACCATATTTTTCAGTCAAGAAAGAAGGGAAAAATTTTAAGAAATAATTATTTGGAATAGCAAAAAAAAAATTTCTAAATTAATGGCAACCTGCTTTCCTATTAGCATTTCTAAAACAAACTCAACAAACTATTCTTAATTTTTCTTTTCAAATGAACATATTTAAAAATTAATTTCTAGTTCTTACTAAAAAAAAAATTGAAAAACAAAACATTTTACTTAAATTTTTTTTTTACAAAATTTTAATTTACTATTTTTTGTGTTTTTTTTTATAAATTTAGGTTAAGACCTAAATATTAAGTCTTATAATTTAAAAGAAAGTTGAAAATTTTGAACAATTAAAAAATAACTTTCATGAGTGCTTTACATGTTTATAGACTTCTTAATTTTAAACATTCTCATCACGTTCTTTTTTTCAAATTTTTCTCTGCAAAATCTTATGTTGAAAATATTTTTTTTCTAATTATTCATTGAAAAAAAGCAAAATTAATAAAATCAAAAATTGAATTTCAGACTTAAGGAAATATTCTTAGGCATTTTTTGATCAGAGTTTTTTTACCTAACTGTATGAAGTTTTCAAATAGAAAAAAGTGTGTCAAAAATGCCATTGAAAAAAAAATTCTTCCTGGCTATAAATTGTAAAAAAAATGTCTAAATAAATTGGGATATTACAAAAAAAAAAAAAATACGGCCTAATTCAAAAATGTTAGCTTTAAAATGTTTTTCTGAGTGAATTAGCAGTTTATAACCCAAGTCTACGAATTTTTGATCTTCGATTTTGTATTTATTTTCATTTATTAAAGTCACAAGGTAGTTAAATTTCTTAAGAATTTTATTCAATTTATTTAAATGAATTAAATAATCATTTTAAATGAAATATACAACGATAAATAAAATGTCAAATAGAGACATCTATAGATCAAATTAAAAAAAAAGCTTAAATGGACAAGTTTCCAAAATCAGAATGATTTAGTTCTAAAATCCATCAAATTACAATCCCACGCTTGAAATTACCTTTTTTTTATACTAAATCATTTAAACATTCTATTACTTATTCAAAAAAAAAAGAATCATAAAAATAAAATAAAACAACGCAAGAAAAAAATACATCAACTAAAAATGAAATAACGTCTTCCAATTGCTTGGGGCCAAATTCTATTTGCCTGGTCCCAAATGGGTCTTCTTCTATACGCACCACAGCGACACCGACAGCAGCGCAGTGAAGTGTCGTCCTTGTACAATTTTTCACAAAACAACAAAAAAAAAAAGTTTTCCCCTCGCAGTCAGAATATAAGTTCTATGTCATACCTTTCTGTCTACAAAAAACCCCCCTTTGGAAAGTTCGCATTTGGATGACAACCCTCGTCAAATTCTGCCCTCAGAGCACAACTATATAGCAGCAGCACTGACTACCGAACCAACTCAGACGAAGGAAGCAACAACAACAAAATAAAAAATATCAAATCAAGGATAATTGAAGATGAGTTGGAATTAAAGTTGGAATGCTGAACTCCTCTGTGTGCAAAATGTCAAAATACCTCAGAAATAGGCTACACCAGTACCTAGAGTGTTTTCCCTGTCAAAGTTCGAAACGTGTTTTTTTTTCTTATTCTTTTGATTTTGTGTTCCATTTTCATTTGGAAATGTCATGAATTATGACTTTCACTTTTCCACTTCTGCAAACATTATGTACCTACATTTTTTTTCTACGAGCATTTTTCCCGGGAGAAGGAAACATTTTGTTTTGCATCGTCATTTTCTGATTACGAAATAACTCAATACAATTGAACGTTATTCATCCAACTGCAAAAATGGCGAACAGGAAATGAATAAAGCAGTTCTCTGAAGAAATACACAGTATTTTTTTTTCAATCCTTTTTAGCCTTGGAAAATGTAACTAAAACGTCTATTGGCTCTTTCTCTCTTTTTTTTGGAAGGGGTTTGAAATTTTCGTTTGAAATTTTTTTTTTCTTTGACTGAAACAATTTTTCATTTACTTTTCAATTCTGTTTGTTTTGTGTTTGGGTTTGGATGTTTTTTTTTGTGTGTTCTGTTTTTTTGAAAGTGTATAGAAAATTCATTTAATTTTATGGAATTGGTCATTTTTCACCCACTGACACTTTTTTCTGAATGCTTATTCTTCTTTCATTTTTCATTTTTATTTTGTGTTTGAATCCCTGGGGGGATTTTGTCGTTGGTCACTTAACAAGAGTCCTCTGTTTTTTTTTTTTTTCCATAAACTCTCCTGTCAATTGGAATGTTGTCCTTTAAGTTTTTTTTTTGGGTATTTTTTTTTGTTTCAATTGTCAATATTTGAATGAAAAATTGAATGTGACTGAGTGAGGGACATGTTCAAGTGGTCGTTAAGAACAAAATGTCCATCTAGCTGAAGAGTGTGGATCTGTAGACCGACAGGCGAAACAGAGGAGGGACGTATTTACAATGTATTTTATTTTTTTTTGTTGAAACTATGAAACAAAAAAAAAAACTGTTTTGTTGGGGTTTTCAATTAAAATGAATGATTTGCTTTTTTTTCATATGGCAAACCATGGCGGCGTGCGGCAAGTTTGAAAGATATTATTTTCAAGTTATTTATGTTGGGTATACATTAAATTAATTGATACAAATTGAAGTTGAGGAGAGAAAGATGCATAGTTTGTAATTGATTGGTTTATTGTTGACATAAAGGGAATCAATTGGAAAAGAAGGGTAAAGTTTATTAGATTTGGGTTGTTTTTTTTTTTGTTTAGGGCAGTCTTAAAAATTAATTAAAGCAATGTTTACAGATGAGCACATGTATTTTTTTTTAATTTGTTGATGAGTGAAATATGCCAAATAGATAATATTGAGATTTAATAAAAACGATTCTTTTTTGTTTGCCAAACATGTGGAATTCAAAAAATCTTTCAATTAAAAAAATGAGTTCAAGGTAAGATAGTACCAAATTATATAAAAATCAAAATGGCACAAAAAAATGAATCTTTTCGTACAGTTCAAGATGCATTCAAGCATTCGGCGTTCTAAAATTTAAGTTTTTTTTTGAAAGATTCTAAAAAAAATATGTTGTGTTTGAAATTTGTTTAAAAATGAAATATTTAAGACGAGAATTTTCAAACCTCTTACATTCTTTTTAACTTTTTTGAAATCATCCAAATAAGAACTTTATTTCTCAAATTAGTGTTTTAACCACTGTCACATAAAGTTTTAAAAGTTTTTTTTAAAAAAAATGAATATTTATAACAAGTTCTAATTTTTTGTTAAACATAGTTTTTAAACATGTATAAAGTCAGAGTTTACTTAATACTAAATAACTAGGCTTTAATAGATTTTAGGAGAAAAATTATTGAGAATATCGACCATAGACGAGAACTTCGTTGTGTCGGATCTTAGGGATTTCGTGCGATGAAAATATTTTTTTTTCCATTGCGACAGTTTTTTTTCTGGCTTTCATTATTTTACAATGGAAGTTGTTTTTTAAGGAAGTTTGTAATAAAAAAGAAAAAAGGTCACACTAGGGCGTATACGTACTTTTCGTATTTTGTTGCATTTTTACCGAACTACCATTACAATAGAATAATCGATAAAAAAAAAGAAATCTGTACTGGAGAATATTGCCTCTCAGATTTTCGATAGCATTATCATATAAAATTTCAATAAAAGTGAAAAGGCGAAGAAATACATTCTATTAAACGGAAAATATTTTCCACAAAGTTTTTTTTTTCATTTAAAAATTGTATGAATTTCAATTCCCTTTCAAATTTTCAATATAATTTGGATTGCATGAATCGTTTATTTTCAATTTTTTACTTTATGAGGATTTTTTATTTTTCAATGAAAATTAAGGGTAGCTTTGTTCACATTGACGCAATATATTCCAAAAATTATAGTTTTGGAAAGATTGTTTTAAATTTTTGAACAAATAAAAAAAACTTATATTTCTGCATATTTTTTGTACTGTGTGTTACAGTAACATTTGTCTGTTTTCAGTGCTCATCACTTCCTCCCAGTCAGAGCCATAATTCCAAAAATAAAAAAAATTTTGTATTAAAATCTCGAGCTAAGTCTTAGTACAAATGGGAAACCTTGAGAACCATTTGATAGTCACTTTATACTTTTGAAGCATACAAGAAATAGTTCTTAGTTGCTCTTTATAAAATTAAAAAAAAAAAAAACGGTAGTGGTTATTTGGGTAAAAAATTTTTGAAGGCCAATTAAATATACAAAATTTTTTGAACGCAAAGAACCATTATGGTTATTTTGACCCCATCTAATATTGTTGGTGTTATATAAAAATGCTTAAAATTATTTTTAAAACACGGTAATAGTGATTAAGTCGTAGTTATCATATTTATCCAAGCCGTAGTTATATAACATGGCCAAGGGTCCTTAAAAAAGTGCCTATGATCCTTTGGTATTTTAATTGTTGATAAGTGAAATAGGCCCACAGGTCTAAGTAATTTATCAATAATCTAAGGAGCAGAGGTATTAAAAATTTTCCCTTTATCATCAAATACATACATACAGTCCTGAATTTTATTACCAATCCTTACGTGAGTGCCAATTAAATAATCGACTTGCAGAAGAAAAAAAAAGTAAATAAATCTAAGAAAACGTCTACCTATACGACTTATTTCCTATTTTCCCTTTTTGTTGTTGCAACTTGCTTTAATAATGTTTTGCGTGACCCTGATTTTTTTTGTGAATATTTAGAGACCCTCTATGTGACAACAATAACAAAATAAAAAAAAAAACTCCAATGAATGATATTTTGAACCCAAACCGGCGACAAAGTCTATTGAAATAATTTATTTCTACGTATTTCTTTTGTCGTCCTTTTTTTTTTTTGATGTATACGAGCACCCAGGAAATAGGAATTGCTCCTATATAAGGTATACCAACAACCTCACAATGTGTCACGCGCCTATAACTGGGTAATTACTTTGATTGTATTTAGATTTGAAAGGGAAATCGGAAAAGAAATTCCCGGATAATGGCCCAAGCTGAGAAAAAGAATACCCCAAGTGGGTGGTTGATCCACCCACTTTGCTATATTCGACAAGACGAAGAAGTTCTCTTTCTCCATTGTTGGTTATCGGGATTTTCTAATCGATCGACCAGGATAAAGGATATGTGTGAAGAAGAAAAGGAAGAAAAAAAACCAAAAGCACTAATACCAAATAAAATAAAGTAGGTTTTATATCGATGTAGGTGGAAATAGCACATAGCACGTGGAGTACGTACAAACATTGTTGTTGTCCAGGTGAATTGTGTAAACTTTGACCCAGTTTTTTGGAAGTTGTCCCCCAAAGGAGCAAAGGACATAGAGCTATACCCATACCTGAACACCTACACGAGAGCAAGGCAATATTATGAAAAGGGATTTCTTTCTTCTATTTTTTTTTTCCAGAAATGGAAAGATCTTATCAGCTGCGATGGCAATGATGATGATGATGATGAGGGTGAGGCCGAGCTTGGTATAGTTGTTAGAGGTACGAGTATCAGTATATAGAAGAGGACTTAACTCTCAATGCGTAGCCTCAATCCGCCAGATGCTTTTGAAATTTATTTTTTTAAGAATCCAATCTCAGATGGAACTTTAATACGGGATAACAGGTTTCTTTTTTTTTATTTTTTTTATTCTGTCTTTTTCTTCTTATAATAGCTTAGAAAATAAATGGTAAACAGAGATATGGTTGGGAAGAAGGTATGGCCTATACGTAATTTATTTGGACAAGGCATTTTGATGTTGGCTTAGATATTCTTTTTGTATTTAGGCGTAGTACAGTAGTTAGAGAGTTCTTAGAGGAGACAAAAAAAAAGGAAGAAGGTCTTGCCATAAAGTAAAGGAAGAGACTTAAGAAACACCTCCCTTTTGAGGCTGGTGGAGTGTGTTCCTGGCTACTTTAATAGGACCTGCGGAAGTAACGAGGATATCAGTATTTTAAATCCGTAATCGTCTTTACTTTATAAATTTTCTTTTAATTTCAGATAAGAAAATTTTGTAATTTTTTTTTTTTGAAAAAATTTATGAATTTAAAATGTGAGGTTATTCAGAAATATTTTTCTGGCTTACAATAAGTTTATTTAAAATATTTAAAATACTATGTGGAATCTAATAAAAAAGATTTGATTAGCAAAATTAATTTACTAAATTTAATTTAATATTTAATAATTAAATAAAAATTATCCATTTTTTCATCAAAACTACGAATCCGTTAAAAATAGTTCTCTGGAAAAATATGTGTTTACCAAATAATTTGATTTACTTAGAGTAGTTTTTGAGTTAAACGGTTTTATGGCAGATACCAATAAAACTCCGATATTAATTGAATTTTTTTTCATAACTAGAAAAATAATGGTACTCGTCAAATTACCGTTATAACAAAACTTACTTATCTCAAAAACTGCTCTTATGATTTTAATAAACGAAAAATTCCATGGGTTCTTGTAAGTATTAACCAATAAGGTGAACAAATGTTTTTCTTACAAAAAGTTATTAACGGTACGACTTTTTCATAAAGTCAGTAAAGAAAAGGTCATATAAAATTTATATTTCAGAAAAAAAATTCTCAAAAATTTTATTTAATAATTAAAATTTCTCAAAAAAAAAAAATTGAAGATCGTATTTTTTCGATACATTAGATAACATCTTCAGTTGAGAACTCAAACTTGTTTCTGGAACATTTTAGTAACTCAAATATGAAATTATTTTTTAAAATATTTTTCTTTTATGAAAATCGTCTTTCTGTAATGTTTTTTTTGGTTCTAGGGGAGCTAGCCACGAGACAAGACCGAAACTAGAGTCTAACTTTTGGACTAAGACTAACCGAGAGTCTCAGTCGTGTGTCCATTAAAGAAAATCATTCAAAATTTTGTTTTTAAAACACAAAATTGAAATATATAATTAGACAGGTTCAATTCTAGAATGGTTGTTTCTAATTTTTCTCACAAAAGAAAGACTACTTATACTGTACAAAATTTGAGTTAGTCAAACTTAGTCAAACGAGATCAATACGCAGACAGAGATGAGACGAGAAAATTTTTCAATTTTGTTGAGACCAAATTTTGTCTCATTTTCTTCTCGTGGATGGTTCTAGATTCTATATTTTTTTAAACATTGGAGCAAATTTGTGCATTCCAGTAGTTTTATAGTATGTTCATATTTTCGTACAAAATTTAAAAGGTTTTCGGATTTTTTTCGATATTATACATATATGTTTTTCAAATTTTATAAATTCTTTTCATTCTGTCCACAATGAATTTTTATTGAAAACAGTATTTTGAATTAATATGTATTAAGCTTTTAGGTACAACTAATTTTATTTGATGAAATATTTTTTTATTCAAAATGAATACGAAGGTACATGTACATGTTACATATTTTAATGGATAAGGACAGATGATATTCCTCCCATGTCCTAAATATGTTTTATCAACTTCTATGTTATAATTAAATAGTGATAGAATTTTTTTTTATGAATTAAATAATCTAATCATCTAATGTTAATATTTAAAACTAAATTGAAAATTTTAATTCATATAGAATTTAATTTCAATAAGTACTTTTTTAAATAAATGTAATTACAAAAACAACGAAAATATTAAATGATATAAATATATTTCAATTTAAATTGAAGCAAAAAAAAAGTGTTTCCTATTATAAATTTCCCATCATTATAAATCGTATGCCACAATCCTATAAATGATTCCCCACACAAAAAAAAAAAACATGTTGTACAATAAATTGAGCCAATAAATGTACGTAACTGGTGTATAGCTATGCCTTGCTTTATACGCACAAAATTCAAAAACCTCATTTTCAAAATAAATGATGTGCTAAAAAAGACACACATTTTGTTCCCGATTTACACATTCAAAAGCCAAAATGACAAATAATGAGTTCAGCATAAGAGCCATATAAAATGTATTTAAACTTTGCGCCCACATCACTCTACTATACTTGTAAAATTACAAAATTTTTGTTCAAAATAATATTTTCATAACATAATTTATTACACATACCTAATAAGCATTTGCGTTCATGTGATGATAAAATTTACACTAAATTATAGTCAGCGAAGATAGTGTTGCATTTTTTTGTTATTTATTTGCATGTTGATTTTTTTTTATTTATTTTGGAACCGTTTTTGAAGTCTTTATAAAATCTCATTGGCAACGTATTTTTTTTAATAAATAATATATATTAGACACATTAAACACATTAAACACTAATCACTCAATTTGTAACGAACTAAGGAGTAATGAAAAAAAATATTAAAATCCATTAGTGAGTTTAACAGACTTATGACTTTCTTCAGTTTTTAAAGAATACAATCTCGGTTCAGCTTTGGTTCATAATTTTAATTCTCCGATTTCGGCGGAATATCTGTTAATCAGGGGAAATACACTCAAAGCGCATACTAGAACCACGACTATAAAAAGTTTAACTACGGTTTAAATATATGTGCAACTGAACCTAATTGATTAGGCCTTAAATTTAGAAAACATATTTTTACTTTTTTCCTTAAAACACCGTGTTGTGTATAGATACTTGGCCTTATTTCAAAACTTAGACAGCTGTCTAATGGCTGCTTAACTTAGACAGAGAAGCAGGGTTTCTTAACATTTACTAAACAGTATTTGTTTTTATTAATTGAACAATGTCTAAGTAGACAATAATCTAATAAATATGTTTTTAAGTTATATGGAAAAATCCTGAATCTGAATTTATTTATCATTTCAGCATTACAACATTACATCAGAGACTACTACTGTACTCAACACTGTATCTATATTCACAACGGATACCACAATTAAACTATTTATTTGCAAATTCTTTCACCCAACCATTTTAGAATGGCGTCCATAAATTTTAATTCAACATTCTTTGTGTGCACACTGCATTGGTATTTTTCATTCAATTTTATTTCGTTTTAATTAGGAATTTTAATCCCTAAATCTGTATCTATGAAAAAATATATCTCAAGTGTTTATGACACATTCGCATGCCAATTATTATTTCTATATTTTTTTTCCACAAGAAAAAAAAAAATATAAAAACATCTGCAGTGAATTTCAATCAAACTTAGACTTATGTATATATTTATAGTGAAGAGGGTGGCACTTCACCACGCAACAACAACCATATTGAATCTGAAAAGCATTTCAGGCTTTCAGGGTCAATGAGGTATGACCTTCAAGGCAAACAAACAGAGAAAATAAACAATTGAAATTGAGAATATAAATAGTCAATCGAAAAATGCTGCATAATGCAATAAACACTATAATACTACAATATACAAAAGGGTTACCTGGGTAGACAGGGAGAATAAACCGGAGAAGTGAACAGAACATTGAATATAAATAAACAATGCTGTTTCCGCTTCAACCCCCGCATTTAATTGACCCAATTTCCGTTGAACTTTTTTGTATTTTTTTTTTTGCTTGAAAACACTTTTTTTTATATTTACCACAACTCAATGAACTTGGAATAGAAATTCAATTGATTAGGCACAAAAGCAACCCCGTTTGAGAACAAAATAAAGAGAAACATTTTTGGGATTTCAAAAGTTAAGTTAGAAGAAGAACATTGTTCAAAGTTCAACCCTTTCTATACTTAAGTGGAATTAAGGTCATGAATTTTCTTCTGAAAAGTGTATTCAATGGAAACGTAGAACTTGAATTTAAAGAAATTCGGGGTTTAAATATTTTTGTCAATTTATAAAATGGTTTCTTTAATTATTATAAAAATTAAGAATATGTAATTTTTCGTTTCAAAATATGGACTTCCATGTTAAAAAGACAAAAAAATGATCATTAGTTGTAAAAAGTCGATAACAAAAATTAAAAATATTTTGGAAACATGATATTGTTCGGAGTCAGTCATTTCCTAACCTCTTTCTACAATTCAACACTTGAACTAAATTATCTACCACAAGGAGTTTTTAGCCGAAAACAAAATCAGTGCACTGGGGCGTATACTGTTTTTTTTATAAATTTTTATTTATTGCACTCAAAGCATTTATTTCTAAAGATTTAAATTTCTATACATACTTTATTTTGATATACAATTTAATAATTTATCTGATGGTGAGAATCAAATAAATGAAAAATTAAAATGTTATTTTGCATTATAATACTTGAGATCACATTGAACAACAAGAAGAATGTTGTCATTGCCATAACCTGTTGCACGCTGGGCCGGGCCTACCATGTCTTTTCACAGCTAACTGAATTACACCACTGCTCACGAATACCTACACATATTAAATACTAAAAATTTTAAAAATATTTCTCTTATAATTTATTAAAAAAAATATAAAAAAAACTTATCTCCTATTTAAAAAAATTTAAATTTTCTTAAAAGCGGCTTTAATGAATTTGATTCGTATGTTCTAAATATATAACAAGTTTTTTTTATATGTAAGTCGTTTCATAAATCACAAAAATATTGTACTGATGACAAGCTTGTACAGTTCTTAGACAGGTAAAATCTTAAACCAAAAAGTAACAAAAAAACTTATTTCAAATGTAAAAAAAACTTAAACTAACAAATTAAATTCACATTTTTGTAAATTCTGAATTGAAAATTTCTTAAAGAAGTCAATTTAATTTTTGACTTCTTAAAATCTTTAAGCTTTAATTTAAACAATGCGATTCAAGATAAATTCACTATGTCGGTTTTTAAAGTTTTTAAATTTATTTCAAATTAAGGTTCGAGTCCTACTTTAAACACGCAAAATTTTAAATTTTAAAAATATCATACACATTTTCTAAATATATCATTGAGAGTGAATAAATTGGACCTTTAAGTTATATCTTTAAATGGCGAAAATAATTTTTATCCAAGTCTAGTTCTAGAAATAGAATTTTATAAAACACACTTAGTCAACAAGTTAAGGGATCGAAACTTTTTTTTTCCTTCATATGTGACCGGGCTTTTTATTTCCAAACAATATTTTAAAAAAATGTGATATTTCTGAATTTGAAAAGAGCGACCCTTGCAGTTCTGTCTGACTGTCTGCTTGGCTAAAAAATAAACATGTGGATATGTAGTTTTTTGATCTTGTTTTAAATGACAAGCAACAGTACCTGACATAAATATTCAGTAATTTAAATTGAAATATTGAATGATTTTTATAATTTTTTTTTTGTTTTCGAAAAATTAAGGCTGCCCTCCGATTGAAGTATTTTTTTTTTTATTTTAGAATTTATCAAAAACGGTTTATTTGATTTTTACCATTTTTTGTAATATTTTGAAAATGGATTGATTCATATTTTGATATATGGAAATAAAATTTTTGTTTTAAAATTATCTTAAATATTTTGAAAAAAATTAATTTTAGATTCACTGTAGATACCTACCATAGGGATGGTAGGTATCAATAACTTTTACTAGAATTTCGATTAAACACGACATAACTGTTTTCGACAGTACGAGTACATCTTATAAAACAGTTTGAATTATTAATTTTATCATTTTATTGGTTGCAACTATTTTGATTATTTTCGTGAACATAAGAACAGCAATAGTGCGTTTTAGACATATCAGAAATAAATACAAAATATGGCATTTCATCGGACTTTTTAATCCAATTCTATATTCATAAGTTGAAAATACTTATTTTTAAAAATGTATGTTTTTGACTTGTGAAAAAATATCAGCTGTTGAAATCAAGCATTGTTCTGTATAAAACTAATATCAAATTTTTGATCTCAAAAAATAGATTTTTCCAAAAAAGAATTGTGAAAATTAGATTCTTAAAATAATAAATTAAAACTTTTGAACAAACAAAACTATTTTTGAACAGCAAAATTATTTTTCCAAATTACATGGAAACAAAATGTTTTTTTGTTAATAACTTTGAGTTTAAAAACCAGGGACGATATTTTTTCAAAGATAGGACATTTGAAATTTTTTCACTATTTGTTATAATTTAAGAAAAAAGTAAAAAGTCTTTTTGTTGACCTTTTTTTTTAAAATTACATATCTAATATCTAAGGGAACAATTTTCATTGATTTTTAACATTCTTAAAGGTATTCATGTTTGCCTGACTTGAGTTTGATTGATTAATTTTGTTTTTCATTAAAATCAATCGATCAGAATGATTTAGACAGATCTCCTGTCTGACCGAATGACTGCATCATTGCACTCAAAACTCAATATCTGTTTATATTTTTACAAAGTTAATACTCGTACATTTTAAATAACTAATAACCAACATAAGGTAAATCCTTAATTAACATCCAAAGACAAACAAATATATCAATACAAATTAAATCAATTATTCGATTGATGATTCCAACGGAATAGATCCTGTATCCAAAACATATGTCACCATATGCATTTTATATCTCCCAAAAATACACACGAAGTCAGAACATACATTATCAATTACAAAACAATGCAATAGTCCTTTTCAATCAACATCAATGTCGAAGTCGATGTTATTATTTTACACTCCAATAGCATCATTGAGTCGCATATATCCTTTCAATAATAATAAATCATCCCAATTAAACGCATCGTCAAACATCAATTTATAGAGTCTCTTCGAATACCTACCCATTCCCCCCAAAAATTCGACTTATTATAATGTTTATCCTTTGTATACTCGCCACGGCCTCAAACCGAATAGTAATAGAGTTGTTGCAAAAATAATAATATCCTTCAACAGAAAATAACAAAATATATATAAATAAATAAAAATATAATGAAACATATAAATCCTCTTTGTTGTTGGAGGGAATAATGTCCTTTCATCAAATAGGACATACTCATCTATTACTATAGGTACATACACATAGAGTTAAGGTATGTCCTGTGTAGCCATTTAATTAGAAGTTACATTTCTATTTCAAACCTGTTATCCTTTGTGATCGTATATGATGATGAAAATAAGGACTTAGGATGTTGGTATATAAAGTAAGATAGATTAGTTCACGTTATTCACATAGATACACAAAACACACACACACTAAACACAAAAAAAGGATAAATTCCTTTTAATTAGAGGAGGATATATATTTTTTTTTCTTACTTCAATTTAAACACTTAACAATTTTTCACTCCTTTATTTTTAATATTCTTTTCTTTTTGTCTTCACAAATACTCACTATCACCGCACAGATAATCCTCTTATATCCTTGATCCTCTTCGTTATATTTTTCTTAAAGCAATAAAATTTCTTTGTATTCTCGTAAATAATCCTCAATATGATAGCAAAAAAAAAAAAACAAGGAGTGGGCGACAATATACCGAGAGAAGAAAACACTGCATAATAATTTACAATAATGTTTCAAAGGACTAAAAGGATAACACTCATAAAATATTCACACCATATGTTATCGAACAAGGTATACACTGTATTGCCATTAATCGAGTGATTGCCCCATTCTGTTTATTTTTCTTTTTCACACAGGAACAAGGACAGACGGAACCGGACACAAGGACAATGGTGGAATAATTAAGCAATCATTATTTCTTGCTTCCCCTCCCATCTGCCTATCGTTACTCTTATCGTTTATTGTATTTTTAATTTAAAATAAAAATTACAACTCTTTAAAATGCGAGTAAAAGTTAACAACCTATTCTTATATAATATAGAGAAGAAGAAAAAAAAAACAATTGAATTAAAAAAGGACTTTTTTTTTTGTTAATTTAATTGGAGTGACCAGACTTAAACAGAGAAACAGACTGCACCTACAACAAAACACAATGTGGCTCATAAAAATTAACCACCAAATGCGAAATGTTGAATATTGTGTGCAATAAAAAATGGGTGTGTTTTACAACAAAAAAACATCAACAGCAAGACCCAACTATAGGAAGGACATGCCACAAAAGCCTCCGGATTTTTTTCCGTATTCCTTCATTCAACAACAAGCCTTCCCTACCCGCATCACACGAACGAAAAAAAGGACGAAATTAATTATTTCATTTTTATTTTAGTTGTTGTTTTTGTTGTTGTTCGTCTTGTGTACTGCGACGTTTTCCTTCCTTCATTTCGACCCAACGTGATTCGAATGGGAAATTGAAAAGAAGTGCCAGGATTTTCAGGGGGTGGCATAAGGACGACGACGCACTCAATCATATGAGTGTTCTATAAAGGGAAATGGTTTTGGGGGGAGTGTGGGGGGTTGCGAAAATTAATAATTATAATATGGAAACTTGGTTAAGACTCAGTTTGGTTGAGAGATCAGCACCTTTTCTCCATTCACATGAATTCTTTCTGCAACAACGTAAATGCTGAGTCCTTGTATTCCCATAAAAGGATTCACACGAATCCTGTTAAGTTTATTTGACTTTTTTTTGTTTGTTTTTTTTTTTTTATGATTTTTGTCTCCGGTAAAATATGACAAACCGATTTACAGTTTTATTTTTTTTTTGGATTTATCTTAAGATTCAAATACAGGTTGGGATTATTCTTGTATATTTTTTTTGTTGTATTCTTGATGGAACAAAGTACCGCACTCGACGCAAACACACGACCGAAAACGTTCTATACACGGCCGACGTTCAAATACTACTGATTCCTAACTGTAAATGGGGATTTTCTGAATGAAAAATCCATTGGTAATTTTGGATTTGAGGATGCGGGAGCGCATGGTTTTGTATGAGTTGGAACGCATGGGCAATGCCTAGGAACAAACATGTTGCAAAGGTGAGGGTGGTAAAAGTATAGTTAGGATTCGGAAGTACGTCGCGACATAGTTGAGAAAATATGGGATTTTTTATTTGGTACAATTGGGAGGAATTTGTTCAGTACTTCAATGTTGGGATGTAGGATGATACAAAATTGGGCATTTTTGAAAGGGGAAATAAATATTGGGATATTATAGATCATTGTTGTGGTGGCGATTTTTTAGTGCAAACAAATCGTTTTTTTTTTTTTAAGCACAGGATGGTGTCCATGCACCTACAGGATGGCTCGTAGAAGTACTGGAGACCCTGTGTCTCGTAGGGGGAAACTATGGAAAATAATAAGTCCGAGGGCCTAACGAGGTGCCCAGCCCATATGGTGCCCATAGAACAAATAGAAGATTTTTTTTAGTTGATATGGGGTCCTTAATAATAGTTAAAAGGAATGATTGTGTTTTGGACACTTGTATCATTTTCAAAAATGACAAAGCCAAAAAAAGGAACTAATTTATGGATACAATTTCTTGAGTATTTAAAAATATGTACATAGGTATGTACTTAAAACCAAAAATAATAGGTACATCCTTTTTAAAATCATCAAATAGTAAAAAAAGAATTTTGATTTTACTTATTTAAAATATATTTTTTAAATCTATCCAAAAAGTTTTAATTGCATTTCGTCAAACAGGGTTTGAGAAAAATCAAAAAGAAAAAAGCTGGTTTTATAAAAGGTTCCATTAATAAATTTAATAAAGCTGATGAATTAATTTTGTTCAAATTATGCCGCCCTAATTATACAAACCCAACGAAAAAACTGTGCACTGGGGCGCATACGCATTTTTTTTGGATTGACATTTTAGTAATTTTTTTAAACTAAGTTTGTAAACCTTAAATTTCAGTTAAAAATAAGAAGTAGGTAATTACTTAAAATAAAAAAAAGGTTTGACATTAAGATAAAAATTCAGCTGAATAAAGGTAATAAAAAAGCTTAAAGCTTCGTCTTGTTTGTTTATGACAAATTTCGGGTCAAATACCAGCTCTGGGCCATATTTATTAGACATGTAATATGTATATGGTTCTTCGTTCTGTTTCTTTTTTAATATTTTAAGTTTAGTAAGCTGTTTTTCCAATATTCATTATTTAGCTCTTAAAATATTGATTTTTTTAAGAATAAATGACATTTTGTAGATATCTATGTACTTTTGTACTTCTACCTGATTTTGGAGCTATCATATTTCTCCCAAACATCCTAGATATTCTGAACTCATTTTGAGATATACGTACTACTAGTTATAAATAATATTAGATATTCAATCTGCAGAAAATTCCGACTCATAAAAAAAAATATGTAAGCATAGAATGAAGAATCAGAATTTTTGGATCTACAGGTATTTAAAATTCAAATGACTTCGACCTATAGCCTAAACGACTGATGTGATGTGCTTCAAACTTGAAACTTAAGGTTTCTAGAAACACAATTTACTAAAGGCAAAATTAAATTTTTTTGTTTAAGTCTAAAAGTCCCAATAAAGGTACTTTTACTAATTGAAAGATTGCTATCAGTTGAAAGAAGTCTTATATGATCTTAGTAATATTGTGTATTAAAATTTTAAAAATATGTTTTTTTTTGAAAAAAAAATTCTGAAGTTGATAATTGGCCAGTTTATATTTCTAAGATCTCTGAGAATATTCTCAGTGAAAATGACAGAGATTGAGAAAGAAATATAAACAACAATTCTCAAAGAAATAAAAATTGTTGTTGTGACGCCTTTTAAAAATACAAAAGCAAATAAAATTAAATTATTTTCAAAAGTCAAAGCTATCACTTCGTAAAATTGAGAAATCGAATCCAAAAATTTTCATTCTCAGAGTTTTGACAGTAGAATTGAGAAATTTGTATGAGAATTTTTGTTTATATTTCTGAGAATACGAAGATCTCTGAGATCTTTGAAATATAAACTGGCCAATTATTGAATCATTAGAACTTGCATACCATTTTGTTTTTAAATACTTAACATCAGATGATTCAAATTGTTTTTCCAAGCTGTTTACAAGCTACGTTAATTAATGTAAATTAATTATTAATTGAAATAATTTTTAATTAATCAATTATTTAAAGAAATTTTTTTATATAGTAAATTTTTACAACAAAAAAAAGCATGTAGGATTACACCAATTAATATATAAATTCAAAAATAACACTATTTTAAATTTTCAAAAAAAAATATTTTTAATTTAATTCCCTCAAGATTCAAAACTTATTCCTTGTAAATTTTGAGAAAAAATAATGAATTAGTCGAATTTTTTAAAGTTCTCGCATCGAAAACAAAACCGAAACTGGGTAATTAAAAATTGAATAAATTTACATTGTTAATAATGTGTTTTTTTAAAGTTCATGATAGACTGTACTAGTAGGTAAATAAATTCTTGAGAAATTTGAAATTTTTGAGAACGGTTGTTTTTTAAATACTGAAGTCATAATTCTCCGATTACCTTACATTCCTTATAACTAAATAAGTTTAATTTCCTTGAATGAATCTTGACTTGAAGTATTTGTTTAATCTAAACTTTTACTTACCATATTATTTATAACTTATAAGTATAAAATCCTTACCTGAAATAAAAAGAAAATTAAAATTTATTTCTTATCTTAATACAAATTTACTAAAGCAGATTGAAATCAAATGCAAGATCTGAAGCAGATATAATTTATTTAATGCAAAAGGTCTTTTGTTATTTGTGAGAAAAAAATTCCAACTGTCAGCTGAACGCATTTTTTGTTAACAGTTTTCTGAATTTTATAATATTTTGAAAAATATATTCGATTTCGAACAATACTTCGTCAATATTTACAGTAAACACAAAAAAAATTCCCACTGTGGTGAAAAACGATTGAATTTACCACAAACAAACTTGTTGCATCATACATCAAACACCACCCACCGAACATGTCTGATGATAATATTTCTCATTTTTTTCCTGATGTTCCCCACCTTTAAAGGAAATTATTAAATCACGTGCTTTGCTACGCAGACAGACAGACAGGAGTTTCCTCCCATCTGTCAAATAAAAATTTCAAACCCAAAATAAACCACTGAATACACAAATTTAAGACATTTGCTGTTTCAAAGAACAATATCCAGTGTGTGTCCTTTTTGCATTCTTAATTTTTGTTACATTTTTATTTTTTTCATTTAAGACCGGCTCGATATCAAAGGGTTTATACTCATTCCCCAACAGTCGTCGGGAGAAAAAAAAAAAAACAGATCACATCATTTCAAAACACAATACAAGTATACCAACCACAAAAGTCGATTAGAAAAAAACAAAACCGAATCGT
Organism: Syrphus vitripennis; assembly: GCA_958431115.1. NCBI lineage: Eukaryota > Metazoa > Arthropoda > Insecta > Diptera > Syrphidae > Syrphus > Syrphus vitripennis. The sequence goes on along the minus strand of OY288108.1, from coordinate 141,485,309 downwards.
TGCGTTGATTGAAATGTTTTCGGCAATGTGTTCATATCAAAATTAAAGAATAAAAGGGTCTTCGCATCACAGAGTATTCTGATATTGAGTAAGTGCGGTGGGTGTGTCATGAATCAATGTACTGTTTTGTAATAAATCCCTTTTCTTTTAGCCAAAATGAACATTTTGTTTTCGCACCCTCCACCCCTACTCGCCCACTCCTCCAGCATGGGTAGCTGGTTCTTGACTTACTCTTTAGTCAAACTGCATAAAACGATTCCTTTTAATCGAGTATAATACTAACGGTGAGGAAGGACTTCTTCGCCAAGGACGTCCGCCCTCGCCATCATCAAAGTTTTTTTTTTTTTTGTTCACAAAATATGTGGTAATAGGGTGATGGTGGATATTTTTCGGGTGATTCGAGTGATATTTGTTTACCGAAAGCGCAGCAGGACGAAAAATAAAGAACCTGACACAGGAAGAAAGTAAATAATTCGAGGGTGAATGGATTTTTTGTTGTTGTTGTTGTTGGTTTGTGTGGAGTACAAGCGCGGGTGGCTTTTGTGATCACAAACAGTATGCGGTGCGGGTGGGTGTACAATGGGCCAACAATGAGGGTGAGAATATGGTATTTCCGATTCTTTCGATGGACGACGAAATTTTTTCAGTGCTGTTTTGTTTGGCAGCCCTTGCCACCAAAAACTGTGTAGGGTGTTTTTTTTTTTTTTTGTTTTGGGAGGGTAGGTGGGTATACTATATGAGTTTATTGTGATGTGCGATGATCCCTTGTGATTATCATTTCGATATGGACAGTTAGTTAAGTCAAATTAGGCCAATTTGTGTGTGTGGATAGGTCAATAATGGTGATGAACCACCATTCCTTTTATTCTTCTATACCCCTCGTGCCGCCACGCCGCGCACCGCCGTCATCAGTGGACATTATATACGGTCGTGATACTTTTGGAGGGTTAAATTCCGTGATATATGTGTAATGTGAACGTTGTGTTTACCGCACTTTTGTTTGTTAAGTGTGTAGATTTCAATCGGAGCTATGGACTGTGAAGGACATAATACAAACCTATTCGCACGAGAGGATTATTTAATTTGTTATTTATTTCAGGATTTGAGATTATGTCAGTTTAGGGATGATGTTGTCAAATTAGTTGATATTGATCTCTGATGGACAATTTTCATTTATTTTTGGTTGAAATGTGTATTTAAAGGGATGAGCGGTGTATGCATATTTTTAACAAAGCACCATAATCAGCACATATTTAAGGTAAATAAAAAAGTGTAGCATGTTGGCATTTCATGAGATTCTAAGGGAAAAGCAGTGTGGTGAAGGGGCACACTTGTATTACTGTCTCACTAAAAGGCCCGAAGTGTGAACCAATAACTTAAATGTTGAACCCAAACTTCTGCAAAATTAACGCATTGGCAACGGAAGCTGAAGAGATCGCGCAGTTAGGTATAGGACGGTAAGAACGTCTACAGAATTACCAAAGAGCTCATAGGTACTCTAAACAACAGCTGGTAAAATGTACAGATGCCTCACTACTAGTTTCGGATGAGGATCAGTTCAAAGGGTATACGCTTTTCTGCGTTTTGAAGTGAGCTCTAAGCTTAATGACCGAAAGTAACGATATACCGAACACGCACTGTAACCTCCAGTAGAGAAGAAATCCTTACCGCAGTAAGAGTACTGAAGACGATATTGCCGTAGAGCCCTTACAAACAGCTTCAAAAACACGGAGTGAAGTACTTCACTCAGGTATTGAGAATGATTTGGGGAAACAGAAAGATTTTCTAAAGAATGGAAGAAGGAAATTGTGAAGCTGGCGAAGAAACGAGATCTTGAGCAGTGCAAAAACTTAAGTAGAATTCATGCCTTCTGCAGTAGCGAAGGTAATAGCAAGAATTGTCTTCAAACTTCAAACTCAAAATTGTCACCATCAAACAATGCTTTCAATATCGATAACCAATCCATTTGCTTTTCATGGACTTGAAAAAAACCATTTTGAAAAGAATTTATTTGGCTTTCTCTGCACAAGTGGGGCATCCCAGAGATTCAAATTTCATACATAAAGAGCGAAAAAGACGGAATACCTATGCTGCCCATTTTATAATTCAAACAGGCCTGTTCCGGATATCTATTTGAATGGAACAGCGATTCCTTAAAGCAGACTGTTTGAGTATCTTGGGTCTGTGATGAACTTTGGAGGATCTTCTGAAGAAGACATCAAACATTGCGTAAGCGTAGAGTGGATGACTGGCCGAATAAAATTTTCCATTTTCTGGGACGACAAAGTTCTTGAGCTGAAGGGACGTTTCTACAAAGCAGATTAGATTCACAATTATGGACAGTATATTTACAAGACGTATATATTGAGAATTCACGGCAGCCGAGATGAAGATGTTTCGCATGACAGCAGGAGTCAATATAAGAATCAAAAATATCCGAAGAAGTCTTCACACTAAAAATACTACCACGCAGTAGCGTGACCAATAAAAGCTGCGTTCAAATGAAGGCAGACGAAAAAACTCCTGGCACATACAAATGCAATGTCACCTGTATTCAGACATAGAACAATTTAAAACATTCAGTTGACTGAAATCTCGAAAATTATATAAAATTAATTTGGTCATATTTAACACTCAAGCACTTTTGCCTTTCAACAGACAATATGTACTTGTATCAATACAAGCGCACATATTACATAAGATCTTAAAATAATTAACTCTGCCACTCCTTCTTTGTTTAATTTTAAACTTTTTTAATCCATTACCAACAACCAGAAGTAGCTTTTCACTTTTCTTTGTTAATTCAGTTGGATTTTGACATTTCCAACATTTGTCTCTGATTGTCAAAGACAAAAAATTTAATTACATCATCAACCCCGTATACTTGCAGGGTTCTCCTTTATTCCTTAAGTCAACATAAATCCTAGCATCTGCAATTCCAAACACTTCAAGACCGAATTATTAAAAAAAAAAAAATACAGGAAAAAACCAAGTGACACTTTGTCAAAATGCATGAACACCTTTCAAAAATTATTATAATTCTCACAAAAGGGAAACCCCCTTCCCCCCTAATTTCTCCCACAATAAAATCAACATCAGCGCACGACATCAGACAATGTGCTGTATCAAAATCATGACAAGAAACACACATTCCGGCTCCATAGAGATAAAATACTTGCCGCCCGCACTGACACCGGCTGTTTTGTCACCCTTTTAACTCTACGAATCCATCGAGTGAAAAATTATGGAATATAAGAAAGAGGTGCTTCATCATCATCAGCATCATCATAGTCGTCGTTGTCGTCTTCGTCGTCTCATCATCATCATCACCTTCTTCATCACACACGCCCTCCCGAATGTGTCGTGCTGTCATCTCACCATCTCTAATATGTGCTAATGGCACCAAAGAGATGAATGGCACACATTGCCATCGCACCCTTTCCCCGTCATCCCCTCATATTACACAACACACCCAGAGATCATCCAAATAAATATTTCGGGGGAACTTTCGATATTGTGATGAGCTGGGCCACCTGAGAGGTTAGGTATATATTTTTACAGGAGTTGAAGTTCCTGCCCTATCCCATCAGCAATCGACCAATTTGTCTACTCTAGCAAAAGGTTAATGTAAAAGTTTCATCCCGTCACCGCTGTTGCCGTCGCCGTCACCGTTACCGCCACTATTGCTGTCTCCATCTATATCCAATTCATGGTGCCGGAACTGCGAAAGTAATGAACATGTCATAAACAACACTCTCTTCTTCGGTTCTGTTCGTGGTGCAGAACCTAACAAGTTCCGAGTTACATATTATACCTCTCTACCTATATATAAAGCAATATTAGAGTTGAAACTGGCTTTTGGAAGAGAAAATTGCTAAATGACCCGGAAACGGGTCGATTCAAAGGCAGTCAGAGTCGTACGAGTATATGTATGTATATGGTAACCATCCAGCGAAAGAGAGAAACTGAGCTCAGTGACATGGGTGACTGTGTAATCGAATCGAACAGAATGCAGTCAAACGTAATTTTATTGCATATAACTGGGTGGTTCTTTTGGTGAAAGAGGTTAGGGTTTTTGTGAGGGGGCTGTTGTTGTTGTTGGTAAAAGTACAGCTGTTACAAAGTTAGTCGATTGGAAGTTAAGTTTTAGAGCTTTTCAAGTAGGAGACAGTTTTTTATTAGCCACAGCACACATCCACTTGAGAATTTGAACAATTTTTATTTTCTTCTAGTTTTCGAGGTGGGTTTTTTTTTAGCCCGTTACTAACCATAGTTCTTATATGGTGTTCTTAAGTTTCTTCAATCTATGGTTTCGCCTTTCTGAGGGAGTTTGGACTTTTGGAGTGCTATAAGAATAATAAAATTTGAAATCGTGAGGTAGAACTAAACTGAAACAACTAAATGAATATCAAAGAAAAAGTAGAATGTTTGAAACACAGAAGAACGGGTACTTGTGCTTTTCATAGCAGGCCCGATTGCTGTTTTTGGCGAATGCGTCCAACTAATAATTTTGCTTCCAGTTTCCAAATAAAAGAGTTATCCTTAGATATGGTGCACCTCTGCATGGAGGTGAATTCGTAGTCGCAAGTGGAAGATTGCGTAGAGCAATTGTCCCACAACTCCGTTGTTTACTGACAGAATTTTTATGAAGATTACAAAGACGAGTAAAAAACAATAGTTTTTAGGGTTATCAAGTGAGAAGAACTTGCCTACAGAAAACGAAATGAGTGGTAGGAACTGCCAAAGGACAGTATCAATGGTGGTGTAATGATGAAGCCACTGCAGTGATTACTAGGAAAAACACGACTTTGGAAAGGTGATAGACGAAATTGAAACAGCTTCTGTTCAATCAAACTGATGCCACACAGCATGAAGATTATTGAGCGAGTACTGGATGGCTGTCAACAATACCACCACAGTGCTATCGAGTGTATAAGTAATCAGAATGAAGACATATCGAGATTTGTATTGGTTGATTCAGCAGAAGCATTTGACAGAAAACCACGAGGTGTGATATCAGTCGCACTTTAACAGCGAGGAGTTCCAGAAGTCTACATACATCCAGATGACATTTGCGAACAAGCTAAAATAAATATAGGATGTACCGCGCAGGAATCACCGAAAATTTCCCAATCAGGTAAGCAACAGGGAGGTATCTTGAGTCCTTTGCTCTTTATAACATTCCTTGAGTTTCTGCTTGAGAATAAAGTGACGGACTTGAAAGTGAATCAGTTATAGTTTGCTGATGATGAAGGCATCATAAGTGAAGATTCTGGGTCCTTGCTACGAGCACTTGTTGTATGGTAGGTTGTACCGTATTCGGAAGACGGAATACCTATGCTGCCCGTTTTCTGATCAAACATCGCGTAAGCGTAGAGTGAAGACTTGGGAAAAATCAGCCATCTTCGTCGATCGAAAAAATGCACCCAACATTCAAAGGAAAATCATAGTTGTTCGCCCAGCCCTTACACAGGGCTCGCAGTGTTGGACAATGTACACAAAGTGTGAGAGTAAGCAGATGGCAGCTCAAATTAAGATGCTTCGCATGACAGCAAAAGTGACAAACCAAATGAGAAACAAGAAAATCCAACGAAGCCTTCACTACCAAAATACCATCTTGCACAAAACACAGCAACTTATCTGGTGTTGTGCCCTGAAAATTTAGCTTAGAAGGCAATGGCACACAATCACTTCAGCAATACCGCGCAAGAAAGGTTGTAACGGGATCTGCATTTAGTTGGCCTCAGATATGACTCAACCCAAAACCGGGAGGCCTCTCGACGTTTTCTGAGTTTAACCCACCGTAGCCCACAAATGGAGCCTTGAGCTTGAGGTGAAGCAGTGGTGTGTGAGAGTTTTGATCCCTATCAGGAGACTCTGGAGTATGACAACCGTCGTCGCTTAAAAAAGATGACATAATATAAATTTGCGGATTCGAGTTCATTACTCTTGAAATTACGGTGGTTTGCTGTTTGCTATAACTTTAGAAATTATTCAAAAGTTGTACTCTTTAAGACATTCTTATACACTTCATCCCAAATCCTTGAAAAAAAAATATTTTCCTGAATACATTAATTTTTCGAGTGAACATAATGAAACAAGTATAATGGTTGTTCTTTGACAAATCCACAAAACAATGAACTTACATCAGAAATCAACAAACAAAAGAACTACCATCGTTCACAAATCCACCATCTCTGCCTTATTACATACACAAAACAGACAAAAATAAACCTCCCATTGACGCATTGCCCCCCTTCTTGACAAGTGCAAAATATCTGGTTAAGATTTCGGGTTAAATTGCAAATTCTTCAAATACCATTTTCCTCCATATCTCTCTCTCTCTTTCTCTGTCTGTTTTATTTTCTCTTTCGATTCAGTAAATTGAAAGACCTGTCATTGAAAACAGAAATTCCTAACAATCCGTGTGTGGTTTATCATCGAACTGGCATTTGGAATTCTTTTGCTCTCTTGGAGCGAAACAAGGGAATCCCAAGCCCAACCCGTTCCCTTCGTTCTTTTAACTTGAATTCTGCAATATGGTTGGATCCTTTAAACTGTTTACGATAAAATTCAATGTCCATCAGAAATACCAAAACCAAAAACCGATGACGGATGCAGTCATGGATATTGAACATGAACGGAATAATTGTTGTTGTTACTGTTTCGAGACTCTCCGCATATAAATCACCATATGGATGCAGCCAGACTCTGTGATGTTAAAGATACAAATTCGTGCAGGATGGCAGGATAGTCGTATGTCAGGGGGTCTACTCCATACATACATTTTTTTGTAAAGCGGGGGTGTCAATATCACAGGGAGGCAAAGAGATATAGGGAGTCAAAAGTGGCGGCGAGGTTATAGTTCTCTGGGTTGTGTAGTTCGAGTACGTACTTCAACTCGCATCAATCAATTGATAGTGTGCAACGGTTGCTGCGACTGGAGGGCGGTAGAGGTGGACTGAGAAGGGGGAAGACAAATAGACAAAATGTAAACAGATCACAACATCGAGCTCTGTCGCCTCTGGAGTTCTTCTTGTTGTTATTGTTGTTGCATCCATGTATAATCCATCCATCCATACACTCGGTCTTTGTTAGCTAATGGTCCCGCATAGAGATACAAATGTACCGCCTCTGGGAATTTTCCCTTTGTGATCAAACTATCTATAGATGCATCTCTATTCAATATGTACACGTATAGATGTCCCGATGGACATGGTCCTAGCTATATACCGATGGAAACTATATCTGCATGACGAATGTCTTCGGGGCGTTAATTGGCGTGAAAGATTTGAGAATACATAAACAAATTTGAACGATTGGACATAAGGATGATAGATGTCGCATTGTGGGTAGATATGTTTTGAAAATTGAAACTCGTGTATGTTTTCCATGATGTGGTTGGGAGTGTCCATACAGATTGAGTCAATATTCTGAAGCTGATTATCTGTTGTTGTTGTATTTTTTTTTTGACAAATTTGTTATAAAGACAAATTGATAATTTAGATGATTGTTTCGGTTGACAGATAAACATTCTTTTTTTTTGGAGATGAAATTCATGAGAGAATTTAGAGATTTCAGGGAAAACATTTGATATAATGACAGATTGTTTGAATAAATCATTGCAACGATGACATTGTGGGGTTGATGTTGATGAGACATTGACGTTAATTGTTATAGATTTATCAATTGAAAGGCAGCGAAGAAGTGTGAATCAAATTTTGCCATTGAATTGAATATGAAGTACTAAGTTGTTACGTATGTATGTACGTGTTCTTCTTCTACTTTAACCGACGTCGACGGTGGTCATAATCCAGATTCTCCTATCTGAAAGACCGGGACCACATGCTGGAACCCGCTTATCGTCAGATAGCTATATTATTTTTTCGAAACGTCAAGGCCGTGTTTGATGGATCTAAATTTCTAGTTCTACATAAAGAAAATTAGCCAGAGGAGTTTAAAATTGAAAGTGGAGTTAAACAAGGCTGTGCACTGTCACCGATATTGTTTCAGTTGGTAATTAGTGATGTACTGAACGCCACTTTGTGGAATTGTAATCGAAGAATTTAATGAACTCAAACAACTTGACTTCGCGGACGACGTATACTTACGCTCTCATAAGATAATGGATTTCCATCAAATAGCACCAAGGATGGAGAGAGAAGCTGAAATCTCTGGGTTTAAGATCAATTGAGCAAAAACATCCTCATCTGAAAAACCAGTTGAGATGGTAGAAAAATTTCAACAACTTGGAAGTACTACTGAAGGTGATATTAACAGTTAATCGGGAAAACAAAAGCTTTGTTAGGAATGCGGTACAAAACATTTAAATAACTTCATAAGCTTAATGGCCAAGCTACGACTACTCCGTCCCAAAGTTGAACTCAATGGAGAAGAATGGTCGAAGAGTAATGGCTACTGCAATTTCCTCTCCACTTTCTAACATCTCTTTTCTTCAGGAGCCACTCTTCTTCACTCTTTAGGAAAGTTCTTTATTTCCCAAGTTCTCTTAATGAGTATGTAAAATAGCTCTTTTCATGTTATTACATTATAAATGTTAGGTTATGTTAAAGTGGCTGTTGGTTTGGAAATCCAACACACTTAGACCAAAATTTGGTTGGTTGTCATATCAAATGGATCAGTTGATCAACCTCACTCATTGAACCAGTTTGAGCTTTGAATGAAGCGTAGGAGACAAGTGATGTCGAAGCTTACTTTATCGCTTGGATCATTGAAGAAGAAGTCTCCAAGGTGGAGTTTTCGTCTTTGTGACAGGGTGGGACAGGTGCAGAAAAGATGAGAGACTGTCTCTTCTTCCTCTGTGTCCCTACCGCTCCTGCAAAAATCATTTGCAGGGGGCATTATAAATGTGTTCTCATCCAAATCTTGCAACTTTAGCAAAAAAAAAAATTGCGATGGTTTTAAAATAAATGATTCAATTACTAAACAAACATTTTGTTTTAAATGACTTGGAGTATTTTACCACCCTTTTGTTGGTCGGCTAAGCGCCAGCTGTTCTATGCAACAAAGCAACAACTAATCCCAAATTCACCACAAGTCTTTTCTCAGTAAAAGCTTTTATCCGCTTATAATAAAAAAAAAACAATCCAAAAACTATCGTTGACCGATTTCAATCGGTGCTTCGATTGATTGAATATAAAAACTCCAACTTCAGCATCGCATGAAATCGAAAGAATCAAACTATTTGAATCATTAATGGCTGATGGCTGGTTGAACCCTCTGGAGAAACATAAATAATGGACAATAAGGAAAACTTTTGCTCTTTCATCGTTAAGTGGTTCCCTTTTTCTCCCTGTTGCTTTTATATTACTCCGCAAATGAAACTTCATTTTTATTTTCATTTTAATTCAATCCGCCACCCCATATCCCAAACCCATGCCAAACAAATGCCTTCTATAAATGCTCTGGCAACTCAACATCCCACAGGAGTTCTGGAGTTTGGATTTCGGTATAGCTTTAGCCAAAGCAAAGCATTTCCTCTTGTTTATGAGATGTGTAGTGAAAATTGCCACACACCATCAGAACTACTATAACGATAACGACTGCACGTTTCACGCTTCAGTATATCCCGTTCTCGCCATCCGGATCTTGCTCGACATACAGTCCCAAAACTAAACGAACGAACGGATCCGGATATATTTTTGTTCGTTCGATTCGTGACAGTATGACGGGAGAAAGAGATTCTATTTTCGAATCTGAGATTTTTTTTCTATTCCAAATGATGCAATTAGTGATATTGGTCCAGAGGGGACACTTTTAGTTTTAGTGTGCGTACAAGTTTATTTATGTTGTTGTTGTTCTTGTTATTTGTGGAAAGGGAGGAGCTGTAGAGGAATGTGAGGACGGAACTGTTGGGAATATTTAACCTGTTGGAATCATTTATTTTCTTTGAAGAATTCTTAAATGATTTGTTTTGATAGCTTGTTCGAGGAATGATTTTTTTTTTTTTTATTTTTGTTGGCTGACAAAGGCGGTGGTGACGGACGAACGGACGTGGCGGATAGAGGATCTTTGGATCAATGGATCTAGGGAGCAGGTGTCCGATGCGATGTGTGATTTTTGTTTTTATTAATCGTAGATCATTTGGAAATAGTAGTTTGAATATTTTCAACAGCCTAGGGAGTATGTGGGACATAAAATTGGGGCGAACGTTGGAATAGGTTAAATTCTTAATATTTTCTTACTTATGTTGTCGCTATTTGAAAATTCTGGGAGCGGAAATTTATCTTTATTACTTGAAATGTACGTTTTTGATAGAAATGAGGCGTTTTATGTGAAATCGTAAAATAAGTTTCTAAAGTAAATTTTTGTACATAAATTATGTCTGGACGAAAATATTATCTTTTTACTTCACTGATAAAAATAAGATTTGCATAACATAAGCTAAAATAAAATTGTTTAAAATGGTTTCAAACGTTTTGCATTATTTTAAATCTCCGATTTTTTATGAATTGCCAAAAATGTACATATCTAATGCATTAATGGGAAAAACCTCGAAGAAAAAATTATTTTTGATTTCATTTCGTTTAAATTGTGAACAATTAGAAATTTTAAATTTTAGAAATTTTAAAAGAAAACTATTCAAATTTTTAATGGCGGTTTAGTATAAAATTTTCCCGCAATTTTGTTTGTCTATCTGTTTTGGCTTCGACTTATATATCCTAAATTATACCTACTGTAGGGAGATTCTTTATCTTCATGCCTTGGACTTAAGGATGTAATAAGATTTCTTTAGGTAGAAATTAAATTAAATTGCAAAATGGGATTTATGGTTAGAATTCAGAATAAAAATATCGGTTTATAAAAATTTTGGAAAATTCGCTTCAATGATTTTGTACTCTACTTTGTAAAGTAATTTGAATATGATCACGTGACCTCGGCAGCACATATGCCTTGGTAGTGCATATGGCTACGAGGGAGCTTGGTCAGGGTTCAAATCCCAGTTGGGCAACAAGTTTTTGAAATAAAATTGAAAAATTAAAGTTCAAGCTACAATAAAAGAAGTCTGAAAGAAAGAAAGAAAAGACGAAAACTCCAGATATAAAATATCTTGGTGCTAGCTCACCCTAGTGTTGTTGTCTCATTCAAATCTTCAATAATTCGCAATTTTAGAAGTTATATTTTGGAATTTTGTATTTGTAGTGCCCAAAATTTCGGAAAGAACACCAAAATTTTAAAAAAATGTATTCTTAAATACTGCACAAAAAAAAAACGAATAAATTTTAGAAAACGTATTTACATTCATAAGGTTTATATATAATTGGCTCTGGGATCCTAGCACTGAATTTTGGGATATTTAAAAAAATATTTTTTTTTTAGGTAAGTAATAGGCCAACAAACAAGTTTTAAAAATTGGTTAGCGATAAAACATTTTTTAGTCCATGGTTAAACAGAAGACTTTCAACAATTTTTAGCACCTCATTTTATATATTTGTAAATAAATATACCATCTATTCAAAAAGCACAGTTATTTTCGGTAATTGGTTAGCCATTTATTTATAATGAATTTTCAAAGATTCTTTCAATTTCACAGTATGAGACTCTTAAGTACTTGATTTCGGGAATTTAAGAAAAAAATGTCTTATACTATGAATCTAAAAAAATAATTAAGAATTCCTGGAAAATAAGTTATGGTTATAATTTTTTTAGAAGGTCACTTATAATGAAAATAATTTTGCGCATAGACTGGTTTTGAATTGTTTTTCAAACAACTGAATTTAAAAAACAAAATAAATCCAGTATTGAAGCATATTTTAAAAATGGTTAAATTTTCATTGAGCATAGTTCTATATCCATTTTTAGTCAATTTCTTAGGAAACTGCTTTCAACTACCAGCAACTTGGTAATCCCCACTTCTTCACTAAAACTAGAAAACTCTTCAAAAAAAATAAGGAAAAAGTGGAAAAACATGACTTATTAGTGACCTTAAATGAAAATTATTTGGAAAACTAAAACAAAGAAACTATAGCGGTTGAGTTTTTTTTAATCAGAAAAATCTCCTTCAATACAAATTTTATCCTAAAACTATAACTTTTCAAAGAGCTGTTAAATATTTGCGTCCTTAAAAAAAAGTTTCGCAATATAGCTAATCTAGTGTTCCAAATAAGTTTCGAATTTCCGGTTTAATTTTGATTCGAAACGTGCACTATCTTCCCTACTCTTAGATTGAGTTCAACCCTCGTTCTCATTTTCAAAAACAAAAACCAACATCAGCTGTATACAAAGCAACAAAAAAAAAAAAAAAACAGTAAACAATATGTTGCTAATTAATTTCACCCCAAACACCGCGTGCCAATTGCGAAACCAAAATCCAATTCTGCAAAAGCGAACGAACCACCATCACCACCACCAACCGGCCACCGGCCACCAAATTCAACACGAGCAGGAGAAACCAATAATAAGAGCGTAAAAAAAAAGTTAAAATGTATCCAAAAAGTTATAATAACAATAATTGCTGTTAACAGAAAACTTTTTCCAATCAAACGAACTTTTGTCCTTCATTTATTTTGCGCTCATAGAACGCGACGAGAGGATGGACGGACGCAGTGAGTCCAAAGTCCTGTCGCTCTTCGAATACTTATCTTTTCAAAAGGAAATCCTCATTAGAAAAGTGTATAGGGATCATGTTTTCCTGACCCGCATTAACTCGAAAAGGGAGTTCGTTTTTGTGTGCGGTTGCTGTTGCTGTTGTTGTTTGTGAGTTGGTTTTTCTTCTTCTTCTTCTTCCTGTTTTTGGAACTGCTGCTGGTATCATAAAATCATGAAAATTCTTTATCCCTAAGCCACTAATTGACTTCCAATTTCTAAAGGTTCCACCATGGAAAAAAAGGGTGTGGATGACGAAGAAGTAACGGTGGTAGAGATATTACAGGAGAAGAGAAAAGAAAATATCCTCTGCTGGCTGCTGAAGGACGAACGAAAGTCGAACTCAAAAACATGAGAGAAAAAAAAAGTTTACACTATACCCCATCAGAGAGTTGGTCACGACTTTTATCCTTGCTTCTTCTATTCAGGACACGGATAAACAAATTGGTTCTCATTTGGTTTGACAGTCCGAATCGGAATACTTCATTGGGTTTTTCCTTTCCGTGTCCTTGTTGTTTGGCAAATACAGATTGATTTCAATGTAGCGGGCAGAGATTTTTTTGTTTTCGAAAAAAAAAAATTACATCCTTCCTGCTGAGATACCCTTTCGTCTATGACGATATCCTTCACTCATTCCATCAGAGTGGTGTTTTTTTTTTTTACAGTTCTTAATGATGAAAACTCAGTTACAATTTGAATTTAAATGGGCAAAAAAGGATATTGCCTTTCGTTAAATCCTTAACACCGCTTGAATGATGAATGAATTGCCGATGATTGTGTGTATGGTGGAGTGGGACTGATGATGGGAAGTTTCGAAAATGGAATAAATTCGATCCGAACATTAGTCCTGTTCGTGCTTGGATTTTTTAAAATTTTTATTTATTTTTTTATTTTTGTAAACAAAAAAACAGCCTGACAAACTGCATTACATTCCACATGCTTCCTCTCTCCTCTCTTCGCATTGACTAAGTCACACTTAAAAGAGATAGCTTCCACAGCACTTGGAACCTTCAATCAGCCCCTGTGTTTTTAACACATTTTTGTACGCCTTTAATTTAAATTAATAATCTGACATAAAATACGATGACATCGAATAGACACCACCAGACAGCCGGAGCATCAGCATCAACATCAACATCAGCTATTTGGACACGGTTTGGTGTTGTGAAATTATTGTCTTCTTGATTCTTTGAGTTTTAAATTTGTTGGGGCATCTTTGATGATGGTGATGTTGGAGCTGTGATGCTTCTGTCTGACTGACAGTTTCTTGTCGTGTCGTCGTTGTCGTAATTTGTCACCTGTTAAATCATCCCTGGAAAAGCAATTAGACACGTTCCACTTTTGCACATGATAAGTGGGTATCCTCAAGTGAGAAACGTCTCATCATGGGGTTGTTGCGCTAGCAGCTTCTGTCGACGACGTTACCATTTGCCATCACCTATCTGAAGTGATGCCTCGGGAACAAATGATTTTTTTCTTCCGGTGGTACACAGATGAGCATCGGAATTGAATGAGAGAAAATTAGGGAAAAGATTTTGAATTTGTAAATACTTGAATTTTGTTGTTTTTTTTTTTTAAGTTCGTTTGATGATTTCGAGTGTCTATGTCTGTCTAACAAGATGAAGAAATGGTTGGGTTATTGAAATTTTTCGAGGGTATAATGTAAAACATCAGTGGATAGATATTTGTGCCATGGATTTGTTTAATATTACAAGCAATTAATATTTTTAAAAATGCATTTAAATTACGCTTAAAAATTGTACACAGCTCAGTGGGCTTTATGACCATAACTTATTATCTTAGCTATGCCAGAGTCCAGACTTTTGTTTTCACCATTTGATTTAAAACTAATAATGGCATTAAGCATTGAAAATAAAAAAATTACTCAACGTAGATTTTTTTTCATTGCTAGCCAAGCGGCAATAAAAGCAATTTCTGTTGCCAAGAGCTTAAGGTTCTTGGTACACAGCATAACATAAGGCTCTGTTGGGTTCCTGATCACAGCTGTGTCCCACGAAATGAGAGTGCTGAAGAATTGGGAAGAATAGGATCAACACTTGTTCTAAATCAGGGAGACCCAACTGTACAGATCCCACCCTGTAACCTAATACAGGCAATTGAGAGTAAAGTTTTATCTTGAACAAACAAAAAATGGAGCTCGCTTGATACCTGTGTAGCAACTAGAAAACTTTGACTTAGTTTTAGTAAACAAAAGACTGATAGAATCGCCCAACTGATAGAATCTCCCTTCTCGTGAGCATTACCAACTGGGTTACCACAAGAAGAAGATGAAACTCAGTATGGTTGACTTATGCAGAGGCTGTGGTGACTAGGATACAGATGAGGATACTACTCATTTTCTGTGCCACTGTCCTGCGCTTTGCCATCTGACAAATAGGCTCCTCGAGTGACACTTTTTCGAACTCTTCTCCATCCCAAGTACTTAAAAGCCTGCTAGACTTCACTAAAGCTCTCAAATGGCTTCAAAATTAAACTAATTCAACATTATACACACCAACCACCGGTCTATCTAGCCCATCCACCAGGCCCTGCATAGGCTAACTGCCCCCACGGGCCGGGGTGGGCAGATTAACCCTGAATTGGGTAAAGAAGGGAAACCTCTCCTCACCAAGGTGATTACGTGCGACAGAAAATCCTCAATTCAACTGACTTGTAGGCACCTTTCGACTTTTCGGGTTATAGCTCGCTGAAACCTCATATACACACACCCCAATGGGCCCTGTCATAGGACTTAGGTTACTTTCAATAAAGGTAATAAGATCAACTGTCAGCCCACTTACCTAACCTAACCTAACGTAGATTTTGCAAAAAAATGTTTTGAGGTCAAAAATTAACGCCCCAGCTTTTTCACAACTTATGCAAATTATGGAAAATAATAAATATCATGTAGTTCACTGTGGCGTATGTGGAATATTTTTCTATTCTAATATTTTGTCTACAATAACTACTTTTACATGTTCAAAGTAAATACTGGCTATTAAAAATTGGTAGTTGACTAGAATCAAATTAATTCAATAAAATTTTCATATTTAATACGGTATTCACACCAAGCCGAAAACACGGTTTTCGCCAAAACATCGGTTTTCGATGAAAACCTAATCGAAAACACAAGTTTTCGCATCCTTTTTTTGTAGCTTCAGGTTTTCATAAGCTACAAGTTTTATATAAAACCGGTCGAAAACTTGTGGAAACTCATAGATGAACTAAATCAAACACACCTATGGAATGTTCAGCGCCCAAAAATCGACAAGAAAGAAATTGATGGAATGCTTTCAAAAGGAATTAAAAACAGCTGACTGTCATATTATTTGAGTTTTTAATTTGTTTTGTTGATAAACTTTTTGTGGTAAGTAATTTCTTTCTTCTGATTCTCATGTAAGAGTTTTCAGATAAGAAAAAGAAGTTTAACAAAATATTCATGTTTTTTTCAATTTTCTTTTTATGTATATAAATTAGTTTAATTTGTTTAGCATTCATTTATTGCTGCAAATATGTGAACACAAATAAGTTTTTAATTTTTCAATACAAAATTTGACAGTAGTGTTGTCAAAAAATTGAAATGACAAACGAAAACACGTTATATGCAGTGTGAACGCATTTCGTGTTTTCGAAAACTTTTAGCTGAAAACCGCGTTTTGAGTTTGGTGTGAAAAGGCTATTAGACTCGAAATCAAAACACAAAACCATGTCTAGAAAATTTAGTTTTTAGGCATGTCAATAAATAGACGTCTCTAATACTTTAATTGACCTCCCATTTTTGAGAAAGAACTATAATCTTTTGTTTCTTGACGAAACAGTCCAGATATTTATTTAGTTAATTTACAATAGATACCCATTGCCATGCATCTTCCTACTTGAAGTATCTTTGAATCGCCAAAATTCTTTATTTTTTTCTGCCAGAATTCACATAAAAATCAGAATAACCATGAGATAAAAACATAAATGGTCAACAGTCAAATAATAATAATTGATGACTTGTGCTTATGTCAAAAGACTTATGTACTTGTGGTTTATTTAGGATGATAACCTCTTTTTTCTTAAACTTCAGTGATCCCAACATGAAGAAATTATCCATTTTTTTTTTCATAGAACTTCAAAATATCACAACAAAAAAAAAATAAATAAAAGAAAAAACTAAAAACGTTTAGCCTATTGAAAATATATTTAAAACTTTGCCATCTGGGTCAACAAAAGCATCACTGCCATCACATATACGGCATATTGTCCTCAAAACTACATTCTTCCAACAATAATTCTGGCATATGTCTTATGCTCTCAACTTATCTTCTTAGCAAAAAAAAAAGTTGTAAAAAAATGGTCCGCACAACAAAAAGCCTCCACATAAATCTACTTTATAGGCTTTCAAAGGAAATACAAACCATTACCGTTTCATGAGTTTTATATGTATGTTCATAGAGTTGTTGTCTTTTTTTTCACATATGTACTCGTATATAAAGAAGACCTCTTTCTTGTCAAAGAACATAGAGAGAGAGAGCAATATACCTAGCCTTGCTGTATCATTTTCATTTCAAAGTTACTTCATGATGACAATTGAATGGCATCTTTTTAGGAGACTTCTCCTTGTGTCTGGCCCTTAAGTGTGTGCCTCTGTGACTTGCTCCGCCATCACAATTCCCGAGTAGAGGTATCCTTTTTTGCGCAAAAGAAGAAGAAGAAGAAGAAGAAAATTATTGTTCAGTTGGTTCTTTCTTAAGTTTACGAGCTTCGCAATCGCAACCCCCATTGAACAGTTCCATTCTGTTTCTTGTTACTTTAAGCTTCCGTTTTTATTATTTTACTGTGATGCCTCCTGTCAGTCAGTTAGTGACATTTCTTTATTCTGTCGTGTTCTTTTGTGTTTCTTGCACCCCATCTCCTGATCAAGTTATATATCGTAACAACCAAACCCCCCTGAAGTTGTTGCCATAACTCATTCGTGTTAAACACTTGCTGCCATTTTTTTTTCTCTCTCTCGTTGTTGTTGTTTTCATTTTCTGCTTCGTTTTGGTGTTGCATGGAAAAATGACGAAGAAGAAGAAAACAAAAAAATGAATTGTGACAACTTAATAAGTGGAACAGATTTCACTTTTTTTGCGCCTGCCACACCAAACTCCCTCACTCCATTTCTTTAACCCCCCATCACACCGACCGGTTTCACTTATGAGATGGGTTACACTTTATGGAAGAATGTATATGTTGTGACTGTGATGTCTTGAGGGTGGTTGGGTGATTTGGAGTTTTTCTTCTTAAATGGCTGAGGAGTTCTCTGCCGAGATGATATAAATCTTCTTTTTTTTTTTTGTGGCAGGAAGGTGCTGCGGGTGGTCTGCTCCTTAAGTATGCTGCAAGGATTTTATATCAGTATTCCATAAACGATAAAAGTTTGCTGCTAACAGGGGAGGGGGCGAGTGGCATCAGTAGCAGCGACAACTTGGTTCGGGGGGGTAGATGTCTCTTTTTGTTATTTCGTTTGTGATAAGAGCACACGTGACAAATCGAAACATTTGGTGTTCCAGATGTGACATCGCAGGAGGGATGGAGGGTGACAATTACCTATATATTTACCCAAGGTTTACGAATTTCATATTTATGTTAGAATGTATTTTTGGATATTTTTTTTTTTTGTTGAATATGAAGGGAGAGGGGGGCGACAGTACAGAACACGCATTTATGATGTATTTATTCTTATAAAAGTTTTTCTTTGGGATTAAGTTGATGTTCGATCATATTAATATGATTGTGGTTGGAAAGCAAAACAAAAATGATTTGAGACTTCAATGCCAGACGTGTGTATGTTTAAGTGGGTTACGGTCTTAAAGCGAGCACGTTTTTTTGGATACTTTAATCGGGTATCTGCTTCTTTTTCATTCATTTTCTTGCGATTTGTAAAATCTTCAACAATTATGGCATCAGGCAATAAAACCAAGCATCATCGACCAAATGTTGAGCATTATGTTTTTCTTTTTGGGCTTATTTCCAATTTCCGAAAAGGCAAGAACGCCCTAATTGCAATCAAAGCACTAAAGAACAACAAAGCGGTTGGACTCGACTCTCCACGGTTTTCCCGCAGAGCTCTTACTAACATTGTCAACAACATAGAGTGAGCTACTGCACCCACTCATCAAGAGAGCTTGGGAAACGTAGAGGAAGTTTCCTGAAAAGTGAAAAAAGAAGTATGATTATCAAGCTCCTAAAAAATCTTGTGTTATGGAGTACGAAAACCGGGTAGGAATTCGCGTGCTGCTTGGAGTACCAACATAATAGCAAGAATCGTCCTGGAGCTAGTAAAAGACCACCTCGAAGACACGTTTGACTCCGAACAAGTTGGATTTCGCACTGGATCTTCCTCCGTGTCCATTAACTTCCAAAAGGCGTTCGACAGTGTCAATAGAGTATTTATCCGTCCTGCTTTGCGCGCAGGAGGGCTACATACGATGGATCTAAATATCATGCATAAAGGAAGGTTGTCGTAGAAGTTTTAAATCCAAAGCGGAGTCGGGCAAGGTTGTATACCGTCGCCAATACTTTTTCATGTGCTCTACTCAGCATTTTCAAACGGAAGCGGAGGAATTCAGTGGACTTTGCAATCATACCTCAAACACCTGGACTACGCAGATGTCATATGCTTACTCTCTTATGAAATCATGGATCTCTTTCAAATGTTAACAAGCGTTGGGAGGGAAGCAGAAACCGTTGGGCAGAAGATCAGCACTACAAAACCCTAAATGATTAGCATTGAAATTTCCCCAACTGCTAAAGTAAAGATTTCTGGAGTTGAGTTATAGAAACTTTTTAATATATTGGGGGTACTCTCTCTACTGATATCGGAGTTGAACTAGATATTAATAGTTTAATGGGGAAAACAAGGGTTGCGTTTGGAATACTGTCCAAAATATGGAGAAACAACTTTATAAGCTTTAAGAGCAAGCTAGAATCTACGGCTTTGTTCCATTCCTATGTTCAATCCGTGCTTCCTTTTGGACGTAGAACTTGGAAAGTAACATTCCCTGTCACAAGAAAGGTGTAAACGTTCGTAAATAGATGTCTGAGAATGTCCAACGATAACGGATCAGGAACCCATTCGTATGACGAAGTAAGTGACAGTAGTTTGGCCATACGCTTCAAAACTGAAACGATTGTATTGTGAGTCAAAAAGGCAGTATGGCGAGCGGGCCAACATAGAAGCACCTGGCGAAGAACGTTTGAAGAAGAATGAGCACAACTGGAAAAGGTTGGAGAAATTTGAAATACGTTTTCAGGAAACATACGATAGGGTGTAGAAGTATAGTGGAGCCCATATGCCCCTCAAGTTAAAACTCACATAGTAGGTCAGAGGATCTAAGTAGGTACGTTAGAATGTAAGTATTAAAAAAAATCTTAAAAATGTGCCAAACTTATTTCCATAATATAAGGAAATAAGGAAATATATTAACATAAAATCTGCACACAAAAAACAATATCAAAAAGTATGCTTATCATTTCTTGACACATTTTATATTATAAGTTTAGCGAGCATATGAGCGAGCATATTTTTTCTGACAAAAAATGTTGAAAAAATGTTCAATATTTTTCCCACTTCAAAATATCTGCAGTAAGCACAAAAAATGTAGGCCTAGACTTACCACATGACCGTTAAAGATAGCGTATTTAGCTTCTAGAATAAGTAACGTGTTTTAAACGAATTCCCCAAAAACTGTATAAACCTTTGAAAAGAAAAATAAACTGCTCCTTCTTGCTTAGTCATTTCTTTAAAGTAAAAGACCACAGTAAATCATTCCAACGTACTTTCTCCTTCACAAATCAAATCATCCTCATCGAAGTTATCCTTCCAATGTTCACTTTACCATATAATCAAATGCAAAAAAAAAAAACCAACATCGCCTGTTGTAATGGTCCCAAGTACTTAAACGATAAAAAAAAGCAAATCTCTTTCAACCAACAACCAACACTCTCAATGTATCAAATATCCCAATTAACTCCCTCAAGTGATTTCCTTTATCCTTGCATCAAAGGAAGAATGAAAAATCTATTGATTTATTTTTCTTTTTTCCTTATGTCGAGACGTTTCCATTTAAAATGAACAAACAGTGTGTACACAAGTTGAAGGATAATATAGATCACACCCTTCTTCGGTTAGGGTGAGCTCTTCATCCAAAAACCGCTCATTGATGCATCACATCACTCGCAAATCGTATACATAGATAAAGCAGTCTTTTCAAAAGCAAAGGCAACTCTTAACTTCGATTGCACTCACGCAAGCTCTTCGCAGAGATTGCACATCAAATATATACCCTCACTATAGGAAACCTTTCTTTTCCTACCCTCAATGTTTTTGGTATATCGTTGAAATCGATCCGTATCCGGATTTTCAATAATATCTTGATATTACTTTCGTGCTGTTAGACCACAGCGCCGTATTAGAGAGAGCAAAACGTCTGCAAACGCATTCGACGCATTTCAAAAAGTGGTTCCTGTTTATACAATGTACAGTACACTCATGTTCGTATACGCAACGAAGTACCGTATATAAGGTCTAGCGAATCTACCGCTCATCCATTGCTTGATTGAAGTGAGGCACCCTTAAGTGGTTTTGTTTATACATTTTCAGTGTAAGCCATAAAACTGAACTTTAATTTCCGCTCCGCAAGGCGTCCTTTATAGTTTTCGTTTTTAGACTAAAATAAGTATAAAACCCATAACAGTTTGTCGTTAGAAAATTGCAACATGACACTTTGTATATAGCCGTTGTACACACGTCCAACATCATCGTCGTCGCCCAAGTGCCCCAACATCTGCCTCGAAAAATGTGTCCTGCTTATCTGGAATTATCAATTAAAATGATGAAGGGGTGTGTCTGCTCTGCTGATTGCCCTATGAAGATAGTAAAACCCCCAAAAGGGATGGAAAGGAATGATGATAAAATTTTACAACTCACCGGGTACTCAAATGCAGTCGTTGTTGTAGCTTGGACATTTCACAAACTTTCTGTCTATCTCACTCTCTCTTGCCTTTTATTCGAGAAAAAAAATACACAAGCCTTTAATAATTAAAACGGTCTTTAAAATTTAACGATTATGAGTGTCACTATGAGGATTTGTCGCCTGCGGTAGGTTTTAATTATCAAGGAGGGGTTTAGTCGAACTGCCTAACCTACATAATATAACAAACTAACCGCTGTTTGGTTTGGGTGTTTTTTTTTTAAGAAAAAACTTTTGTTACCAAAAAAGTTTGGCGTGCCATTTGGTTCGCTCTGTCAAAATTGTGATCAACAACATGCCAGACATTTTATTTCTCTTTTGAGCTGCATTTTGTTAAAGGTGAATTTCACAAGCTTAACACTTGAGAAAATTTTAAATTCATTAATATATTTTTAAAAAATCTGAGTGTTTAAGAGTGTTTAAGATTTTGTCCAAACAGCCATTTAATTAAAAACAAGAGATGTACATTGTACATAATGAATAAGCAGTGGAAGTTATGATTTTTCAACACGAATAAATTATATGCAAATGTAGTAATTTTGACTTCTTCTTCTTCATTTACCGGTGATTGTCATGATCTCGAGTCACACACTACGACTCCACTTGTAGGGTTCGCTAAGGTTGACCCCAGAAAACGTCAGTAGTCCTCCCGGTACCCGGTTTCAGATTGTTCCATGTCTGAGGCCAACTAAATGTAATTTAGTATTTTTTACAATGACGCCAAAAAAATGGAAGTTAAAAGTTACACCCAGGTTCCACTTAGGTCCAGATAGACCTTTAAATAAAAGGTAAATTTTACTATGGCGCCTTTTGTTTTTTTTTTCCATCATAGTAAAAATTGCTATATTTCTAGCAGACTAGCTAACTGCATAAATATCATTCATGTTGGAAGTTAATTTTTTTTATGTTTTTGTTTCGATATTTTTATGACTTAATATCGAACATTCATAATCTGTCCAAAACAAATTTAAAATCAATTTAGTTTTCCCTGGCCTTTAAGCCCACCACTCAAAACTTTGCAGACCTTAAGATAAATATTCAGGAATATTAAAATTCAGTTTTTCAGAGCGAGATTAAATTTAACCCTATTGAGTCAACCCTGGATTAACTTCAAAATTCATTTTTTTTCCTTTATTTAGGAACTAGGAGCTGCATTTGTTTACCAGCTTGTGGAGGTAGCTATCAATCATTTAATTTGCATTATTAACTAACTCTGGCATAACTCAGCACATGCTGCCTTGGGCTTGCCAGAACTGTCGATCAATGATCGGGAAGATATAGAGTACCTACCTAGACTTCGTTATAAAATGAAGTAATTTTTTATATCGCTGGCTCTCAATCTTCATTAATGTGAGTCAAAACAATGAAAAAAAGCAATGTCCCAAAAAATTTTGCAACGTTTTGCCTTTTTTTGGACTCATTCACAACTGGTGAAATTCACTTGAAACTTTCCACTAATACATGTTCAGGTTCACGTATATTTTTAATAAAAGAAAGGTATACATTCCATAAATCTCTCTCTCATAATCTGTTGTTTGAATTTCAAAACAACAAATCCCGTTTGATGTCAAACATATCCGTTTATTTGTGTGGTATAGCGGTAAAGAAACCAACAAAAAAAAAGACACGAAGGAAATGTATACTTTTTTCAATCCTGACGGCATGATCCTCTCGCGTCACCTTTTCTCTATAGCTTCATTTGTTTCGTATAGTTCTGTAGCTTGTTCTGGCACTCATCTCATGATTCCCGATTTGTATTTTTGGACACCACTATCCCGCCACCGTGTGTTTTTGGGTCCCGCGAGAAGAAGTGTCGAAAGTGCCACCGCGCGGCATGTTCAAGTAGGCATTAACAATATATGGATGTTTTGCTTAAAGCGGAACGGATTTATAGTGGGGCAGATGTTTCCCATTCTCACGAATCACACATTCAGTCACAATGCAGTCATAATTTTTCTTTTTTTTTTCTTCTTCCCAAAATGAAAACTTAATTTTTAATGTTTTCAATCGAATGGAAAAAAGTGTTTTACCTTTCCATTTTTTTTTTTTTTGTCTTGGGGATTGGGTGTTGGGATTTTTGTATTGGAGGCATATTTGTAGGGCTTATACCGTATAGAGGGAATCTGCACTTTACACGATTGTTTCATTCGTACCTATTCGAGTAGGATCGTAAATTAAGTTTTTTCTAACAGTTCTGAAATTTTTTTTTATAGAAATAGATTTAAAATAAAAAAAAAATGAATCTATCTTATTGAATTATGGGATGTATGAATTCGTTTTGAATGAATTTGTGAGAAGAAGAAGGAGAACATTCATATTTCTTAATGGCACTATCATTCTGCTGATTTACGAGCTAATATGCTTAAGTGATAAGTTAGTGTAGTGACAGCTAATGTAATAGGTATTTTTTTTTTGTTTAAGATACATAAGTTGGGGTTATTTATAATTTAATAATTTTTTTTTATTCTTTTCATTTTACTCTGAAATATTGGCTGAATAAAAGAAAAGAGAGTATTTATTTTAACCAATTGTTTTTATGTTTAAGTCAAAAGGATTATTTCTCTTTGATTTCAGCAAACTGTTTTCGAGATTTTATTTTCTAAAACATTGATCACAGCATATATGTTTTCATACGATTAATATTCTTCGATTTAATTATTTAATAAAATTATTGTCATATTTTGAGGTATCATTTTTTAAATATTGAAAATTTTTATCGTAACTATAATTTTTCAAAATAATGTTAGCTACATGTAAATAAAGGCTCTAATTATATTCTGAAATATTTTTGACGCAATTTATAGCTTTCTATATGAAAACTATAGTAATCTCATGGCGAGTTTTTTTTAGGGTTGCCCGGATCCTGGTGGTGGCGCTGCAAAATGTGAGGTGTAAAATTGGATTTTGGGGGTCTTGAAGCGTCGGAAATTGGTGGTAGGGGCAGAGGAGACTATATTTTGGATTATTGCATCCAAAAAATATCAATAAATATCATTTAAAACCTCCATAAGCTCTCCGCAAAAAAAAAAGAGTAAGGGTTGCCGGCATACATTAGATGTCGCCCCATTCGACTTCCACCATGAGAGTACTATAGTTTTCATATACAAAGATTTATAGTAGTTGCCTGTGTGACAGACTGACAGGTGAGATGAAAACTCTTCGTTGTGTTTTCGCAGCGTTTGCCTAATTAAGTAGCATTTGAACCTAAACTGATGTACTTTGTGTATAAAAAAACATGGTGGAAGTCGAATGGGACGACATCTAAAAAGTGGGGGCAACCCTTACTCAATTTTGTTTGCGTAGAGCTTGAGGCAGAGCACCTAGCTCGCATCAGCGAAGAGGAACCGGCTCGGAAAGTCCTTTGTGGTACATTCTATGGTAGACGCCCGAAGCCTTGGTGTGCGCAACTGGATGGCGTCGGCTCGAGACCAAGATATGTAGGTGGAGAGACTTTTTAAAGGAGGCCAGGACAGGACCCCGATGATGATTTGGAGGCCTTAATCGATATTTGTTGATTGCAATAATCGAAATAATAATATCCTACTGCTCCTACTACCAATTTCCGATGCTTAAAGAATCCCTACATCGAATTCTATACCTGAAATTTTGCAGCGCCACCACAAGGGTCGGGGCAACATTAAAAAATACTCGCCATGACAGTACTATGCTTTTTATAAACAAAGAGATACATACATATCTCTTGTATTTGTATATCCTATCGATTATCGTTGCATTTTCAGATTAGATTGACAGGTCTTTTTCTCAGAATATCGTGTGATTATGATTACAATACATCAATTTTTTAAGAAACATAAATACATTTGGATTGCATCCTGCCTGTACTGTAAGAGGGTGAGTATTAAATTTTCAAGTCATTTTATAAAAAAATCAAAATGGCTTCTGATAGAAATGAACCAGAATGAATTTCAAGTCTGAATTGAAAATGAGCATGTTTATTATTAATAAACAATTTTAAAATCTAAATTTCTAGCCTTACGATTGGTAAAAATGTGATCCTGTTAATTTTAGTTATTTTAAACTCCAGTTAAATCACAGTTGGTCGTCCTTAATTTTTTATTTTTTTTTTATTTTTTATGCAATGAAAATTCCAATTGCTTTTTTATAAAATCGAGCTAAACATTATTCTGCACTAAATTATTTTCAATAAATTAAAAATTTTCGCATTTTCATTATGTACCTATATATCAAAAATCAAAATCCATAATGAACTTACCTTGCATAGTATGCAGCAGCAGCCATTGCCTGTGCTGTCTCCATCATAAGATCAATTTTACAATTCCTATACGGGTATCTGGCAATACCATCATCTTGCAATTCTGCCGCCGCCGCCGCAGAGTTCATATTATCATCTCCAACTCCTTGCATCGTTGTGGTCGTTGCATTTGCAGTTTCCTCTTCGAAAACAATTGGCAAACCACCCTTTCCCGATGATGGTTTCTCCAAAAGACCGGCTTCCCTTAGATTATCCTCGACGAAACTTGCATGAATTGAAGCACTGCCCAAAGGAACCTCACGTACGTTATAATCTTCTATCGTCATCATAGCACCACTGCCATTCTCCCCCGCGAAACAGACATTATTCGTTGGAATTGCACCGGGCATTCCATTCGAATTGGATGATGAAACAGCATTGGGGTATGATGATGGTTGGCCTTGAGTCGAGAAATTTTGGGCTTTCCTTTGATTATGCTCGCCGTCGGCTCTAGTTCGTTGAGTAGAGTTAGATGATGGGAGCGGAGGATTCTTTGGTGGGGGAGGTGGTGGCAACTGATTTCGGTAATGAAAGTCTTCCTGGCGAAAGTAATGCTCCTCGTATCCAATGCCATTGCTGTTGGACCCAGCTGATGTATGTTTCCTTTGATTTGACAGATTACTATTGCCGCCGCCATTTTGCCGTTTCTGCCCTATACCGATGCTGACGATGACGCCACCGCTACTTCCACTGTCGGTTGCCGGCGGATTAGATGATGATGAGACTTTTTTGCTTCCGGATGAGGCGGCATTGGATTTTTGGGAACCCCTTCCAGGAGCGCGTCGTCTTAGATTTCGGTTTGACAGCTGGTGGCCGTTTGTTGAAGTGGCAGCGGCATTGGCGGCTGAATTATTGTTTATGCCTTTTGAGTGATGGGACGAATGTGGAGTATTTTGCGGTCGCTCCGGTATTGTTTCGTAGACGTGTTGCTGGAGTTGGTGGTATTTTGGCTGTTCTTGCTGTTGTTGCTGAGTCTGATGATGGAGTACAGACGCCTTGTCACACGTCGGCTCGACGAACCCTTGGGGAAAATGAAAGTGCAAATGGGGTGCAGTCGTGGATGCCATCTGCTGTTGCGGTGGCGGAGGAGGAAGCTTCAAAAAATGCAACCCTTTTGGTTGTTTTGACGCGCACGAATCCCTCATGAATGATGATGATGACTGTTGGTGGTGGTAATGTTGCTGCTGCTGCTGCTGTTGATGTTTACTAGGTGCTGCCGCTGCTGTTGGCAAATTATTCAAATAAAAGTCATGGTTCTGGGAGCTAGCACCACTACCATTACCAGCCATCACCATAGCCGACGACGAACGCATATCGAACATAGTCTGATTCAACAAGTGTTTCTCGTAAATGTCGTGCAGCAAATTGGTGGCAGTTTTGGAAATTTGATTAAAATTCTGATGTGCCATTGGAATCCGACTACTGATGCCATACTCTGATGACCCATCATGCTGCTGGCTTGTCGAACCAGAGCCAGGATGGTGGAAACTGCTGCTGCTGTGTACTCCGGGCCCATTTGAATGTGCCATTGTTCGATGCTGGTTCGGATGGTGGTGGTGATTCGAATGCATGCCAGCGCCAGGTGGCAGTGGTCGGAAGGGTTGCGGAATTGGTACCGCAATTGATTGCTTTCCACCACCCATTATGGCAGTTGTGTTGTTGCCATCATACCAACATTTGATTTTTGATCTGCCAGCATTGTCTGACGCCCCAGAAGAACTGGCAGTAGCAGCAGCAACAGCACTACCATTGCCAGAAGGAGGCAAATCAAATACGGAACTATTTGTATGGCTTGTCCGGAATGTCGAACCAGGAGGCAATAGCACTGCTGTTAAATTCGAAGAGTAGTTCGTCGTCGTTGTTGTTGTTGTTGCTGGTTTAAGAGCTGTAGAAGCTTGAGACTGATGCTGGCGAGCAGCCCCAGAAGCACCAACACCGGAAGACGA
This sequence comes from Syrphus vitripennis, assembly GCA_958431115.1. Lineage (NCBI taxonomy): Eukaryota > Metazoa > Arthropoda > Insecta > Diptera > Syrphidae > Syrphus > Syrphus vitripennis. The sequence continues at coordinate 141,457,485 of OY288108.1, read as the reverse complement.
TGAAGATAATTGTTGTCTACTGTGCGGATGGTGATGATGATGCAGTTGTAATCCGTCCCGTTTAATTGCCGAACTGCCTGCGTGCCGAGGTCGGTGCACAGATGCCTGCAAAAGATATATAAAATATTCAAATAAAAGTCTCGCATAAAATTTGTTGTTATTGTTCGTTTTGGCAGTGAAATTCTTGAAAGGAACTGATTTATAAACGACAGAGGTTGATGCGTCTTTTTAATGAATCCCTTATATGTTCGACACACCACTTAACTTTTATTACCGCTTACTCCAGAAAGGGACACAAATTACTTCATTCTTGTTTATATCGTTAATTTTGAGTGTAGGCATAATTTTGCTTTTAATTAAAAAGTTATGACAACCAAATTAGTTGTTAATTGTTGGAAAGATATTGGAATTTTATTGCCCAAATATATCATGAAAAATGCATTTGAAATCTATGTTTGTGTATTTTTTTTTACTTACGAAAACGGGAGCTGCTGCTTGGGAGGAATCATCACTGGCCCTGAAATAAAAGAGGAAATCAAAAATTAAAATCAGATTTTTAATTGAACGAAATACATAATATGGATTTTTTATAAATATTTCATAAAATGGGAAGTAAAATAGATTTTTAGTGCTTGAGTTATTAGAATTTTATTGGACTTCAATACTTAAAATGATAGTCTATTAATAAAATTGAAATAAAATAGAGATTTTGATTTTTTCATTATTTTCAAGAAAATACTGTTCATGAAAAATAATTGGATTGGCTTTATTAAAGTCAAATTGGTTCTATTTTAAAAGTAGGTTAAACATAATTTTTAATTGACTGAAAACATTCATGGAGGCAATCAATTAGAAGACTCAATTTGTTATTATATAGCATGCTTATGATTGTTTGGTTGTCCAGCACCGTTCACGGTTCTTAAAACTTTACAGAGTGTCTTTTTGTTTTATTTATATAAATTTGAATAGGAAATAAAAAAGTAGCGGATCTATTCAGCTGCAGCTTGAGAAATCTCCAAATGTGGTTGGGGTACCAATACTTTTTAAAATGGTCCCTGGACAATTTCATAACATCCCTTCTTACTTTTTGTTCATCACTAATTAACAATGCCGGCCAATTTGGAAATATCGCCTACATTCATATTCTCTCAGTTAAGTATCGCCCAAATGTTTTCAATGAAATTTGGTCCAATTTTGGAAGGCATTTCCAAAATAATTTCATTTTTTTAATTTGGCTATATTTTCAAAGAGAAATTTTACAGAAACTTTTTGACAAACATTACTGCGAAAATGCAAATATCGCCTAAGAAAATGTGAGTATTTAAATGAATGCAACATTTTAAATACTGATATGATAATCGTAAAAATATCGTTCGATTTTTGTACAATTACCTCATCAAATTCTATTTCAAATTTTTCAAAATGCTATATTGTCAATTTCAGTTTCAGTTTAAGCTCTCACTCCCTAGGAACTAAAAAAAAATATATTGTGCATGTATAAAAAATATATTCACGTCAGCCTGTGCCTTCAATAACTTTATAAAAACATTTATGATTATAGTTTTTGACAAAACATAAAGCTTTCATACTGAAACATTTTTTCGGTCCATTGCAAAACAAAAAATTCGGCAATTTTTTTTTTTTCAAATCATTTAATGAAAAGTATTGGCATTCAACGTATTCAAACGTTATATAAATCTTCAAATTTCAAAAAATTTGATGACAGTTGATGCAAACCCAACTAAAAATGTTGCTCTTATATTCATTCATCCAAAAAAGGCACACATAATCAAAACTCACTATCATAAAATATTGTATAATACTCCATAGAATTCAAAAGGAGAACTTTTTCAACTCCTATTGCATCTTTATGAAGCAAATTCAGTTATTGCCTAAAACCATTATTGGACCTAACCAGCGTTGCCAACCACTTTTGACAAAAAAGTACCTTACTTTGAAAATAAAGATGCCTTTTTCAATAAATATTTTTTTTGGTAAGAAACTGACAATAGATAAAAAAATTAAACACAAATATAAAAAAATAACAAAAACATTTTTATTTCATTTTAAAAAAACAATTAAATATTAAATTATAAATTTATAAATCACAGAAAAGGATTCTTTATAAGATCAACATTTTTGAATTTTAGTTTCGTAAGTAGGTACAAAAGTGTTGATTACAAAACAACCATATTCTTAGCCCATTAGATCGTCTTCGTCCTTAAAATAATACATTGATTTTTGAACTAATGACATGTGTGTTTGTTTAAATTCCAAATCATAGAACTTTTTTTTTTTCTTTAAAGAGCGACTTTGCATGCAGAATTCCACTTAAGGTATCTGTATTAAGCCTATTTCTGAGCTTTTCTTGTTTAAATTGATGGATGAAAAAATTCTTTCTACAGTTGCCGAAGAATGCGGCAAGCATAAGATATGGTTAACTAATTTTTCCATATAAGGAAAAATTTTACAACCAGAAAAAGTGTTCCGAAAATGAACATAATTTGAAGGTGGAAACAAATTCTTTAAGACCGAGGTTTCTTTTAAAATTATTCTTTTTCACCTTGCGTAAAACAAAAGTCGGGATGTTGAATTAAAAAAAAAATAAAAATAACTGATAAAAAAAGATGCCTTTTGAAGAAAAAATAAGCCTAAAGCCTTAGCTAATGAAGTAATGCCTAAAAGGCATAAAAAAGCCTAAAGGTTGGCATCGCTGGACCCTTTGTATATGAAAACTATAGTACTATCATGGCGAGTTTTTTTAGGGTTGCCCGGACCCTTGTGGTGGCGCTGCAAAATGTGAGGTGTAAAATTGGATTTTGGGAGTCTTTAAGCGTCGAAAATTGGTGGTAGGGGCAAGAGGAGACTATTTTTTGGATTATTGCATCCAAAAAATATCAATAAATATCATTTAAAACCTCCATAAGCTCTCCGCAAAAAAAAAGAGTAAGGGTTGCCGGCATACATTAGATGTCGCCCCATTCGACTTTCACCATGAGAGTACTATAGTTTTCATATACAAAGCTGGACCTAACTAAAGAGATTTTATAGGAGTAGTCGAACCCATATTCTGTCACAAGGAAAGCACGCTAACTACGCTGCCACTAAGGCATGTAATATATTTTGAATTAAATTTCTGCACGTTGCATTTCTATTTTATCTTAGATATTATATCGGCGCGCTTACTTCAGTAAAGAATTTCTTATTGGAGCGCACTTCCTTACAGCGCGTTTATTTCTATAGAAAATTTCTTACTGGAGGAACTTCAATAAATATATCAGGAAATCGTTATATCAGCGTTTGCTCCAATAACAATTTTCTTATTGAAGCAAACACATTTTTATTTCATTCAAAATGCCATTAACTGTCGAAATGTCGAAAAATTAGTGTTAATTAAGTAGCAAAGTACTTGCTGAGTTTAAATATGTTGGAATTTTTCGCAGAGTGCAGCACAGTTTGAAAAAAAAATGCATAACTTGGTTCTGTACAGCCTGTGATTATAAGTAGGTATTTTATATTTATTGCACTGCAGCTTTAGTGAAGCTTGTCATTCGTCTTTGCATTATTTACTATAAAAACAGCTCGAACTTAGTGAGTTTTTTCCCAACAAAAGTTTGCAATATAAGTTCCTAAAATGGGCTTGACTGGAATCGAATAGTCTTCCAACCAAACTATAAATACATAATACTCTCCTAATGTAAAAAAGACCAAACGTGCTTGAAGAAAGTTTCGAAAAGTATTTTTTTTTTTTTGATAATGCACATTTATTTCCAAAGTTTTCTTGAAAGTTACTATAATTTCACATGATTTCCATTATGAAAATATTGAAAGTGTGAATGGCGCCCAAAAACCAAACACAACAACCAGCTTGGAGTCAATATCATAGACAAGCACCTTTTTTTGCTCAATATTTCCCAAACTGTAAGCTACTCAGAGATTCCGAAACCTCATCAAAATGAAGCTTTGCTAACTGCAACAGCTTTTAAAGATGGTTTTGTTCTCAACTATTTTGTTTATTATTCCCATCGCTAGATGGCGTACACTGTTTCCTCTTAATTGTATAACAGTTTGAAAAACTCACCTATCATCCGGTGGGTCGACTCGAATAACTTTCAAATTTAAATTCGACGGTCGTCGCCGTGGAATTCGATTTGTTTTTGGTTTATTATTTTCTGGCATTTTATCGTTGCCACTGCATTTCCTGAAAATAAAAGAAAAGACAAATTTAATAGTTTTGCGAAATAAATGGCTTGAAATAGAGCAAGTCATCATTTTTTAAAGAGTAGATAAAGGCATTATAGTTCAAACCATCCGGCCAGACCACTGGCTGACGAAACATGAAAGCAAAACTGACCCTTGTCTAATTCTGGATGCAAAGACTCAAATAGAGTCCATTACCCGGATATCTAAAGGGTAAACACATTAAAAAAAAATACAAATCTCACATAAAAAGAAAATGATGAATGTGAATGCGAGAAAGCAAATTATCCTTGCACACTCATATTGCCAGTTTATCAACTCGAGGACAATTGGCAAAGAGTAAGTTGACAATTTTTCATTTTGCAAAGAAGAAGGCACAGGCGAGGTGGTTGCATTAACGCCCCATCCAATTCATTCTTTTTCGTATTAGAAATAGCAAAAAAAAAAACTTGGATGCACTCCCTGAAAAAAAAGTAGGAATAAAAACATCCCTAGCTTTGACGATTGACGACGACACAACGCGACATGGCCGGCGCGGTATGGCGACAACGACGATGAAAATCCTAGATAGAAGTGGTGAATCCTTGTATTCATTTGCACGACAACGACAACGGCGGCGATGAGGATGATGAGGATGATGAGTGTGTTCAGTGTTATGTTGGATTTGTGTAGAATTGGGATTGCATCGTGTCTGACATAACGAATTGTCATGCTTGCAGCAGTTCACTGAGACCAAAAGGACGATGAGTCCTTTTGTTGATGTTTGTTAGGGCGGGCGGTAAACTTCAGCTTGCAATTGCATAGTTTAATTCCAATTCTGCTACTGCACTTACATATGTATATAGTGTGCTCTCTATCTAACTCGCTACCTCTATCTCTCTTGGGGCTTATGACATATTTCCTGAGTGCTTGATGTCTGTAACTTGATGGTGAACCTTTGCATGCGAATTTCTATTTTGACATTTTTCTTTTCATTTTGTTTTAATTTCATGCTATGAACCGTTTGTCGATTGTTATCGGCCGAATTGCTTTCAAAGGACATTTAACATTGCTCTGTCACGAGAGAGGGATATAAAACAACATAAGGGCGAGTTTGCCTATCTAGTTTTGTTTAGAATACCTATATAGTCCTTGCTGATCCTGTGGGTGGGTGTGTGCTTGTTATGCAGGGCACAATATAAAAGGATAGGTTCCTCTGTGAAGTTTTATGAGAGGGAAACCTGTTTTAGAGGACACTTTCTGTTTTGAACACGGAGGACCTACCTTCATCAATTAAGCGGTGATTTGGGGCTTGTTGCAATTGATTGCTGGTTGTGGAATTCACTCACAGGACACAATTATTGAAAGCGCTCTGGTTTAGAGAAAGATATATGTACGAGTATATTTAGGTATGTTTTATTTTTAACTTTAGGGTTGTCTGTTTTTTTATGTTGTTGTGATGGAGTCAAGTGAACAGCATTAATTGAAGGTTTTTCGCTATAAATCATAGGGTAAAAACTATGGAGGTATTCTTTTTTTTAGACAAGAAAACTGGCTTATGTATGACCATTTTTTTGTTTAAAGTAAAATGAAACGATAGGAGCGGTCGGTGGTGATTTGAGTAAGTAATTTTTGTTGTCCACAATTCTGCATGTAAAAAATTTAGTAAATGCAGTGTTACCCATTCATCATTGGCTCGACAACCGGGGTCCGGTCCTGGCCTCCTTCAACAAGTCTCTCCACCTATCCCGGTCTCAAGCCGACGCCATCCAGTTGCGCACCCCAAGGCTTCCGGCGTCCTGGAATACGCCATCTCTCCAGCGCAAGCATGGTCTACCACGCTGCCGTCTACCATAGAATGTACCACAAAGGACTTTCCGAGCCGGTTCCTCTTCACTCATGCCAGCTAGGTGCCCTGCCCACCGAGCTTAATTTTTATCACTATGTCTGCTTCAAGGTAGATTGCGTACAATTCATGATTGTACCATCTCCGGAATCGTCCTTCCTCACATATGGGGCCAACAATTCTCCTTAAGACTTTTCTCTCGGACTCGGCTAAGAGTTTGGAGTGAGTACTGGCAGGACCAAGGTCCTATACAGCAGCAGTTTTGAAGTTATGGTGAGATTTCTGGATTTGAAGAGCTTTGACAGACTATAGTAGGCTCTGTTAGAATTGAGCAGCCGCCAGCGTATTTCTTCTTCCTATTGTGTGTTTCAAAACTCATCAATCATGTTTCAAAAAATTCTGCAAATGTGTTTTGAAAATATAAAATGTGCAAATTCTTTTTTGTTCTGATTCTTTTCCTTTCATTTCTTCTTCTTCTCTTCCTCTTTCTTCTTCTTCTTCTTTCTACATTGTATTACTAGCGTTACTAATGAATTATTTTCTTCTTCTTTTTCCTGTCGACTTACAGATAGATACACGTACCCATACAAACGACGAACCGTGGTAATTTTCTAACTAGAAGCGTAATAGAAAAGTGTCAGCTTTTGTCGGACAAAAGTCCACTCTGCATAAGAAAATCTTTCTTCCCAAATGATTACTTATTATTGTTCAAGAAAAAGACCAAAATCCTTAAATAATGCTGTTGAACTTGAAACTTCATCTTTTGTTATATGTAATTAAAAAGATGTAAAAATAAATTTCACTAATTAATTTTAAAACGCAAATAGGAAACAAACCCATTCATTACTTTTCCTCAAAAGTTAAAAAAGAATTCCCAGACAGGTACTACGAGTAGCTAGCAGAAAAAAAAAAACTTTTTGTCATAGAATCACCAAAACACTCATTCTTCATCTTCAGACTAATTCATTGCAGACGTCCAGTAAGTAAAAAAAAATAATAATAAAAAAAAGGAAGAGAAATAAAAAATGTCAATTGCTTCTTGTCGCGCCCTTTAGTCGCAATTCAAAACTTCACCATCTATCTATTCATCATCAGCATACGAATGAAATAAAAAAAGGAAGATAATTCTCAATTTATCATTACGGGCTAGAAAAACTGCAATCTTCATTACCACCATCACATCAACACCACATTGGAATGTTCTATGCTTGGACTGTTGCCCATGGTGATGATGGTTTGTCCGTTGGCATAATAATGAAGCGAGTTAAATGGCACTTCCTTGCATCACAGTTAAATACTTAACGGATCTGAAATTTGTCACAGGATTAAATTTAAAACAAAAAATCCTCTCTCTGAGTGAACAATCATGCATTGTTCTTATTTTACTGCCTATGGCAGGTATATTTGCAGATATTTAAAGGATCTGCAAAAAAGGGAAGCAGCACGAATGAAAAAGTTACTCTAATGATGGTTGATGCTTTATAAAGACACCAAAACGGAAGCTGCCTCTATAGTGGCTCCTTCTAATGAGTCACGAGAAGAGTTGCGAGTTAATATTGAGGTTGCATAATGCATATATAAAGTCACTCACTTTTTTGCTAGTTTTTGCTTCCTACATCACCATTTCTAGGCACTCTGGGTGCGTCCTTTGAGAGGTTTATATTGGAACTGTAAAATATTGAAGCTGTGCTTCGGGTGTCATTAGGGATACAACTTTTATATGTGCGGTTTAATTTTTCGTCCTTGTGTTAAGCTTGTATAAAGCTTGCATAGAGCTTGCACGTAGCTTGCGTGAAGCTTGTATACAACAGACACCTTGATGTCACATTTTTAAAACATAAGTTTTGTAATTGGTATTTAAATTTATTATTTCATCCACTGTACAATACACAAGCTGCACGTTCGCTACAAGCAAGTTGCACACAAGCGTAAGACAAGCTGCATATAAGCTGCAAAAAAGCCTGAATTATGCACAAATGGAATTTATATTTATTTTAATTTAAACTCGCCAGATAACAGTGGGAGTTATCCAAAAAAAAAATGATTAAATCTCCGTTTACTGGAGTAAATACTGATATAACACATTGTTCAGACATCTTTATTGGGTCTTATGCCCATATAACTCGTTCTTCAGATATTGTTATTGGAGTAAACGCTAATATAACGCATTCCTCAGATATGTATTGGATATTTGGCCGATTAAGATAATTGTTATTGTAGCAAACACTGATATATTCATCCCTTAGGAATCGTTACTGGAGTAAATGATGCTATAGTAAGCATTTTGCAAATATGAGCTAATCCATGCGACATACTGTTTTATTATATTTCTCTAAACTTCTATCATCTTCATTTCGACTTTTTATTTTCTTCTATTTTTTGTAGGTATTTCTTTTTTTTGTTTTCCGCAACTTTTGTTCCCGTAGAATTTAATTTGCTTAATAGCATCCGTAGCCTTGGAAATTGTGCGGAACTCTAGAAAATACACTGATATGGGACATTCGAACCGCCTCCATCATCATAGTCATCATGAAATGGAGTGCGATGCAGCTCTATAAGCATCATTTGGCACGATTCGTGTGGTGCAGAGAAGCGATACATAAAAAGGTATATAGCAACATCACCCGCACTACACGAGCATGTACATAGGTATGATAAATTGCACTGAATGTTGCATAAACACCCTCTATTTTCCAAGGGATAAAAAAATTACATATACATGAGTGAGCAACGGTTTTTTGTTTGTACCATGTTACATCCTCTAAGATTCCATACAGAATGCATCGAGCTATACGAATATAGATATAAGTCGAATATACTCTATTCATGCACCGCAAAAAAGAACGTCAGAGAACCAGAACGAATAAATTATCCAAACGGATCTTTGCTGACTTTAAGTATCTATCTCCATATCATCAACGTGTGGATTTTAAACTATATGGCAGCGGGTGGTAGGTGTAACGCGCGCTTCCTTAGCTATATTTGATGCGTATAGGTATCATAATAAAATAAATGCAACAAAAAAAAAATCTTAACAAGAGCACTGTAGATACAGATACCCATACCCACTGTGTATTTATTTAAAGAGCAAATCTGGATAAAAGTGCGGATCCAAGATACAATGATACGCTCATCTGGCAACGCAAAAATGCAAAATAAGGGAATAAATACAAAAAAAGTCTTATTCCGATCGCATAATGTTTTGTAAGAAAAAGAAGGATTTTTTTTTCTTCGCTGTTGTTTTCGAATTTCCCTTCTCAACCTCTTAGATAGATATACTTAGTTGTGTTGTTTTGTAGGTTTTGGATTTATTATTTTTAAGTGAAGAACTTTGTGCAACACTTAAAGTGGAAAGAGTGCGATGTAGATTAAATGCACTTCTCTCTTCTATATCCCATCAGTCATTGTTAGATGCAAATTGTTTTGTTTCGAGTTTTTCAATTAAAATGTAGCAACTATCTTTTTTGCATTAAAACATAGGATAATAGTAGAAAAAAATAAAAGTTTTGAAATCTGAATTGAAGCGGATATCCGGTGGGAAATGACATGCAATTAAGGGGAAATAGTTGTTATTTGTTATATCCCTGTTCAAATACACTTTGAATTTAAAAAACAATTATTATTCAACAACTTCAATTCTGTGTTCTAGGAATGACTCAGTTTCAGGTGGTTAAGGATGTATTCTTTACGGTTTAGCAATTGACAGTTATATAATTTGATCGAACGACATCCATAATGTTTAATGATGTTTTTTTTTTTCTATTTTTATTGGTCGGACTTAACTGGATGATAAATTTAAATAAACTAAATCTTGAATTTGGGAGTTCAATGAATTATTTAGTAGAACCGTTTTTGAATTAAAAAAAATGTTTGTTGTTGTTGTTGCACCTTCAAAATAGGAAATTTTTAAGACAAGTGCTGCATTTTCATACAATTTTTAGAGGCACTGTTCCGTTTTCACAACTCCGTTGCTCCGCTCAGAGTATTTTCAGTCACCAGGCAGCCACTTCTCAGTCACTTTTTCAACCAAATGGATTTTTTTATGGCAAGAATAATAACCGGTCAAAATTAATTAGTTAAAATAAATGCAGAAAAAAAAATAACCAAGTGTAAATTTTCTAAACCGCCCCAGACTCAGTCCGTCCATCAGTTCATTATCAAAGTAGATAAATTCATTATATCTAATTAATCTAAAGGAGAATGGGCATTTTGGTCTACCTAGCGTCCACGAATGAGATGTATATCGTTAAAAAGCTTAGCCCGAGTACATCATTTTTTTGTATGGGCACAAAGCTGTAAACCATGGGGTTTACCCAGAATATTGCAACAAAGATTGCAATTAGAGCAAAAAGAAATTGCAATAGTGTTCCATTGAAATGGCAGTGTTGGTCACTTTCGATGAACTCAATAGATCCCAAAATACATGAACTTTTATACCAATGGCCAATAATAGGGAATATTGTCATAGTTGGCGAATAATGCGCTTAACAATACGAAAATTCGACTTTTTTTTATTTTACTTAACGAATTAAATGAATGGAAATAGTTATGCGTCAAGAGTCCACAAACGCCATATAGTACGTTTGAAAGCTTAGTTTAAGAGCTTCATTTTTGAACTTGGACACAAATCTGTAAACCATGGGGTTCACGCAGTATATAAAAAGAAAAATCTTACTTTTTCCTTTTAACAGTATACAATTCTACTTTGTTTATTCAATGAAGCGAAATATTGTTTTTTTCTTTTGGTGGTTTTCTTTTCTTTTGGTAGTTTATTGACAACATGAACAATGTAATTCTTGATGAAACATTAATATAATCTTATAAAGTATCTCTGTTTATTCGAATTTGCAAAGTGTTTTTCTTATTTTTTGGTCGCTTATTTAAGCCATCTCCCATTGTTTAGGACCAAAAAAATACTCGTACGTCAGTGAACTCCATATAACCCAATCATTTTCATAGGTCTCATTTCTGGACGCCAGGTAGACCAGGTCCCATATATTTTTGCCCATTCTCCTTTGTTTTAAAAGCTATGGAGCTCCTTAATTTTCAATTTTTGTAAAGTGAACAGTAAAAGTATTTAAAAAAATAATAATTAAGACCAACATTGAAAACTAAAAATATAAATCTTCTGAACGGCCTCAGATTCATTTCTATACGATAATTTTTTATTTAACAAAAAAAAAAACTAGGCTATTTGAAAAGTCATCGTTTCAGGGCTGATCGTGAATTATGATGTTTTCTCAAAGTGTTTCCGTTCCTTTTCGACTACGAGACTCGCCACATTAATTTAATGTTCTCAATAGATTTTTATTATTTGATTTAATATCGTCATCACAATATCAGAAATCAATTTGTCAAACTTAAATTAATACAATTGAACACAACAACGCATGTAGGAGCAATTCAAACCTCCTCTGTTCTCAATTTTATCAAACACAAATGTCAATTTAATTAATATACAAAAGAAAAACATATGAAGACCATCAATCTTCCATGGAAAGATGCCCTGGAAATAGATCAATTTATGACATCAATCCATCCGAAGCGTGCATCTTGCTCACACATCACACAATATCATCAAACTCATTTGACAGTTCTCTCTCCGCCATCGCACCATTATAAGAAATGTCACTCCGACCATATATAAATCGGAGCATGGAAGCGAAGAAGATTCCATCTTAATGGTCTTAATCGATGACGACTGGATGTTCAAAGCCCAATAACAATCAATAAATCTTTTGTAATTGAGCATGGGGTATCGGTTTTGCATGCGCGAAGATACTACATCAGATACAACATTTCAGAACAACCACCCATTTAGAGATCATCAACTTTTGTTGCACATAATGAAAAAGACTGAAATTGCTATGTTCATATCACTTGAGGGCATATGCATATCTATCTGTACGAATGAAAGAGGCGCCTTCATGACAACTAGCAGTCGCCTCCGAAGACATCTGAAATTAATCATTGAGCTTGTTGCACACAACTGAAGCCAGACATGAGATCAGATCACCTCGTTGGGTGTAGTGGCGTGCCGGTTGGTTATAGAATAGTCGAAGTCGCATGTGCAGTGCATCACACAAAAAGAAGATTGGACGCGCTTGAGTTCTTATCGCGTGTTGGATGTTTTCATTCTTCGTTCGGCACTCACTCCTTTGGCTATTTTTATTAATAGTGCAACTTAAAGTGAATAAAGATAAAAATGAAATTATTTCCAACGTGAGGCGTAACAGCGGCATAGACTTTGACATGTGAGGCAATAATCAGACTATTCAGCACACCGACCATTTAGGGATCCTGCTAGAAGGCAATATGCATCGCACTTCGAAATGCATTCAAAACAAATTTTTATCTTCATTTGTTTAACAGAAGACACATTATGGACATGAGCAGGGTTTTCACCTCTACTCAAATTAAATTTGTGAAAAATGTTTTTTGTTTCAAAATCTAAGAAATGGAAAGGTGTTTTGATTTAAAAATGTTTTTCCAAGGTTCCCTTGATAGACTTTTAAATATCAACTGGTTAACAAGGTAACCCAAATTTCCAACAAAAAAGATTATTTACGAATATATGTATTTAGTTGATGTTTGGCAACTCTATGAATAAAACTTTGCCATTCACAGTGACATTAAGTTCAGAATTATTGCCATCGTTGCATCAGACATTCTGTTGTATACGTGTACATTATCTGTTTTGAATTGCAAATTGAGGACATTTTCTCGCCAAAGAGATTTTATTACTTCTAATTGTGGATTGTTTATCCAACAGGGTATCATCAGGAAGAGGAAAGGAAAATTTGATGCGGCCCTAGAAGATCATTGTGCTATTAACCAATGAATAGAGACTAATGATGATTGTTCTGCTGGATGCCAATATATGGGAAAGACCACACAAAAGTTAGATTTTGGTTTCAAAGAATGCATAATTGAGATTAGGAATGAATGTTTTGATATTCTTCACGTTGCATCGCTTTGGTTGACTGTTAACGTGTTAAGTTTAAAATGTTTTAGTTATAGACCTTTTTTAATTGAGAATGTTGAAAGGCACTATTAGTTTTAGGCTTTAGCTCAAGACGTGCGCGTTCGTAGCAAAACTAAAGTTGAGAGATTGGGGCATATTCATAGTCGTCTGACAAGTTGTTTCTTTGTCGCTTCTAAGCTAACCTGGTGCTTACATTATTCATAGACAATTTAGACCCGGGTCCAAAAGATAAACTGGAGCTCAATCCTTAAAAACGGTGTACTTTTTGAACAAGTTGTTTTTTCTGTCAATTGGATTGGATTTCAATGGATTGACAGGTGATAGTACTAAAATTGTAGTAGAATTGAGTTTTTTACTAAACAGAGCTGCCAAATTCTTTATGAATAGCAGCTGCTTCTAACCTGCGTGTTAATTTTAGACTCGAGGCCTATGACTATGATTATGCCCCATTGTGATCAAAAGAACACAAGAGATCGGGTCCCTCAGTTATGTCTGTCTGTTTATTGCTTTCGTCAACCTTTACTTTGAATACTATCCTAAGCTCTGTTTGTGATTTTTTTAAACCAAAATAATGGTACTATTATTATCAAAGACTACTCTCAACTGAACTATGACAAAAATTGCGTGATTCTTTCTAGACATCAGCTGCATATCAATTTCTATTATTTGTTAAGCCAGAAGATTCGAAAATGGTCGACCATTTTTCATATCAGAATTAAAAAATAAAAAATTTAGAATTCCTTTTCAAAATAATAAAAAAAAAAATTTTTTTCAAAATTCGTTCTTACAGAAAAATTATTTTTAAAAATTAAATTTTGAAAACGCAGGACAGAAAAACTAAAAATTTGGTACAAACATGTTTTTTTTTGAGATGAATGCACGTATTTCACTTTTATCAAAAAACTGAAAAAAAACAAACCTACTTACATTTCGGAACGTCTCCCTATAGATGTGAAACTATTTTAACTGAACTTTCCTACATATGAATTATTACAAGAGTTATAAGAAATTGACTTTTGATTTTAAAATTGAAAAATTAATATTTTTTCCAAAAATAGACGCTGCAGCTAAAGACGCAAAGAGCGGGTGGAGATATCCTAATTAAATACTTGCCCCTATGTTGCAGTATTATAGAATTCAAAAATATATACAAATGTCATTACAGAAAAAAATATATACACCTGCTTTTAAAATATTGTGTTTTCAAAAAATAGTTCATTTTATTAAAAACTTCAGAAAACATTTTTTTTTTAAATTTGTATAAGTATGCAATATTTATTGTTAAAATTATACAGGACGTCTTAAGGACAGGAAATTGAATAATTGATTTCTAGATGTATTCCAGAGATAAAGAAGACTTTTGTTTTTGAGTTAAATTATATGTACGTAAAATTTGCAAAATTTTATCGAATTTTAACTGAAAATCTATTCAATTTAATTTTATTAAACGTTTTTAGTATAAAGAAGAGTACTTTCGGGTGATTGGTTTTTGTTTTTGTTATTTATAGTCCGAGTTAGTTTTTTTTCAATACTTCTTTTAGTACCACCTTAATGACAAGTATTTGATATGAATTCATTAATTTCCCTAAAACTGTCTTTTTAACCTTCCCATTGCAGATTAAAAACAATCATTTAAATTTAAGACTTTTATAAAGTGTCGGTAAAAAAACAAAACATATTCTGACCACCCACCTGTTGTCAAATTTCAATTAAGTTGAATTTTTATATCTCCTTCTCAGTCCTCGCCAAATTTCTACAAAATTGAATCTCGCTATAATTCAAAACCAAAAAAATGCCTTTCTCCACATTTAATATCTCCTCTCCTCTACCCCAAATGCCTCTCTATCTCTGTTTAGATCCTATACACACACACACAACATATGACTTATTAAAAAAGTTTCCCTTTGAACCCTTAAACTTAATATCCTTGTCAGAAGTTTAGAATTTTAATCCCGATTCTATATACCCATCTGCAAACATTCGCACACTCACTCGTCTCTCTTTTTCCAACAACAACAAAAAAAGTCAGTCAAAAACAAACAAAGAAATACACATACAAACTGATGGCCGCCCACGCATTCTATTGTGACAACCTTTATTTCATCCTCAGCCTCTCTTTTGATCCTTGAAATAAAAAAATAGGTATAAGACAACCAAAAAAAAAAACAACACCTAATCCTTTTACAATCCCAAACAAGTCACGATCTAAACCAAAAAAAAAAAAAAATAATAAATAAATAAAATTCACTCCACTCAGCAAATATACCTACAGGACACAATCATTTCACATCCCCCCCATCCATGGCTTGTTCCTTATTCGATGAACTCTACAAACTCGTCCTTCTAACATTAAGACACCCAAAACACATTTTTCAATCTATGATGTATTAAAAAAAAAAGAAAAAAAATATTTGCCAAAAATCCTCTCGCACTGTAAAGAGTGGATGTCGATGTCTACAGCAAAAAAAAATTCATCCGCGATGTGAGGGATTTCCCACACTTGCTAAAAACCTTCCGGGTATTAGCACTCCATATAGAATGCCATCCTCCAAAAACTCTCGTCAATTGCGCTTCACTAAACAAAGACCTCCTTTTCGACAATCGCCGCGCCGGAATTGTGTTGGCGAAATTAATCGTGAAATTGCTTTTATTTTATATCCCAGCTTCTGATGCACTCAGACGTAGACTCGCAAATTAAAATCCTAGCCCATTGCCGCAACAATCGTATGACGTAGTATCTATAGTGATGTAGTATGGCTCCTCTCAAAAAGAGGATATAACAAGGCAACGGGAATGGCTTTAAAGATTGATATGTCAAAATTTTAATTCTAAGCCCGCTCTCGTCACCCGTTTTTTGGTTTCTTTAATGGGAAACATGGAACATGGTGACTGCGTCAAGTGGGGGTTTTGTGTTGGCATTGTGTGTGCTTGTGTTGTATTGTTTGTGTCAAGAGGGTGACAACATTATGTAAAGCTGTTCTTGGTCGCACTTAATAAATTATCCACTGTTATTACTCCCAAAACCTGTGTGAGGCAATAATTGTGATGGAGGGCAAAATCATAATTTTGCATTGTTCAGATGTGTTGATGTGTAAATTTGAGGATTTGAAAATTACCTAGAATCTAAGGCTGGTGAACGGTGCGGTGGTGGTAGTGGTGGTCTTGTGATATAGTTAAGGTGGAGTGTTGGTTTTACATATAAAACAACCCCTAAATAATTAAGTTGGAGCAAATTAGATTGTCTAACAGTGTGGGAAGCAAGAAGTATAACAGTAATAAAATTCAATTCGAGTTCTAAATTTTAGATCACTGCTATAGTGCTCTATTAGCTCTCTAAAAGAAAAAGAAATTACTATAGGAGTTATTTATAAAGGGTGTCCCAACGAGAACACAAGATTTAAATTTTAAATAAAACGCAGATATTTTAAAAAAATCGCGAATTCTTTATTATATCGTAAAGTAGACAGGATGAGGTTATGTATGGAACAACACATCGCCATCGGGCAGTTGGCCGCCGCAGCTTTGTTGGCACATACGCGATCTTTTTATGAAATTTTCAATGACCGTTTTGCATAAATGCTGCGGTATTTCATAAATGTAGCGTCCAATTCCCTCTTTTACGGCTTGAGTCGTCGTCGGCTTACTCGCATAAACCATCGACTTCAAAATATCCCAATGAAAAAAATCCAATGGTGTTAAATCGCATGATCTAGGCGGCCAATTCTGGTCTCCAAAACGCGAAATAACACGACCGGGAAATGACTGATGCAGCAATTGAATTGTTTCTCTGGTTGTATGAGATGTGGCGCCGTCTTGTTGAAACTATAAGCCCTCCTCATTCATTTCTTCAATTCTGGGTACGAACAAATTGGTTATCATTTCACGATACCGAACACCATTGACTGTTTGCGCTTGACCTGACTCATTTTCATAAAAAAAAGGTCCAATGATTCCTCCAGCCCAAAATCCACACCACACAGTGACACGTGCTTCTCGTGAATCACTCGAGGATTTTCCTCGCCCCAAATGCGACAATTCTGCCTATTGACGAAGCCATCAAGATGGAAATGGGCCTCGTCATTAAAGATGATTTTATCGGCAAAGTCAGCATTTTCATGTTGTCTCTCCAATGTGTTGTTCCATACATAACCTCATCCTGTCTATACTTTACGATATAATAAAGAAGTCGCGATTTTTTTTTAAATATCTGCGTTTTATTTAAAATTTAAATCTTGCGTTCTTGTTGGAACACCCTTTAGAAGCAATATTTTTGTTTCTAAGTCAATTAAATAGTCAATCGAGCCATAATTACAGACTTTTTCTTTCTTCAATTGAACAACTTTGATGGGCAGGAGCTTGGTTTCAACAAGAGGGCGCGGCGGCGCAACATATCAAACAGTTTGTGCCACAATTAATTTATTGAAGGAAACGTTTGGTAACCGCATAATTTCGGACCCGTAAATTATTCTGCAAGATCGTGCGATTTAACGGCGCGCGCTAGACTATTTTCCGTGGGAATCTATGAAGTCGCTAGTCTTTGCCAGTAAGCCCAAAAAATTGAAAACTTGGAGGACAACATTCACCGCGTTATTGGTGGCCACAAACGTTGGAAAAAGTTATCGAAAACTGGACCTCCACATTGAACTACCATATTCAAATTACAATCTCTATAGATTATCTTTCGAATAGAGTCAATTTCTTATCAATTTTAAGTATTCATCTTTGTTTTATTCTATTTTAGAGTTTAAAAAAAAACACAATTTATTTCAAAAAAATAAAGGCTTCCCAATTTTTTCTAAATTGTTTTCTCAATTGTTAATTTTTTCTTGCACGTAATACTGTTTCATAATTTTCGCACAAAATTGTTCAAGAGCATCACACAACGATTGCGTTTGCGGAAGTCAACTTCGCAGAATCCACATTTAACGAAGTGAAAAAAATACAATATAACACAGCACAAAATTATTGTTTCTTTAGAGATTGTTTTTAGGGGAAACTTTTACGAGCCCCCATCACATCATCACAATTTTGAAATAAAAAAATCACTCAAAAACTTCCAGTTCATTGAACTCAGCAATGAGTTCTTAATTGATTGGATGTCATCGTTACTGTTGTCGATGAGTTAATTTACAAATGTTAATTTCGTGTGAATAGAAGATCCATATCAGGCGGGAATGCGACAAAAAGAGGAACATAATCATAATCGTTAGCATCAATCATACATCGACTGGAAGACTCCCTTTATCCCACAGCAACTTTATTTCTAAAAGTCAAAAACCAGCTTCCTCCTCAACTTTGGGATTTTTCTGTCAGTTGGCTGTCAAATTTACGGTATCAGATGGCAAAAGAGGGCGACCACCAAAATGCATCGGCTTTCTTGGAAAAGGGCCAAAGTCTCCAGTCGATTTTTGGAGCAACCGCATAAAAAAGACAACCCGCTGGTTTCAAATCTCCCACTCTTTTTTGATTTTTTTTGTTTTGGTGACTCGTGTGGTCGAGAGCGATAAGCCCTATAGAGGACCTGATCCGGAATCTCTTGGTGTGTGGTTCATATATCTTTTTTTTCCTACATGGCAGTTTTTCTTTGCTCAGCAAATTAGTGCATGATTCTCGAACCGAGATGATAAGAACCACAAAAAAAAAATATTAAAACCTCTTTCGCTGCTCTTGCTTCTCCAGTTGGTTGGCTTCATTGTGTGTGACGCGTCCATCAAATTATCGGATTATTGTCTGGCGCTGGACTTTGAACAAGAGCTGGTGCTGTTGGCCGCAATTAAGGGTTCTCTTGTGTCACCGTCACCTCTCCGAACTCTCAAGCATCACCATCACGGGTTTTGTGAGATTTTTTTTTACTTCAAAATTCTGAAATAAATTTTATTGTAATGGCTTATGCTTTTGTCCTTTGACATACGATTAAGCCATATTGCTTGCATATACAAATACATATATAAAAAGCACTCGGGAAATGTCAAAGATTAACTTAATTGTTGTGTCAAAAATAATGTCTTTTGCACCCATCAGCCATGGCATAGACACTCCGCTGAGATGCCACTCGTATAATCAGTTGGGAAATTAAAATTGAAATATATATGTTTGTGACTCTTTTGGACGCTTAACTTAGAATTTATTTAAATTAGCCAGCCAGTGACTTGATAAGAGTTCTTCCTGAATTACAGACAAGGGAACGTGACTAACTAACGAAGACAACGACCGGCAATATGACGACAAAGAAGTGCGTTAGATGCGCGCCACTGAATTTTGAAATTAGATCTTCTTGATGAGATACTCGTATATTCATATCTAAGAGGGAATAATTTTCAAACGTGGGAAAAAAAGAGGAAGTTGCCTTAAAATGGTTCTGGGAAATAAATTGGAAATTAATGTGAAGAAACCAAAAAAAGAAGTGTGAATTTGAAATATTTTAAGCATTTCTTTTTTTTATAGATACATAAATATAAATTTAAATAGAAATATCTTATTTGTTGGGTTGTATCTTGTGTGTGAAATTATGCAGGTGTAACTGATAATTTAATGAAAATTATTAAAGAAATATTTTTTGTTGCATAATTTTGTAATATTTTATTTTTTGTTAATTAAATTAATATATAATTAGACTTGTTCCTTTTCTAGTTTCAAAGATATAATTAATAAGATAAAATGAAAGGTGTTAGAAAGGAGGATTCTCGTGACGCATTTTTAACAATCTATTAAATTCTATGAAGCTAATAAAATTATACAGAGTATGTTACGAAATAAAGAAGGAGGAAGAATGGAAATGGTTAACTTCCCACAGGATTGCGTTTATTATTTAAGTGTTAAATTATGGTTTTACATATTTAAAACGACAGCTTGTTTTTGAAATTACAGACATACGATGGTTTTGATAAAAATAACTTACGAGTTGAAGGACATCTGAGGCCATGAGAGCTATAGTGGCGTAACCCATAAAATTCACTTTAGAGCTACGAAACATTTTTCTTTATTTTCCCTTTGACATTTTTTATTAATCTAAAAACGTGGAAGAGTTCGAAAACGGATATACTTTGTAGGGCAAGCTTTTTTTTAATTCAACATTATTTTGGAAAAAAAGTGGGTTATGCCACAATGGTTTTCTGTTAAAATAAATAAAAAAGAAGGTTACGTCAAATTTATTATATTATTTTTTTTATTTCTTTAACAATAAAAAAAATATACATATTATGTACATTTTTACTTATTTTTTAATCATTTTACTCCTCGTCTGATAAAACGTCAAATATTTCGAATACTTGTTGACGTTTTTGAATTATTTGTAAAAAAAAGTAATGGATTGGTGGTATAAATTAAAGGAGTTCTATTAAGTCTTTCTTTTTTTATCATTTATTTTAGGTTCCTCAAGCTGGTTGAGTTTTGTAATACCCACGGATTGTCTCTTTTTTACATTTAGATACCTCTTCGGGTAAAACATCAACTTCATTTAAATAATTATAAAAAATTGAAAATGTTTTATTTTTTTAGAAATGTAACCAGTGAATTTTAAGCCATTCAACCTTAGAATTGGAAATGGACATTTTCCTGTTTGTGATATTTTCTTCCAAAGATTTTGTTGAAAAAAAATCAGATGAAGTCATTTTCACAACTCCAAATGGGTTTCTCTTTTTGGCCGAGGAAATGACGTTAGCCCAATCATCTGCGACGAAGATATCTTTATAAAATTTTGTATTCTTTTCTATTGCACCAAAATGTACTTCACATGGCAAATAGGAATGGCCACTAACTAAACATTTATGGTACATTTCTTCAACCATAAAATAAGGATGGGATACCAAAAGTTGGCACAACAGTGAAAGTTTTATATTTCTATTTTGGCCCCACATTGGGCAGAATACATAATAATTTTTGTAGACCATCCTATGCACGTTCTTTAAATAATGTATAAGACAAGATCCAGTTTCTTGAGGCCCCCTTGACACTGTAGACTCATCCCAAACATACATGTGAACTTTTCACTGCCCACACTATGTATACCAAAGTAAAAGATCACAATCTATACCGAAGCAAACTCATTTTTGAAGAAAAAAGTGGGTTACGTCACTATTGCACTGACGGCCTCATCTGTCTGTCTATGATCAAAAAACATGGGTTGTTCAAAACTGAAAACAGACCACGGTAAAATGAAACATTTTTTTGATTATTTGACGCCAACGATGGAAATTTTAAAATCAAAGTGGAGTTTATGAAGATTCTACTTCTTTAGAAAAAAATATAAATATCGGTTTTTTGAAAAACATTTAAAATAATAAACAAAATAATCATTAGAGCCGTTTTCGAGATAAATATGTTTTGTATTATTAGTTATATGACGCAGGTGGTACTATTTTTTTTTATGTATCGAAAAATAAAAATTTTGATGCGATATGAAAAACGATCCAAAGAAGGTAAAGCTTATAAATTTTAGGTTTTTTTAAACTTTTTGTAAAAAACGTTTTTTCTAATGTCAAACTTACTATGTAAATATTAGACCCTCTGTCATATCGTCATTGCCACAATACTAATTTTTTTTATCGAAAATGGTTATAACGACTTTCGAAAAAAAAACATTTTTAGAAAGCGTTATCAACGTTATCTACCATCAAACCGGATTTTTTGCTTAAAATTTTCTCATAAACAGTTAAATTTAAAAAAAAATATATTTTTGTTTTTGAAAAAAGCTGAAATTCGTATTTCTTCAAAACATCAGATGACTATAATAATACCCTAATGTCAAAATAAATATTTATGGTATGTAATTTTTGATTGGTACTTCTGGGCAAGTTTTGGATCAGTGGAAAACTCGAAATCGAGAAAATTATCATTAGGCACTATCATCATAACAACAATTTAAACTGGAGGATGGACTTTTTTGTAATTTAAGGTATAGTGTATTTTGGACCGCATCTGCACACATTTTTTTTGAATTTTTCAAAAGACTAAAAATAACCTTTTTGCCTTTTTTGGAAAATCCAATGTTCCGTGGTTTTTTTTTTTAAATCAATAAACATAAATAGGTATTTTATCTGATTTGTATCAGACGGCGAAATTTATTTTACTTAACTGAAAAGTTCGTGGGTACCACTATGGTAGTATATTGTTTTTTGGTAATTAACTGTTGAAAGAGAGAATTCAAATCTTAATTTTTAACCCAGACAGCAAGTGTTCCAGATGATTGTGTCTTCATATATAGTCAAGTTCCCTTCCATTTTAGTAATATCTTAAGCTTTTTGAATTATGGCCGTTGTTATTTGCTTATTCATATAACTCCCTATGGGAAGTTAAAAAGTTTTGTAACTCCCCAAAATTTTGGTTCCAAAACTTTAATCTATAAACAAAATGCATTTCACCAGCTGACACAATACATGAGAAACGCCTCCCTCGAAGAATTTATAAATTGCACTTGGTAAACAAAACTAAAGCAGTCTTTCATAATCCCTCCTGTCATTTCAAAGCTTTGTATAACTTTGTCAAACTGTCAAATGCTAATCTGTCCAACAGAGAAAGCGACGCGACGACGACGCACCATCCCACAGTGACACATGCGAACCAAAATCATTTATAAAAAAAATCACCCTAACCAAACTTTTGTAGGTACAATATATACAGTAAACTATTTAACTTTGTTATAGAATTAAATAATATATAGGGCACGAGCTCCTTTTGCATCCGTTTAACCCCACAGCAAAATCTTCTACGAAAAGTAATAAATCTTTTCCAGATTTTTGCTCCCCATCCAGAAAATAAAATAAAATGAAATTCCATGAAACTATTCATAGGTCAGACGGAAACACTGATGTTCGATGCTATATGGTGCACCCTATGATGATGATGGTGCCTTGACTACTTACAGTATGCTGCAACTCTTGCAGGTCTGGAGACCAATTAAAAGGCGAAGTTGTTTACAAGGAAAGTCATAAATCACAGGAAGCTCGAGCAGTATATAGAATCGTAAGTAAGATCTTCATCATTTTTTATCACTGTCAAAAATCCAGATGCCAAATATATGTATTTTTTATGAAGTCATCTTCATAAAAATATAGAAGGGATACCCTTTTATTTTACTCATTTAATCTTTAATGATTTATTCAGGAAAAGATGGCAACCCTATAGGCAACACACATGTAAATTAGATTGAATCCATGCGTTGCGTTGGTTGCTTCTAGCTGCGGAAGAACTTCTAGATGGAATTTTTAAATTACCCAACCGAGATATAGTTACTTATCCATGGTAGTGAAAAGTATCTATGAATGACACAGTCTATCTTTTTATGGAGATCTTGAGATTTTTGTGTGTATGTCGATGTCGACTCACTTGAGAAGTCGAGTCATTAAAATTCCCATCTGCTTGTAGTTCATTTCGAATTTATGAGTACCTCAATTGAGGGAATGAACATCCAGAATGGGCAGCACTTAAACATGACGTTGACCTCTGACATTGTCTCCATTATACATATAACTAAGAGACAAGCAAGCGTGAGTTTCCACTTGAGCTCTTGTTTTCTTCCCAAGTGCAAATGTATCTACTTTTTTTTTTTTATTTTTATTTTTGTTTACTTTTAGTAAAAACAAAAAGCACTAAAGTCAAGTGTAAATACCTTTACACCGCAGGATGCATCAATGAATGAAAATGTTGTTTGGGTTTTGAATCCTTGTTTATAATAGAGATGCGCAATGTGACACACACAGGAAGACAGGATAATTAACTGTGGAAATTGCATGCAGCCAGCGAGCGAGGGTTGAAACTTAAGTACCTTCCTACCTATTCCTACAAATTCTACTTGTTTCTTTTTCTTACAGAATAGATTTTTTTTTCTTAAATAGGGGAATGTTCTGTGCGAGGGTGTTTTTAGTTCTTTTTTTTTAGATTTCTTTAAATGTATGACATTTGAAAAGAAAAAAATCAATTTGTTTTTTTTTTTATTGACATCTTGAGGGATGAATTTAAAGAGTCCCTGGGATGGTAAAGAATATAATTTTCAAGAAAATGAACATAGACCAGTGCAGAGAAGAATAATTGTAAGGAGGGGATGAGTGATTAATGAGAATTACTAATTGAATTGTGACAATAGAGAATGTTGCATTTATGAGTTCGAGGGTGGCAAATCGATAGTCGTGCGAACAATACTTCATTGACAATCTTGAAAATAGAAAATGAGATTTGAAGATGTTGCAACATTTTTACTTGTGGGATATAGGGAGGTTTTTTTTATTTAAACAAGAATCAAACTCGCGAATTTGATCAAACTTGACATTGTTAGCGAAAAAAAAGTTGGTTATACTGTGTTTGTTGAATTTTCTTTTAAAGAAATTTTATTGAAAAAACTCAGTAATTTCAAAAATAAAAAAAATTTCCCAAACACTTAAAAAGATAAAGAAAAAACATTACAAACAAAAATTGATCTAACTCTTAATTTTTTTTTAATTAAAAAAAAACCAAAAAATATTTTTTTTAATTAAATTTTCCAAAAAAGTCAATAGCAAAATCAACTATACACTACATTTGAAGTTTTTTTAAATTTTAACGAAGAACGATAATATACAAAAGTTGTTCAAAAATTGAAAAAAAATTGACCCAAAAAATATCAAATGCTACTTCATGCGAGTGTAGAACGTACTTTTTCTCTCTAACCTATATGCCCCATAAAATTACAACACGAAAATTCTTTTGTGAATCACTTTTAGCTCCAGCTGGAATGACATCTGTTAATACTTCAAAACTGCTGAAAATTTTGAAAATTTCGCGTTTTTAATTTGAAAATCAATTCACAAGTCCGTTCTTTTTTCAACTCTATCCTTAACATTTTGGAAAAAGCTTCATTTTGGATTAAAAAAAAATAAAATACCAGAAAACCTTTAAATTCACTGTTTGAATTTCATAAACAGCACGTTTGAGGTTTCATTTTCTAATAACATATATTTTATTTCTTACAAGAAACCAGTATTTCCTGTATACTTAAACATTAATAAGTCAATCAAAACAAGTCAAGTTTAAAGATCTTAAGAATATTTTATGCTAATTATTAAAATAATTTTTCTTACACTATTTTTTGCAAAGACGACCATTGCTAATTGATCCCTTAATTTTTTGACTACCTATCTATTTATTAAATGTCGTAATATGTAAGTTGGTTAAAATCAAAGCACTTACACACTGTGCGTATTATTTTTAATCATGTGCCAGAAATGAAGTTTAACTGATCAAAATTTTAGAATTAAAACACCAAATATCAGTGTTTCAATTTTCTTAGAAATCTGCTAAGATTATATAACCAAGTACTAACCCAAAAACATGCTTTGATCTTTCTATTTGCATATTCCAACTGACTCAATATTTAAAATGTTTAAGACGCTTTTTGAAAAGTATGTGGGTGTGTTTTGCTAATAGTACAATATTTATTTTTTAACTGCCCCTGGTTTTCAAAATCTCCACCTATTATAAATATTTCCATCAAACACTCCCTATTTGACATTAAAAGCCAACAATAAAAATCAAACTCAGCACAAAATACCATCACTTAACAATAAATATCCCATAGAAAGTGTCAGCTAAACAAAAGTTAAACGCCTTGTTATAAATGAGCACAAATAAAATGAAAACAAAAAAAAAATATTTTATCCACGACGACACGATAAAATTGTGTCCAGAATTTAAATGTGCATTCCAGACGCTCAGACTCACAGAAAGATAGATGCTTTTCAGATCTTATCAACTATCCACAAGTTGCGCTTCAGCCAAGTGTGTTTTTGTTTTGTGAGAACATATCAATTGGCTTGCTTTAAACGGCTACCAACCTTACCTATACCTTTCAAAACTAAACTAAACTCCTTGTGAGACATTGAACTCCCTACATGATTCGAATTTTGAAATTCCTATCAATTTTTGTATTGTTTTCTTATTGTCTATAGAAATGTAGAAATGGAAAAATAAAATCAAAATTAACCATCAGACCTTGGAAACAATGGATACAGAATCCTATACTATATACTCAATGTGTGTACATAAGATTTAAAAAAACACGGAACCGATATTTTTCTTTCTCTTCTGCACAACAAAAACAAAAGTAAAACAATATAGAATTGTATTTAGCTCATGGGCGAATTGTTTGGAACAATTCATAAAAAGGATATTAAATTAATTCCCTTTCTCTGTTTTTCGGTGTTTTGGAAAAGCACACACAAAAAAAAAAGACGAAAAAGAAGAAAGAACTTTTTTTTCTTTAATTTTCCCAAAAATATAAAGAAAAACAAAAAGACAAGTCTGAAGAACACAATTTCCAGGAAATTGAAACTGCCAAAAGCTATACAAATACTTTGCTCCCTCGCTCTCCTGCAACCCCTTTAGATACTCCTCCACCACCCAGGTCCTCCCCAATTACCTACACAATTTTTCCACATCTGCAATTGGTTTTTCTTTTCTTTTGTACATGTATGTGGAAAGTAACCTAAAAGAAAAATAAAGGTTGTATTTTTTTGGGAAACATCAAAGAGGCGCGCCATAGTCAAAAAAAAAACTCAAACAAGGTAAATAAATAATTTCAAATGCACAAGATGAAGAACCTACAATATGTCTACGACTAGGATTGAAGATAGGTATGTATCATCTCTTCAATGTTTTCCGTATTTATACTCCCATGGGATATGGAGAACGAAGCATCCACAGCAGTCATCAGTTTAAACGCACTAATTGACTCGACTTGACTCGTCCAGTCTCAGTTGGAGTCCATCAGTGCCATGTCGAAATTCGAAATCATGTAGATGTAAAATGAACCACATATAGTTCTCCAAAACTCCCAAATTGACTTTGGTAAATTCTCCTCGGGCACATGTGCGATTTGTTTACAACTTCAACAATATATGGTATATCTAACAGATGTTTGGTTGGATGATGTGGTTTTTGTATCTATTCTTGGACCAGCTAGCATTGCAAAATTCATCGTTGAGGTTTTATGCTATATGGGATGAGAGAAGTTCAGAGTTCCATTTGTTTCTGATTCAATTATGTATGTATTTGATTTTGGTGGTTAAGGCATTATTAGAAAATTGCTTATATTACTGAGTTTAGCAAATATGTAACCAAAAATGCAAACTTGTAATGGTTACATTTCACATTTTGCAAAACCCACCATCACAATTTATAAAGTAAATCTATGAATATGCAGTGGTTATATGCAATCAATACATAGTACTTCTGGATTATAAAACATGTTATGACTACATGAATATTTAAAATTTATTCAGCACATTAACTTGTTCCTGAGTAAAACGTGTATTGTGTCATTGAGAACCAAAAATTTAATTTATAACAGCGAACTATGTATTGACAAAGATATTTAAAGCTCTATAAATGTGTAAAATTCACAAGCCATTAAAATAAAAAAGCAGGTTATGTATTGATTACAAGCTCCTTTCACGTATATTCAATACACGTCAGGTACTACACAAAAGGCGCTTGGACGCTAGACACTGGAATTAAAAATTATAGACACCACAGCATGTTATGTGCTGATGACAAGCACCTTACATCATCTATCTTAGCAAAAAAATTGTAATCATTGAAAAAAATAATATATGTACTGATTAAAACACCTTATTGTTGAGTCTATAGGAGTGCTTTATTTTATAGCCTAAACAAGAACTATTCCGCCCATTGAAGAACTTTTTCAAGATGGTATCACTTGACCCGGGCGCCATTTTTTAACTCGTATTAAATACACTGCTGAGTACAAGGAATACCAGCCTAATGCAATTTGATCAATGAGGTTCTGAATTTTAATCTCAAACATTCACTTTTCCTTCAAAAACTCCTTAACGCATTAGTTTTTCAGAGTTAAAATTGTACGGCAGTGAGCCCAGCAAATGAGTTGGGTTAACCCTTGATTAACTATATTTTCTTATCCTGTGAGCTTTTAGGACCCTTCCGTATTCATCCGTCACAAAAAACTTGCTTTTAGAATTAGCTTTCAATCACTTTTTTTGAAGGATTAGCTAACTCTGATTTAACTCGCCACCGAAAAAGTTAACCTAAGTGGTATAAATATTTAAACCATGGTTTAGCAATTTGTACCTTCCAAGTAAGGCAGATTTCCTGAAATTTAAATTTAAGTTAACACACAGGTAGAAACAGCTGCTATTAATAAAGAATTTGGCAGCTCTGTTTAGTAAAAAACACAATTCTACTACAATTTTAGTACTATTACCTGTCAATCCAATGAAATGCAATCCATTTTTTGACAGATGGAAAAAAACAACTTAGTCAAAGAGTAAACCGTTTTTATGGATTGAGCTCTAGTTTAATTTTTTGGACCAGGGTCTAAATTGTCTATGAATAACATAAACTCCAGGTTAATTTAGAAGAGACAAAGAAACATCATGTCAGACGACCCCAATAAGTTTTTCCTTAATAATACAAAAATGTTTTTAAATTTCAATTATTTTTTCTTCATTGAATCCGATTTCTCTACAGAAATATTTGAAATAAGAATTTCTTTCATTTGCCTTTAAAAAAGATTTCCAAGTTAAATATGTAGCTCAATAAGTAAATCTTATTGTTTTTTTTTTCCCTGTCTATAAGCGGCAGTTGGTCACCAAAAAAAATATATATAAATTTGTTTAGAACAAACAAAATAAAAATTCCCCAAGTTCGAGCTAAAACCTGCGCCTTACACTCGATAAACATTTTTCTCTTGTCTGATGTTGTTGGAAATCTTAATCTTAGATAATAGATGGCCATGACCATTTGTTGTCGTAATCTGGTGTGATACGATTTCTTAAGACAAATCACAACAAATATTCCTCGAAAATTGACGTGAACTTTCTTCGTTTATACCCAAATCCTCGGTTTGTCTACAACACAAGACTCAGTAGGGTTGGGATGAAGAAATGAAAATGATGATGAATTTTCTGTCTACCTTACACAAAGATGGGAGCCCTATCCCCATCAAAAAAAAAAAAAACCAGAAACCACTGCCACTGATGTCAAAGACTTATAACGTAACCCAGCCTATTTTCAAAATGAATGGAAAAGGGTGCTGATGCTGATATCATGTTAAATGCTGACTGATGTTGACTTCCAGTGATGTTTGTTGTTCCTAATAATAAGCAGATTCTGTCGTTCAGATGTTGTCTTCCTGATTTTATTAGACGCTTCTTCCGACATTTTGTTGATTGAATGATTGACGAGAGGAGATGTGTGTGTGTGTGTGTGTTCAAGGAAGCATGACACACACGCGCAACATTGTGCGGTTATGGCTTATTTATATTTTTTTTTAGGATTTTATTTTTTTCTTTATGAACGATTTTACTACATTTTAGTACAGTGAAAGCTCCTATATAAGCCATGGAATAGAATGAATAAGTGAACAAAGAAAATAACAAATTCTTTCAAGAATTTTTATGGCGGATTGTGTTTGTAACTTAATTCATCCGAGCGTTTCTGAGATAATTTCAAAAATTTAACTTATGAGATTTTTTTGTAGGGAATTAAATTTTGTCCATTTTGACATTTTTTCGGCAGCTTTTTTTCTGAGGACGAACACCTTTTTGACAATTTTTATTTTCGTGGTATCAAAAATTTTATATTTGGAAAACATTTTTTTTTTTTGGAACAAGTTTGCTTTGCAGTTTTTTGACAAAATTTATTTTCAGAAAAATTGTATTGTAGACGAAAACTTATCAACAAAATAATTTGTGAGGGAAAAGCCAAGTGGATTTTTTTTGAACCTGTCACAGTGACTGATCTAACTAAAAAATATTTAAAATCACTTTTGTCTCCCCAATTAGGTAGGTTAGTTGAAGTTTAGATCTGTTTCAAGGTTCTAGTGTGTAAACAGCGGCAATTTCATACTTCAAACCAGAGTTGAACCACAACTAATCCACCGAGCTACTAAGTTGAACAACGTTTCGTCTGTGGGAATCTAATTGAAAGAACTATTTACATAGAGAACTTTTACTGTAACTTCATATTTTGTATATAGTTGGAATACACAGAGCCATATTGTTCACCTTTCATAGAAAAAAAAAAGTTTTTTTGAGGAAAGATAAGGTGTTTGGAATTGTTTTTTTTTTCTATAACTTTAGGGTGGAGTAGGAATGGCCCGATAGCTACATTAAACAATTTTCTTTCTCCAATACGATTATGATACATATCAAATCGATTTGTTGTTTCGATAAAAAAGGCGTCATGTTTCGTCACTGGGAAGTTATGTTTTTTTTTGTTATTTAGTTGCTATATACATACGAGAATAGCAGTTCTTTTAAAGTTTATTAGTATAAAAAAAAGAGGGAATGTTTTCATTAAGTGAGCAATAAAAAACTTCACCCATTTATGTTTAAATAGTTTGAGATAGTAAAAAGGGTGCCACTCATTTAAAATGTTGTTTTTTTTTTTTATTTTTGTGTAAAATTATGATTGATTTATCTTATACACGAAAAAAATTATTGTTTGCCATAATTTACGATTAATGATCTATTTTATGATTGTGACTGTTATGATATCATCGTAATGTTGATTCTTTGATTTGAAACTACAGTGTTAACAAATGTGCCCGCCCGATCGTCAATTTGGGCTTTTGCTACATATTTACTCTCGAGTTTTGTACTTTGGGGTGATGAATAAATTTTATAAGTTGGCGCTATATTATTTCATATTATATAATAGGTATTTATAGATTTCCTTAAGACCATAGAATAGTTTTTTTTTTATATGGATACACATTTCAGGTTGCTACTCAAAATGAAAAATAATATGAAGTACTCAGATGAAAAACAAAAAGGCAGACATATTAGCTTCATGCATATCACTTAGTTTCTCTAGAGTGAGAATTTGAACATCTCTTTCCTCTATAAAATAAAAAACCGTTTCTTCAACTTTTCCGTAAAACGAATTTTACTATTTTGGTTGAACCTCGTACATGCATTTCTTGGTTTCAATAGTTGGTAATGCTGGCATTTGACACCTGTCAAACTCAGCTGTCATCTGAAGTGTCATAATATATTATTTGAATTTTGAATGTTTGCCATTTATGATAATGGATCGCTTAGCAATCAAACGACGCCTTAAAAATTTTTAAACTTTCTGAAGAAGTGGTAATTCGAACGTAGCACTTTTGATAAAATTGTGGTAAAAATTAAAAAAAGTGGCAGCGTTAATGATGTCATAACTGTGAATTATCTTAGTGCGAATTCAGTAGAAAATAGTGAAAAAACATGGCTTTATTGTCTGAGAAGTTTCCTGGTCGCGTAATGTCACGTTTTTGCGATATTAATTGGCCACGAAGGTTATGTGATTTGACATCATTAGGAAAATTGCAAAGTTTTTTAATCTAAGAATATAATAATTACAATTTTAATGCCGTTAGGTACTTAAAACATTACTTATACATTGCCAAAAAAATCCTAAGTTTTATCTGTTAATTCTACAGTTTCAATAGCTCAGTGTTCACGACAACATCTTTATGTTAAACTTGTTAACTACTTACAGGTCTTCGAACAATTTTTTTTTCCAAAAATCTAAATTGTTTCAAACAAAGTTAGAAATGAAAATCCATAAAATTAACCGAAAGCAAAACATTTTTAAAAAAGAAATTAAAAATAAAAAAGTGTTGTCTTAAAACAAATATTTCAAAAAAAAAATATTAAATTTTTTTTTTAATTCCTCAAAAAAATTTACCAAATTTAAAACTTTGCAAAAAAAAAATACGAAGATTTTGTCAGAGAAAAAATTTATCTGTGAAAAAAAAAATTACCTACAAAATGTTAAGAAATATCAAAAACAAAATTTTTAAAATATGTAACTGTGAAAAACTTGTGTTTACAAAATATAAATGATTCCCCAAAAAATTTCGAATGAAAATTTTGAGGAGTAAAAAAACGTTGAAAAAGAGTCTTAGAAATTAAATTAAAAAAAAGTCTAAGACGTGAGTTTGTCAACTTTGATTTTTCATTCAGTCAGTGCGCGTTTATTTTTAAGTATACTATACATCTAAGTTCCTATAAATTTATATCAGTCCAATGTTGATCTATTTCATTTCAAAACTATTATTACCAAATTCTTCAAACTTCTTGCAGACTTTTATAAAATAATTAGCAAACACAAAACTCAAAACATAAAAAAATAGATTCACTAAGTTTGAGTTTCCATTCAACCACATTTACAAAAATTTCGTTTTATTCAAATAAAAAAACTTTCACTAAAGCTAAGCTCAAAGTATTTTTGACAATATTTTTTCTGTGGTTTGTTCAAACATTTTTTTCTCTATTTGCATAAATCTTTCCAGAGATCATCTTAAGCACACAAAAAGATTTATTTAAAAAAGTTATAACACACCGCAAATGCATTTTTAAACGCACACATCTATTATAATACGAGACTTTTTCAAATCATCACACTCTTAAAAATGCATAAAAAAATATCAATAAATTCCACCACAAAAAAAAAACCCTTATACACCACATCTGCTGCCATAAATTTCTCCTACACTTACACCAAACATTTTTGAAAAAAAAAAAAAATATGAACAAAAAACTTCAAAGAGAATCTATTAAGAAAAAAACATTCAATTTTCTTCCCGTAAAAAGGCATAAAGTCTCACTCGCTAAAAAAAAAAAAATTGTTATAAGAATCAAACACAAAACTTCGATCAAATAAATTTGAAATTTTTTTTTTTGCTCCAGAAGTGGTCTATCGTTGTCGTATATAAGTTGTTGGCGTATGGCGTCTTCTGCCCTCACAAATCTATGAACCAACCATGCACTGAATTTTTCGGTTGAGTACCGATTTCAGGCAAAAGCCATCCGGCCAGACAAGATATACTTGAAGAAGAAGTAGTCCATCTAACAACAGAAGCAGTCAGTAGCAAAATTGCAGTAGCAGCATATTGTTCATGTCCATCTTTTTTTTTTCTTCTCCTGATGTGTGTGGCTGGTCTGGCGCTGGCTGTAAAGTGAAAGAAAAGATAAAGATAGACAAAAATGAAAGGAACTCTTTCAGGCGTAGGGACTTCCGAAACAAAACAGAAAGTAAAAAAAAAACGAGTCGAATTGAAAAGTTATGTTTGGAGTACTTCTAACACGAAACACATGGTCCTGATGGTAAAGGGTTGGTCTGGGCGGTGTGATGGTGGTAGGAATTGCTGCTGGTTCATGTAACACGAATTAGGGCTCACCTTTGGAAAAACATGCGGAGCCTCTGATATCGGTTATCCATATATCCCTATTAAAAAGTCAAACTCGACCTCCTTCCAGTTGAATTAAGAAGAGTCCCATTCTCGACGACATGATGGTCGAACCAACCATCATCAAAGTTGTACTGGACCATTGGAGCGGTGTACGGTCTTTCTCCACATAGCCATCAGGAATTTGAATCGAAGGTACCTTGGATATTGGAACAGAAGCAGCAGCAGCAGCAGCATCTGAAGATAGCAGGGCTTGGCACTTAATTTCATGCTATATCGACACTATCGCGGGCCCTACATGAAATTCACACACACCGTGTTTCAACATTCACTAGAAAAAAAAATTAAACAAAGTCACAGAGAGAAGCGAGGTCTAGACCCATGTCGCAGCTAATTGATTGTGAACTAATTTATGTAGTTCAGAATCGTGTCCCGCTCGCACACACATCTTGCTTTTCATTGAGGTTGAACTAGCTGTGGTATAGCATATCGCAGGGCTCACAGGCAGAGAGGTACTGGAGTCGAGAGTCGACTGAAGCTGCAGGGTATAAAAACGAAATGGGGAATCCGCAGAATCTCACAACGCATCATTAACATAATTCAACGGCGCGGCGGCGGCCGGCACGGATCGGGTGGCGGTGTGGCAACGATGAAGTCGGGCACGAGGATTCTTTGCTTTGGTATGAGAGACGGAGTTCGCTGCAGGAATGGTATTTTTTTTGAAGATGAAATTTCGGATTTCAATGCGAGTGCACGCAGGAAAAAATGAAGACTTTTGCTTGGGTTTTTTTTTGCGTCTTTTATTTTCTGTCGGGATACCTTTGAGTCCTTAGGCACAGAATGTGATGCAAGTGAGGTAACAGTTTGGATTTAATCATAGGAAAAGCATTGGGTTCATTAAAAAAAAAATGGCGCCCGAAAGGTTGACAACATAAAATATGGAACGTTCGAATACTAGAATCCACATTAAATCTGTAATCCAAATGAATGCAAAAAATTCTCAACCAAAGTTTTTAATCTCGAAAATCCCGGAACCTTAAATCTTAATAACAAAGAATATAATTTTTTATTTACTTAAGCAGAATGTAACAATCCAAAAAACGGACATGACAAATTCCAGAATAGATAGATAATCGAAATTCCAATTTCTGTGATTTCAAATGCAAAAATCCAGAATACAAAAACCCTAAAACGGAAGATTTTAATCAGCGGAATATATATGAAATTTGTAGTGATGGAAATTGGATTTTTGCTATTCAGAATTTGTGGACATTAGGATTAAGGACTGTAAGCTGCTTCGTCGGCTAACTTCTTCCTGTCTATCTGCTGCGAAAGCCGAGAATACTTGAGACGACATTCCAAAAATATCAGGTCCCAAACTTTTTGAATGCGAATTCCTTAACCTTGATACCGAAAATCCCACTTCCAAAATCCCAAACTCCTGAAAATAAAATGTTCTACAATTTAAATCAAATAAATTTCCGTTATTCGCGTTGTGACAGCCAATCTCAAAGTCCTGATCACCAAAATCTTAAATACCAAAAAACTCAAGTTCTATAATTCTGACAACCACTGTCACAAATTCAAAAAAAACTAAAAAATTCCAAATTGAAACATTTTGATTTTGATTGACAAACTTTTGTTTCTTGCTGATAACATTTTTTTTTAATATAAATTTTTTACGAAATATGGAATTTAAAAAAATTCAGATTACACTTGAAATTTCGAGATTAATATCTAATATCAATATAATATATTACATATTTATTTCTGATTTTGGAATTTTTCATTTTGTATTTTCGGGTTCAATAATAATAACTATTTAAAGCTATAAAAATGCTGAATGTCAAAATCATAAAATACAGAATTTCTGATATTCGTATCCTGAATTCCAAAACTGTAATTTTGAATAAAAAATGTCTGGTGTGGATTTCCTAAAGTGGGATTTTGGGTTTCAAAATCATGATTCAGAAAATGCAGAATTCCCACATTCGAATCCTGAATTCCGAAATTCCGATTAGTTTTGAAAAATTTGGGTTCTTGGATTTTTTACTGATTTCTTTTATGGAGTTTTAGGATTCAAAATTATGATTCAGAAAACGCAGAATTTCCGATATTCGAATATTCCGATTAGTTTTGAAAAATTTGCGTTCTTGAATTTTTTACTGAATTATGGGATTTGAGCTTTTAGATCCCTCCATTGATTAGATTGTTTGTGTACAACAAACGAACTGGTCGAAGAAAATTTGAAAATATCAATATTAATTAATTGCATTAGATTGAAATCATCGATCATCGAAACAATTAAAAAAGTCATATAAATATTTCAACTTTTGAACTGGTTACATGCCATGTTTCTTGTTTATCACACTGTTCCTTTATAACAAAGAGCATTGTTTTCATTTCAACTTCTTTTGTTCTATATTTTTATTTATATCTTTTAATCTGTCTTCATCGTAAAATCTTTATCAAGAGCTTATGCGAGTGTCTCAAGAAATACTCGTGCCAAGACTGTTTCAAAATAAAAAGTGAAACTGTGATTCGAGTTCTCTCACTACGATTTTTTT
Organism: Syrphus vitripennis; assembly: GCA_958431115.1. Classification (NCBI taxonomy): domain Eukaryota; kingdom Metazoa; phylum Arthropoda; class Insecta; order Diptera; family Syrphidae; genus Syrphus; species Syrphus vitripennis. Next base: position 141,421,726 of record OY288108.1, on the reverse strand, counting down.
TTTAAGATTTGTATTTCTGGTCAGTGCGGGATCCATTAGCTTTATTTCCATTCCCTAAACCCGTGTAATTTGTTTTGTTTGTCACTATAATCATGATCCCCTTACCCTGAAGCAGTAAATATCTTTATTTTGTCAGATTTTTGATTAATATTCGAAATGAGTGAAAAGGGAAACTTGGAAAAAAGTCAAAAATGCTTAATGAATATCAATGATTAACAAGAAAAGGGCTATTGAATTTGAATTTCTTTAAAAAAAAAATAATAAAACCAAGAGATATCTATTAAATAGCTCCATAATAACTTAGAGCTGAGCTTCTGCTGTCAAATTGATTTTTTCCCAAGATTTTGGGAGGTCTCTCTTCTTTGTCTTCTTTTTTTTCCTACCGCCCGCCATTATGAACACATGATTGGTTTGTCAATCGAAAATCAAACGATGATCTTTTTTGTAAAGATTTATATATATGTAGGTGTGCTCTAGGCGCATGGGGTTTCACTTGCTATAGAATCAATCACGAAATGTGGATTTGGATTCGTTCCAAGTGTCTGCAAATGTTTAGGCTACGGCTTGTATATGGCTTGCCATCATAATGAACACTATAATAGGACCGGAAAATAATGGAGGCGCATATTAAATTTAATCACATGTTATGTGGTCAGCATAAATTGGCTTCTTTTGTGTGTTCAGGGAATTGGTAAAATTATTATAACGGTGGATAGTGTAATTTTTTTTCTTTGAAACTGTAAAAATAATGAAGGAGATCAGAAGATCCGACAAATATGAGTTAAAATATTTTCTTTTTTAACAGAGGTAGATAAATATACTCTCCAGATTCATCAAATGGGTTTCTGTTTCGATTGATAACAAGGCGGTAATGGAATGCTATAATAGGTAAGCATAATTGATTCCGATTTGACCGTCAGACATCTGACAACAATGGGGATCAGTCAATGTTTTGTGGACCAAATTAAATCGAGACAAGTGAATAATTTTTTTTTTTGTAGAAGATGGGAACAAAATTAACATTCGTTTTCTAGTTTTAATCATAACTAATGGTTTCAAAAAAAAAAAGGATTTTAAATTAAATTTTCTTAATAAATGAATTGTGACTGCTAATATTTTATTGCTAATAGATTCAAACAAAAGTTCACTCAAAGACACAAAAAATCCGGGACAAGACAGAGAGTTAAACGCCAAACCAAGGCTATAGCGAAGATACTTAAAAACGAGAATAATAAAGATCCTAAAATTTTTCGACTGTAATGAGAACGAGACGAGACTTGTAATATAGTTTTTTTTTGGTTAGCTCTTGTCCGTGAAGTTTTCAAAATTTACTGTCTTCAAATGTTATCATTTTTTCTGACATTTTTTATTTCCTTAAGATTATCATATCTTTCATTCAAAGTTTCAATTTTTAACTGACTGTGGAAAATTTAATTTTTATTTTCGTAAAAATTACCGCACTGTAGATTTTTTTTCGAAAGGATTTCGGAATACATAAAAAAAGACAAATCTGTTATTGGGTTAGAGCGAAAATGTTTTTTGGTTAGTTTTTAAAGGACTGCATTCTAAATTCTGATTTAATCAAGATTATAATTTTTATAAATTTGTACAGGTTCTAATTTTTCGTATTATTATTTACATAATTTTTACAAAATATTTTCAAAAGATATTAATATACTAACTATGTAGGTATAGCTGTCCACTTTTTTGGAAAACAAATCAAAACGGAAATTAGAATATTCTTGCTGTTTTTAAATTGGTTCAATATTGTTTTTAAAAAATGTGAGTTAAAAAACGAAAGTTTGTTAAAATTTGTACATTTTTTAAAAATAATTTTGAATAAAAGTGTAAAAGACATCAAAATATTTTTTCTTGGTCATCAGTGTTAATTGATTATCTTAATATACCAGCAATTATTTTTTTATATTGAAAAAAATTAATGCCAGAGCATGTTATAATTTTGAAAAACGGAGTAGAAATTCAAAAAGCTCCATTTTTTCAGAGTAAAAGATATGTAAACTGCAATTAACTTTATTCGTAAAGAAAGTAAATACATAGATGTTTAAAAATTAACACTCTATTTAAGATATGGGCTAGTTTTAAAATGCTGTAGGTATAAATGGTACCGCCTGCAGATCAGTCATCATCACACATACCTTTTAAAAGAGTAGATAGTTTACAAAATACTCAAAATTTTGTACTTGGAAATTCAGAAGTAAGTACCTAATATGACATAATTCAAAATTGAGAAACTAAATCTTCGGTATTTGAACAGGATTAAAAAAAAAAATTAACCACCACAACTAACGATCGTGTCTCCTATAATTAAATCCTAAATTTTAAAAAAACGTCCAAATATAGGTACCTTTTGATATAAATATTTTTTATTTTTTTTAATGTTTATTTTATAAAATTTTCAAGGCCTTATGACTACCTATTCACTTGTATTCAAAAAATTCTACGGAACTCGCCAAAGAACGGAGAGTCAAGCTCTTTTTTGATCAAAAAAAAAATATATGAAATTTTAATTATTTGCTAGGTAGGCACCTGCTAGAGACATTCATGGCAACTGCATGGCGGACGAACTCGCCAAACAAGGAACAATCACTCCTCTGCAACCAGAAAGGAACAATATAGGCATGCCTATCGCTACATGTAAACTCTTGCTAAAGCAGGATGCTTTAAAGAAAACCAACCTCAGATGGACTCAGAGTAATACCTGCCGGGCAACCAAACAAATATGGCCGTGTATAGACTTGAAACGTTCAAAAGGGTTGTTAAACTTAAATCGTCTGCATATTAGCTCCATCATAGGCGTCCTTACAGGACACTGCTTAATAGGTAGACACGCTATTAGAATGGGCGTGTTCTCCAACGATTTCTGCAGGAGTTGCATGGATGAAGAAGAAGAGGAAACTGTTCAACATCTCCTTTGCACCTGCCCTGCTCTCTCTGTCAGAAGAAAACTCCATTTAGGAGAATTCTTCTATGAGGACACTAGTGACTTAGTGAAAACGGACGTTAAAAGTCTATTCCTATTCATTAGAAGCTCCGAGTGGTTCAACTAGTAAGCTGCAAACTTGCTACCATCTATCTTTCTTTATCACAACGGACCCATTAGGGTCTAAGTGTGTCGGAAATTTTCTAGCCGACAGCCATTTAAACCTAACCTAACCTAGGTAGGCACCTATACCTATTACACACATAGATTTAACGGTTTTTTAAATATCAACCCGATTGTCAAAAACGGTATTTTTAAAACTCTCCATTTCAATCAACTATTAGATAACTAGGTAGGTACTTCACAATTACAATCGTGCTTATCCTAGACAAATACATAATCACAATAATTTCAATAACCAATCCTTTCTAAAATCTTCCCACCCTTATCTATTATGCCTACTTTACGCACACACATACCTATCTTGTCTTTATCTAAAATATTCAGTAAACACTTCCTAAATAATTCTTCAACACCATCCCAGAATTCCGATTGTTGACAAATTCCTCCCCAAAGTAATACAATCGTATACCATTCCCATAAGTAGGACCCATCTTGGGACCATTACTATAGGTAGGTACCCAGATGTTAACTTCTTTTGTTTATGTTTATTAGGTTCAATAAACTCACCTTTCGAAACAGCTGATTAAAATTGGTAATCCATGTAAAGCAATAAAATCTCCATTAATTACAATCGTTATCCACAAAAGGAGCTCGTTCGTCCGTGTACGTGTTTGATAAGCAAAATCAATTACAATTTTCGAATGTTTCACATGCTCTGCTCAGGTTCGGTTCATATCTTTGCACTCGTTAAGAACATGTGTGTTCATTTTCATCAGAGAAGAATCAGAATGTGTCGTGCGTACAGGCATTAAAATATCTTACTTTTAATGCAGATAATAATAAACACAACGTATATATTCCCTTAAAGATATAATCCAATCAATAATTTACACATTTTAACACGACTTGCTTTTTTTATATTTTTTAATATAAGAAACCCGTAAATTCGTTAAAAGCTTTATTCGATTTTTTTTTGTATTATTAAAATCGTCATGATGTATACCATTCGCGCCGAAATAGCCGTTCGCGTTATATTAAAATGAAAACATACCCCGCAACCACACAAACTAAAGAAGGAAAAAAAAAAGGGAATTTTCCCCGAAGCACCGCGAATTCAATGCACTTCGTTCACATATTTTCACGCGCGTCGTCGACCGCGTCACTTCGCCTTCTTCGTGCAATCGGATTTTTTTTTTAATATCCTTATCGCGAGACAGACGTTCTAGAGACACAACCAGAGCCACAAACAAAGAAAGAAAAAAAAAGCACACAGGGAACTCAACAATATACAAAAAGGTTATGAAATAAAAATTCCAACAATCAACGCAACAACGTGCAATCAAAGAAGCACCCACCACCTACAACACTCCTCAACTCGCCACTTCAACGTCTAGAGGGTTGTATAGCTGGGAAAAGATACTTTGTCTGTTCCTTATTCAAGCGAGTATGTCTCAGAAATATACTTTTATTTTTTTGAATTTAATTCTTATTAGTAAAATCGTATCCAATATGCCGACGCGCGATTTAATTCGGATTCGAAACTCGACTCTTCCATCAGGAGGTTCACGAAGAACTGAATTTACAAAGTCTGACGAAGAACTGACAGACATGAAATGTTTGCCGGTCGTGGTGGCGCGGCAATTCAGTTAGATGCATTTCCATTGCGTATACATAGAGAAACAGATACTCGTCTGATTGGATGTATCATGTATCTTACAGATACTTCTGTTCATTTGTTCACTCTTTTAGAATAAACATAGTTCATTTTGTGTGGGAGATGGCATCGAGTTATTTTTGATACAACAAAAAACCAAAATAAGGCACAAAACACACAAAGATGTATCTCAATTTGTTATTGCTTTTGCTTTAGCGCCACACACAATCTAATGGAACAGGTTCATTTCATTGTTGAACATGTGCTCTTTGGGACTTCTTGTCATGGTGATGAAAAAAGTGTTAGAAGATAGATGGATAGAAGATTTTCAGTATTGCGCATGGTAACGGAATTTGGGTAAGCTTAGGTTTTGCTTTTCGGTTTGTTTGGTGCTATTTTAAAGTGATCGTTTTGCTTCTAGATCAGCGAGGTAAAGATTTCAATGATTTGGAAGATTTGGCTGATTTGAAAGATAGGTTTATTTTTTTAAAGGGCATGAATTCAAATTTAACTTTAAGGAATTTTCAAATTTCCTAATTTTAGTTACATCATTTTTTTATGAATTTCTGAAATTTAGCGAATATTATTTTCATCCATGTTCTCATTATAGCAAATTAATGATTTTCTATCAACACACTTTGACAACATTAAAAAAAAACCCTCTCCCCTTTTCTAGGGCGGAAATAAGCTTCATCGTTACCAATATAGTCCATAAACTTATTTAAATAAAATTCCATGCTTTAATTTCTATAAATAAATATTTAATATTGTAGGAACGCCGAACGCCTGACTTCCGTTATTATAGACCTATAGCTATATAAGTTCTCCTATTTACCAATTCTAAATAACAATGTCAATAAAATCAACAAAACCAATACCTATGTATGTATTTAAATTAGAATGTCAATCAATATACAAATAAAATATTCAAGGGTTGAAAAACCTAACAATACTCCCTCTTGTCCCTCTTGCCAACCGATACCAACCGGCAAAAACATTTGATGAATTGAAATTACAAAAAAAAATGTAAACAATAACAAACCACAGCTGATTTTGTTTGAAAACGAGAGTTCATCATGAAAATTCATTCTCTCTCAGAATAGGAATGAATAATATTTTATTTTACACATTCATTTTATTTCTAGCAAACGAACATGTATGAAGAACAAAAAATGAATATCATACAAATGCTATAATGTTGTAGGTAAAATGTTATTAACAGTGACTGCTAAATGCATCATCATTTAATTTATATGGAAATATGTAATTTCAAAGAATATTTGTAGGTTTAGAATATGAATTAACTCTAGTGTTTTCTATACAGCAAGTCTGGCATTCGAAATTGATATTTTGATCAAACTTGATATTATAATATAAAGTTCTCGCAATTCTGTCTCTTCAGCTTCAGTTTAAACAGCCCAGTGAAATGAAGCCGTGATTGATTTTGTATAGCGGTTATCATTTTTAAAATGGTAAGCAAATGACTGGCTTGCAGTTTCTTAAGATAGTGTTTAAAGAAACAGTTTGTGCTTGGGTTGTCTCTTTAGAAATGAGCTCAATGCATGACAGACCAAACTGATTATAAACACTGAAATTTGAGCCCAAAATTGTAAATGCCAATGGCTGTACTGAAAAAAAATGTATTTTTGAAAAGATTAAATAGCAGTTGAGCGTTTTTCAAAGAAAATATATTTGTATGATTCCAAGTCATTTGGCCATGACAAATTGACTGACACATGGCAAAATGACACGACACAAATGAAAAACTTCTTAAGCATTAAAAAAAAATTGGTATCCTTACCCATTTTAAATATTAAATAATTTATGTACATACTCTCAAAAACAAAATTTAAAAAATATCCACCCAATTTAAAAATAATATGTATTGAGTTTTCAAAAACAATGTTGACATTTTTTTTTTCAAAAATTCAAAACATATTTTATATAAAAATTAATAAAAATTTAAAGGACCTTTGGCTGAGTAAAAATCGAAAACTGAAAATACGGTTCTTTGGCAAGTATCCCTTTTTTTAAATAGCTTTTACCAAATACTTTCAATTACTTATAAATTTCGAAATTTTGAAAGTGTGACTTAGACTAGTTTTGCATTAAAGCGACGACTTGTAGAATCTAAAAGTAGAACTATAACCATTGGAGCCGTTTTCGCGGTGAAGTTTTGTCGTAATGGATGTACAGTTAGTTTTTCAGCTAAAAAATAGTCAATTTCGCCTCTGGGGTCACTTCAGGAGCTATAGATGTAGGCCAAGAGTTCTCCATCATGGTAACGTAAGGTCTGATTATATCTTTAATTAAAATATTTCAAAGTATCCACAGCTGCTCCCGTTATTATAAATTGATTTACGAAGAACAAATTGAAAAAAAATCACTTAAAAAACTTAAAAATTCTAAAGGATAAATAAAAAATATTTTAAAAACAATAATACAGAAACCGCTGAACAAAAATTACAATCGGTTAAAGGTTCCAAAGTTAGAGCTCAGTCCAAACGGAATTGGAAATCGTAAAAACTTTTGATCCAAAAAAAAAGTTGTCTAGTAAAGTTTTCGCGAAAAAATTCTTTTTTGTCAGCAAATTGTGGCGTAATTTTTATTTTTACCCTGAGTTATGATTTTGGGGATTCTGATTTTAAAACCCATTTTTCAAAAACAAAAAATGTGTATGACGTCTGAGTGCTTCTGAAAGTTTATTACTGAAAGTTGTGCTCGGATATCATTTATGAAAAATTGATGTTTTAATATTATAAGACAGAAAATATTATGGTATATTAATTTTGTATACTTTTCATTACAACATTATGTTTCGCATTCGGCATCCCCAAAACATTAATTAGGGAAAAATGCACACCTAATAAAATGTCCACTAGACTATGCCGAAACGGATCAATAAGAAATTGCTTTCTGTTGTGGCGATTGCAGGATAGCTTGTATAATTTTCTAATTTCTTGAAATAAAATTAAGAAAGAAGCAAACAGCTTGAAAGACATTCTTCTACATATAATCATTTACATAAAATGTTTCTATTTTAAATAATTATATGATGCAATGAAAAGTATTTTTTAATTATATTCCAGAATACAGATTTATTATTATAATTAATTAATAAATTATATTCATATATTAAGCTGTCACATAATTATTGAATAAATACAAAGTGTAACCTTATTTGCAAAATGCTCTCTTGGCGGCTAAATCCTCAATCAAATATTAAAACACAGCTCACACCGCTGCCTGTATAAGTAGTATCAAATTGATTGCATGCCATTTATACCTAACAAAGGTAACTAGACCAGCCTAGGGATTGCTTTTCCAGTATCTTTGATTGCGCCCGTTTAAGAATAATTATTTTCCCTCAAGCGTTAACACAAGCTAATCAGTTAAAACGCTATACAACCCCGTCTATACCTATGGTACTACCAACTGGTACATATCATAGAGTAGATTGAGTTAAAAGCTATAATGTTAATATCGTTCAGAATTCCATGCAACGAGCTTGTCAACCAATTTGTTAAGTGGCGTAAACAAATAAAACCAAACTATAGGTATTCCACTCATTGATTGTTTGCCACAGGCACCTGCTCTTGCTTTGGCTGACCAGTGACCATGAGCGTTAATGGTTATCTCTCATCTGATCATTAGAAATCACTGACCGCACTGAGTACCTACATAACTAGCTTAGTAGATATTTTAATCAAAACTCACCTCTGCCTTACCTGTATAGAAAGTCTGGTTTGGAAATAGTTTTAGATGCAGAACACTGAATAATGACTCTCCTCGGCAATGGTGATACGGAAGGCAGTATATGCAGATGATATGACGATGACGATGATGATATCTAAATCCATTAACGCTTTTCGAATACAAATTGATAAAATCACATTTGACCAGAATCTAAAAGTACCTATAGGTAGATGGTAGATTTATTGATGTTAGCCGTCAAGTATAATTGATCCCCACATTCACACGTGAGAATACCCTAATGACATCCAAACTCTATAGCTGGCTGGAAAAGAGGGAATTAACATAAACCAACAACACTTTGGGATGTTTGAGTTCATCAATCCAAAAATCGAAATAAACAAACAAATAAACAAAAATCTGATGAAAATATTTTGTTGGAACTGGCTTAGTTATATGCTGAGTAAATATATAGTCTGCCGCCGCCGGTCGGTGTTGAGAAAAAAAAAAAACTTGTTCAACAGAATGTTTGACCTAAATACCTGGTGTAATTGAGCTTCGGGGGAACAACACCGCTTATTTATTTTGGGATAATGTTTTAAAGTGCCCAGAAGCCCAAATCTAATTAAGCAATTGTTTCTCATTAATATTCTGTGATGCTACTGCTACCGTTGGAATCTAATTTATTGGTAAAGACAGGGTTGTTATTAATTGCCATATTGTATGCACTCGAACTGTAGATCGTGTTTATACACTTGGCTAAAGGTAGCTCTAAACGACGAACATGCCCGCCGAACTTGCTCGTTTGCGTTTTCCCCTACACGGCAAACACATTTTGTTCCGATTCTTCAAAGAATAAACAACAAAGAATAAACCAAAACACGGCGAACATTGAAGCCAACGAACACGAGAAAATCGAAATTTTTCGCCAACAACGAACCGTTCGCTACACGGCGAAAATATAGCGAGCCTGAGCAAGTTCGGCAAGCATGTTCCTCGTTCGGGCCTACCTTGACCTAGATAGATGAAATTGGCTATGACTTTATTTTGATGGCTTGGTTTGTGGGTGGCCAGAAGTGAAGTTAAAATTTGAATACAATCGCCTTTGAAAGATATAACAACACTGTCTGAAACATGTGCTACAAAGCAGTATAGTCACGCCGCGCTGCCAAAACATATACCGGCTATTCAAAGCTTTATTTTGACTCTTCTTGGTATTCACGAAGAAAACGCTGCTGCTGGTCTTCCATATTCTTCTCAAAACAATGCCCTGCCTTGTTTTTTTTTTATAAAAAAGCCACTCTCTTCTCAGCACAAAAACACAGTGGTTCCCTGAAATTATGCAATTACACGCATCTATAAATTGCGTTTTGTTTAGATTGAAAGGCGGATCGAGGGCGAATGAACAAACGCACAACACGCCTGATGATGGATCTTCATCTGGGCTTACTTCTTCTTGCTATATACTCAGCCCAGAACAGACTATATCCCTAAGTGAGTCAAGTTCTGTTTTGGGGGGGAATGAATGAGAGGATTCATTTTTTTTATTAGTCGATCGTTATTTTGCTTAATGTTGATCGTGATCTTTTTGAAGATGCAGTGTATTGCAGATACTTTATGCTGTATCGCAGAGGTAAGCAGCAACATATACGTACATAAATATACAAACGATGTTGAGTGAAAACAACATTAAAGTGATCTTTCAGATAAATAATGAACTGGAAAACTACTTTAATGAATACCGATTTTCTATATATAAAGAAGAACTGAGATTTTTTTTTCGATTTTAAGGCAAGTACTCGTATATGTGCGTGCTGTTTATACAAAAAAAAAAAATAAAAACATTCTGGAGAAAGGTAGATTAGGGGAATTTACTTTATGATTTCCTTTCCTTTGCTTCATTAAGAAAGTTTTAGACCATTTGATAATGATGAAGTGTACATACGGGTTGGAGTTTTAAAAACAAAATACTGATTTGTTAATAGGTGTTCTTAGTAAATTGTTTTAAAAATAATCTATCTTCAGCGCTAATGTAATAGCGTGTTCCCAAATTATTCCACAGGCGAGTAAAAATAATCAATTTGTTTTTCAATGAAATCTATTAATGATGATGTTAGTAGAGGTCTAAAAGAGTAAAATTAATTTATCGAAGCGGGCGTCATTACATTTTGATTCACGTCCTCGTAAGCGGGTCAAACGTTTTTGACTTTATTAAAAAAATATATATATGTATACAATAATACTACTTTCTGTTATTGCTTTTAACCAGAAAAGTTAAGAAATACATGTTTCGTTGAGCTAACACTAAGTCCTTGCCTATATTTCTTACCTCGATCTTCAGATTTATAATATGTCGGACTTAGTCTGTATTTTACTTATTTCTATTGATTGAAAAACTTTTTACCGTCACCGGGATTCGAACCCAAGCGGCATACGCCACGCCAGCACCTATCGTCTAGCCCTCCTGATAAAGGGTGTCCCAACAAGAATGCAAGATTTAAATTTTAAATAAAACGCAGATATTTAAAAAAAAATCGCCAATTCTTTATAATATTGTAAAGTAGACAGAATGAGGTTATGTATGGAACAACACATCGGGCAGATGGCCGCCGCCGCCGCGGCTTTGCTGGCACACACGCGGCCTTAAGGCTTGAGTCGTCGTCAGCTTATTCGCATAAACCATCGACTTCAAAAAACCCCAAAGAAAAAAGTCAAATGGTGCTAAATTGCACGATCTAGGCGGCCAAAATAAAAAAATCAGCATTTTCATGTTGTCTCTCCAATACCCAATTAACGAACTCCCTTCGCTGTGCATGGTCAGCTGGCTTCAGTTCCTGAGTCAATTGAACTTTGTATGCATGAAGATGCAAATCTTTCGTCAAAATTCGCTGCATAGTGGATTTGGAAATACCAATTTGCTGAGCTGGTTGTCGAATTGAGGTGGATGGAGTTTGAGCGATATCATCACGTACTGCTGCAATATTTTCGGTCGATCAACGTGGTTGAAGGCGCGTTGTTGTATTTACATCAGTGACATACCCAGTTTCAGCAAATTTTTCCATTAACCCCAAATTGATCGCAATTTGCGAACTGTAGCCGCAAAACTTTCACCATTTTGGTAACAACAATTTCACAATGAGAATGCGTTGTTCATTCGTGTAGCGCTCCATTTTTATTAATCTTATACGTTCTACTAATAAACAATAATAAATGTCAAACAATGACACTTCGAATGGCGCCAAATGTAAATCTTGCGTCCTTTTTGGGACACCCTTTATAATAACTGGTAATAGAATTTTAATTAGCTCGAAAAATTTCTTATTATTATTTATAGCAACTCTTACAGTATGCAACGTAATTTTGTTAAAAGGAATTTTGATTGGTTTGGGTCTGATTGGCTTTCTTATATTCCAACTGCAACCTATGTAGGTATCAAACAAACCCCAAAACAAAGTGCTCAATCTCACTAAAAGTCCACGAAAATGAAAACGCAGCTGCACTACCAAGAAAACCACATCTACGGTAATTACTTCCTCACAATCCCCCCACATATTTATAACAAAAATCAACTTGAGAACATTAAGTCCATTCGAATGGTGAATAATTCATTAAACATCTTAGGATAATCCAGTCAACAATATATTAATCGAACCAAAACGACGCACGACCAAACGCATATTATCGACCCCCTACTGAGACAAAACCACCACCGGAAACTCATATTTCGAAATATTACCGCTAAATCCACATCAAACCCTGGATAAGTGAGTTTATAATGCATCATGTGCTGCATGCATCAATGGTCGTGCAAATAATCAATTTACATCTGTCTGTCTGTCTGGTTTATGGTTGTGCGTTATTAAAAGTTTTATTTTTTTTTTCATCTCCACTAAATGTTCGCAAAAAAAAAAAGAAAGAGAAGAAATCACTTTTATTTTCCTTCATTTTTCTGATTCACATAAAAATTCATGAAATCCCCCTCACTTCTAACACTTTTCCTTACCACGCGATATTATAGCCAAACCGAACAGTTATTGCAGTTGCATGCCAGTGCAGCCATTTTGCTCACTTCATCACCCCTCTCCTTCGAGGGGTCTTTAGCATTTATAACCATTTTGAAGTAGGTACAAAGACTAAGCACATCTGGCCAAGTGGCAATGGCAGTGGCAGTTTGGAGCCTATTTGCGTTCAAAAGCATCATTTCGCTGCATATCCGCACAGACAGAATAATCTGGACGAAGCGCCATCCATAGTCGCGTCACAACCCCCAACGTCCCACCACTTGCATCCTTGGGGTATTTGTATATTTCTTTATACAAACAGTAGGAGTCTAGGCACTATTTGCTTCATTGCGTTGTTGCAACAGTATAATTACACCGCGAAATCTAATTTTGTTCCACTAGACTTTGCATTATTGTATACTGGAATTAAGTCCACACCAGGAGAGGATAAGGAAGTTGAGCTCTAATTGCATCTTCAATTCATTTTGTTTCGTATAATACCATTCCATGGCCATCAGGCTAGGCAATGCTATGTGTGGTTACAGAAGCAACGGGAATAAAGTCATGGTTGCAATAAAGGCCGAATGCCTCGAAGGAAGTTCTATTATTATCTGGAAGAAGACAAGAGCTGTGTAATAGAGAGTAAACTACTACAACTACCTACAACTGTAGCTGGAACTTTTTTTTCCAGTTTTGTGTTCTACTAAATTGCAGCTCACTCCATTCATTAAAATAAAAAAAAAAAACTGTTTACTGGAATTCCTGTACTAAAAGTTAGTCCGAACGCGAAGGCGAAATCATGAGCTGAATGGCTGCTGATGGTTTAGTTGCAGATTGAGATGTATGCTTCCTTTTTTTTCTCTTCTTTTGTTTTAACAATGAAAAGTGCGGAAATACTGTTTAGAATGCTCTGGTTGAGTTTTGTTAAATACCATAAATTACCTTTGTGGAACAAGGTCTGGCTTGGATAGTTAACGTATTTTTTTTTCTGTCGTAATTAAAGGTTCTATTGTCGTTTGAGATTATATCCAGCTAAGCGAAAAGGATTTTTATGAAAGAGAGAACAAAATTTATTTAATTGAAGTCAAAAACATAAGAAAAATATTTTGCGAGTTGTTAACCAATTTTGTTTGAACAATCTTTTGTAAAATAGAAATGAAATCATTTTCTTGCATCATTTTTTTTTTAAACTGAACTTGAAGCCTGGGGCCGAATTACCGCATCAGTGAACGAGTGAGTGAGTGCCATCAGTGATCGAAAAATTCTTACATTTTCTTTCAGTTTTGTTCTAATCAGTGAGCTCTTTAGTTATCGAATGAAATTTTGCTCGATAACTGATGAGGAAATGTCAAATTACTGTACTAAATTGCTCAATAACGTGAGCAAACTCGCACAATTCAGTCACGTATTACTCGTGAACTGATGCGGTAATTCGGCCCCTGGTCTTTTTGGGTTAATTTGATTATGTCCTATAACTCAGATTTTAATTTTATAGAGCCTTCTGTCCCAGGGAGATATCTGTCTTCACAGGCTGTAAAAAGTGAATTCTTCTAACCAGACAAGTCTCAGCCTCTCAAGCAACTGATTATGGTTAACAAAAGATCAGGGTTTGCACCAAAAAAAAATTAGGGAACATTCTAAGCTCCGCTTAGAATACTGAACTTCTCGTAAACTTTTCAAGCAAAATTTTTCATATTACGGGCAAAGAAACGGGTAAACGCAACTCTCCTCTTGTTTTTAAAACGATCGACATGAGGGCGGTCGAGTATTCTTCTCTAAAAAATGTCCGTAGTTTTTTGATTTCGCGAGTTTATCTGCCATATGGTTTCTCAGATTAAGATTTCTTGAATTTTTAACGCCTAGGTAATTATAATCACTAACTACTTCGACAATTCAGACCACCACCGTTACGAAAGACCATAACCTTCGACTTAACAGGTTGACCTGAATCCTCCAATTTTTAGCAGTAATCGGCTATTCTCATCATTTCATCATGAATTGGCGGCTTTCAGGAGTTTCAGGAAATTTCATTTTGTCATCTGAAAAATTTCAAGCATTTCACTAATTAATGTGCATTGTCATTGAAAATTATAAATTATAATTCTTTTTCTTCCTCTTCTTCCTTTTCCTGTTTCATTCCTGAAGACTTCTTAAATCGGCCTCCATGTGTCAGAAGGACCGAAGAAGCTGTACACGATTTCTTCATCCAGATCGAGCAGGCGAGGCGGCACAAAATCTAGGTCTGCACATTAGTGAAGGTAAAACAAAGTACATGGTGACGTCAAATGCGAGAAGAACAGTTGGTCAAACAATCAAAGTAGTGGAGCACCAATTTGAAGTGGTGCAAGTAGCAGCCGATAGCAATATAGGAGAACAAATACGCGGGTGGCTGCCCAACAGAACCTACTATAGTCTGTCAAAGCTCTTCAAATCCAGAAATCTCACCATAACTTCAAAACCGCTGCTGTACATGACCATGGTCCTGTCAGTACTCACGTATGGATCCGAGATTTGGGTGCTTAGCGAAAAGTCTGAAGGAAAATTGTTGGGAATTGTACGCAATCTACCTAAAAGCAGACATAATGAAAAAAATTAAGCTCGGTAGACTCTGGTGGGCAGGGCTCGCACGAGTGAAGAGGAACCGGCTCGGAAAGTCCTTTGTGGTACATTCGGCAGCGTGGTAGACCATGCTTGCGCTGGAGAAATGGCGTAGACCAGGACGCCCGAAGTCTTGGGGTGCGCAACTGAATGGCGTCGGCTCGAGACCGGGATAAGTGGAGAGACTTGTTGAAGAAGCCCAGGGCCGGTCCCGGTTGTCGAGCTGATGATGATGATGATTCATTTTCCTTCAGTGCCCCATTCTATAAATGTAAAAGACTAAATGTCATTTGCAAATCGCTTGCAGTCGGACAATTTTTAGCGAATTTCTTCGACTTAAAAAATTTCAGTTGACCAGTAACTACTGTTATCACAGACATTACGTGATACTTTTTGCTTTTTAGCCTATTCCAATTCTGAAAGACTTGATAAATATTGGTAATACAAGTAGTTTCATGAAAAGGTGCGTAGAACCGTCAATCTTAAATTCGAAGACTTCTCTGGTACAAAACTAATTGCATGAAACCCATATCAGACTTCGTGTAAATGGTTTTTCCAACACAACATTTTTCCACTCTTCGTCAGTGATTGGTAATTAAGTTGCAATATCTCACTTTTACTTTAGTGTCAGGTCTGAGACTTTCTGACTTCTGAGTTCTATCTGATGCATTGCTTTATAAAATTCCAAAAATAAGTCTTCATTTTCAATAGAATATTCTTTAAATAGCTTCAAGCACTCTAGACAAAAAAAATGAAAAAAAAATTCAAAACAAAACAAAAATCAAAAGATAAACAAAACACTGGTATCTATCTACATTCTACAGCAACCTATTCACCTGGAAGCCATCATTTCACCACAGCTGCAACATATATTTCCACCTCCTCCTCAAACATTGTATAGATTTTTCCTGTGCACAAAGAAAAGTTCTTCATGCAACCTTTTATGGTTTAGAAGATAGTGAACAAGTTTAACGAATGCTTATTGTGCGAAAGATACCAGAGTTTACCTTCAGGCTATGCATAGCATAAATTTATCCTCTTTTAGTCGTCCTTAGATTTTTCGCATATCGGTAGTAATGTAGGTTGTAGGATAGGTATTGGAGAAAACCCATAAACGACATAGTACTGTTGGTCACTGGAAAATATATTGCGGTCAATTGAGGAGCACGGTTTTACGTATGTCTTTTACCACACCACTCAAAACACTCGATAAGAACTTTTGCTTCATATTGTACATTGGTCGCCTGGGGTTAAGTGTCGTTTTGTGTGTTTTCGAGTTTTGGTACATGGCCAAGTAATTTCAGTTTCTTCTGTAAGCCTTTTCGCAAAATAACAAAATGACGCAAATTTTGCAAGAAAATCTCAATTACAATCGAAGCAATGGTGGTGGTGGTGGCATTTCATGACATCATTTCCAAAATGATCCCCGCTGGCTTAGACAACAACGACGACGACGTAGAGTCCACTTTTATGGCCAAACGTGCGTATAGTAGTTTCGGTGGTAGGAGCCATGTTTTTGCATTCACACTCCGGTGCCAAATTAAATTCTCCTGATTCGGCCAAGTCGCCAGACATCTCAGGTCAGCTAAGCACTCCAAACTATTAACAAGCAGCCATATTCAACTTCGTGCTGTTTGTCGTTCTCATGCAAAAAATGGCTATCAGCGCCAATACGGTCGTTGCGTCGCGCGGCGGCCATTGTGCAATATAGAACTACTGATTCATTAGACCTATTTTTTTTTCGTTATCAGCGGACACAAATCTCCTCCGCACCGGTTAAGGTGATGTATCAATTGGCCATTAAATCATGCGATGCTGTGACAAGTGATGCATGAACTTGATAGCTATAGAGCCAGCAGTAGTTGTGGGTGCTTGAGCTGTACTATGATGTAACTCATGGCTCGTTATACGAGTATGGTTTTGGAGCTTCTGTTTGCATCTAGTAGAAAAAATAAAAAAAAAAAAATTACGGAAACCCATTTCAACCGTCATGTCACAATGTAATCGAATGCGATATGCAATTGACATTTTGAATGAATGATGGATCAATAAAAAAGGGTGATGGGGTAGGTGGCGCCACAAAGCATTTTTTTTTTTTTTTTTTTTTTCATGTAGACAAATAAGATATGAATGAATGTTTTTCAATAGAAGAGATGGGGTATTATATTATTTTTTTGTTTGTTTGCTTGAATAACAAAAACTTCCGTTGAAAGCAGATGAGAGATATTGAAAATAGTCATCAAAGGGATTGAGCCTTTTGTTGAGTGCAGTGCATTTGGAAATGCACAAAAGTCAAGGACTTCAAGCTATAGTTTCTTGTCAGAGGGATAAATTGGTAGAAGGGGTTAAATGTCATTATAGTATTCTGCTGTATACCTACATATATCCGATAACACAATATGATGGATTGGTATTTAAAGTATTGACGGAAGAGTAGATATCTTTGAATTAATGGGTTGGCAATACGATATTAAAGGGTTACGGAGTTGCCGTAGTGCCAAAAAAAAATTATGTGTAACCCTACCTTTTTATCATGATTTATTTACAAGAGATATGGCTAAGATGACCTACTGACAATAAGTTCTGAATTCAATTCATATTTCCTATCATATTCGACAGGGTTGCCAAAGTGTCATATCTAATTTCGTAGCGTATGAAATGAAAAAATATTTATGTGGATGTACACGGCCATTATAAGACCAATCCTAAATTATGGTAGTCTGGTTTGGTGGAGCACGATGGACAAAGAAACTAATTATAAAACGCTCAATAAAATTCAAGACTGAGTAGCGTAAATAGGAATTACAAGGGCAATGACGTCCACACCCACTGAGGGAATGGAAACCACACTCAACTTAAGACCCCTAAATCTAATGGTACAAGTCACGAGACTAGAGTGCTCTAAGGGTAAGCCAGACCGATAGCTGGGAAAGTAACTCTGAAGCTCATGCACAGATTATCAACAAATTTACGGAAGGGTATGCATATGCAGACGTGTAGACAAGAGTGGAATGGGCTGCTGGTTAACAATAATCAGTTATGTTGATGGTAGAAATATACACCAACGGATAGAAGATGGATAATGGTGTCGTGTAGGTGAGGTCTTCTTCTCAGAGTCCCTGAAAACTCTTATAGACTATTTGATTCAAACAGTGTTGTCCAAGCCGAGGGTTTTGCAGTGATGAAGGCGGCCGAACATACATTTATGTCATATTATGGCGATAGCACGGACTGATATCACCTTTTACATTGACAGCTAGGCAGCGATAAAAACCATCTCTGACACAGAAAATAAATTTAAGCTTTCATTCAATCGCGAAGAGCTAAGGGTTCTTGGCATAAAACACAACATAAGACTCTGCTGGGTCCCTGGACACTGTGAAGTGAAATTACACCCTGTGCCATAAAACAGGCATTTGGTAAGAAGATAGTTGAATTTACTAATGATAGATGGAACAAACTTGCAACTTGTAACAAAAAAAACAGGATGATCAAATTTTATAACTGCAGAAAATTATTTCTACCTGTATTCCAGTCAAGTTTTCAATAAAACGAGCTTCAAACTTCGCATAAATATAGTATTCAATTGTTTTTTAAATTCGTGTTCTGATATAATTAATCATAAATTTTTACAGTTGAAAAACTTTTTGAAAAAATATGAAGCTTTTAATTTAAAAACCCTCCCGGGTCACTTTTGGACAAAATTCCAGAGGCACATTTGGACACATTAGGCAGACTGAAATTGTAAATCAGGACTTAAATTAAAAAAACTAACTACAGAGACGATTTTCAATAATTTTTCATTGATGAAATAACATTTACTTTTATTTGTTTTTGTATGACATGTCCAAAACTGCCCCAGTGCTGTCCAAGGGTTCCCTCCTATTTTGCCAGATTAGGACACTTTTAAGACAATTTTAAAAAGGAAAAGATAAATAATATATAATAGTTATATGCAGATGGATTAGCAACAGTTAGGAAGGCAGTATACCAAGCAAAACTATAATTCAAGAATCAAAGGGATACTCCATTTTCTAAGTGATCTAGAGGGATTTTGGTAAAAAGTGGCCAATGTGCCCTCCTGTCCCCTATTAAAAACAAGCGAAATAGAACAGTTCATTAGATGAATAAAGGAGTTAATTTTTTTTTCAAAAACTCCGATGCCTGAAAAAACGTTACCATGGTAATACTTTTTAAATTCTAAATCTTTTTCCCTAAAAATACCTACTTTAGTTGATAGATATCTATAGTTCTTATAGCACCAAGCTGTATTTCATTAAATAAGGAAACCCAATACAAAAAAAAAAATACAATTGGATAAACCAACTGGGCTCAACACTAGCTACTGATGTCGATTTTTCTTTCTCCCTCTAAGTAAAGTTTTCAGTTTTTCATATTATTTATGTTTATTCAGTCATCAGAGTCGGAATACAATTCAACATCACATCCTTTCCATACTCCACGACAAAATAATACAAAACAAAACTATACCAGCTACTAATTCTGCCGCAAGGACATCATTTTCATTGTCAATGCGTGCATATACAATTGAGAGCCTCTAGCATCGCCTCCATCGTATTTTCCTACCCACCGGATATCATTGTTAGGGGACATAAAGAATTTACTGTTATGAGATTCAGCCCTTAGGGTCATTCCATTGTGCTGAATAGGTTCCGTTTTGGTCACACATTTCAATGCTGTCGGTCGACTGGAGCCAACTTTCTCCCCATATTACAGTTTCTATTCAAATGGTTTGAGGCGCTAGACAACGTTATTTTATTTTACACATATAGAACAAAAAAGCTTCCTGTAGGGTTCATTGGCCGGCCTAAAAGTCTAAAAACTATTTTTTGACCATTGAATGACTATATTGGTAGCTATATGCATTGGAACTTCATCAAATACTTTGTTATCAAGGATTAAGTTTTTGGCCACAAATGGTTAACATTTTCTAATTGTATTCAATCGTGGATAGAAGTTTTGATAAAAAGTAAAAACTTAGTTTTTGACTGACTAATTAAACTCTACTCCAAATTAAAACAAAAATTCAATTCAAGCCGAAAGTAAGCAAACAAAAAACAAAACAAAAACATTTGAGATTCTATTTCAACTTAATCAACCCAATTCGGTGTATGAATAGATGAAGATGCTGATTGATGAGAAATTGGAAAAACAAACTTAGAATGAAAAGTCCCAGCTCTACAACTTATGTATCTGTGAAATGTGATATGTACATGTAAATTTAACGAATTCACAATTTAACTTGAAAAAAAGAAAGAATTTAATTAACTTTTTCTATTGCTAGCATAGAAAAAGCTACTCGAATCTTTACAACACACTTGTCAAATATATACTCGATTATTGTAATTTTCACCTGCACTGATGCAAACACCAGTGGGGAATGAAAGATGTATTGCGTTTAACCTCTTAGGGAAACATTGAACCTAACACTCTTCATACAATCTGTGTGGATACGAACGACATGAGAAAAGTTCAGTGGAGTCGATCAGTGGTTTTGTTTTGAATTTTCTTAAGGGTGCGTGAAGTTAGACCCTTTTCTTCATTTGTAACTTTTGAAGATTATTTCAATTTCAAGTTTCGACCGGAAATAAATGATTCTTTGTATGATTTAAGAGGCTTCAATCTGTTCAGACGAGACAGAGTAGGTAGAATTGGGGGTGGAGTGGCTATTTATGTGCGAGGTGGGTTAGAGCCAGAATTTTTATGTGAATCTTTACCTAATGATGATGTTAATTTTTTATTTATTAAAATTTCTTGCAAGGACAACAAAATCGTATTAGGATGTGCATACAGACCTAATAGAAATGTTAATGCCACTTCATTATTGTCAAAGTTAGACGAGTTGACTATAGTGTGTCACCATATAATATATTAGGAGGGGATTTCAATAGAAATCTGCTTTTAGAATCTACACTCGCTGAAGACTTGAAAGCCCTCAGTATGCATCCAGTGAATACATCAAATCCAACACACTTTAACAATCAATCTATAGTACCCTGCTTGATGCATTTTTTGTAAGCCACCTAAATAAATTTCTTCACTTCGATCAATTATCTGCATCGTGCTTCTCATATCACGACCTGTTGCACATAACTTTTGAGTGTGAGCCTCTTGATTCTGTCAATAGCTACAGTTTTAGGGATTTCAAAAACATAAATTACAATCGACTGGAATACGATTTACAATCTATAGATTTCTCACAAGTTTCAAGAATGGTTTCTGTTGATGATCAGACTGAATTTAATCAGGATAATTTAAATTTCCTTTTTAATGTTCACGTTCCCATCAAAACAAAAATTATTAGGTATAAAGAACAACCATGGTTTTGCAACAACATAAAAATACTAATCAATCAACGCAATACAGCCTATAAGACATGGAAACGCTTTAGGATTGAAGTATTTTGAAAGGCTTATACCGACCTAAGAAATAAAGTTGTGTTTGAGATCAGGGAATCAAAGAAACGTTATTATTCTACACGACTAAATCCTTCTTTGGCTGGGCATAAGCTTTGGAAAAATCTTAAAGACATAGGTGTTGGTAAACATACAAATAACTCAAATAGTGGTATTAACTGTGATGAGTTGAATGAAAAGTTTATATCTCTCTCATCCTTTCCACAAAATGGTCGCTCTAACTCTTTAAATTTGGAAGCTAACAGCTTATCATCAAATGGTTTTAGTTTTTTCAACGTGAATGAAGAAGATGTTTTCAAGTTCTGCCTATCTATAAAATCTAATTCAGTTGGTTTCGATGATATCCATCCAGTATTTTTAAAGGCTACTCTTCCCTATACATTGAAATCCATTACCCATCTCTTCAATACCATCTTAACGACTGGAGTTTTTCCTGCGAATTGGAAACGAGCGAAGATTATTCCTATACCGAAAAATCATAACGAGTACCGTCCTATAGCTATTTTACCATTCTTATCAAAAGTTCTTGAAAAAATTCTGAATACGCAGATTAGAGACTACTTGGACCAGAATGATATGATATGCCCAAACCAATCTGGATTTCGTCCAGGTCATAGCTGCACAACAGCTCTTATAAATGTTATAGAAGAAATAAGGGAGAATGTGGATAAGAAGAATGTTACCTTCCTCACACTGTTAGACTTCTCGAAGGCATTTCATACTGTTGACCACCATATTTTATGCACTAAACTGTTGGAGAAATTTAAGAAATTAAAGCTTCATTACATTCACCACTGACCCACCTCAGTGTAAAAATTCCAAAAAAAAAAAGAAATCCTCAGTTTGTTTGTATGAATGTTCTTGCATCTACATGGAAAAAGATAGACAGAACGTAGTGATTCAACGTTATTTCCTCATCTCCAACATATCATGTTTTTGATGTGTAACTCAACCTAGCATTTCATAATTTATAATTTAATTTGAATAAGTGCGCGGCGACGGATATCCAGCACTCCTGCACCGGATCATCCTTCTGTTTGAAATTTATTTTATTTTTTTTTTACACGTGATGCTATTTAGCATTCCTTCGAAAGTCAAGGGATTAAAAGTGGTGCATCATTATAATACGACTACGACGAACATGCAACAATCGCAGAAGCATCTGGTTTATAATAATTCCCCGTGTGGTGTGGAATGCGCGTTCTGGTTCTGTGTTTAAACATTGTATCTTTTATAGAATACATCCTGTGCACATACATTTTTGCTGCACAGCTATTGCTGAACGTATCTTTATTATGATGTGCACCCGAAGTGGACTTAAATGGTACTTACATGTAATTACTTAAGATTCCATGGTAAATTGAGATTTTTGCTCGAGGGTTGTGTGTGTGTTGTGTGTCTGATGATGGCACAAGGATGTTGCATTGATGAACGAAATGAAAAAGGTGTGCAATGTGCATTTGTGTAGCATGGGATGCTGAATTTAATAAATGAATGCAAAACGAACTTTATAGTGATAGCGCAGTGTAATTATGACGAGGTTCACTAACCTCACTTTAAGTGAATCCAATGAAACATCCTTGTGCGGTTTGATACCACTATTCCACCATAAACCAACAACTTTACGTAGTCACATCCTTTTCAAAAATGTTAAGTGCTTCGCTTCTCACTTTCGCTGCAAGAGTTGGCGGATATAGGGAGTCAAGAGTGATGAAGTGAAAGCAACCTAAGAACAAAATTCTTCACCACTCTCTGGGTCTTATTGTTTTTTTTTTTCTCCCGACTTGGCTGTATAAAGTAAACTATGTCAACCAAAAATAGAATAATCGTTTCTACAGTATAAGGACAATTGGACTATATAAGTACTTTGGTGTTGTGCCAACATCAACAACACCAAGTACAATTTAGTAACCACGAAGAAGTGTTTTTTTTTTTCATCAAGGACTCAGATGGGGAATGAGAGAACTAAAACTTAGTTTTTCCTTTTAACACTCTTGAATATCCATTGTTACTGTTGAGGGTCGTCTTTTTATTTATTTTTTTCTTAAATGCAGACGAGGTGTTTTCTGGTTCCCTCTCTGGGTGGTAATAAGTGCAGGAAAAATACTTACGTTGAATCAACACTGCATTGAGGCTTGAGGTGATGATGAATAGCAGCTATGCTGGAATTCAAACTCAAGAGATTTGAGAAGCAAGGAAACAGCAGAAAAAGTCATTCTTAGGCAAACATAAATCAAGATCTACTGTTCCTGGGCTTATAACGCACTATTCAAAATATTGGTAAGTCATCCCGAATCCGGATGAATAATGTAGTTTGTATCTAATGTATAGGTAAAGGACTCTTCAATTCAATGGAAATTTGACCCAGTACTTGAAAGTAAAGTAGCCCGACGAATGAGACCCCAGAATTGTTTCCCCAGTCCTCAAGAAAGGATACCCTCTGAACTAATGAAGAATCAATCTTTTTAACATCCCCCAGAAGATCCTCTCTGGAGCATTGTGTGAGCGCCTGAAGCCATTCTTTAACAACCTGATAGGTCCATATTAGTGTGGCTTTAGATCAGGAAACTCCACCAGTGCAGCTGACCTTGGAAAAAAAGCAGAGTAACTTCAAATCCACAACTGCCACCTATATTTATCGATTTGAAGGCCGCGTATGACAGCATCTATAGAGGCAAGCTATGAATGATGATGTTGGACGCACGTTGCTCCATAAGGGTCAGAAGAAATTTCATCAATAAACTCGATGTCAAAAAGGGTCTAGACAAGGTGATGGTACTGTCATGTGACTTCTTTAACATCGTTCTGGAGAAGATTGTGGAAAACTCCCACCTTTACCCAAGAGGCTCAATCAGTGATGCATTTGTGAACAGTGAGATGGAAGTAAAGAAGATTGGTTTAGTGGACAATGAGGTCAAAACCAAGTATTTGCGGCCTTCGAAAAAGGACAATTAACACCGACACCCTGGGCAGAACTCCATTATAGACAGCAATAACTTTGAGGAAGTTAAGGACCAAAAAGTAAATTGACTTTGCACTAAAAAGTCAATTGAGTAGCAAAATTCGTTTGAAATACGTTTCTAAGGCTCAGGGAGAGCTAAATGGGAAAACTTTAGGATCCTATGAAAGAGAAATTCTTTGAGTGATTTTTGATTTACTGTGCATAACATGGAACTTGGAGGGGAAGATATAACCACGAACTGTACAGCGACACTAACCTGGCCAAACGTGTCAAGGTCCAGAGTCTTAGATGGCTGATCATGAAGACCGAATGGACCTAAACGTTCCGGCCCCGAAAGTCTTCGAATTCAATGCCGAGTGACGGCGCTGTAGAGGAAGACAGAGATCTAGGTGGCGCAGGTGGGAGAGGTGGGAAAGGACCTCTACTACTTAGCGTGCGAAACTGAAGAAAGACAGATAAGGACGCAGCTGGCTGGAGATCGAGAAGTATGTTTACTGAAGCCCTTTTCCGACCTGAACTATAACGCCAGTAAGAAAGATAGAGCAGCGGATCAAAAGCAGAATTTTTGGGAATGATTCATTCATCTATACCTACAAGCTAGGCGTTATTTTCCTATAAAACAGAAAACAATCTCATGAACAACTATCTTATTTTCAATTTTTATTTTAAGACAGAAAAATTGTTTTGAAAATTGTTTTTTGGAAACATAGTTTTTAACCATTTTTTAATTATTTTATATTTCTTTTTAAATTGTGTATGTTCACAATAAACTGTCATAAAACTCCCCAACAGTACTAAAGTTCTGGAATTGGCATATGGGTACGACCCAAAATTAAAAATTTCTTAAATTTTCTCTACCTTAAGTCATATTTTGGAAAAAAAAACAGTTATTGTTTTTATCATTGTGTCATCTTTTATTGAGGTGACAAAAGAAAGTTCATAAATGAAAACACACCAAGACTAACATTTAATCGAAAAAAAAAATCATCGCTACCACCCACCAATTAAGAATATTTTACACCTCCTAGGAAGTATTTTGAATTAAAACAAAGAATTTTAATTGCAACAACAATCACTAGTGCTTTCATTCTTTTTCCACAAACAATACTTACTCAAGATTACTTGTACTGTATATTTACCTACCTAACGAACGCACCCAGCAGCAAAATCCTTTGTTTCTTCGGAAAAGTGATTTCGCAGTATTTCTGCATATTATGCGGTAGCACACAACAAACTATTAAAAAAAAAATAATAATAATCCACCTCATGGAAGAAATGTAATGCTCACACGGAGTACTTTCGTAGTACCAACTGTAAACTCAAAGACAACACTTACAGCACCATCCGCAATGAAAAAAAAAAAAAAGAATCTACGTTCGTGTACCACAATAATCAAAGTGGAATCAACGAAGAGTATCAACAACAACAAAGCGCTCATCTCTGCGCTGCTAAAATGGGGTGGCAATATAATTATAATAGATATGCAACCAGTATCCGGGAATTGCAATTAAACTGTCATCGGTGTTTATTAATTTATGATTCGCATCTAACTCGAGTTCCTTTTATATGGCTCGATTATAATGAAACTGGCAAACGGAACGGAAGAAATAAACAATGGAATAAGATCAAAGGAATTACACAAACAGAACCAAAGTTAAGTGGATCCAGACTATATCTACCTACCCAGCCAGAGATATGTACATAGTAGGCGACCCAATTTGGATGAAATCCAAGTGAATGGAAAAAGATGATTTCATCCAGACATTTGTGGAATGAGGACATCAAGCTTGCAAATTGGAATAACTTTTACTGACAAAATTGTTTTGATATTTGGCCCTTGGCTTGAGTGTCGAGTTTTGCAATGAGGAGGGACAATCTCTATCAGATGAAAAGTATCTAATGGTTGCAGTAATGGACCCTACTATCACATGCTACAGGGTAGGGTTTATATCATTCACTGGCGTTAAATTTCCATCATCATCATCACACAAGCGAAAGTAAAGCCATTTTGCATTGAAAATATTTTCCATCCTTCTATTTATATTGTATAGGAGTACCTACATGTTATAGACATGGTTTTAAGTGTTCTAAAATGTATGAGGAAAAGTCTGTAGAAAATGAAACTACCATTAGGACACTTGGTTTTGAGGACGACCGCACCATCACCTTAATATAGACTATGAAACACCTTCCATTTTACATAATTTCAATGCACACATTTCATCCACCAAGCCCCATTGAGTGGTTAAGTAAGTTTTGTCCAATGTGATGCAGCAGAAAAAAATTGTTCTATATTATAGCATTATATAGGTGTGACTCCGCAGGGACTCTGGGAAATATGGGATGCAAAAAGAAAGGTGTGTGTGTTTGTTTGGGACGTTAGTTAGTGAAATGTGTTAACCTTTTCCTCAAAGGAGATTTCACTTTGCTGGTGCTGGCTGGCTGGCTCTCTTTCTGTTTCTTCCAAGTATAAATACTTGATTCGATGAACTCTGTTCAGGAGCGGATTTAAAATTTGTGGAAAAGTTAGGTAACCTCTTCCCCAGAGGAATATTTATACCAGACAGTTGATGTTTTAATAGCTTAAACAAGCGATTGACTGAAGATATCTGTGATTTACTATTCCATGTTTAACCGGGATATCACAGTTTCCGATTTATTAGAAAAATTTGTATCCCATGATAGAACTGTGTGATAACCTGAGATTATTTTTTTCTATAATAATCTCCTTTGTTTGTCCCTCTGTGACTTACCAAAGCAAATTGTATTTTGCCAGTGTTAATCTGAGATTTAAAAAAATGTCTGTCTACCAAAGAAGATACGATCCATTTTTGATTAGCCCAGAAATGTCATGATTTATCAGAGAAAACGCTAATTTCCTGGTTAAATCTGTGATTTACCGGAGAAATTTCTGATTAACAGAGAAATCTGTGTTGTACGGTGTTTAACTTTTTGTTAATCGGACAAATGTTTGGTGTACTGAAGAAATCTAAAATTTGAAGAGACTTAAGTCTGCTTGTTTACAGTGGCTTGGGTATGAAAGACTTAATCCACTGGCTTAAAAATTTTCCAGAAGAACTAATTTTAATCCTTAAGAGTGAAATAGAAGCTTCTTTAAATGAATATACATAGAAGTAAAGCTATTAGTTGAGATTTTAGAATAAATTAATAAGTTTGAATAATCACAGATTAAATAAGTGATTCACCGTAGATACCTGACCTGTGGTTAAACGAAAAAATTAGTGATTTAAACGAAAAATGGTTAGTTTAAAAAGGGAGAATACTTTCATTAATAAACAAAGCTAAGGTTAATCAGCATTAAGCTGTATTTTGCTGAATTTTATAGTAACCTGTGATTAACTGGATAATGCCTTGATTATCTAGATATATCTGTGGTTTAGCATTAAGGAATATGTTTCACCCGAAAATTTTATGATTTAGGTATCTATGAAATATGTCATATCAAATGTTAACCCGAGATTTATTGAAGATATTCATTTCTTATCAAACAATTAACAACAAATTTCTAATAAATACGGCCCTGAATGAGTTCTCGTGTAAACCATACGAGTGAATTATACAAGCAGACTTTGAAATGAAAGACAAAAAAAAAACGAACGATTCAGAGTAGGTATCCTGGGGCTTAAAGGCGAATGACACGTTTCGTGTTCGCTCTTCAAACTCATGTTTGTGCGTTGCTTTCACTTCCTACCCCACACTTAATAACAGCCATAGAGGTGACACCCGAACTCTATGCCACAGCGGAATGTGTCGTTGTCGTTGTCGATGACGACAACGATGTTGTTTCTAGCAATGGCACTATAATATGCTGACGGAGAGGATGGAATTTGCATAATGTATGTGTACAATGTACTTGTAACTACACAATTCACGTAGCTACCTTCAACAACGCGCACCTATTACAGGCATACATTTTAACTTTAAGTCCTTTGACATCCAACATCATCCAAAACATCACATCGCATTTAGTGTGTACGATGTGATGTTTAAATCCATCAAAATTCATTCCATCATAATTCTTTAAACAAAAACAAAAATCCATAAATTTCAGTGTGAAAGGACGATACTCCGTTTCCAATCAGAATTCCTAAATTATCAACAGTTTTGTTATAGCCCATTGTCCATATTGTTCGTTTTATTGATTGGAAAGAAGTTTTGAACTCCATTCTACTCCTTTTATACAATTTAAATTCCCTTAACAATGTGCTATAAGGAAATGTCCGCATTTATCCTTTTTGTACAGCTCGTTTGTAGAATTCCTCTCTCTCTGGCTCCTTTTCTATTGTATCTTTTAATGAGACTTTGAATCTGTAAAAATTCAATTTTCATCAATTTCAACCCTATAAGGACTCATAAGGACTTCCGATGCTACGAAACTCGTAAAGATACGTCATATTGTAGATGTACTAGTGTGTATCCTTTTCGTTCTTATTTTTATTCCTTGTGGAAAATTTCATCCTTTTTTCCATCATCAAGTGAATCTGAGTAATGGGTATCAATTTGATAAACGATTTGTTAGCACAAGGGCGTATTGAGTTTCCGGAATGTTTTTGATTTAATAAGGATTATCACCAGCACAAAATATAGGATTATACGAGTATGTACTTTATACCTATACTTTTATTATTTGAAGGTTTCAGAGTTTGTCCTTTTATTTGTTGAAGGAAAAACAGAAAAACTATTGGAAAGAGGTTAGTAGTTAGAAAGGATAACAACATCTGTTTGTTGTTAATTGCTCTACAAATAATGTTGAGGGTTACATCGAATGAAATGGTTGCAAAAATGGAGTTAATGAAAATAGTTTTCAGCATCTGCGAATGTTTCATTTTGTTTTGGACGGTTATGGGTGTGCAATAAAATATATAACAGGGTTGTTGTTTAGTTGAGGCTAGTAATGGATTTTATGTTTTGATTAAATAAAAAGATGGTAATGAAAATTTTGAATGGATTGGTTCTGTATTTCAAATAAGGAAAGATATTTGTTTTACTTGCGATCTGATGTACAGATTTTGATAAAATATATAAATACCTTCTGTGATTGAATGACTTAGTGTATTTGAATTTTCGACAAAATTTGTACATATTTTTTACGTATATTTCGAAAATTTTATTTTTTGGAAATATTTGTTTGAATGAACTTACTTACTTACTTACTCAGACCTTTTACGTCCGTGGGGTTCCCCTTGCGGGGCGTAATGCCTCCACTACTCCTACGCGCCATCGTGTTCGGTTTCTGGAGATGTACCTCAGCTCTCTCCAACTCTTCCCCAGTTGTGCTGATTCCTCTTCGACCGTTCTTCGCCAAGTACTTCTAGGTCGGCCCACTCCTCTGCCTTGCTGCGTGAGTGGGGTTCCATTGCATCGCTTGACCTGCAATGCACTCGTGGCCTTTTCGAAGCGTATGTCCAATCCACTGCCACTTACGTTTTCGTATTATCGAGTCAAAGAAGCATGGATTCTACATTAGAGCGGAACAATCGTAGCTTGGTCTTTACGCTTATAAAGTTGTCCTTCCATATTTTGAACAGCATTCCGAACGCAGCCTTTGCTTTCCTGATTCGGCTGGTTACATCTTGTTTGGTGCCGCCATCAGTAGAGACAATACTCCCAAGGTATTGAAAACTCTCTACCATCTCTATCGGTTGTCCAGAAATATCTATTTGGGTAGATGATTTTACCGTATTGATCTTAAGCCCGACGCTTTCATCTTCTCTCTCCACCCTTGTTGTTATTTGATGGAGATCCATGATCCTATGAGAGAGTAAGCATACGTAATCATCGTAGTCTAGATGTTTAAGGTGTGATAGCAGATTCCACTGAATTCCTCCATTTACATTCGACAAAGCTGCATGCAGTACATCACTAATTACACCAACAGGAACAGTATTGGTGATAGTATACAACCCTGTCTAACTCCACTTTGGATTTCAAACTCCTCTTACAACCTCGCTTTATGCAGAACGTGACATTTGGATCCTTCATATGTAGCCTTGAATATAGCAATCAATTTATCCGGGATGCCCCTCCTGCGC
Organism: Syrphus vitripennis; assembly: GCA_958431115.1. NCBI lineage: Eukaryota > Metazoa > Arthropoda > Insecta > Diptera > Syrphidae > Syrphus > Syrphus vitripennis. The sequence goes on along the minus strand of OY288108.1, from coordinate 141,391,264 downwards.
AAAGCAAGCCAAATAAATTCTCAATTGACACTGTCAAACGCCTTTTCGAAATCGATGAAGAGCAGGTGAAGTGGTGAAAGATATTCGACGCACTGTTCGATGAATGGACTTGAGAAGAGTTATTGATCAAAGTTGGTTGTGTTTCTGTTATATAACATTCCTATTATCTGGTTAAATGGCGATAGGTCAATTAGTGATTAGTTAGTTCATGATAAACTCCTCCCCCACAAAAAGTTATTTTATCAGGATTTACGCTTTGGAAAAATCAAAATGATATTTTTCTAAAAAAAATTGTTTTCATAGTTTTTTTTTAAACAAAAGTAAATTCGTTGATATTTTTTCATAACATTTCTAAAAAATTTTCTGTTTGAAACATTTTTTTTGCAAACAATTAATATTTTGGAATGTTTTTTTTTCGAAAATTTCTTTTTAAGATTTTTTTTCAACAATTTTATTTTTATTATTTTTCCCAATTTCTTTTTCGAGTGCTAAAAATATAAATTGCAAACATGCTAGCTATTTTCCTTCAGTTCAGATATATAACCGGAAAACTTTGAAAAATGGAAGTTCTAGAAGGCTAAAAAAACTCAAATATTTTAATTATTTAAGTATTACATAAAAATTTAAAATGAACAACTAAGTTTAATATATATACTCACAACCCTGATAAAATTATGAACTGATGAGCTGATACAGCCCATTTTTGTTTTTTTCAATTCCTATTTTTATGGTCGTACATTTTTTTTTATAGATATTTTTCAATTGAAAAAAAACTAAGCCAAATAAAATTCAGGCCATTATTTTTGAATTTGATGTGATCAGAGGCCGGATTGAAATTTGAATAGCGTTTTCATCTTTTTCTAAATGAATGCGAGTGATTTTACTTGGCATATTATAGACAGGCTTCATCCGGTGAAACAAAAGCTAAGGTTTTTAGCATTTGAGTATGAAGTGCAAATTCTTCACCGTTGGATTTTGAAATTTTGTATTTGAAATTCGGGATTTCAAGAAAAATTGTTCTGATAGTGAAAAAAAAGTTTTTATCGTTAAAAGAATTTTAGAATACAGAATTTAGAATACCAACAGAATTCTAAAATCTACAATTTTGAAATACAGAATTTCGTATATTTGGAGAATATATTGAAATACAATTTTGGAATTTTGTGAATTTCGTGATTTATATTTGAGATTAACAGAATTGTAGAATTTTCTAATACCAATTTTGGTACTTACAAAATTACGAACTCAACCCACATTAAACATAAAAACAAAACATTTAAAATACCCTATTTTCTTCGACTTCGATGTCTTTTCGTTTTTTCAACTTAGCGGAAAACACCAAGAAAATTTATCTTTTTTCAAAAAGATTTGCATTGTGCTGGCGTCTTTGTTTTTTCAGTACCCAGTTAAGTACAGAATCTCGTAGCCCCATTCAAATAGTAGTACAATATTGAAATGAACGTAAAGACATCTGTTTTCTATTTCTTCTTTGGTAAATTATTATATACCTGTATTATATTATTATAAATGGATTAAATTTAAGAAGGGGCTAAGAAATGGTATTAAACTAATGGAAATTTTGTATCTCAAAAATCTTCTTCTCGAACATTGCCCAGCTTGTTCTTTAAATCATACTTTTTTTCAAATAAATATGGAGTACTTATTTTTTTATCTCATCTCATGTCTTACAACATCATTAGACGTTTTGAATAAACAATAATTTAAAAAAAAAACATAATTTGTAAATGATGGGAAAGCAAAAAAAAAAAAAATTCAGTCTCATGCGGGACGGTTTCATCACCAATTTGTAATTGGCAACAAATTACAAGTGGATAAAATGAAATGTTTGATACATGCTTGATAAAAAAAAAAAACAACACACAAGAACCCTCTTTCTTGAAACAAATTGAAATCATATTTGTGAATAACCCGTATCCCTTTCGAAATGAGATTATTTAATATGAAACTTTGGGATCGGAATCGGGATCATCATCATAAGCAATGAACAAACAAAGATAAACTTGTTGAAGGATTGAATCGCTCAATTAGCATCCCTAGAAGCAAGTTTTGTTATAATTCCCGCAATTAAATGTAACAGTAATACAGTGTGTTACTTCTCCAGTACCTATATTCAGTACCCGCATCCGTGAATAGTAAATTATGAATTTCATGTTCAACTCCTTGTCTGCTGATTTTCTGTCATATCCATCACCCATATCATGTCATCTCGACATTAACTACCAGAAACATCAAATTCCAGCCATACAAACGTACACAAAAAAAAAAACAACAGTAAACACGCAATATTCGCATCAATAAATTAAAACTGCGTATAGATAGTATAGTTTCCAAGGTTAAGAACACCGCATTTTGTTCAACAGGGTGTACCTTAAATTATCATGGAATAGACCTAAAATTGAGTGACATTTACAACATTGACTTTGACCCAAGTGCAGGCCATTTTCCTGATAATTCAGAAAACCCCCTGTTGAAGTAAAGAACGACATTATTCGAAAACAAATTCTTCAATGACGTGACAGCTTTAATTAATCGAGAATAATTTCTTGAGAGAAGTCTTAATCGAGAGAAACGAGTTACATATTAACATGTGTCTACTGTTGCTGCTGTTGGCTGGGACTGAGACTGAGATACACTCCTTCTTATAAATTATATTGACTTCATAGTGCAGATTTATGGTCTGGCCCCAGGGAAGCCATCAATTTCTCTAACGATTGTTATGTCCTCTAATGAAGTTAGGCGGGACGTTAAAAATTAAAAATTCAACACTTTAATCGACGTCGACTATATAGTAGTATGAAACTACAAGAAGTCAAGATGTATAAATAAGTTACTTGTTTGGGATATTCGTCTGGGCGTTAGGTGATGGACGTGCTTCGAGTGATGGAAGACACTTATTTTTACATACAGGCGTTGTAGCTCCTTCTTAGAGGAATTTATTTTAAAAAAAACGACAAAGTCGGTGATGTCTGAGTATGTAAATTAGTTTGTTGAATTTTTGTTGGTGGAAAAGTTTTTTTAGGAAGACCTCACACAAAGTGCAAAAAGTTGTTGTTAACTGATTGATTGGAACTTTATTTGGAAAAAAAAGTTGACTTTAAAAAAAGAATGAATTAAATTCTAAAGAAAACAAAAATTTACATCCAAGAATTTTATCCTGTAAAATTAAATTTAGAGATAGATAGAGATATATCAGGAGTCTATTTCTTCTGATGGCAGAACCGTATTAGATATGAACAGAAATTCGGGATGCTGTCCAAAATTTTGGCGAATAGTGTAAATCCATGTGTTTGAAGACCAAACTAAAAAAGCAGAGCTCCCTATTTCTCGAGACCTCTCAATGAATGGATGCAGAAATGTAGTAAGGCATCTGCGGAAATACCAGCAAGTTCAGCCGCTTTGTTTTTCTTTAGCGATTAGAGCTTTGATTGCGATTGAAATTTCTTCTTTAAAACTTGGGGGCATAGTGCGTGTCCGCGAATTTTTGATATATAAACTTTCGTTCGTTTAGAAAATAATTATTTATAGATTATTAAAAAACTTTCAGAAAATTTGTTTTGCTGCAAACTGGGTTACTTTAATTTAACACCATTTATATACACAATTCAGAATCTAAGAGAATAAATCATTTAAACTCCAGCCTTCTCCTTGATCCATTGCCTGTAGCTTGTAACACGAGTGAAAGCTGCTGGCAAGCCTTTAGTGCAACCAGCTGATGAACCGAATGATGTAAGACCAACCAAGACCTTGTTGCTCTTGAGAACAAGTGGACCACCAGAGTCACCATTGCAAGTAGAAGTTCCACCAGGAGTGGATACACAGATGTTCGATCCCTTAATTGTTGATCCGTAGGTATTGGAACAGGCCGAATTGGTGATAACATTCATGGTAGCTCCCTGGAGAGTGCTGGCAACTCCACTTGCTGTAAATACAACAAAAACAATATGTGTTTTGAACGTTCATTACATTGCTCCAAGCATGATAGACTTACAATCACTTGTCTTTCCCCATCCAGTTGCAATGACAGAGTTGCCATTGTATGTTGAATATGAGCTGGAAATAGCTGGCAGAGCAACTGGTCTGATGGTGTTCGAATAGCTAACAGCATCGATTTGGATCAAGGCAATGTCATTGATCAAAGTGTATCTATTCCAACCGGAATGAACAATGGTACGCTTGGCAGCCCTACGAGTTCCTCCTTGCCTTTGTGCACTACCCAAGAAAACGCTAATACTTCCAGCTCCAATTCTGAAAAAAATTTGTTCACAATTGAGTTTTATTTGTATATACTCGTATTATTACCCGTCAACACAATGAGCAGCAGTTAGAACATAAGTTGGCGAAATCAATGAGCCACCGCACCAACCTCCATTCACATTTAGACCAACTTGGTATGGATAATCATTAATGCTGACTGGTTTGCCATTGGTGATACGCGCCTCTGGGTAGAATTCAGGAATTGAGGGTTCCATGTCAACGAATGTTTCATCGGACGATTGGCCAAAGGCACAAACCAATGTGGCTACAGCCAAGAACAGAACGAAAAGGACTTTCATGGTTAAAACTTATATGGTTGTTTCCGAAACACCTATACTGATTTTATGATCAATTTGGAAAATTATTATCGGCTTTTATAGAAAAACTTTCTTTCCAATCGTGCACAGTACTTCAGTACTTACCATTGTTTATAAACAATCAATATTTGATAAAGATTTACAGTAAATCCATTTCACTGCAATAAAGATTTCGTTTGAATTGTAGCGATTTAGTTTAATATGCCTGCGCCAAACGATATAATACATATCTTTTGTTGTTATGTCAAATGGTTTTTCATGTATATGAATTAAAGTCTTTAAATATCAGTAAAGTCGTTGATAACGCACAGACAATTTCAACTTCAAATTTGATTCTACAAAATGCAAAAACCCAGACAAGACACTAGAAGATTAAAATTTTTACACGAGTCTTATTCAATCTTAACCAAATTTTTGTAGAACACATTGTGAAAAAAAAAATATGAGAGAATTAATTTCATAACATAAGAAGAAATATTAAAAAAGTAATACATACTTAATTAACCCTTCCCGAGATGGTGGTTACTCTACAAGGGGCTGTTAGTGGATTGAAATATGTATTTTTTTATTTTTTCGATATAGTCAAAATTATGTTTGTTATTTTCAAAAATGAATTTCGGCTTTTATTCAATATAGTGGCAAAGAATTTAAAAACAATTTACCTTCTCAATATACATATTAAAAAGATTTTGCCTAGAAAATAAAAAAGTTGAATATTTTTAAGTAAATTTTTTTCAAAAAAAGACTCCACCCTGCAGTTCCGCCGGCCGGCTTACCGAGACGATACCCAGACCTAACATAGTCCCACGGGATCGATACTGAGACGGGAATGACATTTTCGATTTCAAGGTGCAGTGTGATCAGCCTGTTTTTAGAAAACTTAGGAACCGATTCTTTCCGACTGCATCATCTCATTTTCGAATCCAGCCTATTAAAGCTACTGCCTCTAAATATTTATTCCAGATGTAAATAAACTCAATAGTTCACTTTGACCTTAATTCAAGTTAGACATTTTCGAAGAAAATTTCTGTGCCAAAGCCCTGATTTTCTATTCTATAGAAAATTTTCTAACAATTTCTAAATATGTATGTAATAGTGCGTTTTGAACACGCCAATTTCGTTGAAAATTTACAAAATTTAATCCTAATTTTAAATTCAAATTTCCAAATAAGGTAATTTAAACCAAATTCGCACAAAATTATATCGGAAATAAGGTGAACGCATTCTGCCAAACAAAAATTTGTATTCGATTGAGAACAGCCTCATAAATCTGAAATTTCTCAATGCGACAGAGAGAGAAAACAACAATTAACTGTCAAAAAAGTTACCTCATTATGTACGTCATTTCGGGTCTAATGAGAACGTACTCTAAGATACGTCTTAAAATAAGAAGGTCAAATAAGAATCTACGTAATCAATACACGTATACGTATGCTACCAATTTCGCATGTTACTTTTTGTTTGTCATAGAATCAAATTTGAAGTTGAAATTGTCTGTGCGTTATCAACGACTTCACTGATATTACCAAGCCCCAAAGACTTTAATTCGCCACCTCTATCTGTATTATTCACTTCAAAAATATGAATGGGAAATCCATTTAACATTGCAACTCGTCATTGTGTGGCGTACCGGTTAATAACACTAAATCACTACAACTCGAAATCTTTATTGCAGCAAAATGGATTTACTGTAAATCTTTATCAAATATTGATTGTTTATAAACAATCGTGAGTACTCAAGTACTGTGCACGATTGGAAAGAAAGTTTTTCTATAAAAGCCGATGATAATTTTCCAAATCGATCATAAAATCAGTATAGGTGTTTCGGAAACAACTATATCAGTATCAGTTTAAACTATGAAAGTCCTTTTCGTTCTGTTCTTGGCTGTAGCCACCCTGGTTTGTGCCTTCGGCCAATCGTCCGATGAAACATTCGCTGACATGGAACCCTCAATTCCTGAATTCTACCCAGAGGCGCGTATCACCAATGGCAAACCAGTCAGCATTAATGATTATCCATACCAAGTTGGTCTAAATGTGAATGGAGGTTGGTGCGGTGGCTCATTGATTTCGCCAACTTATGTTCTAACTGCTGCTCATTGTGTTGACGGGTAATAATACGAGTATATACAAATGAAACTCAATTGTGAACAAATTTTTTTCAGAATTGGAGCTGGAAGTATTAGCGTTTTCTTGGGTAGTGCACAAAGGCAAGGAGGAACTCGTAGGGCTGCCAAGCGTACCATTGTTCATTCCGGTTGGAATAGATACACTTTGATCAATGACATTGCCTTGATCCAAATCGATGCTGTCAGCTATTCGAATACCATCAGACCAGTTGCTCTGCCAGCTATTTCCAGCTCATATTCAACATACAATGGCAACTCTGTCATTGCAACTGGATGGGGAAAGACAAGTGATTGTAAGTGTATCATGGTCCAAAATGTAATGAACATTCAAAACACATATTGTTTTTGTTGTATTTACAGCAAGTGGAGTTGCCAGCACTCTCCAGGGAGCTACCATGAATGTTATCACCAATTCGGCATGTTCCAATACCTACGGATCAACAATTAAGGGATCGAACATCTGTGTATCTACTCCTGGTGGAACTTCTACTTGCAATGGTGACTCTGGTGGTCCACTTGTTCTCAAGAGCAACAAGGTCTTGGTTGGTCTTACATCATTCGGTTCATCAGCTGGTTGCACTAAGGGCTTGCCAGCAGCTTTCACTCGTGTTACAAGCTACAGGCAATGGATCAAGGAGAAGGCTGGAGTTTAAATGATTTAGTCTCTAAGATTCTGAATTGTGTATATAAATGGTGTTAAATTAATATAACTCAGTTTGAAGCAAAACATTGAATAGTTTTTTTTGCCATCATTTGCTTGATAGTCTGTAAATAGTTATCATCCGATCCGATCGATTTTCCGATCCATGAAGGATACATGTTTGAGAATCCTTTTAGAAAGGATAGGGGCCTGTACCGGAAATTTTTTTCACTTCTCCAATCGACTCCAAGGAAACATTATGTAAGTAGTTTGCTTAAAATTGGTCCGTAGAATTGATAATAGTTTTCTAGTGCAATGATGGTTTGACATTCATTTTTCGCGGACAAACTTGATATATGATTATAATGGTCAGTGTCAACGTTTGCTCCTCAAAATATGCAGAAAGTATACGCCCCTCCGTTCCTTCTAATACCTTTACATGAAAGGATTGGTGTACTAAATTCAAACCCTTCTTTTTTCCTCTATGACTTAAAAATGTGATTCAAATTTTGACGAGTAAAAAAAAAACATTAAAAGCTCTATTGAATTCTAACCTTTTTGCAATTCATATAAATGATACATTTTTCTACTTGGTAACCCACATAAGCCTTGACTTCATTCTTTAAAAAAAATCAAAAATCTCAGACAAAAAAAGGCATTCAAAACCATTTACCTATACTATTAACCCACTGAAAGAGATTATAATGGCTGTCAACAGGAATATGTCAGTAAGGCATCAGCAAGGATTTCTTAAAGATCTTTTTTCTTTCTTTCTTCCACAATGATTTATGACTTCTTCTTTGTGGGATGAAAATATAAAAAGCCAATCTATAAAACAATTTCTGTACATATGTATAAATCTACTATCACTTTTTTCAATATAGAATTCTTCAAAGTCATATTTCCACTTGCTGAGTCCTTCAGACAGGATAGCGCCATCAAAAGACAGACATACATGAATTATAAACGCACAACTGTTCATCGGATATCCTGTGTGAGTGACTGTATAGTATGTGCTGATGATGATGAACGAAACGAACTCATCCCCCATCCGACTGCTCACTGCTGAATATTCTGGTGTCCTGTTATAAGTCTGAGTTTGCATAAATTTCAGAAGAATGTATGTATGCATATCGGAAATCCTTCGCTGTTATAATTTCATTGAGAGAATATTTCAAATTGAGAGCGGGGATATGATTTCGTTATACACATTTCACATGTGAAAATTTGAATTAAGTGTATGCCAAGTATAAGAGACTGGGTGGTTGGGTGAAAAAAATCAAGAGGATGGGGGCTAATGGAAATTTCCTTTGTTCTCTTCGAATACATAAAAAGATCAAAAAAGAAATGTAATTGAATTAAAAAATTATATTCATGAAAATATGGAAAGTAAGAGACATCTGATATCAGATGAATGAAAGACGAAGCCTTTTTATGAATGGTAGATAATGGTGTGGAAAAGCAACAAGTTTAATATTGTTATAAGTGCTGGTTTTCACAGGTTTTCAGCATTCTTATTGATAATTTTCGATTACTATGTTATCTTAAAACAAATCTCAGTACCTTAAAACTCAAATATAAAGTCAGCTATATATACAATTTGGCCAACCATTACGAACTACCTCTGTATACAAAATTTCATAATTCTGCAGTCCATTCTGGGATTTACACGTTACTGTGAACAAACTGGCCCTTGGGGGCCTTAAATAATCGTATTTTCAAGGAAAAAATCCATTAAGATCTTCAAAACTGTCGGCTTTGAATCCGTTCTTGGATTGGAAAGGCCTAATCACTCTACTCTCGAGTGGTATTTCGAAATCATTTCAGTGTATTTTATCGATTTTGAATCGGTGTAGTGTCGATGAAATACACTTAAATTGTTTCGACACAGTGAATTAGTCACACCACACGAGAGTAGTGTAGTTCAGCTTTAAGTTTTAAGTGGTAGAAGTAGATAAAAGGTCGATTTTGGATTAACGAATCCATGAGTAATGTAAGTAGTGTCATTTAATCGATATTTTGAAGCAAATAATCCACAATTGGAGCCCCATGAGAAAAAAATAAGAATTTTTCATACAAACTATCGATAAATATATGTTTGTAAATATTGCCGGTAAAACAACTTTCTCCGTGCTGCTAAAGTGTTATTGATATGTGGTGAAAAATAATCTAAATTTTAAAAAAAGAATCTAACCTTTGAAGTATTATGGTAGCCATAGACATTTTTAATCTGTTAATTAACGACTATTTTAAATTTAAATAATCGATAGATACTCCTCATCAACGACTATTTTAAATTTAAATAATCGATTGATACTCCTCATCGAAAAAAACCATTATTTGAGTTGTAAAATTTGAGGAAACTATTTATAATCGTCGGTTAGCTTTTATAGTCGAAGACAATCGAACGATTTTTTTACGACGCGACCATAGTTGCGATATCATATGCTATTCATTTAGTCTTCATAAACTCTCGATATCAACCAATCTTGCGAAAGTGAGTTAATAGCTAGCTACAGAAATTAAAATGGAAGCGCACTATATGGCAGATTTCTCCATTTGAATGTTGGGATGGTTCTACATTTAATCATATAAACAGCTAAATTTTTGTCATTTCGGATTCTTTAATCAATGATAAATTTAAGTAGTGCTAAATATTTGATACTTTAAGGCATGGAAATGCCAAATATGTTAAGAAAGTTCTCCAATAAAAAAGCTATCTCCATTGAAGTGTGGTGAATAGCTGTTAAAGACGCCTTAAGGGATAAATCGATAAATGTAATCGAACATTTTAAGTAAGGAATGCATACATAGATAATAATTTAAAAATCAAACAATATCAATTTTGATATCTTTATAAATGATTATTTGAAGTTTTGAATAATCGATATATTCAAACAAAACCCAAGCATCCAAGTACGTAATCGAAATTGTAAGTAAATAGTCCATAGTAAAAAAAAACCACGCAATGACAGACACAAACTAAAACATATGTAATTTCCATACAAACTATCGATAATTTGTATGTAAATATCATCGGAAAAGTAACTTTCTTCGTGGTGCACGTATTATCAATTATCAATATAAAACGTTTTTATTTTGAATTCGTTAATCAATAATTATTTTAAGTTTTGAATAATCGAAATTTCTTATCAAAATAGAAATTGCTAAAATGTGTATTCAGATTTTTTTATTTTTATTTTAATATCTCGGGTTGGTTTATAATAGTCTTTACTTCTGAATGCTATCATATCCCAAACTCTTATGACGTGGGAAGTAAAATTTCTGCAACTGAAAGAACAAAAAGACTCAATTCCATTTTGTTGAAATAAATTTCCTGGAATTCAAACCATCTAGTCAAAAGACAAAAACTATAAGCAAACCCAAATGTGTAATACATTTTTAATGTGTCCATAATAATTCATGCAGAAGAGCTTGATGCTTGCTCTTTTGTAATGAATAGTGAAATAAAGCTAAAGTAAGTTTTTTAAGAATTGTAAAACAAAAAAGATACAAAACCCTTAAAAAATTGTTAACATAGTTTTAGCTTGTTCACATCTGTGTAAAATAATTTGAGTTGAAAGGTATATTCACTTCGCTTGACTACTCTTGTTTTTTATTGTTATGGTAGATAAGTTAGTTGTTGGGCAATGTGATAATTTGATCACGTGTTGAAATGCGATGTAATGTGTGCTCCCATAATTTTATTTATAATTTTTGCATCATTACAACAGTGATAAACCAGATTGTTTTCCTGGGAAAAGCAGAGCAAAGTGCCTTTCTATCTTCTTCAGTCGTTTGGGAGAATATAACCCTATAAAAGTAAATTACTACCTATGTAATTTAATCCAAAGGGTATAAATAGTTAATGATGATATGATTTATCATGCAAGGGGAAACGAGCTCGTACAAAACCAGAATTTACTTGTGACATAATAATTTTATAATTTGAGAAGGTGATTTAGGTTAATATGATGATGGAAACTACGGACAGTGAAGCACACTTATGACTTGGTTTGTTCATCTGAGAAATAGTCCCAGTGGCAACTTTAAGTCCTATAAATGATGTTTTCACCTGCATCGTGCCTTATAGGGAAATTATTGACTATTGTCCAGAACTTGGCTAGTGTCAGTAGCTCAACAATCAGTCATGAAGTGCTTGTTTTACCTCCCTGTGGCGTGGTCCCTGTGTGAGTAATTGCATATTCCTTTATACGTTTAAAGGCTTAAATGATAAGTGTTAATGGTTTAGCTTTATAGGATAGAGTTTGAAATTTTGGCCGCTATCCAAACCAGCACTACACCTCGAATAAGGAACACGTAGAGAAAGAGTTCATATTGGGCATCTTAAGAGTAAGTGAAGTGAGATGGTTGGGCTCATGCAAGTTTACGTTTCCAACTCGTAACACTGTATTCTAGAAAGGCAGTTAGTTGGGCTGCTGGGTCTAGAGTATGGATGCTGCTCTCTCTTTAGGTAACAGACTCCTGAAAACAAGATTCCACAGTAGAATACGTGGGTCGCGCCACCATCATCACATGATAGTTCACAACCTACAGATATCATAATGATAGTTGCAGACTTGAAATCAAAGGACGGCAATGACAACGATGGGCTCAGGCATGTTATGAGGCAAAATGGTATTGGCAGCCACAATGATGCTAAACGCCTTGATATAGGAGGGACCATGTTTCAACACAAAATGTGTCACAGAGTCAGTTGGTTTCTGACGGACAGACAAACAACCATTTTGACCACTTGGTGAATTAGAAGCATTCTTCAGGACGTCCGAAACAGAAAAAGTGTAGACTTAGGAACGGCCTGGGACCAACATCTGATGTTACCGGTTACCGTAAGATTATATGCAGATTACAAGCGGACCGACCTAGAATCATTTGGTGAAGAATTGTCAAAGAAAGTTGAAGAGACGTAAAATACATAGAAGTAGTGATTCCCCGCAAGGAGAAACTCACTGACAATAGATCCTAGGACCTAACTTACTAACTGAATTATCTAGTTGGAGAGCGTGTTAACGAACAGATAAGAGTCCTTAAATTTCAAAAACCAATCCTTGTACGGGTACACAACATTAAGTTGAAGTTTTTCTTTTGGGGACCAATTGACTTCTGGCCGTGGTTCCTCTGAGTACTTAGCTATTCCAAAAGTATTCCAAAGAAACTGATCGTCACTTCAATATGTCAAATTCGAGCTTAGAAGGTATAACGAGAAAGTATAGGTATGAACTTGAAAGTTTTCAAATTCCCGAGGAAAATTGGTCTACGATAACCCTGAGTAAGTGCATAGAATAAAAAGAGTCTACACAAAATAAATGTATACTTATTTATTTTATTTTAAACTGAAATGAAAACCAACAAATATTTGTCATCAGCAATTAATTCAACTAAATTAAAAAAAAAAATCAAATAAAAATAAAACACACAGGCTCCATTCTCAGTGCTAAACTATACACTTCTTTCGATATCTGAATTAGTAATGACACCGATTCTTCCAACACTAAACCGGAAACCAGAACTATACCTTCCAGGTACAGACATTGCTAATTTAATTGCTTTACAAAATACATATCTTAGAATCAAATATAGTTTTTATTTATTGAAATAATACCTTTCTCCACAAATTCAAAACACTCATTTCTAGTCATTCCGGGCCGATAATACTTTCTTAAGAATTCGATAATATAAATTCCACCATGTCCTCCAATACAAATGCCTTGATGAAAATATAAAGCACCCAATGGAGTCGAGTATACTGGCCGTTCGTTATTTTTGTCCCATCCATCGGGAAATATAATACCCAACTTAAGCTTAAAGGAATTGAAGTCTGAAGCAGGTTTAATATCTTCACCTAGTACTTCACATGTTTCGTTTCTAAAAAAATGAAACATTTCAATAAGGAATAGTACAAAAACTAAATTCGATAAACTTACCGTCGACAACGTGCCTTATAATTAAGAATTTCTTGAAAAGTATCACTTGGACAGCGGCAATAGCAGTAGATCTTGTCGGTTATGTTGATAACCTTTTCGGTGAATCTATTGGCTACATACACACCAATTTTGTTAGAAGAATCGCTGTTGTAGGCTCCAATCACAACTCCACCATCGAATTCCACGCCCAAAATTGTAGTCTATAAATGCTGCTAGTAATTTTCGACTGAAGAATGAAATATTAAACTTACTTTTGATCTATCATTTTTTATTTGGCCATTCATTGTTGTTTATTTACATATGTACCTAATTATGTAAATAATGTGATAATTAATTCAATAAAAACGAAAATTATAAATTTATTAGATTTGACTTACATTTTTTTTAATGAAAATTCCAAAGAATTTTAATTTCAATGATTTAAAAGTGATTTAAATTTTTGATTGGTGTGAAATAAAAAAGTCTAGGTTCTAAGCAAAACCTTCTTCCAAATTGTTTTAGCCAATAGCTAGGCATAAAAGGCTGCAAGTAAGTATGATAGAATTAAAGAATTACGACAACACATGGTAAAAGACTCAGGAAAATCTTATCTAGTTTTTGGATGAGGACCAGCCGACCAGTTCAATAAGTGGAATTAGCGCGTTTCTGCGGTTTTGAACGACGCTTTCGCCAGTAAAGTGAACTGCCCGAATATACTCCCCAGTTGGGAAGAAATCCGCAATCAAAGCTCTGAAGAACAGCAAAGCGGTTTGACTTGACAGTATGCCCCAGAGCTCACCACAGCTCACCCAGAGCATCAGTACCAAGGGAGCTTCTGCAGCCACTGGTGGCCAGCATTAGGTCCCCATAATGTTGCAAACAGAGCCATTTTACAAGAGCTAGACAATACTAGAATCGACCCACAATACTGTAGCACTCGATTGATTCTATGCTCCAGACGCGACTTGTAACTTCAGAAATGGGTGAAAGCTAGCTAAAAGTAATGACTCGTCACCACTACTTTGGACGAAATAAGTTCTCATATTTCCAAATAATACAGAATGTTTTATTATCATTAATTTTCAACCGAAGTCATTCAGACCAGATTATAATGTTATGACTGATCATCTTAGCAAAGCATTTACCAGAACTCAAAACAGAATTCTAGATGACTTCTTCGACTCTACGAACTAACTCCATAATGAACTAACTCCCATTAGTCAAAGTGAACTAACTCCCACGGAATTTTTTTTGGGTCTTAGTACATAAACTTAGAAGTTGAATCACTTGAGACTCAGTTCATTATGAAAAAAATCCCAATCCAGATTCTTTAAATGCTGGGACTTAGTTTTTCTCCATTTCGGGACTTACGATAATTTGGTATTGGTAGTTAGTTCGAAAAATAATGTGTCTTTGTTTATAATGAACTAAAAACCCAGTTCTATTGGGAGTTAGTTCGTAATGCCGACTTCTTCAATACATAAATCGTAAATAACAAAAACAATAAATTTTTATAAAAAAATTGACAGAGGATTCTTATAATTTATATTTAAAGAGAATAGAAAAAAAATAATTACAAAGAAAACTATAGAACAAACAAAGAAATACAACACAACAAAAATCGCAAATTTTGATCACTCAATGAGGTGCTCCATAGCCTGTATTTGGAGTCGGTGGCAGCACCGCCGGCAGTTGTACACCAGGTTGTGGTGCTCCATATTCACCAGATGGAGGTGGTGATATACTATTTGGATATGGACCAGCAGTTTCTTCCTTCTAAAACAATAAATAAATATCTACCTTGATTTCTATAAAATAAAAGAAAAACAATAATATCTTACCTGAGTCTTATAACGAATGAAGTAGACCTCTGGTTTACTGGGTTGAGTTGGAGCTGGCGTTGGGATCACAAGGTCAGGTGTATCTTCAGGCTTCTTCACCAGCACATACACCAAAGTTTTTTCTTCGTTCTGTTGAATTTGTGGAATGATTGGAACTCTTGGGGCAGGTGGTGATGGTGCCTTGATAAAAACAATCTTGTAGTGTTTTTGCGGTGGTGGAACCACAATTTGTTTTCTGCAACAAAATATTTAAAAAAAAAAATAACAAAAGACAATAGATGTAATAATATCGGGTACCAAAAGTCGGAAGCTAGTAATAAATCTCTTTTTGTTGATACACTTCTTGTGTACGATACGACTTGTTGGTAGGTACCTACTACATAATAAATGTGTATTACCGCTGCAAAACAAAACCCTATAATTATGGCACTTAGATAATTTTAGTCACACTTCGGTGATTCGTGTCGCTTCTTCAGTGTTGTTTTTTTTTTTGTACTGTACCTACTTTGGTTTAGCTTGACTTTGTTTGACTTTCGTGAAGTGAACGAAACGAGACCGCCTGCAGATATTAGTGGTTTAGATACTTTTACTTTCTAAGGCACGAGGCGGCAATTTTGCTAGAGATGTTATTAGTACATGCGATATAATATAAAACTTCCTGATACACTTACTATTTAGATACATTCGACACTTTGAATTGGTCATGTTTGTTTTTTTTTTTTTTTTTGCTACGTACTAAAGCTGCATCCAATTTGAATATATTTTCCCCAGTGGAACTTTAAACTCTTCCGTATAGAAAGGTGATCTACGAAAGCCTGCATGATGGTAAAATTCCATGCAGCAATTACTTCAATAGCAGATATACAAAGAATCTATTCAAAGCTCAAAGAGAGAAGGGTCATTTGGATGTGACTTTTTTCTGATTTGGAGAGTCTTCAATGGTGATACTGATGGTGGGTGAAGATGACGATCATATCTCGGTAGTTTCTATTTAGAGTGAAAGATCGATTCCTTTGAGTCGAAATTTTGACGTTTTGACATTTTTTAACTAACCGTCATAACTGTAACTCTTAACTGCCAGCTTGAGAGCGTTTGTGTCGTTTTTTTATTTAAAGGGAAATCCCTCAGACTTTTCCTAAAACAAATAAATGCTCGATGCATTTTTTCTGTAGAAAGACACTTGTCAGTTTCATTTCAAATTAAAAGGACACTTCTTCATAAATTACCGACAGACTTTTGAATAAAGTTTTTGCAACAATTCATGTAAAAATGTATTCCTAGTCATTTAACAATGGCTGCCGGCACCTAGATTTATTAAAATCATTTTTTGAAACAAATAAGTATTTTAAATACTTAAAATTTTGAATTAAAATAAATTAAGAAACTTCGTATGAACAATACAAAATAATTTTTGAAAAATCGGAGATTATTATACAGATATTCTTATTTTTCTATATATTAGTAGGAAGTCCACCAAAAATAATATTACAAATAAGGAGCTTACAAAAAGGGTTTTATGCATTTTTGAAAAATAATTTTTATTGAACTTTCATATTTTGAATGCTCATAGTGAGCATTGAAAATGTGGATTTACAGAATATTCTATCAAATAATTGAAACATATACATACAGGGGACATTGTTTTTTGTTCTAAAAATACTGAGGAAATTTCAAAGTTAAAAAAAAACGCTCTATCGATTTTTAATTATTTTTCATAAAGCAAATGATTTTAAAGGATTAGATCAGTCTGGAATTATTCATGTGTTTTGTTAAGACTCCAAAACTTTTTAATTATTCTGAAAATTTTCCAAAATATTAAAATCTCAAATTGCAATAGCTCCATCTATGTATATTTTTTAGTGCCTACGACTGTCATGTCATACCGGTGGTCTGGGTTTGATTCCCAGTCTCGTCCATTACAAAACAGACATCCGGTCGGTTTGGCATAAAATTATAAGTCCTCTATTCCTTTCCACAGGAATAGTAGAAAATTTCAAGTCACCTTGTTCTTCATGGACTGTAGCATCACTAAATGTATTTATTTATTTATAAACTTGTGCTCAATATGCCGCTCTATATTGAATCCTAGTGACGACAAACAGTTTTTCAATTAACACGAATAGAATATAGACTGAAGCATCACCTATAATTAGTTTATCTCTTCAAACCCAAGAAGAGTTAATTGAAGAAATCAAAAAATATTTCACTTATTTATGAAATTATTCAACTACCACCAGTAGTCTACTGTAAATGCTCTCTGTTCAACGCATATCAATGACTTCGAATGCGTTTTGTAGACATATTTAATTTGACCATAAATCCAGTTTCAGCAAAAAAAAAAAAAAAAAAACAACAACAACAACAAGATTATAAAAGCCATAAGATATTTGCAATATTTTTCGCAATAACAGTATCTCAATTTAATTTTATGAAGCAACAATAAGATCGTTGCATCTGCTTATATCTTTCGTTTTGAGGACAAGGTTGTTTCCTTTCGCTATAATAATGTCTGTCTGAATGAAACTTACTTAAAAATACTATAGTCATTAAATGCACACGCACAATTTGTTAAGTCATTCATAATACTTGCTAATGGAACATCTTGTTAGCAAATTACTATAAGCCAACTGGCGACTATGTAGCACTTTTGAAAGTGATTTATGGAGGTATTTAGACAAATGCATCCAAAATGCAAACTAAGAATTTTATAATATTAACTCAATGTGAGTTATTGTATGATTGGTTCATTTTTTGAATAATTGATTATGAAAATGAAGAAAATCTGGGTTAGATGGAAAATGACTGTGAAAAAATTCAAATTGTAGGACGAATATTCAAAATTTCAAGAAACTTCATCAGATGGTTTTTTTCAGACAGTTGATGGGTTAAATTGTCAAAAATATTATTTTGAACAGTTTTTGAAATTTTTTATTGACTGTTGTCTATGAATTTTTTTTGAACAATTAAAACATTATCATGTTTGTATTAATTTTGTACTTTGTTTCTAATTTTTTGATTATGTCTCCAAGCACTAACTCTGCTTGTACGTCATTTTAAACAAATCCTAATTTATTTTGATTAAATAATTAAATATTAAAATATTTTAAATTTAGATTTTAATTTTTCATTCAAAAAAATATACTTTTTTTTATTAAAAAATTACAAATCATTTTATATAATTGAGATTTTGTATCCCACATCCGTCTAACAGTTTATGGAAAAAAATCAATAAAATTTATTTCTATGTAAGGTAGCAACGGTTATGGTTTCTTGAAAAATTTTTGTTCACCAAAAATATTCACGTTTTCTTTTTCGTGCTGTCATGCTTAATTTTTTTTTAAACCAAAATCTATAGTCTTAAATTAAAAATTGTGTTGGTTTAGTTTAAAAACACATAAAACCATAATATGACGATAAACTAGTAGTTCACTCGGGCGATACGGACATAATCTTCAAATCGAAATTCACAGATCCAAAATATCCATGCTTTTCAGAAACCACAGACTTTATTCAAATGTGTAGGAAAATAAGAACATAGTTAAAAAAGAATATTCAAACAAATATGTAATATAAACCGGCTTTTGAATTTTGCATTTTTGTACACAAGAGTAAAACACTTTTCACTTTCGAAAAAAGTATTTGTTCATTTTTTATTGACATTTTTTGAAGTAAGTAAGTATTGGTCAAAATAAAATTATAAATAAAATTATAAATAAAAATGCCCCAAAAAAAATTGTCAAATAAAGAATTAGTCAGAAAAATAATTTCTCGAAGAATAAATTGTGAAAAAATGCCGACAACAAAATATTTAAAAAACAAAACTGTAATAAAAATTTAGTAAAATAAGTTTCTCAAAAATTATTCGTAGGTAAAAAATGTCCTTTCAAAAAAAAAAAAATTGTCGGAATAACCAAGTGGAAATTGAACCGCCTATCGAGGGAACTAATTACAAATTTTAGAAAACACAGTTGAGACTCAAAACCCGAAAACGATACTCAGTGAAAAGATACTCGATACTACGAAACTCGTGAAAAGATAATATTTATGATCTAATGAGTGAGAATTTTTTGAGCTATGTGTCTCTTAAGCTTCTGAATGACTTACATTTCATTTAAAGGAGCAAATGCGATATTTTGAAATATCGTATGTTCTTGGATATAATTTTCAAGT
Source organism: Syrphus vitripennis (assembly GCA_958431115.1). Classification (NCBI taxonomy): domain Eukaryota; kingdom Metazoa; phylum Arthropoda; class Insecta; order Diptera; family Syrphidae; genus Syrphus; species Syrphus vitripennis. The sequence continues at coordinate 141,371,968 of OY288108.1, read as the reverse complement.
TTTTTTGAGGACTATTCGAACTTAATTGTAGTCCATCTGTTCAAGTTTAGCTATATGACAAGCGGCATTTGGTAACCAAACATGACAAGCGTAAAGGATCAGAAAGTGTGCTTAACTCGGTCAATCCAAACAAGAATTGAATTCAAAGCTTGCCATCATAGCTCGGACGTAATAACGATATACCATTAAACAGCTTTGTTGTAGAAACTTATAATATTAGTCTTATTGAAATTGAAAGTAAAAAATAAAGTGTTAAGATCACATGTCAACTCCTCACAATCACGAAAATCTACAAAGTTTTCAACATTGTTCAATCAACTACATTAATGAAATAAATGTAAAGGCCCTAAATGTCTACCCTAAGGTATTCCAGAATTGAGGTTAAAAACTTAAGAAGGTTGACCTTTGGTACAGAATATGACCTATTACAAGTTATGCAGTTAAGATGCACGTTAACTCGAATTTTTCAAGTTTTGATAGCAATATTCGAAAGCCCTACTAAATTCGATGAAAACACAATTTACTTGAATTCTTTTTTTTTGAAGGAATCAATAAGATCTTTCTACTAATACTGCATTTTTACAATTTTTCTTTCAACATCAAGAAGTTTGTTTCACTAGAAATCGAAGTTCTCTCTTTTTAAAACTTTAGTTTTTGCATTGTAAAACTTTTATGATTTGGAAAGACAGTAATTGGTTTTGAAACATAGCAACTTGTAGATATTAGAAAAATGAAACATTATTCATTTAATGGGATTAAAAGTGATTTTGAAAATAATAAAACACTGTCAATTATTCCATTTTACTTTATTAACTTCTAAATACTACCTCCATTTCAATATTTTTTTTTTTCAAATAGATACAAAAATGTTGCATCATTTACCTAATTTATTCATTACAAATAAGCAATCGTGTAAATTAGCACTGCAGACCTACTTCACTTCACTTATTAAGGAAGTGATTCGAAATTTGCACTTGCACCATCATTGAAATATTTTTAAAATTAATGTATTATTTACTTTGTGCACATCTTCAGCACACTGCTTAACAGGTGATGATATTATGGCTTGTGGTTGAAAAAAAACCCAACCAAGTTTGAAAATACTTTCACGCTCATTTGATTCCGAACACCAATGTGCACCGGCTAGCACCTATTTTCCTATAGTATAGTTGATATAGTCTTTAAGTACAATGAGAGGCAAACTTAAAGTGTATGCAAAAAAAAAGAAAATTGCACTAACTAACAACTCTATTACTAAACCACTCGAAAATTGCGATTACCAAAACTTTTCACACGACTAACTTTAACAATTTTCTTTCTATATCAACACATCAGTGCGGATAATTGAAATTTCTTTTTTTTTTTTTTTTTGAACACACTTTCAGTTTCGACATAAATTGTTACAAAATTAATTTTTATCGGAAGCCACTCTCCAATCGGAAGCTTTGATATCCAACTGACGTATGTACACGAAATGTATAGAATTGAAACTTGGAACTCACCTTGACTCTTGATACTCGGGCTCTGGTGGTGGCACATGAACATAAACATGCTTATGAATCACAGGTGGCTGCGCAGGAGGTCCATATTGTGGGGCAGGACCATTGCTATAGCTGCCACCACCTGATGGAGGTGGTGCTGCGTAGGAGCTCTGTGATCCTCCAAATTGATTTCCAGCTGGTGGTTCTGGCATGCCATGTACCATTCCAATGACCATGGCTCCGAAAAGGACCTGCTGATGGATTTAATTTTTGATTTTGATTTTGATTTCGATTTTTTTTTTTTGTAAATTTTATAATCCTTTTTTAAATAACAGCGTGTTATAATTTTTAAAAAATATTTTATATCACACGTACCACTGAGTATCGTTTCATTTTGATAAAATAAGTTTTATGTGCTGGGGTTTTTTTTTGTTTCACCAGAGCGTGCTGGTAATTCACTGTTGAGCGCGGAACTTCTTTCTGTACGGTTGAACACTTTGGCAGTTTCTTTTATAGCCAGTACCAGTGTTCGATGGTGGCGACGACGGTGACGGTGACGGCGGCAGACGGTTCACAATAATGCTCCCATAGACCAATGCACATGGGGTACCATCAACCATCAACCATCAACCATCATCATCATCTTCATCATGAAGATCGTTGTTGTCGTCGTCTTCTTCGTCAAGTTTACCACGGCTTGGCTGTAACAAGAGCAAACCGAATCACCTTCAACTATATACCTACACTACCGTTATGGCCATCATCATCATCTTTAATCTTCACCAAATGTATGGATGATGTACGCAATGTATACGTCATTGTTTCTTACAGGTGCTGGCTGTGAAACAGCTGCAGCTTCACAGACAACTGCTATCATGTTTGTATGATACAGTTTCGCTTTTAACGCGGGGGGAACCGTTTTTCGTCCCTGTATCGATCTTGCCGAGACTTCTTGAGGGGCTTCTTTTTGATGATGTTTTTATTTTTCGGTTGGACATCATTTTGGGCCCTGGAGATGTACCATTGATTTGGTCTCTCTGATATAACTGGGCCGATACAAGAACGAGATGGATGGATGGATGGATCTTGGATTATGCTGTAATGATCTTGTTATATTGCTAAACGCAGTGGCGCTGGCGTAGCTAGGTATATAGGAGGACATTTTTTTTTGCTCTTAGCTGAATATGATTATTGATGGTAAAAGTAAAATGTGTACAAAGCTACCAAATGTCTTTTGGAGTTTTTTTGTTTTCTTCTGCGACTTATTCATGTGTGAGAAATTCACGAACAGGAAACTAGTAGCAGCAGCCACTTCATTTTTCGTGTATAATAGCGAGCGAGATACACTTGAATATTATGAATTGCAGATTGAGATGGATTTATGAAAGTCTTTTTTTTTCTCTACATTTATGATATGATGAAGATGATGATGATGATGATTATTGAAAAAAATTATTCTTATGATTGAGTCTAATTGACACGTGAGATGACTTTAATTTCGTGATCGAACTTCGGGGTTCTGGTATAATGTGATATCATCTGCCTCGATGGGATATTACTTAATAGAGAAAGGAAGTGTGAATATAAATTTTTTTTTTTAAATTATCTGATGATGATGATTTGTTTCAAATTTACTTGAATCGTGATAGGAACTATTTGTTCAATGAATTATTATAACCCTGAGGGTGTACAGGTATATGAATTATTATTGGCATTTTTGAAAGATGAATTTCAAGGAAGAAAAGGAAATAACATTTTCTATACATCCCAATGTTAAATTTATTCTCTCGAGGGCAGGGGGTAAATTCAACTCATCAGTTAAATTTATTATTTTATGCTTTAGTTTCTCTTAAGATCAAAGCTTGGTACTTCAATTTTTTTTTAATAAAGTTCTTTGAATGCAAAGTTCTTGAAAAATTGTTTTTCGAATTCAAAGTTTTATTCAAATTGATTTTTTTGTTAAATTCAGTCTTTAATTCATCGTTTTATGACGCTTTAGATATTTGCTTATATTTTTAAAAGTATAAGGCCCATCTTGTGTTTAGTGTTTGGTATACAATTTTGGAAAAAAATCAGTATGAAGTTTTTTTTTCAAAATTTGTACTTTGAAAATAAAGTTAAAAGCTATGGAAATAAAATACTTAAGTTACCAAAAGCAATAAGCTGTAGAGTTTTGGCCTTAAAAGCACATGACATATTGTAAGCGTTGACATTGTTTTTTCAATATTTATTTTTCCATTTTAAGTATTTTTTTACCACCTAAACGAGGAAAGAAAAGAACCCCTTCCCTTTTTAACTATGTATTTTTTTTATTGTGGATTTATGTTGTTTATCGTTGTTTATCAAAAGCAACTATTAGGTTGTGTTTAGAATTTGTATATGAAATTTTTAAAGTGTTTTTAGAAAAAGTTTTAAGCATATAAAAACCACATTTCTAAAAACAAAAAATAAAATTGTTTTTAAAATATTGAATTGAAAAAAGTTTTAGATTTCTTTTTTTTCAAAAATTACTTTTTTATGAAATTTTTCGTGTGAAATATTATCTCAATTTAAACTTAAAGGACAGTTTAATAAATTAAAATCATTAACTAGCTAATAAAACAACCAAAAATCAAAAAATATTTTTTCTGCCGTTCTGTTTTTTTTTCTGTTTTATTCAATTCTTAAATAACCTAGGAACAATAACTTTACTTTTAATTAACAATCGCGTGTTAAATTTCCTAAGCCTAAGGAACAAAACCTCAATTTTAGTCTGAGCCTGGTTGACAAGGAATTCGGAAATGAATTATGGCCACGACAAGTGTGAAACCCTGTCGAAACGTAGGGTAATAAAATCAAATTTAAAGTCCGTTAAATTTTTCGTAATTACAACATCTCAGAACGACGAAAGTTTCAAATCTAAAATCATTTCTAAATTTATTTTTTTTGTAATTTTTTTTTTCTAAAAACAAAGTTGTGAAAAAAATAATTATTAATATTTTGCCAAAACCAAAAAAAAATGCTCAAGAACGTTTAATGTGTTTAAAAAAAAAATATTAAGAAAAAAAATTCCCCGCAAAAATCGTTGAGAACAATTCGACAAGAAATGTTATTGAAAGAAAAAATCAAGTTCGAAGGTTTTTCAACGAACTACTGATTCAATGAAAAACGACTCAGTGATGTTTGTTTTTATCGCACTAAAAATTGTTATCCGTTACACTTTACGAGTAGATTAAGAAATGTCAAGAATTGTACGTTAATTCTCCCAAAAAATATACTTTTATAATATTTCACTTAAGAACTCAAATCCACACAAATGAAAAAACAAAACACCACATTACACTCGCATCATGTTTTCACTCCATTCTCGTTCAAAAACAACAAAACTCATATCAATTCCATCGGTTTTTTTTTTTTGCTTCTTCCAAAAACATCTCTAATGGCCCATTCAAAACTTGTATATAAACCAAAACAATATCATTCAAAATGTTAATGTTATTTTTAGATGATTGGGGGGTTCTTCAAAAACTCCGCATCAGGACAAAAATATTTTCGTTTATGGATAATAATAAATTCATTTCTTCCATTAGCATAATACAATAGAGAGCAACAAAAACTTTTTAAGAGCATTCATTCAACGTTCTTCCTGATGTTGTCACATTGACTTTCAAAGCATTTCATATAAATATGTAGTATTGATACTTAAAGGGGGCGATAAATACACATTATCCCCAGCTCCAAATAGCTTCCAACTATTTACATATACATACGAATATATTATATTGAGAATTTATTGTTTCATTTTATTTACATATACAAGTAAAATAGGAACAAGTTTATATCAATATTATTATCAATTTCACATTTTTTTTTTGTTAATTTTTTTTTTAGCTTTTGTTAGCAAAACATCAATATAATATAATTGAACCAGCACAGAGAGAACTTAATGGATACAGTGGACATTATACATCTATACTATCGATCAGGGTATGGTTATTTAAAAATACCGGCCGAACTTTGATCTTCCGGATCCGCTCAAGATTTTGTCGTCACTCAAATCCAACGATGAGCCGCCACCTTGCTTTCCCCAAGACCTGAGAGGGCTGCCAATTTGTTGTTGCAGACGATCTGCAGCGGTGTCTTGACGTTCCTCGTTGCTTGATTCAAGAATCTAAAAAAAAGAAGTGAAAAACAAAATAATTTAAATAACGGTAAATGTTCCATTATAATAAATTGGTTCAGTAATTTGTCGACTATGAAGAAAGAAGCACAAAAAAAATAACCAATCTAGATACCTATTTAAAACAATGTTGGCTCATTTGAGATACAAAAGGTGTTGAATAATTTTTTCTTTGGAGCAATTAGTTTTGGTGATATGGGGATGGGGAACTGTCTACCTTGACAAAGTCGCAAAATAAGCCATAAAATACAATTACAGGCAATTTTTGTGCTGCACTGTTACAAAACATTTTTATACTTTTATGGGTTCCTACTATACATATACCTCCTCCATGTTTGCTTGGAGACAAAGTTGCTGATGATGGGAATTATGGATATTTACTTGCGGAACAAGCTGTTTGTTTTGTTTCTTGGGTGTTGCACGCAGGTTTTTTTTTTCAATTTCTCTCAATTTTTACTTTAAATCACAATCCGAATCGAGATAATTAACCAAAGCGAATGGACCAAAAATAAAGTATAATGGAACAGAAAACCCTTTCGTTTTTTTTTTTTATTGAACCTAATAACAGAAAATTAAATAACAAGCAATCAGTTTGGGTATTACGAAATAAGAAGAAAGCTTTATTTTTGTGTGGTGGCGATGGCGATGGCGGTTGGTTAGTAAGGTATCGTGCTACTTGGTTAATTCTTAGGTAATTTCAAATAGTAGTTTTCCACAGATGGGGGAGACTTAAGTTATAATAATACCACCAATTAAATCTGTCTCGTAATGTACCGGAATTGTATTAAATGGATGACAAATAAACTTAAACGAAGAATGTTATGGGAATAGGTGCATACCCACGCTAAGTGAGTTATTAAGTGCCTTGAGACTGAGCCAGTAAGATGAGTTTTAATATAAAATGTTTAATTTGTCACTTTTAAGGATTGTTGTACTTACTATGCCAAAGATGACTGACTTGAAGGCACTTGTGAACAATTTTTCTTACGGAATTCCTACCTTTCCCGATATGGGTTCTTGAATTATCGATGAAGGGACCTTGGAGCAGTAAATATTCTGTACGCGGGCGACTGCTCAATTCCAACAGAGCCAAAGCTCTTCAAATCCAGAAACCTGACCATAACTTCAAAACTGCTGCTGTACAGGGCCATGCTCCTGCCAGTACTCACGTATGGATCCGAGACTTGGGTGCTTAGCAAAAGACATTCCGACCTCTTAGCCGCGTTCGAGAGAAAAGTCTTAAGGAGAATTGTTGGCCCCATATGTGAGAGAGGACGATTTGAGAGACGACACAATCATGAATTGTACGCAATCTACCTTGAAGCAGACATAGTGACAAAAATTAAGCTCGGTAGACTCCGGTGGGGAGGGCACCTAGCTCGCATGAGCGAATAGGAACCGGCTCGGAAAGTCCTTTGTGGTACATTCTATGGTAGACGCCAGCGTGGTAGACCATGCTTGCGCTGGAGAGATGGCGTAGACTAGGACGCCCGAAGCCTTGTGGTGCGCAACTAGATGACGTCGGCTCGAGACCGGGATAGGTAGAGAGACTTGTTGAAGGCGGCCAGGACCGGACCCCGGTTGTCGAGCCGATGATGATGAAATATTCTAGCGGAACTGGATTGTCAGTTTAAATTTACAAGTTGCAGTGAAAAATTACCTAAATTTTTTAAAAAGGCAAAAATTCTTGGGAAAAAACCTGTTCAGCATAGCCCTGATTGCGTTCCTACAGACATACAGTTAAAGCTTAGTGATGAAATTATAATTTCAAAGCATTATTATGTTAAACAGAAAATTTGGTGTAACATAAGATTAGGTAATTCAATAAAAACAATCGGAGGTAGATTGAATGTATATGTACCTTCAGATTTTTCAACATCTATTTTAGGGAATCTCTTCACCAAGTTCTTAGACTCTATGAGAAATTCTAAAAAACGAAAGCATAAACAAATCCGTTTACACATAATGGTGGAACCATTGTGGACAGTTTTCCATCCGTCCTATTCTGACTATATGACTTTTTCCCGAGTGGTTGGAAAACAGCATTGGCCCAGCCCGTCAATAAACAAAGCGAATCTTGTTCCTTTAACTATCGTTTATCGATTTTCAGCTCAAGAAATGATAAGAAAATACCAAAAAGAGTGTTAAACTTTCAAATACAGATTGTCCGAACAACAACAATTAGTTCATCCGACTTTAAATGAGTGTTTATTTCTTTCACATTAATCAAATAAATTCTCAGAAATCTGCTTCTGCTACGGTCAAATTGGCAGACGTTTTTAATTCCTTAAAATGAAAATAGGAGTTGGCATTGAGTCATCTGCAAAATATAAGATTGCACGACCTTCAAAGATTGCTTCAACTTAAGGCTCTCTCAATGCGGCTTGTTACATAAATTGCCGTGGTCATTCATCAACAACTTAATAGGCATTTATATAATATTTTGACCCTAAGATAACAAAATCTATAATCAACTAAACTGCAAGGCTATAATCTTGCAGAAAAATCCAATTCACAGATTTCAAGTTCGCGTATGACAGAATCACTCGATATTTTTTTATAGAGAGTGTGCAAGAAATGTTCAACTAAAAACAAAAGTAACCCAAATATTTCTTCGATGCCATCGTAATTTAAAGATGTTATTAGTTAATTGCATAAAATTTATTTCAAGTGGGCCAAAACAACACTATATGATTATCTTTTAATACCCCCTGGTCTTAGCACCAGTAAAACAATACATATAATATAATTTGGTAACACTTTAAATATAGACCCTGGAGGCTTATAATTGACCACTGCTACTGAAGTGGCAAGAAGTGTGAATAAGACTTTAAGCATCACACTCAAGTGGCAATTGGGGAATATAAAGCAACTTTCGAAAGGAAGGCAAACATGCTATCATTGATGAACTTTCAGAACTTATAGGATACAGGTCAAAATGACCCTGAAAATCTGGGGGTACTCTCTTTCTACTTAATGCTTCATCAGAAAGTAAAAAGAATTAAGATTGTGAAGAAAAAAATCGAACACTATACCGAGCTGTGAAAGGCACACATAATTTTTTGCCCGTTTCTTTTTTTTTTGTATAAAATAAAAAAAATGTTTACATAATAAATTTTAACACCCGCTTGGTATGGCATGGTTAGGTTATGTGTGTCTTTCGCTGTTTTTATTTAAGATAATTAACTGCTGCTGGTTGCCCACAGGTAACACATCACCACACATTGATCCTTAGTTAAGCGCTACTACTTCTCACCTTGGATAAGAAAATAAAACAACAAACCAAAAAAAAAAAAAAAAAATTATAGGAAATGCTCCACACTCCCAAGTTGAACAAGATTCAGATACAAAAGAAAAAATCAAAAAACAACCTTTCACTATTAGGTATTGTTTAAGACGAAAAGTAAAAGAAAACAAGAGAAGCAAACTACTTAGTGCATCAAGTACTCTCTGGCGGGGGCATCATCATCATCTCAACTGTCTTTTTGAGTTTAAGTAACCGAATATGATGAATGTTTAAGTTGGTGGCCACCACCATCATCATCATCAGTTGAGACCAACCAACTTCTTCTTCTTCTTCTTCTTCTTCAACATCATCATCATCATCTTCTTCTATAGCTCCAGCTGCAATATTGTAGTGAAAAATGATGGTCAGCAATCAAGTCCACTTTAATGCACAATTGCATTTAATTTTTTTTTTCTTTTCATCTTCTTCTTATTTACTTTACTCTTTCTCACTCACTCTTCGCATCCGAACGAAGATGATATAATTTTGTGAAGATTGTATCATGTACCCCTCTATCTCAATCCACCATCCAAAGACCATGCGAAGATGACTCTTTAGGGGATAATTTAAAGTTTTATTTTGCTTTGGCTTTGGCTTCAATCCAGGTCAGTGTAATTGTATACGTGGCTAATACCCGGTAAACAATCTTAAAAGTTTTGACAGGAAGGAATTGGTTCGTTATTGAAAAAAATAAAATTGATAATAATAAAGAAAAATCTTGTGTTTTATTTTCATCGTTTCGCAAGAAACTTTTAATATAAATTAATTAAGATAGTGCAGTGCAGTGCAGTGCAGTGGATTGAAGGTGGACATAAATTGATTTAGCAAAGAGCTTTTGAAAGTTTAATGGTTTTTAAAATGACATTGGGTACATAAATAATGCATTAATATCAGAGTTGTGCGTCTTTCGAGTTTATGGAAATATTTATGAAAATTGATTCAGCTTTAAAAGTTTTTAATAGTATGCACTTATTTGATATAATATAGGGAAAGTCTTCTGCGTTTGTGACCTCGGAGTTAGGAAAACTTAGAGCAGTTATTTGTTTAAAAGCTTTTTTATAAAGAGGAATCTATGAAGTTCTATTATTGAAATTAGATTTCAGTATTATCGGTGAGATGATTTAAAGCATTGTTAATTACTGCATTTTCAAATCAGTCCTGTTTGTGACAAAGTGCTAGAAGAATAATTTGAAAATATCCAAGGAATATTCATGGGAGTGCGGCATTTTCAATTTTTCAATGATTTTGCTGCTATTTGGTCAGTTTTTATAATGAATTAAAACTGAAAGGATAAAAACACTGAAAACTTGCATTTTTCTTTGGTATTTCAAGAAATCTAAGAAATCAGTGAGTGGATTTTCTTGAAATGTGGTGTAAACTAGGTTTTGTGCCGTAAATCCACATGTTTTTTTTTGTCTTTCATTTACACTTTTTTGGCTAATTTTGATATTCAGATTTCTCGCAAACGCGACTGAAACGATTTTTGAAAAAAAGCAATACATTTGAATAGATATTGGCTCACTTTTAATCCGAAAAAAAACTCTAAAATGTGGAAAGTACCGTTACCTCTAATAGGATCTTTTTTTGTTTTCGATTTTCTCAAAAACGGTTCATCTGTAATAAAAATTCTTATGCAAACGCATATAAAATGCATAAAGAGTATTCAATACTTTTTGAAAAAAAAAATTATTTTTTTAAAAATTAAATATGTATTTCAAAAACGGCTCGAAAAATATTTTTGAAATTTAGTACAAAATGTTTTCTTATTATTATGAATACTTTGAACAAAAACTAATTTTGTCTTCCGAAACAACAGTACACCAATGTTAAAAAACTTTTTTCAAAAATGTCAAATTTCTCGTAAATAATATCAAAAAAATTTTTGAGCGTATTAGTATTAATAGGTACAGCCTATTTAAAAACAAGAATTCAAGACATTAATAGCTGTACCTCATATTTTTGAAAATAACGGTACTTCTCAAACAAATGTCAATATAAGCTCGTTCCGAGTAAAAACAATGCTCTATGGCAAGTATAGCTTTCTGAACATTTTCACAGTATCAACTAATTGGAATTGCTTACAAACGAACAGAAAAGATTTTATCAATATCGGTAATACCGTTTTTGAAATAAAAATGTTTTGTTTTAACGGTAATATCGTAGATACTTTCTATTGTATGCCCAAAAATGCATCTAGGAGTCCTTATTCCAAAGTTTGTCTAGGTTCGTGGCTTTGGCTGTAAGTTGTGATTCAGATTCACAGACCATAGTTATTAACATTCTGTAGAAATGAGCTTTGAAGTTTTAAAATTATAAATTTATTTGTAATTATGGAATTAGGAAAATTGCCTTTTTTTCTCGTAGTATTCGGAGGCTTCATTTTTGGTCATTTAGATTTGTAAACAAAAATTAATAAAAAAAGTACGTATACATCCAAGTGCACATTGCACAGCCGTTTCATTTGTATGATAGGGAGGCCGTCATACTTAAAACCGATTTGTCGATTTTGTTGAAACTTTCAGGAATGACAAAAAATGGCAATGAGAAAGGTTCACGGTAAATTTCCGCCTACTAACAATGTACCAATCTTCAAAATGGACTAATACTTTGTGTATAAATGTGTATTTTGACAGTTTCATAGACAAAACTTTTTTCGCAGCACAAACGAAGATTTTTTTCCCCATCTGATTTATGTATTAAATTATATTGAAACTTTTTATGTTTTTGAAGGTTAATATACAAAAAAAATTATTTCTTTCAATAATAGTTTTAAGAAACGACTTTTATCACTAGATGCAATTTAATTTTATGTTCCATTTTAAACAAAATCAATCTTAATAGTTGTCTATCTGCCTATAACTAAAATCAAACTTATAAGTAGTCACTTAAATCAAATCCTTAAATTTTGAATCCTCTGAGACACACTTCCCTGCAAGCAAAGCAAGAATGTCACAGATTATAACATCGTGCTCCAATTTTATTAAGTTTTTTTTTATTACTCCTTGAAAAGACTTAGTATGCCTTGAAATGAAATGTTATTCCAACGTCGTCATTTTATGCGCCCTTAAGTCTAAAAAAAAGTAATATCTACTCATTTCCAATATACCTACATACTTCTTATCTTCAGCTGAAATTGAGATTTGTGCTTTAGAATGCAAAGTATATAAAATCAGCAATAAGCTCAATCTGTGACACATCACGTATGCCTTTCAAAAAGGTCATTTTAAATCAGAGTCTTAACGAAACGACAGAAAAGAAAAAGATTTTTATCGTTTCGTTCAATCCAATAAATTATCAACTATAAATCCCGGTTGTGTCTTCTTCTCTAAGGATTCAATAAATAAAATCTTAAAAATTTCGCCTACATTAACATAACTTAAAAAAAAAACAGTCACGTCCTTGCAGTATTAGAATAAACTCTCAACTTTTCAACCACCCCTATATTATACTGACCTATAAAATGGAGGACCTCAATTTACTTACATACTTAATTTTTTTTTCTTCTTTGGAATGGCGCCCGCCACTCCCTAATCTAATAAAAAAAAAAAACCTTTTGACTCTTAGGGACTACGAGTATTCCCATTTGGCACCCTATTATAAAGGAATTTTAAGGACATCACATTCAAATTAAATAAACTCACCTGTAGCATTAGCTCCCTTAACTTATCCAATTCATCGCCATGTGCCCTTGTTGGTAAATACCGACTTTCACATTGTACTGTCAAATAAAGGACAACAAAGAGGGCAACCAAACTGAATTTCATCATTGAGGAGGACATGTTCTTTGTTTGTGGTGTTTTTTTTTTTGTTATGGCTTGTTGAGTGTTTTTTTTTTTGGACGTTAAGTTAGGTTTGACGGATGTGGAGTTTCCTTTTTTTCTGGTGAACGTCTCTGGGGGGCGGAATGTGAATTTATTGGGTACGCTCTGAAAATACAAAGAAATAAATCAGTTTAGAGGATAATTTTATAGCTTTTTAAGGATGAGCTAATATTCTTGATGTATCTATAACAAAAATCTTAAGATACGTATTAAGCATTTTGAAAATTGCTAAATCAAGTTATTTTGATTAGATCAATAAATTGCGAGAATTAATGTTATTTTAAAAAAATGTGATTTTTGGCGTCTTTTTGGCACTTAGAGCCAAAAAGGCTTTTGAGTGGTTTATAATATTTTTTTACTACTACTCATAAAATTGTGTCATTGCTTTTTTTAAAAATATTTTTATTCTTTTAAATGAGACAATACAAGTCCAAAAGTGACTTTTATTAAGACAAATTTTAATGAAAGGTTTTATAATGGATTTCGATCCCTGTTGAAAACAAAATTATATCACAATTAGACTACCATTACTTTTTAAAGGCAGCTTTAAATCACAAAATATTTTGGGCCATTTGTAATATACCGGGAAGAAGAATAATTTTTTGTTATCGAGGAATCAATTTCAAGAAATAACTTTGAAAAACCTCTAGTGGAGCTTGCTTTAGTTCTTCTTTTGCTTGCGTTCAGTTGGTCCAAAGAGTTACTCTTTGCGCATAATTAATGATTACAATTTTTTGTCTTCGTTTGCACAACTTTCAACAAGAATTGTACAACAAAGGTTTTTCAATTAAAGCCACTTCAAATAATCGACTGAAGTAAGTCTGGAAATTAGATGAAAAATCATTTCAACAAATATTTGTGTTCGTACCTAGAAGTCCTTTTTTTTTAATTTTTTTTACAAACGATTGCATTATTTTTCCAAATTACAGACAAATTTTGGAAAAATGTTTTTGTCCCAAAAAATTGGGAGTACCTACATTAAAACTTTTTTTCCATTTTCAGCATTTTTGAAAGTTATAGTTGGTGAGCATGCGAATTCATGTTTCAAAATTTTGAATAATTAATTAAAAATAAAAGAAATGAATATTTTAAAAAAGTTTATACGTGCAATCGCCTATTTTTTTTGAAATATTCAGAGAAATTTAAAAGAAAATGTATACCTATCAAAAAAGTTGCGACGTGTACAAACATTTTTTTTGCCTAATAGGCAAACGATGTTCAATCGAATCCATTCAATTTTTTTATGTGACTTTAATTCGAAAACCATGAGTTTAGGAATATTTTTGAAAGTTGAACAAACGTATGCAAATGATGTGCATACTATTGCAAATATCAGTTTTGCCTAATTCGAATGTAGGTGGGCCAACTATGCACACAAGCTCTTTTGTCAGTGTAAAAATTATTTTAAAATAAAGTCTACATCATTATTGTATTACATTAAATGTCCATTTTGGTTCACACATTTAGTTTCTAGTTGCCAGGAACGAATGTAATGTTTGCCATTGCAAAAAGTCATGTTCTTTAAATTCCTTATTTTTCTTTCACCTCCTTCATTTCCATTCGACTAAAATAACAGAATTTAAACTTATTGAAATGCAATCAAAATATGATAAATTATCTGAATGTAAAAATGGCACCCTACACTACTAATTCCCTCCGAACAAAATTGCTCAATTTCAAAATCAGTCTCAACGAATATTTGTTCTGCCACTCCGAAGTCTTCAACTTGTTGAACTGAAACTGTGTATTTTTGTTTGATGGGAAAATAGCATTAAAAAATCTTCACTAAAGAAATAAACTTAAATTTTGACCAACGTAACACAAAAATAGAAAGTTGTAAATAAAAAAATGTTGACTTAAATAAAGTTTTCAAAATTCAACTTTAATTTCAAATGTTAAGAAGGCAAACATTGAAACACAAATATCTCTTCTTGATGAAATATCAGGATTTAGGTCAAAGGCATTTATTATGCCAAAAAAAACTGATAACGCCTCAAGCAGAATCCCTTTTAACAACGTGTTGGTCCATAAGGCGCCAACTTTATAGCAGACAATTTTCCACCAAAAAAAAACTGTTAGATAATAAATTGTATTTTTCCAAATGAGAAATTCCTCTTCTTCTTTAATCTCTGTAATGTTTTGAACAATCACTTGTTTTGTCAAGTAGATATTTTTTTTTTCTGAAATTTAATTTCAAATCTGAATTCACTGGCTTTTAAGATTTATCCATCCCTCTTATGTCACATAATGCACGCATTTCTTCTCCATTAAACCATCACCATCCATATACACATATAACTAACTCCAAACTTGACTCCATTAAACTCAAGTGTTTCATACCAAAATTATTTATGTACTTGAAAAATTTGTTGTTATCTTCTTCTTGTTATTCCACATAATTGCACACACTTTACACGCATTAAAATATTGAGGTTGGTGCCTTTCGTTTTCTCATCATGTTGTGTATCTGACAGATAACAGATACCACAACAACAAATTATTATTTAACAAGTAAGAAAGAAAAAAACGAATTAACCAATCTCTGTCGTTGCATTAAATTAATTGAAATACTCAGCTCATTGAGATGCGCTACTTCGTTTTAGCCAATGTTTTTTTTTTCTGTGTTGTAACTCACTGAAGCTGACCAAGTTATCAATATGAATATGAACGAACACATGTAACAGTTTTTTTTTAAATTTTTGCATTCCAAATTACAATCAATTAATTAAACATTCACTCACTTGTTAGCCTTAAGATTATAAGAGTCTTATTGGGTTAACACTTACTCTTCGATTTCTCGGCCAAGTTAATCCAATATAAATAATGTTATTTTATTGATACCAGCTTCGATTTGGTTCGTCTACTGCTGCTGCTGCTGTTGCTGCTGCCGTTTATGATGGTTTTCTGAGAGAGGAGATTTTGGCACTGAAATTCACACTACTGATCTAATTCGATATCCTGAAGCGCTTTGGTATTTATACACTTTCGTTCTATGGACGAACGATGAAAGTGAAAATTCCTTCGAATGCTGCAAATCTCAGCTCTCGGCAAAAGATAGAAAAGGAAGACCCTTTTTTTTATATATTGAAGGACATGCGCATGAAGAGCCCCAAGGCGATGCTGCTTGGATTTTACTATATATTCGTTCTTGTTATTATTGCTTTATGTCTTTTTGGAGGTCCTTTTTGTGGGTTTTTTTTTGTTTTTCTCTTCGCATGTCTTTCATGTCATTGACGAAAAAAAATCTTCCTCTCCTATCTCCATATCAAAACAAAAATTTTAAGTGTGTGTAGGCGAAAGATAGTTTTGTTGTCATGGTTGGCTGAATAATCAGGACATTTTGAACAATAGTTCATATAGTTTTAGTTCCTATTTTTACTTATAGTTGTTTTTTTTTTTATGGTGAATCATTAATTTTAGCAGAATGATGACATCACAAGGATTATTTCGAACGCCAGAGATGACGTTATATTATTGTAACCTTTTTTGGTCCTTTTCTCTAAGTAGGTAGTAGTTTTTGGGGCTAAAAGATATATGTACACATATACATATAGATAAGTAGTTGACTCTTGTGTCTCATCCATTGACGGTGGTAATGGTTGATATTTTTGTGAATGAAAGAGCACCGATTGTTTGGAACCATTATCATCATCATCAGGATTAGTAAAGTTGACCTCGAGTTTTCTATTTTCAATGGGATAGTAGCCAAGGTTATGTAATGTCATTTATAATTTGTCAAAGTACAGTCTAACTGGCGGATGGAAGTACCAAAGAATCACGATGAGATAATAAAAGAGATACAATTTCTGAGAATGAGCAAATTCTTTGAAATTAGAATCCATTTGAATTCAATTAATAAGACTTAATGTCAAACGAAGAGATTTTAACGCTAAAACTTAGGATAATACTGTATGAAAGCAAATTCATTAATTAGAATGACTGTAAATAGTTTCGAATTGAATGGAAACAAAGTTCTTGGACTAACAAATAAAAGAGTTTTTATATAAATACGAGTTTCCTTAACTTTTAGGAACTGACAAACATGGAAAAAAAAACTAAATGTGTTTTCATATCTTTATTCATATAGACAAAATCCTTTTATTATTCTTTTATCCTTGAAATTCTACAGAAATTCATTCTTCTATTTAAAAAGTTTGGCTAGTTATGTATTAGTTGGCATTTACTTTGTAAAAACTTTTAAAAAGAAGTTTAAACTTTTTTTTTAAATATTCTTTAATTTTTTTTATCTTCAATTGTTCTGAAATTATATTTCTTCAAGTATAAAAATGTAATTTCTTTTTACTTAGTTATTTTTTCCAATATTTTCTTTTATGTACTTCATGTTATAACAGTTTTTTTATTTTTAAGAATTTTCTTATATATCAATTTGGTACTGTGACAATTTCTTCCAATGCAGTTGTTTTTATTTTTGTATTCCGGATAATTTAAAACAAATGTCCTGTTTCTTCACGCGTTGTGTATGAGTTTATTTATGTGTATGCAGGACTAAAAAGATAACAATAATAAATTTCTTTTTATTGTTTTCTTCAATGAAATAAGTTTTTATTGCAACTTAAAAGATTGCATATACTGAAGGAAAAAATCTTCTGCGTTGGATATGGAAAGGATAAATAAATGCTAAGGTCAGAAGGGCAATAATAAATTTTAATAGTATAGAATGTTAAAGTTGCGAGTTTTTTTGGTTTGGCTACATGCATATCTAAATGTCTATTGCTGAGAATTCTTACTCTTGAACAATTTCGCAAATTACTATAGAATTCTTATTTGCAAAATTTTAAGTTTGCAAAATTTCCTAGCCCTGATACATAATTCCTGGAGACTACTTTTACAACTATGTTTTAAGTCATACTTCTTCTTCTAATTTTCTCTTTAAATACAAGTTTTGAAAACTAAGTAAAAAACAATTAATGCAATAAACTTAAAAAATACAGGAATACTAAACCAAGTCGTGAGTTCATGGATTGACTTTTATAATAGTTTTTTTTTATTATTTAGCTGCATTTATCTGCCTTGAACTTTTCCAATACCATAAGTTTTAGTCAAACACATTGACTCCAGTCAAATTAATATTTTAAAGGGAAGTAAAATGCACTACTAGATTTCACGAATACTCTCCAATGCTAAAGTACTTTAAACTTAACAAAAACTAAAAACAAATCTACAAAGAGATCAAGGGATCAAAACTGAATATGCCATCTGATTTAAAAAATAATTTATTTATAAGGTGTCTCAAAATAAAGGTTGTATTTAGTGAATCGATTAAAATTAAGCCATGTGTCATACAAATGTTTATTAATTATTAAAGTACACAATTTTGGAATTTATTTATTCAAAATAATATTGTCCGAAAATGGAGACGCTCGAGTTCGCGTTGTGAAGGTGTCTTCAAACTTTTTGGCCCATTTTCGAACAAGAGCAATGCTTGGCGCATCATTTAAGTGGCGAAAATCTCGAATATTGCAGAATACGAGATACGCTCCATAGCGACTTAATGCCCAAGAGCCAGGGTCTCTATTGACTCCCCTTGGATTTATTGCGTTCACGAAGTAAACTAAATAGAAATTAACGTTTTTTTTTGGGTATTTAAAAAAAATTGGTATGCAAGTACTTTATAACAAAAAATTGAAAACGCAATTAAAAAAAAATATTTTGAATATTCAATCAATTTCAAAATGGCAGTTTAAAAAAAAAATTATAGTCTAAAAATAACATTTTTTTTAATTTTGATATGCAGTTCGATCAAATTTGAAACCGTTTATCAAAACAAAAATTGAAAACCAAATCCAGTTTTTGAAAAAAAAAAGATAATTTAACTAACTTCCACCAAAAAGATAATACATATCATCAAAATGATTAGAGCCGTTTTTAAAAATATATGAGTTTTGTGTGAACGGTTATTTTTGAAGAAAAACAAAATCCAATTTCTACTGTAGATAATTTTCTAAAAATTTTAAGTTACATCTCTTTTAAACACTATCAATGTATAAGCAGATATTTCGAGAAAGACAAGTATGGGTGCACCACACTGTTGTTATTTTATGATTATTAAAATAATATTTATTATCTGGTACAACTAATTTTTTTACAAAATAAATTTGAATGACTCAGGCTCTTTAGCTTAAGGAAAATATAATTTACAGAAATGCCATAAAAATTGGATAGAATGTTCTGGAATGAGAAAAACATATTTAAAAAATTTCGTAATTTAAATTTTTGATAGGTATTGTTTATATACATTTGTGCACTAAAACCTGCACATTTGTTCATAAAAATGTACATTATTCGTTTTACGTATCTATACGTTTACATTCAATTGCAAACCAATTCTCTAAGGCAAAAGCTAAACATAACAAAAATAAAATGTCGACAGTCCACCCTTTATTTTATGCTAATATTACTACGGCAAACAAATATTTTTAAAAATTATTACAAAAAAAAACAATAACAGTATGTTATTGCAATTTATTCCAAACATCATTATCTAAACATGAACAGACTAATATTCAAACATTTATACAAAATCATCTAGTTTTTTAGCGATTATCCTCAATCAGCAGTTGAAATGAAAAAAAAATTTATCTATCTGATTTCCATGTGAATATTTTACAATTTTTTTTTTTTTGTTTTAATAAAACTCTTTCATCGCAAAATAGATATGCGTATACAGTGCGTAATGCGCACTAAGCAACCAACAGCCCAACCATCAGAGCTAGAGATACAGAATTACCTGAATTAATTTCTAATTAAAAATCGTTCTTTTTTTTGTATTTTACGATCTTAATCCCAGTTAAATTATTTCATTTTAATTCCATCATTGGTAATAAAATTCCCCTGCCATTGCAAAATAACATTTCAATAGCTTGCTATCCTCGATTCTGATTTAATTGGCGCCATCCCAGTTTCAATATCGATTTATGCGAGCGATATATAGAAACCACAATCTCTGTCCGAGAGATTCCCTGAATCATTTTTATTAGATTTTACTTTTTTTTACGAACAAAAAAAAAATTAATTAATTCCATCGAGGCTGTCATAAAGGAATTATTATTATACTCTTATCCCTTGAATGCCTTTTCGTCAAAAGACACAAAAACTTGTGGATGGTTATGTTTGTTTGACAATCTTCACAGAATATTAAAATCTTTGCAGATTGATGAGATGAGTAATTTTTTTGATTTCAATTGATTTTTTTCCAATAATTTTTTTTTTTGTTTTTCTTGAGGAAATTGAGTTTTGTAAGAAAAAGATATTATTTCAATGTGCTTTGAATGGCGAGTAAACACTAATGTGTGTGTGTGTTTTTCAAAACCTATCCTTTCTTTGCTGATGTGTATGATGTTTTCCTTAAACTAAGTAAACCAAAGAAAGCCATTAAAAATATCCTTGGAATATTATTCACCATATTTCGACGACATAGTCTGAGACGACAACACACATCATAATACAGAGAAGACAACGACAACACCCGCTTAAGAAATTGATGCTTTGCCATAGAAGTGGGTTAACCTAACTTTTACTCAAAGACGGTTTCCTTGGGTTTCTCCTTTTTCTTTTGGTTGATGGTTGGTATTATATTATTGGCGACAATGCCGCGCCGCCATCGTCATTATCGTTGTCATGGAGCAAAAATCAATTCTTGTATATTCCAACCGACATTGACATTGCCGGTCATGGATTCTACGAGCAGTTTTTTTTAGGAAATTTTCTCTGTCTCCATTATTTCTATCTTTAGAATAAAAGTCAAGTCAATAAATGGGTTATGGATGGTTGTGTAATATGCCAAAATGCAGAAACAAGGAAGAGCATACAAAATTGTGGGATTGGGCCAGTCCTACCCACATTTCAGCGTCAACGTCATTCGACCTTTTGAAAACAGAAAGTTAAACCATTATGTACCACGCCAAAGTCAAAAACTATGATATTTTGTAAATCGATTGTTGATAATGTTTTAATATTTACTGAAAAGTGACAATGTAACCACGCGAATAAATGACTTGAGAAAAAGCAAACGTGAAAATAAAAGAAAAAGATGTTTTTTTTTGTATAGGCTAATGTCAAAGGCTTTAGTTTTAAATTTTAAAATGAAGTTGTTTTTCATTTTCTCTTATAATTCTTTAAAAATAAGTATGTACTGGTTTTTAGTATTTGATATTAATTGAAGAAAAGTATTTTAGCCATAAAATAATAATAATAATTTTTGTTTCTATTCTTTTGAAGAGCTTTGGATTTTTATGGAAAATAGTGGTATTGAAAAAAAAAATTTTAAAATTAGAAAGACATATATTTTTAAATTTTTAATTATTTTTGAAATATATTTTTTTATTAATGCACAATTACTGTCTTTACACTTAAGCCACTTAAGTGAAAAACATTTTAATTTTTATTTTGGTAGAAAGTGTCTGTTATACTTAGGTTTCAATTAAATTGAAAAAGATCCACTAAAATAAACCAACCAATTTTTCTTGGTAAATTACTGAATAGTCTAGAAGCTATAATTATGACAGTTGGATAAGAAAACAGTTTTTTTTGTATGGCTTCGTTCTGTATCCTTTTCTGAAAACTTCAAAGTCTTGATTTATGGTTAAAAAGAGATCTGTTTTAAATACGGTTCCAACGATTTTGATGAATTTTTTTTGGTGGGGTTTTAAAATTATTTATAATAATTAATAATTTTCAAAAAATATTTTTTCAAAAAAATATTAATAATTATAATAGAATAGGATTTTCAGTTTTCAATTTCCTCATAAGCGGTTTCACGAAATGTGATTAAATTTTTATCAAAACTGTCAATATCTACATTTTCTTTGGTTTTTTGAACAAAAAATTCAAATATAATTTTTAAAAAGTCCATATTTTAAAAACGTGTCAAATAAAGAATTTACCGCTTTTTCACAGTTTTTTCAGCGAAAAAATATTTTTGTTGCCAAAAAAAACAAGTATTTTTTTTTTGAAAAAGAGTTCACATTTTTTAAATTTGGTAATTAAGTGTACTTTATTTAATACTTAAAATGTGCGTTCTTATTTTAATTTACAGAAATACTTGAGAATGTAAAACAATTTAGCAAAAAAAAATAAAAATTTATAATGTTTAGATTTTTTAAGATTGGTTTTTGATAATTTTTCATAACTAAATAATTTTTTTTTAATTTTCTGTAATTATTTATTTTTAAAGAAAATCTAGTTTTCAACATAAAGTCAAAAGTTGTATTCTCATGTTGTTAATTTTTTTTTTTTAATTATTATCAGAGAAAAACTTAAATGAAAAATCTAAATTTTGGTTTTGACATCAACTTGTTACAATTTGATTGCAAAATTTTCTAAATAAATCTGACGACTACGTAGGAAGAGATATTAATTTTGAAATCTACGGCTCAAAAAGTTAAGTCAGGTGCTGAACATAACTTAGAGTTAGAACGTGCGATCCATATTTTATTAATGTATTTATTTATTATTAAAAACTTTGTAGATACAGATTTCTCATTTGACACTTTACTTGAAATATCTTAAATCCTACATAAGCATTTATGGCTTTTCTGAGTTCATTGATTGATTTTATTTAAAAATTCCACAAAAAAAATATCTCATGTAAGTATTTCCTCCGATATGTTGGCATTCTTAATCATATAGTCATCGAAAGCATCATCTCTAAAGATTAAGACACTGATGCTTCTCAAAAACTTGAATATTTCCATTTAAAGATTGCAACAAGTTAGTGCACCCGAATGCACTAACTATATGACGCGATCTAATACTTGCCGTAATTGATTACAGCTGAGCTTCTCGAAAAAAAAATTCCCATTTTGCAAAAAAACTAGTTGCAATTTTTAATCTTATAGCTAATATAATGTTGATGCTTGAAATGTTGTAATTTTTGCAAGAAACAATATTAGTTTTGGATTGGATGTTGGATTATAAATTGGCTGATGTTCTCACATTCCTTCAGTTCAATATGTTAAGCTATTCGCATCTTTAAGAATTTTTGAATATTTCAACTTTCAAATATTTTAAATGTCATGTCAGTGGGATCAACAAACACAATATTATTCCCTCGCTACTCGTATTTAACAATACTTTATGAATAACCCGTTCATTATCATTTTTGACTTAACATGCAAAATAAATCAGTTGAGAATTACAGATATTTTATTTTTCTATGCCGCCAATAACTCAACTCGTCATACAACTATAGCTACACAAAAAGTGCGTGCGAAGCAAATAAATTTTATTTATGAACATAATCTCGTATATGGATTGGTAGACCTAAATAAAATATATTATTCTTTATCGAAATCACTTTCCCCCCAAACAATCATACATACAGACTTTTTAGCAAAATCATAACAACTCTATTGAGATAAAAATAGAGCTCAAAGCTATTCAGCTGCGTGCGTGAGATTAATCTCTTGACAACTTGAATTCGATGTTATCGCTATGTCAACATTGGCGGTCTGCCATATCACATTGTTTAAAGCAGGTGTGTTGGTAAAAATAAAATAGTTGATATTTAATTTAAATTCATTCAACTTTATGTGGATCAGTTTACAGTTAGAATTGAAATTATATGTTTCCGTGGTGTAGTGGTTATCACATCCGCCTAACACGCGGAAGGCCCCCGGTTCGATCCCGGGCGGAAACAGGAATAATATTTTGAAAATTTATTAGTCTTTTTGACTTTTATCAAACTTTGTTAAATTTGAAATTCATTTCTTGATTTTCTATGAATGATTTTTTTGAGTTTTATTACTTTTTTTAAATCAGTTCTACGCTTGTATACATTTGGCGGCCCCTACAGTCGAACTGGACAAAATTGATAATTCCTATTACCTATTGTTTAGCTAACAATAATAACAATAACAATTTTCCAACATAAAAATAAAATATTAAATAATTTATGAAAATTGTTGGCACCATTATCAATATGAAATTTTGCAAAGGATTTTTTAACATTTGCTTTGGAAGACCTAAAATAACTGAAACAAGATTTTTTTTTTAATTACATATTGAAATTATTGTATGCGAAGTAACGGTATTTATATAATTTTGGAATTTGTTTTAAATATTTAAATTTATTGAATTTTTTCTAATTTTTCAAAAGGCCAAACAAAATGTTTGATCTTAAAAAATAAGAAAAAGCATTTCAATATTTGAATTGCTAATATAATCCAAAAAAAGAAGTTTGAGAAAACGAAATTTTCTTTAAAATCTTTTTTAATAAACATTTATTAATAAAATGTCTTTAAAAGTTTTAGAAAAATAATTGGTAGGCAAGTTTTGAGTACTTAATAATATGTACTTAAAACCAAAATTTAAAAAAAAATATCCAAACTTTGTTGTGTTGATGCAATTAACGAGGATCTGTTATCGATTTTAAATTGGTCAGTAAAATGCGGTCTTATTTTAAATCCACTCAAAAGCAAATGCCTTGTTATTTATAAAAAGCCCGTGAACCCTTTGTATATGAAAACTATAGTACTATCATGGTGGAAGTCGAATGGGGCGACATCTAATTTACCTATGCAACCCTTACTCTTTTTTTTTTGCGGAGAGCTTATGGAGGTTTTAAATGATATTTATTGATATTTTTTGGATGCAATTATCCAAAAAATAGTCTCCTCTTGCTCCTACCACCAATTTTTGACGCTTAAAGACTCCCAAAATCGAATTTTACACCTCACATTTTGCAGCGCCACCACCAGGACCTCTGCAACCCTAAAAAAAACTCGCCATGATAGTACTATAGTTTTCATATACAAAGGTGAACCTGGCCGGTTTTCCAGATATTCTTCTTGCATGGAGACTCGAAAATGGAATACGTGGATACCGCCAAAAATCTTGGCATTTGCTTTAATAGAACCTTACGCTGGAAAGATCATTAAAAAAATTGTTGGGAAAGCTTATGGAGCTCTTCGATTATTGTGGCCAACAATAAAGTTCATCCCATTGGACACTCGAAAAATGCTTGCAAAAACACTTGTAGTACCCATTCTTACATAATGGCTGTGAAATTTTCTGTAAGCTTGATAGTGTCAGTCAAAGAAAGATGAATACTGTGTTCAATAACGTTGTGCGATATATTTTTGGTCTTAGACGCTACGATCATATCTCTCAGTTCTCCAGAAGTATCTATGGCATCTCCTTTGACAACTTACTTAGGCTCCGAGCTCTTGTTACCCCCTTCAACATCATCTGTACGCGTCAACCTTCATACCTGTATGATATGTTCCAGTTCTCGCTTTCAAGACGATCAAACCAAATCATTATTCCCCGGTTTTCATGTTTAACGTCCGAGCGACAGTTTTTTATTAGTGCTGCTCGTTTAATGAATTCCCTACCACAACATGTTAGGAGTGCGGACTCAGTAGGGAAATTTAAGAAAAATGTCTTTTCGTACTATTCCTTGCCTTAGTTGGTTTTCTTGTGCCTGATTGATGTTGGTTTTGCTGCTTTCTGTTCACTCGTCTTTTTAATTTTGCTCAGACCTTAATTTGTCTTCTTTTCTTATCATTGTAATGTTTATTATTGACTATTCTAACTTACATATATGTATGTAAAAAAAAATTTTCTTTTCTACTCATAACTATTTAATGAATGACCTTGTCTTTAAACATGCACGTCCTAAATTTAAACTTAATTATAAATAAGATGTAAATCTTAATATTTGTATACAAATACACTGTGAAATACACTTTTTCAAAATTTTGAGTTTCTAAGATCAAAAACTAAACTCCAAAAAATAGTTTTTTGGAATTATGTTATGCAATATTACCTACTGGGAGTATGTAGTATATCTTTATTACAAATATTTATGGCAAAACGTCAACCAATTTGAAATACAAGCCAAAACCCAAAAATCGGTTCTATAGTAGGCACCGTCAATAACTGATTTTTTAAATATTTTATAAACAAATAATTCAGTGCTCTACGAAAAGCGAAGAAAAAAAATTAGTTTTTTCGTAAAGGTTAAGGTCAAAGGTACCGTTATTTTTTGACATTAAAAAAAGTCAATTTCGTCTCTAGGGATTCCTCACAAAATCGATTCACTAACTTTGGTTATACGTAAAGGTACAGACGAACACAAGTGCAGAACCCATTTTTCTCGCATTTTTCTATCATGAAAGATCTGATTAGTACCTCAAGTTCGATTTTATGAAAAAACTTGTCCTAAAGTACCTACCTATAGCAAGTCAAAAATTGGATATGATGGAAAAATCAAAATTCTCAATTTGATATTAATTTATTTTTTAAGAGACCAACATGTGCCAATCTAAAAGAACATACCTGTCCCAACAATTTTGACGCAACTTCTAAATAATAAATACTTACAACATGAGACTCATGACATCTAAAAAAAGTAAACCTGTCAAATAAAATTAAAATTTTATATTTTTCAGTTTAAAATATAAAATAAAGAATTTATAAATAATTTATTTGACGACAACAATATATTTTTTTACGACTGTCTTGATCATTGAATTGAATTTATGATGTCCCAACTAAGTAATTAATTTTAATGTTCCAATAAAACACCACAACTCTTATCACATTGTAAGACCACAATTAAAAAACCAAAAAAAAAGGGGGGAAATTAATAAATTTCGATAGGGTGCATGGTTCATATTATGTTGAAGCGGATGACTCTTCTTCCATAACTACGAGTACATATATGCGTGGATGAGAGTGCATTAGCATTTGACAACACGCCACTGATGTTGTCTTCAAGATGAGTTACGATATTTGTCGGGTGGTCTGACTATCTGTTTCGATAATGGTCTAATGGGGGGCTGGTGTTGGGGCTGGGACTCTTATTCCATACAATTCCATAAACACTTGTTTTTGTTGTTGTTAATGTTGTCAGAGGAGATAAATGGAGGTTCATGTGAAAATTATTATCTTCTGGAATAATCATTCCACAGGGCATTAATCAAAACAATAATAGAAATGACATTTAAATAAAAGTGCAATAAAATTGAATTGTTTCCGCCCGGGATCGAACCGGGGGCCTTCCGCGTGTTAGGCGGATGTGATAACCACTACACCACGGAAACATATGTTTGTGATTTTTCTCTTAACTGATGGCGCCTCCGACGACGACTAACGAGGTCGAATTCAACATCGTATATGTTAGAGGATGACTTTCTTTAGGGGAAATGGGAGAAAGGTTACATTTTTGTAGGTATAAGAAAGTTGTGCCTCATGGCGAAGAAGTAAACTGGGTCGAATTGTGTGAGCTGTCAGTCTGTCACTGATTAAAAAGTTTTTGTTTCGATTTGTTGCTTGCATCACAGAATGTCCTCAGAGATTAAAGAAAAAGGAAGAAAAGCTTTTCGATACAATTAAGCAACTAAAGAAGCAATTATTTTTTGTTTTTTTTTTTTTGACTGCCCTTGTTTTTCTTTAAATGTAAGTCCTGATAAGAAAAATTTTTTAGATAAGCACTTTTTTTATTTTAAATGAATTCATGAAACCTACGGAATAAGTTCTTAATAATAAAAGTTATTTAAGAATGAAATTTATGGCTTCATTATAGCGTCGTTGGTTTTGGATGTAGAAAAAATTTCTTCGTCTCATTTTTGTATGAAATTTTATTTTCTACAACTTTATTTTCTACATTTTTATGGAATTTGACCTCAGTTCGTTCCTTCTGTCCAGCAACTACAACAATGCGCTGAACAATGCTGAAAACTGGAGTTCACAACATCTGGGAAAAGATCCGGAAAGTTGAAAAAGTATACTTTAAAAAAAAATTTAGGTTTAACTAAAAAAAACAACAGTTAAGTCACAATCAGTATTTAACATTAGCTATTTAGTTTTTTGTTGGTTAAAAAGAATTGTTCAACAGGTCCTAAAAAAACTCTTAACAATTATTATAGAACTTTAATGTTTTCTCTTTTGGATTTGAGGAATTTTTAAAATTTTGGATACAATTTACTGGATTTAGTATATTTTGAAAAACCTACAAAATTTGGATCTATAGAAATTTGGAATAAAGAGTTCTGGATTTATAGAATTTCAAAATACAGAATAATTTAAAGGCAGATAAAATACGATCCATCCATTTTCAAGGTGTTTGTAATTTTTGAAAACGGTTTTTTAACAGTTATGTGTGTTAGGTACCATATTTTCGGAAGTAAATTAAATTTTTTCAAATTAGTAAAGATAAATCTACTCATAGTAAAAAACTGTTTTGTACAAAATTTCAAAAATATGTTCTAAGCCATTCTTGAAATATTTAATTTTCAAAAAAATCATTATATTTTTTTTTCAAACTCAAAAAAATGTTGTTTTTTTTATAAATCTTAGAAGCTTTTGCATAAGAGTTTTGATTACACCCAGGTGACCTATTTTCAAAAAATCAAATTAAAAAAAAAAAATGGTTTTATGGCAATTAACGGTACCTCCCAAATTTTACAATTTTTTTTCAAAAGTGAGTAAAAAAAAATAATTTTGGTCCTAAAAAAATCAAAACCATCTGGAGATACACTTTACATCAGGTTTCGGACAGACAGAATTGCGAGACCCACTTTTTTGATCAAAGTCTCCGGTTTGATTTTATTTTCACGAATCCACAACTTGCCCTATGGTACCTAAAATAGTCACATGTAAAAAGCAAGTATTTTAAAAGGCAGAACTTCGCTGTGCACAGACAAGATTTTTAAAAGCAGAGCTTTGAAAACAGAATTTCAAACCGACTCCCAACATCAGTATCCTTCCCAGCTGTGAGTATACACTAGCAATTGATTAAAAAACTCAACAATCCATAAAAATTATTCTACATTAGATTATTTTAATGAATGAAATTAATTTGTTCTGCCAACAATTTATGAGTTCAATACAGTCTTATATACTACCAGATATCTTCATATTGCACCAACAACGACAGTCCTCGTCAGTTGCCGCTCTGTCGTCGTCGGTCGGCCGCCAGACAATTATTTACCTACTCAGAAATTATCAACAAAAAATAAATTAATTTCAGCTCGATTTGCGTATGCAAATACAAATCCTTCCAACAGACATTCATTAGCCTCCTTATCTTCTCTGGCCTCATTGAAATGTTAATTGCGTTGACATTTCAACAGGACCGTTTCGTTTTTATTCTCCGATCAACATTTTCGACTTGCCGTAAATTAATGTGCAATCAATTAATTGCAGCATACTCGTAGTACATAAGACAGCCAAAGCAACACCAACGCTACAGCTACCGCAAGGAGTCTCTCTCCTTTAAAAAAAACCTTCGTTCTACGTATAATCGTAAAGCGTTTAACCTCTTTCTTGGTATACGTACATAATATATACGATTTCGAAATGGTTCGCATAAAATTCCAATGGTGCACACCATTCGAATGGCCCTGCTGATGCAGAGGGAACGTCAAGTAGGTAGTCTATTGCAAGGATAAGAACCACAATGACTGAGATTTCTCACATAACATATTATACGCATCGTGTATCTTTACGTTATGTCCGAGAAGGAGTGAGTATTATGTATCTAGTATCTACGTGTTGTCGTAGATACATATATGAAAAACCAAACCACAAATAGATTCCTCTGCTATAGCTTCAATGTTTTATCCTAAAAACGCAAACGGAATTCCTAATGAGATCACCAGAGCTCTACTGTGTACGGCAGCAATTGCCATATCTCTGATAGTAGCAAAATCCAGTGGATGTATATAGAAGAGTCGAGAACTGTCATTGGAACAAACGAAAAAAAAATGTATAAATTGAAAAGATGGCAATGGCGAGAGTGGAGTGTTTTGCAGCAACAAATAAGCTCTGCCTTATCCTTGGTCCCATTACATGTCTCAGGATATGTTTTTTGAGGGGCTATTTCATTTGATTTAAGGAGCACCATGCCGATTGAGTACAAATTGCTTTGGAACGTATGCTGTTTGATGACAGAAACGAGAAGATTTTCAGGGGATAGCCTCAGCTAAAAAGCCATTTATATTTTTGATTCTCTTTCATTTATTTGCTTAAACGGTTAGGAGGGTTTGCAGAACCTTCTACTTTAAGAACTTTAATGATGTTGAACTATAAACATGAGATTAGGACCAGGAGCAACACAGGAACTGGGATTATGGAACATAAATTCGAATTTATGACATCCCTGGCAGTATAGGTTTTATGCACGAAAACAACTTTATTTGGTTTTACACGAGTCCAATTATGGAACCGGGAGGATAAATTACTTTTTGATTATGGAAAGCGCACACTGTGCTTGCTTCGGGATCGGCGCTCGCGCTCTCATAGGTCACGGCTGCAGTGGTGTATATATTTTCGAATATGCACGCATCCCACACGAGAGACCAAATCTAACGATCGATTTAGTCGAGACATAGTAATTTATCGTCCACCAGGCCCAAGAATTGAGATCCCCATTGGAGATAGCCTTGTATAAGCAGCGAGAGAATTGAAGCTGAAACCAGGAGAACCTGTGCTGAAGCTCTCTGGACTCGCAGTGCTTGTAAATTATATTCGGGATTATGTGCGCATACCGAAGTATAAGATCCAACGATAATCGTATCAATTTTATTAATGGGATCGTTCCAAGTTCATAATCGAACACATTATTTACACTCTATAATGCTGCGGGTATGGGATTGGTGTTTTGGTTGAAAGAGAGCTTAAGCTAAGTTGAATATGTTTAGGGACAAACAATGTTATGGCTTATGGAAGACATCGTAGGTGTGTTTGGATAATTTGGTTAAAGAAGTCGGGAAGATCGTTTATTTATTTATTTTTTTTTTCGTTTTATGGATAAAATTAGGTGTGATGCGAATGACGGGGATTCCA
The DNA here is from genome assembly GCA_958431115.1 of Syrphus vitripennis. Classification (NCBI taxonomy): domain Eukaryota; kingdom Metazoa; phylum Arthropoda; class Insecta; order Diptera; family Syrphidae; genus Syrphus; species Syrphus vitripennis. The sequence continues at coordinate 141,341,410 of OY288108.1, read as the reverse complement.
TGGGGTTCACATTATCAGAATTGTTTAATTTATGGCAGAGTGTTGTTTAGAGATTTGGACAACATTGCTTACATGCACCTTGCACTGTTTTTAATTAAATAACATTTATATATTTTTTTGAATTTTCATAAGATCTATAACAAACCAGTCAATTATAAAGTTGAAGGAAGGGCAAACAGTAAAACATAAAATTATTAAACACCTGACTTGATGATACCTAAGAAAAATACTTTTTTAATGTTAATTGTATCATGACGTGGATGGAAAATTGGGATGAAAGCAAATTAAAGGTCGTGGGGAATAACGATCAAGATCAATTTTTTGTCGAAAATGAGATTGCAATGTCTTTTTGGATCGATTTTAAAAAACTTTGACACTGAGCTCATTTATTGAATGACTCGGTTCAGTTGCGGTTTTTATTTTCCGACAATTTTTTTTTTGACAGATATTTGCCGAATTTTTTGGCATTTTCTTAACCATATTTTTTTAAAGGGTTTTTCGTCGATTTTTTCTTTGAAAACATTTTCCTTTTCGGAATTTTTTTTTGACAAATTTTTTCTTTACAATTTATTTTCCCAAACTATTTTTCCAAAATATGTCCCATATTTTATTTGACAGTTTGATTTTTTCATAAATGCTTTTTGAAGCTCAAAAATTTTTTTGACGATTTTTTTTTAAATTGGTAGTTTTGATTATCTTATTAAATCCTAAGGTAGCGTTCAGTTGAGGGAACATAGAAAAGAACATCTAGAATACCAATTCCCATATTAATATACACATTGTTCAACACGAACTTTCGTGTTTAATGTTTAACCAGATATCAGTCTCAATGTCCGGGGACCAAGTGTCAAAATTTACAAGTGCCCCTGTATATGAGTGTCCGAATGTTCCAATTTTCGAGTGCCCAAGTAAGTTTTGAGTATTTCTTAGTGCCGAATGTCCATTAAGTGTCTAAGTGTCCGAGTAACCGAGTTTCAGAGTGCTCGAGTGTCCGAGTAGCCCAGCTTCCAAGTTTCTGTCAGTCTATCTGGTTGTCTGTCTGTTTTCTATATTTGACTTCCCTGAAATCACAAATAATTGAATTTAAGGAAATGATTTTTTTTTTCAAAAGACTAATATTTTTAAGTTTTTAAGGAAAATTCATATTTCTCCTTAAAGTATACACTCTTCTTGATTATTCTTGTCTTTCAAAATCATGGGTAGGTACTATATAGAGAATATTTTATTTTTAGGCAGAAGTCAATCATAAAATAATTTAAACTCTTCTATAATAAAAAAAAAATATCAATTTAGTTTTTTTTTAATATCCACATATTTAAAAAATTACCTGGATCAACATTTAAGGATTTTTCTCTTTCACATTTCAAAACTTCTAATAACTTACTCTAAATGACCTATTTTCAAAGTATCCCATATTGCAAAAAAAAAACCCTTTCATAGGCTCAACTAAGATTTTGTTATGTCATCTTTAATAACTCTTATCCGAGCTCAATATCTCTTACCGTACGAAAATAGCTTGTTTATACAAAGAAAATACACAACATTCGGACTTTTTTATTTACTTTTACTGGCGACGGTCAATATATATCTTCAGGTAACAAATATATGGTCCATAAAAAATCAATAAAACATTATATTGTTTTAACTATCCCGATGGTAATGGCAAAGTAGTTTGTTGGGAAATAGAGAAGAAGCAAAATGAAAACATTTCCTATTGCTCGTATAAATGGTCCTCGCCTATTCCTAGGGCAATACAAATCCTGTTTCCGCATTCTCTATCCATACAAAAAAATATCCTGCCTCCATTGGCATGGGACATAACAAATATATCCGGCAACACTCGTACGTGCAATTTCATCAAAGTGATTGCCTATCGATTGGCATAAATTGGTCACTAGGGTGGAAGATGTCAGGCTATAAAAACAGTGGACGTTTAAAAAAAAAAGAGGAGTTTATAGGTGGTACACCTACTACACTACACTAACTAAAATGAATGTGCTGCTGTTCGAATGAACTAGTTCATGTAGAAAGGAAGAAAAAAAAAACTGATAAGCTGAATATATAGGACACCGGAAATTTGAATACTTTTTTTTATTTTATTTAACCATCCTCCTTCATCAGGTGGAGCACTGAGGATATGGTTCCTCCTTTTTGCGTAGTTTATTAAACTGACGTCAGAAATTGTATTCATTGCATTCCAGATTGGATTTCTATGGCCACAAGGGAAAGAAAAACCAAATGAAGTTTATTTTACTCACCTGAAATCCAAGTGCCCCATATAAATCATGCGAATGTAAAATAATTCCCATTCTACAAAAATAGCCCGAATAAATTTTATAAATATTTTTTCACAGCCATCCGTATAATGTTGCATGATGTTATTTTGTATTGCACATCAACTATGCGCAATGTCACTCTCAACAGTGAGTAAAAGTGAAGCCTTGATGTGATTTTATAATTCTTGAAGTCTTGTTAAGCCCGTTCACCTAATTGCGAAAAATAACTTTGGAATTCCTCTTGCCAGTTGTGCACAGATCTGCTTCATCATAATGCGAACGATGAATATGCCAACCACAATTTCATGTTAAATAGCTTCTACCTCAACCAACACCACATTTATTATATTATTACTTTTTCACCCATTTACGCTAAATGACCTATAGCGGATTCGTGGATTGGCGAATCTTGAAATAAATGCTTACTTTCCGTGTGCGCTTGGATCAGACTCATTATCTCACACGGTTTGCCAGACGTAGAGCTATATAAAAGTGTTTGCATAAATTTACAAGTTGTTCGCACAATTTTAATTTAGATGCTAAACAGATAACGGTATATATTATTTTGCAGTGTGCAATGGAGATTCTTGTTTCAGATATGAGTTGACTTGGAAGAGATTGGAAGTGATAATCTAGATACTTTGTATATTCTAGCAATAAAAGAAGTTAACTATTGTATTATTAATTAAAAATATGAAAGATTTATTTAAAATGATTTCCTATTCTTAAGTCAAATTTACTGAGAGGTGCACATCATCTTAATTGGACAAACCGAATTATCAATTTCTGGAGCTATCAATAGCGAGTAATAAGTAACAAGCTGCGAACGAATAACAAGTACCGAGTGACGAGTTGCTACCAGTAAATGTCGAGTAGTGGAGTGGCAAATATCGGAGTTCGAGTATCAGGTTGCTAGTAGTGAGTAGAGAGTAGTAAGTAGCGAAAAGTGATGTGGGGGGTAAGTAGCGATTGGTGAGTAAAAAACAAATGTATGAATTCATATTCATTGAACATAAATTTATACATTTATTCGTACCTCTTACGATAAATTTTATCACAGCAAGTGTAAAGTATCAAGTACTGCGTAGTGAGTGAGAGAGTGTTGATTAGAGAGTGGTGAGAAAAGGTTGCGTTAGTGAATAGCGAATAGTAAGTAACGAGAGAGTTGCGTGTAATGAGTAGAGAGCTGTTGTCAATGAGTAGTTACTGGCGAGATGATTAGAATTGTAAGTACTTAGCGTTTTTATGAATTTCTATTCACTTTGTGAACAGTAAGTAGCGAGTAAAAGGCGCCAAGTATTGGGTGATGAGTAACGAGCTGCAGGTAGCAGTTGGGGACTAGTGAGTAGCAAGCAGTGGGTTGCGAGCAGGGAATAGTCAGAAGTAGATTGCGAGAATAGAGTAGCAAGTATCGAATACGAATAGTTATTGGCAAGTGACAAGTAGAAGGAAATGCAGGGATAAATAAGAATGCCAGGTGGAAAACGAGCAGCGAACTGGAAAAACTAGAAAATTTTAATAAAAGCTATTAGTCATTACACTTTAAAGTTTTATCTTGAAATACTTTTCAAAATACTGCAAATGAATGTATCTTCCAACTGCACAAATACAGTTTCATTAATTTCGTCATTAGTTTCCGTGGTGTAGTGGTTATCACATCCGCCTAACACGCGGAAGGCCCCCGGTTCGATCCCGGGCGGAAACAGATATTTTTCAATATTCAAGGATAAAAAAGAAATACATATTTAACTCATTGTGTGTATTTTCGTGAGGATATAAAACAAAATAACAATCCATTGGGCTTGTCAAGTAGGGTGCAGAAGTACCTATTTTTTTAGTTTTAGATGGGTCTGATTCAGCATCAAAAAAAATAGCACACAAACTTTCAGGTGGATCAAAAAATATCTTGAAGGTTCACAACTCCTTGAAAATTTTCATGCGTAATAGCGTGGAATGGAAATGATTTTCTAAAATAAATACGCAGTATTGGACAAAAAATATTAATTCGATCGGAAATGTTTTAGATTTAGATTTCTGCCAAATTCCTAAAACCATCACTATCACCATAAAATTACTATTGACACAGCAGTGCACTGTCGCGTATACGCAATATTTTAATTTTCTTTTGATTTACTCTCATTAATTTTTCTCATGTCGATCGATATATTATTTCTCATATTAGTGTCCAGCAGGTTTCTTTTTTCATTGTCAACTCAGTTTAAGGGGATACTGCATAACCGCTTCCGGCAAATGTCGCCCACCTAGCTACGCCACTGATTTTGACAGTCATTCCTGTCGAAAAAAAAGTAGCGAGTGAGAAAAAAATTATGAGAGTTGTCCTTGTCCTAATATATTGATATCTTCTCTTTGATATATGCCATCTCAAAAATATTTATGTTCAAGATAATAAGTGATTAAATTTATAAAATACGTAAGAAATCAAATTAATCCTTAAATTCAATTTAAAACTTCCATGCTCAATGCTTGCATTAAAAATCTGCTAACCAACTTACCAACATTTTGTATGCTCCAAACAATTCAATTGTCCAGACCCATAGTGCAGCACATATTGATGCTTATGAAAATACGAAGAAAAAAAAACTGGAAAAACAAGACACTCCAGTTCGTGTAGATGCCAGTTCTCTCGATTTAACCCAGTGCCTTATTATCTGGCTCATTAAATTCAATGTTGATATCATGCAATCGATCTTCAATCTCCTCCGCTCCAACTCCAACCACGAGATCGAACTCGCTTTTGCTTTGCATTTGATCTTATCTTATACAGCTGGACTTGTTTGCTGACCGCCTAAAGTACCGACAACCAACTCGATGATAATGACGACGATGACGACGACGATCTGCCGCCATCGCATAACGAATTTCATATAAACATAGATATTTAATGCGCGAAGCAATCATCTGATCACAACACAACACAGTTTGTCGGCCAAAAGATTTGAAAGGCGGTGGACTCATTCATGAAGCGTGTGTGTATTTATCTGAAAGATACAAATCTTAATTGCTGTTATCTATCTATTTATGATGATAATGTTTGATTTGTTTTTTTTTGTATTTCTTTCTCCATAATCTATTTAACCTTAAATAGGTGTACAGGTGATCTAGAGAGTTTTTGATGAATGAAATTATTGATAAGATTGAACAGCTATATGTTACTTTAAGTTCACAAAATAGTAAAATTCTAAAATATACCGGAAAGCTTAAGAATTCTTAAATAAGTTCAAATTAGAAATGTTTTGTTTTTTAAGATTTTTATTTTGAGTCCATATATTTGTAAATTTTAGTTTTATTTATTATTTATTAATTAATTTGGTTGGAGTTCGGGAAATTTCCCCCGGCAAGTAAAGAAAAAAAAAACAATAAATTTAAATATCGATCTGTCTGGTAAAACATACCCTAAGTGAGCCGGGTTGAGCCTCCAAAGAAGGAAAAAATAATTTAGCAATGTACCTGAAAAGTTCTCTGCCCTACCAGTAAATTTCAGAATTTCAACTTTTCCGATATTTACAGTAATCTATGGATATTTCAATCTTTATTTAAGCCTTGTTATTCTTTTGATGAAGATTTTAATGCACTTCTGATAAGTTGATTAATGTGCACTTTAAAGTTTTATCAGAAAGATAAGATGGTTATTTTATTGAAATGTTATAACCAATAGATACAATTGCTTGTCACACTCTTTGAATTGATAATGCTATAATTCTTTTAGTCCACCAGAGATAAAAGCTCTAAGTAAATTTGTTAAGTGTTTCCGTGGTGTAGTGGTTATCACATCCGCCTAACACGCGGAAGGCCCCCGGTTCGATCCCGGGCGGAAACAGATATTTTTGACATTTTCAAACTTAAAAAAAAAATTTCAAACAATTACTTTAATATGGGCAACTTATTCTCCACCGGATCGCAAACAAACAACCTCAATGATTTTTCACCATTGTCCATTTCTATAAGATAGATGAGTGTGTTAGGCCAAATCAATGCTACTTTCTTAATTCTGTTTTCTATAGAATGTAGTTACAGTAATCTTGTTGACATTCCAAATTAATGTCGAACACACGAATCTTGTGGATTAAGTTTCTTATATTTCCGTCATCAAAAACAACATTATACAACCCAAAAACAGTTTGTATGTCCTATCATGTGCAATTTGGCTAAGAATAATATTTTTCTGTTTTTTGTTTTTCATGGGGCTACATGTTATTGCAACCACAAATGTTATAATAATATTTACTCAGTGCACGAGTACGCTCTTCAGTTTGCGAGTACTGAATCTGTTTCTGCATTTGTTGTGTGCATGGTGTGGATAGATAAATTGATAGAACGCACGGATGACGATGACAACGATGCTCGGCGCCACGTGTCAAAGTCCAATTCAATTTAGAGAACCATAACAAATAATGATTTGTTGCATCAGTTCAATATTGAATTGATAAATTTCGTTTTGTGAATTTATATCTAGTTCACGATGTTTACTTTTGAATATTGGGAAATTTCTTTTAAAAAAATTACAGGTTTTTCAATTTCATGACAATTCTAAAACTTTCATCTTTGTTTTATTCCATTTCAAAGTTCAATACTTCTGAAAAAAAACCTTTGTGTCGCTTGATAATAAACTGTATTTTGATTTCATTCTTTAGGTAGATATTTTCTTGTAGCTTCTACTGTTCGATGTATTTTGTTCATTACAACACTCGCTTAACTCTCATGTAATTCAAGAACAGATGTTCGAGAAGGTACTCTACAATGTAAGGTCATTAAAAGGAAAGGGACAAGATTGAAACGATTATAAGGAATTTTATGAACTTCATCATATCCTCTTCATCTCCAGTCATCAAACACATAGCAGAAGAAAACCCCCAGACAGATGGGTTATTCCAGATAATCCAAAAAGGGATATCAAATACAACAACAACAACAAGAAAAAATATTAACAGGATATTCTAGACATTCCAACATTTCAATATGTAAATTTGTATAATGCCTTGCATTGGTCAGAGGAGTTGCATTGATTTTCTGCTGAATTCCTACATGAACATTGAACATTTCAAGGAATATGGAATGTATGTAAATGTAAGAATTTGAATGTCATTTCAGTTTTATACTATACCATGACAAAATGTAATGGAAAATGCATTAGAATTGAATCCTCTGGCAATAATTCAAAAACAGAGAATATATTCATATAACGTGTGGTTGGATCGTTTCGATATTTATGCACGAAGAAGATTTCACAATTCGATTTATGGATCAATAAAAAAATATATGAGAGAACGAGAAACTCTATGACCGTGAATTTACTGTGCTAGCTAGTCCTTGGATATATATCTATGGAATCCTGAAATTCTATTTAAATCTCATCTGTGAGTTATGGACGTATGATTCAAATTTTTAAATGGAATGTAACGATAAAAGAAAGAGGTAGAGAAATGAGAGAAAGTATAATTTGAAGGACCACCCGTGGGTTGTGTGTCGTGATGTTTAAATGTCGAATTTACAAGATTTTTTATTTCAAAAACAACCGCACCACGCTGCGCAACAAAACACACATTAAGGGTGCGGTATCATGTCATTAGAAGGCATCTTCAAGTGTGAAAATGTTCGAGGAAAGGAAACCCATAAGACGAGGAAGAGTGTCTCACTTGACTGCTTAGATGTCATCGATCCATGTTTGAAGGCAAATTGTTAAAGTTGTGTGAAAAGATACATCCGCTGCGGTGTCACTGCCGATGCCGTACGTCGCGTCGTCGTCGTCGCCGCTGCCGTCATAGTTGTGCCGTCAATTAGAGGCGGTTCCCTATCAAATTGTTGTACAAGAAGTGTATCTGTATCTATCTTTTCCTCGCGATGCAATTGCTGGAATTGTATCTATGGTAATTGTAGACTTATATTAAACAGTTACACATGCATAAATATCGTTCAATCGAAACTAATTTAGAAGGAATTTTTTTTGTATCTCGGATTTTATGGATGGATATAGAACTATACACTGCTGCACTACTGCGCAGCTGTATTGAGGGCAAAATTTAACTTTAATGCATTTGAAGGGGTGCTGTTTATTTTAATAACAGAGTGTCTTAGAGTGAATTAATTGAATGTATTTATTTTCTAGTTTTTGAAATAATTTTCTTAATGGGATAGTTAGGTAAGTACATACATACAAAGGTATACACTATTTCCGCTCGAATTGAAACCAATAATATGAAACATGTAATTTTGCCGACTAATCAACAAAAAGTAGGCTCCAATGTCTGGAAATAGGCTTCAAAAATTATTAGTTAAGACCGTTAAATATATATATATATGTTCTTTGCTGAAAGTTCAAAACAAAAGCAGATGGGCAGTTAATATTATAATATCCCGCATCTGAATTTTAACCAAATGTTATTCTCGCATTCGACGCCACCATGTAGTTTGTTTTACCTTTACTAATATGCAGTGGCGGATTTACCAGTAGGCTGAGTAGGCTCGAGCCTATGGCGGCAGATTTGTGAATTTGGCAAATTTGGTGAATTTTTTTGAATTTTTTTTGTATTGTCTCTCTGGGTGGCGCTGCGTGGTAGTCGAAAAATATTGGACTGAAATTATATAGAATAAGTAGTCAAAACGTTAGGATTAATTTTATTTTCATTTTCACAATTGCTGACAACACAAAGAGAGAGTAAGGGAGAAAGGTGAGCCAGCTGATTTTGCAAGACAACAAGGGAAAAATGAAAAGAATTCTTTGCGCAAAGGTTTTTTTTTGCATAGGTAGATTTTTTGATATAAATGTAGAAGTATAGATATACTTATAGCTATATTATTTTAAATTTTCAGATAATTTCGTATATGCGATTTTCAATTTCTGCGAAATCGTGCAAATTTCAATGTTTTACAGATGCAATTATACTTTTTTGTCTTGCAAGTACCATACTTTTGTATTTTTTTTGTGAATAACATACAGGCAGTCATATTTCTAAGATATCTTTTTTTTTATTTCTTTTTTATAGGAAGGTACATGATATTCTTTTAATTTTTCAAATCTCAAGAAATGACCATTTGAAAAATTAAAAGGATAAAAATTGATGTAAAATCTCTAAAAATAGGTAGTTTATGCAAAAAAATTTTTTGTTTTTAACCTTTCTGCTAAAAAATTTTCCGTACGAAAGAAAATTTCTGAATCAACCGTTTTTGGAAAAAAAATTTTCAAAACGAAAAAAGTTGATTTTTTTTAATCGCATTTCTATCAAATTCTACCCAATACAGTACTAATTTTTTGATTCAGTTTTTAGTTCAAAAGTGTGAAAAATTGTCAAAATATATTTTTCCTAATTAAAATCGAACTTTCACATAAACTTTCAAGTCAATTTAATACATTACATGAATTTTTAACAAAATTAAATATTTTTTGAAATAAAATATTTTTTAATTCATGCTTCAGTAAATTTAAAATGTCGCGTGAATTTTCAAAATTTTCAAGTAAATTTAAACTACCACGTGAATTTTAGTAATTTAAGCAATTAGAGAAATTTCACCAGAATTTTCAAAAGTTATACAGTAGACTCGCGGTAACGTGAACTATTAAAAACCTAGCGTGTTCACGTTTGCGAAGTTGTCCATGTTTACGAAGGTGTAGTTCTTTAAATTTTCCAAATAAATCAGACATGTGTTTAACTCAAATTCATATATTTTTTTGTTTTTCGGTTTGCACAAACGTAATTCATAAATGTTTTGTTAAGAAAAAATAATGAGGTTGGTTGAAATTAGTGAAAAACATGGGTTATCTTTTTCTGAATTTTCTGTTTTTGCAAATTGCTGAACACGCCTTTTCGCGGAGACGTTTAAGGACATTTCTTTTAGAGACAAGAATTTCGGTATTTTTCGCGACATATTTCACATATCATATCAAATCAGAACCGCACACTAAACTAATAAATTACTAGCCAGGACTCACGAAAAATCATTAACTGGGTTTTCCCCGTTATTTCCACGTTATAGCATTAACTGGGATTCCCCGTTTAGTAAAAAAGATTCGGAAAATCGACAAAACGCATAAAAGAAAGCTATTTCTCCTATGCTGTTACATTTTAAATTTGTTCACGTTATAGGGCTTTCTTACCATGTTCACGCTACAGAGTAGTCAGTATAAGAAAAATTATGTTCACGTTAGCCGTTGTTCACGTAAGGCGGAGTTTTTGTTAACGCGAGTCTACTGTAAATGATTTTCACGGGAATTTTTGTATCCTATATTTTACGTGCAATTTCAACCCAATTGTTGCATTGTTAAAATAATGTATGATATTACAATTGTAGAGGAAAGGGCGGCAAAAACAATATAGCCTATACCTTGAAAATTTGTAAATCCGCCACTGCTAATATGCAGCCCCATACTTTGTGTCGCCTGCTCGATCTGGATGAAAGAATCGTCGTAAGCTTGTTCGGTTCTCCCGATGATATCAATGACCAATGTCAATATCTGACTGGACCTATTGATGACGGTCCCTTTTGTTGCTTTCTCCAACGCCAGGTTGAAGAGGCCAAACCATTTCCTTGTCGGAGTCCATTTAAGATGTTGATTTGTCTGGATAGCAATCCGGCTATTTTTACTTGGCTTGTTGCGTTGGCCATGGTCAACCTACAAAGTCGTGTCAATTTATTTGAGATGCCGAATTCTTTCATGGCTTTGTAAAGTTCTACCCTGATGGTCTTAAAGTCTATAAACAGATGGTATGTTGGAATGCAAAAGTCAAGACATTTTTTCATCACCTGTCTGAGGGTAAAGATCTGATCAGTTGTAAATGAGTGTATTCCCCCTCCCAGCGATTCTTCAACATTTTGCCCATTCGATGTTAATTGTAGAAACAAATTATTCAGGCAACAAATATTCAACTTGAAGTTCTGAGAATTTCTTGATCTATACCATCTATAGTTCATACTTACATAAAAATATAGAGGGCGACAAGGTTCCCAAAACATTTGTTTTTCATGTTTAAAAATAATAAAATCAAATATTAAATAAAAGAAAAAGTTTACATCTTTATCATTTCTTAAACTTCTTTCGAAATGTATATGTAGGCAAAAATTGTTCACGTTAAGATTTTGAACTTTTTAGTTTGTGATTGAAATGATAAGATATTGATAGGCAACAAAGTTCCCTATCTATCGCGCCTTCTATCCCTTAGGTATAAGCAACAGAGAGTAGGAAATAATATATGATCACTGATCACTTTTTTTCTCTGATCAACAGGAATTTAAACAAAAGGGATGACTAGGAGAGAAAATACGATACATACCTACATATGTATGTGTTTTTTATTCTTAAGACTTTGACGAACAGCCTGTTATACAAATACTTGCGATGTCAAATCCTAGTTTGCTCTTTCGGCGTATCATTATTTCTGCTTCTACGCTGATCTGTTGTGCTTTTGTACCAAAAATCTTCTCAAATTCTTCATATTTGTATAATCTTAAAACCAATTTTATGTTCCTTTTATTCTTTAACAACTTCACGTCTTCGCAACTTTTTTCTTATTTTGTTTTTCCAAAAATTCTACATTTTCATACCAAACACGCCAAGTTACGTGTTAAAATGCTTAATCCCTTCCGTGAACCTGTAGTCATGTCTTGCCTAAAAAAAACATCATCACCATTACTCAACAGGTCCATAAAAACTTTGTGTTATGCGGTGATGTGTATAACGGTCAAGAATATAATTTTGTTATAGCTTTCTGGAGCACACAGAATGCATAAGTTGAAGATACCTTTCTACCTTCAGCTTGCTTAAAATTTCCCGTCACGCTATTTCGAAGAACATATAAAAAGAACCACAAAGTAATAACGTTTCGGTTCACCACGATTTATCATCGACAACAACAATATCATGATATAGAGATCTCCGCAGACATCATAGACGTTTCTAAATAAATCGCTAAATCGAAAGTGAATGGCCGGAGTGGCTATCAACAACATCTGTGAGTGTGCACTACGGGATCAATTGCGCTTAATTATCTGACGCCGCGCCGGTAAATAAGTCTTTTAGGGTTGTGCGCGGATCGGAGATTGAACAGAATTCAACCGCTCGCTGAGCCCAAGACCATTACAATCTAATTGAAGTCGATCAACTTAATTTCCTGCCAGCGAGCGCAGCGACTTGATCAAAGACTCAATCGATCATTGTGCCTTAAATACAGGATCAAAAAATTGTTTCCATTTAAATTGAAATCTAATCCCTTAGTCCAGTTACCTATAAGTCGGGCAATTCAGCCTACTTAAGTACAAAGAAGAAAAAAATAATAAAGATTACCACAACCCTCTTGCGAATTGAAAACGATTGATCGTTGCGACTTGCAACCGTTTTCTCGTTTTGTAGATCCCGCTCGAAGCTCGATCGATATTTTAACAATCGCTGGGAATTACACTAATTGGATTGTATTCACAATTATTCGCATGTGAATGCAAAACCGTTGTCGTCAGTATCGTGTTGGTCGTTTAGACGTTGTCGTTGCTGTCATTGAATTGCTCCAAATATGATTCAAAAGTCTTTGATGGGAATGCTTAGAGCCTCGCTGACCCAAGTTTTAAGTGGGCACCATGATCAGTGATCTTGTCAACTATATTCCGACGAGAAAGCCGACAACACAGGACAGACTAGCAGTGGATATATATGTTTGGCCATTGTCCAGTGGGAAATGATTATGCAATAAATTATTATGTTGGCTGTCGTGTTGAATGTTTTGTTTGCAATTTCAAAAAGATTAAGATTTTGTTGTTATATGCTCACAGGTAGAGCTAAAGAAACTGAGGTAGAGAAAGAAAGACACTTCTTGAGTTATGGCATGTTATTCTTTTTCAAATGAATGTATATCGTGGTTTGAATTTAAAAAAAAAAAACCTATCAGGTTTATTTTCGATTGCAGGTTTTTCATCAACAAAAACGAAATAAACTGATTTTTATCGATAACACGTGATTATTGTCAGCAGTGACAGACACACACCATACATTATGGCCAATGGTATTGTAAGATCAAGGGGCAAAATCATTTGAATAACTGATCTCGTTATGAGCCTGTCAAGCCTGTTTGTTGAATCAATAATACACGGAGTGAATGTTCGGTACGTATAACATATTCGGATTATGCTGCCAGTGGATATCAATGGTCAAATAACACAGATCTAATTTTATGGTTGAAATAAACTTTTGTTGGCCAAGCTTTTGTTGAATGTACCGTTAGATATGTGTTTCCGTGGTGTAGTGGTTATCACAAATAACCCAAGAGGTAATCATCTTTTTAATTTGATGAATCTTTGCAGTGTTGAATACGGTGTCGACCTGCTGGCCACTGAAAGGCCATCATTTCCAAGGAGCGGTTCCTTTCTGGACCTTTTGCTGTACGACACAAGACTGACAGTTACTGACAAAGTGGGTAACCACCCGCGAAATTGTCTACAGACAATTGAGTACGACAGTGACCATTGCGGCTTAGCTGCCTTAATTCAAATCCCGAACGAGCTTGTGGAACTGGATGAATTCGTCCCAACGCACTCTTACAACTATAGTAAAATGCGCTGGTCACGTTTCACCCAAGTTCTAGCAAGAGAACTCCATTCGGCGGTCATATCCCCACCAAACAACAGAAACTTGACAAACACAGAAATCGACCAAAATCTTGAACAGATGGACTCCATAATAAAACGAACAATGGAACGGACAATACCAAAGTACAAGGAACGCGACCAAATTAACGTCTACAGTAACGGGACTATAGAAGCACTTCACAGACAAAAAAGCGGACTACTGACAAGACTCAAAAACTTATACAGACAATTTACAGACCCCCACGACCAGGAGATTAGGACACTGAAGTCGTCAATAAAAAACGTCAACACTCTGATTAAAGAAAATTACAGATTGTCTGTTAATTTGTACTGGGACAAGAAAATTCGGGCCGTTAACTCTAGCGACCCGAGTATGTTCCCGCAAATTAACAAGATCTTCCGCAAAAATAATCAAAACGACCTTCCGTGTCTTAAGCTCCAGAGAACGACTGAGAACAGAGACGCACTTCTGACAGCGCAAATTAATCCGGAGGAAGCCGTCTTGGACGATGACTTCTTCGTGATTGAGGACCCGCAGGAGAAAGTGGAGACAATTGGTGCTGCTTTCCAGCAAGTGTATAAGGTGAATGCTTGCACTCGCCCGAACCACGACCTGGAAAACAGAGCCTTACTTCATCACTTCTACCTAAGGAATGATTTTACTCTTTGGCGATCCGAGAACCGTGGTTTCACCCGGTTTGATGACGATTTCTTAGCAAACGCTATAATCGCCGAAAGAACGGGTTCAAGTCCCTTGCTCATCACGAAGGTAGAGCTCCAGCTCATCCTCAATTCAATAAAGAACAAAAAGTCAGCAGGTGTCGATGGTATACCCAACATCGTGCTAAGACACTTACCGATTGAAGCTATTGACATTTACACCACACTCTTCAACAACGCGCTGAATAATGCTTATTATCCAGAGCGTTGGAAGACAGCGGTGGTGCATCCTCTCCCGAAAAAGGGAAAGGACAACTCCAATCCTTCAAATCTGCGTTCAATAAGTCTTCTTCCAAGTATCAGCAAGGTATTCGAGAAGGTAATCAATAGGGCTCTGGCTAAGTGGGCTGCGGACAACAAAATAATTCCGGATAATCAGTTCGGGTTCAAGGCAGGACATGATTCTATTCATGCCGCGTCTAAACTCGTTTCTGATATCCAATGGAACAAGTCCAAGAAACAATGCACGGGTGCTGTTCTGGTTGACTTAGAGAAAGCCTTCGACACCGTATGGTTAGAAGGATTGTACCTAAAACTCACCAGACTAGGCATCAGTAAACCATTATTGTATATGCTTTACGATATGCTCAATGGTAGAAAGTTTGTTGTCAAAAGTGGCAATGTAACATCTACCAGCGTCTTTGAAATTAAAAACGGCCTTCAACAAGGGGCGGTCAATTCGCCGATCCTCTTCAGCATTTTCACCAGCGATCTAATAGGTAGCATAACTAACGCCATTGCGTATGCCGACGACCTGATTGCGTACAGAACGGCTCGAAAGGTTGAAGTTATTAGAATTCTCTTGCAGCGTGACTTCGAGAAGATTCAGCGATACTGCGACGACTGGAAACTGAAAATAAATGTCCAAAAGTCGGAGACAATTCTGTTCAGGACTCCGTTGGCTAAGGCCACGGGAGATACATGCAAGAACTGGCGCAAGATGGTCATTGTTGGGTCTGACGGACAGCCACTTGCGAGTAGAAGTGTAGTGAAGTATCTCGGTATCTGGTTAGACCAGTATTTGTATTTCGACAGACATATAAGTACTGCTCTGACCAGAGCCCGAGGAGCCCTCGCTCTGACGAAACGGCTGTTTTATAGCAGTCGGCTTGACCCCAGAGTGAAGGTAATTTGCTACATGGCCCTCATACGGCCAATGCTTGTGTATGGTTGTCCTGTTTGGTTCAACATTGCCCCTTCCCAAATGGAGAAGTTTCGGTTGTTCGAGAGACAGTGTCTCCGGCGCTGTCTCGGTTGGTATCGCACACCGGAATCTTCTTATTTGCACTATTATTCTAACGAGGTCTTATACAACGGAGCTCGAATTAACAGAATTGACAATTTCGTGATAAAACTTGTTCGGGGTCACAACTTGATTTTCGGGGCGTTCTATCCGAACGATGACTACTTCGATATGGCACGCTTGAGCGGCTTTATCCCACCAGAGGCATTCCTCTATTTAGATAAATGCGGCCTGATACAGGATGAATTGGCGGTACCGCTTATCTACCACGTCAGGCGTAGAACCGTGGACCGGCGACTCACGTACGAACGAGACATCCTCGCCCAAGATGGAGCCGAGCTCCTACGGTTCAGTAGGGCTGTGCCCGAACAGGACCGTATTGATAGGAGGAAGCAGGAGAACCAGTTCTGGTGGCTCCAAAATGAAAGTCTTATGGGGTAAACCGGGGTGGGGTATTTTTGCCTTGGCCGGCTTACATATTGTTTTAAGTCTAAGGTTTAGGTTAAGTAGAGAGTAGGGACGGTGGCACTATAAAAATTACAAAAATTAAAAAAAAAAAAAAAAAAAAAAAAAAAAAAAAAAAAATATTATATATTAATAAAAAAAAAAAATTATAAAAAAAAAAAAAAAAAAAAAAAATTAATGGACATAGCTTTTGCCGCTGTGATTGCTCTAGTTTTAAGTAGTATGTAGGTAGGTTAGGGGTAGGTTTAAGTTTTATTTTAAGGACATAGTGTGTAAGTTTTGAAAAATTATCATTGGAGTTAGTTTTTTTTTAAATTTTCTAACAAATAAAGACAAAAAAAAAAAAAAAATAGTTCATAGGCCGAAAGGCATTAGTATAAGTAATCATGAATTCCTTAGAGCGCCCGTTTAGGGCCAGTAAGTTAAATTTAAGCATAGTTAAGTAGGCTAGTTTTCTGAATTTTGTCTAGTATGTAAGTAGATATAAGTTAAAAATGAATAAAATTTGAATTTAAAAAAAAAAAAAAAAAAAAATCACATCCGCCTAACACGCGGAAGGCCCCCGGTTCGATCCCGGGCGGAAACAAGTAACTTTTTTGATACCAGCTAATTTTTTCAAGGTAAAATAAATTATCTACTAAAAATAAAGAGGTATTTTCATTTCAAGCAATAAAATGGTGGAAGACATATTTCATATTTGGCATGGGGTACGAAGCTCTAGGGTTATTTTGCAATACAAACAAAAAATTTCTTGGCATATTTTTTTAAAAATAGCCATGAACAGATAAATGCGAGAAAAAACTGCCGTTAAAAAGAAATTTCGCAGCATGAAATTTCTATATGAGCGTCAAGTTGTTTCGCTAACTTTATTGGATCGGAGATCCAATTAGTTAGATAATTTTCCGTAAATGTGTCGTTAATTAGGGTGCCATGACATAAGGCCAAGTGACATAAGGCCAAATTTGAAAAATTGGCCTTATGTCACTTTCCGAAAGCGACATAAGGCCAAATTTTCAAATTTGGCCTTATGTCGCTTTTTAAAGCGTCATAAGGCCAATTTGGTCTTATGTCACTATGAACTGTTTCACTTGGTTCAATCTTAAGATACAGATAAGATACATAAAAGAAATAACATTTTTGTATAAGAATTTTTCTTATAGTTCTCGTTTTTATTTAAATTCATCTTGACATAATACCCAAAATTCGCATTGGCGCCTGCCTGGCGACTTTACATACCCTAAGCGGAGCGACGGAGTCGCGTGAGCGGGTGTGTCCCCGAAAGAGGGAGTTAAAATCCAGAAGCCCCGCGAAGCGGGCCACCCAAGGTACTTTTAATCAAAAAAATTGTTGATATTGGCGCCTGCCTGGCGACTTTACATAGGTGGCCCGCTTCGCGGGGCTTCTGGATTTTAACTCCCTCTTTCGGGGACACACCCGCTCACGCGACTCCGTCGCTCCGCTTAGGGTATGTAAAGTCGCCAGGCAGGCGCCAATATCAACAGTTTTTTTGATTAAAAGTACCTTGGGTGGCCTGCTTCGCGGGGCTTCTGGATTTTAACTCCCTCTTTCGGGGACACACCCGCTCACGCGACTCCGTCGCTCCGCTTAGGGTATGTAAAGTCGCCAGGCAGGCGCCAATATCAACAATTTTTTTGATCAAAAGTACCTTGGGTGCCATTGTCGTGCGAAAAATGTATAATCATGAGAAAAAATAATTAAATTTTACATTTGGTCTTATGTCTAAAAAAAAATTGGCCTTATGACGCTTTAAAAAACGACATAAAGCTAACTCTTAAAATTTGGCCTTATGTCGCTTTCGGAAAGTGACATAAGGCCAAATTTTCAAATTTGGCATTATGACGCTTGGCCTTATGTCATGGCACCGTTAATTAGTTGTGTCAAAAAGTTTAAAAATTTCCCATTGAATACACTACTTGTTTTGACAGTTTCAATTTTTTCGTGCAATGTTTTTTTGGTTAAATTGCTAAATTTATATATAAAATAATATATTAGTAACATGAACATTTTTAATATTTTCTAAGTTTTTTTTTTTTTTTGCTGATTTGCTGCAAAGTTAACAAAGCCCTATCTTAAAAAAGAATGTATGACTCCATAATTATTTCTATTTTTGTGACATTTCTATTTTAAGATAATAAAATCGGACATATTCTAAGCTAACCTGGAGTTTATGTTTTTTATAGACAATTTAGACCGGGTCCAAAAGATAAATTGGAACTCAGTCCTTAAAAACGGTTGTTTTTTCTATCTGTCAAAAAATGGATCGGATTTCAATGGATTGACAGGTAACAGTACTAAAATTGTAGTAGAATTATGTTTTTTACTAAACAGAGCTGCCAAATTCTTTATGAATAGCATCTGTGTGTTAACTTTAGACTCGATGCCAATTGAAATCGGTTCTAAAGTTTGACTATGAATATGCCCCAATGTCTTCTTCTTGAGGAAGATGAAATTTCAAATGCTACCCAAAAACATAGAAAACATCGCGCAACAAAATTGAAAATGTCACAAGTAATTTGTGACAAGTTAACAACAAATGATTAAGCTATTCATTCTAAAAAGCGTTTGCCAGCTCTAAGGAGAAGCTTTGTTTATTTCAAATATTTCAAGTCGAACATCCTTGAATGACATTGTGCTCTGGAGCTGGCAACATTTAACAGACCTATTCTTTCATAGCTAGAGTATACCTAACTAATTTTAAACATTCATTGAACTTTGCTTAAAAACCAGAAAATTCTATACCTCCACTTCAAAATTCATATACCGACTGACTTTAATTCGTAAAAAACACATTCATTGATGCTGCAAGTTTTTGAAACAAAAAACTCTTTAAACTTTTTTTAAAATATTAGTAAGCTCAAAATTAAATTCTCTTTAAATACTTCGTTTATATCACGTTGCAGTTATGTAGGCACTTGACTCCTTGCCTTGATATACCTTTACAGGTGCACCTAGGCACAAACCGGATATGCCAAACAATATCGATTCCCAACAATGGAAATACCATAGTCTTTATTTGTTCAAATTGAGTCGTTCGTCGTCGTCGTAGTTGCATCAAGTTTTTTTTTTTTGTTAGTCGTTTGCAAACATTAAAGTTTATATAAAAATGTTCAACAGCAAATAAACAAAGTCATAAAAACCACACTCCATTCCATCATACATATATACCATCACTCTTTTCGGAATTTCATCCTGATGGAGTTTTCGGAACGAGCATCCATCGAATGGGATTTAAAAACTTTTGTATTAAATCTATTGAAGGCGGAAATTTTGTCGATATTACTTTTCCTCATGAGCTAACAGAGTCTGAAAAATAAAAAAAAAACAAAAAAAAAAGGAAGATAAAAACAGTCTGTGGAAAGTTATGTTGTCGTTGGTCCCTATAATGTTGAATTATTCAGACAAATACAGACAGATTTATAATATTCTTGCCAACATATCACTCAGGAGCACAGGACTCAGGACACAGGAAGAACGATATAGTAGAGAATGAAAATGAAAATTTCAAAAAAAGAAAAAAAAAAACAGAAACTCTTACATGTCCTCATTAAAAAGTAATATCCTTTATTTTTGTATGTTGAAGGAGGTGGAGTAGGGTATAGGTGACTTGACTACAATACCTTTCACTTCATTCTTCATATGAACCAAAAAAGCAAACAGGTTTTTCCTCAGTTTCCGCTTTGTAGGTATCAGATTCGTTCTTGTTGAGCATCGACTCAAGTTTGGAGTTGGGGAATAATATTTTGTTTTCTTGTAGCGCAGAGTTGTTACAAAGTATCTTTATTTTAAAGAAGTTATAAATTATGAAATGGAAGAATGTTTCTCTTTTTCCGCTGTTTGTTATTATTTATAGGTAATTGCAATTCTATAAAATATCAACAAAAAAAAACTGAATGCAAAAACTCAACATTATTATTATTAACTGCTAGTTAAAATGTCATGAGTGACTACTGGGAGTATGGGTTTTCAAAATTCTGCATCTCAAAATTCTGCCAATGTCTCTGGGATCAATACAATCTTATAAAACTGAGTGTTAACGTTTGCATTCGGAAGAGAAATAAACTTAATCGGTTTCCAATAATAATATTTGTTTTGCGAATAAAGTTTTTGATGTTTTGAGAAATCAACTAGAAAACTTAGCCAAATTTGAAAATTTTACTTATAAGACTTTTTGTAGACAATTAGATTTACTATCAGAAAAATAATCTAAAAAAAAATTTCCAAAAATATTTCAGTAGGAAAATTTCCGAAAACCAAATAAATTGGTCTTATTTTTTGTAGAAAAATGATAGATCTAAGATATCTTCTAATGAAAATATCGAGAATCTAAAACTTTTTATATGACAAATAAAAAAAAATCCAATTCAAATTGGCAGAAATATACCGATTAATAAAGCTCTTTAAATAAAGATGATGGCAACTCTGCAAGGGGCTGATGGTCGAAAACTTGGATTCAAGCTCTCTATAAAGTACTCTAATGATGGCGAGACAAAAATTGCTTCCTTATCAGCCATAGTCAACAAATACGTTTAGATAGCTATAACGAAATAAAGATAAAGTTGTCCCCATAGCTCACAATTATTAATTTATGCATGCGTAGTGCGCTCCTATTCCAGTCATATACAAAAATAATAATGCCTTCAGGAATTTTACCTCTTCCTCACAAAAGATTTGTCAATTTAAATTTTCCTTAGACTTTTTTAATAAGAGAAAAAAAAATAAAACAACAGACAGTTAAGTCACCTAACCTCAACCTTTCGACTTTTCGATATCCTTAGTCAACGAAAATTCATGTCAATTAAATACCCCATCACATCACTCGAAACAAAGAAAAGGGTATTTTTTTTTTTAAATTTGAAATTGCTCTTGCCAAAGTAAACATATAGCAATTTAGAGCATCTAAGTTGTAAAATAAACTTATATCGTTGCTAATCTTTCTTTTGTATCGTCATTCAAAATTGTTTAACCCATCACCATCTCACAATCACAATCCAGTATAAAACATCAAGGATATTTGCTTTAGTACAAAAGCTCAAGGCAAATATCCTGAGGCCGAATGGTTTTTATTTGCCTATCAACGTTAACCTCTTGCCATACTATGTTTATATGGTTGTCGATTACAAAATGATACGCACAAGAAATATATCCGCCATGAGGCAAGAACACAAAAAAAAACTCATCAGGATTGAAATTACAATCCTTTTTCCTTCCTTTGACATTGAGTGTGTGTGTGTGTGTGTGTGTCTGTGGAGGTTGTTGAAAAAAAATTGGCAAGTTTGGGTGTTTTAATCAACTGAAACAATATTGAACGCTTTGAAATTGGATTTTAAATGAGAAGTTTTCGCACAAAAAAAAATTACAAAAAAATGAGTCGAATCAGAACTGAATCAAATTAATTTTTTTTTCCAGTTTTTCACTACCTAATGCTGAAATTTTATAAAATTCAACTTGACAGAAATACTTCAACTTCACAAAGAGAACCGCAGGCTAGGTATACACAAGCAGAAACGTCCCTAAACATCAAGCAAACTTAATGGGGAAAAGGTTAAAAGAATCAAAATTTTACTGTGAGTTTTTTAAGGTTTGTTTTATTTTGATTTTCTGCTGGATTTGTTCTACATTATATTGTATTTTTAATTTTTTAAATTCCTTCTGGTTCTGACCCGAAATTCCTGGGGTTTAACTTTTGTTTATTTATTCAAGTCATTCTCTGTTGAGTTAACCACAAACTTTTGAAATTGTGTGAAATAACTCAAAGGGTTATTAAATCAACAATTAAAAGTTAAAAGCCAAATAATAACAAGGTACAATATTTGCCTTCATCACTTTATAGTAAAATTATTTCTATGAAATTTAATTTTTTAATTCAATTTTAAATAGATTTTGTATCTTCGAAGTAGAAAATTGTATAACATCTATTTTTATTTAAATAAATAAAAGGTATTAGAGAACAGATGTAAGTGCTAAAATTTGTTTATCTTTTTTTTACATACATAGGTACTATAGGAAAAAAAATTTATTCATGAAAAAATCTCGAGATATCGAAACGCGAAAAATGTGTGTCCAACAATTCTTTCTGTCGGTCGGTATATCTTTATCTCGACCTACGCAAATTCTACTCAACCAATTTTCTTAAAACTAAGAAATTATAGGTTTTAGATAATTCTCTAGAGGTCATGTTTTTTTAGCTTAAAAAATAACAATTAATGTCAAATGTTAACGGTTAACTGCTAAAACAAAACACATTCTTCCCGAAAAAAGGCTCTAAAAAGCTGCATTCCAATTTTTTTTTTCTAAAAATATCGACTTTAAAAAATTAATAAAATAAGAAATTATTTTTTTTAAGGTATATAATTTTTTGTGCCCAATTTAACTAAGCGTTTGGATTTGTTTGGGAAAAATGAATATTATGAATAGTGACGCCACTTTCAATTGATAAAAAAAAAGTTTGACGTAAATATTTTTTTTAAGACTTCACAAGTTTTCAAGTTCTACCAAATATTTTTGTTTTTCTAAAGACATCTATTTACGGATAGACTAATGACAGCGGATGTTACTTTTTCAAGCTCTGAAGATATTAAGAAGTAGGTATTCAACATTGGAGTACCTAAAACAGTCTTTAAGCTTTTAGAATTGTTTCTCCATACGTGGACAGCATACTGAAGGCAGCCTATGGTTTCCCGTTCCGTTCCACCGCCACCATCAGTAGAGACAATACTTCGAAGATATTGAAAATTTTTAACCATTTCTACTGGTTGTCCAGAAATATCTACATGAACTAATAATTAAGTCGCTGAATTCCTCCATTTCTTGTATCGGTAAAGCCACATGCAGTTAACATCTCTAATAATCAACAAGAACAATACTGGTGACAAAATACAGCCCTGCGTCACCCCAGTTTCGATTAAAAATTCCTTTAAAAAAGGTGACATTCGAATCTGAATTTGGAGGGGCATCCTGCGCAAATCAAACTTCATAAATTTCCTAAAAATACTATCGAGCGCATGTTTTTAAAAAATTTATGGACACCAGGTGATGTGGTGATCAATATTTAACTGACTATTCCAAGCTGTTAATGTGGTCCACACCGGAAGATCAAGTGCAGAAAACTGCTGGAATGTTGGATACAATCTTGACAATCATTCCTTTTTTCCACTCTTTTTCAAGCTCTCTGTTTTCCAAGCTCTCTCAATGAGTGGGTGCATAAGCCTAATCGTTTTTGCTGGCAGCTAATTACATAAGTAATGAAAACACTTCTATTGGTTTCGTCCGATTTTTCTTTTTGTTTCAAGAAAACAAATTTTAAAGCTAGCTTTTTTGTAAAGAGGGTAAATACTGTTTTCATTTATTGTTACCAAATAAGGACAAGTCAAAAATAAAACATGCGTGTTTTTGTTAAATTTATTGCTTTACAAAACATAAAAGGCTTATTCTTTTTAAAAGAACTTCAAACGAAATCCCAACTTAAAATTTTGATATCTTTTATACAACCAGCCAACGCCTGTCAGGTTTACCTCCATTTCATTGCCCTTTGCCATGAATATATGATTCTAATTCTTTAAGCAAATATGTAAAAACAAATCGAATTTACAAAAGAAGTAACTCAAATAAACCTCGAACTCTGGCACCAACTACCAGTGGGTATGTATACCCGCATATCTATTCTTTGAAAAATAATTCATTCAAATAAAAAAGTTGATTTTTATCTATTTGACTGGGAACATATGTCAGTATTTTTTTTAAAACCCTCCCAGCCTCTATAAATATATTTGCACTGTACCATTAAAAACTTTTATACTTTTGAAATCATATCGACAAAAAAAAACGAAATCTTTTTCAATTTAAAGCTTTACAAAAAAAAATAATTTGCACTCCAAACTTCATTCCCTTCGAGTTCAATTTGAATGGGCGTTTGTTGTTTGTATAAAAAAAAATACACCCTTTCATGCCACCCCAAGCGTCAAAAACGAACACAAAAGTGGTCTGAGTCAATAAAAAATAGAAAATTATAAATTATAGAAAAATCTACATATGTTGTTGAAACTTGCTCTTAGATGCATTTTTAAAAATATATCTTCTTCTTCAGTGAGATTTTTTAAGGAGTAAGATTCGTCAACACAAGAATAAGTTCAACTTTATCAAATGTTTCTATTATAAGCGATATGAATGAATGAATGATAATGGGTATAATTGCACTGCGGCCTTTAGATCTACTGTGCCCCTCTTTTTTGAACCGAATGAGGTTTCCAATCTACAGTTCATCCTCCAGATTGTATTTATGTATTTTGTTCTCATCACATCTACCTACATATTATGTGGTTCGGTGTCTCCTCATGAGCGTTGCAGGATCTGCAAGAAACACTCCTCACTAGGCCAAGGATTCTGATAGTTTACAATGGCCAGTGAGGCGACCCGTTACTTTCCTGAGACTGTTCCTGCTTAGGCTAATGCAGGATAGGAAACGGTCTCGGTTATAGTTCCCGAGTAAGAGTTTGGCCTGTCTCCCTCCTCTTATATTTTGATTTTATTTTTAACCTTATTCTCCCCTATACCACAATAAGTTTGTGGTTCCTTTAGGGGTGCCGTTGGTCCTATTTTAGCTAGGGAGTCAGCCTGTACTTCGTGACCCGGTACCCAAGGTAGTGTGACTTTGTTTTTCTTGCCCAGGTCATTAGGCTTATTCACACATTCCCATACTAGTTTTGAAGTAATGAGTTCATGAGTTCAAATCTTTTAGTGCTGCAGCTGCTTGACTATCTGACATGATGGCAATATTTTGGTTTTTAAATTTTCTATCGAATGCGTTCTGCGCATTTTCCGATGGCATTTACTTCTGCTTGGAATATGCTGGTGGACTTCCCCATCGGTACGGAGATTTTGGTTCTAGGCCCAAAAATCCCTGCCCCAGTCCCTTTAGAAGATCTCGATCCATCAGTATACCACTTGATGGTGTTTGCTTTTTTTTTTACGTTGACTAAACATTTTCGCCATTCCAATACTTATCCATTATAAATCAATATTCTGATTCTTCACTCCGATATTTCTAAAGGTCGAAGGAGGTACGTGGCATCAATACCTCCCATAAACAAAATTTTCATATAGTTACCATTTCAGGGCATCCGGACCACCACTGGTCTCATGTCCTCTATATCACATTGAATTTTTCTAGCACTCGGGTTAATTAGAATGTCCACATTTTTGCACTGAAGAAAAAAACCTCCATCAACATGGTTGTTTGCAACTTGACCTCCTCTATTATATCTGTTTCAGCAGAGATGGAACATTTAGTTAAGTTAAATAAATTCAACAATTTTCTCCACCGTTATGGTCAACCATGAGGAAATCATTAATCAGTGAAGAAGCATTACAAGAGAGCAACTTAAATGCGCACAATAAGAAAAGCCTTTACAGAAGAGAAGACCAAGACATCATTGCATGCGGAATCATAGGAAAGGAAACCATTTGGCCACCGGCATAGAAAGGCATTGTGTGGTTCGGTTGGAGTTCTTCTGTTGGACTTATATGAAGACCACGATAGTGGTTGGATGATTTATTTGCGTTGATGATTGCAACAAATCGGATTTTATGCTCCTCCAACGAATGGTTGATGGTTGTAGTAGTCGCAGCAAGAGCTCTTTCGGCAACAAAAAAAAAAGATACACAATCGATGATGATAGATACAACTAAATCAAGGACTGCAAATGACTTTTGAATGGGTTTGCTTCAAAGTGATGTCAATTGCATGAGCTAGAGACCGAGTCATTGCCAGAAAAAGTGAAGTGTGGCTGGCCACTTCTTAGTTTTTTTTTTTTGCTCTTTTTGCTTGGGTTGATCTTTCTTTTCATCATATGACTTGCCTGAAGATTGAATCCTTATTAATAGACATGTATGAATTGTGAGAGGGGATAAAGAGTATTTTATCTTGAATTGTTGCGATGAGTTTAATCGGATTTTATAATAAATTGCTGTGCTTGAAGGCTATAGGAAGACGATTTAAATCAAAATAATTGCATGTCTATAAAAAAAAAATTGTTGTTACTTGTAATAGCAAGATCCGTACACCCGTTGATTTTTTTTTTGTGTATCGGTACATATGTATATGTTAATATAAAAAAAACTTGTTTTGTGAATATTAATATTTTTGCTGTTTTATCCTGTATTATAGCCAAGTATTTATTTTAAAATTTTACTTTCATTTTGTGTACAGTCATTTATTTTGTGGTTTCAAGTTGGCAGCGGTGGCATTTGACACCTATCAAACTCAGCTGTCATCTGAAGTGTCATAATATTAGGTGAAAGTTTGCCAATGGATCGCTTAAAAATCGAACAACGCCTTAAAACTATTTATACTTTTTACAAAAGTGGCGATTCAAATGAAGAAACATTCCGCGTATTACGCGATTATGGTTGATTATGGTTGTAATTGTCAAAAAATTTGAAGAGAATGGAAGCGATACTGATATCGTTAGGTCTGTGGTCTTTAGGGGGTGGGCTTAACCATGAATAGCGATGGGCTACAAGCGATAATTTTATATATGTTATCGATTGTTCGTAGGGAAAATCTACTTTTCATGGCGTCCCTAACCCAGAGATCAATCTTTTTGTCAAATTAGAAAAAAAACACAACTGTTTTGCTGCTACAAACGCAAGTGTTGCTGATTTATCAATTTCCCGATAACCGATTTTTTTAACTACCTTATTGCGATTTGTGATTTCACGTTTTGACGACGCGACGGCCAGGAATCATGCGATTTGACAGTTTTAAACTTTTTCTGTGGTGCTTCGCAAAAGACTTCGTTTTAACGCTTATATAATCCCCAAACGAGTTACGTCCGCACATTTTTATGTTCGTACTTCAGTGCCTAGAGCCTATTTTTTTGACCAACTCTAAAGCTCGTCAAAGTAC
This sequence comes from Syrphus vitripennis, assembly GCA_958431115.1. Taxonomy (NCBI): domain Eukaryota; kingdom Metazoa; phylum Arthropoda; class Insecta; order Diptera; family Syrphidae; genus Syrphus; species Syrphus vitripennis. Next base: position 141,314,196 of record OY288108.1, on the reverse strand, counting down.
AAGTAAACAAGTGCCACCTGAACACGGCTTTACGGGGATGTGATGGATTAAGTACAACATAATCGAAAAACGAAATAATTTATGTGGCTGAGAAAAAGTAATATGAACATAATGAAATAAAATGTTCATCAAAAATGTATGACCCAATAAAAAGTACCAACTTTTCCAATATTCTAATTTTACTGAATTTTGATACTACATAAGTACCTATTTTTATTGTTTTAAAATTATGAATATGTTTCAAATTAAAAAAAAAAAGAACTGTTTCCGCCCGGGATCGAACCGGGGGCCTTCCGCGTGTTAGGCGGATGTGATAACCACTACACCACGGAAACACTTGAAAAATATGGTTTTAAATTTAGTTTTGACTTTTAATAAAATGATGGCCTCTTTTTATTTAATTAGACGTAATATTACGACAAAACATGGGAAAAAGAGAGCTTTCCTGAGAAGTGGAAAAAAGGAATGGTTGTCAAGCTCACAAATGTCCTTACCATTACATTTCTAAGGAGTATATTATGAACCATATATGAATCTTATAAAAATAATTATGACAATCACCCATTCATTTATACATTATTACCATCAACAGACATAGAATACATTATCATAGAAATCACTCAGGGTGCTATTTTTATTCTTCCAGTGCGTAGATATCCTTGCTATTGAAATCCGAGCTTTCAGGCTATCCTACACTTCTATCCGAAATCCCAGAAATGGGAAAGAGGTTAATAACAAAAGTGGCCAGAATATCGTCATCAGCAGGACGAAACAATAACCGTGTCTTTTGTCATTGGCGACAACGTAGTTGGAAAACACTTCACCTCCTACTCCGGCTTCTTACCAGAGTATCTTTACCATCTCATCCACTTTGCATCTATTTTTATTCCACTGGCGCTGTTGTAGGTGTTATATGAATATGGTTTGAGTTGATAAGATATACTCCTCCTGATATACATTTATGTATGAGAAGAAGATGAAGGGGAGCGCATTCAGAAAAAATAATAATAATAAACTTGCAGCAGACTATTTCACCCAGTGGCGTTCTGGCGTGTATTATACAGTTATGCTGAATTCAGAGACAACAAACGACATTGCGAGCGATGTATATTTGCACACAAAGTCAGTTTGAGTCCTTTAAGAAGATATTCAGACTTGAAGGTGTTTATTTTTATTTGTATTTTTTTTTATCCAGCGCAACCAATCTCGTTTGTCACTCATGACGTAGATGCGGATCCATCCGTTGAATTGAAAACCCTAGTAAAATGTTAATGACCTTATCTCGCATGGAAGTATATGCTTCTTCTTCTTCATATGCATCCCTGAACTCTCAAGTATATCTTCGTTTTGCTATACTATGTTCCCGTGTGCAAACACAGAAACAATCATAGTTGAAATATTTTGTTTAAGAAGCTGTATCCATATCATTCCCAGGAAGGACTTTTCTATTTGTTAGTTTTCTTCTTTTTTTTGTGATATACAATCCACAAATTCGAAAACCTGTCACAGTATTTATTTTTTATTTAAGTTTATCATTGTTGCTAATGTGCATTGTCTTCAATGCGGTGTGGAAACTGAGAAACATGACCACCGCAGCCAGTTGAGATTACTTCATGATATCTATTGCAAAAGCGAGTCCTTTTATTCCTTACATCTAAACAGCTTATGATGCATGCCACCCACCACCCACCACACCCAACTATACCAACAACCAGCATTCTTATATTGCGGTAACTGTAGCATTAGGATGTGATGCTGCTGCTTGAGTGGAGATATAAAAAAAAAAACTAAATGTAATTGCATTCGAATAGAGGAAAGTGTGGGATTTTCGTATTGTTTTACGTTAAGTGTTGAATTGCACCAAGGAAAGGATATGTCAGCCGGATGCAGCAGTGTTATATGTAGTATAGCTCGAAATTGCTTTTGGCATTAAGAAGAACACAATTTTTGGTTAATGTATTTGAAAGACTTTAGTTTTGTGGTTTTTCGTCCGAACAAAAACTGGCAAAGATATTGCAGCAGAAGATATCTTTCAAATGAATTTATTGAAGAGGGGAGGTTTAAGTTTAGTTTTGGTTAGAGATAAGAAACTGAATTTTGCTTGACTACTGGTATTTGGTATTTAGCAAAAAAATTTTTGATGGAATATACTGAATCGTTGTCTTAGATTTATTTTTTAAACCAACATGGGGAAACGTTAAACTTACTTCACTAGTTACCCAATTGTAGTTAACAAATTGAAAGGATCAAAATCTTTTTTTTTCGAATTTTTGAGATGATTTTGAAAGTCATTATTTTTCATTTATCGGCGATTCTTAAGATCTCAATCCTTATGCCTCCACTTGTGGGGTTCGCCAGGTTGATCTCAGCAAAAGGCGACAGGCCTCCCAATTCTAGATTGCTTCATGCCTGAGGCCAACTAAATGCAGGCGTTGTTGCCTTTTTAACTTTTTCGCTCCCTTTGCCTATTGAAGTGGGTTCTCAGGGCTTCTTTTTATTACATGACATTACCGGCTAAGTTGGTCATGCTGTATCTAGTGTATCCTGCGGTCATACGAAGCATCTTCATGGTAACTGCCGTCAATTTACTTCCATACTTCTTGTACGTTGTCCAACATAGTGAACCGTATGTAAGCACTGGACAAGCATGAAAAACTGCCGTGTAAAGCTTTCCTTTCAGCATATTGCTCATACTTCGATTACAGGAGATGACAGAGTTATGCACGCTACGCTTAAGTGATATTTGATGTCATCATCACAAGATAATTAACTGTAGATCACAAATCCAAGATAGCAAGGAAGCACTGTTCTATTCAAATAGATATCCGGACTAGTCGGAATCTGTTGCCACCTGTAAAACATTTTCTCGTTAATGAACTTAGGTGATCGAATCTCCTGGGCATGTTTCCTTCTCTGTGCGGCGTTTTTTGAAAATAGTTGCACCCTTGTCCATGTTGGCATGTCACAGTTCCTGAATAGTTAAATAGTCATATAATTCATAAAACATCCATAGCATAAGATGTCATTAAAATTACTTTATATACTAGGTACAGGTACATGGATCTACAGAAACACCTTCTCGACCTTATCTTCCTATAAAATTTCTTAATTAATCGATTTTAATACAGTAAAGATAGTAGAAGCATTCCAAGGATTCTAATCCAAAATTACCACAGACATGCACCTAACCGCTTAGAATTTCCAGCCATTAAAAACTTAATTTGATTCTATAGCAATTAATACAAATCATTTTAATCCCTTGGTTATATAGACTCCTTCGAGCCTCCTACACTCATTTTCATAGATATAACATTTTAAAGTGTCTACAGAGTATTTTGAAAACGATGTGCCAACGTGAGAATATTGTTAAGTCCATCCGGTGTGTGACGACTGCTAAAGTGGAGAGGCGACAAATAGAAACCCGTGTATCCTTTAATGAAAATCATAAATTAAAATTAATCCAACAGCTGGAGGAATGCATTTCTGGTCTACATAATCGTTCACCACAATGTGTGCAAGAGTTTGGTTATAATGTTTGGGATAGGTGCCTATGCATTTGCGAGACTGTGATGACAACAAGGACCCTGGAAGACAACTAAACTGCATTGAGGTATACGAGTAGAGGGCGCGTGACACTGATAACCGCTCCTCATTGGGGCCAGGCAGCAACGATTGCACGCGATCTAATGGTCAGGCTATAAAATTTAATGACCGGTCATAACTTGTCTAGCGGCTTAAAGGGCATCCGACATTGTAAGCATCGTGGCTATAAAGGCGGACGACCAACGTTCATCGTCAACAACGATGATGATAGCAATAGCCAGCAAATTGGCAGTCAGCAATAAGAACAAAAACACTGCTCCTTGTTGTTGGCAGCAACAGCAGCGTTCGTCAATATACACCAACAAACAGATTAATCGATGATTTCGATAAAGTGGAAGAAGATGATGCTCCGTGCGTCGTTGCCTTCATCGTCGTCGTCGGTCTAACGAACACGATGGGCGGTTTTCAGAAGGACGAGGCATCTTCTTCTCAATGATAAACAATTGTTTCCAAAGGGATACGACGCGACGAGAGCCAAAGAAGGAGGAACAACACTTTAGTGCAAACAAGAAATCCACAAAACGAATGCTCATCAATCCAAAGTTGGTCGGATGATGTAAAATTTTGATGACTATCGCCGAGGACAATCCGTTTATCTTGCTGATGCAGGGTGACCATAGGGGTTAAGGAGTAGTGAAGAAACCTTTAGAAAGGGCAGCACAAATAAGTGCGAAATTAGAAGCCGCTTTCAATTTTATGCACCAGTCTGAGGGTTATAGAGGAATGGTTTGCGGTTCGATAAGGATGATAAAGTAGTATAGATGGATTTCTGGCGCCATAGAGATGGGAATTTAGTTGGCAAAAGGTGTCTGGACGGGGATCAGTTTTTTTATCGATACGAAACGATGCAGTTTTAAAGGGTTTCAAGTTATATGGTCAGATTAAGAATGATTCCACAATAAAGATGCGTTGTTTTCGAATTGAATTTAATTCGAAACAAAAGGTGCCATTGACCGGAAATAACTTTATTCAATTTGGCCATGATTGATACTAACTATGGTTTAACAACATTTTGAAAATTGACATGCAATGTCTGCGTTTGAGTAAATTTCGAGTTATGAGGCAGTTAAGATGATGGAATGATTTTTGGTGGATCAGAAAATAATAAAATTGGAGTCAAGAAACTCATAAAATATTTACAGTCGTATTTTTTTCTGCTAAGACATTGTCTAACTATTTTTTAATTGGTGGAAACATGTTTTATTCAATAAAAATAAATAATGCATTGTTCTAGGATAAGTCAACCTACTTTTTTCTTGAGTGTAGGTTCCTCATGTATTTTTTGTACGTTAACTTACTTTTGATGGACACTGTCTCGCTTATGTTACGACAGACAACAACATTTTTTTTTGTAAAAACATTTTTTGCCGAAATAAAATTTTGAAAAAAAAATTAATTTTGTTAAATAAAATGCGGAAAAAATTGTTCAGCAAATTAGTAAAAAAACAATTATGAAAATCGTTAGAGCCGTTTTCGAGGTAGACAATTGCATACCGTTTTTTTTTTTAAGCCAAAATAATTCCTATTTCACCTCTATGGAATTTTGAATAAATTAAATAGACCCGTTGAAATGAAAACAATAAGAATTTTTCACTAAAGGGCTTGAAAAAAAAATGCTAATTCACCATCAACAACAAAAAACAAACATCTCCATCAAATTAGATTGATTGATAATGTCGCGTCATCTATGGTGGTTGTATTGTCACCATCACTGTCTGACCAAATGACTATCACAAGAGGATAATTTTTACTTTTCATCTCATCCCTATATTTCATTTTCAATCCAAAAACCAAAGCAACGTCAGGCGTCCATTTGTCTATTGTGAAATAGCACATAGCCACCGCCTTTTGCCATTAATAGTACTATATCATCAAATTTGTAAATGGAAAAGATTTTTCCAAAGTAGAAATAACAATAAAAAAAAAAACGAAAAAGTTAAAAACGTGCCACACAGCATGGCCTGGCCCATCAATCAGACGTCATGCCACCAAGCTTCGCTGGATGGAGATGGTTCAACGAAAACCCCCTCTGATGATATGCGCGATTGAAGACCGCTCACTAATATTTGCTTCTACTGGCTTTTCCTTATAACACTTCAATAATGTTTATTTTTTGTGCTAGTTAAAAATTCATAGGAAAAATTGAATAAAGGAATAAAGGAACTCGGTCACGTGTCAGGACTATTGTTAATTTTCTTCTCCAATGAATGGTGCATCAGCGGTTTTCAATTTCAAAGCATAATAACTTCTTATACAACTCACAAAAGGGGTGCAATTTGAATTTTTAACCCCATTCCAGTTAATCGTAATTGAAAAATCCTGCTTAAGGATGTGCAAATAGGAAGATTAAAAAAAAAGTATTCGAAACTTTTAAAAAAAGAAGCTGAATAAAAATAGGAGTCTATTATTTGCACTGAAAAAAACTGTAATTTTAACACAAAATTAAATTATAAGTGATGTGAAAATGATGTCCTTTTTATATAACAGCGAAAATTCCAAAGAACTTTTCATGCGGGAAATGTGTCATCTTGATGCCCGCTTGCTAAACGCAATTAACACTAATTGCAGGTTTTATCCTGGAAAATGACATGAATTCCCAGAATATGAGCTATACTTTATTATCATTCAACAGAGTTAATGTCCTTTTTTTCTCACGACATCACCTCTGCTTATAGCATCCAGGAACTCAGAAATATCTATCCCGAGTTGTTTTTTATGCTATTTTATTTTTTTTTAGTGGGATACATATACACATATACAAAAAATAAAATCCTTTCATCTACCACGATGAAGTATTATATGTACGCCTGCAGTTATTTATTTTTATAATTAATTTTTATTTCACCCACACTCTTTTGATGATGATGATGAAAGGAGCTTGACTTTTAAGAGCATAAGAGAAGAATGTCGGAGTACATGTTGTTGGCCCTTAGTGAGTTCAATTACTTCTCATAGTTGCTTTAAGTAATTTATAGGAACAGAAAGAATTTATACAAAATTAATTTATGGAATTTATGCATTTAAATAAAATGAAGACAGGTCATTAACTGTTTTGAAAGAAAAATATGAATTTTCGGTTCCTTATCTTTAATTAAAATTTATTGTTAATCTGCCATTTTGTATAATTTTCAGGAAATTCAAAATGTCCACTTTTACAATTGATTTTGTTTTGAATTAATTTACAAAACATTCAAAAATCGTGATAGAAAAAAAGTAGTTACAATAGAAACTCAAATTAAATTGAAGTCATAAAACGTGCGTCCATTACTGCATCCAACTACCATTTTAATTCTTGACCCATTGCTATAATAATAACCGACAATAAGTGTCCTCTGAACGCAGCATGGGCAAAAAACAAAGAAACAATAAAAACAAAGTAATCATCGTCTACACCTTGATGCTGGGTTGTGGTGTCCGGCACAGCAGGTCGTCACGTTTTATCTTTGTGGCGCTATAATTTAAGTCAATGGAGATGTGGCGAAGTATAAACTGTGTCGGAGATGGAGGCAACAGAACTCAATGAGTTTCGTTTAACTATTTTTAATGGTAATCACTGTCGATTCTTCTTCTCACTGAATGCCTATTCTCTAGAGGAGTAAGAACACTACTGGTTCTAGTTCTGAAGGAACACTCTGGCTGGACTCTATAAACAAGTGAATTCAACTATCTATAACTAAACGATCTATCAAAGTGGAACAGCAGTTGATTATTCATTCAATTAGACGGTACGGTGTTGGTGCCGGTAGTGAAGTTATCGAGATAAAAAAAAAATATATAAGGATGTGTACAATAATTCCTTACATCAGAGATTGGATTTGGAGAAGTGTGAAATGAAACTATCAGGACACACTAATTGACTGCTTTACGTCAAAAGCTATTATAGTTAACAGTTAAGCGCAATTTAATCAGATAGAACTGGGCTAATAGGCAAAAAGTGAGAAGTAGGTAGTCGTTGTCTACAAGTAGATCAAGAAATTCTGGAAAAAATAATTGGGGTTCAATAACGGATTTATAATTCAACCTTATTTAAAATGGAATGTGTTGTTGTATTTCAAAATAGCACCAATTTTGTAATATTGTGTTTGAAATTTTTGCTGACTGAAGGCTTTTACAGACCAATGCGAAACATACGACGCACGATGAATAACAACAAGTTGCCATGCTGTTGTTATTTTTTTTTTCGTCATCACGATTGCTTCGCTCCGGTTTCGCATTGGTTTGGGGAAGTCTTAAATTGGGGAAATTCTGATTTGGTACCAGCTTATAACATACCTTCTATTACGCATTTTTTTCTACTACGGTAAGTAGCCTATTATTTTTGATTTTATATTAAAAAATTCTTAAAATCAACGTTAAAATAAATTCAACATAGAACTTCAAATTATTTACCACGAAAATGAATTCGCCTCAAAACAGTCAATCTTAGCTAAAACACAAACCAGCGAGTGAGTGGTGAGAAATACAAGACAAAAATATATAAAAATAACGTTGCATATGGTGAGGTTGGTTTGAATGAATGAAAATAAAATATTGATACGTTTGTACATAAATAGTAAACAGCAAAGAAAAATTTGAATTAAAGAATTTTAACCGCTTTTTATGGAGAAAAAATGAAGATTCTTTGTATATGGAAAACACGACGACATCTAAAAAGTGGGGGCAACCCTTACTCTTTTATTTTGCGGAGAGCTTATGGAGATTTTAATTGATATTTATTGATATTTTTTGGAAACAATTATCCTCTTGCCCCTACCACCAATTTCCGACGCTTAAAGACTCCCCAAATCATTAAAAAATACTCGCCATGATAGTACTATGTTATTCATAATTATACAAAGAAAGATTGGTCAAAGCAATGGATGGACTTATCGATTTTATTTTAGTCAAAAATGTTTATAAATGATAAGTTATTATAGGAGGAGGGCTCTTGATGCCCCAGCATCACCAGCAGACCAAAATGTTCTGGAAATGATAGAAATTGTGTTGGAAAATATTCGAATCTGGATTAGAGACATAGCTGATGATCTTAACATTTCGTTTGGCTCATGCCAATCAATTTTAACGGATGTTTTGGGTACTACACATCGTCTGAGATCACTCATGATCTCATCTCTGTCTTATCGTCTCAAGAAATACTTAGTCCTTCGTTTTGATTATTGCACATAAACTTAAATGACTAGATATAGGACCCACATCCAACCATCCAGAAATGATGGGAACGATTTTTATTGTCTTTTGAAAGCTTCATTTTTATGAAAAATGTCCATGATTCAAGAATTTTCTATCCTCCTAAAAACTTTCTCTGAAATAGATTTTTGATTCTGAGCAAAACTGGAGAAAACTAAAATTTTATAATGATTAACTTTGTCTGATCTTCGTCGTAATTTTTAAAAAAGTACGGGTTCGGTAGTGGGTCAGTACACCTTTTTTCGATTTGCAAATAGAATCATATCGTGGTATTCGTTTTTTAGAAAAATAAACAACAAAAATTTTTTCAGTTTACTTCGTTAAAGCATTTTTCTAAACCGAATGTTAAAATTCTTAAAAAACTATATCATTCATTGTTATTTTTTTTAATAACATCAAAATAAAACTTATGATATTTTTTGCCGACTTTTTCATAGATTTACATAAGTTCCATATTTTTAAAACTGAAATAATAAAAATTAATTTTCAATTAAAATTTGAAAATTTAAAAAATATTTTTGAAAGTGAACTATGGCGCATACATTTCACGTTTAAAACAAATTTAAATTAATTTTTCACTGTATGCTTTTTTTCAAATTCTGTGGTAGGTAATGATCCTTATAGAGTCTCAAAACATATTTATAATTTTGTCGTTTTGTAATTGACAATATTACTGCTTTAAAGGTACATATACAATATACATGGAGCCCTACAAAATTTACTTCTTTCATTTTGAAAGATCACTACACTATTTTCACATAATCAAACTGAGACGATTTTTGATCTCCTCTAACTTCAGTATGAACTGAATGACTGATCCACTCAAAATTATGGAGCACTTCCCGAAATCGTACAATCTTGTAATTCTGCCCTAAAGGTATGACGGTCTTGCACCATTTTAAATTCGACATCTAGGTGGCATGACGGCATATATCACGTCACGTAGATGTTATAAATCTTGATTCAACTCTTCCGATTGATGAAAGAACCATGGGCACTTTTGTATGGACCCAGGTCCCACTCTTAAGAATTGTTCAACAAAATCATAAAAGCAAGAATGATATGTTTCACTAAAAATACATTTTGTTTATTTTCCATAATATTCGAAAATGTGTATTTTTATGATCTTCCTTAATTAATCTTAAAAATAACAATGAAAAAGATTTTATAATCTAGTTTAAAAAAAAAAAAGAAAATCAAAAGAAAACTGAAATTAAAAAAAAATACATTTGACACATTTTTATCACTTATAAATCTTATGAATAAATTTAATAAAACATTTTTATTTTATTTATTTACATGCTACATATTTTTCGAAATGCAGTTAATTTTGTGACTTTTTTTATCATTTAATTATGTTTTCTTCTGCATTACAATTATTTTTATTTATTAAACTAATTTTTTCTTTAATTTGATATCTATACTTAATACAAACTTTTTTTTTAAATTTATTGTTAATAAATGAATATAAAATGTGATCTAGTTTTTTTTTCATAAAACATTTACCTAACCTAAAAACTAAATTATTTTTTAAGATTAAAATGATTTCGATATGCTATATTAAGGATTACATCTGCATACACAACATGATGGAAACAAAAACCAATCCATGAAAATTCCCTTACAATCATTATCAGGATCGTAGGCTAGTAAACGATGCCATTTGTATTTCTGCTCACAGCCACAGTCTTTTTCACATCGATTTGTACGGGCTTTTCTGTAAACAAAAATTTATAAATTATTATTTATAAATAGGAAAAACAATTTGTTTTTATACTTACGAGCAAATTTCTTGATGTATCGCCTGTTCGAAATGTTGTGTATTAACAATCGCACGAATTTTTCCAGCTGAATTCGAGGCCCAGTATGGTGTTACGATTTCTATTTTTGATTCACAAGCATCCAATCTGGAAATGAAGAGTTTTTAAAGTTACTGATGGTTTATTCTACAAAATTTATTTTTACTTACCTTCCAGTTGAGGAACCTCCTTGACCAGCATTGTTATTGTCTCTATTGAATGGTGGCTTAGGACTCCGATTTGACGACTGACGCTTGCTTCGCAACTTTCCAAAGTATGTATCTCCCCGATCAGGTTCATGATCACTGTCTATGTCTTCCGGTACGGCAGGAAACGCTCCGGGCGGTATAAACATATCCGGTTCATCAATAAAACGTCTCCGTCGTTTAGTCTGCTGTTTCGGACCACCCGAATCCATATTCATTTCGAAGTCTCCATACATCCGTCGCATTAGAGCCTTATTATCGTCAATGAATCTTTCGATTTTGTCACTGAAAGGACATTAAACAAAAAAAATCGTGATTTGGTAATCTTGCTATTGCATCATTTTAATCATTAAGATTTGAGGTGAATAAACTCAATGGAACTTCATTATGACCACTTTGTTATTGATTGAATGGGAAAAAAATATATCTCAATACTTATCATCTACAAAATCAAACTTAAGAGGCAGCATTTCTTGACTAATAAAAATAATGGGGATGGGGAGTTGACTCTTGTTCTTATAAATAAAACCATGATGAGCATCGCGTTGCTTACTTAATGAATTACTAATTGAAGAAAATCTCCGATGGTGCTGGCCGCAACCGCCAATCGATAGCATCTCTATGACGTAAATTCTAAATAGCTTGAGTTCAATAATTGTATGGAGAATCATTCTGTGGTATTTATTTTATGAATGACTACGGGCTATTGTTGAATTTTTTTTTTTTTTAACGATTGATTGGTTATAAGAAGTGACTAATATTATCGGGATACTCTATGATTAGGTAAAGCTTTGGTTTTGGTAATGAAATCATTCGATTTATTTTAGGCAATACTCATTTTGAGTTTACACAAGACATTTTTTTTATGTCTGAACATTTTCAATTACACTTAAGCGTGAATGAAGTGGCTTGAAAACTCTTTCCAAGAAATTTAAATAAAGTTTGGGAAATCCAAGACTCAAAAAATATTAGGGAAAGCAAACTCAAACTTTTTTGTTCTTATAGAGCAACATTTGCCATTTGCCGAACTTTTGCCTTTCAAGGTGAATATAAAAATGGGAGTGGTGAAATGAATGATTGCCTTGTTTTGCTTTACTACCAAAGTAAATTTCACACGAATGTCAAAATGACATTAGTTTTATTACGGCTATATTCCTCCTATGAACTTTTAGCATATGAATAAGTATTCCAGGTTTGGATGAGTTGTAAAATCGGAGTTTCCATACTCCGCCGCTGAAACGAGTTAATATATAGGTACATATGTCCTATGATCATTTGGTTTTTAGTATAGCCCTCTTGCCTTAATAGGGGGAAATAGCCCCCAATTTTTGATATGATTTTTTCTTAGTTAGTGGTACCTTGATATGAAATAAAAAAATTTAGTTTCTAAAAATAATTTACTTACATTGGATAACTATTTCCTGCTGTTGGACAAAATAATTGATTATATCGTTTAATACATGGCACTCCTTTGATAACATCACCCCTAACGTCTAGGCCCAGAGCAACTGAAAGCGCTGTCCACCAGATCTGAAATTTAAAAAAATTAAAAAATAGTTCAATTTTATGTACACACAAGAGTTTTGTTAAACACTTTCTCCTGATCTTAAGCGAGAACGCTTGACAATTTTATCAAACAGAAAAAGACAAATGTGCTGAATTTGAAACTGATTCTTCGAAAAAATGAAAGCATATACAAATCCACTAATCAACAAAAAAAAAAATATATAAAGGGTGTTTTCTAAGAGGTATAGAACTTTGAAATGGAACAAAACAGAGATGAATTTTTAAAATTGACATGACTTTAACTTTATTTAGACAAAAGATAACCTTTTGGCAATAAAATTTAAGTATGATATCTGGCATATAACCGCCATTTCTGGCTTGGACGTAATTTAATCTGGAAGTCCAATTTTCGTTCAATTCTGGCTAGTAACGTGACGTAACACACCAAAAAGTCAATTTTTCTGGATATAACTGTGCCTCAACATACACTTGAGGATTATCTTCAATCCAAATATGGCGATTTTTTTATTGACGTATCCATTCAACCAAAAGTGAGCTCCATCGCTGAAGTCTGTTCCTGTTCAAATGTCAAACTAATTTTAACACAAATCAATTAACAGTTGTTAAAATGGCCTCCAGTTAAAATGTGTTATCAACTTAAAGTAATATACCTCTAAAAACACCCTTTACTAAGTTTCGTTTTAGCTTAGATCATTTACATTTCAAAATATGCATTGCTATCTGTGAATATATCCATAATTATTATATTGTTCATCATCAACTATACATAAATTAAAAATTGTAAAATACAATGTTTACTAATATACGACTAAATAAATGCATTAAACTAGAATTTTATTTTGTCTGTTCACTATATATTATTTAGGTATATGAGTAACTACCTCAATAAAGTTAAAGTTGGTTTTTGATTAATATTTATTCATTATAAATAGACAGTTACTTATTTCAAATATCATTAAAACAGTTAGAATTCAAAAAGGGTGTTTTGATCTCAAGATGCCCTTTTTGGTTCTCATTGCTGTTTCGTCATAATATCGATATTTCGATTAATATATGGCGTCAGTGGCGGAGTCATGGCATAGGTATAGTGAGGAATAAAAGGACAGATTGCACAATTTTCGTGGATCGATGATATGACTTATTCAACTCACGTATTTGCAAAAAAAAAATTAATAGTCTAGCCAAATGTGTCAGTTTTATTTTATTTTATTTTTAACGCATGTTTTTTAATGGTTAAATCAATTTCATCAAGTTTATACATACATTATGTATTAGTACGGGAGGTAGCGTTAATTTGGAAAAGTGATAAGTACCCGGGCTGAAATTAATAGTATAGATAGTTTCCCACTAATACATAATATATCTGGCCGTCAGCCGCCTGGGTAGCGGTGGACCTAGGTGTGAGGGCGGGTCAAAGTGGTAATTTTTTTTTGTTCAAAAAGTCATTTTACCCGGCTCCAAAATTTGAGGAATGGTTATTGATGTTGTACTGAATCCAAAAATTGCCGTCAGCCGCATGGATGGCGGTGGAAAGACCGTCATGTTGATGACTTCGGCTGACGGTCTTTCCACCGCTACCCGGGCGGCTGACGGTTTGTTTTATTATCTTGAAAGGTTGAAGATTCATCTGTAAAAAAATCAGCCCGAGTAAAATGACTTTTTTTTTCAAAATTTTTTACAAGTTCAGGTGCCTGGCTGACGGTCTTTCCACCGCCATCCATGCGGCTGACGGCAATTTTTGGATTCAGTACAACATCAATAACCATTCCTCAAATTTTGGAGCCGGGTAAAATGACTTTTTGAACAAAAAAAAATTACCACTTTGACCCGCCCTCACACCTAGGTCCACCGCGGGCGCGGCGGCTGACGCGCATTTTTATGATACACATACAAATATCTTTCAATTCTGATAAGAATTATCCCGGGTAAAATCACTCGGAAAAACTCAACGCTGCCTCCCGTACTATATGATTGTCATTAAAAATTTTGCGTTGGGCGTACTTGACGTGATTTTTGAAGTTTGGGCGATAAATCTATCGAAACATCACGTTTCTTACACGAACATTGTTTAATGTGGTCTTATGTTTTTTTTTGCGTTGGTGTCCAAGAAGGGCACTTAGTCTTTTTCAATAAAACTATCAGATTCAATATTAAATAATGAAGATTTTAGCTGTCTTATGTAGCTATCTTTTAATTTTTTTTTTTTAAATAATACCTACTTACGTAATAAATCATGTACGACTGTGGGAAGCAGTTAAAGTAGGTACTGGCTTAACATCGTAAATCTAAAGATAAAAAAATTATAAAAGCCAATTTATGTCACAAACAATTTAGAAAAGTAGACAACTAGCAAATAATTTGCAATAAATCGGGATGACCCTGAACATTAATAAATTTTCTATCTTTGGAAGGTAATATAAAAATATTAAAGTCATGTTTTTAGGGTTCGTCACAAAACTAGACCTAGAAAGAATGAGAAACAACCTTTTATGCTAGAGTTTGTCAATATTTATGTACATTGAAAAATTCAATTTTATGTTTTAAAAACACAATTTTTAAGGAACGATTTCAACCTTGACCTAAAAGAAACATACATCTTTTTATTGGACGTTAATTTTTAGACATTGATGAGTAGGCTAGTTTTTAGATTTAGTTTTAGTTTGTTTAGCTTTAAGAAAGTTGTAAGTTGAATTTAAAATAAAAATCGATCAATCAATCATTCTTTACTGAACCGAATGAAGCCTACTGTCCAAAACAGGAATATTATAAGCCAGTAATACAAAACAAATCTTAGCACCAATTTTGCAACAAGCATCGGTGGTTCAGTGGTAGAATGCTCGCCTGCCACGCGGGCGGCCCGGGTTCGATTCCCGGCCGATGCATTCTATTTTTTTTCGCTGTAGATATGAATTTTAATTCTATAAATTTAGTTAAGAAAGTAAAATTGAGTGTATCGTAAAAAAAATAATAATGTTGTCTCACATTCTTGTCACGAGTCATAATGTCATTGAACTAATAGAGATAATTTTTTACTCTGAATTCAAATCTATAACAATTATTATTGTCTATTTGTTCAAATTACTTATGCAAACAAAAAGAAAAAACATAATTTTGAATCACCGTGGGTTGCTGTTGGATTCTATTTTGATCTTGTTATGCAAAGATTTTCTTAAGATTAAGCTTCCAGTGTTGAGCAATTTCAGATAATGCCTACCAGGCGAATTCATAAATCAGACTTTTATGCTATAAATGGTGTGTTGATTTATGTAGGTATGTTGTATATTTGGCTTCTGTTTTTTTTTCGAATTCCATTTTTAATCTTTTCTCAGGTAGGTAGGTAGCGCTAAATTTTGAAATGTATGTATGTAAATTCATTAGATATATGAAACAACGTTCCCTTGTTTCTAATTAGTTCTGATTATTTCTGAGACTGAAAAATATAGAAACAGAGCCCAACTAGAAGAATCTATGTTCAAGTTTTCAAATAAAATTGAATTAACCAACAAATCGGCTCTGGACTGATTTTTTCATGTTTTGGAGAAAGAAAGTTTAAAAGTTTATCGTAATACATAAAAAATACGTATACGCCTAAATGTACCATTCCGTTTTTTTAATAGTAAATTTCTAGTTATACTGAATGAAAAGTTGAAAAATGTTATTTCGCTTACATTCAATGTGAAATTTTCATTGAAAGGCGAATATGGCAAAACAATTTTTGTAATTAAACTTATCAGTCATACATTTTTTGTAGAAATCAAATTTTCATAAAGTTTTTCCCCCGATTTTATAGCTTTATCTTTCAAACTACCTGCAAGCTATCATCATCTACAGTTTCGTTGTTCTAATCCACAAACTTTTCTCATCATACCAATTAACTCTGTTACGATGCAGCAATAAATGTAATAAAAATAAGTAGGTACATAAAAGTGTTTAAGAATATTGAGGTGAGGTACATTTCCAAGATTTATTATACGTGTATAGTTAAGAATTACAATTATTTTAGAGCTTGTGTAACGCAATCATCTAATATACAAGTAACGATTGCTTAGTTTGGTATCAAAACTAAATTACCAACGATTGTCACGCATTGCTATTAAAAAAAAAAAACATCTTCAAGATTCCCAATCATCGAGTTTGTTGTTTCAAAAAAAAAAATCACACTCTTATCAAACACTTCGCATTTATAACTCTTTGGATGCACTCACAGCAAAGCTTTCGTTATTAATTTTAAGACTCGAGCACCTTATGACAGTCGTGACTAAAATTGTTTATATTTTGTCAAATAAATTAACTGGCATGCCATCTTTACATAAACTGTAGATAATTACTTTTGACTGGCAAAAACATAAACAAAAAAGATTGTTTGTGCCAAAATACCTTCAAATATATGTTCGCGGGTTGACTCTGCACTCAAAAAGTATATATTTAATGTTTTGCAAACAAAAATTCAATGTCTGCTCAGAGTAATGGTGCACATGATTAATGCAGCTGCAGCTACATATTTCCTTTCTAATGCAGATTGCTCTTGAAGTTCACCACCGCACAAGATGATTGATTGTCGTTTTAAGGTTAAACCACAACAACAACAACAAAAAAAAAGGAATTTTTCGTACATGTTTGTTAGCACATTGCAAACATAAAAAAAAAACAGTTCATTTGCAGATGCAAAGTAAAGGTTTATTTTTCAATCAAGATTTTGTATTTTATGAATTGGAAATAAGTTAAAACTTTCAAAAAAAATAAACTTGTCGAAATAAGGTGATCTCAAATTTAGCACTAAATAAGTGATTGAAGGAATCCAAGTTACCTTCATTATTACAATGACTTTGGAACTGTACATTTATTATGATTGACTGTAGCTGTCAATCAATTTCATCAAATATAGGAATGACTGGTCAATCACACCTCCGCACAGTGGTAAGATTTGGCACTCTTAATTTCAGGCAAATTGTCCAACATCTATCGTTGAATATCAATCATCACTTCACCTGCTATTCATCGACTTCCACCATAAAGGAAGATTGTGTATGAATTCCATAATGGAGAACCGTGCTAAATATTAACAGCTGAATCAGCGCATTTGCTTACGGAATATTGTCCAAAATATGAGAAGACAATTCTACTCGTATAAACTTCGAGACCAAGCTACGACTGTTCTACTCGAATGTTCAATCCCAAAACATGACAAAAAAAAAAAAACTGTTCTACTCGAATGTTCAATCCGTCGTGGTTTAATTTGGGATGCAGCACTCCAAAAGCCACATCCGCTGTTACAAAACAGTTGCAAAATTTCGTAAATAGATGTCTACGAAAAATCTTGAGAATATTCTGGCCCAACTACATCTACATACAATGATGAAATTCATGCGAGAACCAGGTCAAAAACCCTTTGACTCTAGCATATAAGGACTTAAGTACCAGTGGATTGGTCATACGCTTCGAAGAGGAAACGATTGCTTGATTGCTTTGCGAGTAAAGCGATGCAACGAGAATTGACTCCCGCAAGCATAAGGAAGATTGGGTCGACCTAGAAATTCTTTGAGAAAGAATGGTCCAAGAAGAATTAGCCCGATCTGGAAAGTGTTAGAGAAATACTTTTCAGGAACCGTAGTACACAATGGCTCCAAGGAGCAATGGCAAGTATACTATATTGACAAATCAGAGATGTAAATGTCCGAGGATCTCAGTAAGTGAGGCACACCAATTTTAAATAAACAATTTACCACCAGAATTTATTAATACACATTTTTACGAGTATATACTGAATTTCGAACAACGATATTTTGGAACCCAAATGTTAGTTAGCACTTACAGAATTTTAATCTCAACCCTATTTTATCAAACGAATGAATAGAAGACAACTGGAAAATTGTTACAATTACAATTCTTAGCAACTCCACATCGATGTCAATTTAAGTTATATTTTAAAAACAACCATAGTGCATTTTAATCCTGGATATTTTAGGGAAAGGAAAGAGAACACTTCAAAACATCACTTTTCTATATAAATTTCATGTATCATTCATTATTATTCACTGTATTGCTATATAATAGCAAAACGATTTGTTTAAAAAAAAATATTCAACTCACAATAATCTTCTTTTCCATGCCACTCAAAAAAAAAACAATAAATGGGAAATTATTTACTTTTAAAACTAAATCAGACGTTTGCTATGCCAAGGACACACTAAAAACAAAACTAATATGGACTAGCACCGTTTCATCAATTCAGCGACAAAACAAACACTAATTCTATCCAAAAAAAAACTAAATTCCCTTTCAAAATATAGAAAACAAACAGACTTAAACTGAAAATACCAAAATTCTTATTCATTTATAACAAAAAAAAAAAAAATATTTAAATATTTGCACAACGAGTCTGTCTAAGAACTCGTTGCTATGTTGTCATCATTTCAATACATACCATCAAACACAGAGTCCGTACCCTTTCTAAACAAAACACACAACAAAAAAATCCATGGGCCAATAAATAAGCTTTTTTAGACAGGTTCCGCTGCACACATTATGTAAATATTTATTTTTTACTTAAAAACAAAACAAAACAAAAAAAAAACGAACTAAAATTTATTGAAAAGTGAAGTTGAGAAATAACAATCTATCTAATTTGAATTCAATCACCATTTCCGAGTTATGAATGAAACGGACGACATTAGGCTTCCGCTTAAAATGTAAGAACGTGTTCTCAGGTAAACCCGGCTTTACGAACAAGTATGGTTGCTAATTTATTGTTTTTTAACTTTTTTTTTTTTTAATTATGCAATTCTTAAAAATTATAATGAAATACATAATATATGAATAATTATAAGTAAGAGATGGATAACGTCACACTTTGACGTCAAACATAGTGGAATCAGAGCAACCTCTAGAACAACTCATAAACAGGGTTTAAGTCGTCAAAAGAGAGAAGGTCAATAGTCATCTTAGCAAATAACCTTCATTATAACAATTTTTTTGTCTTTGATTTGGTGTTTGCGGCTAGAAAAAAAAATATTTGCATAAAACTCATCAAGTGATTCATGGTTACAACTTCTGACACTTATCACCGCACCGCTTAAAGTTGCCAATGATGATGATGCTGATGTTTTGGCCAATTAATATTTTTTTTTTTTGAGAAATCGAAT
This sequence comes from Syrphus vitripennis, assembly GCA_958431115.1. Lineage (NCBI taxonomy): Eukaryota > Metazoa > Arthropoda > Insecta > Diptera > Syrphidae > Syrphus > Syrphus vitripennis. The sequence goes on along the minus strand of OY288108.1, from coordinate 141,294,732 downwards.
TTTTCATGCTGAAACTAAAAACCATCCACAAATTATAATTTTTTTTTTTAATTGGAGAAAAACCGGTGTTTAATGTTTTTTGTCAAAAACAAATAAGAAAGAGAAAAAGGGAAAACAATAAATCGAATCAAATGCTACTTGACATTTTTGGCGCGAGAAGCTAGAACTTGCAAATTCAATCCGGTTGAACTTGTCTCTCTATAAAAATGATAAAACAAAATAGCAATGACATTGGTCATTTTGTGGCATTTATTCTGTAATTTAAATTTCATTTCATACATATGTACAATGGTCATTTTAATAAGTACAGTAGGTATATTTTTGGAATGCCATAGATACAAGACTGCACTTATTATACTCAGTATAAAGAGAATATTATAATAGCCCACACCTTTAATACACTTAATCCATTTGAATTTCATTTAAAATAAATCAAACTCATGGTCACCAAGCTAGCCGGCATATTACAATGAAAAAAAAACACTCCTCTATTGCACTTAATAGCCAAGTCACTGCTAAAAGCTACTATCTTCATATTATAGTTACGGTAAAACGAAAAAAAAACTTTGTCTACCGTGATTTAATTAAACATGCAATATAATCCGCACACACTAACTGCTAACACTAACGGCTGACCAATAAAATGATTTGAAATACGATCGAACAATGTGCCACAAGAGCACATCACGTTATCGAATTAATTACCTGGGACGGACAGACGGCAACTCAACGTCACCATTATAATACAAGTGTGACAAGCAGACCGCGAGAGTTAACAATTTATGACCACCATTTGGCACGTCTTACTCTGTTTATGTTTCATTTATTTTCATAGAATAAAATTATTTTTTTTTTTCTTATTCCACCAAGAAAATATGTTGGCCCAACAATTCAATCATATTTGAAGGTTTTTTTTTTCTTTCTTTTAAGACAGATTTAAATCTATTTGTTGTGTTGTGGAAGTTGCACTTTGTAAGCAAATGATGGATGTCGAATACATGCGGGTTGTTAATATATTTACTGACCTTTAACGGATCCGAAAGATTTATCTTACTGATAAATAAGATTATATAGACAAATGTGAGAAACGACCTGAAATCGTGGGAAATAAGAGCCTAGAAAATGAAGCGAATCGAAAGCGAAGCAATAAATTCAAATTCTTCGAATAAGTACAAAAAAAATCACTCATACGCCATAGTGAACTTTGAGATATGTTGTTTGAATTGGTTTTTGTTATACCCATTTTTTTATGCTTGTAGTGGTCTAGGCTATGTATATGAATAAAAAAAAATCGATGGGAATTTGAAAAATTAGATAAGAAAATTATACAAAAAATGAGTGAGCTTTTTTAAAAATTTGAATTAAGATTTTTCTAAGATTTTTGACTAAGATTTTTCAAATTTAAAAATAATCGTAGAAAAATGTTCAAAACCAAAAATTCAGTTTAGAAAAATCCCCCAAAAATTGAGGGACTAAAGTAGGTTAATTTTGGTAGAATATAAGTACCTACGAGTATATTGTGTCATGGTATTTAGGGTACTTAAGAATAGTCAATCAATATACTTGGAGATCTCAAAATTTAGTAAAAAGTCTTACATTTCATCACATCACCAAAATTATATCGAAATCTATTCTCAGAGCGTGAAAGTTGAACTAAGACTAGAACAAAAGCGTATGGAAAGGACACTTTTCAAAAAACTACCTTCTTAAAAGATTGAAAAATATTAAAACCAATGACGACAGCAACATTTATTTTCAAAATCAAAGTTTTGAATAAGAGAATCTTACATATTATTTTTCCACTCCCGGCTACGAGCTCCAGTTAAAACTTACAATTGTTCATACTGTAAACAAATAAATTTAATCTCTAATCAGTTGAGTATTATCAGTTGAGTTCCAGACATTCTCAACTATAACTTTGCATTTTCTCGACGCTATCCGCAAATGGGTGAAGACATTTTGTTTTCTATATATGAACATTGCTCTTTTAATCAATTTTGAGGCCAACACTCCACATGTTTTTGGGACTCATGCTCATATGCTCAGTTTGTTCACAGTGGGTAAGGTTTCTGATTCAACTTTTAGAAGTTTGGGCTGAATAGCGCTAATCGACTGAAATTGGCTGAATAGCTTAATCCACGATTAACATCTCAAAGTAAGATTTTTTTGGGAAAAAAATTAGTTCACATGCATTTTCTAGGATTTAAGCGTTCCTCAACACAAATATTTATAAAACAACTTCGTTATACAAATAATAAAAAAAAACTTCTGAACTGCCACCATTCCCTATTGGTCATATCAATTGGATTTGTCTTCTTTTGATGTTTTCTTATTTCGGAAAAAGAAAGCACAATCTACTCCTTAACGATTTTTCTTCAGGTAAACGCTAACATTGTCTAAATATTATGCCCAAACGTACACTCTCCAAATATAAAAAAAAATATAAACCAAAACATTTTCAATATTTTGTTATTTTCATTCCTTTCAACAGCAGGTGTCCATTAAATATATAAGCTATTGCAACACTCATGAATGTGTGATATTTGTACTATTCTTTTTTTTCATAGTTTTAATATTTCCAATAAATATCAACTCAACCTTTCAAGTGAAAAAAAAATATAAACATTGAGAAAAAAATGTTCCCCAAAATAATAGCCCAACTCAACTATTAAGCACAATTATTATTATCTTCAACCAAATGTCAATGATTTCTAAAACAATTGCCATTACCCGATTGCACTACAAGTTAGTGTCAACCAAACGCAAATGCTGAAAACATATTTCCAATGACAGCGAACAAGAATATGACTTCACTCAGACAACATTGTTTATTGTTTGTTTGGCTTTGTCTTGTATGCAACACCATCATGACAATTTGTAAGAAGTCATGTTGGGTAACATTTTGAAATCAAGCTTGAATGTCAAACCCGTCGTTTTGGTAATTCAATTTTTTTTTTTGCGATTGTAGTGTTTTACGAATTTCTAAAAAAATTTAAAGAGCTACAGTAACCCACGTATATTGTTTCCCTTGGATGATGACAAAGCTTGATGCAACATTGAAACTGACTGCACTCATTTAAATAGTTTTAAAGTGACGCAACATTTTTATGAAGGGTATTTCCGTTGAATTTCCATGAATTTTTCTTTTCGTATTCAAAGGAGACAGTTTGCAATAAGACAAATTTAGTAAACGTGTTGAGCATTTGCAAAAAGGGTTTATAAAAAAGATTTATTAATTTCCTTTGTCACTTGGTTTGAGAGGGCTGGCTGTCAATCACTATATGGCGTCTAACTTTCATTGGATTTTTTTTTTTTTTGTTGATAAAACAAAAAACACATAAAATATTTAAGATTGACCATCGCATTGTATGAATAAAGATTTATATTTTACAGAATGACTCATTTAGGATTGATGATACATCCAAATAAAAAAAAATGTTAGCTGTCTTGCATAACAACTACAAGTTGATTTGCTGAAATTTGCTACAAAATTTTGAGCCATATGCTATGCTGTGCTGCTAGTAATTCAGAGTAAATTTAATATGAATAGGTGGCTCGGGTTCTAAATAAAAAATATTCATCGGATGTGTCTTGGTAGCATTTGGGAATGAAACAAGATTGAAATATTTAATTTTTCAGACAGGCGGTCAGAAAAGCTGAATTACAATTTAGTTATATATTTTTAATCTTAAATTTAATAAATAAATAACATTTTAATTAAAGAAAGTTCTTAAAAAAGAAATATATTTGTTTGACATACCTTTAAAAAATAGGCCAATCGGCAGAGTCAAATGCAAAATCAAATTCATAATGCAAAATCACCCATTTCATATTTTACGATAGAAATTGATAGACTGGTCAATTTTTCAAGTTATAAATATTGAAAATTGATTGAAAATTTATTTATCTTTTTTTTTTTGTTTATAGCATTTTTTCACAGGATTTATACTTTCAGAGTAAAACGCCTAAAACTTTACTTTTTCCTGTTTTTTGCTTAAAATAAAATTGCATATTCTTACGAAACTAACCTGAAAAGGCCTGTCCGATAAGTGGTTTTATGTATTTTTGAAATAAAAACAAAAGGCAATGCTTACAGACGCGCCATTTTGTTGGTTAACTCTAAGTTCATCCATCTTTCCAATCCAATAATAAAATTTGGGATGGGTGTTTTTGTTAAGAAATAAATCAACTGTCTACTGGCCTGTGTTACATATTTTGTATGAAAATAACGCTGTTCTACAAATTTTTATACATTCTTGGTAAGTGGTCCCTTTTATCCCACTCAAATGTCTGTCTTACACCGCAAGTATGGCATACAATCCAAAAAAAATTGACAGAAATCAGTTCAGTTTTCTTTCTATCGCATCTGATTTTCAGTGTTTGACTTTAAATTGATAATCCTACATAAATAAATAATTGTAATAAAAAGAATAACTATTGGAATATTAAACAATAAAAATTCTTCCAATATGGAAGCCCCTCAATATATAAATTGTTAGAATTCTTCAGCTCCTATTAAATGCACTTCAATGTATATTAATTTTCTTTTCTTAATCTGCCCTGAAAATTATAAAACTACCTACAAATGCATATGTACATAACATGCTCAAACATTTTAACAAAATTGTCACATTGCATTGTGAAAAGTTAAGTGTTTAACAATATGTCAATGTCAACAAGGAATCTACCAATCCTATCTCATTATGTCAATCAAATTATAAAAATACCTTCAACATCGACAAAAGTATTGTAAATTAAAACAAGCCCCAGAAATTCCTATCATACTTCGAATACATAAAATTTTCGATAACAAATAAAGTGGCTTGATAATAATTATTATGTATTTAATAAGAAAAAAAAAAACTCACCGGAATCTGAACAAAACTTCCATTGTTAACAGTAGGATAGGAAAACAATGGCACTACCGGCACTGAACCGTTCTTTAAAAATATTGGCCCTTGTATGGGTGTTACTGTTGGCATTGAATTTTTATCTCCATCTGAAAAAATAAATTAAAAAAAAAGGAATCATAACAAATGAAAATAAGTTAAAAAAAAATCATGTAATATTGGTAAATGTAGGTACTTTAAATTCAAACTAGTTGAACTGTTATTTCAACAACTTGTATGTGTTGTCCAAAAAAGTGAAAGTTTAACACAATTTTATTTCCAAAACAACTCCTCCTTTAATATATCTTTAATCCATTTTAATGAGTTCGTGATGCGTGATTATGCAAAATGCACTCACTTTCACCCTTTCATTAAAATTTAACACAATTCAACGTGCACCAGATATGAAGCCCTAAAAAATAGCACATAATTTTTCTGGTGATTATTTGTACTTGTTGCACGTGCATCAGTTGCATCACATGTGCAAGTCCAAACCAGACGATGTGCATTGCACCCAAAAAACAAGGATTCATCAACTTGTCTACACTATCAGTTAATATAGTCTGGGATGTAACAATTCGTCGCGAATTGTAAGATGATTGTTACGAATTGTCAAACTCTATTCGCGTTCCACATACGATCGACACTTCGACGAACAAATAGTTCGCGCAACTAACCTCAAAATCAATCTTGTTTTTTTTTTCTTCGTGGTTGGTCAAGAATTTGTCAAACGTCATTCGCAACGAATAAAAAAGGCCATGTAAAAGAAATGTCAAAATGGACGAATATTCGCTCATTCGTCGGTCGTTGGTCGCTCTCATGTAAATAGTCGTTTAATAATAACTTAGACTAATTCGATAAAATCGTGACTACGAAATAACAATAACAACAACGTGCTGTTTTTAATCATAGCAACGTGTTGTTACTGTTATTTCATCGTCGTAAGTCTAATTTGACAGCGGGCTCTCACTATTTTGATGTTTGATTGACGCTGAACTTTTCAGGAGTTTGTTAATTTAGTTCATCTCTCAAAAATTATAATCTTTTTGTTGAAAGCATTTTAAACGACATCGGTCAAAAAAAATTTTTGTAAACTCCGCCTTAAAAATACAGGTGAGTAACCAGCCTTAAGATGACAAAATCGAACATACCAACATATAAAATGAAAATAGCAACATCAGCGCCCCTGCCTGTGAGTAAGACATACATACTATTTTGTCAAGTAAAATTTGACTGGGAAAAAAAGTTAAAGTAAATGCCAGTAGTTTTTTGTTGTTGTATCTCTTGTTAAATTTTCACTTACTGGGTTGCAGTTTGTCACCAAAACACACCTAGTGTTTTTCCATGCCCGAATTGTCATGCAGGTAAAAGAATGAAATGGCTGCAAGTTGACCTTGACAACCGTTGAACATAATTTCTTTCATTTTTCGACCATTTCTGTTGGATTAACTATCGACCCCAACGAAGAACGAAATCTTCAAAATATTTGTAAAGCCTTACTCTGTTCTAATAAATGCTTTTACCACCTGAAAGAGAGAAGTAAGAACTTTGGAAAACTCTAAGACTATGAACGTTTAAAAGACAAACATGGAAAAGTAGACTTTTAAATAATAATTTTTAAAGTATTTTTTTAAATAGTATTGATATTGAATACTTATGATTTTTATATTTTTGAAAAGATACAAATTTTGTGCATGTTTCGGAATATTTGTTGAGTTTTGATTCAAGCAATAAGAAAATAAATTGAAATATGTAATTCTCATGTTCCTCATTTGAAATGGGACTGAGGAAACAGGCTACCATGCCGACATTGTCAGTAAGGCGCTTTTTTGATTATATCAGAATGAAGAAGTGATTCGGTCTTTAAATATAACGGGGCAATCAAATAAAAAAATATTTTTGTAAAATATTTTTTTTTTAAATAGGTCAAGGTCATTTTTGTTATAAATATAAGAGTGTCGTGTGTTCAACAACAAATTGTCAGAAATGGGATTATAAAAGTTCTCAGTGCGCCTTCCTTTCTTATGGTTGTGTCGGTATTTTATCCGAGATTTTATTTTTGACGTGAAGGCTTTGTTCGGTTTCTTATTCGAATACGCTTTGTCAATTTTGCTGTCATGCAAAGCATCTTCAATTCAGCTGCTTTTAATTTTCTTTGAAGCGTATTGAACATTGCCACACACTGAGAACAGTATTTAAGAGCTGGAGGAACAACTGCTCTGTAGATGAATAAATTCATTCTAAGAAAAATCATTAAAGGAATAAAACTTATTTCAATCTCTAAAAAGTAAAACTAATGCTGGTAGCATTAAATTGAAGTAGCAGGCTCAGAATGAATTGATTAAATGCAACATTTTAACTGAATTCACTAAATATTGCATTCAAGAAAGATTGCAATCTTATGCAACTCTATCGATTTTTTTTTTCATCACCCCTAAAAAAACAACCTTACCTCCTAACCTATTGAGAAACACTGACGATAATACTTTTTTATCGGATTCACTTTATTGTGCACCGCTAAAATAAAATAACAATATAAATAAAATATCTTAACGAATCAATCATAAACAATAAAAAAGAATAAATAATAATATTTTTATTTACATAAATAATTCACAGAATGGCAATAGCTGCTACAATGGCGCAAACTAGCATCGCAAAGAGATTCTCTGAATTGAGTAGTAAAGTGTCTTACTTGCTTGCTTGCTTGCCTACACGTCTCTAGTAGTGTCTCTAAGATGATGTTGATGTTGATGATGATGATGACTTTTGTATGTCGGCTTCTGTCAGCCTACATTGTTTCGACACGACACGACATCAGACTACTCTTTACCCTCTATGTTGCCGGTATTGTGTTCAACACCAATGTAGCTATATGCATTTCAATAAACTTTGAATATAATCCTGACAATATTGTCGGTAGACGCCACCAGCTGTCGTCAAATGCCACATGGAGATTGGAAAGAGAGGAAGTTTTAGTTTATACATCTCAGAGTTATTCATCATCATAACATTGCACAAGACCACAGTCATACAGTCAAGAGGCGGACAGCTGAGTCGTGCTTAATTGCATTAAAGTTGTTAAAAAAGATGAAGTGAGATTGAGTGAATTATTTTGGAATCATGTAGGTTGTAGGTAAAAGGGGTTTATTATTCGAGGGAAAAAGTCAAACAAAATGTAGGTACCTAATTACTTAAACAGAGCACTTTAAGCCATTTTCTAGATGATCGAAATTCATAAAGATGCTTGGTAGGGCTTACGAAAATATGAAATTCATAACCTATAGAAGGGCCATGTATAATAATTGGAGTAGAACTTCGCTACTAAATTACAAAAACAGTCCATAGAATAAATAAGATTGGTTTCTTCAACCTCCAGGTTGAAGAGCTAGTTAAAAGTTGAAGTATCTGCCCGCAAACGTAAGTTTGCCTAGTTATGGACCCGTTATCGGCCGATGATTCGGTTTTAGTGTACGCGAATCGTAAGGACATACAAACTACAAATAGTTCAGTTATTTACATTAGATCAGAAACTACAAAGACAAACTAGAGAGAGCGAAAGAGAGGAAAGTCGTACGTGGAAAAACAGATGCTACTTCGTTAACTTCACCCTGCATAAAACGCATTTTTTTCATCATCGCTTTTGCTATGAACTTGAAATATGATTTCAAACTTGCAGTTCAACAAGAATAAGTTTTGAAGTCCTTTTTAAAAAGGAAATCATTTACTAACCCTGACTTCACTCTGAAGTTACCAGTACACAGCGTTTCCCAATCACCGATTGGACTGGGAACTTAAACATACTTAATCACTTTATTGTTAAATACTGCCTAGAAAAATTTGAATCGAAGTTTTGAGAAGAGTAAATGAAAAATTGTCAATTTTGAGCCCTAGTTCTGTTCCTAGCAATTGGTTTCTGAGAAAAACGTATGTACAGCTAACTTTACACTAAAGTCGGGGGTAAAATTTCAACAGGACTTAAAAATTTCAAATCTATTTTTGTTAATCTACAAATTGTGCCTTAATTGAACTTCCCATCTTAAGCAATTTCTGAGAAGAGTTTAGTTTACTCAATTTAATAGTTTTATTAGAAAAAAAAAAACTAATGTTAAAATCTAACGGAATGGCCTCAGAAGCATGGCCAAAAGAAGTTGTATTCATGGTCAGAGAAAAATAAGACAAGATTTTCTGTCATTTGACCTTACAGTTCACAACTCCTTACCACTAAACACCTTTATTAAATTCTTTCAAATTTAAGGATGGTTCAGTGAGGCATCCCATGCCTAAAATTCCATTAAATCCTTTTCTTACCCATTCACAATACTAACCTAAATCAACTTCTGGGAAACACAATGTGAGATGATTGGACACATACCCATCATCACTCCATCTGCACTTAGTTTAGATTTAACAACCGTTAATTTTTTTGTAAGCTTAACTCAATGAGATCACTTTTTTAGTCCCACGCCTACATACTTCAAAAAAAAAAAATAAAAAAATGCATGCATAAATCTCACTTAAACATTCAAAAATAAAACATCGGAAATTCTGAAGGCCCGAAATACACTATTGAACCACGTGCCTTCTCATCCCAATCTCCATTCTCCAACTCATCTTGTCTCGTTAGATTTATGTTTACCAGTTTTGTTTATTGAAAAGATCTTCTTCCATATCGCACTCTTGGGACTAATAACCGATTGGCAAGGTCATTCGACAACTATAGTTGACAAGGTCGATTACTAAACTAGGTCATCTTCATCAGTTTCAAAAAATAGAAGATGTAAAATCTCAAAGTAACACATAATGCGCTGCGCCGCGCCGCCGTGATCACTATGGTTATACGAGTAGTGTCTGCTGCTCTAACATCTGGCTTTGTGTAAAAGTTTTTATTTATTTTAACAATTTGAAACCGTGATAGCCGTGAGAATTTCTTGTTTATTCAATCAATTTGTTGTTGTTTTATTTGGTACCATTTTGGACGTTTATTTCCATCCAGAGATGTTTATTGGTTTCTTTTTTGTCTTTTTTTAAAATGTTCAAAAACAAAAGAGGCTTTTTATCATCCAGCATCATATAAATTTGGCCTTGAAAATGATTCATATTTCCAAACTGACTGTAAAGCTATGATGCGTGTGATGAGGTAGGTGTCTATGAACTACAGATATGCATGATCACGCGCCGGCCGCAGGCAGGTTTTCTTGCGAAAATCAATTAACAACGATAATCAACAACAACAAAACAAATGAGCGGGACACCTTCATTGAACATGAAAAGGTTACCTAAATTTCCAAAGAAAAAATCATAAGTAATTACTCGAAATTGCTTTTTGGGTGATGATAAATTTAAAAACGCCCAAAGCACATTCATTTTCGCAAAAGAAAACAAAAAAAAAATACGTTTGATTTTCAAAAATATCTTTTTCAATTTATCGGAAGTGAATGTTTTTTTTTTTTTTTTTTTTTTGCGGAAGTGGAATTAGAGAAGGTATATCTATTTTGACAACGAAATAATGAATTGTTCAAAGCAGAAGAAGACTGTGCAATTAAAACAATATACATATGGAAGAAGTGGGTTAATTTATTCTGAAACCACTATACACATATATAATTGTGGCTGAAATCTAAGTTAAAATATGCTAAACTATGCGGATATTGGTATTTTTGGAGTCTGCTGTTAGACTAGAGGAATGTTTGTTTGAATATTATTTTTGTTGATATTTATTCAACCGGATCGGCAGCGGAGCGGTTACGGAGACAGCGGTGGTTATTTTGATAAAAACAAATGTTTAATAAGTATACTTTGACATTTTTTTTTTGTCTTGTAGGGATGAATTCATTGAACTGCTATTATAAGGGTATTAACCCTTTTACATTATGAAGGAGTTTGTAAAAATATGTATCACATGTGAATCAGTTTTAGTCAACATATTTTTTTGCAACTATTATTGGTTTTGACGTAGAGACAGACACGTCAGATATTATAATATTGAACTTGAAATGTTTCATCTGACAGTGAATTTCAACTCCAAATCAATTTTAAAATACCGTCGAATTTTTTTTATAATAACACAAGTTCACATTTCCTCCAAATAGTTTTAATGCAAATGGTTTTTATTAAATTTGAGCTTTAGTTTAAAAATTTTGGAATTTTTTTGATTCCTTTGGTTTTGGCTTTTCAACATGAACAACCTGACGCATGGACAAATTAGTAAATTTATCCCGATACCGATTTTCATACAAAAATTTTGTTTAGCGATTAAGATCACTTTTTGAAAGGCTAAATCAATAAACAAAACTGCAGTATAAAAGAGTGAAGTTGATCCTCAAGTGTATGTTGAGACACCGTTACATCCACCGTTTGGTGTCGAATCACGCTACTGACCAAAACGTTACAATCAATGGTTACTGAATTTTTCGTTGCTAAATTGAACAACTATTATGTACAGGAGCTATGGTTTCAACAATACGGCGCAACATGCCACCCAGCTCCTGCCACAACTGATTTATTGAAGAAATTGTTTGGTAACTGAATAGTTTTACGTTTCGTGAATTGTCATCCAAGATCATGAGATTTAACACCTCTAGACAATTTTTTGTAGGGATATGTGAAGTTGCTTGTCTACGATCGATAACTGTAGGAAAACGTTGGCCGCGTTATTGCCGATATATGGCCACAAATGTTGCAAAAAGTGATCGAAAATTGGACCTCCAGATTAAATTACGTCTGAGCCAGAAGTGGCGATCAAATGCCAGATATCATATTTGAATGCCAAATTTGAATGCCAAAAGATTATCTTTCCAATGAATTTAATTTCTTGCCAATTTTTAAAATTCATCTTAGTTTTATTCCATTACAAAGTTCTATACCTTAAAAAAACACCATTTATATTTCTATAAAAATTATCTACAAACATCGTCTGTGAGAATTTAAATAGTTACATGTTAGTTTTTGAATATTTAAAAATTTCAATTTGATAAGATTTTTTTTATAATTTTCAAAATCTTGTCTATCAATATATTAAATTCTCAACAATCTTAGTACTGAGTAAGTAAATAAGTAATTCGAAATCTATAGAATTAGACAAGACATGACACTAAAATTATTTATAGTTTTTTATCTTTTATTTCTTCTATAAATCAAATTTCACACAACATGGACAGTACAAAAAAAATAATGTATTGTCTCCAAATAATATTTTAAGAGTTATTTTATTCTCAATATAATTTTTTTCTGTATCAGACAGGGTCAGAGATGCAGTTTAAAAGTTTTGTTACTTTTGTTCAAGTCTATATCCCCAGTAGATCTTTTTAATTCCACAAAATGTTAATGTTAATTTCATGACAGTTCTCCCATTCTTCTTTTTAGTTTTTGCTTAAAGAGACCCATCTTTCTGCAAGCAATTGTCAAGACATGTTCGTGAAAACTTAAAAAATAAACAATAGTAACTAACAATGGATCCTTACATTTTGTATTATTTTTTGTCCAACTCTAAACTAAAGGCCATCAATGCAATTAAAATGCTTAAGAAATCTTTAAATGTCAGCTTAATTAAATTGTATTTAAATGTGGTATGTAAGGAAAGCTTTGATTTCTATGATCTTTAGAAATCTTCTGTAGTTCATATTGCCAACTTTTAAGGAGATTGAATAAATAACAAATGTTTTACTTAATTTAATTAATAGCATTAGATACAAAATAATTTCGATAAGAAATGTTGAAAATTGAAATGACAATATTTCCACTAAAAATGCCACAAACATGAAAGAAACAAAATGACTAATTTATTAAAAAAAATATTAAGGATCAACAAAATCTTTTAAATTATCTCAGTAAACAAAAAAAAATGTAATAAACAAAAATTTGAGTAATGCTGAAAAATCTTCCTGTATTTTATAATTTTTTTTACAAGTTAAGTGAAAGAACTCTGCGTGACTCGATAAGCAATAATTTCCGACCTTAATATTCAATGAAATCGAAATGAAAATTAATTATTATAACGATCATGACAAGTTATGAAATTGTCCACCTCTCACACATCATTATTTTTATATGGCAATTAAATTGCCGATGAAATTCTTTAAATAATTTTCCATATATGTCATTTATAATTTTATTTATTGCGTGTGTATGACTTACTTTAACTCTCCCATTTAAATAAAAATAAAAAAAACTAATCTTCATGCTAAGACCATTTAAAAAAAATAAACTCGCCCAAAAGCAGAAAATCGATTTTTCAAATCAATTGATTTCAATTAATCAAACTTCATTCGATTGGAATCTATTAATGAGCTATATACCTCTATCTGTTACTTTTTATTTTTAACTACATATGTAGTTACATATATTTTCAGTTCGACTTTTGAATATTTTTTATGATATCATTGCCAATCCAATTCACATTCTAAAAATTCCAACAATTAAAGTGGTTTATGTTGCCATGAAAGGCAGTATAGTAGCAGTAGCAGTGGCAGACATATAGTGTTTAGCAGAAGACATATTAAAATCCATTTAGCTTTCGAGCAAAATGTCAGATGCAAATAAAGTATTTTTATTCGATTTTCAGATTGTCAAATTAAATATCGATAACGAGTTTTGAAATAAGCAATGGTGTGCAGCCGGCCGGCTGCGGCTTTGAAAGAAATTAAGTAAATTATGTTTGCTCGCCAAATTGATGCATGTTTGTAGATCATACGCAATGATAAAATTGTCTAAAATAAGTGCCTTACATAATTAAGTTAACGTGTTTTATCATTTATGAAAATTTATTAATTTAATTTAAATGATGTATTGAATGATGCTTGGAAGTAATTAAAAGCAAAGAAAGAATTTTGGAGTATTCAAAATATATTCGAAATTTTGAAAACGATTATATTACGAAACCAAAACATAGCGAAACAAAAATATTTTAGGGTTGACTTGCCTAATTTTGTAATTTTTTTTTCAATTTGTTTGAAATCTTTTGAATTTATTTTTTTTTATAGTTTTAAGATGATTTGACCAGCACATAAATATATTGATGAAAATTAAATTTTTGAGAAAATAGAAAGTCTGGAAATAGAATATTCTATCTTACTAACGCATTTTGGAAAAGCATTACCAACAATGTGAATATAGGTACACACTTTTACACCATGCAAATAATTTACAAAAGTTAACATCGATAGTAATAAGTAAGCTTATAATTTCTTTGTATTAGTATGGTAGTTTGTATGGTATGGAAAAAATGGTGAGTTTTCCCTGAGAATTGAGTATTAAATTGTTGCACAGAGGTGGGTATAATTTATAGAACTTTAGATTAGAGAGAATTCATGAGAATTGCGGAAAAGTAAACAAATATTCTGCAACTGGTTTAATTATATTGTATTTGTTTATGCAAATTTAAGTAAGTAAGCTGTTAATATGTTGCTTTTGGAAACACATATGAAAATTAGGAGTGTTTAGCTAAGGTAAAGATTCTTTTATGTTCTAAATTAAAGATAATGCAATTCAGAACCGTCATGAGTTTTTTGGTTTGAATGATGCGTTTTAAGCAGTTTAAACTTTTTGTACATATTACATAAATTTTGCTATGCTCCATATTTCAACCGTTCAATATGGGTGTCTCGTTACGTAACATAATCTTGCTAAGCAATACAAATTTTGAAGACTATTAAATTTAAGCTGTTTTCAGTTTTTATAAAGAAGTAAATAATTTTTAAATCAAAGTTAAGCAACTTTAACTAATACCTGTGCTTGTGAAAACCATTCCCAAACTATGATGCGATCAAAATGTCGATTAAATTCTTATTGATGTCGATTAATAACTCAGAGTTTGCCTATGACCGCTGGCATTAGTTTTTTTTCTAACATGCTTTCCTATAATTTCTTCATTTATGTGATCTTGTTAAAAAATGACGTTTGGCCTAAACGCCATCACCTTTGCAAAAAAATTGAGTTTGAGTATGAAATATCACTAATGACCCATCTCTACCTCGGGTTAAGTCAATTCCCGAGAATCTCTGAGATAAGGAAAAGCCTAATGAGTTTATTTTTGTTTATGCATTCTTTTTTATAAAGCCCATGGGGTTCACAAAAATTCTCATTAGTCCTTAAAATATAACCATGCTGACTAATTTTGAACTATGACATCATTATCGCCTAAACGTTGTTGGACATAATGTTGTCGGTGTTACAACCACTTACATCAAAATAATATTTCAAACCAAAACTACAAGTTTTTTGTTTGTTTAATTATGTCCAACATTATGTCCAACATCAATTAAATTGCTATTTTTTTTTCAAATTTACAATGGCACATGTGTGTTATCGACTTTTGACTCCTTGGTGTTGGACACAAATATTTCATCAGCTTAGGGTATGCCTATCTTATTGCTCATTTCCATCTGAAGTGGATAGCCTAAAATGACTTGACTTTCGAACTCGACACGAGTTGATCTTCAGCTTCAACGATGATGATGATGGAAGTGATGTGCCCATTTTTCTAGGCTAGGCTAGACAAATCGTTTTCAAATTTATTAAGAGGTTCAAGTTACTTTTGTTAACGATAAGAGTTTATGATTTTTGTTTTAAATTTATTAATTTAATTTAAATGATGTATTGAATGATGCTTGGAAGTAATTAAAAGCAAAGAAAGAATTTTGGAGTATTCAAAATATATTCGAAATTTTGAAAACGATTATATTACGAAACCAAAACATAGCGAAACAAAAATATTTTAGGGTTGACTTGCCTAATTTTGTAATTTTTTTTTCAATTTGTTTGAAATCTTTTGAATTTATTTTTTTTTATAGTTTTAAGATGATTTGACCAGCACATAAATATATTGATGAAAATTAAATTTTTGAGAAAATAGAAAGTCTGGAAATAGAATATTCTATCTTACTAACGCATTTTGGAAAAGGAAAAAAATATTAAGAGTAAAACAACAACTTTTTAGCTTTATGGATTTTTTTAAAGAAAATTCACTATCCATTTAAAGTGTAGCTAAAAATACAGATAGATTTCGAGACTCACTTTTTTGACTGATATAGTGATCATAGATACATACATATAGTTATCAGTGCCTATAGTGGAAATCAAAAGTAAAATATTAGAATTAAATTAGACATATACATTGATGAAAACTCTGACAAGAACCAAACTTTTCATTTTTCAAAATTTTGCTATCCAAATATATAATTAAATTTTTATTTTGAGCTGCGACTCAGAATTTAGCAAAATATCATTAAAAATGTTAATTTCCTTAAAAGCTTGCTTTTAATTTTTAAAAATTGATAATTTCGACCAACATTTTGTATCCACTTAAAATAATAATACCACATATTTGTTCAAGGTTTATGTCAAAGAATGAGAACAAAGTTTGTTTATTCAAGCAATTCAATATTTTTGGATAATTTTTCACATTTGCTTGCTGTTGTTCTTACGAAGATAATAAAAATAAACATTTTATGAAATAAAACTTACTTTTACTAACTGGTGTTCCATTATCCTCCGCATCGTAGTAGTCTTCTTCGCCCTCTTCAGCATCATAATCAAGAACAGCATGCACTTGAGTGCGTGATCCCATTCCTGCCTGAACTCTGGTAAATCCAGGTGGACGTTCGGGATAGGGATCATTGGAATTACTACCACCACCACCACCGCCACCGCCAGAACCAGAACCAGCAGCTGGAATAACTGGAGGAGGTGTATTAACTGGAGGCCTTGCGGTTTCAACTTCTTCAGCTTGATCGTTATTATTCGGTTGATGGTTAGCTACTCCATAACCACCACCTTCAACTTCCTGCTGACTTGCATCAGCAGTTCCAGCTGAAAATGCTGTATGAGTTTGAGTATTGTATGAACTTGTGTAATATTGCTGCTGTTGTGAACGAGACACTTGAACGGTGGCTGGCGGTGATACTTGTTGGGGCTGTGTTGGAGGAAATTGAGAGTAAGAGTTTTCTCCGTAGGTCCTTGATGAAGGTTGTGGTGGCTGTTGCTGTTGCTGTTGTTGAGATCCTATTGAATGCTGAAAGTTTCCAGCACCTTGCTGATTTTGATGACTGAATTGCTGTTGTTGTTTTTGTCGCTGATCATAACTTTGTTGATGAGGAACTCCTGGACTTGTAGGCGGAATAGGTGGCAAATAAGTTTGTCCACCTTTACGACGATTATTATTATTATACTGATACTGTTGTTGGTTATGAGGCGCTAAATATGGATTATTCTTGTAATAATCCGTCGGAACTGCATCATGCTCCTGATGACCAGCGGGACCAAATAATAGATTATTGGTATTAGAATTACGTTGAACTTGTTGTTGAACTGGACTCAAAGTCGCTGCCCAATTATGCGTTGCTGGAAGACCATTACCAAAAGGCAATGAAAAGTTAGCTAACGCCATTATTTTTCTAAAACAAAATTTTTATTCTTCTTCAATTTCAAATCACAAAATTCATTATTTTTGTTTTAAATCTCAAAACACGAGGGAATTAAATAATGACAAAGCATGTTTTCTTCACTCATCAAACAAATATTATCTCATTTTTTCTTCTTTAATAATTACTAAGAAAACATTTCAAAAATTCACAAAACAAGCAAATAAAATCAAATCAAATCAAACACTCGAATAACAACTTAAACAAAAGAGCTGAGCAACGAACTCGATTTATTTATATTTTTTTTTGTTTTTTATTATAACTTAAAAATTCAATGCCGTCTTCGCACACGTTGCTGCTACTGACTGCACTCTGTGTGATGCTTGATAGTGCACATTCGCACACGGTTTTTTTCGATTAGTTATACTTTTATTTTCATCCACTTATCTCAGACTGTGCGCAATGTGAATAAAATGTGACATAAACTTTTAGACAAACTCAAGTTCGGGCAAAAAAAAAATAAAATCGTGAGACACTCCGCCAATAAATGCCGCTGTCATCCGCTCGCGCCAACAATTCAAATAAGACTGATCAGCTGAATGTTGCGGCAGTTAAAACTATTATGCAAATGTCAGTTTGAAAATAAAAATAAAAATATTGTTAACTTAAAATTTATTGATTTTTTTGTTGTTCTTTCTCGCGTGATTTTGTGTTGGTAATCCATTCACTGATACTTAATTATGGTTGCCATTGCATTTTATAATGTATTTTTTTTTCTTTTTTGTAAGACTTATTATGTTTCTGTCAAACATAATAAGAATAACGATATATAAAATCAATTGCAGTAAATAATTACAAATTAAATCTGATAAACTAAATAAAAATCAATGTAAAATAAAAAAATAATATATAATAAATAAAATAAAATAAAATAAAATGAAATAAAAAAATTAAATAAATAAAAAGAATATTTTAATTTTATTAAGTGAAATAATTGAAAATCGATTTCATATTCCCATATTGGCAGCCCTGATCTTGGTGATTTTTTGTGTATGCTTGTACAGAAATTGAATGAAGCTACTAAGAGAGTAAAGTTTTCAGTTCTTAATATTACCAACAATGTGAATATAGGTACACACTTTTACACCATGCAAATAATTTACAAAAGTTAACATCGATGGGGTGAGCTAGTAATAAGTAAGCTTATAATTTCTTTGTATTAGTATGGTAGTTTGTATGGTATGAAAAAATGGTGAGTTTTCCCTGAGAATTGAGTATTAAATTGTTGCACAGAGGTGGGTATAATTTATAGAACTTTAGAGAGAATTCATGAGAATTGCGGAAAAGTAAACAAATATTCTGCAACTGGTTTAATTATATTGTATTTGTTTATGCAAATTTGAGTAAGTAAGCTGTTAATATGTTGCTTTTGGAAACACATATGAAAATTAGGAGTGTTTAGCTAAGGTAAAGATTCTTTTATGTTCTAAATTAAAGATAATGCAATTCAGAACCGTCATGAGTTTTTTTTGGATGATGCGTTTTAATCAGTTTAAACTTTTTGTACATATTACATAAATTTTGCTATGCTCCATATTTCAACCGTTCAATATGGGTGTCTCGTTACGTAACATAATCTTGCTAAGCAATACAAATTTTGAAGACTATTAAATTTAAGCTGTTTTCAGTTTTTATAAAGAAGTAAATAATTTTTAAATCAAAGTTAAGCAACTTTAACTAATACCTGTACTTGTGAAAACCATTCCCAAACTATGATGCGATCAAAATGTCGATTAAATTCTTATTGATGTCGATTAATAACTCAGAGTTTGCCTATGACCGCTGGCATTAGTTTTTTTTCTAACATGCTTTCCTATAATTTCTTCATTTGTGTGATCTTGTTAAAAAATGACGTTTGACCCAAACGCCATCACCTTTGCAAAAAAAATTGAGTTTGAGTATGAAATATCACTGATGACCTATCTCTACCTCGGGTTAAGTCAATTCCCTAGAATCTCTGAGATAAGAAAAAGCCTAATGAGTTTTATTTTGTTTATGCATTCTTTTTTATAAAGCCCATGGGGTTCACAAAATTCTCATTAGTCCTTAAAATATAACCATGCTGACCAATTTTGAACTATGACATCATTACCGCCTAAACGTTGTTGGACATAATGTTGTCGATGTTACAACCACTTACATCAAAATAATATTTCAAACCAAAACTACAAGT
Organism: Syrphus vitripennis; assembly: GCA_958431115.1. Lineage (NCBI taxonomy): Eukaryota > Metazoa > Arthropoda > Insecta > Diptera > Syrphidae > Syrphus > Syrphus vitripennis. Next base: position 141,275,251 of record OY288108.1, on the reverse strand, counting down.
TTTTTGTTTGTTTAATTATGTCCAACATTATGTCCAACATCAATTAATTTGCTATTTTTTTTTTCAAATTTACAATGGCACATGTGTGTTATCGACTTTTGACTCCTTGGTGTTGGACACAAATATTTCATCAGCTTAGGGTATGCCTATCTTATTGCTCATTTCCATCTGAAGTGGATAGCTTAAAATGACTTGACTTTCGAACTCGACACGAGTTGATCTTCAGCTTCAACGATGATGATGATAATGATGATGATGGAAGTGATGTGCCCATTTTTCTAGGCTAGACAAATCGTTTTCAAATTTATTAAGAGGTTCAAGTTACTTTTGTTAACGATAAGAGTTTATGAATTTGTTTTTTTTTTTTGTTCACGTAACTTACGTAAGTCAATTCAAGCCAACAATATTCATCTTTTTCACTTCTAAATAAACGCAAAAAGTAACTTCTTCTATGCTCTTGGATCAATAAAATATGCGAAGCCCACGATGAACAACGACGACGAACGGCGACAGACGCCATCCACCGCCAACAGACACGACCAAAATTATAGCTACGGATGGAAAAACCTCATGTAATCAATTCATTTCGGATTCCAATTGGAATCTTATTGTTCAAAAGTGTCGACATAATGACATTGTTCGCATATTCGATGATTACCTTCTCATTTTGCATGTAGCAGACACAACTATTCATTACATGATGTTTTCGAGAGAAGTGGATCTGACCCTCAATTGAACAAAATGGGTTTTTAATTGAAGCATATAGCGCAGCTAAGGATGATTGATAGAGGCTCCATATAATAATAAAAGGAGGTGTACAGTGTGCACGTATAAAAAGATTGTGTTTCGGAATTTTAACAAGAAATTGTTTTTTTTTTGTAACAATAAAGACATTGGATTAATATTGTTAAATGGTATGAAATATCCATTTTATTTGCTTTAAACTTTATTTTGAAATCTCAGTTTAAATATCTCAAAATTCTTAAACTTCCAAAACTGTACGGACCGTTTGCTCAGAGTGGGCTGTGTCTAATCCATGATTATTCTAACGCGTAAACCCTAAAATGTACATGGTTTGAGCAGTTAACCATGGATTTAACTAATCAGCAAATTTCGGTTAATTAGCGCCTTTTAACTCGAACCTATTTCAAAAGCACATCCCACTGTGAATAAAATCCTCCACATTCATCAACGACTAACGACATAAATATTGCTTCCAGAATTAGGTTTTTAGCTGTGGGTCACCTTATTAGCAGGATTACCTACCTAGCTCGGGGTAAACTTACCTCTGAAAAACTGAGTCTAAGTGACACCAAAAAATCCCCCTTATGATTCATTCGTATTAAAATAAAAAATTGATCTAAATTATTTATTCATGCAAATAAAATGAACTCATTTAGACAGCTGTCAAACATTTTAATCATTTTAGATTTTCCAAAAGTGCAGCCTCACCTAACTGACAGCACTAACCAACTGACTCATATCCCCCTACTGAGGTGCTGACAGGATGAATAAACATTTCAATTAACTGCACCATTATTTTGCCTCAAGATACTGTCACTAGCACTTTTTTCTTCTCAACCACTCTCACGAGAAATTGCAACAATTTTAAAACTCAAAAGTATTACTTGTTTGCTGGCTGTCAATCAATATTTAAATTATTCAGAACTAAAAATTATGTTCTCTTCGCTCGTGGTGTTGCACAAGAATATAAACAAAGCTAAAATATTAAATACCAAAATGGAAAATGACTAATTCCGGTAGGATTTTCCAAGTCACTCTAGGTTGTTTCTTTTTTAAGATTCATTAAAAATCACACGCCAACATCAACACACACCCCATAAATGTGGGGCGAGGCATAACTAGAGCGCTACTGCTGCGCGTCGTCGGCGAGCGGCCATTGTGACAAACGTCTCAAATGTCAAAATTGTCACATGCATTCGGTAATTTGCATACTAATGTTTCTATAAATTTGATTTATTTCGAATTATTGCAACCGGAGATTTGTTTTACATGTATGTTTGAATATGTTTCTGACTATAATTATAGCAACAAACTCTACACTGACTTATTCATAGCACTGACGTATACAAAGTGACAGTTGGATCTATATACTACAAACGTCAATTACCCATAAATATTTAATCAATGACAAACAGGAAGGAAGGTAAACTTAAAATGCCAAAGGTCAAAACCTATAGAACTTTATTTTATTTATGTAAATGATATCTAGAACACGTCAAATCAGTTTCAAGTTTGACAATTCTTTGATGACGGATTGTCAGCACCTGAGGCATAATATTTTTTTTTTTCTTTTTTGATTTTTATATTGGCCACTCTAAGCTACTTAATTAAAAAATCAATTAAAAAATGTGTAAACTGATCAACCCTTTAGCAAACTATACAATTCACCATATCATTTTAAGCCTAAGCTTCACCAATCACTTGCGTGATTGTGCTTTAAGTATCTGTAACACGTTTGGAACAAATGTGCACGGCTGCTGCTGTGGCTGTGGCTAGATCAAGGTTAACCAAAACTCTGAAACTCTACCGTAGGCGCAATTATTGCTTTTTTATGGCAATAGACTTAGACATGGTATAATTTTTTTGACAAAACTGTTTCATTCAGAAGTCTAATTTTTTTTTAAAATAAGTTATTGGGTCTTTAAGCCCTATGCATAATAAATTCGAAAGGCATGATTAATTATTTTTGCATGTCATTTTGATAAAATTATTGTTGTTGTTGGTGATAGTTTTTTTTTTTTTTTTTTTGTTCAGGGTTAGTCAATGAACTGGTCGTTGATGGTAGGTACATATATCGAACGTCAAACGTCAATGAATTGCTAAAGCTGTTTGTCGATATGCTTTTCCGATACCACTTCAATTTAGATCTTAGTTAAGGTAAATTGCTTTATAAGCGGTTATTAGTATGACAGTAAATTGCGCATCATATGCAATCAATTTGAAACATTCTCACACCGAATGGAATTCGAAGTTTATCACAATGATCAGAGCTGATGATCGTGTTGAAACTTAAAGCGTGGGACACGTCTTAACTATGAAGTGCATGTGTTTGCATAGTTTAGAGGTATGTAACCTATAGAAAAGCAGTTAGTTTCTATATATCCCTTTCCCTTTCCGAGATGTTATTAGTTCTTGTGCATCTTTGATATCTCCAGCGTTTTCATCGTGTTGTATATCTTCGATGGATTGTGGACCTTAAGCATCTGGGGCATACTAGGCTTTTAAGGCTTCGAAGCCATATTTCATTTCTCTGGCTTCTTTGGCATTTTGTAATAATAAATATAAAAACAGAAAAACCTTACAAAAAAATGCATCCTTTTTCTGTACAGCATCCAATCAAAAAAAAAGTCCATTGATGCCATTTTCCGGATCAATAAAAAAACGCCATAGATTTATTCAAATGAATATAAAATATTCTCATCATAACAATTTCCTTCGTCATTAACAATTAACAATTCTTACAGGCTATTTAAAAGTACTTAAGTCCCTAATTAATTTTGAGTTGGTAATTAAAAAAAATATATCAAAGTATACAGATCAGATCAGGCATGAATTAGCTATTCTACTTTGCTACCTTCTTACTTTGTTTCATTAATTTGCCGGACGGAAGTTAGCCCACAATTGGGGTTTTTCACATTCAGTTTTTTTTTTATTTTTATGAATATTATTGCAGGTAATTAAATGGAATAATAATAATAAAAAAAAACAGAATTTCCTAAAATAAATAAAATCAAAACGGATCTATTAATAAAATGATTCACAACCGGTTAAGGATGTAATACATTTTCAGATGGAAATATAGTCGTCGTCGTACTTATAATTTAATCTGGAATATCTTTTTAACAGCATCACACCTTCAATCTTATCATCTCCACAAGATCTCAACTCAAATAACATTCAGCAACTTCGTAGAGAAACGACTTTTACTTTCGATATACTGATACACCACACTTTGAATACCTATGGGTTATCCCCACATTGAACGGAACAAGCAGCAACTAGAGGCGCGAGTAGTGGTCATCAATTAACCTAAGCCGGGAGATCATGCCCTACTCCAATTTCAATTTCGTTGAGTGCTAGAAGAGAGCTAAACCTGAATCATTATTGTCCCCGCACTCTGGTTGAAATATTGAAAGTGGTTTGGTGAAGATCTGGAGAAATGTGACGTAATTCTGTGTAGGATGGAGAAGATGAAGGTGGATGTTCCAGTATTATGGATTGTTGGATGTTCATGCTCATGAAGTGCAAAAACAGTAAAAGTTGTAAATACATTTTATAGATGTGGGATTGTAGGTACTGATTCGTTTGGTGTTGTTTTGAGTAATTAATTGATATTGGTGGGCAATGAAACCTAAATGGAACATGGTAAAGAGAATGGATTATTTTTGTTTTGTTGATTACTATGAGAACGAGTGTGTTATGAAATGCATTTTTTGAAAGGTGATCTTGCAGTACTTTTTTTTTTTTTTTTTTGAAGATGCAATGAAAAATTATATGGAGCACATCTGGAGAAACACAAAAAGTATTAACCTGATTAAGGCATTAAGACATTTTAAATTAAATCCAAATCACACGAACGTTTTCCTGTGCTAAATTTTAAACAAAAAATCATCGAATTTATTATTTGAACCCAAATCTAAAGATACCATCTGATGTATCGCAAGAATCCGAATTTAAAAAAATTCAAAAATCTTTAGAGCCGTTTTTTTTTTTAAATAAAATTTTAAACTTTTTAAACTTCAAACTTCACAATTAAGAAATAATATTGCATACAAATTTTCCAAAAGAAAAATTCAAGAAAACAAGATTTTAATCTTCTCCACTTTTTCAATTATGAAAAATTCGGAAACAAATTGATTTTTTTTTTTTTTTTGAAAACTCTATATTGAAAAAAAAAGTGTGAACGTTTTTTAAAATATAGAGTTTACGGGTGAAAGATTAAAAAAAAAAATAAAAATCAAAAACTGTGGGACTTTCAGCATGGAAACAGACAAACAAGTATTTTGGTCTTACGTTTAAATCTCCTATATTTGTTTAAAAACTAAAATTCACGGAGATTGTAATAATTTAAAACTTAGATGGTTGACCTCAAGTCTAAAAAATTCTTTCGCTTGCCAGGAAATCTATTTAAACTTCTAAAGCAGAACAATCTATTTTTAGAAATGAATTTTAATGCAGATTCATGATTTAAGTTGAAAAAAAGAAAATTAACAAAAAAATAAAACAAACAAGATCACTTTTGCCTTGAAAACACACATACATACATAACAAAGGTATTTTTTTTTTAATATTTTTAACTTTGATATCTTTTATTTGCACAATCGCAATACATAAATCTAGGCTATTGTTTATAACTTGACAGGTTCAAGACCAAATTGATTGAGTGCACAATTAAATGGTAACCACAAAAATAATAATGTGGGGCATGTTTAACATTGTTTTGCCCCAACGATAGCTGCTGTTTAATTTACAATTTTATTAAATCGAGTGATTCATATCTAATTCGGTTTACTTGTTTCCCAATAAACAAATACAAATTTTAATTAATTCGATTCTCTTATAAAATCTGAGGTAAGAGCAAAAGCGTGATTTCAAAAACTCGGAGCTGCTCAATTGAATGAATCACAATTATTTTGAGTATAAATATTATATGATACTTTCGTGAGTTATACAGGGTGATTTAAAATGGTGTGACAAAAGAGCGTGTTGGTTGAGCCATGACAATATATACATATACATATATATTATAATTCAATCATCCTTCCAACAGCTGAAGACAAGACACATATTAGGGCTGGTGCTCTAACAACTTATTTTTATAAAATCGAACTTAAAAAAAAAATAATATCTCTATCTGTCAGACTCATCAAAGTATTGACTGTGTCACTTTCCTAGTTGAAAAATTCATAAGCATTTGTTTGTTGGAATATTGTTTGAAATATTAAAAAATGGATATTTCAGACAATGTTCCAACAAACAAATGCTTATGAATTTATCAATCAAGACAATAAAATAAACAGCATACATTATTACATTTTTCTTTTGACACATGAGTTCTGCATTAGGTCTGCAGTTTACTGGGCACCTACTTAAATATTGACACTTGGAGATAAGATAATGATATCTTTGATTTGGTTTTAAATATAAATTTGAAAGCAATACTATGCAGATATAAATATGTATAGGTATACTTAGTTATTATGTTATTGGTGTGACACTGAAAACTCAAAGTTTTTTTTTTACACAATTTACTGATATTCAATGTTTGATGTTGACTTTCTAAAAACGCAAACAAAGCCATATAAATGCTTGACAGATCATTAAATCTATTAAATTGACATTGACAATAGTTTGAGTGCCGATAAGATCTTGCGGTACCTATGATATAAATTATGCATTTATTTCGTTCAAAGAATGCATTGTTAAAGAATTATAATTGTTAGCATTATTATTTTAATAACTGATATATCTTATAATAATAATTAATTATGGTTGACAGATCAATGCAAGGTGAAGGCGGTAATATTAACACACACATGTCTATTGTCTAATGTCAAGTGACATAAGTGTTTTTGTTTATCTGACATTTTTTCCAACATTCTGTCAAAAGAAAGTGATCTTATCTTTCACATTAATTCCAAACCAAAAGTCTAAGTACAGGTTAAATTTCTGTAACCTCAGGTGTGTTTTTTAAGCCTCCATGTGCATGTTAAAAATACCACCTTTGGCTAAATAGTTCACGCATTAAATGCAACAACAACAGGCGTCGCTTTGATCCAACATCGCTTTTTCAGCGATATTTTCATACTGGTTATCGATAGTTTGTATGGAAACTTCATTTTTTTCCAAAAAGGCTTCGTTCAGCCCAGACTTCGTTTTTTTTTATCAGGATTCCAAAATCAAGATAACAATAAGTTCTCAGTAAAATATATTAGATTAAGTTTGATATTCAAGAACGGAAAATGCTATCCTTCTCGTACATAGTTTTCTTTTAGAATCACTTTGCAGGTGGTGTCAAAAATATCTGTCATCAGCCTTAACCTAAATTGGGTTCATTGGTAACTTTATTTTTTTTTTATTTAACTGATCTTAATAACTTAATTCTAGGAATTCCAAGAGGATAGAATACAAATGTGAATATTTATCACAATTATTCAAGGTAAAATTAGAAAAGAAAACCACAAACAACGATAACGTGGTGGCACTATATAATGTTGGTATATTGGCATTTAGTGCTAAAACTGTGTGTCTGCTGACTCACTCATTTAATAACCGCTCACCTGAAATTGCAATAAATATAACAATAATTATTTCCCGTCTTTGTGGTCTAGTATTTAGCGATCTAAGCTATATAAGTAAACCTATGGTCTTAAGTGCCAAATCATTGCCTTTGGCTTTCTGCAATTTAAATTATTAAAAGATTATAAAGGACAGGGGTAAAGTTGCTAGTTAGCAAGTTATGTTTCACTATAAGTAACTCTGCGGTGGGTACATAAACTTCAGCTGTTTCATATTAAGTGTTGCATAGTTGTATACCTGCTGGGTGTGGAGCAATACTTAAATGCGAATTCCTGCATATGTACTTTGACAGAATGCAAAGTAAGCAAAAAATGCAATCGGTGAGTATGGGCCGGGGCCCTAGGTAAAGATTAAAGATAAGCTTAAAGTTGCATATTAATGTGGTGAGATCTTTAGCATTTAAACATGGTACAAATTGTTATCCATCATGTATGACAATAGCCGTTTTTCTTTGCAGGGATACTTATTAGTGCTAACAAGTATAATGTACTTGCTTTGAAATATACAAGACAAGTACTCATGAGAAGTTAAAAATGAATCACGTCAGTGCTTGTCGATTTTGATGGCCGTCAATCAATTCTCATTTAAGTCCGATATTAGGGCTGGACACGATCTCGTCTCTGAAACGGCCTATTTCGACGGCGGCTGATATGGAGCCAATTTTGTGTGGACTAAAACTCGTCAAAATCAATTTTGAAAAAATAGTCCAATTAAATTTTTCTTTTCTACTTGGCTGATTTATATCATTAGTATTATAAAAATAACCCTTTGTAAAATATTTTATTTATTTATTTTTGTGATGAATCATTTGTATAATCTTTCTCAAATTAACATCAGATCAATCATTTCTATATCTTTTGCAAAAATCAATCTGAATTCAAATTTTGTTCCAATTTTCTTATTTACTTCCTGATAAAAGTCATCACAATACGTGTATATGAGCTCTTTGATTATCAAATTCATTGTCATTCAGCCACTTCCTCTTGAGACAAACAAATAAATTTCCATAAATTTTCTACCAAAACATATAGCTTTATTTTCATCCCACAGCTTTGCAAAAAAAAATCAATGTTTACACACTATGATTACCATAATGTCAGCCATTCTGCGAAATTTTACGATCTGTGGGCGAAACTTGCATAATTTGTGACAGTTGTGTTGTTGAGATTATAAACTGTAACAAACTTCATATTGACCATAGATATACTTTGTTGAATATATATACATATATTCACCTCAGTTGGGTGGGTACAAATTTAATAAATTGTGATATAGAGGGACACGTGTGAGCCTGAGCAAAGTAATATTAATGTTGGCGATAAGAAGGGCTGAAACTAGAAATAGGTGGTAGAATGTTCGGCGGGATTCAAAAATAGTCTTTTTAAAGTGTTTTATGAAATTCCAACCACTGCTCTATAAAAGTCTAGCCATGTGTTATTAATAGCAGCACCACTCTTTCGGTCTAGAAAAATAATGTCACACAACATTTTAAACTAGACCAAAAGTTTCATGAAATCGTGTTGCAGGTGTTTTTACCACGCCACGCTATAATATTGGACATAAACATTTCCTATAAATTAATGCAAATCAGTGGCAGAGACTTATTAATTATCTACATGCACTTGCACGTATATCTAGTGGATTCCTTGAGATATCTACACATACATAAATGGAAAACAAAACGATTCTGAACTACCACCGCCGCACCGTATATGTAGGTCCGGATCGAGACCTATCTTAAGCACATCGAGGCTAAATTAACTTTGTTGGTTAGGAGATATCGTGACGGATGTCTGATTGATTCTCTTTACCTTTTTGCCCCAAATGCAGATTTAATCAGATCATGTAAGCAATTAATTAAGTAGTTCTTTTAACTCGAAGAAGTATCGCATTTTTAATTGATCATGAACCTCACTTAATCCAATGACCATGATAAAGGCGATTTAAAGCTCAATCACAACCTGGGTATTTGGGTAACATAGATATAGTATAGTAGTATACCCCTGTCACTTTCAAACATTTAACTGATTGTTAGCAATACCATAAGTCATAAGCGTATGGCGCGTGCGCCATTTAAACGTCAGTGCTTAAGACATTCTAAAATGTTGACATAAGGAAGCTAATTAATTATAATTTGTTCTTTGAGACCATGAGACTTCATTAAGTAGATCATTCAATTAAGTTTCCTTGATTTTTTTTTTTTTTTTTTTTGTGTGTACATAACCCTTGTTTAAAGTTTATTGGTCTTGCCTCCTGTGTTCTTTCTTTTGAATAAAAAAACAAAACAAAAAATAACAATTCAAGAATTCCACATGATAATAGATGAAGGCTAATATTCTCGGAACACCTGAGACACACCTATGAGGGTAGTCAACCATGAAATAGTAAACGAAATAGAAAGGGAACTTGGTTGGATGAATTGGAAGTATTTTACCGATTAGATACAATATTATAAAAGTTTGTTTTCTGGTTCATATTATTTGCTCAAGATTTTTGTTTGACCTCAAAAGCATTTTCCAAATAGCTAATGGACAGTTTTATTTTCGTTTACATATGTACATCAGTGCTGGATAAACATTCTTGCCAACTTATGCATTTCAAGAAAAAAACATTAAGGACGTAATGGGTGAGTTCAGTCGACGAAGGGACTGGCAAAGGCAAAGGCAAAGGCAATTTTCTTGTCTCTGATTGGCCAGCTGTCAAAAATTTTCCTGCAAATGCAGGTGACTTTTGACTGGATAGTAAGGGAAGAAAAATCTCCCTTCATTTCAATTGCAGTCCCTTAATTCTCCTGAACGTACCCAATGATTCATCAAGGTGTGGGAATAGAATTTATGAACGTCAGAATCGTCATTTCAGACGACCATTACCTGCTATCTGCTTAAAATACTAAAAGATTTTTCGTTTTTATAAATTGTAAAGAAAAAAACAGTAAGGAATTGAAATTGCTTCTGGATTTGATTTTAGTATATCATTTACACGTATCAAATTCTCCTTTTCAGATTATACCAATCACATTAAACAACAAACACCATGTGTCATTTTGACAGCTTAAATCGCAAATTATCTTTTCATCGCAATAACTATTTTAATTTTATTCCAATCTGAAGTGTGAAAATTATAAACAAAAATCTATGTACATTACCTCCACACAAAAGGATAGTAAACTCAATGGCAGGTTATAAACTATAGATAATAATCGTTCTAACAACACTGTCATGTTTTGTTGACATAATGGATTGTTTTCATTTTAATTAGTTTGACAAGTTACTTTTTTCACGCCTCTTTAATTGGATAAAGATTACCAAACACCTATTGAGGATTATGCCAGAAATTACTCCCTTTTCGGTTTAAGACAATTTCCTGCATATGCAAATTACATATTCCAAATTAAGAAAACAGTAGGCAATAGTTATAAATGTAATTTTGCTTTAAGCTTGACAGATTGATTTTCTATGAACACAACATGATCCTGAGTGCAAATTAATTAGATTGCTATATGTATATTACCTACATCTTTTTTGATTGTAAGTTCGCGTTGTGGGAGGATTGGTCCAAGCTATAGAGGGTGTATATTTCTATCTGAAATTGCTCTTGTTTCTTGTCCAGTTCCATTTGTCATATATGTAGAATTTATCTGAGACTATGGAAATTCAAAGATAAGAATAATACTTTATTATAAGTTGTAGAATACGTTAATATCGACTGAAAGTGAATGGTTGACCTTGACATAATGGGCGTGGTATTTGGTTCAAATGAGATGAAATTAATTTTAGTGTTTATGAGTTGACAGAAACAACAACTGAAAAGTCACAAGTTCAAGTTTTTTTTAGTGCTTTTTTTAACAACTTGAGTATAGGTAACTTTATTAAAGTAGGTTGGGTACAACAGTACAACTTCTTAAAAAATAAGTTGTCGTTATAATCAATAATGTTAATTTATATTATGATTTATTTATGAGAACAATGTTTTCATGATTAGTTCTCCACGTGCCAGAAAATGTACCTATCTCAGGTATTTATTGTACCTATACAAAAAATCAGCTTACCGGCAAAAATTTAAACAAAATTATGTGCATAGTTGAAATTATGTACATAGGTTAAGAGTTTATTCGTAGTTTTATGTAGTTTATTCGTAATTGTATGTAGGTAATTAATTTTTACATTTTTATTAATTACTTGTAGCTGTTACACCTCGCCGTTTTATTTCAATTTTACTATCCACAGGTTACACATTAAAGGGATAATTTTATACAAAAAATGTTTGAATAATAATTGCAAGTTGAATAATTATTGAGAATGCCTTGGAAATTGTTCTTTACTAGGTATACAAATCGAAATATAGGTACATTACATTTTTTCATGCAGACGTACTACCACTCAAGATGTTTAAATAACTCTATACGCATAGATAATTAACGTTGGCTTTATGTGAAAAAAAACTTAAATTACAAAATCTGTAGGTACCAGAGATGAAAGACATTGTAATCTTTTTCGCATTGCAATCGTTTGATTAAAAAGGTTTATTTTCAAATACTTTAAATTCACCTATAAATACCTACTTTCATTTCAAATAACGGTTCCTACTTAGCAAGTCATACATATTATGTTAGCGAAAGCCACATATTTATTTTCATTCGGAAATATGCTTAAACTTTGTATATGTAAAACATAGTAGGTACTATTATGGCGAGTATTTTTTAATGTTACCCCAACCCTTGTGGTGGCGCTTCAAAATTTTAGATGTAGAATTCGATTTGGGGAGTCTTTAAGCATCGAAAATTTGTAGAAGGAGCAAGAGGAGACTCTTATTTGGATTATTGCAACCAAAAAATATCAATATATATTAAATAAAACCTCCATAAGCTCTCCGCAAAAAAAATGAGGAAGGATTGCCTCCACTTTTTAGATGTCGCCCTATTCGACTTCCACCATGATAGTACTATGTTTTTCCTATACAAAGGCTTAACTGAGCGATCACACGCAAATCACCAATTTACAGATTTTTAGCAATAGTAACTGACTGACTGATAGATCATCAACATTATGAACACTACGTGGCAAATGCCCATTTTCTCAGATTCATTAACAATATCAGAATATCTAGAATAAAAACCTGTGGTATACAATAATTGAAGCTTAACTTAATCTTATCTCTATAATCTTCCGTTATGATTTTCTCTGATTTTAACTTTAATGTCAAAATATGTCTGTAAAAAACAACTTTTAAAACATTATTTCCTACGCTAAATTAAGAGGAAACTTAAGGTAAATTATTTTTTGACAGTAGCTAGTATAAGAGATAAATTTTAGTGTGATTTGTACACTAGGCTTTACGTTTACTTTCTTGAGGTTAAGGAAAGATGAATATGTAAAATGTAAAATCTTTCTTGACATTAGCTATTACTGTTATATTCAAATAATTTTTTTCAAATAAAATAAGGGTATTCATGCAACGAGATAATTTTCCGCTTTGCAGAAAGATATAATTTTCCACTTTACGTTTGCATGAGCACCCCATAAAAATTCTTGCATAAGTGTGAGAAATAATCAGCTGTCACAACTAAACGTCACAAAGTACTTCTCGGAACTTTATGAGGTTTATTTCTTCGCTTTCTGCAGCAATTCTGTGAGATAAATTCATCTGGTTTGCAGAATATTTTTCCCATACAAATTTTGACAGCTCGTTTCTGCGGAGATAAAATTATCTGGTTTCCGAGGTTTATCCGATTTTTCCACCGTTGCATGAATACCCCTAATAACAATTAACAACATCATTGTACATTGGCCTCGTTCACAAAGTTATCCTAAAGCAATCCAGATTGGTTTGTGTTGTTGTAATCTCTTGAGAAAAAACAGCCGCTGTTTATAATCAGCTGTTTTTTCTCAAGACTTACAACAACACAAACCAATCTGGATTGCTTTAGGATAACTTTGTGAACGAGGCCATTTGGACAACAACGAAATCCATGGATTTTTTTTTTTGCAATCATATACTTAAACAGACCTAACATACAGCATTTGCTCCTGCCTTAATAAACTTAAAACAAATGCACCCAACTTCATGCTGTTTTCTTCAACAAAAACCTGTTCATTTGTCATTCTTCGACCTCTTTACTTGACATTTGCGTGCGTTTATTTTTCTTCCTTCCGTATGTTGTCATTTTTCGTCATTTCATTACGTACATTTTATTTTCTCGGTCTCATTCGTGTTTTTCTTCTCTTCTCTTCTTATCCATTCGATTTGCCATTGTTTTCCTTTTTACTACTCAAAGAGACACGACAAATAAAATAGAAGTAAAATTTGATAAAAAAAAAATAGAAGAAAACGCCATTCAGTAAAATTCAGTTCAAGAACATCAAAACGAAATAAAAATTATAGGTCTTTGTGATAATTTCTTCAGTGAGTTCCTTCCCCCCTGTTGGTTGAATTGAAAGTAAATTACCAGAAAAGAAGAAACAGATATGTGAAGGTCGCCTCCCACACTTGAGAAAAAAAAGGAAACACATCACTTCACAAAAATAATAGAAATTGCCTTCAACCTGTCTCCGAGTCTGGAAGAAACTCTACGTTATTGGTCCATCAACCTTTCGTGCATTGTTGTGATTATCGTAGCAGTTATCGTCGTGGCTCTAGATTTGTACAGAAATCGAAATCTACCATCGCCACTGCGATTTTATTGCATCGCAAAGATCGATCGCTTGTACGAGTTCTACACCAATGTTTCCAAGACGATGGACAATGTATTCGTCACGTATTTAGGCACAGATGGAGGTCTCTGCGCCGAGCCTGATGATATTCCCAAAACAAACACTACAGTCTGGGTTCTAGGAAAGAGTTACAATGCCATACAGGGTGAGTTTGTTTTGAATCCATAAATAATTGCATTGTCGAAATGAAAACTCTTCCTTCTTTGTTTATAGAACTAGAACTTATCCGAAGGGACATACAATCCAAGTTGTGGTGCACCTATCGCCGTGGATTTGTTCCTCTAGGCGAATGTCAACTCACCACCGACAAAGGATGGGGTTGCATGCTGCGTTGCGGACAAATGGTTCTGGCCCAAGCTCTGATTGATTTACATCTCGGACGGGACTGGTTCTGGACACCAGAATGCTTCGATGCAACTTATTTGAAGATTGTTAACCGCTTCGAAGATTCGAGGAAAAGTTTCTTTTCGATTCATCAAATCGCCCTAATGGGTGATTCCGAGGATAAGAAAGTTGGACAGTGGTTTGGACCGAATACTGTGGCGCAGGTGTTAAAGTAAGTACTCTATTTAATGAGCTTATAATTGCAGAGCGGTCGTCATAGTTTATTTGCATCCTATGTTTGTTATTTAATTAATGTGCGTGTATCAGACTTTAATTAAAAGTAATTAAACCACTTCGCATAACGAATTAACTTACTTTGAGGTTGTGGAAAAAGCAGAAGTTAAGGCACTTTGGAACAAAGATAGGTTTCATTTTTGTTATTTACTTTGAGTTCTCTGAATGGGAGAATTATAATGAATATATGTCTAACCAAATACAATTTGGCTTTCCATTACCAGCAATTAGTGAGTCATACTCAAGAAACCTTTTCAATATGTTTGTCTTCATTGAAGGGTGTAGAGTAACAATTAAAACAATTTTTCTAATAATATTGCAGCAAACCGTAAAAGCTCAAAAATTAAGATAACATCTGAAATGACAAAAAAATCATTGAAGTGTCTGCAGCTGTGTGGAGAGCTTTGGTTCACGATAAAACTCCGGAGCAAAATGTACGGGAACTAAATTAATTAATATTCAAGTTCCCAATGCATATTAGGTAGGTTATAGGTGTCCTGACTGGACACTGCTTAATAGGTAGACATGCACTTCAACTTGGAGCCCCTGCAAATGATTTTTGTAGGAGTTGCAGGGACGAAGAGGAGGAAGAGACAGTCTCTCATCTTTCTTCTATGCACCTGTCCTGCCCTATCACAAAGACGAAGACTTCACCTTGGAGACTTCAATGGCCCAGCGATATGGCAAACTCCGACATCACTTGTCTCATTCATTCGAAGCTTCAACTGGTTCATCGAGTAAGGTTGATCAACTGATTCATGTGGTATCAAACGGATCTTACTTTGGCCTAAGTGTGTTGGATTTCCCAACCAACAGCTACTTTAGCCTAACCTAGTTGCCAATGTATCTATCAGCTGCGGTCTCCAGTTCGATTTTCTTACGAATTCAAAATTTGGCCTTTTTACCAATGGTCGCAAGTAAAAACAGAAAAAATGTTAAGACCGAAAGTTTTTGGGGTATTCTAGGTAAATCACAGGTTTTCTCATAAATGGTTTCACAAATTTCGACCAACAGGCAACATTTGTATAAAAGAACTAATCTTTAAAAAAAAAACTCAATATCTTGAAAACTTAAAACCATAACTGTTTATGAATTTCGGGAGAAAAGTGTATTTAACCAAAAAATGCCAAAAAATTTCTAATGTGTTCTGCATCTTTCTTTCATGAAAACCTTTTTTGGTACATTTTAAAAGTCGAAGCTGTAGCACACTTAAATGTATTCCCTTTTTATTGGATTCACAAATTCCATGTTTTTTTTTTTTGCGACTAAGTAAAATCCATTTTTGGCAAGCTCCTCAACAACATAACGTAGGTCTCGTTTGTGGTAGACATTTGGCCATTCTTTAATAAATTAAAAATTTCAAACAATTTTTGAAAAAATGATTTTCTCATTTCATTACAGAAAATTGGTTCGCTATGACGATTGGTGTTCAATTGCTGTTCATGTAGCTTTGGACAATGTCGTAGTCACAGATGAAATATGTAAGTTACTGTTATGTTTCATTTTATCGTTGAAATTAATTATTTTTTTTTTATTAGACTCACTCTGCCTTAAAAGCGAAACTAATGACGACACCTGGAAACCACTGTTATTGATCATTCCTCTACGTTTGGGATTAAATACCATCAATCCAATATACGTGCCTGCCCTGAAAAAATGCTTTGAACTAGTCGGTAGCGTTGGTATGATTGGTGGTCGTCCTAATCAAGCACTTTATTTCATTGGTTATGTGGACGATGAGGTATTATTTTTAGATCCGCACACAACACAACGTTCGGGTAGCGTAGGTAATAAAAGTTCTATTGACGAATCTGATTTGGATGAAACATACCATCAAAAGTATGCCGGACGAATTGATTTTCAAGCAATGGATCCTTCATTAGCATTGGTAAGTTTTTAAGTCAATTATTAATCTCAATTAATTAAATGTGTATTTTTTTTTGTTTGTAGTGCTTCCTTTGCAAATCAAGAATCAGCTTTGAAATAATTATTGATAAACTGAGAACTGAGGTTATACCCTCGAGTAGCCAACCATTGTTTGAAATCACAAAAGCCCGATCACCTGAATGGAAATCAGCGGCTGTTGCAACTGGTATGAATTGTACCAATCAAGAAGGTTTGTAATCATTCAAATCTTCAAGAATACAAATTACTTATTTGTTTTAAAAATTAAGGTTTTGAGGATCTTAACCATCTACGTGCTACTGGAGCAGTTACGAACAAAGAGGACGAAGGCTCAGATGAGGATTTTGAAATAATTTCGTAGTGTAATGCTTAAAAAACAAACAAACTCCCTCATCTCTTTCTCTATATTTCGATTACCACAACACTTCGGATTACAATAATTTGCCTTTACTTTATTTTTAAGAAGAAAAAAATAAATATAACTTCCTTTTTTTAAAAAATATATAAACAAAGAACAATACAATTTATAGGATAATTATTGAAAATAAATAACTTGACTTAAATATCTTGGTATATTGCAAATGTTAGTTATTAGACGTTTTTATGTTTTAGGTTGGATTTTATTGAGCGCGAATTTATTGGTACAGGAGTGGCATGCACTAATAATTTTAATTGTGCTTCGGGTAACGACACAAATACAAATTTGACAATTTTTTCAGTTGAGATGCGACAAAATCAAACCAAAATGTTCGAGTCATATCAGTACCTTGAGTTTTCTTACCATTTTCGATTAAATACTTACACATTACTCCTTCTGAAATGAGAAAAAAAATTGGTTCTCTTTGTGTTTGTAAAAATATAAAACAAATCATTTCAAACTTTATTAATTCTTCCTATGAACCAATTTTCAACAATGAACAAAATTTATTATTCAAATCGTTAAATTCATCTTGATCCTCAGTTGATTCGGACTCTAACATTTCAGCATTGGGATCGACAACTTCTACAGCTGCCACCGCGGCAGCTTTCTTTTTTCTTGCTGCAGCCTTTCTCTTATGCTTATGTTCCAATTTACTTGCACCTGTTTCATTTTGCTGCCATTTTGGTATGAATTGCTTACACCAATTCCAAAAGAATTCATACAAATCGAACATCATCGGTGAAAATCGGAAGATGTGATTTTGAATGAAATAGCCTGGAATGAGTCTGGATTTCACTAATTCATACATATTATAAACAAACACTCCGCAATAGGCTTGTGCCATTTTGGGACTTTCATAGATATTGCCCAGCAATCCATTTAGCCCATGAAGATTAAATACGACCGATTGAAACTCGGAGAACCCATGAAGAGTTGCCGACGAGAAGGTGTCATATTTTTTCTTAAACAATTCCTGCATGTGGAAGTGCTTTAGGAGATTGTCTTGCACCAAAATACAATCTGTCTTTGATATGAACTTCATTCTGTCGGGAATTGATAGGCTCTTAATATCTGGACGGATTTCTTTGACAATGCCAGCTTCTTGTTCTTTAGTTCGGATAAGTTTTTCCTTTTTGATGATGTTTCCGAATCGTTTTTGGAAAGCCTTACAATTTCGAATAGGTTCGATTTTGGAATCAACTGTTCTCAGCACGACAAGACAAATAAGAAGTGAATGCAGGTGAAGAAGATCTGCATGAGGAGTCTTTTGTATCCAAAAGATCAACGAGAGGAAATATAGTCGAAGATCTGAAGGGATTTTCTCGATTTCTGTGAATAGTTTGTCACAATCCAGTTGCAGTTTTCTAAAAACTACACGAAACAGTTCAATATCAGGTTCATTTGGATTGAATGCAATATCTGGAGGTGGTTCTAAGGGATACCGAACAGTATGTATATTTGTTACACGGGTCAGTCGGGTAAGATAACGAAAGTAGGGAACAACATCTTCTTCATTTGTATTTCCTTTCGAAGGTTTTGTTTTGAAAATCTTATCTTCTTCACATCCATCCACATTGTGAAGCAAACAATATATGTGTTTAAGTATTGGCAGCCCAATTTCATTGCAATCATTAAAGGTAAGATGTTCAATTTGAGGATTATTGATATAGATTTGCAAATGAGCTAAATCTACAAGAAAACGCGGGAGATTAGCTGGATACAGACGGTCTTTATACCATTGCGGTAAAAATGCATTAGGGTCTATTTCATCAGCATCATTATCATCATCTTCTTCTTCATTGTCATTCACAATTTCGCCAGAAGATTCCGAATCATTAGAGATTTCATTTATTTGATTGTCGTCTGCCGGCAATTCGGCTGTTTCTTTGATCAATTTTTCTCCACTTAAAATTCCTTTTGCCTCTTCTGCGTCGTCTGTCTCCTCTGAATCATCTTCATTTTCGAGTTCTTCATCCTCAGTTTCTTCATCTGTAGCATTTCCTTCGAAATCTTCATTTGTTTCTTCTATTGATTCTTCATTTTCACTTTCGTCACTGTCTTCTTCAATCGCATTGGCATAATGAGTCTTGAAAAAGTCATAGGAAACACAACTTTCTGTGGAATATCCTTCGACAGCGCCTTTCATTTGAGCTAGAAGTTTGTTTCTTTGGGGCTGAAATTAAAAAAAAAAAGAATTAATATTTTATTGTGTTCCTGTATGGTTTGTAGAGGGTTCCAGCGTTAATAATTAAGAATTTTAACCTTATTGGGGAGGCATAATCAAATTAAAAAAAAGTCATTATAAGTTGTCCTGGCAACGAGGAGTTCCGGAGGTCTACCTGGGGATAATCATGCAGCAAACATCGCATAAACATAGGGTGAATAAAGTGGCGGGAGATCTCAGGTATCTTTTAGCGCTTTACATATGGTTTACAGGTTTGGACAAAATTAAGATACTTCGCAGGACAAGGCATGATCGCACAAGAAGCAAATCCTAAGAAGCTTTCACATCAAAAATACCATTTTGGACAAAATACAACATGACTAACTTAGAAGATACACCAAGAACCCAGTTCAAAAGGCAATAGTACGTACGTCTATTCAACGCTTTCGCGAAAAAAAGGCAGGATGAAACAAATGCAACGACACCGGTATTTTGTTGGCCTCAGACACGGAACAATCAAAAAAACCTAGAATACCGTCGACGTTTGAGGTCAACCCGGCAAACCCAAAAAAGTCTTTAGTCGAATTACAACATACAATAGTGGTATACTCGGGCGTATACGCAGTTTAATTGTTTTATAATATTTCCCTCTATTTGTTAGATCCAGTTTATCTCATTTTTTTAAGGAACAAAAAGTGTGAGCCTTCCAGCTTAAATATACATAGAAGGCACCGTGACAATAAGAGAATTTACCTTCTGAATGGAGTTTTGATCAAATAAGTTTATAACTGGAAAAAATTAAAAATCTATTTGAATTTACCTTCTTGAGTGTGCTGAGAATCTTATCCAATGCCGAGTCGAGTGTTTCATGCTTAAGCCACTGAAGAATCTTTCGAATTCTCTTTTGCATTCGAGTCGTACGCTTTGTCATTCCCTTCTGTTTCATTTGGGCAAAGAAACACTTAAAAGCTGACCTGGGAATATAATCATTTCCCAGCAAAGCTGCAAACAGAGGTAACTTTTCCTTGCTCAGCGCACCTCGATCAATCAAATTCTCAATCTTATACAAACAACAATCTAGATATTTGTAGGTCTTTCCTTTTTTTGGTGCATTTCTATCTTCCGCATCAACTTGAATGTCCTTGATGATATTGTTGGACTTGGATCGTTTTTCCAGATGCTTCGCATTGGATTTAGTTAGTTTGGCTTCTTTGCGAATGGTCTTTTGGCTGACTTTTTTTTTGTGAGCCCTTACAGTCAATGTGACCAGTGGGATGTACTTGACATTGTGGATGTAGAAATCTGAGTCATAGCTGAGAACTGGACAATTGAGTTTTCTACTCAATGCAGCCAATTCGTCGTCAGCTTCGAATACACATCGCATCACTGGAATGCCACAGTCATTCAAAGCATCGACGAATACCTCTCGCATCATCAGAGGGAAGATACATTGTGAATTGACCGGATCAATTCGTTTGACGACAGCGATCTTGCCACGCAGCCTTTGCCAAACAGTGCGCAACTTCTTCTTCTCATAACCACCATCCATTAGGACATAGGCACGAATGTTACACTCACTGAGGACATGAAAGAATTCCACAACTGTCCGATAGAAGGCATCATAGTCCCCACCAAATGCTGAATTCCTGCCAGCGACGTCTTTGAACAAATTACAGGCTAGATTGTCTCCATCGACGACCAAGTTGCAATCGTGCAATTCGTATGGTTTGAGGTAGAGTTCGGCATGGCGGGCTATGAAACTTGTGAGTCCTCGAACACCCATTGTTCGGAGATGTTATCTTGGGTTGATAACGAGGGACTTAAAATGATTTTACTCTTAAATATTTACTTGCCGAAATAAATTACTTTACCAAACTTTTTAATACAAATTAAAAACAAATCCACATGTCTGCCCTTCTGTCAAATACTGGTTCTTGTCAAGACTAATCTGGGAATTTTATTGGAACTATTAACTAAGCCAATAGATGAACAATAATTTTGTGGCAGGTAATGTAGTGACTTTTATAAGAGCGTAGTGAATTAGGTGTGCTTGTTAAAAAATATATCTGCGCTAAACAGAGTTTAACACTTTTTATTGATAGTTTTGAGTCCCAATGGGCTTGTTGAAAAAGACGAAGCTTTAATAAATAAATACATAATCTATTGTTGAGTTGAACAATTACTATGTGCTAATTTGTTCATTGTGTGTTTTCTTTAATCCGTGGATACCCCAACGCGTAAGTCCGAGAAG
Source organism: Syrphus vitripennis (assembly GCA_958431115.1). Lineage (NCBI taxonomy): Eukaryota > Metazoa > Arthropoda > Insecta > Diptera > Syrphidae > Syrphus > Syrphus vitripennis. The sequence continues at coordinate 141,253,859 of OY288108.1, read as the reverse complement.
GAATGGAATACAACCAATTAAAATTTTTTTTTATCTGGATCTATTCCTAAAATCAAAATTTAGTTTTCATTCTGAAAGCCTGAATGGCTTATTAGATTTGTCAGTGTCAGTTTAGTTCCACTTTAGCCATCAGTTGGTAGAGCAGCGCTCAAATGCACAGCAATCAACGAAGTAAACTTGCAACTTTCTTTCTCACTTCGTCTCTCCCTCATAAGCGATATAGTAAGATCGTGTAAAGTCAGCCTGAGAATGTCATCAACCCATGGGTGGGCCATCAAGCCCAAAAACTGTCAATTTCCATTGAAGGATGGCTAAGAATAAGAAAACCTCTGAAAATCTGAATTTGTTTTATTGTTTTATGAAGTCATAAACCGTAAAACTCCATTAAAGGATAGATACAATTTGGTAGGTTAAAAAACTTATAATAATTATTCGAATATCTCCTCTAAAAACTCAAATTCTTTCTTTAATTTTTCGCTCCGGAATTTATTCATTGTCCATTTCATTTATTATATAAATACTACATTTTTTATTTCTTGTTCTTAAAGAATATGCGCTTTATCTCATACAATACCAAACTAAAAATCACATGTGATTCATAACAATCAATATCAGATTTAACAAAATGCAAATTAATGCATTTTTTTACAAAAGAAATTTTTTCTACCTTACCTACATTACTACCCAACCATCAACTTTATCCATATAACAATCGCACCTCAAATCCTTCCAGCCATGAAACTTCAACACAAAAAAAAAACCATTCCCTTTTCCAGTGTCATTTTTCTTGTGGCTGCTTCTCCATTCGTTGTCTTCGTTTTCGTTTGTCAAAAATCAAATTCCCAAAAGTCCACCATTTGTAGCGTTCACCTTTCATGCAGCGCAGCACAAGTTTTTTTTTCGATTAAAAAATTCATTTAATAATGCAGAGACTCTCCCGAACAGTAATTTTTCGATTAAACAATTTAAAATAAATCAAATTCCGCGTTCAAATAACCAAACATTTATCAATAAATCCCCGTGTAATTGAACTTTTTTGTGTGTTTTTGCCGCCGATCCTTCATCTTGATTTATTTCTTAATTCTTCAGTAGTTTATAGTGCGTGGTGTATTATTTGGGAAGAACAAAAAAATAGAAAAAAAAGAAAGAAACAAACGAACGAAGAATGAACAGAAATATAAAAACCAACAAAAAAGTTGAGAAAAATGTTGTTTAATTTACATATAATACACAAAAGTTTACAGTTTAGTTTTCCTCGTGTGCCTTAAATTCTACTATTTTTTTTTTTTGACTGAAAATTTTATTAAAGAAATAATATCGAATTACCATTCCCCTTGCCGCGCAACAACGACGACGACGACGACAACAACACAAAAACACCACAAATCTTAACAAAAGTGCATTAATCTTCACGAAGAAATAAAAAAAAAAAAATATGTAATTAAAAAGAAAATTTATATCTCAACGCTTAAATACAAAAAAAAAATGTTTTATAAAAATATATATTAGAATTCAGTGAAAAGTGTATTTTCCATTCTTTTTTTTTTCTTGTATTTTCTTCTTTTTCTTCTTCGTCGTCTTCATTTTTTTTATTTTGCTGATCTATGTTGTGCAAGTGAGTTTATTTTTTGTTATATTTTCCATCAATTTTTGGAATAATTCACACAAAAAAGTCGAGAAGTGCTAAAAAAATATAAAATTTCCAAAAAAAACAAAATAAAAGTGGAAGCCCACGAAACAACGAAGCACGTATCGCAGCCCAAGTAGCAAAAACCAGCAGCAGCATAAATAGAAGCAACAAAGTTCCACCACCATCATCATCGTCATCATCAACATCTTGGTTTTGGTCTTCTCATAATTCAAAAGGTAAATTTACAGAAAAAAAAAAATATTGAAAAGAATTAAAATTGAAGCTTCACACTAAATGGATGGCTGACTGGGTTTCACCTGGCAGCTGGATGAACCGAAATTTTTAGTTCTTTAGGGCCTTTTTCTGTTGTTGTTAAAGGAACTTGATTTGCAGAACAATCGAAATGAGAATGAAAAAGCAAAAAATAAAATAATTTAAGAACACTGGACAGTGGCAGAGGTATTAGGAGTAGTTCGCAGTCATAGCAGGAGTGCCGACAAAGTGGTCGTTGATAGTTTTTATTGCTAAAGACGACGACAACGACCGCTACGGCAATGGCAACGGAAAGTGCTTTTCTTTCCTTTCCTCTTTGCTTCGATGAATAGGGGCATAATTTGCAATTATCCAATTGCTGCTTTAACTGCTGATTCACTACCAAACCAACCAACCAATGTGGTCTTGTATTGTGGTCGATTCCTAGGGGTTGTAATAAATTGTTCGGTAGATGGAAATTTGTATTCAATAATTCCTAGAAAAAAGACCATAGCTAAGGAAGAAAGAGGGGGTTCTTGGGATCCTTTCAATTTAATACAATTCAAATATACAAATGAATCCAAGGGTGCTTCGTGGGGTTGAATAAACAATAAAATCTTTATTAAGACTTGCACTGATATTTATGATCAACGGAAATGCATGCCATCCCACAAGCTTTCTCATCTGATCTTTGGCCAAAACCTATACAGGAAGTTTCTTCCTAGGTATACATTTTTATTTATTTATTTTTTGATAAACAGAAAACATTTTGTAGCGATCTATCAGCGATTTTTTTTTCTATTTAAGATTTAATGATTCATGGAGATTTCGTACTGAATAAATTTATTGAATAAATTGGCGAAATTCGCCAATGATTCATAAAGTTACTTGCGAATTTTTTATAAACACTTTGTTTATAAGGTATTTAAGATCATAAATGATATTTCATGGTAAAGAATCACATTTGATAAACAGCATTTCCTTAATAAAACATTATACCTACTCCAGTAATTTAAGACAAGACAAGACAAGACAAGTATTTCTAAGTTTTTTTTAGACAAATAGAAACTATGTTAAACTTTTTTTAAAATTATGAACAGGCAAATTATTTAGAACAGCTGCTTTTCGTAGATAATAACTTTTGTGATACCAAATTTCTTTCAATGTGAAGAAATTATACGCACTTAAATTAGGCAATTGAAGTTGAAAGGTCGAAAGAATAGTGGGGAAGTTCTTAAAGGGACTCACAACACAGTAGTACGCATAAAGTTTTGTTGTTTATTAAAACCTTTACTAAACTTGTGACTCTTTAAACTTTAGGCTTTTGACTCTGTTTTAATTTACTAAAAGTTGTTCGGTTTTCAACTCAAGAGTTGAGCACCTTTCGATTATTTCAACTTAGAGAAATATTAAAAGTTTATCAAGTTTAGATGCAAATGTCAATTGTTTTTGGTTCAATCACAAAAAAATAACGAATTTTCACTTGTTCCCCATGTGTATCTGTATATATATAGCAACAAGCACTCCACCTCCATCTGTTTGTTTAACTTTATTAGCTTAATACAAGCACTATAAAGGGAGGATTTGAGTCTGGATTTACTTAAATGGAAGTCGAATAGGCTGGAAACGGTGATTGACGTGTGTAGCATACGTGTCATAGGTTCATTGCTACCATAATTGTTTCGATGAAATTTGATTTGAAAGAAAGGTATGGATCGTAGATTATTGGAATTAGTTTGGATGGAGATTTTTTTGGAGAAGAGAAGGACAGTCTATATTACCATACATAAATTATTTCTCATATTTGATAGTTTGCCTTAAGCTGAACAATAGTAAACAGAAATCGGCCTGAATCCTTATCTAGCACACAAAAACACAAACATGTTTATGTAAGACCTAGGATCTTATAAATTTGGCATAAATTAGGAATAGAAGGATAGGATACATTTTTTGGCACAGTGGATTCACAAATTATGTTTTGATTATCTCATTAAATTCCAGGGTGGGGTTCGGTTGAGGGAATACAGAAAAGAAGAGCATAACCAATGTTAGCAATGAAGCATTTCTTAAACTGCGCCGAGGCCACCCTCGACAAAAATTGCTCAACTTCACTATTTTTATTTCTCCTCATTGGGAAACCAGTGAAATAAAAAATAATTTTCTTCAAGTTAGGTAAATATAAACATCACCATTATTTAATATGATCACCCACAGCGGAGGCAAAAGGGTCTAATTATTGGAAATGTTTGTGTGCCGAAATTAAAATGAGCCAAAATGTACAGATGCCTTTAAGGCCGGAGTTTTAATAAGTTTCATCATCATCATCATCGGCTCGACAACCGGGGTCCGGTCCTGGCCTCCTTCAACAAGTCTCTCCACCTATCCCGGTCTTGAGCCGACGCCATCCAGTTGCGCACCCCAAGGCTTCGGGCGTCCTGGCCTACGCCATCTCTCCAACGCAAGCATGGTCTACCACGCTGCCTTCTATCATAGAATGTACCACAAAGGACTTTCCGAGCAGGTTCCTCTTCACTCATGTGAGCTAGGTGCCCTGCCCACCGGAGTCTACCGAGCTTAATTTTGGTCGCAATGTCTGCTTCAAGGTAGATTGCGTACAATTCATGATTGTACCGTCTCCGGAATCGCCCTTCCTCACATATGGGGCCAACAATTCTCCTTAAGACTTTTCTCTCGAACGCGGCTAAGAGGTCGGAGTGTCTTTTGCTAAGCACCCAAGTCTCGGATCCATACGTGAGTACTGGCAGGACCATGGTCCTGTACAGCAGCAGTTTTGAAGTTATGGTGAGATTTCTGGATTTGAAGAGCTTTGACAGACTATAGTAGGCTTTGTTGGAATTGAGCAGCCGCCCGCGTATTTCTTCTTCTATATTATTATCGGCTGCTACTATTGACCCAAAGTATTTAAAGGATTGCACCACTTCAAATTCGTGCTCCGCTACCTTGATTGTTTGACCAACTGTTCTTCTCCATGTACTTTGTTTTACCTTCACTAATGTGCAGCCTCAGATTTTGTGCCGCCTGCTCGATCTGGATGAAGGAATCGTGTACAGCTTGTTCGGTTCTTCCGATGATGTCAATGTCGTCTGCGTAAGCCAGTATCTGGCTGGACCTGTTGACGATGGTCCCTCTTGTTGCCGTGCCAGAGTCACGGATTGCTTTCTCCAACGCCAGGTTGAAGAGGAGGCAGGCCAAACCATCCCCTTGTCGGAGTTCATTAAAGATGTTGATTGGTCTGGATAGCAATCCGGCTATTTTTACTTGGCTTGTTACGTTGGTCATGGTCAACCTACAAAGTCGTGTCAACTTATTTGGGATGCCGAATTCTCTCATGGCTTTGTAAAGTTCTACCCTGGCTATGCTATCATAGGCGGCCTTAAAGTCTATAAACAGATGGTATGTTGGGATGTTAAATTCTAGACATTTTTCCATCGCCTGCCTAAGGGTAAAGATCTGATCAGTTGTTGATTTGCCTGGAATGAAACCATACTGATATTGGCCGATTATGGTTTTAGCGTATGGGGCTATCCGTTCTTGTAGGATAGAGGAGAGTTAATAAGTTTAAAAGACTCATAAGTCAAAAAATCCTTCCTCGTTATTATGTTTCTGATCTGATGGGAAACGGTTTTTTGCATTGCAAACTATGAAGGCTGGATGAATACCAACCTAAGTAAAGAACTAAAAATGGGTTTTTACTAAATAAACAACGCCTTGTAATTGTTGTCTTGTCAACGTCTTTGGAAGATTCTTAAATTTTTTTAATTTTTATTTTATTTTTAGGCATAAATATCGTGTAGTTTTCTTATTTGAACAAAAAACCATCCTTATACCGTAAAGTGGGGTTACTTTGCGCCTGCATGGGTAACTTTGCGCCACTGACGAAAAGAGTTGTTTTCTTTATTCACGCTCAGACATATTACTTTCTATAAACCGAACCTACCGTAATGTACACACACATACATATACATCTGCCACATGTTGCACCGGACCGTGTACCGGCAGTTGATAAAAAGTAATTCACGTGAGAAGTTAACGCAGCAATTTCGTGAGATTTTTTAAGTGGAAAATTTGGTGTGGTGCAACAGTTGTGTTAACTTTAAAGAAGTAAGGACCGATTTTCTTTTTATTATATTGTTTTGCTTATAACTAAATCATGTCCTTTGTTTGTTTAGTTAATAAATAATAATTATTTAATTTTTTTTTCTGATACAATGCAGTTTTTTTTGATTTTGGGGTTACTTTGCTCCTGGGGCTTACTCTATATTTTCTTAAAGCTTTTTATTTTTATCATTCACTTTTTTGTATTCTTTATAAAATACTTTTCATTTTTTGTTTTTTAAAGTGAATTATTTTCTTGTTGTTCTGAAAAATTTTATTTATGTTTATTTTTTTGTTTTTATACTTAAATTTTTAAGTTTTTAAAGCAATAAAAGAGGCTGTTGTGTTTAAAACAAAAAAAAATTGGTTTTTGAATTTTTTGATTTTTTTTTTTACAGATATGATCCGTTTGATCAGGGCTATTGAAATAAAATGCAAACTTTTCCCCAGCTCTTAAGATAAAGAATATATAGTCAAAAGTTTCATATGGAGCAAAGTAACCCCCTCCCTTGGACTACTTTGCCCCACTTTTCAACCACAAAAAAAAAGTACTTTAAATGTTATTAAAACAGTTTTCATACTAAAAATGCATTGTTTCACATATTATTAATGAAACGGCGTTGAAAAAAAAATTGATAAAAATTATTTGAGTACCATTTTTAAGAGGTTTAAAAAAATAGTGCAAAAAACGGAGCAATGTAACCCCACTTTACGGTACATATTTCTTCGTATTCCATTGGAAAAAATACTTATTTAGATTGCATAAAAAATGTCCTCCTGTAAGAGTAAAAAATGAAATACTGTTCCGAATAAACATCATCACAAGTATCGAATGACAAACAACTGCATTTTATGGATATGCCTCCTAGAAGCATCTTTTGTCATAAGAACTATTTCTTTGGCATAGCTTTAAAAGCTGTAACTTAAAAATGCTAGTTTCTTACCACATAAAAGAAAAAAAAAACTTAAAGAAAAACAAGTGACTTTTGTTGTCTCCATGCTGGTAAAATATTGTTCAGATGTCATCGTAGTATAAGTAATATAGTAAATATAAAATTGACTTTTTGCCAATTTAATCCAATCTCTCCAATGATTTCACATTTACAATAGAAGATTTATTCGTAAAGGACTTCTTTGCATTTGGGATTTTTGGCAACGACAACAAAAGTCTTTGGTCTATAAGAAGAATCTCATTCCTTATAGGTCTCATACCCAAGTTGTGTTAAGTATAATAAATTCCAACTGCTTCCCTAAAACTAAACATAATGTCATCAGTTAATAGAGCCGTGACATGCTATTTCACCATCTCTCTAATCAATTTAATTCCAACAAACGACTTCTTCACCAAAGATCCATCACCTCAGACTTTCTGCTCAGCATTTTTTTTTTTTAACTATAAGTGCCTTAAACATTCAAAGAATTTCCTTCCCGAGACGATAATATAAAGCACCCTTGATGTGACTAATTACCTTCTTTGCATTTTGGCCAAAAAATTAAGTTTTTTTTTGTTGTTGTTTTTTTTTTTTACTGAACCAACAACGAGAAAAATTTGCATTTAGAACGGAAAACAACAAAAACAACAATATGTATGGAAGAGAGGCTAAAAAATCCATAAAATGCAAAATAAGTAGCGTTTCGTGATTTTCTGAATCACTTTTGGCCAAGCGCCCACCCGCTGATGGTTTCTACTATTTTTGCTGCTGCTGCTGCTGCTGCTTTTGCCTTCACACAAAAGTTGCCGCATATCCGAGGCGGCTTTGCAAGTCATTAAGCGTGCTCTGGAGTTACAAGAAAAAAAAAAGAGAAAGAGTTTTTAACTTCTATACTCCGTCGGATCGAGTATTTTTTGTTCCTTTAACTTTAAATGCATTGCCATGTTTATTGCGGTACTAGTTAATTTACGACAGAAAAGCATACAACAACAACAACAAAAAGAACTTCACATTTTGGTTGTTCGTTGTTTTGTTGAAGTAAAACCGCAGACCCGCATAAGAAGGGTGAGATTCAGGCTTGAAGAAGGGTTTGCTATTGCACCCTTCTCTCATTATGTCCACTACTGTTGTACAAGTTGGTCAGAAAGAGTATGGAGAGAAAAAGAAAAATAAAAACAGTCCAAGCTAAAATTGATTGCTCTAGAAGAAAACTCGCTTAAGTTGGAGGAACTCCGCACTCGTAACAAATGGACACGAAAAAGTTGTTATTGTTCGGATACAAATCTTATTGTTTGCGGTTTTGGCCAAACGCGTGTGCTTCATGCACACACCAACTTCTTTCCAACATAGCCATAGCCAGGTGAAATAGTAGAAATAGACCTCAAAAGTAATTCAACTGTAGTCTACACAAAAAAAAAAAAAAACTTTAACCCGCAAAAGATATACGATTGTGAATTTGTTTTTATTTGGACTTGGAACTGTCAGAAGGAATTTATTGTTGTTTTATAGGTTTGCCCTCCGGAGGTCTACCTCCAAATGGATATATAACTAAAGGTTTATTAGTTATACAAAATTAAAGTTCACTAATAGAAATGCAAATTTCGAAAAAAAAACTTCTTTCTCACGCAAAGAAAAGTAAAAGAACAGTAATTGAGATTGACGTTAAGTTTAAAAGAAAAGTTCCAAAGAAGAAATTGAAGACATTCGAAATTTTAAAATGGAAAAAGATGCAGAACTTTGAAAAAAAGACGACGGAGATTTTTTTTTAATATTGCATGTTTAAGAAAGCTTGTGCTTGATACTAAAACTGGCATTAAATTGATTTTTTAAGTATTTGGTTGGATGAATGGAGGGTATTTTAAAAGATTGTTTTAATATCACTTGGGACATCAGACTTTTGTAAAAAAAAAGTTTTTTTAAGTTTGAATGATAATTTTGTTGAATATGTTTTAAGTTGTAGACATGCAATGACAAATATTAAGCTTAAATAACTTACAACGTGTTCACAAAAAAATAACTTAATTATTTACTTCAAACTTTAGTATGGATTGACAACACTTAAGTGAATTCTAGGTGTTTGGCACCAAGTTTTGTTTTTTTGTAGAGACTTTTTGGGTTAAGATTTTAAAGGGTTGACGTGCATTCTTTGTGGTAGGGTTACCCATGGACAGCATGGAACAAGATTGCTGCCTCGTTAATCATGAGTATGTTGTCATCCAGGTTATACATCACACTCAGGTACCTCGGCCCTGTGGCCATCCTTCTCTTTAGCTTATTTCGATGATTGACGATGTTCGTTGCTAGCTTCTATGTTCAAAGCACTAGATATTCGTATATTACCAGCGGTGAATAATATTCTCTTCGTTCCTGTCATTTTTTCTTCGCTGTGGGCCAAAGTAAATTGCATTGCAGATCCTGAGTATCTTCCTTGTGAGAAATAGGAGTGCTTTCATGGCTGTCTTCGAGATTGAGAACAAGACTAATAAGGAATAGGTGATTGGTCGCCAGAGTTGCTTGTCTTTTGGGTTAGTCCTGTTCTTCTTTTCATGAAAAGATGTAGACGGTGAAAGTTTCAGCTGTCTTTTTGGAATACATTCCTTAAGTGAGTGTTGAAAGATCCAGCTATGGTTGATCTTTCAGAGTACTTCAGAAACAGGTATTTGCATATGGTTGCTGTGGGAATTTATGCCATTTAAGGGTCTCCGGAAGTAGACAAGTTCCGATTTGGAAGTGTTAATACTGATGCCGGCAAGAGTACGATAACTCAGGCGACAAAGTTTAATGACGGATTTGTATAGAACTGTCAAAAATAAGCATTTTTTACTATGGGAGGGGGGGGTCTATCTCCCCCCGTTTAGGCGGTAGGGGCAATTTAAAAAATATATGCGTTAAATGAAAAAAAAACAATTTAAAAATAACGGTAATACTAACAATTAAGTATTGTACGTTTTTTTAAAGCCTACATTCTATTCTATTAGCCAAATATTCTATTTTTAAATCAAATCAAAACTATGCATAGTTTTTGAAAAATTTAATTTTAAACTCAAAATTTGAGTAAAAAAAAGTTAAAAAATAATTTTAAATTTCAATATTTCAAAACCATAAGTTTATAAATAACTTTTTTTTTAATAGTTTGTTGCTCTTATTAATATTTAATCAAAAACAGAAAACTAAATCATTTTATGTCTTTTAGTTTTTGAGAAAATTGAAAATAACCACAACTACTATTTCAATTTTTTATGTTTTTTTTGCTTGAGCGGTCTTATTTTCATAGTAATAATGGTAGGTGCGAGTTTGGGTATATGCAACTGTGGGGTGTGTGCGAGTTTGGGTATATACAACAGTGGGCTGCGTATGGGGGGGCATGCTGCCCCCCTGCAACCCCCCTGCTTGGGCCCACTGTAGGATTTGGGGTAGGTGCGAGTTTGGGTGTAGGCCACACCGAGGTGTGTATGAGTGGTGAAACCCCCCTGCTTGGGCTCACTATAGGATTTGGGGGGGTGCAAAGTGGGGTGAGTGCAAGTTGGGGAGCATGCGAAGTTTCTTTTGCGTTTAAATAAGCTGAATTTAATAAAAATTCATCTATCCCAGGTATATCTTAATCCATATTCGATTATTACTATCAAAATAAGACTACGTAAATACTCAAGCAACGAAAAAATAATTTAATTAAAATTTAATTTTCTCGAGAACTAGAAGACATAAAATCATCTAGTTTTCAGGTTTTGATAAGGAATTAATAAGAGCATCAAATTCTATACAACAAAATTATATTAAATTTTATGGTTTTGAGAAATTACACTTTAAACTTTTTTTTTGTGTTTTTTTTCTCGAATTTTGAGTTTGAAACTGATTTTTTCGAAAACTGTGCATACATTTTGCCTGATTTAAAAGTTGGATTAAAGTAAAAAATACTGGCTGTAAAAAACAGTATTATATTCAATTGTAAGTATCACCGTTATTTTTTAATTATTTTTTTTCCATTTAACGTACATATTTTTTAAATTGCCCCTACCGCCTAAACGGGGGGAGATAGACCCCCCCTCCCATAGTAAAAAATGCTTATTTTTGACCGTTCTATACAAATCCGTGGTTAAACTTTGTCGCCTGAGTTATCGTACTCTCCCCCTGATGCCCCATTTCTTGTAGAGTTCGAAGAAGTTGTGGAGGAATTTCCGCTGAATAACGAAGCTTAAACAGACTCATATGTATGATAAGAACCTTCGTATGCAGAAATCAAAAATCATCAAATCACACTTTAATGTTTTTCTATTCTACCTGTCTGAATTTGTTGAATACAGTATTGAGAAAAAAGGAATAATAAAATATATTTGGATCACCAATATCGTTCGAACCACACCTTTGTACAGAAACTTCTGCTAATACAATTGTCAGGTTTGTTGTTAATAATATTTTTTTCTTGACACCTTTTAGGATGATTCAATGAAAAGAAATAAACACTCCCCAATCAATGATATTAATAACCAAATTAATGTCTCCAATCAAATTCCAATATGGACTTCACCGTTAAATAGTTGTTGGTCAATATCATCATAAATATAAAACAACAAAAATTAATTCTCATATCAAATTTCAAAAAAAAAAACAACAACAAAAACCGAATCGAATCCATTAATAAATGCAAATCGAAACCTACATGCTCTGTCAGATTTAACTGAAATTCCTAAATCATTCCGCAAAGCGCACACACAAGACACAACATTCAAGCAACACAAAGTTGTCAGATTTTTGGCAAATCCATTAATCGCTTGAAATTATTTTGTGTGCGAAAAAGAAAAAAAAAATTATTTTTGCAACAAAAAATATACCACGCGGCGAATTCATCATGACAAGTTGTTCACATTGCAAAATCAGGCTATAAGCTTCCATTGCGAGACGGAGTGTAGTATAGTAAAAGAAAAATTACTTTTGATTTATGCTACATGCGACACATTTTGGCAAATTGGATAATTGGTCCCGTGTTGGATTGTCGACTCATTCAAACGTCATATTCATCATCATTGATATGTGTTTTTTGTTCGGAAATGAGATGAGTTCTTGAGAAATTTAGCTAAATTGTCTACTTACTCGGATGTTGTTGATGGTTTTGCTATTTGCTATTATGTACATATACTATCCCGTCGAGTAATTGGGTTCACACTGTCGTCGTCGTTTTGATCTCAAACCGAAGCACATATTTTTATTCATATAACAAAAACAGCACGAAGGACACTTGAATTAAGACAAAAAAAAAGAAAAGAAGAAAAACAATTTAAATTAGATGAGTAATATGGAATTAAATAAAATGTATTAAACGTAGGTATATACATATCTCACGTCAATTTTGATTTTGTCATCATCAAGTGTGATTTTATCTGACAGAAGCAGTTGTTTGCAAATAATCTAAATAAAAACAACAAACAAGTTGAAAAAAAAAAAATAAAAATTAGCAAGAATTAAACTTAAAATGATTATAAAAATCATCAAATTAATTCAATTAGCGTCCATTATAAATGATATTCTTCTGTTGTGATAGGGATGATTCTTCTGCCGCCTGATGCTCATAAACCCCACATCCCCAGGCCTTCTTCATCGAACTCTATTCGAGGTTCTCAATAGCTATACATTCCTACGAAGAACTTTTCATTGATTCTCATATGTACACGAATGTGCTGCTGTGGGCTATAACTGTTCTACGATGCTATGGCAATCTAATCGAGAAATTGGAAAACAAATTATTTATTTTGCACAAAAGTTGTTCAAACTAATTTCTTTGAAAAGGGTAAACAAAAAGATAAAAAAAAAAATATATATAGACACAGTTGAAACGTGTGGACACAACACAATATAATAGAACAGCGAGATGAAGGCAATACAAAATTCAACATATACCTAATAATAAAGAAAGATGCTTTAATAGAGGTCTTATGTGGCGAGTGGCGCGACTGATGACAACGATCGATCAACGATAGACGTGGCGGGAAGCCCCAATCAAGATGAATTGAGAAAACTTTTTCATTTTTATGAATGAACTGAATGACAATGTGTTTATTTAACGTGCCGCTTGTTATACAGTACAACAACTATTCAAATAATATATACTCCTCCGCTACATTTATGGTTGTTTTGTAATTATATGAGCTGTATAAATATGATTTGTGATACTGCTTATGCCGGATGGAGACAGTGTGGCTGACAAGCAAATATTTATTCATGATAGTTTGAAAACTTTATTGAGACTTTAATATTGAAACGATTGAAGACATACATTGAATAAAAGACATAGTTACACTCGATGCAAAACAAGCATATATCAGCACTGATCCTACCTGTGTGGAACATATTACACCTTGGTAATCATCATCGAATAGTGCGTTGAAAATCGATCGCACTTTCAGCTATTAACCATCGACTTCGAAAAGTCGTTCGACAGTTTCAATAGCGAATTTATCTGACTGGCTTTGTGAAAGAAAGAGTTTTCCAAATAAATGTCACATCTTGTATAAAGGAAGGTTGTCAAAGGAGTTTGAAATTCAATTACGGTAGGATGTATACTTTCACCCATCATATTTCTTTTGGTTATGTACTGCATGCCGCTTTGTCGGTTGGAAATGGAAGAAGTCAGTGTACTGTGAAATTACATAAAACACGCTTAATCTAAAAATACTACGTAAAATATCTTTGAGTCTCACTTTTACAGAGTTACAAAATAAAGTGTACACAGGGAATTTTGATACTTTTGGATTTGGGTCCCAGGGAGAACGTGAGACATAAAGTTGCACGAGTCAGTTTGGTTCTAGCGTCCCACATGAGTCGATATCCTTCAGTACTGCGGAGTCTAATGGGGTGCTGATGCGAACGATCCAGGAATCCCCAGTTTCTGAGTTGCTGTATTTTTTTTTTAGCTTTTTCGTACATAATTACTCGTAATTAGAGCTATCGGAAAATTTCCCTCGTCTGAAAATGTGGCACAAGCAAACTAGTTTTCTCTTTCTTTAACCCAATTTCCATGATTCAGAGTCTCTTGACTGAGACCACAACCCCCTCCCACTCCACTGCTTCACCATAAAGCTCCACTTGTGGGGTTTGTTGAGTTGACGTCAAATAACATCGACACGCCTTCCGGTTTTGGATTTCTCCATGTCGCAGAAGTAGTTGCATATGGATATTTTTTAGTACATGACAGTACCAGCTAAGTTGGGCATGGTACTTTTTAAGTGAAGGTTTCCTCGAATTTTCTTAATTATTCGATCACAATTTACCGTTCCTGCTGTCATTCGGAGTATCTTCATTTCGGCTGCCGACAATTTATGAACCCTATCTACATATGTAAGTGCCGGACGAAAAACTGCCGTGTAGAGCCTTCCTATCAGATTAGGAAGCATTTCTCGATCACAGAAGATGGCAGAGTTTTCCCACCCTCCCACGCTTACGCAAAGCTTGTTCCCGTCGAGCACGAGCAAATTAATAATGTAGAAAAACAAGCATGGTGTTTCTTGTTGCAACCAAACTTAAATGCTCACAGCATCGTACGTATACTAATACCGGACATGCACATACACAGCACGTTCTATTCGCTCATAGTGGGCTAACATTTTCAATTGGCCTAAGTATTCGTCTTACGTCAGTTCCTCTTAGTTTTACCGGTGAATATAAAAAAAAAAAAACAAATCCAAACAAAAAATTGACTTCAACTAAAATAAGAAACAAAAAAAAAAGATAAACAAAAACAACAACAACAACAATCTTTACCTTTATTAATAATTTTGCGTGGTTTTTGTCTGACCAAAGCAAAATATTAATCAAATTAACGATGACGTAATATGCGTGGAGTTTTCCATCAAAAACATAACTTGTTTTTTTTTTTTTTTTTGCAGAATTTAATATTTTTGCGTTTATTGGTTGAATTATGAACTATTGATTTGAACTTTGTGAATTTTCTCAAAGAAAATTATTTAAAAATATAAAATCCTTTTGATGAATCAGAGAAAGAAAAATAAATTCCTAACAAAAATAAACGAAAGAAAAAATAAAAATTTTATTATTTACTTATTTAACACCTGATTCGACAAGCTGATTTTCGTTTAGTTGTGGTTCGGCTTTTATTTCATCTACTTAGCAGAGTTGTTTTTATTTTTGTTGTTGTTGAAATTATCTCTGAATGAATGAGAAAAAAAATTGAAATAATTAATTTTCTACTGATTGTGTTTACATTAAAAAAAAATATATATTCTAAATGGGTATTTAATTAACAACGAGAAATTGTTTGCATTTGAAATAACGTAGTAAGAAAAAATGAAACGAAATATTGTTTGCTCTAAAAAAAAAATTAATTAAAAGCGTCATCAGAATGTTGTGTGGTTCTGTGTATTAGAGGAATTGAAAAGTGAATAACAGTCAATTCATGAAATGATTAGTTGATCAGGTATTTCTGGGAGGTTTTATCATTTCCTTCTTTCGAATATTAGGTTTATCTCTACTTACCTTTGTATGACTCTTGGGAATAAGGTCAACGTCAACGTCGCCGTTGATCGTTGACAATGTCGTGTCTTTTCACCGCAACATGAAATTCCCATGAGACATCGACAGGCGACTGACGCGACACGTTGGTAAATAAATTAAATTATGACTGTTCTGTTATAACTGTGATGGTTTTATGTTTCTTCGTTATCAGCTTGTCGTTAAATAAAATAAATAAAAGTTATTCAATTTTACTAATTAGAAATATGATTGTAAAATATTATTATTGTCATAAATTCATTTCAAATTAAAATTGGATATCAACTTTATTATGCTCCGAGTTTTCCAGAGGTATAATTTAACAATTTTTTTTTAATATGTGCTTGGCTTCATTTTTGCATCAAAATATTAATATAATTTGGTTCTTGAGCACTTCAAAATAAACAATTAAAATTTTCAATGATGATGACCAAAATGTCCTGATTGTCTAAAAACGTATTCATTCCCTTCAGCTAAGAAAAAAAAACAAAGTTGATTTACGTGATTTTGAGTAAAATTTCGCTAAACAAAATAAGTGCAAATAATTTGTTAATAAGAAGCCACAATATTCATAGAGGATTCAAGAGTTAACAAGGGTTATAAAACGTTTTAAAGGAGCAGTGATTTATAACTAACCCTTAATTTGATGTTTTTTTTTCAACTTCGAACAATTGAACTGCGCCGAGTATAAAATCAACTAAGCATGCATTAAATTTAAACTCGCGTTGCTGCACGTATACATTCCTTCATAAATATGTATATACGAGAGCATAAACCGCCACCTGCTTATTGGATCAGATTACCAAGTGCCGAATTGATAAATTGAGGGAACCAAACACTTTTAACCTCTGTGATCGAATCGATTCGACAGGCACTTTTCGACCATTATCGATGATGGCTATCAATTCAATCAACCATATATTTGTATCGCTTGGCGGGTCGTCGCGTGCGTTCAAATTTTCTCTTGTTGGTTGTCTTTTTTTTTCGGGTACCGTATATTAAAAACCACAACGAATATATGTATGTATGTATATTCGTTTTACATGTGTATATATAAGAAGAACCTGGGTCAAAAAGTACACGAGGTCACCATCCAGAAAACAGAGCAGAGAAAGAACATATAATCCAAACAACCGGCAAAAAAGAAAATATTCACTGACGACATCACAGAGATGTTATACCTACCCTAAAGGTGGGTGACCGTTTTATTACACCTACTTTAAGTGGCGACGACGACGGCCGGCGGCGGCAATGATTATGGCGGTTTATATACGAAAACGGCACAACAAACGAAACGAAAGGAAAAAAAAAATAAAATAAAATGCGAGTACGTTTATTACACTATGCTACGAAAATTCAAACCGAAAACGTAAACAAAAGGTGTGTGCGATAGTATGATACGTATATATGTACGTATAAATATATTACACCCCACACACACATATATATTGTTCCAATGAGAACAATAGAACAGAATATGGAAAAACTCCCCGAGGACAGGTGGTGCGGCAACGGCAGAATCATATATCTATGTATGTACATCGAGGTGGCGGCAAAAATTGGAATAGGTCGCCAAAAATACTCGGAAGAATAAATATACAAGTTTTGGAAAATCCATAAAGTTACCTATCGAATTTTTTTTTTACAATAGAAGGAAGCAGGAAAAACATGAAAATACA
The DNA here is from genome assembly GCA_958431115.1 of Syrphus vitripennis. Lineage (NCBI taxonomy): Eukaryota > Metazoa > Arthropoda > Insecta > Diptera > Syrphidae > Syrphus > Syrphus vitripennis. The sequence continues at coordinate 141,236,751 of OY288108.1, read as the reverse complement.
AAAATAAACTACGAAAACTCCAAGTACATAGAATAACTCCAAAACACAACTTACTGTGCAACACAATAATTTTAAGGGGTTCTTCGTTGTGTCAACATGAAGCAGCTAACAGTGGCACAAAGTAACCTCCAATCTGGAGCAAACGTAGCAACTCATGCATGATATGCCCGACTTCGTTTTGATTTGCAAAGGCAGCATTTTCGATTTTCAAAAAAAAGTGTTGTTTTTGAATATGCTCACTTCGTGTTCCCATGTGCCGAAAATAATTTTAAAAGCTTCGCAATTTGCACGAATGAATTTTTTTTTGCAAATTCGCGATTTAAAAAAAAAGAGTGTGTTGCCATTTGCACTTTACAAAATAAAACCTGTCACAAAACATAAATCTGCACTGCGTGAAGTAAAAATTTCCATTAGTGTTGTTGGTGGTTTGACGGATGCGTTAAACCGCATCATGTAGTTATGGGCTGAGATAGCTCATGTCTCCCAACTGTCAAATTAAACTCTGAAATTGCAGAAGTCTCTTAGGTTCTGTCTCAGAAAGCAGACGTTTCTAAATTACGGTCTGAAATGGTAGACTTTACGAAAGTATAGTAAACTAAACTATAGTATACTCTTTATTACTGTCTGAGATAGAATACGTAAAACATATGTACGTGTTTGAGATTGAGGAAGGGTATATCTATTTAAAAGTCTTAAATAGCAGACATAACTCTATCTATTACGATATAAAATTACAGCCTGAAATAGCAAACGGTTTTATTAAAAGAAAGTCTTGGTTCCATTCTGAGATATCAGACGTGACTAAATTACATTCCAAAATATATTACGTTAAAATAGCAAAGATTTCTCATACAATCTTTTAAAAGGGTCACTCAACTACAGTCTGAAATATACATATACGTCATTTAGCTACAGCCTGAGATAGCTAACTTTTTCGTATTACAGTCTGACATAGCAGACTTATGTCGTTTTCAATTGGCTATCAGGAATTGGTTTTAGATTCGGAATCCCAATTGATTTCGATTCTGAAAAATTTGAAGTTTGGTGTGACTGTATTTGTATTTCAAGCAATCACTTCACAGTTCGCACAATTTGTAAATTAAAAAAATATGACATTTATCAGGTGTGACATTTAAATCTTTAAATGTGTGAGTGATTCTGTTTTTGCTTCTGATTTCAAATCCAGAAGAGAAATTCTCTTTTTTTTAGAATCAGAACTGTCACTTTTGCCCAATTGAACGCATTTAGTATGCTTTTTTATGCTTCCAGATTGCCAATTGAAAACGACATTAACTACAGTTTGAGATGGAAGACGTATCTAAATTTCCATCAGACATAGCAAACACATAACTAACGCCTCTTGATTACAGCCTGGAGCAGCACACGAAGGGAGAAATAACGGAACGGTACAAACTCAACTAATCAACACTAAATTTCTCATCATTCTGTTCCACTGTACGTACTTTCAAACAGTGCAGACATTTGACAATGGCGACAATGTTTCTTTTTTGAAGACAAAAAAAAAAAAACATTTTGTTTTTAACGAAAATGTGTCACCACCACTATGCGTTCTCATGGCATGTGCACGCGGTGAAACTCAAATCCCTATGACAACCAAGTCTCTTTTTTTTTTGTTGTTGTTGTGACTGTTTATGTAGAAAAAGTTAGTTGCAAGAAAAATATGAAGCACTAAACGAATTATAGTTTAAGAGCTTGGCTTTTATGACAGAAAATGAACAAAAAAAAAACGCAGAAACAAGCGGTACGCGTCTCCGTTTCGGTACAAAAAACCTTAATGACTCGCTTCAGGTAACTTTCTGATGTGTGTTTCAACTGGAGCCAAAATATTTTTTTTTTTTCATCACTGTACATTGTGGTTGCCCCTTAAACATTGTGAAAGGTGACGAACCTAATGGAGCTATTTATAATCTCATCTCTCGTTAATAATAATAACGAACCGAAAGTTACAAACAATCTAAATATCAAAAAAGTTCATGTTTCATGGTTATTGTTGGGTTCACTCAAGCAAATTGAGCCGTTAGCTAAGTTAGGAGAATTGTTTTTTTGTAACATCTATACCAACTTGATGATTTATAGATGCATTTTTTTTCGAAACTGTTTTTTTTTTTTGTCTTCTTCTGTTGATTGGATGCATAACGAGTTTTTGTGAGTTATATTTGATGGGTTTTATATGAAATTGTTCTCTGCATAATGTAGGGCACCGCAATGCATCAAATATTTCATAATATTCGCACGTATTTTTATACGACACGACTACGATGAGGACGACCATAATTGACCTTTAAGTTTGGAGGCTATACAAGTACTCCAATGAAAAGAAAAAAAAAATATGCTAAATTTAAGGCAGAGAGGGAAATATTGAAAATGAAAAGTTGAACTGAAATAAATTTTAAGTAATTAGTGAGATATTTTTTTTTGGGAGGTAGGTATAGTAGATTGCTCAAAAAGATGCAAAGGGAAAAGGGAGATATGCATGCTTAAATATTAAAAAAGAGGTCATGCTAGCAAGTTTGTATATATACGTATGTATGTATCAACCGGAAGTTTATTGATATTCATTATTTGGCCTATTTTCTTTGCTTGCCAAGAACCGAGGGGTATGGACGGAAGGAAATAAATACATACCTACTCGTATAACTCGCAAGCAAAAAGAGGGTAGGAAAAAAGTAGGTTGACTTGAAGACTATAGTTATTTTAGGGGCTATTTAAAAGACGACGACCGACGTTATCTGTTTGACAAAGTTGTATTTTCGACCATTTATTGTCACTATTTATTGATTGGTAGATATAGGCACGCATTGATTTGGGTCGATTTTGGTTATAAATCTTTTGGTATTTATTTTTAATGTCTGTATAGATAACTTTTTTTAAAAAGTAGATAAACATTTTGGGGCTTTTGTTGGGTGATTTAAAGTCGGTTTGAAGTTTTTTTTTTGGCTTTTTTGGGAATTGGTGAGCTATATATGAATCTCAATAGGTATAATCAAAAGAATTCTTAACAATTTATGTTGTTGATTATGGATTTAGCTAATCTGCCCATTTCTTAGCCGTTTTACCAAAACCTATAAAAATTAGAAACTTAGCTCACTGTAAACAAACTAGCCCTTAGAGATAAAGTTGCACTTTTGTATCTAATGAACAAAAGAAAATTGCATTTTCATTTAAATCGATCTCGCCTCAACCAGCACATTCAATTAACACCCTACTTAATGCTGTCATCTTACAAAATTTATTGCATCAAAATTAATATGTTTCTGTCGTCAAGTAATTAAGAAAAAAAAAATAATTTTTTGCCTTCTTATTTTCGCACACAAAAAATTTGTCACTCCTGAAGTTTCGGAGTGTGAAATTCTCCGAAACTTCAGGAGTGACAAATTTTTTGTGCTACCAAAAAAATAGCTCACTTCACTCAATTCTCACTCTTCAAATACTACAAGTCACATTCTACTATATTAATTAAGAACATGGAATAATTTTCTCATTTCAAAAGCGTTATGTAGGCCGGATTTTCCAAAGCCCCGCATTGTCCTTGTAATTCACCCTGCCATATAAGTTTCTACCTATACTTTTATTATGCGTGCAAAAAAAAAAAAAAATAATTACACCTAAGCCAAGGTCGTAAGGTTGGCCTTAGAATTACACATTTTTTTTTTGTATAGGTACTAATTGTGCCGTTTTATTGCTATGCGTGGCATGAATTTTTTTTAATTAAATCCAAAGGTCGCACCAAAATGACACAAGGAATAAAATCCCTACAGCTATCATTTTATACATACCACCTTTCATTGCCTCTGGTAGAGTGTACGTATCATAGTGTGGTAAAGATTTCCTCTATATACAAATCTGCCAACTTAATAAATGTCTATTCGTTTCGCAAGGACTGGGTTAATTCTTTAGTAATTAAGTCATTCGGAAGGAATTTTCTCGCCTATCTGGAGGCGGCACTGAGCGCCACTCCAAATGTATAAGCACGGTGCAAAAATTCCTAAGTGCGCCAAAGACAAAGAGGAAAACTCACGCAATTTTCCATTTTTTTTTTTGGGGAAATATCTGTCTGTCTGGGGAGTGGCTACGGAGGTGACGACGAAGACGATGGAAGCTCACGCGCTGACATTTGCTGAGTGGAGTGTTAACGCCGCGCCATGCCGCGACGCCATCGTTATTGGCGGCGAATGTGATTTTTAGGCCAAGCACCACTCTTCGTCGTCGAATTCGAATGGCATGGCAGTGAGAATCTGTTTCTTTTGCTTCTTCTGTAGACAATCCTGTGCACTTTGTGTGTTGTTTTTTTTTTTTGTGAATTCGTGCACTGGCAATAAAATAAGATTCACAATAAATCACCCGGCACTCTGTAATAGAGAGAGAGAAAGAGAGATAGTGAGTGAGAAGTCGAGCTACTAGAAAATACTTGCTTTGGAAAACTCCCTATATAGTAGGGATCAGCCAGACAGCTCTGATGTAGATGACGACGACGACGAAGGAATACAACGATGATGGCGCTCGCTGCTAGCCAAAAACAACCAACGAGATAGTTAGATAATGTTCGTGATATATGTAGTAGCAATCGTCTGCCTTGCTGCTGCTGCTAGGTATAGGACGATGTCAAAAGTATGCTTCGAAATGGGTAAGATAGTATCTCTCCACACTTTGTGTGGAATATCCATCCGGGTGTGTAAATTTCTTTTTTCCTAGCTACTTTTTTTTTTCTTGTTGTTCCCTTTTTTATTTTGGAAATATGCCGGAAGAATATCTATTTTTCAGACAGCGGGCAGACTGAAAGGAATTTCTTTATTTTTTTTTCTATAAAGGAGAAAATTTAGTTCAGCTTGTGTGTGGCATAAAGCTATACCTAGAACACCCAAAAATTGAGATGGGGGGGCTTCCTGGATATTTCAATGTAACCGCACAGCCAACCATAGCCAATCCCGGTTGAAAGAAAAAGTATGTTTAGTTTTTTTTTTGTTGTGTTGCAACATTATTCAATATTTGATTAGAAAATTCTATAGAATTTAGGTTTGGTTGGTTGGTCAAGGAAAATGCTTCTGATGTAAAGATTTGCCAGACAAAGAGAAAGAGAAAAGAAAAAGAATGAGTCAGCCGAGTGCAAAAAAATTTTCGTTTTTGAAAGCATTTTTTTTATAATCAAGTTGTCATAAGCATAATCGAGATCGGTTAAATTGGATGCCAATTGTTTGGTGGCTTTTTTTTTTTTTGAAAATCTTACTTCGCAATTTCAAAAAATAGGCGTAAAATATCGAAATCAAAACAAAGCAAAATAAAAACATGCCAAATAATTAAATGCGAGATGTTTCAATTGCGAAACAAATTATCATTGCGAAATGAAAACTATAAAAAAAAATTTGAGATCTGTTAGATTGCGATCCTTAAAAAATGACCAATGTTCCCTCAGAATTTGAAAGAAAATGAAAATGAAAGAAATGAGTGAAATGTTCAAAGTTAATCTCTGTCCATTCTCCATATTTTTTTTTTGTTTTCTGAAACAAAGCACTTTACTGTCATATTTTTTTTAAATATTGCTTGTTTTTTTTTCTTTAGAGTAATATTTCGAAGTAAGGTCACCAAATACCTATCTGACAATGAAAAAGTATAAAAATAATACTATAATAAAAATCACAAATAAAAAATAAATTTAAAATCAAGAATTCCAAATTTCTTCACCCAAAACCATTATGACTACCAAAAAGCCCAATAAGAGTTGATCTAATCTAACTTCTCGATTATTATTTATTAGAAATATTTATATTTAAACAAATTGAGTCATTTGAATATTTGTGTTTTTTTTTTTTTTTCTTAATAGACTTTTTAGAACAAGTTCATCCTACGTTATAACTGACACAATGTTGAAATAATAATTCGATGCACGTTTGCGAAGGTGGATTCTATTACTTATTAAATTATTCTGGACATACATTTTTTTACTACCAGTTTATAATATTTTTTTTTTTATGTTCCAATTAGTATTTAAAGAATGACACAAATCTGACATTTGGACTGATAGAAATGAAAATGTTTCGATTTCATAATTGTTGCTATTGCTATCTAACGGTTATGTGCCGACTTTGATGTAGGTACCATAAATGGCACAAAACTGACCAGAAAAAATATTTGTAGAACAACCGGCTTTTTAATAGGGTTATTCAATTCATGTGTCGAATTGAGATAACTTTATACGGATTTTAATTTGCGAAAGGCTAACACTTTAATTTACATGAACGAACGTATGTATTAAGCGAAGCCAACTCTTAAAAAAGGGAGTTATTCTGTATTACAAAATTCATTATGGCCAAAATTCTGTATGAATATTATTCTATATTCTATTATTCTGCCTTATACCATTGTTCTTTATTTCAAAATTATTTACATATATCAAAATGATGTAAGTCCAAAATTTTACATTTTAAAATTCTTAAAATTCCGAAATAATTTTTATTTACAAAGTATTAAAATGAACAAAATGAATGATGATAAACCTTTGACTTTGACTTAAAGAACTTTTTTCAACTTTTCGAAATGTATGTCCCGTTCTGAACTCTAGCTACTTGTGCTTTTAAGTTCTATCTTATGGGCTGACATAAACCAACAAGTTTTTCTAAAACCAGATTGATATCTTAAACACGTACAAGAGTTAGGTTTTCTAAGAAATTTGGAAAAGAATTTTGGAACTTCAGAATTTTGGATTTTCATTTAGCTATCCGAATCTAAGCACATAGAGAATTATGAGCTCAACAATATGAAAAGTATCTACTACTTTAAACTTTCTTCAAAATGGATGTTTTCGGCTTGTATGACGAGACTAGCTGCACACAAATTCCATCAAAATCTTCTCATCTATTGTTTCGTATTTCTTTATCATAAAAAAATAACAGCATTCAAAAATTTTCCCACACTAATTTTTCTCTCAGAAATTTCAATCTCTTTCAAAAAAACAAAAAAAAAATCCCAAACAATAAGGTTGGAAACAAAATATCTTCGCACATGCAATTCTCGTTAAATTCCCATTAGATAAGGATTCATCCTCCTTCTTTTCGACAAAATTTCTAGGTGTTTCCATTTCAGCCTTTTTTTCTTCATGCACTTTCATCGATTAGAAAATGATCCTAGAAACATTTCTTTTCTGTCACTTCCTTCTAGAAAAGGGAATAATAGATTTGCCTGAGTATTACCACCTGCTGTTGCTGAAAATTAAAAAAAAAAAAAAAAACATGTTTCTACTTGCCATTCCCATTACACCGACAGAACTGAGTCAAGCATCTCAAGTTGCAACTGATTCAATTATTGATGGTATAGGTATAGCAGAGATATACAAGTTCCTGCTAACACTCACAAAAAAGGATGTAAAATTGATGCTATTTGATTTTCAAGAAATCCATTTGGGATCTATGTATGTATCTACAGCAAGAAAAAAAAAAAAAAAAAAAAAAAAAAGGACAAACAAAATTGCAAGGTGTGTTTTGGAAAACATAACAAAAACAAAAATACGAGGGAAAGGTTGTTTTGTGAAATATTTCTTTCCAATTGTTACAGTTTCACCAGGTGGAATCCATATTTTCATTTGAAGAGCAAGAAAAAAAGAAGAAGACAGCAAAAAAAAAACTATGAAGACTTCACGGATTGATGGGTTTTCATCATCACACCAGGCCATTTTCCAATTTCATTGTTAATGTTATATTTTTGTTGTTGTTGTTGTTAGTTGAGTTGGCCATTCTATATACCACCAGTAGTAGTGGTAGTACGGCTTGGCTGTAACGATAGCGTTATACCTGGTTGGATGGTTGCTCTCTTATTGTTTTTAACTGTTGGCATGTGTGTTTTTAATGTTTTTAATCATTCGTTTTATATTGAGTGGCATGCCAACAAAAAACAACAACAAAAACAGATACAACAGAAAAAAAAAATAAAGAAGTTATGACAACAAAAACAACAGTAGAAGTAGCAGCAGCAGCAGCAGGTACAACAGCTTTTTTTTCAGGTATGTGAAGCATGTTGTTGCAGCAACAGCCAAACTCACAGCAGCACTCAAATAACTCCTTTTGCTTCTGTGAAACCATATTACAAAGGGAACACACAATATATTATAAGACAATGCTGGTGATGTTGGAACTGGTAGATATATCGACTATGCTAACTCCAAAGAAAATGGAACTAACTACAAGAAGCATTCGTCCTCTCTGTGATGATGTTGTATATGTAGTCCCTGATGGTATAGTAACGAAACGAAGTAAGACCATCAGGTAGACTTAGAAGAGTCAATGGCAGCCGGACAGCATGCCACATTCTCTCATGGTTTTGTGTTTTTTTTTTGTGTTTTGTCTTTCACCTTTCGTCTTTAAATACACCACACCGCTGATCTAAGTCGTCTTGCAGAGTAAACTACATTTAAGTCCAAGCGAAGTGGTAAAGATCAGAATGAGTATTTAAAAATATCAGCCAGACGGTTGCATCAGAAAAGACAAAAAGATCGAAATAAAATCTTGTTTTTCTTTTCTTCTGACTTGGACGAGAAATGAGGTATTATGGCTGATGTTTGAAACCATTGTGAAGCATATGGTCTAAGAATATTATTTTTATGAACGAAAAAGAAGGATCATCATTACTGCCGTCGTTTTCATCGTCGTCGTCATTATTGCGGGTTCAATGGAAATGTGTAAATTTTTGAGAAACGCGTCCGGAGACATTTTTCTTAAAAATTCCATATGGTTTCTGCAAAAAAAAAAAATTGTTTCATGAATAAGAAGAAGAAGAAAAAAAAATATAGAAATATTTGTGAAAAATTGCGTGTGGTCATACATATATGAAGACAAGAAGTCCTTATATAATTTTTACGTGATGAAATTGAAATTTTTCAATGAATGGCCAGGTACACATACTAACTATCCTTTACTTCCAGGAAGTTAAGGTGCAACAGCCGAATTATAAGTAATAAGACGAGATGCACAAAATATGGGGAACTTTAATTTCAGGACACTTATTTGAAAAGTCTACTTTTTAAATGCAGTTTTTAAAGACCTACTTAGAAATAAAATTGTTTGAATATTTTTTTTGCCGCTAGTTGTTTCGGTTTCGGCTCGATTCGACCGAAGTTTTGAAACCTCTTTACCACAGACGAAAACGATCAATCGAATGGATTTAAAGATGTCCTTATTTGTTTGGTTTTCACCTCAACATATTATTTTTCTATATCTTTACCACAGTTAGGTACGTTCAGTCGCGATAACGTCATGACTTAGTCGTCCTGAAATGTCAAACATAGCTTGAAATTTGTATACCATTGCATAGGACTTCCATTTCTAGAGTCTAGAGTTGAACTGTACCTATCTGAAAATGAGAATGTTCAATTCCAGTTATAAAGCGGACATAGAAATGAACTTAGTAGTTCTTGAACTGTTGCGCAAACAAAAGTTTTAATTTAAATTCCTCGGACACTGGTTGCTTTGAGTTAGAGACTTTCTTGATATCCTAAGATTCCTGAAACAAAACTGTGCGTTGCAGATTATTAATGATTGACGTGATTGGAAAAGTGATGTGATGGATTCGCGTACAAAGCTGATAGAAGAACAGATTAGAGAGTTGCACCGTGTGCATTAGCTATAGCTGCGAAAATCCTAGGCCCTTACTTGAAAAAATAAGGAATAGACAGACCGGTTTGGTTATAGGTTTTCTTAAGGCTTTTTTAAGTTGGTCTCAAGCTGTCAGCTACATATATGACTTTCTGGTATCAATAGAGGTTTCGCAATTTATCAATTGTTATAAAGTTAACAATAGTTTTTGACAGCATTTCCTTTAGTTTATCAAGGTTTCTGGGTTTTTTTTTTTAATTTGACTCAAACTGATTACTCCAGTTTACAAGGGGCAATGCAAAAGTGTAGGTGTTTCCAACTTTATAAGATGGAAAAAAAATGGCGAGGGGCGTATAACCTGTGGGACGAAAGACATGTGGTTTCTGAGCTAAATGATTAGTTCAATTCTACAGATGTATTCTCCACTCAATTTTCGCTCATGAATTATCCATACCGTTTATTGTGTGCGGTTCTTTAATCTTTAATTGCAACACAATAAAACTTAGTAAACTAAAATTTAATTTTGTGTAGCACAATAAAATCTAGTCTAGCTTAACTTAAGTTTCATAAGAGCACTCTTCATCACAAGACATGTAGGTACCAATAAATGTCAAATGTTATCAAGACCTCATAACAATTCAAAATAAAAAATTTCCCAGTAGCCTTCACAAATCATTTTTAATTTCTTGTAATACCCAAAAAAATGTCATAATTTACCCACAAATGCTGCTTGTTATTTGTTTAAGAAACATTAATTTCTTAATTAGGATACAACAAAAAAAAAAACTTTTCCTTTCCCCAAGTTTCTTTTTTGAAAATGTTCTTAAAAAACAAAAAAATTTAATTCAACCACTGAACAATTTCGCGTTATAAAAAATAATATAATAAACATGCGACGAACATATTTTTTATTTTATTATTCCCCTCTCAGACCAGTCTACTCACCATAATAATAATAATTCATTTGAAAGAAAAAACTCATTCGTCTTGCCTCTCTTTTACTGTGTTCAGGTTTAAAAACCATTTAACATTTAATTTTTATGAATAAGCATAAAGTGCATAGACACGAACCTTATACAAATATATAAATAAAAAAAATGTAAAACTATATAAACCATCTTGAGTCCAAAGAACAACAACAACAAAAAATGCCCCATCAAAGAGGACCACCTGTCATTGCGTTCGAAACACTGAACAACGAGCAAACAAACGAAATACAACAAACCAACAGAGAAACAACACCATCAATAAAAACAGCAACAAAACTCATGCATTCATTTAAACGAGTGCAGATGAGGAAATTCAAATAAAAAAAAAATAAAACGACCGAAAAAAGAGCGGTTCTAATGCATGTGCAAGATGACGACGACAACAACGACTTTAACAAAGTTTTTAAGGCAAAAGGAGGTGTCTTCGACGGCCGGCAGAGGTGAAGAAAGACCAAACGGCATAAGGAGGAGTGACAGCAGACAGAAGAGCAGATGTTTGTCATGCAAGAGAAGATTTTTTTTTTTTTTTTTCAAAATGTTCACTCACTATTGTACTTGATCAACAATGCGCAGTCGTAAAGAATGTTCAATAGTTTAAGATGAGGTGTTGTATTTCTGAAAAGAAAAGTGCTCTTACGATCATAATATATTCTCGTTAATTTTTGTTCGTGTTCAAGTTCGAAAATAAATCAATTTATTTTGCCCAGTGTAATGCAAAAAGGAGCAAATTTACGTTATGACAGATCCAGAATAAAAATAAATTGATTCATTTTACCAACGGAAAACTCCATTAGACGTTTTTGGTTGGTTTGCTTGTAGATTTTTTATGCGAAAAATTGGAAACTTCAACTTAAATTAAAATTTTGACATTCAAATATTTTAAACAGGAATGTATCCAGTAAAGAGTCTCCACTTAATCATGTCGATTACAAAATCCGCAACACTCGATCCGCAGCTAGAGCTCTGTTTCTTACCTATTCATTTATCGTGAGAAGAAAAGAGAACACTACACTGTGAATTATTGCGGATCCAGTTTTGCGGATTCTGTAATCGACATGAATATAAAAAATAACAGTCTCCAACGTTTAGGAAAAATGACAGTCCCTACTCTTTGGAAAAACATTGGAAAATGCAGGAAAATGCATATAAGTTGAATTCTAATTTTGACTGATTGTAATAATCGAAACAGGAATGTTTCCAGTAGAGTAAAAAAAAAGAGCAATTGCAAGGGCGCTACAGCAAATAATCTGGTGGTCTACATGTAGAAAGGAAAGATAACTTCAGGAAGTATTTTACCAAGCGAAATTTCCAGGACCGTTAAGTTTTAAAGAAAGAATCACATTTTTGGTTTCTTTCATTAATGAATGCCTTTTTATGATTTGCAATGAGTTTGTTGTTGCAAATAGTTGTACTCTCCACAATTATTTTTCGCTGTGTTCCCGCAGCAGTTTGTTGTACCGCTGGAGATAACAGAAGAGGTTGATTCTTATTTATTAATTATTTTTTAGTTTCTTTGTAGATTTCAGGTTGATTACAAGTACAATATCTCTCCAAAAAAAAGGCATGCATAAGGTCCCAAAAGATTGCAGTCAGTTGATTGACGAAAATGATTGCAATATTAACTAATGTACATTTAAAATTGATTGCATAGTTCGAATAGTGAATTCAATGAATGCAATCTTTAAATTGATTGCATTTGTAAAAGTTGCAATCATTTACAACGCTGCAGAATGGTAAGGCAAATGCAGTCTTCCCAGACAAAGGAAGACACAATTTTCTATTCATACAACTCGGCTACACCCAGACTATAAACTTTTATTTGGGCTCAATTCAAGGATCAGTCTTACAATCTTTGTCTGCCTCCTTAGTTAGTTTTTTTTTTCTCAAATGCGATCAGTTCCGATCTTATGGAATTTTTTATATTTGTTCCTTCCTATCCTGTTTTTTTTCTTTATTGTTATTTTTTTTTTTTTGAGTTCGTATGAGGGGAAAAGGAAGCTGCACCACAAACAGCAAGCATCAAGCAAGCAATAACATCAGTGCGGCAGCATTTTGATAGATACTTGTCTTGCATTCCATCCATATATACAACTTCTTTCGTTTATGTACTTCATTTTTAAGCGTTTTTAATGGAGTTGCTCTAGAGCTATCGAGAGAAAGATTTATTTTGGTTTATCGTTTGTAGAGTGTAAATATTGGATTATTCCAATTTAGCTTGTTATAAAGGTACGTACGTACTTCGTATACACCTTCGTTTTGAAAGTAAATAAAAATGGTTGAATGTGCATCAGCAGCAGCATGCAAAAGATGGATAGATAGATTTTTTTTTTGTTTCTTCTTGCTTTATAGCCATACAACGAAAATCTCGATCGATTGCATCGATTTTATATTTATGGATGAAGCGCCTTTGCTTTGAATACCGAACATATTCAAACTTAAAATCGGATGTTTCTTTGATTCTACTTCGTTGGTTTTTTTTTTTTTTTTTGAAGAAAAAGGAAAAAGAGTGTTGAATGACCTGGAAATATAGGCATTTTGGCTGAGTTCTGTAAAGTGGTGTAGAGTGTAGAGTAGCACTTCTTTTATTTACCTACTTCATATTTCTGTGCCTTTTTTTTGAATAGCTGTATTCGTTGCACGCAATAAAAGCAGCGAATTGATTTAATCTGATTATGCTTCGATGATGGCGTGTATAAAGTTTTAGTTTTGTTTGTCGAAATTTATTGCATTGAATTGGGAATGACATAATTGGATTGAATGACGGAGGGTGAAAGAAGGGAAGCTTTTTTTGTATTATTGTTTTATGGAATTATTCTTGGGAGATTTGGATTAATGTTAGCGATGAAATTATTGTGATTTGCTGAGGTTGTTTAAAAAGGCGGCAGAGTGGAAACATTTCCATGTTGCGCTGTAAGTAGAAGGTATAGGTAGATTGATGTTTCTGGGAATTCTAAGAATTTTATGGCGAAATCTTACAAATTGCAAGACTTTGAAAGAAAGTCTAAAATTAATTAGTAATTTCTCAAGATGAGAAAATTCGAAGAACAGACGAACCAGATAAAGCTACTGATTTGAACTTCCTAATTAAAATTGATTTTTAATAACAGATGAATAATTTCTGACATATGAAGGTATTTATTAATGAAATATTGTGTTTAGAAAATAAACAAGTAATGGCAATGATTAACATGAAGAGAGGAAAAACAACACATAAAAACTAAGGAAAAACTATAAGATGTCACTATGGTTTTAATGAAAAAAATGCTATTGACCAAACAAAAATGGCCGTCGGCAAAAAAAAAAAAATATTCAGTTGCATAATGTTTAAAAGGATTGAGTTTTAATACGTAAAATTTTTAAAACAATAAGTTTTTCATAATGTTGATGTAAAATTTAAGTGGTAGGTAGACACCTAATCTTTCTAAAATAATACGAAAATCTTATTTTATTTCAATAAGTTTTTTTATTTTTCATTATTCATTTTTGCTTTTAATAGGATTTTACTGTAAAGCAGCTCAATATGTGAATCTTATTGCTTTTTAATAGTTTTTTTTTTCTGTGTGCTTAAATACAAAATACCATTGAATAAAAATACCACTTCTGCTTGCAGCGATGCTAAAAGTATTTTTTCTTTTTCAAAAATAATATCAACAAGTGAAAGCACAGCTATTATTAAAATATCATTAATAAATGAATATTCTTAATTTCTAATGCAAAAAATATTCATATTCCCCAAACGAGTGTAATTTAAAATAAATAAACAAAACCATATATTATTATACCAACTACATGAAATTATATGAGCTTCTGAAGCCCTCCCCTTGCCCAAACGTCCTTTGACATTTTCAAATCCATTAAATTGATTATTATTGTGTACTTATATACAATCCTTGAATGTAAAATATTTAATGCAATTCAGATTCAACTTGATAGGTATAGCGTGTTTTGTTCTTTTATTTTCAAATACAAAATAAAAAAAAAATATACCTATTCAAAACAATTGCAGGTCGTACTGTCCGTCAATTTATATTGTATATACATATATGTATATGTAGTTTGTATTGTTTGCTTTAGAAGAAAAAAATAATAAACGTGAGTGGTAGTAAATTGTAAGAAACAAAAGTCGGTATAGTTGAAAATAAAATGTAGGTAATACAAAAATAAATATTAAAACATCTGTCTTGTTGCTAAAGTGTTGCCCCTCTGTGTTTAGTTTTTTTTTTTGCTTTCTTGAAGAAAACATACATAAAACATTATTATTTGTTTGTTTTTAAATAATAAAAAGAGCAACATCAGTAAAATAAAATGGGGGATATTTTCTTTGGAAAAAATGGAGAATCCATTAATAAATTGAAAGTGCTCATAAAGTGATATCATTTTAAAAAAATAAATGATCTGTTTTTGAAAAGGGAAGTAATAATAAAATCATTTATGTAACGTTTGCAATGTTGTTTTCAGATGATATTTATTATTCTACGATGATGAATTTTGTTATTATTTGTTTAATAGTTTACAGAAAAAAATACGTTTGAAAAATTTAACCTTAACACCCTTTTTTATTATTTTATCGAAACTTTATTATCAAAATCAAATATCAGAATAATATCTTTATATACACAGGATTAAGAATTAACTCACAATAAATAAACTAAAGTATATTAATGAGTTTTCTCTTAATTAACTGAATAGATGTAATTATAAAAAATAAAAATTACAGATATGTGTCAAAAGTCTAGTTAAATCGATGTGTCAAATGCGAAGTACAAAGATGTCAAAAGTGACAATTTTTTTTCAGTAATATGTTTTTTAACATTTTTTTAAAAATGTTCTTTTTTTGC
This sequence comes from Syrphus vitripennis, assembly GCA_958431115.1. Lineage (NCBI taxonomy): Eukaryota > Metazoa > Arthropoda > Insecta > Diptera > Syrphidae > Syrphus > Syrphus vitripennis. The sequence continues at coordinate 141,221,325 of OY288108.1, read as the reverse complement.
GAAACTAGAATTTTGTTTTGTTTGACATAATTTAACTTTATTCAATTTCAATAGTGGCGATTAATATTGGGTTTCATACTAATAAATTGAAAGAAGTCGATTTCCAAAGCACGACTTAACGTTCACGTTTTTTTCTTCAAAATTAAATAATTCGAAAACTTTTATGTCAATTTTTTTCAAATTTAAGACAAAAATAATGCTTTGCCACTATATTTTAAAAAAAGTACAAAGATGTATTCCTAGATTCAAAAATTGCACCTATCATACAAATTTTTAAAATAAACCTTGAAAAATAAAAAAATGTATCTTATCTCTTATATTTATTTGATTTTTCACTTTCTCAATATCGGCTGAGACAGTTTTGATTATTTTTTTTTTTACTCAGAAGCTTCAAAAAATTTATCTTATATCAAACTTTATTTAAAGTTAAACTTAATATTTTTTTTTAAATTTAATTTCAGCTATGAAAATTCACCGGCACAAATACGCAAAATCGAAATGGATCAGAATATGAGACCGTTAATGTTCAAAGAAATCATTTTCAAATAAAGAAAACGACTTATTGATAAAATCAACAACAACAGAATCAACACGATAAATAAACGAATTCAAAAGTGGCCTTTCGCAAGAAAAAAAGCCTCTTTTTAGGATATAAAATTCTCCAACCAAATACACAACCACAACAACAAACACACATAATGACGGCCGAATATTCAGCACATCCTGCATTAGCTTCAAGCATTATCCAAAATAGTCATAGTCAAAGTGGCAGCACTAATAATAATAATAATAATTTAAATAGTAGTAGCAGTAGTAGTAGTAGTAAAAAACATTCAAAAACCTCACATTCTAGTGGTAGTGGTGGTTGTGGAGGCGGTGGCGGAGGAGGAGGTGGATGTAGCAGTTTAAGCTCATCAACATCGTCATCACCATCGAATTCACCATCCAAATCGAAACTCACATCACATTCACCAGCATTATCATCATCAACATTTAGTACATCACATTCATCAACTTTAGCCGCACCATCATTGCCTGATCGAACTGCTGCAACAACGAATAATAATTTAAGTAGCAGTGCAGCGACAACACCTTCTAGTTCACCCGTGCATCATCTTCATCACAATTGTTCGTGTTCTGCAAGTGGAAATATTCACATAAACACAACAACATCGACTAGCGGGAACAGTATATCTAGCAGTAACGTTGGAACATCTTCAAATAACAATAATCATCATGGAACAACATCAACATCAACAAGACTACCGCAGTGCTGTCAGATGACAGCGGCGGGTGCAGCCGCAGCAGCAGCAGCGGCGGCCGTAGCTGCGTCTGCTGCTGCTGCGGGCAATGTAACCGGATGTAAGAAGTTAACGAAATATGATCCTCGACTGGGACCGTCGCCGTATCGTCAGCTTTTACCTATAGCGTTGTGCATGTTGTCTTTCGCGACGGTATTTAGTATATTAATTGTCTATATGGATACGACAGGTGAGTTCAAACGCAGATATTTTATCTTCTTTTTTTATTCTAAATAGAAAGTATCTTTTTTTATTTGTTTTCGTGCGAGATTTCTCACAAAAAGGATTATGTTGTATTATCTTCTAGCCTAGGTTAGCAAATTTAGCGATGCATAGCGTGCCAAGTGAGATTAAGTGGAATGGCTAAGGTCATGTTTCAAAGTTTTAAGTGTTTGAAAAATGATAAGACAGCATGTGTTTCATCCGGAAAAGAAACGCATACTATGCACAACACATGTGGGTTTATTTATATCATGAGATCAATATGTTTTTTTTTTTTTTGAGAAAGTAGTAAATTTGAAAGCAAGATAAAATTCCTACATTTCTCAAGAAAATTTGAACTTCATATACCGACTTTGTTAATCATCTTAAAACCTACATTAAAAACTGATGTTTATATCTACTATTGCAGCGAAATAATTCAATGTATTACATGATGTAGCACATAAATGAAAGTAAAAAAAAAGTGCTGGAGAGAAAACGGAGCCCTAGGGCACACCACAATTTTTATATTTGCGATTATCAGAATAGATAATAGATATTTTTGCTTATCAATAGAGATACGGTTGGGCCAGAAAATCCTTCAAGATGTTGTAATGGATATGTACATATTTACGAACGTTTGTAGCTTATTTGGAACAGCGAATGTTTCTTCCCAATATTATTCAATATTGCAGCGAAACAGTCGAATCTTGGTTTTTAAGCTAATAGCGTTATTTCTCCATATTTTTGGGAGCATTCCAATCGCAGCCTTCGCTTTCCTGATTCAACTATTAATATCTATTTCTGTTATACCTAGACAAACAGCACTTCCAAGATATTGAAAAATTTTGTACATCTCAATTGGTTGTCCAGAAGTGAAAAAATGAGCAAGTTTCAAGACTGATCCTTTTTGCTTTTGTCGTGTTGATCTTTAGTCCAACGATTTCTCTGTCCTCCATTTTTGTCATTTGGTGGAGATGCACGACCTTATGGCTTATGAGGGAGTAAACATACCTACTACTTCTGCTTACTACAGATGTTTGAGTTATGATTGCAGAATCCACTAAAATCCTCAGTTGCCATTCGAAAAAACAGCGTGCAGAACATCACTAATCACAGGAATAATATTGGTGAAAGCATACAGCTTTGGCTAACCACACTTTGGATTTTAATTTCATCTCCCAACCTTCCTTTACACCGAACGTGACATTTGGAATGAGTTGTACTTGCCTTTCAGGAAATAATAAAAATGATTAACTTATTGGTATTTAATTATCATTTGATCACTACAATTGGCAACTCAGTTTTAATGCTAATTTTTGTTTGCAGTAAAAATTATTGCATAACAATTTCCAATTTCAAAATGTAAAAAATCATTGCAAACCAACAATATACAAAACCAGGTCGAACACCAATCAACCTAGATCCAATCTCCGGTAGTGAAGTAGTTTTATTCAAAATACATACAATTCTCTCTATTATTATAGAAGACCACCTACAATGTTTCTCACACGCTAAAAAGCTATTCATGACCTACCTTCTGCGATTTGCGATTTGTAATAAATTATGTCAAACATCTAAGACTATACCTAACCTATACAATATTTGCCTTCGACCTACATAATGTCCAACCATTAAGCTTCCTTCCTTTCCATCAAATAATAACCCATTGGAGGCAACTCCCGCGAAAGAAAAAGAAAAAAAAAACTATTTCATGATTTGCTATACATTTTCCAATTAATTCATCAAAGAATGTTTTTGGTGGTCTTGACAAATAAAATTCCATTTAGGTCTATTGTAATATATAGTTCTCATAGTTTTCAACTATAAAAGGTGTTCTTGAAACAAGCATGACACCCAGAAGCCATTAATCGATTTCGTCATCATTTTTTGTTGTTGTTGTTGTTTTAAAAGTCCTAAACGAAGTTTTCTGGACATAATAAACTAACTAGATTTATGACACCTTCATGACATAATGTACATATGTATGTTGGTGTTATATAGCAAGTCAACATTTTTTGTGAATTTGTGTCACTCCTTCCTAAAATGTGTCAAACATTTAACCCTCTATTAATGAAATAAAATTTGACAGATCAAACGTCACATAAATGATTTCATATAGTATACGGAGTCTTTGCCACCAAACGATAAAATAGATGGAGTGAGTTGCGTTAAATATGTATACGACGAAATAAATGGACAGAGAGTTGTAGAGATCAAAATCAACACGCTAAAACAAAGCTATCATTTGGTGAACTGTCATCAGAATTGTGTGTTCCTCTTAAATAGAATGAAATATACATATGCGTAGAAGATGTCCGACCTATTACGGCTGGCAGTAAATCTTTTTCTAGTTAAGGGTTGTTGTGAATTAAAGGACTGATTTTTTTTTCGTTTGTTTTTGTTTTGTTTTAATAGAAGATTTGTTTTTAAGATTATTATTTAAGTTATGTGTATAATTTTATGAGAAGACATTAATATTATATGTCGAATATATTTCCTGAAATCGAAATATGATGAAGTTGTTGTATTTTATGGACATGTTTTTTGTTCTATTTTTAAACCATTTAAAGGCCATTAACACACTGATGATTAGTACCCATCAACTTGGATACATTCTTTTTTTATTTGAATTTTGTTTTGGCAAAAAGGAAAGTGCCAAATGGGGTATAAACGAAACTTTAAATGAGTAATATAAAAACAATAAACAGAAAAAAGTAATGTTTATTTTCAATCATAAAACGGCTATAAACAATTTTCTTAGTTTCAAATAACACATCAAGTTTTTGGCTTTAGGAATTAAAAAGACCAACATTTTAAGCCAGATGTTTCCAATATAAACACAGGTACCTGCATTTAAGATTCAATCTGGAATTCTCTAAAAAATATTTTAAAATTTTTTTAAATAACATCTTTTTTTTTCATTATAATATTTTTGGTTTAAGAGCCAAAAAAAAACGATGGGAGACACGTTACGGAAATGACATTTGGGTAAAAATACTTACATAGTTTTTATGCAATAATACTAAAGGAGCTTCGAGTGAAGAATCGCCGATATACTAGCTTTTATGACAATCTTAATAGAGAATTTTCCTTATACATATATCTACTGATCAGGCAACTTTGAACAAATTTCCGTAACCCATTCCTCCAAGTATAATTGAAGCCATCGAAAACCATAGTGCGCCAGCTGATTTTTCAAACGAAAAAAAAAACTCCTGTGTGCACCGAATTCCTCCATTTGCAGTGGATAAAGCTGCGTTCAGTACATCACTAACCACCAACTGGAATAATATTGGTCACAGAATACAACCTTGACTAACTGTGTGTCTTTGATGTGGTCTTCAATTCGCTCTAGGACAATTTTTGCGAATTCTTTTCCATTTTTCGTACCTAGGTCTCCTTCTTTGGGAGCTTCATTCACAATCATTACTTTTTTCTACTCGTCAGGAAAGTTTCTGTTGACCTATTAACCCGTCTTCGAAAAGCGTCCTTACTTTTCAGAATTCAATCTGTGTCCGGGTAGAATAGCAAAAGTCGTGTTGTTCCTCATCGGAGGCGTAGTGTTGGTTGCGGTAGCGGTCAAAATTTCAGTTACTAAGGTTGCAAACCTAGAACTTATTCTAGAAAGCTAAGCTTTTCGCACTTGCAATTTTAGCCTTTTTACGTACATACGGATAGGAATACGTATTTAGTTTCCTGGAGACCACCGCTAGAAAGTAAAAGAAGCATTTCATCGTGACTGATTGCTGCACTACTGGCCCAGGCCAAGTTCTCGGCAGTCAAAAGATGCAGGTCTCCTAAACTTTGTTTCCATTATCGAAATTTAAAATTCTCTACTCACCTTTCTTCAAACCCATTATAGAAATTAATTGATTAAACTCTTACATAAGATCAAAAAAACAAAGCCAAACTTAATCCAACTCCAGCATGATACCATAGTAGTTTTTTACTTAACATCAAAGTTCAAACTTCTATCGATTCTACATCTATATTTTTATTATCTGATGATTCAAAAGTAAACTTTGAAATTGAAAAATTGAAATCAAACATTCACCCCCCTAATGCTGAACAAACAGAACGAACGAACTAAAAATAAAATAAAAATAAGGATAACTCTATTTGATTTCATTTCCTTTCACTGATTTTAATCAACGAATTGACCCTCGATTGTTTGTCAAGTTTTTCCACTGCTACTACTACTACAACTACCTCACATTCTTGTTTGCAGTAGTAGTCCTTCAGAAATGAAAGAATATAAAATGAATGATTCATCAAATTCCCACTCCATTCCAAATCCAAATCAACATTGTACAGTAGGTAGGCATGTACTCCTTCGGAGGATAAAGTGCATTCAGCTGAGGAGAAACAAGAGTTTGTTTTCTATATAAATTTTATGTTTTTCTCAATATTTTTCGAATGAAATTAAATTCACAGTCTGACCAAATCCTTACTGCATTGCTGAGTGTCACGTTCGTCGTTATCATTGTTGTCATTATTTTATACTCATTGTAAGGACAAGAAAATTCCTTGGCTTAGGCATTCCACCCACCTTGACACTTTTGTTATTGAAAACGGAGAAAAAAAAACATCACACATATTAGAAGTACTCTCGCCTTGAAAAAAAAGGAACTTCCCCCATCATCAGTCTTTGTCAGCACATGTTCCACCAAGTGTTTATGATGTGGTGGGCGCGTGATTTTATGCCAAAACTAAATCGTGCCTTCCTGTTGCAATAATATTCTATACTTTACTACGATAACTCCTCCACCTTCTTCCTCTTATTTTTTTGTCTTCAGCCTCGAAGTCAACATACTCCTTGTACTAATCTACATGGAACAATGCTTAACACACTCGACAAATATTGCTAAGCAACGATCCATATGCGCCGGCGTTAATGAGTTCTTCCACTATATGGAAATGGTGGCATTAACCACTTCACTCGCCAATAGTTAATTCACCTGGGCCCCCGCTCCATGATTGATCTAGTCAGTGTCGCTGGAATACAAATTAATCATCCATTCATCCATTTGTGGTGTCCATTCACCAAGAACAACAACAAAAGCGTAAAACAACTCCATCACAAAGACCACACCACTTCTGTTATTGCTGGTGGTGCTGATAGCTGGTGCTGGTTTGGAGACAGTAGTGGTTCGAGCAATTAAATCAAGAAAATGCACGCGTTACCAAATTAGGAAGACAAAACGCAAACGAACAGAATTGTGTTCCAACACAGTGCGTAATCAGACCGTGAGTCATGCCTCAAAGCTATACAAAGCGAATTTTAAAATTCAATCCAGCTAAATACTCCTTTGCCCTGTCTCTCCCTCTCCCTTCTCTGTGTCATCAAAGTGATGTGAGATTTCTTCTAGGGAGGTAAAATCCAAATCTGAATGAAGATCCCTGTTTTTTTTTTGTCCCGTTGTTCTTCTTGTCTCACCAGTCATCACCATTCTTGCCTGCACCGAACCAAAGAGGCGACGCGACACGGCGGCATTTTTTTTTTGCTCATTGTGAGTCAATAAGACAAAATCGTCTGACAATAAAAATTCCAATCACAAGAGTTGAATGTTTTTAATTGCATTGCGATTGGGATTTGTCGCTTGAGTGAGTTCCTTCCTCCTTTGTCACTCCACTATAGAACCACAGATTGTTGTATATGCCGAAGAAACACAAAGGATATTGTAAGATTATGGAAATGAGATGTTAATTCTGAGACAGTTCTTCTCTGTTTTCGATTTGGATGGTACTTTGAATTGAAAAAAAAAAAAAAAAATTTTTTAGCATAATGCTTTGTCCATTTGGTTTTGTTTTGTTCGGAAACAAATGGCATAATTGATTTAATATTTTTGATAACTAAGCCTGACAAATGTTGTTGAGTTGAACACTAATGACTTAATTTATTCACCAGGAAACATTTCTCTAACTTCAGTTGATTTAATTTTATGTGGAAATTGATTTCAAACAAATTAAAGTGGTAAATTAGAAAATCGTTTTCAAAGTATCAACTCATTATAACTTGGATCTCAGGAATTGATTTTACGTTTTAAGGTTCTCTCAAACTGAAGCGAAACAAAACGTTTCACTTGTTGAAGAGTTTTTTGCGCCTGCCTTTATTTCGGTTTATTGTTGCAACATTGTTTGGTATTGCCTTTTGAACTGAGTTCCGAGAGCATTTTCTTTTTACATGGTAGTACCAGCTTAGTTGGTCATACTGTATTTTTTCCGAGATTGTATTTTTCACTTGAAGGCTTCCTCTGAGTTCCATTATGCTCTGTGACTTTTGCTGTCAAGCAAAGCACCTTCATTTACTTTCATACATACGTCTTGTACAGCATTGTGATTTGTATGGTAGCACTGGACGAAACTGCCTTTTAGAGCTTTCGTTAAGCTTAGGCGGTTTATTTGGATCACGGAAGTTAGCAGAATTTTACCGCCACTTCCACCCTATGTCTACGCTTATGCGATGTCATCACATTCAAGATATTTAAGCTTTTCAAGCTTCTCTCTCTCTCTTCTATTCAAACGATGTGCGGAATATGCATGTTTCGATCAAAGAATGAGCAGCTAAAGTGGTTTCCATATCCTCCAGAACATCCACACATACATTCAGTGTTCGTTGCGAAGATGTAAGATCTTCACTTATTTTTTCTTCGGGTCCGTCACGTTATCCCCAAGCAGAGATTCAAGGACAATAATAAAGAACAAAACATTTGAGACGTTTCTCTGGTGAACAATTATGTATATCCATAATATGTAGGTTCAATATTCTAGTTTATCTATCACAGATGGTGAAGTACTAAGAAAACTGAAATAAACCGTTTGACGAAGAGAACTCCCCCACCATTTAACATCGAGAGCCTCTGCTTCGAAGATACTGCTGTAATCAGGAATTCTATACGAGTTAGCCAATCTGAGGGATTTTGAGAAAAAGTGTACATTTTTACAAACGGCTTATGTGAGTGTTGTTAACCAGCTTCTCATTCAGAAACAGAGAAACGTTTTTCAAACACTATACGGTCTTTCTGTAGTCTGTGCATGAATACTAATGCCTAACGCCTCAGTTGTAAAAACAACCAAATGTTTACATCATTTGTTTACTTTATTGATTGCTTTCAAACCAGAAACAGAGTGCCAAATGCTACAAAACACACAATTAATTTTTCAATCGCATGCATATTGCGTATTAGATTGTCAAGAACACTATAGAAATGCTCAAATATTTTTTTAAGTACTAATTTTTACCTTTCAAACAATCAATATTTGTGACAAGAAAATTTATACCCTTAAACTTTATTCCAACGAGTAAGCCAACATAACACAAAAATTTTCTGAAAAGAATAATTTAACAACAATCAAGTATATACACGTGTTGTGTTCTGTTGTATACCCTTTAATCATAAACAAAAAAAAAATAACATACACATCATATTCCCTGGTCTATTTAAGCATTTAATTGCTGTTCTTGTGTTTCTTAAATTATTTTTATTTTTACCCTTCGACCTACATTCACGTCATATTCAATAAACCTATAGAACAACGAGCAGTGTTCTCCTTGCTGTTCGCTCGGTTCGATATTCTTAATTGTTTTCCTGAATAACAAACGATAAATTAATCAATATGTATTCCGCACTATGCACTATGAAGGACCGATAAAACCAAAAAAAAAAACCTTCTTTAGCATTACCTTAGGGGTATATATCAGTCACTAGGGGTTGTGCATCTCCGCCTGTAATGAATAATTAAACACGATTTTCCATCAAGTACTCGACGTACTCGTCGTCGTCTTTGCGAGGACAGCTCAAAGAAAAAAATTGTAAAAATAAATTCTTATCCATGTCAAGCTGGAAGAGTGATTTCTTTTCAGTTTCAACTCCTCCTCTCCTGGTCACAGAAAAGCAAAGCTGGAAGAGGGTTGCAATTTATCTTCATCACCGATTGTCGTCAACGTCGTTGTAGTCGTCGCTCGGTCCTCATTCGCCGCAAAAATTATCAATGAAAATGCGGGTCGCCACTATATACTCGAGCTTCGAGGTACCTACTCATATATAGTATTAAGTAGTTTCAACTCTCTGAAAAGTCTCAAACCCTAGGCGAGATCATTGAGCTGACAGTTTGTCAGTCACTCAGCCAGTAGTGGAAATAATCGTCCAGCACTAGCAGCGATTACATTGAATTGGGTTCTTTTTTGTTGTTGTAATTGTTGGTTTTGTACTTTTGCGGGGGTGGCCGATTAAATAACACTCTCTGGTTAGCCGTCGTCGTACTACTTATACTTTATGTGATGTTTTCCCCCTTCTTATACCTACTTATATATAATATCACAGCAGCGAGTTAAATTATACGATTTAGTCTCTTATGAATCACATCCGGTGTTTGTGCAGCATAAATTTCGCCATCGTAATCATCATAATCGTCATCGCTATTGCCATCGCACTTTGTATGATTGTTTGTCTTTTTTTGTTTTTTTGTTTTTAAGGCTAAGAGTGTCTCTCGTGTCTTGACAGAGGGATTTTGAATTTTTTGCTTTTATTGATTTAAATTTATTAAATTCACGAGGAAACGATAGAAGACATGGGAACATGTCCAAAACTAACAAATACAAAACTTATAGCACATGTTGTCGTGTTTTTATTATTGTTGAAGACTGCTGTTTGCGGCTAGCAAGGTTGACACTTTATTTTTCTATGAAGAAGATTCATCTTTTCTGGTCGGAAAAAAAAACTTTAACAAACAATTTATAGGAAATTTTATCTTCTTTCAGTTGTTTGTATTTATCTATTTTCATGGAACTATTATGTCCGTGAGTTTCTCATTTCAAATTCCTCTGACAACCTTCCTTTATGTAAACAATTTATAGGAAATTTTATCTGACAACCTTCCTTTATGAAACTTTGATAATAGTTATCAACTTATCTGGAGTGCACTCTTGTGCAAGCCAGATAAATTCTGTAATGACACTTCTGAACGCGTTTTCAAATTTATTTCACAAGATGTTGATGTGGTCTAGACAGGAAGATCCAGTGCTTAACGTAACACGTAAATTCTCCAATTTTCACCATGCATTAGATCTCCTTTCTGTTGACAATCATTAATTTTTTCGACTCTTCAGAAAAGCTATTTCCCAAGCTCTTTCAATGATTGGGTACAGAAGCTCGATCGATAATTTTGCGGGAATGCCAAGTTCATCTGCTTTGTTGTTCTTCAGTGCTTTGATTGCTGTAAATATTTCTTTTCTACTGGGGGGTCTTCATACAAAAAAAAATCAGAGCTGAGGACACCTATGACAACAACTACTTGCGGATTCTTCTATAGCCAATTCATTGATGTGAACTAAAGGCCTCCTCTGTTGTTCAAGAAATCATTATAATTATCTATCTTAATAGAATCCCTAAAAAATTAATTTAATGACAAATTTACTTTTTGTTGGCTTGAGTTCCTAAAGAATTTTCATTATAAAAATAAAGTGTCAACCCTGCTACTTGAGTTAACTAACTTCTATGAGTGCGTTCAATGTCATTTAACTATGACGGACATAGAATAATAAAGACAAAAAATTACTGAAATAACTATATACAGTATTCACCATCACTGTCAACTTTATATCGTCTATTTCAAGGCTTTCGTCTATTCCATCGCCATCACCACCGTCAACAACCTATACAACATGACATGTGTGTGGCAGATTTAGGCTAATGCGATTGTTAGAGGGTAACGACTTTTGGTGTTGTCTCTGATCAATGCACTGTCCAGTCCAGCGCTAAAACCTTATCTTCCATGTGTATTTTTTTTTTTTTTTTTTTTTTGTAACCATCTTACCTACACTTCTGCTGACATCACTTTTCTTTGCATTGGCGCATCGGAGAACCATTAAAGAAGCAGCTACGAAGAAAGAATTTGCGGAAGTACTCAAAGGGTTTTGACCATTCTAACCTAATCGATGTCTGGTTTAATTGATGGCCGCCGCCGACACTGAAGGAATTATCTGGTCTTTCAAAAAAAAAAAAGAAAAACTCCAAACGCATTTAGTAATTGGAGAGTGTAGACTTTACTATAATGAGCTCATCTCATTATTGGATCGCGTATAGTTGGTGGCTCGAATAAATCTTTTTTCTTTTATTTTAGAGAATATTGATTTTATAAAAGTTTTTGGAATGAACAAAAATGTAATGCTTATGATGAAACCACAGGCTTGGAACTTCTTACAAATTGAACGAAAGTGAAGGTTCTTCTTTGTTTGATTTCGCCAACTTCAAGAAAAAAATTAACAATTGGCAAGTAAAAAATAATGAATGTTTATATGGGACATTTTGCTTTAAATTGTATAAGTTTTTTTTTGTTTCACTGAGAGAACAATGAAGTCTTAAAATGCAAATTCTCACATAAATAGAGCTTTATCCATGAAACGAAATAATAAACTTTAATTGAAACTCGTTACTCGTATGAAAGTTTGGAGATCCATTAAAATTACATATTATTACTTACGTATCTATGAATGATGGTTCAAAAGAAAAAACTATTGGCTCCTATTACGGTTGCCGATTGTTAATTGATACATCAACAATTGGGGACTGATAAATCTAATATCGATGCTTGTCCATTCAGTTGTCAGTTATGTTTATATTTTGCAATCCTTCATTATCATTGTTTTTTTTTTTGTGATTTTGAAAAGTTGCTTTGGATAATCGAAAATTCTTAGCAAAGCTACAAGAACCTTTAATATCGAATGCAACTGTAAGATTAACTTTTGCGCTTTTTCCAAGTGGAGTCATCGTCCACAAATGCATTCTACAAATGTTTAGTAGTTTACAATCATTTTTGATATTTTTAAACATTCTTTAAAACTTTTAAATGCCTAAATAATATTATTGTTGCTTTAATGTGAAATGTAATACGCCAAAGATTATTAACCCTTGAAATTAAATAAAAATAAAAATAATCTACTGTCTTAAAAAACATTCAAAAGATTTCATTGTATTACGATTACGATCGAAAACTATTTGGACTTTGTACAGTTTGAACTTTGAACGAAGTGACTAACCTCTCTCATTGTCTGAACTGAAATAATGAAACAATGAATGGGAAGAAATTGTTTAAATTGTCTAATTGCTCAGTACAATTTTTAAAACAAGTACCTATAAAGCCTACTATCAGTTTAAACACATCAGCTGTCACCCACCCATCACCAGCAGTACCACGCAAACATTGTTGTCTCTCCTTTTTTTCATATCTCATTTTGCCCATTGTTCATGGGAGTCTTGAATGTACACATTTCCATTCGTCTAGTTTTCTTATCGTTTGCTCTGGGTCATTAAGATAAACAGCAACATTTCGCTCAATTAAGTTCAACCTTTGTTTGCGTTCTACAACTTCAACACCTCCTTAATGACTGCTCAACAAAACAAAAATCTGACATAAAAAAAACCAAACTTCTACAAGAAAAACTTCCAAACCAAGAAAATTTCCGAATATAGTGTGAGAAATTTAGTCGCAAAAAAAAAAACTGTATTTTACTCGTATCTCTTTTTATTATTTCAGTAAATAATTGTTATTATTATTTTCGTTTTTTTTTTCTCTTTCAGAAATCCGACATCAACAATTCCGCTTGAACATGTCCAGAGATTACGATTTCTTCGGTGTAGAACAAGATGATCCAACACTCATAGCATTCCTACGTGAGATTCACATGAAAAAGTATCCAATGCATTTCCTTAAAAACGCACCAGCGGAGCATTTGAACTTCACCAACCAGCACGAACTGACGCCCGAGATGGCACACTATGTAGCCGATCTAGTTGGCGGCAAGCTAAATGGTGCAGCTATACAATCGCTAACCGGTCAAGCGGGCAATCTTATGACAGCCCCATGGTTAGCGGAGACCCTCAATTGGGCGGGGGTGATTGTTGAACCAGAACCGCGAAGGTATTTCACGCTGCGGAAGCAGAATGTTCATCGAGCGAAAATGCAGGTGGTTCATGCGTGTGTTTCGCCGAATCAGCATCCAAAGGAGGTGAGTTGAACAAAAAAAAAACTCAAACAATAACGAGAAAAAAATGAAAATATGTAAATTTGTTATAAATTTCAATTGGATTTGGATAAATTGCTACATTTGTATATAATATGGTCAATGCCGACTGTGAAGAAAGTAGTTGTTACGGTTTGGGCATTCGAGTATAAGGTTATTATATTGTAAAACTGTACTTGGCATAGTTGAGTTGTGATTGCGAACATGCATATTGGAATGGGAACTCAGATCCCTCCTAAACCAAATGATCATGAAAAGTAGATGCTCGTAGTTTCAGTTTTAGATGAGCACGATTAATACCCAATTACGTGATTATTTTGTATGAAGCTACGATGTAAGTCAAGAGTCAGGAATATGATATGAGTCGTTGGTATTATTTTAAATGAAAGTGGCAGAAAATTAGTACGATATCATTTGCACTAATATTCATGAGAACAATTTTTTCCATGGCCTCAGATGTCAGATTTCAAACTTTTATAGGTTTTCTAGGACACTATAGATCCTTTAACTTACAAAATTAAGAGAAATAAATTTTCCATAATTTCTTAAAATACAGCATCATTTAATGGTTCATAAAAATGTACATTCCTGATGTGCTTCTACCTTCCTGAATGCCGCCAGTTAAAAAACTCTAATATGCTTATTCTAGTCTCGTACGCGTAAGTTAACTTATCTCATCGCGAAGCGGCATGTAAAAAAGGATATATCAACTGTATACCAGTCTCTCTAAATATTCAGAATTTTTCTCAAGAAATTTTTAGCGTTGCAAGACAAACATGCAAACATTATTCTAATAAAACTTTTAGACGATTTAAATATAAAAGCTATTCTATTTCTTTTTGCAGGTAACTCTCCATGACGACGAAAATTCGGAGGTTCGAATTAATAGTCTGCTTGACGAGGAAACCTCATGGTTTAATTCCCGCGTCAAATGTTTTCCACTCTATACAATTATGTTGGCGTGCAATCGCATCGACTATGATCTCTTGAGCCTTGGCGTACACGGTCATGAATTGGAGGTAAATTACTATAATAATTATTACAATGAAACCTAATCTAATCACGATTTTATTTGTTTTCTTTATTTTTATTAGGTTCTGCAAACAATTCCCTTCAATAAAGTCTATATTGATGTGATATCCATTCACTTGCCGGAGAATCATGAAAACGTTCGCGCTTACGTTCAATCAATTACAAAGTTCCTAATGGGAAAGTCATACAAGCTGCAAAAGAGCTTTGGTCATAATTATTTCTATCAGAAGCTCAATTCGAATAGAACACGTAAAAAAGACATTCTTAAAAAGCCTTAATTATTATTGTCCACATTGTTTGTGTCCAATTAACTCAATGTTATTTACTTGTCCTACACTCTACTCTACGCTCTATCTCTCAATGAAAAAAATTGAAAACAATATTATACACATTAAAACCAACAAAAACAACACCAACAAAAACACAGAGAACAACATAACGAAAATGAGAAATATATATAAATATATTATTAAATTAAATTTAACAAAATTTATAATAAAATATCATTAGCGAGCGAAAGTTAACAACAAACCATAAAATTTGTTAGAATATATACCTAGCATTTATATATTCCACAAAATCACAAGTAAAATGGAGTAAATATCGATAAAAATTTATTGTAAAAATTATTTAAATAAAATTCATCACTCACAACACACACACCACAAAAAAAACCATCACATACACTCAAAATACGAAAAATATTATGTTTAAATTATGTTTTTAATTTAATTTTCCCCATGTACAAACAAAAACAACAAAATAAAAAAACGAATTGTTTAGTTTAAGTAATTAATTAAAATGTTTTCCCTTCTCAATTCTTCAATAATTATAAATAATTAGTTCATACTTTAGTTTTATTATTATAATTTTTTTTCTGTGCGTTTCTTTTTTTCTATCTTCCATTTATGCTATTGAAAAACGCTATATATAAATATATATATTTTTTGTATTAATTTAATTATACATATTATTATATTATTATTATTATAAAATATAAAAGAAAAACAAAGTTAAATTTTAAGCGTTACTTTTGTAAGTAAAAACGATAAGATACAAAATGAAACAAATTTAAAACTATTAATAATATTATTATATTAATTTTTTTTTCTGAAAAAAGAAAACAACTGTCGTCGTCATTTAAACAAAAAAAAAAATATATGGTTAAGCTTTTTTCTCATTTTTCTGTTTTAATATTATAAATTATTTTTCTTTTTTTAAGAATAAAAGTAATTCATTAATAATTGTCAACAATATAATTTAAAAAAAATTGGTTTATTCATTTTATTTTTTATTTTTGTGTAGCTGCGGAGAACTTCTCTTAGTGGAGAATGTTTTGATTTACTTCATTCCTGATGTTGTTTTTTTTTTAATTGATCCGAACGGAATCCACTTAATACTTTTTTTTAAACTTTGTTAAAAGAAAGGATTCGTTTTTTCTATCAAATCGAATCGAACGAATTTAAAAACTCGTTTTGCGACTCGAATTTTTATCTTCACATCAAAAAGCAAAAGTTTTGTTCTATTCGAATGTCGAAGTTCGATTTTTCTAATATTTTGACATCTTCGGTTTTGCAAACGTTTGTTTCGAGTGGAACGATCAATTCACTTTCAATATGATATGATATGTATGTTTGTTTCGAAAAACTTTTATTAGTTTTCAGTTTTTGAGATCGGGAATAAATATATTTCAATATAAAGCCAAATTCGAGTTTGCAAAAAAATACTTGAAACTATGTTTCCTAGTGTTACCCATTCAATATTCAATATTCTCGAATGGGTATTTTTAAGATAAAATGTAGAAGGTTAAAAAAATTCCAATTAAGAGAAAATTGAAAAAAAAGATTGCAATTGGAGTTCACCTTGGAATCCCTTTCTTTTTTTTTTCTTTTTAAAGAAATTTAGATTTTGCATTTCCCTACCATGGGGTAGAATTGATTAATGCTGTAATTATGTATTATCATTAAAAAAAAACTATGTTCTTATTGAAAATTGTCATCGTTCAATGAAATTGACACGTGCATTTCAATGGATTTTTGATATTTTAAAGTATTATACAAATAAATGAAAACGAAGTACGGTTACATTAATTTATATGATATTTGCAGAATTCATCACAGAATAACTATGAGATATTGCATTAAATGAAAAACAGTGAAAAACATAATAAAAGCAAAACAACAGTAAAAAATAAATTTAATCCTCGCAAAGAGCCTACACACCAAACATCATCCATTAGCCCATAGAGAAAAGACTTACTTAAGTCTTTTCTCTATGCATTAGCCGAAGAAGGTTATTGTAGTTGTAGCTCAAGTTGCAGTTCCAGTTGTAAAAACAATATAATAGTTTCAATTACATTCAGTTGCGCTTATAAAAGTAAAGTTTCATATAGGAAAGGATAGTAAACTGTATGCAGTTGTAAAAAAATATACATTGTAAATGTTATTTTAAAAAATTTCTTCGAATGTATTTTTTCGTCAACAAAAAATTCGAAACTGTCGATTGTACTGCACAAAATTGGATAAGAGGGAAGAAATTCTGCTTTAAACTTGTAAGTAGAGGCATCAAAAGCGAGGTTTTCAAAATTACAATTTTATTATTATTTTTTACCAATTAAACGGCTATTTTTATATGTAAAATATTTTCCTACAACAATTAACAATAATCTGCTAAATATCTTTTTTATTTAAGAATAAATCGCAAAAATCTATGCGTTTATGCATTTTTTGAAGTTAATGATTAATACACTTTGTGAATCTTCAACGGAAAGCTAAATCCACAGAAAAAAATTGTTCCTGATAGCAATAAATTTCAAGGGAAGCTTAAGTATCATTATTGTGAATTTCAATATTAAAACTATTATAAGTTACATAGACTAAATTCACTGAAGTACGAAAAATTACTGGAGAGGATTAGAAAGTAGTATTAAATATTTCAAAAAGTGGTGATGCGCAGCAAGCAAGGTCATGCATTTTCCAAATGTGTTAAAAAGCAGATATTTCATTTCTTGAGGAACATTATTATCCTTGAACTTTATCATTAAAAATTAAATTGTTAATTTCGAAGATTCAAAAAATTTACTTATAGTGAACAGTGTTCTGACGCAAATCATAAAAAAGTTTTATTAAATAAGCTGCGGGGCTACCATTAACTGTTTACCACTTATGTATGTATGTCTCAGCGGTCTTCGATCTTTCAAATCTTGTTTTTTATACTCATATTTGCAATAATAAATTCACTTCGAGGTAATTCGTTAGTTTGTTGTATTTCCATGTTGAGAAATCTAATTTCAGTTTTGCGCCTTAGTTGTAAAAAAATTAAATTCCAAAATCGATTGGTGGCATAATGGGTTAGGTTGAATTCGACATAACATAACATACTCATTTCATTTCAGTGAAAAGAATTTTATAATTTTCGATCATAAAGATGTTTCATAAAAAATTTAATGATAAGATCCTGATAAAAATACATAAAATTAAAATAATTAAATTATATAGGCCCTCCCATGAATAGCGAACCGGACGTTTGACTGGATTTGAGGGTTTAACTTTGCTATAGTAGTATGATAGTAAATAACATTTGCTTAAAAATTTACTATGCCAATAGTTAACACATTGATGAATTCTTCAAATTGTTGAAATTTACTTACATATGTTTAATAAATTCGATTCAATAAATTTCGAATCTAGTCGAACGTTTGGTTCGCTTTTCATAATGTGTGCTTTAATTTGATAATAACGTCATGTTTTGACCTGCTATGCAGATGTAACAGTTTTTGTGTTTTTTTTTATTGAACCGTTTTATGATAAGTATACGAAAAAATAACAACCTTATTCAGTCACAAGTATCATCTTTAAAGTATTAAACTACAAAGCTATCATTTAAAAAATATACATAAAGCAGAATTCTCAGACTAAAACATACATAATAAAATATACAGTATAATTAAATTATTACATTAATATTAACTATTCACAAGATTAGATAGAATTTAAAATTTTTGAATATTCTAAAAAAAGTGACGTTTACTTGAAGTAAGAGTATACGGCAGGTATACAAATACCTACTCAATACGGAAATTAATATTAAAATAATATTGTGCTCATTTTAGGACAGGTACATACATTTTACTGTTTAGTTTTATTTCGTACCTTATTATACATTAATTCAATGTTTAAAAAAATATTTTTCTTTCAATGAAATTCAAAGTTAATATAACTACAAACATTTTTTTGAGCCATTTATTTTTTATACTTTATGAATCAAATAAAAAATGTTTATGAGTTCCCTTGCTTACTTTTAACAGATATGTTAACTATTTTTAGAGCAAAAATAATTATGTATATTTTTTTCCTTTTTGCACGATTTTTTTTTAAATATTACAATGAATAAAGTGAAGCAGACAAGGAATAAATTTAAATAAAAGATGTTGGTAACATAAATAAATAAATTGTTTTAATTTAAACCAAAAGACAGGTTAAATTAAGTTTTAATCGATATAGACTTTAAGAGGTTGGAAAATATCATTTCAATTGATGTACAAATATGTAAAATGTAGATGTTTCTTTAAAAGTATTAAAAACAAAAATTGAACACGGTGGCGTACGATAGACGCATGGATTGAAAATTAACATTCCTAACGGCCGTTATGAGTTCAATTTGGGGGTTAAAGAAGGATTTAATGGTTTAGTTGTTTCATGCCAATACATATTGGTCTTTCAAACAATGTGTTACTGCGTGGAAGCTTATTTTTCGGTGTCCATTTGATCTTCCTTGTGCGACTTTCTCTTAGATTTCAATATTGCCCACCATGACTTCTACACAATGGTTGTCGTACAAGAATTGAAACCACGCGGTTCTGAAATTATGCGATTTGAACTGACCAGCATGGTTTCCTGTTTTGACCTCTTGATTTGTTTGCATTATTGTATACATTGAATACCTAAAATCTGTTGCTATCAACGATCGTCCTAAGACTCAGAAAGCTGTTAAAGACAACATTCGAGCTAACATCATCCAATCCTGTGAAAAAGCTTGAAAAAGTGTAAAGTGCCGATCGAACAGTGGAAACTATATAAATTTAAACTAACGATGTACATACATATATGTATAAGTATATACATAAAATAGACAAAAATAAGAAAAACTGTAAGTTTCGAACAGTTTGCGTTTTATTAATTTTTGAAATACAACCGCGCGCCACCTTGTATAAAACAAAAAAAATGATTATTGTTGTTTCTACATAGTCACCGGCATTGTTTTAAGAAAACCATACTACGTAATTTCGTTTGACAACTCATTATTGTTTTCTCTTTCAGTTTTATAGAGAAATGTCAAATTTATGAGGTAAGTTCACAAACGAATCCAAATTTATGTTTGGCTGCATGCGTGCACCTAGTTTCCAAGATAATTTCGTGCAAATTTGTTTGAAATTACCTCATTTGGAAATGTGAAATTGTATAGAAAATGTACATAAATTTGAGAGCTGATTGGAAATTTTGAACGAAACTACGAGTACTTCACTTGGGGCAGATTATTAAAGTACACATTGTGTTTTTTTTCTATGATTGTGCCCTTCGTGTTTTGTTTGAAAAGTAGAATAATAAATAACATTATTATTCAAATATTTTAATAAACTAAGTCCCGTAGTGGTCGGTTTTATTTCGGTACAACCTGCCTTTCCATTTCTTGATCTCTCGCTAGCACGAAATTTTAAATCAATTTTGCGTTTATTTTTTCCAATAATTTGTAGTTTCGCGTCCTTGGCAAAGGTGAATTTAATTTGAAAAAGATTTTTTTAGATGTTATTTAGATAATGAATTTAATGTGAAAAAGAGTAATACGATTTTAAAAACACACAAATTTCATTCATACAGTAACGATGGGGAACATTGCAAATTACTAACATTGTTTTGTAAAATTCATAGTTTGAGTTATTAAACATGGCTCTTGATTAGTAATATTTATGTAACTAGAACCTATGAACAATTTTTATGCATTTTTTCTTCAATTATTATTTTTTTCTTTTTTTGAAGACTAACATTTTTTGCGACAAAACGTCGTGTCGAGCTTTAAAATAGTTATTGGATCACAAATTAAAGTTCAAAGTTCTATAATTTTCCCTATGTGTTGAGTTTTAGTTCAGTTGAAGAAAAAAATGGTAGCTCTTTACTTGACAAAGTTTATTTTCATACCATAAACCGTTACTGTTAACGGCAAACTTTACAAGCTTTTGGGGCAGGCTATATCTGGTTCGTTGTTTATTGTCTTCAATAAATAGAGTTTATATGATTCTGTAATTTTTCAACTGTATCGAAATATGTACATATATGTACATATGTGACATCATGCTTGAGCACCGTAAAATATAATGGATTGCTACAGCACCTTTGAGATACAGTACTTTTGACGCAGTTTCTCCATATTGTCCTGATTGCACCTTCACTTGGAAAAATTTTTCATTTAGATGACTTTCCATTTTGATATTAGATGTGAAATTATTGTTAAATACTTGTGGTGTTTGACAACTTTAATAGGTTCTCTTTCGAATTACTATATCAGCTTTAGCTACTTTTGAATACTATAATCTTTTTTTAAGGTTGAGGGTTAGGTCTTATTGGTCGCAGTATTCAGAAAACGATTTATCATCACCTGCAAAGATTCAGACGGTTTAGTCATAATTTGATTTGTAGAGGGTTTTTTAGATGTTAAAATGGCACTTTTAAGAGCCTTACCCTTTGCTCCGGGAGCGTTTGTGGTTCTGAATGTGCTAACTGAGAGGTGTATCTGCTTCCGTTTATGTACTAACTACTTATTTAAATTGAATTTCTTCTGAATTTTTCAAAACAAAGTAGATTTCCATTACAGTGCTGTGACGTAAAATAAAAATAAATTTCGAAACAGTAAAATTGTTTATATTTATCTTGAATTGTACATTTGGCCTACGTCACCATACTCTTTGAAAGATATTATATGATCAATTGTTTCAATTTTAATAATTTACGTAATTTACAGTCCAATAAATGACGTCAAAAGACAAGTTTGATCAAAAGCAATGTATGTACAGTACATACATATATGCAAGAGATTTATTGGATGTCAGATGTAAATAGCACATAAACGCATAAGCAACCTTAATAAAAAACACTTAACATTTTCTTATGAAAACAAAATTACGTCTACGCCCAGGTGTACGCACGTTTATGTATAAGATTTTTCTATGGTCGCATTTTGGTAAACAATTATTTTTAATGATGATGAGAAATAGTTTAAGATACAAATAAATAAAAGATTTGGGTAATGTTAATAATTCATTTTTTGAATAAATTATGGAATTGAAAGTTAAAAAAAAAATAAAAACAATATCGTGCGAAACATTCCACTTTTTCACTACTGTTTAATTTTTCATAAGAATTTTATTATCTACTTCACTTTTCCAAATAATTTTGTTTGATAAATTACCGATACCTATAATAAACATTTCATATTTCATTTTTTGAATCATATTGATGTTTTAACATGGAACTTGTTTACCTGATACTCATTTATTTATCTTTCGAGTAATATATAAATACATAAGTGCTCAAAAGAACTGCAAAATGTTTTCCTTCCACTTAATCAGAAAATACAAAGGCTTGGTTTGTTTTCATTTTTCAGTAAAAAAGTCAATTAAGCTTTAAAACAAATAGTACCTACAACAATATTAATCCAACTTCCATCTTTCTGTGCGTCTTATTTCTAGGATTTAATTGCAATTAAAACAATATCATTTTTTTCTGTATTTCCCAAGAAATTATAATTTTGTCCGCTTTCAAATGCTTCAAGTGCAGGCAAATTGTGATGAAATTTGTTCTACTTTATTTGTTGCTTCTGATGATACAAAACAAAAAGAAGCTTTATAGCACAAGCAACCTTTAAATAAAATAATAAGAACTTCATAATAAAACTTATCCTTGAGATTCTTTGGCAAAAGACCAAAGTTCTTTTAATATCTAAAAATTTATAACATAAAAATAAAAAAAAGGTCATAAAAAACAATTCAATATCACATCCTACGTAAAGGAGTTTGCTATTTATGTTTGCACATCCGGGTCTGCAAACTAAGAAGCAACATCATCGTCATCATCATTATTATCGTGTTGTTGTAGATATACGAATAGTCGTCGTGGTGGAGACCAAATTCCAACCTCCAAATTCAATTAGGGAATTCTTCTCTCTGCCTCTTATAAGAGTATTCTGCCACTGCCACCGATGTTATCAGATGATAGAAAATTTTAGTTGCTGCCGCACTAAACGTCATCTTATTCAGTTACAGTATAATAAAATAAGGAAACATTAAGGGACGTGCAAAATAACACAAGGACGATATCCCTTTCTCTTCTACTTTGATGCTCTCCACTTTATGGTCCTCACTGGGAATATATGGGAAGTAAGTTTCAACAGGCGAGGCGTCATTCTATGTTTTCGTCAAAAAGAGTTGTTGGTTGATTGGAGCTTTAATGGATGCAATGGGCACGATGAGAGTGCATGATGGCATATATGTATGTAGGGTTAGAAACCAAGGATAGGTACATATACTGGGTTAGACACTTCACCAGACCACACATACGTTCTATATCATCCTGGAACCATCAGAAGAGGAGTATTCGATATAAGGCAACATATACAACAAGAATGCTGATGGTCATCCATTATTGATATTAGGTTTTGCTTTTATAAACAGCTTTGAAGTTAATAACGAAATTCAAACACATCATTCATCGTTTCTTTATGGAATTCTTTGTGCGCTATAGCTACACTGCTATACGGGATTGAAATCTCTAGGGCATGTCCGACAGAAGTACATATTATGGACGATCGAGTATATTTATGTTGTCCAGCACGACACTGACAATGAATACATTAAGCTGAATTGTATATATCTACTTGTAAACTTTACATGGTTTAGGACTCTGGATGGTTATAATAAACGCTTGAATTTTAAACTAGATATTTAGAAATATGGTTTCTAAACTTGTTCAATGCGATAAAATCAATTTATTTAAATATTTTATCAACACATGAAGTTCAAATAAATATGAATGAAATTTTTGACAGAAAAATAAATAGTGTACCACTGGTTATTTGTTGTTTTTAGAGAGAGAGCGTGTATACCTACTGAATATTTACGGAAACATTTGATGGTTAAAACTTACAAATATTTTGATAAAAGATTGGACTTTTCGAAAAATTAATAAATGCCATAACTTGATCATAGCGCTACATTTAGGCTACCAATTTTTTGTTACAGTTCTTTTGGTGAAAAACAAAAATCAAAGACGTAATCCCGTTACGAAAAAAGGCATGGTGAAGAACAGCTTTACTAAGGATTATTTTGACACTTTATAGTATATTGAAACATCATAAGTATGCATTGTTGTTTAGAGTTTAGATATAGAGTTTAAAGATATAAGTTGGTATATACAACAACTTAGAGTATATATAACATGGAGTGCTTATTCAATTTCAAAAGTGAAGCTTTTATAGAGGGCGCTAGTTTCACTAATTTCGGGAAGCAAAAGCGCGGACCTCGAATAAGAGTGCGTTATCCCCACTGATTAGTGGTTATTACTCTCCAGAATTTAATTAAATTTAATTTAATTTTTTTAAATTTCCATCCCTCTTCAAAAAAATACAAAAAAAAACTATGATTGAAGTTTGACAGGTCCGCGCTGGTGCTTCCCGAAACTGTAAGAAAGTAGATACTAGCGCCCCCTATCTGTGCTTCTGGCGTTACAATGTATTTGATATAGGAACAGGCACTCCATATTATACATATATACTCTAAGGAAAACAATTAAGAAACTATAATTTCTGCACTTAAATGCTCCATGGATCGAGTTAAAAGTGTCGGTAACATCCTCTGCACTACTGACATTCATTTTTCGTGACAATTTTGAGATTAATCTTGAGTGAAAAAAAAATTAAAAACAAACAATGAAAAGTGCAAAAATGTGAGTTGAAAGTTTATTAAAATTTTTTGAAGGAAAGCCCCAAGCCTTAAGGCTTGCTCACACTAAGGCGGAATATTCGGATACGACATTGAAACAACAATAACAACACATTGCTATATTGAAATAATACGTTGTTGTTATTGTTTTATCGTCGTCGCTACAGTTTTGTACGGGTTTTGCATTGGTTTTGGGAAGACTATAATCGTTCAGAAATGGTGGAAATTATTAAGTAATTTACTCCATCTTTTATTTATTTTGAAAACTAATATCACATTGCTTACACTGGACCTGGACTGTTTTTAATTTAATTTTTTTTTTTGTTTTTTTTTTTTATTTTAAAAAATAGGTTTTACAGCGTATGCGAAAGAGTTGATTCACCGGGAGTAAAATTCTATAATAATAATAAAAAAATTAAAAAAATAGAAATAGAATAGAAAAGAAATAGTCCATCCGTAGATCCGTTGATTATTTAGGAATAAAAACAAACCAAAAGGTTTTGAGTCCCAAATATTTCTACAAACATTTTTAGATATTTAATTGGCCATATCTATTTTCTTTGTCGGTTTTGAGACTTGTCGCTATATAATGAATTTAAGTACTAGTAATATTTCGATTCTGTTATTTTTACGCCCAGCTCCCATACAATTGGCCCAAGCTTTTTTGAGAATTTAACTTAACGGACTTTTTTAAGAATCTTTTTTTTTTCCTAAAATAGAATAGACTCATGAAACTATCGCACTGATTCAAATTCATCGACAAACGATCAAAATTGGAACAAAAATCAAGTTACTTGTTTACTTGATAGGTCTTCGTCCGGGACTCCTGGCCTCTGGATCGCCGGGACGAAAAGTCAATGAACATGATAGTCTGATTTATTGAGAAGTTCGTTAGGATGATAAAAAAATTTAAGTATTTTTGTAAAAAAACAAAATAGTGTTAGTAAAGAAAATATACATATA
Organism: Syrphus vitripennis; assembly: GCA_958431115.1. Taxonomy (NCBI): domain Eukaryota; kingdom Metazoa; phylum Arthropoda; class Insecta; order Diptera; family Syrphidae; genus Syrphus; species Syrphus vitripennis. Next base: position 141,195,815 of record OY288108.1, on the reverse strand, counting down.
TACACAAAAATTATGCTATTCAATATCCTTAAGAGTTAACTAAATAGCGAAGTATTTTCTGATTTATGTTATTACACTTTCAAATAGAAAATAGGATTTTTTTTTGCAGAATGTTGAAAAGTTTAAAAAAAAATGAATGACTTGGTTCGGTACAGCTGTGAGTGTTTATTTTCATTTGCATTATCTAAGCTACTCAGAGAATATGATGGCTAATTCTTTCTTAGAAAAATAATCAATACGAACCATTTAAAATTTTTGAAAAGCTGGAGTCTAGAATAAAAGAAAAATCTTAAGTTCGCTCACCAAAATCTATAATTTCAAAGAGTTGAATTAATCCATATTTGAATAACTTTTGATATCCTCATAAAGTTAAGAATATACCAATAAAGGTAGGAGCATAAGTTAATTACATTTGAGTAAATTTAAGCAATTTTATCAGGATGACATTCTAGTCCCAACAAAAATACCCAAATTGGGTTCATCTCCAAATGAATAAAATAGTCCTAAATATTTATAAAGGTACTTTGGGTTAGGGCAAGTTTTGTAATCGTGAAATAATTCGAAATCGAGATTTTGATTAAACTTGACATGGGAATGGAAGGGAAGTCAAAAAAAGTGGGTCTTACAGTTTTGTCTTTTGATGTTTTCTTGGCCGTATTTTTTTAAAGGCGAGAAATAATAGTACATGGTATACATTTTTTTGCCTTTTTGGAGAATCAGTTTTTTTAAAACTCCTCCGACGACCTAAAAAAAAGAATTAAATAAATTTAAATAGATATTGGCTCACTTTTAATAAAAGAAGATCCCAAAATGTGGGAAGTTCCGTTACCATCCATAGAATCAATTTTCTAATTTTTTGATTTCCTCAAAAAGAGTTCATCTGATTGTAATCAAAATTTTTATTCAAAAAATCTAAAATTTTTAAAATTATTTAAAACTTACATAAATTAAATAATCAATTAAAAAAAAAATGCACCGACAGCTCCTTTTAAATCCTCTCCTTCTTACCTGAAGCTCGCACTGTGTCTTTGACATATAAAGGGTTCATAACAATCCCCTTAAGTGCGCGCTAATTATATAAAACAAAAAAAAATACATGTTTTTCCCGAGTCTCGAAATAAAGGTTCCATTTGTATTTAATGTTATATTATTATTATTTTACACTTAGTCTTAAAAACGATGAACCAAAAGATGGAGCAAATACGTGAGACTCAGTGGTGCGTTTTACTTTTATATACCCTTGTACATGTACAGGATACCACGATAGTAAATAGTTAATTAAATGCCATTGCTTCCAACTCATGACAGAAAAGACCAGCGTGTAACTACCCCATAAAAAAAGTCTAATAGACAGAAGCTCTGAACTTGACTGCCTAATTGAACAATAACAATAACATTTCCTTAAATAAATTGTTAATTGCAAAAAGAATTTGTTGTGCAAAAAAAAAAAAACATCTGAACACACTGCACAGGTAAAAATTATAAAAAGCAATAAGATTCCAATACTGAGCTTTGTTACAGTACAATCTTTCAACCAAGTATTTCTATACAGCAATCGAACTGTTCTATTTTCAATAAGATTTTCCTATTATTTTAAGAAGGACATCACTTTATATTAGTAATACATATAAAGAATTTTGTATTATAAATAAAAACTCTTAAAACGAAAAATTTTTTGTTTTAAAAAGTTTTCTTATAAAATTCAGTCCTTACAAATGCATTAATAAAACTTTCATTTTGGATAAAAACCATAGAGAAATCTCAAATTTGTTCTGCTATGTTATGTGGGTTCTTTTTTTCTGTGTAACAAGGATATTTTTCCTCATCGAACAATGCCACGTTTTAAAATAAAAATATACTCCCTACATATTTTTTAATATCAAATTTAGGGTAAAAGTTCAAACAAAATTTGATACCATAACTTCGGCCCATAATTTTAGTGGGTTGGCGGTTGAATTTGAACTTGGAGCGATGATTATTTTTTTTTTTTGAAATATATCAATTTACCATAGGTAGGCATAACCAAATTCACCCTCCCTTTTTTTTGCAAGTTCAAATTCAAACTAAATGTCATAGATCATCTTTCACAGCCCCCATCTAACCAACCAATAAATTCTTACTTAACAACAACAAAAATAATAATAATTTCTTATTAAGCCTAGCTGCATTGTAAAAGCTTAGAATTGCATTACAATAATTTTCTATAGCAAAAATGATTCCCACTTAAAAGTTCAAAACAACAAAAAATAACAGCTAGCAAGCAATATCCTTTATTCAAACTTTCTTTCATGCAAAACTATTTATGTTGGACTATGTGAGTGCAAGTGCGAGTGTGTATGTGTGTGTGTGTGGGTGTATTTGTGTTCACCCTGAAAATAAGTTTTTCCAATACTCTGTCGCCATTAATCATATAACACACCAACGTGAATGACAATACAATTATGCACAAGGCTCAGTGAGGCAACAGGCTACTTCCTCATAAAAAAATATTCACGCATGAGCAGCATCAGCCCTCCAGGAAAGCATCCCCCAAGGCGAACCATATTGCCCCTATTTGTTTTCCCTTGTTATAAAAAAATCAAAACACAATCCAAGAAGAACAAGAGTCTTTCTCTTCTAACCATTGCGTTGCGTAATTTGAACTTTCCAGATAGCGGGCGATGATTTATATTGTGTACCACCCCTACACACATGCGGGGGAGGAAGAGGGTGTATGTATGATCCAACCTTTACAAGAAGTAGCTATATCTATCGATTTTCTCATCGAAAAACAGCTGCTGACGGTGTTGAAGTAGCCTACGCGCTAAAGTTATCCCGCATCCACAAGTGCGAGTTCCACTCCCAATATAACATACAAAGCTCCCGTGTATATGAAAAAGCTAAACAAAAAGAAAACTAAAGCAGCACAAAAGCTCTCCATCCGATATCTAAGCTGAAGCTGAACTGGTTGAGGAAAATTTTCTCGATTACAACATTTAGTGGGACACAGTCCTTCGGTGATGCTAGCGCAAAACAGTAATAAAAGTGATAAGAGTGAAATTCTTCCTTATTTTCTTTTTCCATTTTCCATTTTTCAATTATTTTTTATTTTCCTTAAATTGAGACAATTCAAAAGAAATCCCACAGAATATTCATCTTCAGAAAATCAAACGGTTCAATTAACGAACCCTATTGTTGGTCCCGTAGAGATAGAGGGAAAGTGTATACTTTTTTCCCGATTTTAATTTAATTGGTTTTTTTTTCGTTTAGATTTTCTTTTCTTATTTTATCCTCCCTCTGTTTTCCAAATTCATAAATTTTTTTTTTGTAAAAGAAAATTAGAGTGTTTTCAATTTAAAAAAAAAAACTCCAACTCGAACTAAAAACCTAGACCTTTTTTTTGTTGTTATTGCTTTTCCCATTGTAGTCAATCCGACCTAGTAAACTTTGCCCTTTTTTTTGCCTGATTTTACTTTCGTTCGCATTACAAATTGGGTGCATCCTAGATTTTTCATTTTGAATCCATTTGTTTTTAGTTGTTGTGTGGGTTATAACTGTTGTTGCGTCGCGACTTTAAAAACGATTTAATTCAGTTTTCTGAGTGAAAAATTTTACAAAAAAAATTCATTTATGTCAGAATTGCGTCGTGGAAAATGGATTAAGTTCAAAGGAGTTTTGTGTAAATTTGAGGTATGTAAGTTTATTTTCGTACTGTTTTTTTTTTTTTATTTTTTTGATGAAAAGGAAAATTGTGTATCTAAATTTGTTTGTGTTTTGATTGGTTATGGATGTGTGTATGCATTTTCATGGTTTAAAAAAAAAAAAGTTGAGCTAGGTATAGTGGGTACAGCTCCTTTTAAATCAAATATGAAAACTGAAAAAATACAGAAATGGTAAGTTAAGTGGATATATTTTAATTAGACTGCTGTGCTGATGCGTGGTGAAATTTTTCCAAAATCACCCAGCTGGCAGTTTTAGTTTACCTTGCAAAAACTCTTTCATGAAAAAAACTGATTTTAGGTTTTTATAAAACTCAAGACTGGCCACGAAACGGGGCTTTTGAAGTCTCGGCAAGGTCTCGTCAAAATTGCAAAATTACAGTCTTTTCTCGTTCTCATTTGACTTAGTTTCATTTCATCTCGTCCTGTGTAAGAACTCAGAACTTCAAGTCTTTTTTATGAGAAAAATGCTCGTCTCGGTTTCCTCACGTATGCTTAAAAGTAACTTAGGTCTAATAGAAATAGAATTTTATAAATCTGAGTTTGAACTTGCCTTATTAATTGATATTGTTGCAGCAAAAAATTACATGTACATAGGTATTTTTTTTAAAGTTACATAAAACGTAAATATTTTTTTTAAATTTGAAAACTATTAACATGCAAAATTTGTTCTGATTTCAAAATAAAGATTGCGTAGCAAAAATTTAGAATAGGTTTTCTATTTGGCAGTTTTGATTTTTTTGCACATTTTCTGCATCAGCTTTGGTTTTTGAGACAAAGTTATTTTTTTTTCATAAGTAGTTTTATCATATTCCAAAAACTCGAAACGAAATCTAAAAGTACTTACTTCTTTTGATGTAAAAACAAATATTTTTATTCATGGGAATTCAGTATTTTTTTTTCAAGATTTTATCTGATTTGATGTATTTGGGGAAATTCTGGGGTATCTTGAGTTCAGGTTATCAAAAACCCCACGACCAGTAAAGAAAAACTTATAATTTTCTGAAAAATGTTGAACGAAAAATCACTAAAAGACAACCAAAAAGAAAATATCAAATGCAGCAAATCAGGTTAAACAATGCCTCTGACTTGGTGTAAACTGCTCATGCCTGTTTGGGTACGACCTTAACCGCTTTGTAAAATTTCTTAAATCTGGATCAATATCGGTTTTTGATATTTTTTTTGAAAACTATTCATTTTCTAAAAAAAGCCCTACAAATTCTTAAGCAAAAGTTCAACGATTTTGTTTTTTTTTTTTTAATTTCATATTTCGAAAACGGTTTGGTCGAATTTCTTGAAATTGATATTAGACGGTTTTAACTCGATATTATTTATTTATTTACCCATTCAAATATATATATAGAAAACGCCTCCCATAATTTTGATAATAATTTGTGTATACTAGTATATTAGTAAAACCTTTTATTTAACAGCAAAAAATTCTTAAATTAAGACATTGCTGACAGTATCTCTCATAGAACTGTTTGTTTAATTTTTTATTATATTATTATTGATTGGAAAAAGTTCAATAAATACTGCGTATTCAAATTTTTAAAAGTATTTTTTTTCAGCGTTTTGGAAAAATGTTAATTTTTTTTTTTGTTTTTACTAAAAGATGCGGTTAATTTAAAATCAGAGTTTATTTTATTTATTGTTAGATATTTCTTCATTAAAAGATGCATTGAGTCCTTGGAAACCATTACATTTCTGATTCGATCTAGAGAAATGGTTCTAGCATTCAATTGAATAAAATAAAATTGAATTAAAACCAATTGCTAATGAATTCGATTTCAACAACTTAAGCTTTATTCATTAGGCTGGCACCACAAGCTTATACCCCTGAAAAAATCATAACTCCAAGATTCGATGCAAATTTGCCATAGTCCAGTTGGAAACTTTTTTGCCAAATGAATTTTTTTTACAGGATCGTTAGTTGAAAACAAAAGACTAAACAACACTATTCATTCATAATTGCATTTCCTTAAAATTTCCACTTTTGTTTCTGCAAGGCTATGGTCTATATCATAATTATAAAATTCTCATAAATGTTGAAAATCCTTTGAATATTTATCAAATCATCACGATTTTAAATTTCGACTGTATGTATCTACCATTAGATACGAACATTTTGGATTCGTGAAAAAAATTGAATTGAATTGAAAAAAGTGTATCCCGAAATTCTGACTGCCTGTTTGTCGAACAACTTTCCGTCCCCGAAGTGTAGCCCAAAATACTGGAGTGATTTTCCTCCAACTTGGAAGATAAGGGTGTTAAATGGTATTTTAGATGCAATATTGATTTTTTTTAAGCTCCAAAAATAACGGTTTATGTCATTTATGTACCTAACTGTTAACACAATACTTACATATATGTATCTCAAAAACGGCTCTAAAGATTATTATGAATTTATTTTATTTCGGTTTCAGTTTTTAGAACTTAAATTATTTGGTAAAAAAAATTTTTTCAATAAATATTTATTGACGGTATCTGCTGATATCAACATTATCCAATTTTTTTTCTAAATTCAATACCTAACAAGAATTTTTGGAAAAGAATTGGTTAAGAAATAACTTTCGTAAATAAAAAACAAATGTTATTTAAAGCAACCCTGATGATGTCGTGTATTTCATCTCTTTAAGCTATGACGTCTGTAAAAACTGATTTCTAGTTTCCAGATGAATTAAAAAATTCAATAATTTTCTCGAAGGTTTTGTTTTTGAATATTTACAAAATTTGTCAATAATTAAATAATACTAAAACAAAATATATTAAGTTTTGTTTATTAGTATACCGCCAAAGGTTTTTTAATAATTAGCGGTAAATTACTAAGGAGTTTTTTTTTATGTAGAGATAAAAAAATACATAGAGTAGGTATGTAGATATGTATGTTATAATTTTTCAATCTAAATTTCATTAAGAAAATTATTTAATCATAAATAAACTATATGCCACATATGTACATTGGAATGTCTGTTTCTGTACCTACACTACACATTATTATATTTTTAACCTGTGGAAGCATATTTCTCCATCGCGCATTTACATTTCCCACACCAATCCCACTCCTTTTTTTCCAGCATTTTCCACGAAAATTCTAATATCTTCTTTTACTGATATCAGCACACACAAAACACAATACCACTTGATTAGATAGCAGAGCAGAGCTTTTTCGCTCTCTATAAGATATGTGTATCCATATCCACCCCTGTCTCTATTGTAAATGCGCATTATTGATATTAACAGACATGCGTCCCAAAAGGAAGTCAAAAATATTTTGGAATAGAGAATTCCTCTGGAAAGAAAGGTGGGGCAATACAATTACAACAGAACCTTATTTTTAACACTCTTCATTGTAGGGGTAGAAAAAGCTTTTAATTTATTATCAAATGTTTTGACTATTTCCAAAAAAAACCTGTTGACACTGCTCTTATTGAAGTGAAGAAGGATGTGTTAATAAAACGTTGTATATATAGAAAAGTTCTGATAAAGTATACAAATACAAGTGGAAAATATAAAATAAAATACGACGTGTATCCATTTAACAAAAAAAAAAAAAACACATAGATACAAGTTCATATACTACCCTACGAGTACTCGTACAGAAAAAAAAAACAAATAATTCATAGATTTTCGAAAGTAAGTATGAGAATCCTGGAGGTTGTTTTTGATGAGGGTATTAAGGGTATATCAAGTACCAACGAAACCGACTACGACTTGGACCAAAGTAAAGTTGATCTTTTTCACAAAGTGAGACATTTCAATTTTGGGCTCATTGGGCTTTGCTTGCTCGGAGAAGGAAGCCATCAAGCAAACATATTGACAATTTAATAAAGTCCTATAAGACTCTATATTAAGTGAGATATTAAAAGTGAAAGATAAGAATAAAATAATGAAATAATAAAGTGTTCTTCTTCGAGAGAATTGTTCATTAATTATTATTATTATTATTATTTTGTGTACGTGTGTGTTGGTTATTTTTTGTTGTGTGTGTAATTAAATAAAATTTCTCAATGAAATTCAGGATGATAGGGTATGTATACCAGAGATTGTTTTTTTTTTTTGTATATACGATTGAACATTAGAAATGAATAAGAGTAATTAATCCAGATTAATGGCGTTTACGTGTTTTTAATTGATACGGGATTGACGTCATGTCACGTATAGTTATATTTTAGTAAACAGAATTGTGTACCTACCCTACTCACCTTTTCGTACTTATAAGAAAAAAAGTACACACAAAATGGCCTTTAAATATGAAAATAGCAATGTGGCTAATTAGGTTCAATAAATTTTGTAGATATAGAAATACATATAAATTTATTTAAAGACCAAAGCAACCTTTTCCTTTAAACAAAAAAAAAACATAGATATGTATAATTCATACGTATTCTTGGACGAATTGAAAATTTATTCCACGTATGTATATGGTATGTATAACATCTGAAATTTATTCATAGAAACTTTTGCTCCCACAAGACGAAGATGAATTTAATTTAATTTCGGCGAAAACTTCTTGGGGGTTAATTTCTGTTGGAGATGATGTATATTCGAGTTTTTCTTTGATGATGTTTGCCATTCTGATATGTCTATTTTGTTTTAGATTTTAATACCATGACTTCCTGAAAATATATCTTATAGCCTTGTTGGCTTTTGAATGAAGAAACAACCCAAGTAAAATATTAGAAATACAAAAACTAAAAAAAGTATTTTTTGTGTCCATATGCTAATTTCATATAAGGGTTCCATTGTACGCAAATTTTCTACGGATGATTATTTGATGTCTGATGTGTTAAATTAACACTTTTAGGTTCCAGATATCTCCCTCCATTATTCGAAGGCAAACAGATTTTGGAGTCTTTGAAAATTTAATTCTTTGAATAATCAAACATTTATATAAAACTTAGTTGTTTCGCTGTTGCTTCAAATTTAGGTTTCGTAAAAAAAAAGTTAACAGAGCAATTAACAATAATTAAAATAGGGATGTAGATATCAAAATTAATTTTATTATTTGAAAAATATTCAATGGATTTGAGTTTATATTAAGGACTTTTATGGCCGGTTGCCCCTAACGCTTTTAAAATTTTAGCAGCCTTAAAATAATGTTTGTAACAGTAGGTTTTTTTTTTACGTTATAAGGCAAACAAAAAAAACGTACATATAATTATTTCCCCATCGATTTTTTGTTACTGGTACCCAAACTAATATATTCTGAAAATTTGAGCTCTCTAAGATGATGGGAAGGGGATCATTTAAACACAATTAAGAGAAATGCGTAAATTTGCCTCGACAAACAAGTAAATAAATTTCATCTTCAACTTCACTTGGTAAATTGAAAAAATAAAACATAAAAAAAACATTAATTAGTAGTTACATATAAGCAGAAACTTTGAGCTCATTGAGCGTCCAGTTCCACTTGAGCTTAAAAGCTGAAATTTCACAATATTTAATACCAAATACATAAAACCAGCGAAAATCGGGAAAAAAATAATTAGACCACCGTAACCTACATTTATGTATATATACCATAGTCCATCTCTTTTATTTTAGCGTAAATTTACGTACTTGTCGAAATTTCCGTCCTAAAAAATTGTCAAACAATAAATTGTCAAAAATTAATTGTGAAAAAATATGGCGAAAAAAATTATAAGGGGTAAAAAATTTGAAACAGAAAATCGTCAAAAAACAATCTAGTCATAAAAAAATTGCGTCAAAAAGCAAAATTCAGTCCATTCTAGTTTTTCGAGTTAAAATTTACAAAAAAAAAACTTTCCAAAATTTGTTTGCACTATTAACAATATATTTTCAAAATTGTGACAAAACTTGCGCTTAGCTTCTAAGTGGAAAGAACAATAAATTCTCGTGTTTTTAAAAAATCTGAAAAAACCACAAACACCATTTCCTTTGTAATGAATGTGGCAATACTCTATGGATTATTTTTGTTAATTTTTTTTTTATTGATTCAAAAGATGGTAATAAACCTTACCTGTAACTTTATATACTTTTACCACATATTTCAATTTTATTTTTGTTCATTGAACCCAGCAAAGGTATCAGATAGCATCAATCACTTATCAAATTGTTTAATTAAACTCTTCAAGTGAGATACTTCAAAACTAAATGTAAAATCTTTATTGGGTTTTCGAGATCAAATTCTAAAGTGAAATTGATGACTCTTAATGAATTTAAGTGCTATACCCACATTATATCCTTAGTACCTACATTTCCCCATGCTGCATTTTATTTTATTTACCCTTTTGATGAATGAAATTTATAGCCACAATCCAATTTGGAAATAAAATAAAATTCTAATACATTTATGATATATGTATGTACATAGCTCGGCGCATTTGTAAAATTTGTATTTGGTTGGCCAATCGGGTTCAAATTTTAATCCTATTTCTTCTTACATACTTTCCTTCCTTTGAATTAGTATTGATTACGAGAAGCTTGAATATGGTTTTTCGATCTTGACAAATTTACAAATTTTATTGTTAGTTTTTGTTAAAACCAAAACTGAAATTAAATAAAAAAAAAAATTTTCCAACTTAGATTTATCTCCAAAATTTTACCCTAAAGATTCCTATATAAATTTATCGTTTCATTAATGAAACTTTGACAGATGATAAAATCAACAGTTGTAAAGAATTTGACCCAAAAAAAAATAAATATTTTGTCAACAGTTTCAAAGTATAAAAAAATCATTTTTCGAAACTTATTTTATTTTTAACAAAAATGGAGACCAAAAATTAAAAAAAAAACAACATTTAAGAAGATAAAAATAGGAAATAGAAATAGGAAAAATATTTTTCTTTTTAATATTCTAAAAAAAAATAAAGTTAAATTTAATTTTCAACAATATTTTGTTACTATTCAATCAGTTAATTTTATTTCTATTATTCGGCAAGTGTTCGGTAAACGCAAACAAAATTTCTTAGAAAACCAAAAACTTTCCAATCATTTTTTTTTGATTTCCTTTGATTTAAAAATTAATAGTTTTTGAAATTTCATATTCTCAATTCAACTGGAATGGAAAATATATTTGCAAATTGAAGAACTATTCATAGATATAGTGCTTTTATAGGTCTCGAAAATGAATGCTGATAATTAAATCTTTAAATACTTTCCCTAGCATAATACGAAAAAGAAACGGGGATTATAAGATCCCAGAATAACTGAATCATTATTGGAGTAAGTGATGATATAATACATTTCTCAAAAATTTATTGGACATTTTTCTTCAGTAAGACAATCTTTATTAAAGTAAATGCTGATATTTATTGGAGTATGCACTCCAATATTAAAGAAGCAAGGAGCATTTGCTCCAATAAGTAATAAGTAGAGTAAATGCTTATACATATAACTAAATCGTCAAATATTCATATACCTGAGTATGAAAAAGAATTTTACTGTACATTTTATTAATAATCCAAAAGATATACTTTTACTATTACACAAAAAAGTTAAAGTCTCCTAAAATTTTAAATACCCAAACAAAAATGAGCTTTGACTTATAAATGTCAAAGCCAATCAAATAATAACTATTCCATTTTGGACACGAGAAACCACAGACAGCTGGCTGAATTATTTTCGTACTTTTTTTCTTTTAATAATATCTATAATCCTGAAAGCTTTTCCTGTGTGCAAGTAAAATTTAAAACCATCATGCAACGACAATTTTTTTTTCTTCCAATTTAAAGAACATGCAATAACCATGTTTTGGGTTGTTTTGATGTGAAAAAATTTAACTTTGACATTTAAAATTGCTAGCTGGCTATGTATGTATATAGTTGAAACTTGAAACCCAGTTAGCAAGACTTTTGTGACTTAAATATGTGTGGGCATTGTTGTTAATATCATCATCACCATCCATTTTCCTATACAGGGAATGAAAAACTAAAAAATTCACTTGCAAAGTGGAAATGAATATTTATACAGCCTTCACACAAAGTGTCAAGTCTGTTGGGCGTTGAGTCCTTCGCCATTGGGGATAGGAAAGATTTTAATTAAATAAGCTTGTAAAGCATGAAAGTTGATAGTTGTTGCTTTATGAATGCAGGTGATTTTGTATTGTATAACTACCTACGTACATATGTACATGCGTGTGGTAAGTGTTGGACCATGACATTAAAGGACATCACTGCACTGTAAAATAAACAGATTTTTTTTTTATAAAAATGATTAAGAGAAAAACTTTTGTGATGTAAAAAATTTTTTTAAGTAACACGAAGATTTAGAAATTAGTTCATAATTCAAAGCATGATATTTAATATTTTGCTGAAAGACTGTAAGGCGTGTTAAGCTTTGAAGGTACTCTTTTTCTGATAACCGAGATTGTATCTTTGATGGAAACTTTAAGAAAATGAAATAGAAAATACGAATAAAAAAAAAATAAAATATTTCGAAAACTGCGTGATCAAAGGTTTTGAAATTTTTTCCAAAATATTATAAAGGTCTTGGACAAAAATTATTCCTAAGGTTCAAAAATTATATAACCTATCACTGAAAGTAGGGTTGGGGACGATATGAGACCGAGACGAGACTTTTCAATCATATCTTGGTCTCCCATATTTTATTTTTTGGTGGGAAAAATCAGAAACGATTATTTGAATCTAGAAGTTTTCTAATGTATACATTGGAATACTAAATAGAAGCAAGTACGTGTGACCCAATCATGCATTTTGCTTCTTCTTGATGAATACTTTTGTGAAAGTTGGTTTACAATATATGTGGTGTTTTGCAAACCTACCTTTACGTTGCTTTCAAGTTACTTTAAAAACTGACTAAAAAATTTCTAATAAAATGCTTTTACCGACAGATAATTTAATGTCCTTATTTCTTGCACAGCGCAGTAAGCTAGGAAGTTTTTTTAATTGAGTTATTATAAAGCTTTTTCGCTGCATATTTTGAAATGGACATACCCACTAATTTATTCTATTACAGGTTATATAGTTATTGAGTTTGAATTAAGGATATATTTAGCTAACACGAGCGCACAATCAATTTTGAATCAACTATTGATTGAATTAGTATATCTAATTATAATTATTCGTGATATTATGATATTATGAGCAATATACATGACAATTAATGTCTGGTACATGGTGTTTTTTTTTAGAGATATAAAACTTTTAAATGGAATAAAACAAAGATGAATTTTTAAAATTGACATGAAAGTGATCTCATTCGAAAGATAATCTTTTGGCATTATAATTTAAATTAAATTTCTAGCATATGACCGTCATCCACGGCTGGCGTAATTTAATCTGAAGCTAAAATTTTTGATCTCTTTTTCCAACATTTGTGGAAGTATATCTTCAATAACGCAGCGAATTTTTTTCTCTAAATGTGAAATTCATATATCGCTACACAAAATAGTCTAGCGACGTTAAATATCACTATTCACGGGTCCGAATCGTAAATATATGCGGTTACCAAACGTTTCCTTGAATAAAGCAATTGTAGAACTAGCTGTGCTCCAGCACATCATGGCAGTTCAATTGATGAACGAAAAAGTCAGTAATCATCGCTCTATAGCGGTCACAATTGACTGTGAAAAGAATTTGGACGCATGAATGTCAGTCTATTCATTTATGTTGAAATGCCAAACTTAACGAAACACAAGTCACTTAACAGCTGTTAAAATGGTCACCAGTAAAAAAAATGTTGCCAACTTAAAGTTCTATACCTTTATAATAAATTCCTTTGGCCTGATTTGTAAACGTCCTTCTGCCTTCTTCTCAGTAAAAACAAATTCTTTCATATCCATCTGGCAACAAAGATAGTTTAAAAAAACTGTATGTCATGCTGACGTTTTCCGAAAACTAACTTTTTGACATATTTCTAAACTTTTCTTAATTTTTGACATAATTCACGCAACCATGAAAAATGTCATAGTGAAATAAATTACATAAAGTGAAGATAAACTTATTCAATTTAATAAGACTTTCGTATTATTTTAAGAAGAACACAACTTTCCATGTCATTGAGGTACATTACCTCAATGACATGGAAAATTTACTGTTTTCTAAAGTTCACTTTAATACTCAAAGAAAAAAATTAGAAGATTGACACTTTGAAAAAATAATAGAACTGAATGTCAAACTAATAAAATATTTTGTTTGCCGAATAATCAGAAGAATTTGGAAGAGGGTTTGAATATAACCAAAATACTTGTGACAAAAAATGGTACCCTGTGAGTGAGTGTGTTCTAAAGAGTCCCACAAAATATCAAGGAAAGGTACGATCATTTTTATTTGGTTTTTAGTCATTTTTTCATCTTTAAAGTAAGTTTGTGACTAACTTAAAAATAAATAAGAATTGCTTTTATGCTTAAATTATTGGTCAAACAATTGAAATGTTACTTTAACTATCCAAAAACATTGTTTCTTTTATGATATACATAAGTCAATACCACTTGAAAGAACAAGAAATGTATTTTCCTAATTTCAAATATAAATACTAACAAACTCAATTACCTACTTAACTTATTCCACTCCTTATGATATGAAAAAAAAAAACTTTTAAAAGAACTTCAAAGGTATAAAAAGTTTAACCCAATAAAAGTACTTTTTTCCTTTTTTATATATGTATATGTATTAATAGTCAATTTGTGTGATTGAAAAAGTTTTTTTTTTTTTGTTTTAACTTTTATTTTCGAAAACCATCCTTCATCTAAATACATCGGTAAACCGTATAACAATAAAGCACAGTTCACCACAAATAAAGAATAATGTTTTTTTTTGTTCTATTCCCCCCACTCTAATTGAAAAGAGAGTTTCTAAAAATAATCCCAGTGATGTGAGATATATAGGTGCGATGGGTAAACTTAAATAAAAACCCACCATAACCAACCACTAACGCTTACCTCTAGAGCACTAGCGAGGAAAAACACCCACAAAAGAGCCTAGAAAAGCGTATACCACTTTAGTGGTATCCTTGTGCAAATAGTTTCTTGCTTCTTCTCTACACCTTCCTAGGTATATGTACCTACCAACCATTTTTTTTTGCTTTACTTATTTCTCTATTTAATTGTTCTAAAAGCTTTTTTATCCTTTTTTCTTGCTGTTTTAATTGTATAAAATTTATCTTCTACTTTTCTCGTTTTTAGGTGACGCAACGTCATGGCAAGAAATGTACAGAATAATAGAAGAACCTGGAACCGATGCAACTGGGATGTAACATCAACGCTCAAGCTTATAACTGTTGCATTTCTATTGTCCCAAGGATATGTGGCTAATGGCGAAGGAAATGTCGGTGAGTGTGCTTTCTTTAATTTTCTCGTTCCCTTCTCGCTGATGTGTTTGAAAAGGATTTTTGTTTTTGTATGATTGTGTTGAGTGGATGTAAGATTAATGGTGGGATTTATTGAAAACCTTGTTCTAGCACGTTTTCAAGGATCCTTATGGTTTTAAAGGGCCCATTCAATGATTACTGATGTTGACTTTGAATTACATTTCAGAAGTATGATCTAATTAACTTCTGCTTATTGGTAAATGTTGACTTTAAGCTTTTAAAAAACACTTGATCAGCTTGAGCAGTTTGAAAGATTTTCTTGAATTTACACAGAGATTAATTAATAAATTTTTAATTTTGAAAAACTTATTGAAATTTTTGAAATATTATTTAGAAGAATAACATTTAAAATTACCATCAATAATACCAAAAACTTAAAGTTTACGAAAGTTAACTTATTAAATTTCCTTACAAATGCAACTTAAAAATTTAGGTACAAACAGAGAAGTGTTTCTTGTCTCTGCGGTGTAACGTTATCAACTTTTAGTATTGGAATTTCTATTACAACTGCCATTTTACAGTAAAGGATTTCGCATTCCGCCAAAAGATAGGGGACGACATTTCCAAGAATGCATAACAATCGGAGACAATCGTTAATGTTTTTTTTCCAGTGCTGAAAGTAAAGCCGGTCAGCCACAAGTGAAACTTAGTACTTGGCTTGCCGAATAAAATTGGACATCAAAGCTCAAATCGCAGCTACTCTAACAGCAGGGAGACACGAGGAAGAATTTACATACAGCATAAAGATAAGAAAAGTCCTCCCTAGCGTGTGGAGTGATTAGAGTAAATACATCAACGTATTTAGCTACAGAAACAGAAGAGGCCGCAAGTAGGTCTGACAGCAGAACTAACAGTAACACAAATAAGTAACACCAAATAGCCTACAGGTGTAGTTTCGAATAAGGATCAGCTGAAAACTTGGAATCAATTTCAGTGGTGTCAAAACGCGTTTTCGCCAGTGAAGAGAACCCAAATCCCAAATCCCCAATGACTCGCCCGAAATAACAATTTCCCGAATATGTACCGCACTTTTAGCCTTGAAACTTCCTCATCTCTTCAGGTAGATATGTAGGTCTGGACTATCAGTAGAGATGGTAGAAAAATCAGGAAATCAAAGGCTTTTGTATGCTGTCCAAAATATGGAGCTACAACTCTATTAGCCAAGCTGTGGCTGTTCCACTCCAATGTTAAACCCGTTCATATTTATAGATGTTGCTCTTGTCGCATCTGCTGTCACTACAAAGGTGCAAACGTCCGAAAAAATATGTTGGCGAAAAGTCTTGACGATCTCCGGGCAAACCCATGTCTCTGATGAACTTCGCAAAGAAACAGGGCAGAAATTGGTAGGTGTTCAACTGGTTATAAACTTCAAAAGCGTAAGGAGTGCACTGCGATTCAAGCGATGCAATGGAACCCTTTCACCTGCGTAACCTAGAAGCATTTGGCGAAGAACGGCCAAAGAAAACTCAGCACAATTGGGGAAGAGTTGGACAGAACTGAAATACATTTATAGGAACCGCACGCGATGGTGCGTAGGAGTAGTGGAGACATATACTCCATAAGTTGAAACTCCCCGTAATATATATCTAAAGACCTTTGTATAAGTACGAGGAATCGGTTCCAACATTTGTCAGATCCGCCTCTGTACAAGAGGCATATACAATACATCTTTCTTTTTCCTTATTTGTTGTTCATTGTTGTTGTTAAAGATACGAATTAAAAGCCTTTAACAATACCTCATGCCTCATGTGTAGGTTTATTTACACATTCGTTTAATTAAAGTATGTTTTCTTTTTAGCTTCAAGGGAATAATAATTACGACTAAAATAGAAAGCTTAATCGTCCGCATGGGAGGAACGTTTTAATGAGACATTTTCTCCGAGGCCCTGGAAAATATTGATTAGATACCTAAATACATTAAATTAAAAAATAATGAAGATGGAGAAGGTTATGGTGGTTAAGACGAATTCTGACTTAAATCGAATGTTCTTTTCATCGTTATTTTTTCTGTCCCGGTCCTGTCATCCATCCATCGTTTTCAATTATAATCATCGTTGTAAAAAATTTCGTTTAGAAAAAAAAAACAGATTACAAGGATTTTCTTAAAAATTGTCATGGCAGTGAATTTTTGATGTTTAAAAAATAATTGGATTTCCAATGGAATATTAAGCCTCTGTGTATATTTATTTATTCCACGAAAACAATCATCAATCACAAAATTTTATTCTGCAAGAATGCATCTTTGATACAATTATGAAATCAATCCATCTCAAAATCAGACATACACAATTTGTTCTTTTTTTTCTTCTCCATTTTGTTGCCTTAATGGATTTAAAAGTAAAACCACCTAAATGCCTTTATAAATGGAAAATATTGGGAACTTTATTATTTATAAGGATGGAGGGAAAAATACCAATATCTGTGGCTATCAAAACAGCTTGTGCAAAAGTTTCTTTTTGTATGGTTTCGAAAAAATGTTCTGTCTATAGTTGATGAAGTATTTTTGGGGGGTTTGGGATTTTTGAAATCTGGTGCTTCCTGTCTGGGAATTTTTGTTTGTTTGTTTTACTTTCTTTCTTTCTGGATTTGGTAAAATAGTAGGCTTATGATGCTTTGAAGCGATATGTGAAAATTGTTTAATCCAGCATGATGTCTATGTTCTTTTGCACATACTTTGAATCCTTGATGCCTATATAAACTGTACAGAAGCAAAACAAAAATTTGTATATGTCAACATAATAGAAGGGAAGTAAGCAATTGAAAACAAAAAGAAAAACAAAAAATCAAACAATTTCACTGAAAAGCATTTTTTTGTTTGTATGGTAGAATGAGATTGATGGAATTTTTTTTTTTTTTTTTTGAAAATTTACTTCCGATAACTTAAATTTAAAGAAAAAATTATGTTAGAGTATCAAAGGGATATTTATTTTAAATTCTAAAAGATAATTTTATGATTTTCTTATTCAGGGCGAATAACTAGAAATTTAAACTCACGATTTTTTTGGTTTCTCGAATCGGGATTTTATCGAGAAGAACTTGTAGTAGCTTAGAAGCGATTATTAAAATAAATTGAATAGATTCGCAGCAGTTTTTTGTTTACGAAATTTTCAAAACGAAGCAATAATTTCCGAAAAGTTCTCGAAAGTCATTTTAATTCACTCACATTAATAAATTGCGGAACATTAAGAATCGAAATATCAATTTTAGCGAAATAAAGTAAGCCACCATTGATACTTTAAGAATACTTTCCAAAGCACTGGCTCATATTCAATGTAAGAAATAAATAAAAATGATTTTGAGTTTTTTATTGACAAAAATATTTTATTCAAAAAAAAATTTACTAATTCAAATTAATTAATAAACAATAAAAAAGTCAACTTAGCACTTTTGACAATAATTGGCATAGCTTTTCATTTATTGGCACCCCTCAATTCAATTATTTTCAATTTCATTTAAAGTCTTTGTTGAAGAACACATTTAACATTAAGTTTTCCAACAACTTTTGGGCCGAGTTGAGAATTTAATTCAATAATACAAAAAAGTACTAATGCCTTAAGGATAAAAAATGTAGTTGAATTGAAAATCTATGAATTCCAGTTCAGCGATTTGCATGGTACTAATAAACTAGATGATTAATACTTTTATCATAGGCACCCGAAAGATATTTTCCATGCGGAAGGGCAAATTAAAGAGATTTCATCAGGGATTGGCAAATCCAAAAAGCCAACGAAACAGTCGTAATTTTCAAAAATATTTTGGGAACGTGGAATTTTTCAGACCCTGCTAAGAGCAAATGAGCAACTACGAAACTGGCAAAATGTTGGCGAAAATTGGCGAAACCACATTAATAAATAGCGAAATAAATACTTGCCAAAACCAATAATTATTTTGGTAAAAAACAGTTCGCCAAGAGAGATTCGTGAATAATTCGACCTAATATCTATGTGACAGTAAAATTGCGCAATTTTAGCTCAAAAAATTGTGATTGGAGTGGTAGAGGAACATTTTACTGAGATTTCAGATTTTGAGCTGAAATTTCGCATTTTCGTTTAGTCTTTAAATAAAGAGCGTTTTTTTAGAGGTATAGAACTTTAAGTTGGCAACACTTTATTAACTGGCGGCTATTAACAGCTGTTAAGTGATTTGTGTTTAGTTTGGTTTGGATTTCAACATGAATAGGCTGACGCCTGAAAAGCGATTTCAAATTGTGCAAATTTATCCCGATTTTCATAAGAAAATTTTGTTTAGCGGTAAAACTCACTTTATAATGAACAATAATAAAACATCATTACATCCAGAAAAACTGATTGCTTGGTGTGCTTTATGGGCTGGTGCACGAAGCTGGCCAGAACTTTACAGTCAATGGTGACCGCTATAGAACCATGATTACTTACTTTTTCGTTCCTGAATTAAACAACCATGATGTGCAGGAGCTGTGGCTTCGACAAGACGGCGGCGCAACGTATCACACAACTAGTGCCACAATTGATTTATTGAAGGAAACGTTTGTTAACCGTATATGGTTTCAAGTTTTGGACGCGTTGCGATTTAGCCCCGTTAGGTTTTTTTCTGTAGAGACATGTTAAGTTGCTAGTCTACGCCTATAAGCCTGAAACAATCACCCTTTTGGACGGCAACATTCTTCACATTATTCCCGCTATACGGCAACAACTGTTTGAAAAGTGATTATAATCCCAAAAGATTATCATTCGAATAAAGTCAATTTCTTGTCGATTTTAAAAATTCATCTTTGTTTTATTCGATTTCAAAGTTCTAAACCTCTGAAAAAACACCCTATAGTATAAATTATGTTGCCATACAGGTTTTTTATTTAAATCCCAATGACCTTACATTAATTTGTCTAAAAGATTTTATCAATATTTTGTGCTTCATTTACCTTAAAATGGTTTAATGTAATTTACTCGCAATCTTAAATCTCAATTTTTCTTCATCCCAATTAAGCCTTAAATTTTTGTCAAAGCCTAAATATTTATTTATCGAGATACCATGTACAATTTACAGGATTACATAAATATTTCTTTTTTTTTATGGAAGCATAAAAATTTAATGAAAAACAATCCACATAGCTTTATTGTAAATGTATAAAGCCCATGGCGATTTACAAAACAGCATTGTACAAGAAGAACAAAATGCTCATTATTCATGCAAAGCACAAGAAGGCACAAGAATTCAAAAAAAAAAAAAAAACTCCTACTCCATAGATCAAAATCGAGAAGAAAAAAATATATCAACAAGGACACAAGTCTCAAAGAATCTTATAGCATTTCCAAAACATAATATTTCTGCCCCTACTCCAAAGTAATTTTTTTTTTTTTTTTTGCATTGTAAACAAATTCTTCTACATCCTTCCTCTAACATGATTATCACGTCCCAAAGTCAGTTTTTCAGAGAGATCCAATTAAACCCTCCAAAGGGGAGCATATATGTTAAGGGGTATATTTTGTTCTCAAGTTGAAACAAAAACAACAGTCATCTGTCGAAGTTAAAGGTCAAAAGATTTTCCCATCCGGACTTCGTTAGTCAAGGACCTTGAAGCAAACATTAAAGCCCCCACGGAATGACCACATAAAAAATAATATTTCACGAGTTGAATTTTTTTTGCGGCAACGGGGGTGAATGTGTGTCTGTATACGTATGTACGTGTATGCCATTTCTAGAAAATTGGGGCTATTTTTATCATCGTTCCAGAGAAACATAATATCAGATGAAGGTTGTTTCTATATTGAGTGGAATAAACCCTCTTTTACGCCATTTCCACCGCAATAATACTTTTTTTTTCCCCGAATTGAATTTTGCAGAGGGCGAAAGCTTAAATTGAATCTATTTTTAGAATTATCCGGGTAAGAGGATGAGAATAAGGAGCTAATACAGCTCGAAGGCAGCTTGCAGCAGTACCTACACAATAAAAGTGAGAACGACAGCCACCTACGCACAACTTTCATATGACATCAATGTTTTGGGAGTTCCGAATTATATTCAGTACTGTACCTCTACCTCGGAATGGAGGCGGTAAATATAAGTTTTTTTTTTTTTTGTTTGGTGTAGGACTGTAGGCTGTATGATAACTGTTGCTGATGGCTAAGTGCGTACCTTTGTAATGGTCTGTTGGGCTGATGTTATACGTTATAACGAATGAGAAAAAAAATCAATACTTTTAACAGAGAACTAAGGGATGTTGAAAGTAGAAAAAAAGCTTTTAGCTTGATGTTAATGATATTGGAACTGATGTACGTCAGAATTGTGCAAAAAAGTTTGTTTTATTCTGAATGAAAGTTTGAGTTCGCTGTTCAATTTTTTTTTTTTGATGTTGTTACAAGATATCTACCTATCTATAAAAATATTGATGGTATTCTATTATCTCTGAAGGACGTAGCTTTTTTTTGTATTTGCTTTTGTTTTTTTTTTGTTTTTATACCAGAGCCATCATCATTGAAAAGAGAAAGGAGAACAAAAATAAAAACAATAAAGGGCGGTAACACTGATTCGATTTGATGGCTTTCCTCTTTTTGTAAACGGATAAGTGTGAAATGAAGGGCTTTTGTTCGTTGTCAATGGTAATTGTCTATAGTGGCTAGACATTAACGTTAAGTTTTCATTTCATTATATTATACTGAGAGGATAAAACAAAGAATTGAAAAGCAATTAATACGTGAAGTTTAACGTCAAACCTAATTAACAAATTTTATGGTTAAAAATGCAAAGTTCAATGAGATTAAGGAAAGAGAGATTTTAAAATGACAAAGGACACTTTCATTCTTACACATTTGATTTTATAAACAGAATTTTTAATCTTTATTTTTTGGTTTTTAGATAATTTCGTATAGAGGCGAAATTGTTATATTTTTTTCTCAGCTCCAAAAGTACCGATAGGTATGTACCTGTCAGACAAATATTACAACAAAAGATTTTTATCCATAAAACGGATTTAACGATATTGATAAAATTAATTAGAATTATTTTGTCAAGAAATATTTTTACAAGAACCGTTTTTAACGGTACCTTCCATAGAAGCTGATTTTTTCTCTTTAACAGTTTGAGGAATTGTGATCAACATTAAGAGGCAATTAAAATTTTCCAAAAAATATTTTTTGGATTTTGAAAAAAAAAAATCAAATTTTTTTTAACAATATTTTTTTTATTTTTAAAACTTAAAACTTTCATACCTTTTTTTTTAAAAAACTTAAAAACATTTATGTATGTAAAATAATTTTTTTGTTTTGAGTCTTTAATTAATTTAGCAATTCATATAAAGAATATTATTTTTTTTTATATTTTTTTTCAAATGGCATTCTTTTTTTCGTATTTCTTTTTTTTTCGTTTTTAATAAAGAAAGCTCTGAGCAAAAAGTGAACACTTTTGTGTTGGGGAAATGCTCGCACGAAAAAGTTCATGTGAAAGGCATTATTACCTAGAAATTGCGTTGAAAAAATTTGATGAGACTAACAGACTTTAAAAATATTTAAATATTTCGTAAAAACGTTAACTATGTAAATTTTGTTTTGGAGGTGAATATCTAAACTTTGAGTTTGAAGCAAATAACTATTCAACAGTTTTCACATTTTAATTGCCATTATTTTAAAACTCGTGGAAATGTTTCCTTCCATTTTTTTTTTTGAAAAAATTGTTTTTTTGCGCAATTTATTAAAAGTTCAAAATTTAATTTTTCGAAGTGAAAAAAAAACATTAAAACGAAAAATTCAAAATATTTATTTATATTTATTTTATTTAAGAAAAAAAATCGAGACTAAAGAAATACATATTTAAAAAAAAAAAATGTGAAAAAGCTCAGGAGAAAAATTAAACAATCTTGTTCCTGTGGCGTATACTTAACAAAAAGAAAAGATCTTTAAGAACGTTCTGTTGGGAAGTATTTTTTTTTAAGTAGTGGCATTATTTTATTGCCTTTTTAAAACAAATTGAGGAAAATAGTTAAAATAAAAAAGCTCTTTCGTATAGGTGTAGGTTAGGTTAGGTACGTTTTGTTTTAAAAAGAAATATAAAACTTAACCAGACAAATGAAATGACGTCGAGACGTGCAAAGAAAATTCTTATTTTATTACTTTCGTAAATATAAAATTTTAACGACTTATTCGCTTCAGTCTTTATAGTTTGGAGCATACTCACTCACATTTACAGAACATATATCTGAATTTAAAACCACGTATAGTTTCAAACTTCCATTATTTCTAAATGTGTTGATGTTAAAATGTAATTTTTTGTTTTCTTTCCTCTTAAAATATTTTGCGAAGAGCATTTATTTTGATTTTATTGTTCAATTCCATGAGAACTGCATGTTTGTATATTTTTATTAACATCCCAACGACGCGATGATTCAAATTGAAATTTAAAGACTTTAGTAAAGAAGTTGATTTTTAAAGTGAATATTTTGTGCAGCATCATTATTTTGTTAGTTGTTGTTTTAAAAAATAATATAAAAATCTTGGTTTTTTTTTTATAAAAGTA
This sequence comes from Syrphus vitripennis, assembly GCA_958431115.1. Classification (NCBI taxonomy): domain Eukaryota; kingdom Metazoa; phylum Arthropoda; class Insecta; order Diptera; family Syrphidae; genus Syrphus; species Syrphus vitripennis. Next base: position 141,172,341 of record OY288108.1, on the reverse strand, counting down.
AATTTTGATATTAATGTTGGCACTCAAAATTGCAGTATTTGGAAAATCTGGTAAATTAACCCCCGAAAACATCCCTAAATATTTGTATTGGAAGTTGAAAATTTTCAATTTTTCTCCAAATAAAAATATTTAATTTATACTAACAATCTTGTCACCCACCGTAGAATCTATTTATTCAAGAGCAACAAAAAAACGTTTTTTCTAAAAGGCTGGATTCGAGGTCACAGGGTTATCAGCTGCTGCCTTTCAATAGAAACAATGCCAGGCCACCGGCAAAATTTAAAAAATTCAATTTTTAATATTTTTAACTGCTTGTATGAACACAGACCTTATCTGACTTCAATTGATAAACATTTCGTGTACAATAGTGAAAATAAACGACAGCGCATGCCGTATCTGGTGGGGGAAGAGACGTGGGATACTTTTATGAATTCAATCGACAGTTCCGTAGATAGAACTTTATCGCGAATTTGCGATTTCGTGAAAAATTCCTCAAAATTTGATGAATAAAAAAATAGGTAGGGGAGATCTGCTTTAAACGACATACTCGTAATTTTCTGTAAAGTTGAAAATATAAATCATTTTAGTTTCTTTATTTTTTATTTCTTAAAAACAAAATTTTTAACAGAGCTTTTAAAATATTTATTAGTTGAACCTAAATAAATTTGGTGGTGTGACATTTCAATTTCTAAAAAGGGGCAGCAGCATATGAAAAAAAAATCGGTTTTTAAATTGACAAGAATGGGAATCGAAACCCCGACCTCCGCCATTAACCATTACATCACGGGCTGTTGCCATATGCAAGCAAATTAAATAACATATTTTTTTTGTTCTTGATTGTTGTTAAAATAAAATTCAAGTATCTCATATTGTACTGTTATTTCATGCTTAATAGATTTCCCTTAATAAATTATTATGGAAGACGTTGTTTTTGAAATATATATATGTAAGTCAGTTTTTTTTTTAATTTTTAATTTGTGAGACCAATTTTTATCAATTCCGTTTTATATTTTGCTTTATTAAATATTTATGCATGTATATATTTATGTTACTAGTTTTTACTTTTCACTTGTAAGTTTATCATTGTGTCCACTTGGTGTTCCGACAACATTTTTTTTTGATAGAACTTTATTGGATATATATACCTTTGGAAAGCTTAGCCCTATTTCATCGTTTTTAATGGACATAGCTTTTATCCATTGACACCTAAATCTTAATTTCTATCCGGAGCTCTATAACTTATGGAATTATTCCACTTTCAATTAACAATTAATTTTATAATGTAAAATTTACTTGTTGAAATAATGAAGAAATTATGATATTTTGAGAATATAATTGATTACAATAAAAAGACCTTACTTATCTAACCACTTGTTAATTTTTTCCAAAAGTTGACTTATGCTACTTTCAAAAAAAAAAATTGTCAATAAATAATATTCCAAATTAAGCATCAGGAAAAGATAATCACAAAATACACATATATGTACAATGTACGTTAGCACATATAAACAGAGTCTTCTCCGATTCCGCAGCTAGTTCATATTTTTCCCCGTCAAGATGTGGCTTTATTTTTTTGTGTGCTTTTTAATAAATACATATTTTGCAAGTAGTTTTGAAATTGCAGACAGTTCCCCAGGTATTTACTTTAAAATTTTTTACCTATGAACATTTAATGATGTCATAATTTCTAACTGTTCAAAAATAGGTATTACTGAATTACAAAGAACATTTTTGACTACCAAGGGAGAACTAAAAGCAGATATAAGCAGATTTGAATCAGCCCAGCAACTCCAACAAATACTTAAATGTGTAGAAATTATTATAATCCATGATGCGGCAAGTACAAATGTTAATTCGGAGAGTTTTGAAGTTTCAGCGAATGAGATAGAAAACCTAACTAATAGTGATGTGTTGCATTTTTGCGTACGAGCTTTGCGAGATAAATTACCTGATGACTTGAAAAAGCCCTTCAAATGGATACGTTTGGCAAAGATTTTAGAAACACTTGTTTTAAACGAACCGAAAGTCAAATATTCAACGAAAAAATTTGTACAATTCACAGAGAATGAACTCAGAGACTCAATTAGTGTTTTTACTTTCGAAGCCTTAAATGCTTCTGTCAGGAACGCAGGATTTGATTTGAACAGTGAAATGGACAATCTAACGACTGCGATCTATCTCTTTGATCCGTTGCAATGGGAGTACATGATTGAAGAGTTCATTAATGCAAATTACAAACAGGTTCCTTTTGAAAATATCCTCAAAATCATTACAAGTCACAAATTGATTCAGCAAAGGGCTAAAGGCTTATGTAAACTATTTGGGAAATTAGAAAACGCTGAACATTTTAATTCCAACGATACCAATAAAATTGCCTTGGCTTTGCATGAACTCCACGCAGAAAATGAGTTTCAAAACCTCAACAAAACACAGCTAGATGAAGTTAATGAAACAATTGATAAACTTCCTACTTGTATTAAAAATCTCATTTTTCATTCTTCAGTGAGCTGCTGGAATGCAGATAAAACAGAATACATAGCTGCTAAAACACCAAGCTCCACATTAGGTAGTATTAGGCGTTTGGCATTTTCAGCTGATCCTTCAATGGCAGGTCAAAAGAATGCTATACTTGCCATAATTGAGATTTTAGAAACACGAGTCTTAAATGAACCGAACGTCGTTTATCTTACAAATCAATTTAAAAAATTCACTACCGATGAACTCAAATATTCAATCAGTGTTTTTACTCTCGAAGCTTTAAATACTTCTGTTAAGAACGCAGGATTTGAAAGGGACAGTGAAATTGGCAACTTGACGTATGCAATCTATCTCTATGATCCATTGCAATGGGAGTGCATAATGGAAGAATTCATAAATACAAATTACGACCAGGTGTCTTTCAAGAATATATTGAAAATCATTCAAGGTCACAAATTGATTCAGCAAAGAGCGAAAGGTTTAATTAAACTTTTTGGGAAAATAGAAAACACTGGTCATTTAAATACCAACGTAAGCGTAGCCATTAAAATTGCTTCGGCTTTGCAGAAACTCCGTACAGAAGATGAATTCAAAACCCTCTGCAAGACAGATCTAGATGCAGTGAATAAAATAATCGATAAACTACCTACGTGTGCTAGAAATTTAGTTTTCCTACCTTCAGTTTGCTTGTGGAACAAAGGACAAGAAAAATACGTCACCGCATCTGACAACATCTTTGCGTCTCTGAAACGTTACATAGTTGCAGCTGATCCTTCTAAAGGAAGCCATTGGAATGTTACAATAACAGGCGATGACGATATCTTTTTGTTTTCCAGTCACTTTTATCCGAATGAGGCTTTGTATGCATCTCCAAATTTTAAAATAGACTATTCTAATTTGCGTTATTCGTTTGCTTGGACTTCCGAAGCACGCGATGTTGATAGGGATAGGAAATGGAATATCGTACTAAAGAACGATTACTGTTATATAAAGAATGAACATTTTAACGAATACCTGTTTTCATCGGAACATAAAATCGATGATGAAAAAGAAACACTTGTGTTAACAAAAGAAGCGAAGGATTTCGATTTAATCAGAGATTCAAAACTCCACTGGCAGATTAGAGAATGCAACTAAATTATTTTATTTTAATAATTAAATTTGAACAATTTTGTATCTTTATCTAAAATTAAAAAATAGCAAAAAAAAATTATTTTATTACTTTTCAATTGAGCAATTCTTAGATTATGATATAACTAGGGTGATTCTCAACAAAAAAACAAGGTGTTTGAATTTCCTATCGTTAATTTAAAAAAGGTTTATAAATCTTGGTGAAAAATGAATTTTTGTTGATTTGTTGAAAAAAAAATCATTGCAATGGACAGACTTTACTAAAAAAATTAATTAGTTGGAATTCGACCCCACAATACATCAACAAAATATTTTCCATTGATTTATTTTTGTCGCATGAAAAAAAAATCATGGTTATTAAAATACTTGTATTTTTGTGTTAATATACAGAAAAATTGAGACTATGTAGATTGATTGTCAAAAATGTCACACAGGCGCCTGCGACATATTTTGTTTTGCTAAATACTAAAAATTAAAAAAAAAAAATTGTTGGTAAGAAGTATGTAAATAAAATTATTAGAAAATAAATTGGTCAAAAAACAAATTGTGGAAAAAAAATTTTCGTCAAAATAAAGTTCTGTCAAACAAAAAACTGCAAAACAAAATTTTGTTTTATCGTGAGAATTAAAATTAATCAAAAATAAAATTGTGAAAAATTAAAATAATTGATCAAAAATAAAGGGCCGTCAAGATAGCGCCATTATAACAGAAATTCCAAAATTTAATGATGCAATAATTTGTTGCTAATTAGTTGCTGCAATCTTGGCCGAGCAACTAATTCCCCTCTCCTTCTTGTCCAAATAGTCTTGTAAACTTGTGGAACTCGTCCCGGTGAAGCTTAACTTTGTTACATAGCACTCCCACAATACACATTTTAAAAGTTGCTGCAATATTGGCTGAGCATCAAATTGCCTTGTACTCTCAAAAACCGAATCTACCTAAAAAAAATTTCTACGAGGATAAAACACATTTCAAATAAAAGGTACAGTCGAGACCTTTTCAAAAAGGTAAATTTTATTTTTTAACTCCCACTTCTTCTTGTCCAAATAGTCTTGTAAACTAATTAGCACAAGTTTACAATTTCTTAGGTGAAATCGGTTTTTGATATGATGTAAGGAAATTTGTGGCCTAGCTAATATTGTGGCAACTAATTAGATTTTGGAATTTCTGTTGTGGTGGCGCTAACTTGACGGACTTCAAAAATAAGTTCTAGGAACAACCAATTGAAAATTGGATCGCCTACAGATTCATTCAGTTCATCAGGACATCCAATCAGTGTTGTGCGTAGTAATATGTATTAAGTTTTGGATTCTTATAAATAAGTTTTTTATTTAATGTGCCTTGCATTCTATTGGGTTTCCATCAACAAGTTCATTTCCGTCTATTGTTCTGACAAGTTTAAATAAAACACTGCTGATTGAAATAAATAACTATGGCTACTGGACAATGAAAAAAAAATAAATTTTCATTCAAAGAGAAATTTTTGTTGTACCTATGGATTTCCCACAAACAATATGCGTTTCCATTTTTATATTCCCAAGAATTAAAATGAATCTGAGGTAGGATTTCACAGTTAGTTCTGGAATTTGTATTCATTGGACATATGTAGACATTGATCATGAAGAGTGATGCAATCTGAATAAAATTCTCTCATGTTATGCTGCTGTTTTTGATTGTTCTTCTCTGCTTCATGGGAAACTTTCCACTTGCTCTAGCTGTATTGCAATTTATTTTCATTTTTATGGTGCTCTATTTGTTGTTGTTATTGTTGTTTCATCAGATCAAAAGACAAATGCAATGATTTTGCATTTACAATTTGTAAAGAATGAAATCCTTTTGAATTTTAAATCTCTAGGAAATGGAAAATGTGGAAGGAAGGATGTCCTTGCTGGCTGATTTATGCATCCATATGTTTGTTGGACAAAAATTTATTATGTGTGCTGAGCTTTGCTATGGTAACCCGATTTATGAATGGCACAAAAACACATCATGATGGTGTAGAAATCGTGTTGAATGGAAGGAGACTTGTGTTCGGAAGTTATCAGTTGTCATAATTTATATGATATACGATATAACAGGATTTATAAATTTAATTGGACGGAATTAAAATTCGAAGAAATTGATACTCATAAACAAAGTATTGAGTAAAAAATTAAATCAAACTACATTAATTGGTTTAGAAACAATTCATGATATCGATTTGTACGTGGGTATTTTAAATTCATTTAAAAATTACAGTAAATTTTATAGAGGTTAGAATTAAAAGCAATTATTTGAATTGCGTTGAATAATAATTTGAAAGTAATGGGATTAATGCTTAACGCTATATAAAATAATTACCTACAAATAGAAATATTTAAAAAAAAAAATCAGTGACAAGCCAAAAGCATTCTTAAATTTTCATCTATTTTTAATTAATTGTTTTGTGCAAAATACCCTCCTGTTTAAAAGGGAAGAAATCTCCCATCCATACCTAACGACATGGTCGTTAAGTCAAGACCGATCCATCTATTGCTGAATCCAGGATAAAATAGTTCCTCAAGTTCCTCCAATATAGGAAATAAATATTTCAGCAACCAAACAATTTTGAAACTGAAATCACAAGTGTCGCGCACTTGCAAATGCAACCAAGAAAATGGATGCCTGTTTATGCATAGTTGTATAAAATTTGTTTACCATTTACAGAATTTGGAAATCCTGAATTGTTTAATACGAAATTTCAAATTCTAACGGACTAGCCTACGTTGTAAATTTTTTGAAGAAGATAATAACGGAAGAGGAAACCAAAAACTATACTTCAGAATTTTGGAGTTCTACCCATCGAGTAGAACGGAGATCTTTCCTAAACTACAAAATTTTGACGATTAAATGTGTTAGTCGATAGATTTAAACCCGAATGATTTGTTAGCCTTGATGATCTTAGAAAAAAAATTTCTATAATCAGAACAGGAAACGTTATTATTAAAAGTTGAAATAAATCTGCTCAAAAACCAACAAATTAAATCTTTAATTAAAAAAGAAGAGCAAGCAAAATATTTAGGAAGGCTATCAAGAATCTTCATCATTGTTTGATAAAAGTTTTTGGTTTTGTTTGGTTTTTTTATTTTTATTTTTGTTTTCTTTTCTTGTATTTCTGTTTTTGAATAAAAATTGGTTAAAAATTTTAACTGAATTTTTATGAAGATGTTTGGGTTTGAAAATGATTTCATGAATTGGATTTGCAAACATTTTGAAATACAGAGTTAAGCTAATACAGAATTTTCGTTCCATAAACACAATTTTGGTCATATAGTATTTTCGAGAAAAACGAATCTGTTCCCTTTTTTCTTCATACTCGTGCTTATACACTTTTTTTTTCTTTCTTTTCGGCTTCAACTTGAAGTAATAATTTTCCGCCGTCACATCGGCGACTAAAATAAACAAGTCAATGGGCTGTTGATATTAAAACTGTCAAATAAAACGTCCACGCCACACCCTTTCTAATTACCTCGAAACAGAAGTCAACCATAATAAGTATTTATAAATTTAACTTTGTATCTGATTAACAAATTCTATAAAACTCCATAGTGTCTAATAATAATTGATCCATGTCAAAACAAGCAACCATCAACTAGGTTACGTCCCATATTAATTATTTATTTAATCCTTTCCATGATGCACAAAACTTTACTCCCACATTATGTGTGTTTATATTTTCATCGAAAATTCATCAACCCAAAAGATAATTATTATTCTTCAACATAATATCAAAAGGTGAAGCTTAATCAGTATAACATTGTTCATCCACCTTAAACATCTATCCACTCCAATGACGGTGCAACGTACGGTGGTATGTTCCTTAAGGATTTACTTTAACATCCCCACTATTCTCATCCACATCCAAAAAAGACGACAAAAACTAACGAAAAAAACTAGGATATGTATGACAAGGGTTTGGCACCAAACCAAACTAGGACTAGGTCGTCCTCATCGTCTTCGTCGTCGTTGTGGTATTCGTTGGTTCCAATGTCGTTTGATTTCAATTTCGTATGTAAACAAAAATCACTCTGACGTCATTACTATAATCTATTATTATTTTTAACCAACAAAAAATCATCTTCCTCCACCACTTCTCGTATTATCCTTTGCCAAGAAAGTAAAATTAAAGAAAGTTCTTTTTTGTGTGCTTTGGATTTTGGTGTATAGAATGTGATGTGGTAGAATGTGGGAGCCACAAGTCTTACGTCATTCCCTAAAAAACAAATCTCTTTCAATTTGTGTCATTCTTCTTTTCTTTGTTTCCTTTTGCAGGATGTCATTTTGTAAAAACTCTATGCTTGGAAGGAGCTGAGGTCTGCTACGATGGTAAGGATATTTGAAAGCTACCACGCATTACGTGTAAGTTGAAGTTTAATTTTTTTTTTGCGTTGACCTAGATAACATCTTTGGAAAATGTTTGCCGACCACGGGCGTTGAACCAGAGGACATTGATAAGTAAGAACAAATCCCTTAAAATGTTTGGTTAGGTATATATTAAATTCTTGTTTCTCCAGACAACCTTTAACGGAAGAACAATCTCGCATCTTGGCAACCATGCTAGAAGAGATGCAGGGAGCCGGTTTAGGTTGGGATCATCCTTTTGTTCAATGCCGTATCCAAGGTGCCCTGTTTTCTTTGCAACGTGAGACCCCATTGCCACCGAACTTATGCGCTAATTTGGCTCCAGATCCTGAAATTCTTAGCGGTCAGAGTACAATGGCATTTGTCCGATTTGCCCCAGCAAGTGAGGATTATGCCGAAGAGATTTTCTTCCCTCCGCCAAAGAAACAGTCTTATTTCGAACCATCACCCATTAACCATCATCGATTAAGGTCTCCTGGTTATGAGTATTCCGATTCATCCAAAGATTTGGAATACCTACGATCGAAACCCAGTCCTATGGATATCGAAATGGAACGTGAACGGGAAAGACTGATGCTGGAAGAACAAAGGCGTGAAGAAGTCAAAGATCGCTTACGTGCTCTGCAGACTGAAATCCAGCTGAAGAATCTTCTAGGCGGGTCTCTTCCCAATAAGCCAAATTATCCCAATGATGAGCTGGTGTACAGTGATCCTAGTTCGGTGCCGAAATCTTATTTTAGAGAAAATTACGGACCGTCAAAGGAAAGCTGGCCAGTTGCTGCACCAGAGTCTCGAATGCCTTTCAAGCGTGTTGACACTCAGAGTAGAGATGATAATGATGATGAAATAATGCTGAATACGAATATCTACCCGGTTGTTAAGCAGCCCAAGAAAACCGAAGGTGTTTACACTGAGGGTGGATTGGTATTCATGCCGGATCATAATCGTTTCGATATGTCTCACTTGGGGAAAGAAAAAGCTCGTGAACTCTTGGCTAACATGCTTGGTTTTACTCGTCACGAACGTTTGGATGTCAAAAAACCCGGACCAATTGTTGGCCCACCACCATCAGTCCATCCAACAACTGAGAAATCATCAGGTACAGACTCGAAGAAAACGGACAAAGCTGAGAATAAGGAAGTGCTTCCAGATCATATAAAAGGTGATGGTACGGCCAAAAAGAAGAAAGTTGTTAAAGATCATTCGGATGAGGATCATGCACCGCATTCGGTAGATACAGAATATGCACATGTTTTCTTCAAAAATCCGTAAGTTTTCCTACAATTTTTTCCATCCATCAATTAAAGAACATCCTTTATTCCCCTTTAAACAGAGTTGATAATTGGAGTGATGGAGTCCGTATTGTAAATGAACTGGCAAACATTCTTCATATGCGTGGATTCTTCAACTATTTGAAGTAAGTTTTTTGTTCGAAATTTCAAAAAACCTTTTCTATTGGTCTATTATGGTATTAGGGTTCAGCAGCATGAGGTCTCCTTCCGAGTTGATGCCAACAATCCTGAGAAGAGAAATGCTACCGACATTGCGCGAGCTATCAATGATGCACGAGTTAAGAATAATCTTCTTCGAAGGCTTGGAGTGACCGTTATTCGAGCTGGAGTTGGCGATAAAATCAAAGCCGATGAAGATGGAAGTGTTTCCGCTTCACGCATTGAAATCGCTGAAGAAGGACCAGATGTAACTCATATCATGGCTTATATGTTTGCCGGAGCTGGGGCTGCAGCAGTTATTGTGATTTTTGTGACATTGATATTGATTCGACGTCATGATAAGAAACGTGACAAGCTTGGTGGTCTTCAATCGGGCATTTCTGGCGCTGAGAGTTGCAGCAAGGATTATCAGGTACAAATGTTTATTCTTCGCTGGCGATGCATGATGCGATGTAATTTTTATATTTTCAAGGATCTTTGTCGTTCTCGAATGTCGGGAAAGGGTAATACATCCGAACCAGCTGCCAGTGGTCGAATAACTTCGCTTGCTAAGGAAAATGATCGTCCTCCATCGTCAAGGTCTAGCACATCGTCATGGAGTGAGGAACCAGCGCTAACGAATATGGACATTTCTACAGGACATATGGTTTTAGTAAGTTTCATATATATTTACCCCATTCACTATTGAGAATCCTATAACTCCTCATTCTGATCTACATTCTACAGTCCTATATGGAAGATCATCTCAGGAACAAGGGTCGCTTGCAGCGTGAATGGGAAGCCCTATGCCGCTACGAAGCCGAACCAAGTGCCAGAGATGCAGCTCTCCAGCCACAATGTTCAACTTTGAATCGTGCCGGAGCACCATTACCATTCGATCATTCTAGAGTTGTTCTGAATCATTTAGCCAATGCAGAAGGATTAGATTACATCAATGCATCGACTATTGTAAGTTAAAGAAGATGCTAGAACAAAGTCTTTTCAAAGAAAAAAAAGATATTGTGTGGAAATGTAATTAAAAGTGGTTTGGTTTTCAGACTGATCACGATCCAAGGGCACCAGCTTATGTTGCAGCACAAGGACCATTACCAACGACTTTGGCACACTTTTGGCAAATGATATGGGAACAGGGAGCTGTGGTGATTGTGTCGCTTTGTCGTTTGCAAGAGAATGGTGAAGTGGCATGTGCACGGTATTGGCCGGAAGAGGGCGCTGAAGTTTATCATATCTATGAGGTGAGATTTTTGTTTTGTGTTTTTGAAAAATATTCAGGAATTTCTTACTTCAAAAATTGACAACTCCCTTGGAATTAATCGATATCGGAAGGAATATTGCAGGGAAACTTGGCTAATATTTTAATAGACGAAAGGAGATGGGATACAATCACTTAGAGCTTTCATAGTTCAGATGTGGGAATTATTTGTAGACGAGTCAATTTAAGTCTCAAATTGAGTTTTAGTTGCACTTATTATAGCAAAGGGTCCCTCAACGGTTTATTGTTCTATTAGGTGTAAAGTTTGCCTAGTTTTTCTAGTTCAGTTGGGTCAGTTGAGAATGAAAAATTGATATTTTCTAGTTAAATGTATGTATTTTTAGGGTAAATTGAATATAACATCACTGAAAAATACTAGGTGCCAATAAAAAATTCGGAAAAATGTTCACTATTTTATTGAATGGAAACAAATTTACGTCCAGAAATGTTGCAGCTTTAAAAACTATTCTAAAATAGGGGTCTAAATTAGAACTTTCTTCCGTGTTAAGCGTTTAAATGATAAGAATGAAATCTGTTTTTTAAGAAAACAGTGGGAAAAAATCTTTAAACTATTTTTGATTAAAAAAAAATAATTTCTCAAACAGTAGCAAAAAATATTTAAAAAATTTAAGCCTTATTCATACTGAACTGTTGACAATTTTTTTTTTTAAGCTCCGCGTATATTTTCTAGATGCGAAGAACAAATTCGTTTGCATAATTTTTTAAAGTTTTCTATACAGGCACGGGATTTATTCCTTCGAAGATAAAGTTGTTGTAAAGGGACGTCCAATATATCAAAATCTAAATCTAAATCTAAATCAAGTCTTTATTAAAAAAAATAAAATATTCAGTGCTGTCGCCTCCGTAAAAATATAATTTATTTTTTCTAATGCAAAAAATTATAATATTTTGTTTTAGATTTTTCTACAAACACCTCGCAAGTACAAGCTAACCGCGTAAATTAAAATATTTTTCAGTGTTGCCACTTTTCCGAAAATATATTTTATTATATTATAACATTTTGAAATACTTTTTAGGAACATTAAAATAATTTGGGTGTTTTGAATTTAGCAAAAACTGAAATCGTTCGACATAAGGTTTTACATGTATAAAAAAAAGATAAAAACAACCATTATGTGCACCGGGTTAGTTAAGTTTTTGGTGCAAACTATTAAATTCTTAAAAAATAATTGACATTTTTCTTATTCGAATTTTTTCTTCATTTTGTTTTAATTAAAAGCAAAGAACAAAAATTGTTTATTTTAATTTGGCCTTTTTTCTAGTGAAAGACATGCATAATTAGGTAAACATCCTTTCTATTGCATGAATACAAATTAAGTGGCAAAATAAAGGGACAAGAACACGTGCCAATCCTAAATTTTCTTTATCTTACACCTACCTACATATTTGACCTTTTCATATGCAAACAAAATTATACTGATGATGTATATTGTATATCTTATATCTATATTATAGTATACTTACAATGTATTATAATGATTCAATTTCGCAAAACATTTGCATCCTTATTTTTTTTTAAATATGATAATTTTTTATTTGTCAATGAAAAATGCGGAAACAGTATGGGAGCAAACAGAGTGGGCGAAAATAATTTTACATGCCCAGATTTCCTCATTATAGAAAAATGAACACAAAAAAAAACATCAAATAAAATACAGAATACGGAACGCGTAGCCGTAGATACCACCTTGAGTGTTTAATATTCATAGAAGGTTTTCTTTTTTTTTGTTGTTTTTTTTAACGTATTTGAATTTTCTTAGCAACAAAAAGAAAAATATACATAAATATCCAGGATATCTCTACCTATTTCTCATTACTGTTGTTATGTTTTTCTAAGCATAGCAAAAAAACAATTAATTTTCTTAAAATGTTATAACGCTCATTTGAACCTTTAAAGTTAAAAGCAGATCACAAAATAAATAGAACCTTAAATTAAAATCATCCTTTTCGAACATTAACTATGTAAACAGCTTGTTTTAAATGTTTAAGTTCTTTGGAGAATTGCTTGTTATAACTAATAAACTATCATTTTTTTTTGCTATGACAAAGCGATCGAGCTTAATGCTAGTTGCAAATTGGGTCTTCTTGGATAATAGATTAGAGAAGTTAACTAAGAGCTTTTAATAGATAAATTAAAGTTTTGGAGTGGAAAAACTATGTTTTTGAGAAGAAAAACACAACGAATTTCAATTTGATCTAAGAAAAATAGTATTAAACCATTGCATAGTTACAGTTGTTTCACTTTATCCGGAATCAAATATTCCCATTTGGATAAATAAAAATATCCGTATCTTTTTTCAAAGACAACAACCACCGACGCACGCGACGCATCTAGCGAAAAAAAATATATAACAGTTTAAAAAATATGCGCGGGTGTCCCAAATGGTCAAGGCCCTCCACTGATGAGCAACCTTGACCATTTGGGGCTCCTGGAAATGTGCCCATGCCTAAATTATAATTTTTTCTTGCACACTTCTTCTCTTAAACGAAAAAGTATTTTTGAAATAGATACTTATTTGTAAGAGCCACTATATTGTCAATCGAATTAAACATTGAAGAACAGTGTTGTGAAATAATATATGCTTATTGTTTATTTCCAGGTCCACTTGGTAAGTGAACACATTTGGTGTGATGACTACCTTGTCCGCTCGTTCTACCTCAAGAACCTACGCACTAGTGAAACACGAACAGTCACACAATTCCACTTCTTATCATGGCCACAAGGTGGAGTACCTGCATCGGCAAAGGCGCTACTAGACTTTAGAAGGTTCTTTCAACAAATTCTAATAGACAAAATAAATCCATAAGCATTTATCTTTGTTTTTTTTTTTATATTATTTTCAGAAAAGTAAATAAGTCATATCGCGGCCGATCATGTCCCATTGTTGTTCATGGAAGTGCTGGTGCGGGTCGAACAGGAGCCTACATCCTTCTCGACTTAGTACTTGGTCGCATGAACAAAGGCGCTCGAGAAATTGACATTGCAGCGACACTGGAACATCTCCGAGATCAACGAGCAGGACTTGTTGCAACCCGACAACAATTCGAGTTTGTCCTTATGGCAGTAGCTGAAGAGGTGCATGCCATTCTAAAAGCTCTTCCTGCCAATCAAGGTGAAAAGAGAGAACTCGATAAGGAACAACAGTCATTGAAAGAAGAAGAACCCGACGAGTCAACGGAACATGATGAATTGATTAAAAAAGACGACAAAGAAAAAACGCCTGAGAAAACAAAGAAATCCGATGATAAAAAATAGAAATATATTAGTTAAAAAAATATTTAGTTTAATTTTTGTTTTCTGTTTATAAATGAAATGGTAGGTTAAAGAAACATGAAGAAAATATAAATTTTAGTTAAGGGCCTTTCTGTGCGAAGGCTCAATAATTGTTTGCATTATTTCAATAATCATTTAATCTGTTTATCACTCAACGATTTCTATCCAGCCATTAACGTTGAGTGACCAACAAGATTATGATTTATCAAAAAAAAAAATAATAAAAACTATTCATCAAAAAATAAATATTATACAAAAATAAAACTTATATAGCTACAGTTTATTAATCGATGTGTTAAGTTAAAAAAAAATATCAATACAAAAAAAAATAATTGGTACAGTTCAGTGTAATTCAAAATTTAATAAAATAAAAAAAGGCATAAGATACTGAGGTAAAATTTAAATTTTTTTCTTAGATATAAGTTCACAAAAAAAAAAAGAAAACAAATAAGTAAAAGTTACAAAAAATATCATTAAAAACAAAAATATATAAATGTTTAACCACTAAAATATATATAAATATGTGTATTCCATATCAAATATCTCAATGGATGAAGAAAATTTTTGTTGACGACACAATTTGCAAATACATCAAGGATAAATGCTTAACGAACAAATTAAAAATAAAACAAATAAAAATAATAAAAAAAACACACAAAAACAAAAGTAATAATATACCAGATTTTAAGTTTTCTATTTCTTAAAAAAACGAATGCTTTTAATTTTGTTGACGACCCAAATGGCTTCGAAATAAGGACTATGCAAATCTAAAAACAACAAAATAGTCAAAATAATCACTATTATAATTTATGAAAAATTATCTTATCCAAATATACATAAACAAAAAAAAATTATTCCACTTTAAATAAAAATATTATCATTTTATTACAGAAAATATTTAATAATTTAATTTCTTTCGTGATTTTCATTTTAGTTTTTTTTTTAGTTTTTAGTCATCACGAACGGCAGCTATTAAGTAAAGTTACAAAAAAAAATAATTAAATATTTTCTGTACTAAAAATAAAAAAGAATGTTTAAATGTAGAGTGTTTAAGAAATCACATAAGTAAAAATAAATATATTTTTTTGTTTATTCTTCTCTCATTCAACAAAAAAAAAAAATAAACAAAAACAGACAAAATGAAACACATAGTACAACTAACACATTTATAAATTTATTTTTCACACACAAACAAATTATATCTAAAATAGAAAGAAACGGAATTCTGGAAAAAAATAAATAAAATAAATTAGAGAAAAATGAAAATTCTTCTCGGCAAATTTTATTTGTGACATATTTTTGTCAAAATGATGTAACAATACTGCATTTAAGAGAATTATGAATCTCTTAATAATAATACTAATTACAACAAAAAAAAATTATCAAAGGAAAAATCCCATTCCTTTAAAATAAAAATATATATATATACATTATTATAATTATTATTATTCTTTAATGATGGTGTAAATTAAAAACAAAATTTTAAGTTTAAAAAAAAAATTGAAAAGTCTTCAGCTTTCATACATAATATATACATATAATTTATAAATACATTCTTATACATGAATATTATATATATATATAACATACATAAATATATTATTATATCAAAACTACATATTTATGAAAAAAAACTAAATGTATAAATTCAATTTCACTGTGAATATGAATAATAAAATTAACCCCAATTAAAATTAAATTACATAAATGTTGTTAATGCAAAAAATAAATACAAACAAAAATATTCAAAAAAAAAAAATAAACGAATAGTATTTATTTTGTACAGTAGACCAAAAATTTTGCACAATAAATTCCTAAACGACGGATAAATTTGCTTGCAAAAATTATATTAAATTTAAAAATATTAAAAAAAGAAACAAGCATTTTTATTCTCTACTCTATTCACTCTTATTATAAAATATATATATATATTCTTATATCTGTATTAATATATTTTTAAACATAATTTGAATTGCGAAGAAAAGATTAAAACACTTTAAAAATGCCTTTGAACATCTGGGCATTTAGCAAGTTTATTAGAACTGCAATCTTATAAAAGGAAAGTATTAAATTAATCAAAGTCGCGTTTTATTCATTAAAATTAAAAAGAAAAAACATTGTATAATATTTAGCAAAAAAAAAACAAATATTTTATTATGATAAAATATTTTTTTTCTGCTCAATGTAACATTTTTTTATTTATAATTTATCAACAAAAAAAAAGAAAACAAAACAGGCCAACAATAACAGCAAAGTAACACAATATTAGAAGAAAAAAAAGTAACATAAAATACAAAAAAAAATATTTAAAAATAATTAATTGTAAATTTGTTGAAGAAAAAATAATTAGTGAAAAAATTCAAGTTATTTAATATAAAGTACATACATAAATATGCTATAATCTATATGATAAATTAATTCAAGTTACAAAAAGAAATATTTATAATAATTGCCGAAGTCCTTATATTATGGTAGTTTGAAAGAAAAAAAAATTAAATATAATCTAAAAATTAAAAAAAAAAATACATTTACTTGCATTAAATCATATTTACTTATCGATGTCACACATACTTAAGTATAAATGTAAAGTCAACATTTTAGATGTAAGAAAAAAAAATTGAAACTAATTTATTTGGGGAGTCTATTAAGAATAATAAAACTAAATTACCTATAAATTATTTTATGCAAGGAAAATACCTGAAAGTCTTAAAGAACAAAACAAAACAATTATTTATTTTATGTAATTTATTCTATACAACAAACAAACAAAAAAAAAACTTGACTATGTATATTTCAAGAATATTTAAATAAATGTTTAAAACAAAACGAAAAAAAATTTTTAAAAATATTTTATTTGATTTTATTATTTTGTAAGTTCTTAACGCAAAAAAATTTCAAGTGATTTGACTACAACTATTGACGAAATAAAAATAATTAGGCCGTCAGAATTACTCCCTGGTGTATATTTCGTCTAATTTGACTCTATCTAGTAGGATTTCAGTTGACCTTTTTTTAAAAATCAATAGGTCTTTTTTTATTGAACGAGTGCATATTCGTCATAAAATAAATATACGCTTATTGTTAAATACATTAAATAAAAGTGACTTAGTTGACTTTTTTTTTTGAATATGCTAATATATTTTTCACTCGATTTATGAAATAACCTAACCATACATTTAAATTATAAAACAAATTTAGGTTTTCTGTAAAATGTTTTAACTAATTGACTTCGTTCTCTATTTTTTTAGGTATAAATTATTTAATATAATAGTAGATTTATTTGATAAATAGGGTAATATTATATGCTTCATTTGGTTCAATCAATATCCAAACCATTTTGGGTTTTTTTCGACCATTGTTTTCCTACATTTGAATACCTTTGAAGTTTAAAATAAATAAAATATTAGAATTTATTTATTTAGCTAAATTTTAGCTGACTTAATGTTATTCCAATTCTTGCGTTTGGTCATTTCTTAGGGCTTCCAAAGGTTACTGAGTCACAAATAGTTAGTTCATCTATATAAATTCACAGTGTTCGTCCCATGGAAATAATTTTAATATCGTTTATTCGGACTAGGTGCGTTTTAAATAAATCCTTATACTGTTTCACTAAGAACTAGAAATTAATTGAATTTATACCGATGCGACGTCAGTCCAAAAAATAAAAGAACACTGAGTGAAAATATTTTTTTTTTGTATTAAATCAAATAAACATGAAAAGTGATTAATTAATTTAAAACCCTAATTGGTGATGTTAAAAAAAAAAATATTTAATAAACTGTTTTTTTTTTCACAAATTCTTTGACTGAGGCTAAATTTATTCACTCTTTATTACATTTAAAATCCTGATTAAGAAAGAGTTATTCATTGAATGTCATAAAAATTTTGAAATATTTCTATTTTTAGTAACGATTATAAATTTAATAAATAGTGAGTGAAATCTATGTACGTCTGTAGAAAAGAACGATTCAAAAGTCAAAAAATGTCATACATACAAGAAATGTCAAGATTCACCTCGATTAGATTTTCAAAACATTTTTCATAAAAATAAAAACATTTTGTTCCGAACGAACATTATTGCGCAATTTCATCTCACAAATTTGAAGATTTCGGATTGGTAAAACAAAAGATTCCAATTCGATACATTGATATCTCCAAATTTGTTGGTTGAAATTTTGCAATTTCGTTTAGGGCATTGTAGTTATGAAAACATGTTTTATTTTCTTATTTCTGAATTTGAAGAAAAGAAGAATGGATTAATTTGTTTTTTAAGTTGTTCGATTCTTGTGAATGCATAAATATTTTTTTTTTTAATAATCGTTTACTTAACTGTACGTGATTATTAAATAAATAGCCTTAAATATTATTCTTGTTGTTGTTCTTCAGAAGGAAAATATGACTTTCTTAAAAATGTTTTTTTTTTTTTTGAAAAACGATCGTTTACTTAACTGTACGTGTTCGTTTATTCATAATTCATTGATTGTGAATTTATTTGAATCTTTTTTTTTTTTTTATTTTTTGAATTTTATACTGACTTCGCAATGCATTCCCAGTGCGGTTCTTGTTTCAACACACGCTCGGGAACCGCATTGATTTTAGTATTGCGAATTCAGTTATCAATAATATGATTTAAAACAGTCCTGAGACCTCATAATAAAAGTCAATTTGGAAAATAGAACGAAATACGTTCTTAAATTCTATTTTGAATTCTTTTCTTCAAATTTTGATATTTTGAAAATTTATCACTCAATTGATGTACTCGTATGCTTGTATGTAATCTATTTTGAATTTTGAAAACTAATGAAGTATTGGGCTTTGAGAACTATTACGTATTTGCTATTGACTATTGACTCAAGTCAATCTATAGTTTTCTAAGTAGGAACATTTATACAAATACATAGTTGGGGTCGTGTGGCCGTGCATCGTCGGTCGTGTGGCCGTTTTCCACTTCGAAATGATTATTTATTTTGAAATTTGTGTAAAAAGTTACTCCAAACGACTGAATTTTTTATCAATTCACTCATCATTAAATTTCAAATCTTTATTAAAAAACAGATATCATCATATCATAGAATCTCAAATAAATTTTGTAAATTTCACATTTTTGAATGACACAATGAAATTTAAATGAGAGTAAATAAATTGCGGCTTCCTTTCTATTATAAATATCAATAGAATCCATTTCTACGAAATAACAAAAACAATAATTCAAACATGTTAACCATAAATATTAATTTTTGTTTTAAAGCTTGTTTTAAATGTAGCTAACTTGTTTTAAATGTAGCTAACATTTTTTTCATGAGAACAAAATTAATCAGGATCTGTAGGATTTTACGTAATAGCAACATTACAACTAGGAACTTTGTTTTTAGCTAGGTAAAACTTAAAACGTAAATTTAAATAGGTACATATATTATTTATATGACTTAAAAATTTTTTTTAAGTACAAATGGACCAAAATTATTCTTGTTAAAGTATTGCCTGATATTTAGCTCGCCTTAGAAATGGCCACTTTGATATTAAGGCAGAATGCCTAGTACCAATACCAAAAACCTATAATTAATCATTAATTTTTGTTGGAACTTTTTGAAAATCAATTTTAAAATCAATTCATAAAAACATTATGTACATCTTCACCATATTTTTGTCACTCATCAATTTTTTTTTAACAGCCCCACAAAAGCGGAATAGGTACGTACTGTTGCCCAAATTTGAAACAAAATTAGTAGAAAATTAAAAATAGTTTGCGAAGACTTTCCTTAATTTTTTTTATTTTGTTTTGTAGAATGTTGCTTATTTAATGTTTATTTTGTAGATTATTTTTTTTTTTTTTGAAGTAGAAGATTTTTACTTTAGCACTTTTCAACTGTGTTCAATCCCATCTTTGTATGTACGCAAGTTTTTTATTCTTAAATAAAATCATTTTCAGGGAGGAGATGGCTTAGTTATTTTTATTTTAAAGTTATTAAAAAAAAAGCTTTTTTTTAATTTAACTATCTCTTACCTTATAAAGTTTTTGTATAATTTTTTTTCCATACAAAAAAATATAAATTAATATAGGTATATTATAAACAAACAAATAATTTTTTTAATCAATGTCTTCAACTCAAAATATATGTATAGATTTGGAATTCTAATGAGTCGAAATAAATTTTGAAAACCGAATGCTTGCCGTGCTTATTCGACTTAGAGGATTTCTACTATAAAATTTAAACATAAAATATACATTATATAAAAAACAATAACTATCCATAAAACAATTTGAGGAAAAATGTATTAAAAACTCATTGCATTTATTTTCAACATAAGAAATTCAATGAGAATAGCTTAAAATTTAATTTTTGTATATAAAACACGTGTTATTTATCCAAGTAGACGTGAAAAAGAATCCAATTCCAAAAAGCATAATTTTATAAATAGCATACAAAAAAATATTTTAAAATATAAACTTATCTTTATCTATTCACATCAATAAACATAATTAATATTTAAATGTTATGAGTGTTATATGTATTTCAATCGAAACAAACTCATAAACTTAACTTTAACTTTAATAAAAAATTATCAAAGCATTAAGACGATAGACACTCAGTAAATAGATTATTCTAAAACTTCTTGAAAAAAAAAAAATATAATAGACACTCAATAACTCACATTATTTATGGACGAAAATATAGCAAAAATGAAAATTTAGTAAAAATGAATAAATGTTAAGTCAAATACTCCTACATATTCCTAAAGAATTTAAAAATAAGAAACTTAAAAATTAAATAAGCATCCATAAACTCACTTTCTTCATTCAAAATATTAAATAAAAACTAACGAAAACACTCAATAACTCACATTCTTTAAACAAAATTAAGAATGTACTAAACTTAAAATACATACACTCAAAATATTACAGATTTTAAGCTTAAAAATAAAGTACACACTCACAAAATCAGATTTAAAAAAAAAATTAAATATCTAAATTAAAAGGAGCATAGACACTCAATAACTCACATTCTAGAAGAATAAAATTTAAATATTTATATAAAATACTTCACTTATATAAATAATAATAACTAAAATATATCAAATCTCAGAATAGAAAAATTGAAAAGAAAAATAGACAAAATTATTCCTTACTCATAACTCACAATCTCTGATTAAAAATAATAAAATATTATAACCTATAACATACTCTTATCATAACAGTCCAAAATTTTTCTTCAAACATTTTCCTCTAAAAAAAAAATTCAATAAAAAATGTTTATAAAAACAAAGCATCTATCCAAAATGTTGAAATATCCAAAAATTAATGATTCCAATCTTGTTAATATTAAATGTATTTAACCACAAGTATAGTAGATTAAAGTAGCAAAAAGCAAAACAAATTTAAAACTGTTATTTCTTAAGCGGTGATTTTATCAACAGAAATGGATTTACAAAAGACATGTTTCGAGTTTATATCTAAATGTGCTGAAGATAAGTCCTCGATAATTTACATACATATACACTTTTGGAATTAATATAAATGTAGGTAGTAATGGAAATTAAAAATGAATTATATTTTTTAAGGTATAATTTTAGAAGAGAAACAACTTTTTGTTTTATTTTTTTATCCATTAATTTCCTTTCACCTTTTTTTAAAAATTTTTTGTATGTTTTTTGAAAGCTAAAAATTTTTTTTCCATTTTTTAGAATAATTTTTGCATCTTATTTTTTGCTGTAGAGTGATTGATTTTGATATTTTTGCTTAGATTCTCATTAAATTGATTTAAGAGATTTTTAAGTTGTCGAATTGGCAAAAGAAATTTATTTTTGAATCACAGTAAGTACCAAATACAAATAAAATCATCAAGGTATAAAAACATAATTGATTGGAAGTAAGGGATCTTAACAAAAAGATTATAAGGAAAGTAATTGAAATTACTTTGATTTCAGAACGAAAACTGAATTTTGGATCTTAAAAATAAATCCCAATGTAAAGAAGTATCCAATGTTGTATTGCAAGATAATGAAACACCTTTGTATATGAAGAGCATAGTACTATCATGGCGAGTATTTTTTAATGTTGCCCCGACCTTTGTGATAGCTCTGCAAAATTTTAGGCGTAAAATTTGATTTGAAGAGTCTTTAAGCAGCGGAAATTGGTGGTAGGGGCAAAAGGAGACTACTTTTTTGGATTATTGCATCCAAAAAAATTTCAATAAATATCAATTAAAACCTTCATAAGCTCTCCGCAAAAAAAAAGAGTAAGGGAACACTTTAGATGTCGCCCCATTCGACTTCCACCATGATAGAATTATAGTTTACATATACAATACAAGGGATTATTGCAACCATAGAGAAAAGACTTAAGACTTAAGTCTTTTCTCTATGATTGCAACCATGATAGTATGTACTATGTTTTTCATATACAAAGGAAACACAGCTAACACCTGTGGTCGCAAATAAAAACAAATGGTAGCACTTCGAGCTTTGTATATATAAATTAGTTTATATATACAAATCTTCGATTCAGTCAATACTAAGTTTGTATAACATAAGCAATACAAATAAATATTTTTAAAACTGTTATAACCGAAACATACAAATAAAATTCGTTATAGTTTTAGGCGATTCTGTATTTTTTGTGTATGTGAACACAAAAACTCCTAAAAGTATGTTTCGGGGAAATAAATGAAAGATTTGTTTACATTAAGCATATTTGGAGGAGTCATTTAAAATATTAATTGAAGTAGGAAATGTTTTCGTTGTTTATTTTATGTGAACACAATCAAACAAACCTACCTACCTACATATAGATACAAGCGCGAGCATAAATCTACTGGAATAAAAATAAAATAGTCATATGGCAGGCCAGTAATTAAAATAAATAAAAATCAAACAAACCTACCTACCAACATATATGTAGATACAAGCGCGAGCATAAATCTACTGGAATAAAAATAAAATAGTATTTTCTTTACAACAAATTATTGTGGTTTAAGATCTACTGAAAAATTATTTGTTTCAATTTAAATATTCAACCTATTGGAATTCCTAGAACGGATTTGGAAGGTCACAAGTTGTTAACAGGAGAATCACAAAAAAAAACCACCACGCAGTGTTCCGCAATTTAACTTTTTCATATTTTTTCTTAATTACCACAAACAGACAAGTATATTTTATTTAAATTTCTTAAGATAAACCGCGTAAGAGTACATTGGTCCACCCATGATAAAAATTGCTCAGATTGGATCTGAGGCCAGAGCAAACATTTTTATGTTTGTTGTTTTTTAAAAAAGTTGTTTAGGTATAAAATCATGCGTCATAATTTCATGTGTTTCCGTGGTGTAGTGGTTATCACATCCGCCTAACACGCGGAAGGCCCCCGGTTCGATCCCGGGCGGAAACAGTTATTTTTTTTTTGTCATTTATAGATGATTCAACGTCACAACTTACATTATTAGATTTTCTATGATCCAATTATTACATACATAAAATAATATATTGAATAAATTACATATCAGTTTGTACACAGTGGGTTTAATAACTGACATAGCTTTCAGGAGTTCTGGGTTAAATGGTCTTAATAAACCGAAATCGACTGATTACCCCAAGCCATGCGTAAAAACTACAAAACTTAGTTTCCAATCCACATTGTATTTGGTTTATTAGCATCTTACACAATTTTCCACAGAAAATACCGCTAGGTTACTTATTACTTTTTTGGTGATGTGTCAAATTATCTTCTAATAATCTCCTTTTGATAGTAATGCCACTCAAATGTATAGGCTGATATCGATTGGACAAAAGGCTGATTTTCTAGGATTTTCCTGACGTCCTTAGATGTTGTTTCTTCTTTCTAGACAATTTTTGCGAGACTATACCTAGTTTTTTTTGTTTGTATTTAATGGCGATCAACATTTCTATCACCGAAAAGTTTCTTTATTAAATAGAAAGAAAATTACGTAGCCAGCTCTCCAGTTAGGAGATTTAGGTCCCTCCCAGGTATATTCAATTTAGAAAAATTCTCCTGACAAAACATTTTAAATAAAATACAAAACCTTCCTTCTGACCTACCACAATTCACATCTTACTATATATTATGTATGAATTTAACCTTTAAAATTATAATTACATTTCGCCCACACTAATATTCCACTTAAAACGAATCCGTAATAATCCAAAAATATTATGTATCAAATTTTGGCTAACTTACATTAATAAAAATTAAAAAACTCATAAAACTACAATAAAATCCATTGACCTCTAGCATTTATCTTCGAAATTTATGTTTCTACTTGTTTGATTATAATAAACTTCCAAATATGTCATAGGCACAATGTGGGTTGAACCAAACGAAAATAATGATTTTAAAATTTCTCGTGATTGTGGATTTTCCGTATCAGCCAAATTGCAGATATCAATATTTCTATCTGTAGTCTATTTCGTATATGGAACCTCTTGACCATTTACAGAAAGAGGTTAATGTTAATGCTTGCTATCTTCCAGATTGTGGACAGAAAAAATCACTTATATTTTTTATTGCATTGTGTTCACATAAGTGAGTGCTTTTGAAAAGAAAAAAAAATAGAAGAAGTTTTTGTCATGAATCCTTAAAGAAAACAAAAACAATTAATTTAATTGCCAATACAATTCATTATTATTTTTGTGCACATGATGCTTCACCCTTCACGATCATTTCACATCTGCGAAACATATGCAAGTTCTTCAGAAAAACTATAAAATAATCATGTACCGAACGTATTTTTTTTCCCTTCTATTATTTCTTTGCGCACATCAAAATTTCTCTTACAAAAAAATCTAATTTTAGTCATATTCAAAACAAAAACAATGCACATAAGAGTGTTTCAAAATATGTACATGCAACAACCACGAAGGCATGGTAGGTATCCCGAAATAGATCAAAAACCATCATGCACTCAGTTAACTAGGAGGGAAAATTTCAAATTTGAAAATGCTGCTGTTCTGAATTTTATGTGCGCCCGGTAGAAATATCGGAAAATTTCGGTGGTTTTTCACAAGTGCTGCATATACAGAGAATTTTTCTTCATTGTGAAGAGATTTTGAAATTTTCACTCTTTGAAAATTTTCAGCTAGAACATAGGGCAAAAGACCAATCGAGGGGGAAATTTTCATTATATTCGCCAATTTGTGTCGCGCTGATTCGATTTCTATAGATAATCGTGTGGTATTTTCTGCTAGCCTAGTACCAATGTGAAAGTAGTCAAAATTTTAATATCTAAAAATATAATTTCTCTTTTGATTTATTTTTTGTTTTTGAAACACAGAGACATCATTTTGTGAAACATACAGTTTTTCAAAAAAATGCAAAACACCGGTTCGTGATGAACAAATTTTTGTTAAACATTTAATTTTAAGTATATTTTCTTTTGGATACATAAATAGAAACAGGTACCTATAACAGGGTGTTTTGAATTCATTGTAAAACTATTTAATCGTATAATTGAATAACAAATATTTAGTTAACTGTAGTTGGTTGCAGGGCACTCAAGGTGCCTTACCATTTACTTACTTTTTTGGGGCAATGTCCCGCTCACATAATTCCGTTGCTCCGATTAGGGTATGTTCAGTTGCCAGGAAGGTGTAAATAAAAACATTTTTTTTTTTTTTGATTAAAGTATTTCGCGGGTCCCAAGGAAATTTCAAACAGAATGCATTTTTTATCCCCTGGTGAGAAATGCCGAAATTACAATGTCCAAAAAAATGTTGCGTAAAAAAAATTTAGCCAATAAAAATTGTCGTCTCAAAAAAATTTTTTTCTCGAAGCAATTGCAAGAAAAAAAATAATAAGAAAATTGTCAAAAAAAAAAAACTGCCACGGTACAGCCTAGTGGAAAATGTTTTTGAACTGAGAGAATAAAAATTGATACAAAATTATTGAGAAATAGTGTCAAAAAAAAGGTTAAAAAAGTGTTATCGGAACAACAAAGTAGAAATTGAACTGCCTACATGGTCATTTAGTCCATCAGAAAATCCCTTTGTTATTAAAAAAAATCATTTATTTAAAGAAACACTCCTAATAAACTTATTTTAAAAATTTTTGAAGTTAATCTTTGCATTATAAATATGTATCTTAAATCATTTAAAAATCATGATAAAATATTACATATATGATGAAATTGTCATTCATGATAAAATTAATGATTTTTGGGTGATTATCCATAAAGATGTCATTAATTTAACAACATTGCTACAGGATAGAAGAGATTCCTGGAATTCGGTAATAAGGAAATTAATTTTTAAAACTACACCCATATATGTATTTATGTAATTAAAATTAATAAGCATAAATAACATTTTTATTTTTTAAGAACCTTGAATATTTGTTGGGATTCGGTGGAAAAGATTTAAGTTCATATTTCTATGAAGACGGAACACCAACATTGGAAACTTCAGCTCAAACTGGAAGAAAGAGAGTAATTTTTCCGCCTGTTGTTGAAGTGACTACAAGTGAAATGTTAAGAACAGAAGGTACATAATTATGTCATACAAAAAGCAGAAGTTAAATGCACTACTAAATTTATTAATAAAAGTACAATAATTTTCTGGCAATCATTAAATCGGAATTAATCTAGGCGAAAAATTATAATAGACTGGATTTTAGCGTTTTATGGTTAGTCGAAGACTAAAATCGATTTATTTCAATTCCTGTTGATATTCAGCTTAATACTGGGAATGTTTAGTTTATAAGGTCCGCTACTCCCAAGTTCCCAAGAACTGTTTTTTTGTATGTGTTGTATGTAACCCTGTGGCAAAATTTTTCCCGCTCAAGCTATTTTTTTTTTCCGTTGTTTCTAATTTTTTGCTTCTTCACTATCCATCACCCTCTCTCTACTTCCCTTCCAAGGCCTTCCCCTTATCCTTTTTCTGCCTTCGGCGATAATGCTGTTACGCTCTCCTCAAGGTCACAATCTTTTTCCATTAATTGACGAGTTCTCTAAATCGTCGAGTCGTCGTGTCACCGAGTTGTCGAATTCGCAAGTCTCCGAGTCGTCAAGTTCACGAAACTTTAAATTCGAAGTCCATCAAGTACAGACAGTTAGACCGACACAGAGATTTGCTGGACATGCTTTTTTTGCGTTCTCTATCTTCGTGTTAGATTTGATTTTGTTTACAAGTCCCAAACTTACCTTAGAATGTTATCGTCAACAGTTAAAAAAAAATTGTATTCACATTTAATTTAAACTAATCTTGTATAGGCAATGCTTTAGTGTTTTTTTATTTTATAAATTATATATATTAATTTCCAGGTAAAATTTGGAGTCAAGATCCAAAATATAAAATTGGAAAACTTACCAAACAAGAACGACCAATTCGAATCATAAACACCCTCACTGGTTACTATTTTTTTCAAAACATAACCCCGCCAAGATTAAGCCTTAACAAAATTAATTACCTATTTAATCTAGGAACAACTCAATTGATTATCTGTTGTGAGGAAGATAGAATTTACGATATTGTGGCAAAATATAAAAAACTTTACAACTTTCATGCTAGCAGCTATATTTGGAGAAAAAATCCTCTAAATGTAAATTTTCAACTTCAAATATAATATTTTTTAGTTCACCAACATAATATCTTTTTTAAAGAAATCAAAATCTGGGCGACTATTTTTCAACAAAACCTTAACCGAAAATGGACTCTTCAAGGAAAATCATGGAATTCCACCTTCAATTTGGCTTTATTATTCTGATGATCTAACTATTGCTTAAGTGAATGAGGTTTTATTGAAATAATATAAATGGAAAGTATCAATTCTCCATCAATGTTCAAAAATTAATTATTCCAAAAAAAATTCAATTTATAAACATTTAACAAAAAGATGTCCCCCTGAATCCTTTTATGGAGCTTTGTCGTTTAGTTTATAGACACGCATTTTTAATTATAATCCTCATCTATATTTGTTTATATTGAATTTACTTTCGATAATATTTTATAACTTAGTGTTCGATTGCAAAATTTACGATTATCATAAAATGGAAGACGCACGTGATTTATAGACCAATTTTTATAACAGTTTTATCGTCTAGGCCTCTAGGTACTTAAAATGTAGACTTAGTATAAATTTTATTAAATTTATTGACTTGTTAATGGAAAACAAATTAGGTAAAGTATATAAGTCTGCCTTTTTTTAGCGACATTTTTATATTTTTGTATTTCGAACAAAAAAAAAAACAATGCAATGCGAAACGTAGGTGTTCACGATATTGACAGCACATATCGTATTGTCCCACGGTTGATGTTCTCTCTGTATGTATTAACATTTAGTTTATGACATGTAGACATTTTTTTTTTGTGCATTTATAATTTCTCACGCTTTTGAATAAAGTCATCCCACTGTATTACCGCCATATTGTTCTTCTTCAAACTAATTAATGAAAACAAACACTACCTATTATAATACTGCATATGTTAAGAACGTGTCGCATAAAGGCTTAAATGATTATGGGAAAATTTATGTCACTATAAAGTCCTTATACAGTTAAAAGGGAATACAAAAGGGTGGATATTGCGATCAAAGGGTCACGTGCGTGAGTAAATACATTGAGACAACAATATTGCTTATTATACCAACCTACCCACTTAAGTTTGGGTAAAAAAAAGTTAGGTTGGAAAAGAAGTCATTTGCTCTTATTGATTTCACGCCTCTGGGGAGAGCCAGAAAAAAAACCCTCTAGTTAAAAAAAACTTCCAAAATATGCCAGTTATTGGAGAAGCAATGTAATTACAGAAATTGAAGAATAGTTCGGCATCGGGTGGGTCAGCTGTTATTTTCGTGTTGACTAAAGTTTGCTTGATGTACAGGTAGTAATTTGAACAATAACCAAAATCGTTAACCATACATTCTCATCACTGCATCATCCTCCCAATCCCCTCTGGAGGGAAATTCAAAATCCTTACAGAGGACCACAGTTAGGAGTGCAGTAGTTCGCGAAAGAGATAGTTCAAGTCAGTGAACTTAGTTCAGACCTCTATAGGTCGTTTCAAAGTTTATTCTTCGGTGTCTTGAGGCTTGCCTTTAAGCGTCTTTAGCGTTTTTTTTTTTGGCTTTTCGGTGGCTTGAGTGCCTTGAGCGTCTTCGGTGTGTGAGTCCCTTGAGTGTCTTTTTTATCTTTGGAATCATCGCCTTCTTAAACGTTTTTGTGCATCACGAGCATCTGCGAAGCACTCTAAAAATGTATTTAATTAAGATTGAAGAGATCCAAACACTGTTATGAATTTTGAAATTGATCACCTACTTTTTTTATCAATTTTTTCAGCAAGTGCGGAAATGGTTTTTCATGTTCGAAAGAAAAGTCTTGATCATGCAATATTAGCTACTAGCTTTCCTACATTCTCCTAAAAAAAGAAATAGTGATTTTCAAAAACCACAAATTTATTTTGTCTTCGTTGCAACAGTCGTACCAGCGTTTTTCCATTCCAAATGGTCATGCAGTAAAACAAATAAATCGCTCATTCGAAATGGTTTCACTCTTAGTGCAAAGCAACTTCGTCAATTTTTCGGTAATTTCTTCAGAAGTGACAGAATCTGGATGGCTTTCACGAAACTTGTGCTCCATGTCATTACTTTACTATTGGTAAACCTTTTAAATCGAAAAACGGAAAGGCTTCAAAAATAAATTGTCAAATGCCAAAATGAAGTTTTCGATCGAATCGAATAGGAAAATCTATTCTTATACTTGATCCGATTGAAAGTTTCGATTTGATTAAAATATCTTCTAAGTTATTTGGGCTATCTTTTACAACGGTTATTTCTAAACACACTCCTTGAAATATTCTTTGACCTAATTACGAAAGGTGATTCTTGTTAAGCATGTCTAACTTTCAAATTACATATTCTTAACAAGAAAATCTTTAAAGACATTTTGAATGTTTAAGTTCTCACACGCAATCTTGGTTTCCAAACTAGGAAATCAATAGAGAAGAAGTCATAATATAAGCTAAACAATTTTCCGTAGTATTATCACATACAAAGCACCCTGCCAATTAATGACATACGGAACCAAATTAGGGAAGTGCGATCGATAACTATCTTCCCGCCAATAATAATGCATTGCATGCTAAATTATTATGCCACTAGGATTGCATGCATGACCACTCCTCCTCCCCATTCGAATATTATATTCAAAATCCTACGATTTCAGAGTTCAATTCTGAAGTCAGTGAAGCGACAAAGTGTGTGGATATTATGCAGAGAGGAATAAATATTAAATTCCCTGATGATTGCTATGGCTTGCTTCGTCGTCGTACATTGATCTGTGGGTTGGTGTGGAAAAGTTCAAACTTCTTCCTATCGCACCCCTCACCAAACAAAAAATTACAAAATAAAAACAAAATTAACATTCTCAATCAGTGCGGTAGTAAATTTATTATTCAAACTCAATTGTGGTCTTCTTCCGTTTACGGAACAAGCTGATACCTTAAAGAGCTCACGCTTGGGAATTCCTTCAGACGCTACTTAGCTGTCAAAGTAAAGGAATTCTTAACTAGAAGGCTGTTCCGAAGGTGTGGTGGGAAGTTGAAAAAAAAAGTATCGACTAATGTTCAATCGGTTAAAAGCAGAACATAGTATTTGATTGCTGATATAGCTGACAGACCAAGAGGGAGAGATGTTGATTCTTTCGTAAGTGGGAGTTCAAGAAATAGAAAAAAAATCACTGCCCCTAAATGGAGTGCCATTAAAGTTTAAAAATAAAAAGACGTGTTGCTGGATCGGAGTTGATAATGCGTTACCACTAAGTATTGAGTTAAACAAACCTATAAAACACTATATGTGATGTTACCTTAAGATGAAGATATAGCTAAATTGTTTTCTGGTTTAAGCTACGTCCTACCGAAATCAAAAACGGAAAACTGTACAAATAATAACAATTAAATATTATGATCCAACAAGTAAAAAATATATTTCTTTAATTTTCGCGGTGTTTTAGAACTGTCGAAATTTAATTACCATTGCTATGGCTTTTGGTACATAAAAAGCAGGAGGTTACCTATTAAATATGTGAATCTGACTCTATAAACACAACGTGCAGAAAAAAAAGCAATTATTTTTGTATTGTGATAAAAATTTAATTAGCTTACCATCTCAGATTCTTGATAAATGGTTTATTGCGATCCGTATTCATTGAATTTTTTAAAAATAACCTAAAATCAAGATTGCACAAAAATGTAGTAGTTTGTTTTATTTCTAGCTCAAAAATTAAGTTAAACGTCAATGTACCTAAACTAAAAAATAATACATCACCAAAAGCTGCATTTATTAGATAAGTACAGAAAAATGCGATGTCAGAAGGCTCAGCAAATTTCTTCACCTTTTGTTTTTGACATTTATACAATTAATAGTTTGTGTTAGTTTTTGATCTTCATTTAACTTTTCTTCAAAATATTTAAGATCTCAAAGAATCGTTTGGTGTCATATATTCAAAAATTCCATTAAGTCGCTTTCGAAATATTATTATATTTTATTCATTTGTTCTTTATTCTGTAAAAAAATATTTAATTTAAGGTGCTTTTGTTTAAAAAAAAACATCAAAGTCAAATGAACAATTTTTAAGAAAATCCACTTATGTATGTAGGTATTTGATTTCTATACTTTGAAAACTATGTCAATATATTTCTTTTTTTTTTGATGTGATATTTTCAAGTAGTGTATAATATTAGATACTAAAACCGTTTTAAATAATTTGTTTCTAATAATTTTTTCGATTTTTTATTAATATTAAATTTTATTTGGAAGTATAAAAAATTTCTTTAAAAAACCGGACTAACGTTTTTTGAAAACAAAAATTCAAAATTTCCTATTTTTCGATACACCCCATGGCATTTTCAGTTTTAATGTCAAACTTTTTTTTCTATTATTTAAGAAATGAAGAAATTTGACATAGGAGCAAGTTCATGCGATTCAGTCGTGCATTTTATTTGAATTCACTTAGCATTAAAGTAAAAATAAATTCCGTCTTTTTGCTCATTAAATTCATTAAAAAAAAAACATTTTACTGAAAATCATGAATTGATATGATTATATATTTTTTGCTGAACATTTGATTTTATGAAAGACTTTTTCAACTTTATCACCGCGCACTAGAAAAATTACTCCGCACATTTGGCGGACTGTAATCAAATTCATAGGTCACGTTTGTGATGGTAATTTTGACCAAGCCCCAAAGCCCATTCCCTTTCACTGAATAAATTTTCACTTAATTTTCCTAGACAGACCATATTTTTGTATAAATAGTTCGATTTTTACCCCAAACTATAATTAACACCTTTTATTTTATCTCTGATTTTGGTGACATGATAAAATATTCATACCTTAAACTGTTCATATCTAACCACGATGAAAAAAAATATAAAAAGTTGCAGCAAATTGGGTTTCTAATTTCAATTATCACCTAATTCGAATAATACAACAAACATTCTGAAAGAAAAGTAACAGGAATAAATTTGTATTAGCTTAAAACAAGTTATAATTATTGCATTTTGTTGATTTGGTGGAATATAACTACCAAAAAATATGGCTCATTCGTATGAATTTTGTTTAATTAATTGCCTAAAAAAAATATTAAAAATCGCTCCCGAGACTATTTTCAACGTTTTTGTTGTAATAAAGTAATTTAGTTTGTCTATTTTGTTTACGATATTAATGAAAGTAAATTTCATTTCGAGTGAAAGGGAAATATAAAACCTGTAGCTACATACTCGTACATATATATTTATTTATCGTAAAAATAAATACCATACAAATAATTTTTGATATTTGTGCACAATTCAATAAAATGTAATAATATGTTTATATTTTGATAGCTAAAAATTATTTATATATTTCGTAATAGAAGAACTTAAAGTGATGTAGGAACTACTCAAAATATTAGTTGTAAATAAAAATTTCGGGAACGGTTCATTATTCTGTGTTTCAAAATTCTGTATGGTCATTATTATGTATGTATGTAGAATGATTGAAAACTCTGAAGGAACATAATTCTATAAATCCAGATTCTAAAAATCATGTTTAAATTCTGTAAATCCAAACTTCTATTCATTAAAACCCAAAATTCAGTTCATTGTTTCAAATAAATAAGAAGAATATTTTTCAATTTGAATATTAAAAATAGCAACCATGGCTTATTTTTTTTTTTTAATTTAAAAATATTTCTTTTTTAATTTTTAGTAAATTTTGAGGTTTGAGGTTATATGATTGTGGTTAAATAATTATTCCTGATAAATTTATCCCAAGTTCTCAAAATTCCACTTGTTTTTTTTTCATCAATATTTGCTGAGACAAAAAATATTTCTTTTATTCGAGATCAAAAATTTCCCCAAATAGAAGTCGTATGGAAAATAAAATGTAAATTTTAATAAACTGAATTTACTTTTTTAAGAAAATGCGCCTTGTTCTTTTTATTTGGATTGCGCAGAAACTCAATTTACTAAAGAAATAAAAGAAGTGAAGACCTTAAAATGTGCTTTTAAATTCCTTTTAGAAATTTAATTTGCCAAATAACATAAATGTAATGAATTTATTAATTAGAGTGTACTAAATGATCTTAATAAAAAATAAACCTGAAGCATTGTGGTTACTGAAATACTAATGAATAAATTTAATCTAAAATAATATACAAATATCAATTTAATCTAAATAGATTTAATTATATTTATTAATCCGGATAACCCAAAAAAATCTTCAAAGGCAAAACTAAATGACTCGTTTATTTGGTTCATAAAATGATACAAAAAAATCCCACACATAACAATAACTTCTCGTTTGTTCTAGGAAACTGTCCGACTTTCGATCCCACAGCTGTAACCTCTGCCAAAGGTCTTCGATCATTTGATCTCAACTTTTCCCCCGAAACATCAATTTCCATACTCATTTCCATTTTATATCTTTAATCTTTCTCATGCACAAACAACAAAGTTTGAACATAATTTTTGTTTTTCAATCCACCCGCCAAAAAAAAAATAAATAAAAAAGAACCTTCCTAACATTAATTCAAAAATTATAGGCGTCTACACTCAAAAATTGTATAAAAAAAAAAACATCCACAAACATTTGAATTAAATTTGTTAATTTTTGTCGCAGGCCAGTTTCAGTGTTTCATTAATTTCAATCGTAACATTGTCACGAATGGTTGAAGAATGTAAACTTAAGACTGATGGTAAAAGACAACTTTTGGCTTCTGGGTTCTGTTCTGTGTAATAGAATGTTCTTAAGTAAAAAAAAAAACGCATAATAACAAAAGTGAGAACAGTTAGTGCTCATAAATTTTCTAACAAAAAAAAAAAGACTTGAAGAAAAAACACATTATTTAATTATAGCAACCTCATGCACGCAACAACCACAATACAGAGGCTTAGATCTGCCTACCTACATATAGTATACATATTCGTAGTGCAGAGTGACGGTGCTTGAGTGACTAAATTAACATTCTTTTATGGGAATATTCTAACCTCTGGAATGTTGAATTAAATGAAAATTACCCAAGTCACTGCTGTCCCAGACTCGTTTTCAGACTCATCGCATTCCAGGGCAATTGGCAACCAAACAAAACACACAACGCAGCCATCATCATGCCATGCCATGGTATTCAGAGCAATGCAACAGCTCTTTTATAATATGAAAGATGGGAATTGTATAAAATTGTTAGAATCCATTGTTTAAAATCTTAGTGCATAGAATTAATAATATATTCATAAAGAAAATCTGTAATTTGTGTCAAAACCAGATGAACTTTTGAGAAAATAAACCAGAAATAGAAAATTGATAATATCCTTTCATAACTTTGCATCTTAGTTATTTTGATGTCAAATATGTTTGAAACAAACTGTTTATTGTATTTAAATTATCAACTGAAGATTATCCATTAAATTATTGAATCAAAACACACCATCTATAAAACCAATGAACCATCTAAACTAAGCTCTATGATTTCAAAAATCAAAGATTAAAAAAAATCAAACGAAAGAGCTGATGCACGAACTCTATGGTAAACACCTAATTTATTGTCATGTCTGTTTCGATCTCCCTTCTTGCAAAGCAGGTAGACAATATGTGAGAATAAGTTACCAGACATTTATTGAATACTAAAAAGATCAACAAAAATATAAGACTAACCATCGAGTAGGTAAATCTCTATATTTACCATCAGAAAAATAAACGACAAGAATCCAGTACCAACCAACACTGGCATCGGTGGCGGCGATGGCGGTCTCCAGCGCGGCGTCTTTTCACGCAAAAAATCAAAGACGCAAATTTTGCATGGGCTATCGTTATATTCATGAGTCATGTTCAATCCTGTACGATCATGATGAGTCAGGATCTTGCACTGTACCATAAACATAAACAACACATCTAAGAAGAAGAAAAAGCTCGTGTTGGAGGAAGGAACTGTGGAGCGATATAGTTTCATCACTTCTTTGTTATACAGTGGGATTTTTTAAAATGAAACGATAGACCAAAGTCAAAATAGGAATGGAGGCAAATTTCCTTTTTTGAAACATCGCAAATATTTAAACCTAAACATTTTTTTAAATTTTGGTTTACTTATAAAATCGTGTTTGAAACCATATTTTAAAATCATTTTTATATCTCACCATCAAATATATATTTTGGCGTTGGACAATTAACACCCAATGATATAAAGGCCTAATAAATTTGGATATGTTAGCCATAAAGTTCTTAACAAAAAGTTGCAAGTTTTTTTTATTTAAAAAATTTGTTCCAATTGTTTCAATAACTCAACCCCACTGTTAACTATTATGTATATTCCTCGGTCAATTCTCAAGGTGACAATGTTATGATTTAGGTAAAATCGTAAGAACACTGATAAATTTCATCACATTATCAAATGGTTACGTTGGTTTGGACTTGGGTAATGGACAAGGAAGAAGCGAACAAGTGTGTGTGGTTAGGCTCGAATATGGCTTAGCTGATGAAGTTTAAATGAGTTTGTTATACATAGATACATAAAAAGATCGTTATCTGTCTGCAAATAAAAAAAATTGGTAAATAAATATTGTTGATCAAAGGAAGAGCAAAAACAATGATTTAGGGAAGCAGACAACAATAAAAGAGGATTTCTCAATTTTTTTTTTTTTTTGGTATTGTCTTAAAAGATATTTTTAGAAATGGACTGGTAATTAATTACACAAAAAAGTCTCATGAAAAATATTGCACACTGAAAGAAATTTTGACAAGGGACCAGCAATGAATACAAAAAAAATTTTCGTCTGACGTCAACAAGCAAAGCAAACGTCAGTAAAATGGCGTCTGCAATACAGATACATGCATTTTAAAATAGTAGGATTCTAAAGAAAAAAAAATGATAAAGGATAAATATCATGGGTAGAATTGACGTCAGCAAATTTTAATGTCGTCAATTTAATGACGTGTGTATTGCCTATAGTTAGAGTTGATTATGGGATTAAATGGCAAGGAAACGAAATTATTAAAGCATGTTCCAAGGAAGAAGCGGGTAAGTGATATTTTTCAAATAAAATTATAAACGAAGTCGTTGAATATAAAATATGCATCTTTTTTTCGAAATAAATATCTGTTTTTTTTTTAATTCTAATTGATCAACTAATTTGTAAGTAAGTTTATGTATAAATGTGTTTCTTAATTTTTAATCTTTCGAGCGCATTTCAATTGCATTTAAAAAAAAAAAAGAAGTTATATATTAAAAGGAGCGCTTTTAAAAATTTTGACCAATTCTAGATCAGATTTCAGGATAGATAAGAGACAATACCCTTCGTTATCTTTATAAAATTTCCTCTCTGTGAGCTGAGCCAAGATATAAGAAAATTGGGTGTCCAGTGGGGGTGAAATTTGACGTGGCAGTGGGCGGGTTCTACTCAAATTTAATTTAAATTTCGTTTCTACGCATAAGAGTATATTTCTAAATTTTCATTCACATCATTGGATTCGTCGTATCCTACAAAAAGATTTTAAAAGTGGACGTGGCAGAAGGCTAATTTTACTAAAACTTTTTGCAGTCAGAAAATTTAAGCAATTTTTAGTATTTAGTGTAATCTCAAATATCATTGAATCATGTTAATAAGAAAAAAACATAATCCTTAAATTTTAACTGCAGTTTGAAAATTCGACGTACAGTTATTTGACGGCGGTGTTTATGTAAATTGCTGCACACGGAGACCATAAACAATTAAAATACATCGATCTAGAAAACACAACAAGAATTTGTTTTTTTTTTTCTTGCAAAACAATTTATTTGAATTTATTTGTTCCCATATTCTCAATCGTTCAATCCTTTTGATCAAAACATTTCTCAGAATTCAATATTTCATTGTTATTTGAATAAACATAACAAAAAAAATAAAATGCTAAATTCACTCAACTGTCGCAAATTTTACTATAAATCAACTAACAATTGACACTTTTTCGTATTCCCCAAGAAATCATCTCACCATTTATATCTAAATACAATAAAATCCATCTACCTACATGGGTTATGTCTGCACAAACAGGTAGGTACCCCATATAGGTGGTAATAAAATTTTGAATAAACAAACGAATTCGCATTTCTGAATTAATGAATTTCAAAGGAAACCGACATCGTTAGCGGCGCGAATGACAATCGGATTTATCTTTTAACCTTTACCTACTGTTTTTTTATGGTTTTCTTTTTTTTTCTAAAATTTGTTTCTTGTTATCGTAATATCGGTAAATACACTGAAAATTATTATCGTGTTTAATTTTTTTTTAAAGCCATAAAATCTTTTTTCTTCATAATTAAAATTAATTTTACCAAAATTGTACTATGGATAGAATTATTTTTAAGTTGTACAGTGGTTGTATGTAGATATATGAACTCCATGGCTTGTCAACACTTCACTATTCTTCACTCCTCCTGCGTTCGAATTTTTATATAAAAAAAAAATAAACAACAATATTTCTTTCAACAAAGTACTAAAGTACAGCCATTACAGAAAAAAACAACATTTAAATGCTACCATGCCCCATATCGCATGCCAATGAACAAATCGAAAAGAGCTCTTTTCCTGTCATTTGTTAGATATTATTCGATTTTTCTTACAACAACTACTCTTAAGCCTTACATTAAATTCCAACCCCTCTTATAAACTATTATTATAATTTTATCCTTATGTATAAAAAAAAAATGAATAATAAAAGAAAGAAATGTAAATGATCGCTCAGATGCAATTCAATGTTCCATAATTATAATGCGTGCCATGCACGTGTGACATGAATTGAATGATGAAGGTTGATCATCTCGTTTCTACTTATTTAACCTCCATCATATGTACATACACTATATACCATTCTTATGATCATATTTTCGAAAGTATTTTTATCGAGGGTAGTACAAAAACACAACAAAACAAAAACTGAAACAGAGGGCGGAAGGATCCAGAGCACCACCACTTTAGTGAAACATATTATTTTTTTTTCTTTCATTTCCGGTACACAAGTGGATAAGTCCTTTAGAAAAAAAAATGTCCTACTGAGTGTACACGTTTTATTTTTATTTTCCATAGTTCATTGCGAGGGGATGTTTTTGGGTTAATTTTTTTTTTCTTAATATTATTGAAAATTAGGATCGGTATTCATTGTGACATTTTGGTACCCTAAATGAGAAACAAACTTTTTGGAACCCTTGAGAGCAAACACAAATATTTTGTATAGAAATTCAAACCATATTAGAAATTAACAACAGTTCAGTTCCTTGTCTGGAATTTAAAAGCATTTTCTAAAAAGAAGTAGTAGGGTTAGACCAGACCCACATTTTAAAATAGTTTCCAGTGTTTCGGCATTTGTAAGAATATATTTTTTTGGGATTGATATTTTGTCCAAATTTTTAGCTCTCTTCAACTCTTCCTCAGTTGTTCTGATTCCACTTCGACCTTTCTTCCGACCAAGTCTGGACGTCTGCTTATCTGAGTAAAAGGGTTCCATTGCATCGTTTAACTCGCAATGCATTCGTTAGCCTTTCGAAGCGTATGGCTTCGTATGACAGTGTCAATGAGTTCCTGCCTTCTTCTCGCATGAAGCTTGTCATTTGAGATACGATTCGGCCAGATGTTGCCTAGAAATCTATTTACCAACGTTTGCAGCTTCCCGGTGACAGCTATTCTGACTTTCCAAGTGCTGCACCCGTAAATAAGCACTGATTCAACATTGCATTGGAACAGATGCTTGGTCTTTAAGCTTATAGATTTGTTTCTCCATATTTCGGACAGCACATCAAACGCAATCTTTGCTTTCCTGATTCAGCTGTTTAGTAGACAAAATTTTCAACCATCTCAACTGGTTGTCCAGAAATATCTAGTTGATCAATTCGACAAAAACAAAGGATCAGCCTTAAAACTTCCTCATCTGTTTCAAGGCTGATACTTTGTTGTTTCCCGACGTGACGGTTTCAGCTTCTCTCTCAACCCGATGTTTCGATCTTTCCTAATTTACTCACTGAAACTCCGAATTTCAAAACATCCAGTAATAATATTTATTAGTTTGACCTTCCATTAGAGCTGGATCATATAATTGAATAATCCCAAAAATTTAACTACATTATCTAAAAAATTGCATACTATTCATTTATCAGTTATCAGATGAGGGAAGTCGTCCTACGGCGGGATCTTCTCCTGCTTAGTAATAATTTGTGATATTAAAAAAATTGTAACACTAAATTACAAATCGTGCTGGTTCCAATATGCTAAACCTCATTTAAGAACCACTTAAATATAATCAAATATACATATAACCCCAAGGAATTTGCAGTTATTAAATAAATTTTCATTTCAATTTATCAAACTAAAATCGTGCAGGCTCTTGAGTTAGTTAAGTGTTTTGTTGAAAGACAGCTGAAGTTTGAAGATGCCACTTTAAATAGTTCTGGTTCTGTATATACAGAAATACGGGTAGGTGCCCTTAGATGTAAATCAACTTGAGATGAACATTTTTATAAATCATCTAAATGCTTCCGAGGCTAAAGATCGTGGTCCTATCCAAAAAATATTATCAAAACTCAATTGAGCAACAATGACGTGACGGTGGTGCTGAGCGGCGTCAGTGGCGTACGCGACTATATTAATGAATGTAACGACAATTACTGTACCGAGAGTAAATATGCCGAAACCGAAATAATAAAGAAGTTTGAGATGCTTAGATAATTACACTGCGGGTGGAAGAGCAAACATGTGGTCCACATCCCTATTTCCTGCAACAAACTACGAGTACATTATATACAAAAGAGAGAGACACCAATTAACCACATCTGCTTTGATCAGTTGAACTCTGTGCCACCATCGAACATTATAAATTTTGGAACCTCTTGCCTCTAATCGTTAAATGAATGGCATTTCTATCATACTCAAGTTGCGAGTGCGCATGAGTTTTGAATTTAGGGACGAATCTATCAAGGATAACATCATCAGGCATCAGGGTGTGGTGTCTGTTCCATATATTACCGACACATGCACGTGGATTCAAAACACGCCATTCAGTGTTATTGTTTTCCTAACAAAACAAAACGTAAGGTATTTTCCATAAAAAAAGGACATCCAGCGGTATCCTAGCATGGCATCAACAGATGCTATCACTTTTTTTTCTTTTCGTTTTGATAAAAATCCTTGTTTTGGGGTACGGTATCCCTTTGACTTGTTTGTCTGTGTGGTGTTGCGCAATAGTTGGGTTTTTGGAAATAGGGGTCGTTAGCAATAAGTTCCTAAGGTGTTGTTTTAAGTATACTTTAGAGCAGGTATGAATGGGAGAAATGATCTCTTTGGGTTGGGCGATCTTTATTTTGTTTTCGTGTTGTCCACGTGTTTGACAGGCGTCCATTCTGCCAACGCATATCATGCATAAAATATACAAAGCCTCTATTTTATGTTTTGATGTGGAAAATACGATAAATTAATTGCTTAATATTTTGCTATAGCTGATGGTCTGCGTCAGATGGTTTGATGAGAAGTGGCAATGGAATACGAAATTGTGACAGTAATGGTTGGTTTTTCATGTTCCAAAGTGATAAGAAATGTGTTTGCATTAAATATGTCTATCAGGTGGTACTTTAGAGATGCATCTCACAGTGCATCTCTGTAATAAAGATATTTTGTTCTTCATTCACAAAAAAAAGGATAACTAGTAAGAAAGAATGAGAACTTTATTTTTAAGTTTTGAGCTTGGTATGATCAACAAAGTTTGTCATAGTTGATCATACTTAATCAATACAAAAACGAAAGGCTTAAAACGTGGCTTGATAGTTTGTACAAATCTATACCGAAATTAATTTCAACATAGAAATAGTGGTTTTGAAACGATTTTGATATTTCTATGATCGAACTTTTTTATCAAGGCGGGGGGACAATAATATCATACCGGATAATTAGCTCGATTGTAAGGCGGGCCGTGACACCATTCATGCTGCATTTAAACTCTTTCCTGATGTTCGATTGAACAAATCTAATGGAACGTGAACGGTTGACTTAGGTTTTATCTAAAGCTGACAAGGTAAGTCATTAGTATAAGCTTTATCACATGTTTTTATTTATCAAGGCGGACGATTCAGCATTTTCATTATTGGCGATATGATATTTAGTCTAACTCCGGAAATAATTTACGCCAATGATCTAATTGTGTACAGAACAGCTTCAAAAGTTAAGATTTCCAGAACTTTTTACAACATAATGTTGACGAGACTTAGGGATACTGCACGAGACCAAGTTGTAGTGGCTCAATTCGGAATCAGAAATAGTAATTTATTTTTTGGGTCCCCGCCTACTTAGGTGTAGGAACATATCAGT
This sequence comes from Syrphus vitripennis, assembly GCA_958431115.1. Taxonomy (NCBI): domain Eukaryota; kingdom Metazoa; phylum Arthropoda; class Insecta; order Diptera; family Syrphidae; genus Syrphus; species Syrphus vitripennis. The sequence continues at coordinate 141,130,559 of OY288108.1, read as the reverse complement.
TAATGATAGGATAGCACAAAAAAAATTTTTTAAATAAAAAAATTCCAAATACTCTTCTGGGTGAGTTCAGAAAACGTCGAAAAGGCCATTTGTTTGTTCCAGAAATTTCTGCGCCTGGCTATCTTTCCCATTAGTGTTGAAAAATTTTCCAAGCTTCATCCGTAGGTTTTGATATGAGTATACTGTGATTAAGCAGATGTTGGAAAAAGTTTAAACAATTGTACAACTTTAATGAGCTTAGTTCGTTGGCCGAATGTTGAACTTTTATTTTATAGTTTATGCTAAAATATTCAAATTACTGTGTTTTAACTTGAAGCGAAAAAAACATTACTAGAATATAAATTTCTAATCGATTTTTACGATTGTTTAAAATATTTCGGCTTCAAATAATATTTAAATTAATTCGGGCCGGTAAAAATAAAAACATTTTTGAGACCTTTGCCACCTAAAATTGACTTAATGGTCTCTGGATCGGGAGGAACTGTCTCAGACAACTATTTAAAAATATTTTCCAGGTAAGCATACAACAACATAGTGGAGCCAGATGCATAAAACCACTCAAAATCATTGCGCTTTGATAGTTTTAAGTGTATAAAGCCCCACTGGACGTGTCTGCGTTCTTGGGAAGAATTGTTAATTAGTTGTTCGAAGAACATGTATGCAAATAAATTTTGATACTTTGACAGAAATGGGACAATAGGACCAATTATTTGTCCGCCTTTTGCTGACCTTAAGCCCCACTGTTGATATCATAGATTTATAATACCAATTCGTCCATACTTATACTATAGTATCAATTAAAAAAAAAAGTTTTACAAGAACTATAATTTAAAAAATTTTATTAAATCACAAATGAAAATAAAAATTAAACTAAATGCTGTTTTTATTATTTATACTGAGAACAAAATCACACTCATGCGACGACTCACCACATTTATTGCCCGCAATATTATATTCTTAGCAAAATTGTTTCTCATTATAATAATGTACTTCTTATGATTTAAACTTTGAATTTATGTAGTTTCCGGTGTAAGCCATTACTTCATACATTGTTATCTTAAATTCACTCCCATTAGCCATTTCAGAGTTCCATTTTCGTTCGTTCAACTTAAACTTAGAGCGCGTGCCATCCACCGTAGTCATGCTTGGCTACGTACCCTTGCTACCATTAGAATTTATTTAAGAATTTTCATTTCATCAAAAAAAAAATAACACGCAATTAGATACAAACATACAAAGCTATCTAATGAAAATATTAAAAAAAAACGTTTTTTTAACAAGTTCACTATCATTACAATTTCGATATCAGGGCCATATAGCGCGTTAGTTTTAGTTTGCAATAAACATTCTATATAGCTCTCTTGGCCAAGTGCACCAGAACTCTCCAACCATAACATATTTTTCTAAAGTCTAAGTCCAGCTAAGGGGCACCTTTTTTTAAATTGCCCACAAAGCACCTTTATATATGATAGCCGCACAAAATATGTAAATTCCTTCCCAATGTTGATGTTGGCATATGTGCTCTATGTGGAGTGCCTGTTGAGACACATGAAGATCATTAACAAGGGTTCTCGTGTGGATCGCATAGCTTACCGACAAAAGTATAATATGCTGGCCAAGATCGGTGCTTGATGGCAGTCGTAGAATAGCGTTCTGCTACGACACGGCTTAATGGACCTTCTTATATGCAGCAGCTGTCTGCGTTAAAATTATTATAAAACTACGGGCAAGTTGTAGGTTGAGGTACCATAGCCGTCTGACGTCTATATGTGTAGCATATGAGTTTATGTCGCATTCACGCTTGACAAACTTTATCCGGCCAGAGAGGGCGTCTCTGTTGGTTTATTGATCTCTGAGTAATCATGGTTACAATGAGCCTATACTCTAAATATTAGCTAGAAGTGTGTAATTTAGTTCTTTTTTTGTTTAAGTGAAACCACCAGTAAAAAATAATTCATATACTAATAATTATCAACAAATTACGCTCGCCATCATAGAAGCAGTGACTTCATTTCGTGCACTTAATTATCAACAGAATTTATGGAATTTTCTGACACTTAAAAAATAATTATAAATGTCTCGACTGCACTTAATTCCAATGATATCAAACATTGGCTAACTCCATTTTATTGATAACAAATAACCATTTGGAGTTCAATTGATTCGATATTGACACAAATCATTATCGCGATCTTGTAACAAAATACAAAGTCTATCAAGAAATCCAACTACTATATAATTTATTCAATACTTGAAAGAAGAAAAACTGGGCTAAGATAGCAATTATAACCATGTTCCTTCTCACTGAGTTAATTTTACATATTAACAGAAACAGTTTTTTTTTTTATAATTCATATGTCTATATATTTTGTGGTGACGGAAGTTACTGCAGTAAATTAGTCAATCTCTTCATGCATGCCATACAGATGATGGAGAACTAATGTTGCGTGGCTATAATAATTATTAGGAGAAAAAAAAAACAAACAAAAAAACTTGTCAAGTCTGAAAAAGCTCTGAGGTCAGAGAAAATTATACCAATTAAAAAACGATAGGTATCTTTTTATACAATTTTCATTATTGTAAAACGGAAATATTAAAATTGTTTACGCTTTCTATATAAACATTTGCAGTGGGATAATTTTGTTGTTTTTTTTTCTCTCTGGGTTCAATTTGTCGCATATTAAGCGGCCTTGAGAAGATATTTTGCAATAATTATTCTAAAAACCTATACTTGAGAAATTAAGTACACTTGGGAAATTATTTAAATAAGTATTAAGTACTAAACTTAAAACTAAAAAGCGTTGATTGTAAAAAATGTACTATGACATGTCAAACTGAAAGTGAACACGAAAGTGTATTTTTACACCAAAAAAGAAAAATTGTTTTTTAACAGGAGAACGTTTAAACAAAAAAAAAACAAATCAAAACTACAGCTATCCAACGAACAGAAAAAGAAAGAAACAGAAACACTTGTTTTTTACAATTGCTTTTTATAATTTAAAAAAAATTATTACATTTTTCAATTGTTTTTCTTTTTTTTTTAAACTACTTTATTTACACACAAATTAACAAAATAAATTAACGCAAACAAAAATCGTAAATTTACTTTATTTTCTCATTTAATGTGAAGTCCAACATTACCATACATTAATTGTCAAATTTAAAAAAGCGTTGCCATGCATTTGATAGAATCCTTAGTCCTCGAACATAATGCATACGATAAGAAAACCAGACGTGAGAGTGACCAAATCTCGTTGTTTTTGTTAAATAAGTTTTAAACTATGAAGAGGATGCACCATATAAATTAATAGTTTAAAGTACACAATAATAAGTTTACTTGAAAATTATTTTCTTAAATCACATCGGGAACACCTTGTATATTATCAATTGGGTAACCATTTTATAACTTCAATAATGTGATAGTGAATTGTATCACGCTCTGGTTTCTCGTTGCATTGTGGGTTTTTGTTTTCTAAGCCCAGTGACTCCATTGGCAATAATTGAGACAGTAAATAATGCAAATGAAGATGCATTGTCAATGGTAATGGCAATATGCCCAAAGATGAGCAGCAATCGTGATTCTCAATGGCTTCTTCGACAATTTCTTTAATTAAAATATAAAAAGGTACAGTTGATTAAAAACAGAATTTATTCAGAACAAGAGCATTTGGTGTTCAGACCCTTTTGTATACACTCATTTTACAACTAGGTAATAAAATGGCATTGCCTCAAATACACAGCGTAACTCTCGTTCCAATTTAGGATATTTAACTGAGTTGGGTTAAAATGTTTGCTAAACCACGAGCAAGAGACAAGTATGTAATAATAGAGCCGATTACATATTTGAACTATCTTTGAACCTCAGTTAATAGCCTAAAATCGGTGATTTAAAATTGCTGAACCAAGGATCGACATTCGAGTAAGACAAAATAAGAAAAACGTCAAAATGAGTCGCCCCACGTTAAGCTTGCCTAAACACCGTTTTTATTAAATTGAATCGAAATAAACCCTTGAAAGTGCTCTGAAAAATTACAGAATAAATAAATAGGTGACTAAAATAGCATTCAATTAAAACAACAACAAAAATCAGTTATATGGAACATACAAAATCATAGACATTTATTGGTGACACTGTGCGAAGCAGAAATCAAATACTGACGAAAAATACTTTTTTACATAATACTCTACCCAAAATGTACATGCATAGTTTAAAAGTAAAATCATACGAAAAATTCAAAACATATATACGTTTGAATTTATAAAGGTTCGAACGTCAGCTCTTTTGTTTATGATTCTTTTTTTCGTGGGTTTTCGAACACACGATATACACTCACACATGTACCGAAAATGAATGATTTTATTGACCTAAAATAATAAATGGCCTTCTTAATAAACCATAAGGATCAATTGTTGTAAAAATCCAACATCTTAGCGCCATGTTTTAAATAAACGTGTGAACAGCTAACATTTATGCGATAAAACCTTAAACAGTTAATGTTTTCAATATGTTTGGGTTTCGTGAATAGTTTTAGCGCCGCTTATGGCCACCGCGTAAAATCTAACTTAACGCCAGGCAATAAAATGTGTTCAATATTAGTTTATTTTTATTGTGGGAAATTTTCAAAGGAGTTTCCCAAGATAATCCATAGAAAATCAACGGAAACTCAGAGCATTTGTCTGTGTTTCAAAAATGAGGATTTTCAATAACAGTTTTTGTTTGTTAAGATAAACCTTCAAACCTAATGATTTGTTTATGATGAGATTCAACAAAATGAATCTTATTTATTTATATTGTTTTAGGATAATTGTGTAGTTTCAATCAGCAACAGCAGACTTGAGGATCATAACAACAATAATATTAAATTTTTTTTAAATTCCTGTTGTTTTTGGTAAATTGAATTTATAAAAATATGGAAGTAAGTGAAATCAGCTATTGACCTTTTGTAGATTAAAATACACAATCAGTTACAAGGAATAAGTGATCTGTGAATGCTGATTGTGCACCATTTGAAATATTTGAATTCGGTGAGTAGAAACTTTTTTAATTTAATAATTTTAATAGATATTTATAGATTTTTTAGATTTAGGGCCATTTTCTGAAACAAAACTTAAATAATTTATGTTCAATCTAAGCGCTTTATGTTCTACTTTTTCCTCTACGTAAACTGTCACATAAGAGTTTCTGTGGAACATAAGTATTTATGTTCTGTATCAGCAAATGGGCCTTAGATACGAGTAATTAGTCTTAAGACAATTTTATAAAACTAGAGGTTTTAAAAGATTAGCCACAGTTTAAGTAAATTACAAAAATAGTGTTGTTTGTAATTTAGAAAATTAAATTTCCTTTTTTTTAATTTTATTTTTCTATATTATTGGTATAAGAAAAGTAATATGCCAACAAAGTTTAAAAATAAATTTTCTACAATTCTGTTATGCAACATTTTTCTGTAGGTATACGAAAGATAAAAATAGGTGAATTTCACAAGTGCAAAAATAAGGTTTATTATCTCCGATCAATAATGGGAGAAAACAAATTAGGGGCGTCACAAACTGTTGTTGTGTTTAAAAAAAAAAACAATTTACTTCAAAACCTTAACCAATAAATGCCTCAAAAATAGATTTTAATTAAATGAAGCCACCCAGAAAGATCAATTGATTGAAGAATTGCGTGAAAGAATAGATATTTAGGTTTTTCTTTAAAATTATCTGTCATCTTGATTGTTAAATTTTCTATGATAAATTAATACAACTTCAGATGACTCATACCGCCCTCCATATAAGAATCAGAACTCACATGATTTTTCATAACCTCAATGCACTATGCATGTATCATGCATCATTATTTGAATCACCTCTTTAAAAAAAAACTAAACAACAATTATTTTATCAATCATTTTGTAGCTTATTAAAAATAATTTTACTTATACGGCCCACCACCTCGTTTAATTTTTTTTTTTTTAATCTCATAAAAATCTTTTTACACCATACTACCACTCATCTGCAGTTATTGTGAAATCGATTAATCTTCTTCAACAACATCATCGGTATACACCAAAACACATTCCTTACCAAAATAAGAACAAAAATCACGTTGGTTGAGATTCAATTAATTCAAGATTTATATAGAAACAAAAATATCTAATATCAAAGCAAATCTTCCGATATCGAAACAAAGACACTTCTGTTTGAAGATTATCATAAAACATACACTTGCTTGTATATGAATAACCCTCCCTCTCTATAACCTGGCTTGAACCATATGTGTGGGCTGCATCTTAAGTAGGCAATCAGACATTGGAAGCTTGATGAACGAAAGCCAACAAGAGATTCAGTGATGAAGAATGAAGTTCTTCTTTTTTACTCAAGTTACTTTTGATAACCGTGTTGTAGTAGTGATTTATGAAAGTTCAAAAAGAGATGTTAAAAGAAAATACTTTTTTCCTTAAATAACTGACCTTATTAAGGAGCTGACAATATGAGGCCACTTTCAAAATATCTGATAAATTGAATTATGCTCGTATATTAAAATTTTCTAGTTTTGACGATTTTGTATTGAATATTGAGGTCGCGTGGTTCACACACCCACTTTACTAATATTCCGTTTTTAGCTTAGCATTTGAGTAACAAGTTGAAGTCGATATAGTCTTGGTGGCACACGCGTGGTTGGCTAAGTCGTAAAGATGCTAATAGCATCAATTTTTTAGCATCCGCTTCGAACGGAAATTACATCATCTCCATGGAAAATGAATCTTCATCATAATTTTTGTATATCTTCAGAGTTTATTCGTTTCAAGTTTTTATCTTTGTAGGTTTTTTATAAAAGGTAATGGAAGAAGTGCGCCATTCCCTAAAAAAAAAAAAACTTACCGGTTCAATTGAATGGAAAGGATATAATGTACGTTTATTGATTCGAATCAAAAGGGTTACAAATTGCGTCCGAAAAATGTCTTTGTCCTTGCAAGAAACCGTGTCATTTTCAGCAGCTGCGTTGTGTGTGCTTTCAACAATGACTTCCTAGAAAACCCTTTTTGAAATTGTTTTATTTTTTTTTTGTGAAATAAAAACCGGAACTACGTTACTTCAAGTTGTAAACGCGTACCTTACTGCAATTTTGTAACGTTTCAATAGTTTTGATTAATATTGTTGCAAAAGGGGAAATGGGCATATATTTTATGAAACGTTACAAGTTGCGGAAAGAAATAAGTACCTCTAACATTATAGTCACGACATGAGTTTCTGATACTTTCAAGAGTTTCAACCCCCAAACACACCCTTTATAATGAAGTGTGATTTAGTTTTATTTGCTTTGACAGAAAATAGCAGCAATTGTGGTGAAAGAATGATGACGAATTATCGTCCTTTGAAAAAAGAAAAGTTAATTGGCGCAGTTGATATTGATTTGGTGAGTTTTGAGTTCTGTTTATTTTCTAATATATTTTCAATAAACAGCTGCTGTTTTATTATTTGTTTAATTTTGAATTCGATATGGTGTACAATGCTGTTATTATCGAATTTTCATTTGAACGTGCTATGGAACCAAATTGTATGATTAGTCAAACTGATAAATCAAAGTTGAATAGAGCAAAAACATTCAGGATGCAGTACAAAATGGCTGTTTGAAATAAAAGAACGGATTTAATTTTTCAAACATAGAGTTCTTTTTAGTTGAAAGCATTAACTTCAGTATTTTTCAATCGCTTGTTTTTTGCCAAACTTTGGTCAGCTGTTGCAATCAAAATTTGTACACCCATTAAATTTATTAGTTATCGAATTGTCTATACCTATATACCTAATTTACTTCTTATACATAACTCCTCTATACTAAATTACAAACTTCCTTCAAAATCGCACCCATAAATAAAAAATTCAACACTCAAACTCCTCTATAAACTCTGATGCGTGATGAAAATATTAAATACCAAAATTTTTGCTTTAATCATGCACGTGATGTCCAACTAATTGGCATCGCAAATATGATTAAATTGTCAATGCTTGTTGGCTTATTCTGATGGATAAAATATTCAATTTAACTGTCAAAACTTTTAAGCATGTCTCGCAAAAAAAAAACCCAACTTATATCCGCAAGAACAAAGAAAATCCTAAACCGAAGAAACGCAAAGTCCAAGTCCATAATTTATCACTTTCTTCTTGTTCGTTCATCTTCTCATAGTACAATTTATGCCAAAGAACAAATTTGAGATGACTCACCACAATCACCACGACGAGCAAGAGTTCTTGATATTTGTAACAAGTCTGCTAGTCTCTGTCTCCATGGCCAGATTATATTCCCAGACCAATCATTCACATACGAAGTTTACACTCCCGTTTACCACCGCCGCGCCGCCTCTGGTGGGACAAGTTAAATAAAAAGACCATCACGGTAGAAAATGGGCGGACAGCAGAGATTTTATGCGTTCACCTTTGTCTGCCTTGATCATCTTTCCATAAATGACCATCGATCGATTATTTTGTGAGATAAATTAAATTTTAGACTTAATTTCTTGAGAAAAAGAAAGTTAAGGAGTGCATTGTAAGTCAAGCGATGCAATGGAACCCCTTCACGGACATAATTAGATCCGAGGACCTAGGTAAGTAAATAAGTAACGTTATGGGTGCAAAACAGCAGGCTAGCATATCAAACATGTTGAGTTAACCATGGATTAAGTCAGCACTGGAAAACGAGGTCTTAATATATTAATGGTAAGCTGGTATTCTCAATCCCTTTTAGGTTTCATCAGTTTCGTGGAAGAAAATCTGGTCGTTTTTTTTTCTTTAAAATCAATCAACCAAATATTCATTGAAATCATTAATGTATGTCAAATGATTTCAACGCCAGCCTATGACCTTCCAACTCTCTAACCTTTAAATTTGTTTTTCAATTTCAAACAACAATTTAAGCCAGCTGGACATAATTCTGTTCCGGTATTTGAACTAGGCCAATATAATTACCTCAACTATAAACATTGTCTAAATTATGTATTTTATATAGCGATATTAACTCGACATTATTGTTTAAGAACCAAAAGTTTACGGTCACGATTATTTTTTGTTATTCCATGCGAAACTTTATAATACCCAATTTTCAAAAGTACCTGATAGTTCACTACCCACATAAATACATATATACAACTTGCTGAGTCGTGAATGGAATTCCAATCAGCACCCAGCAACACCAACAGCGACAGCAGCGGTAAGATAAAAATTCAAAAGGTGAACCTTTTGAAACCAACACGCCATCGAAGTAATGGTGTACCATATACAATTCCGTAACAACAATCTCCAAATCTTGTATCTCCTCCAGAGTCCAAACACAAAAACCAGTCGACATTGCAAGGTCGAACACATTTCACTCTGTTGGATATTATGAATCCGCAACGAGAAATAAAAACAAAACAAAAAAAATATTTCATTGGGCGTGTGACCATTGGAAGCAAAATGATGTTGTGGTTGCAATCGAGTTTTATTTTTTTTTTTTCATCACACGAAATTTTTATATTTTAACAATTTTAATTGCCAAAATTGATCCGATAAATGGCAGATGAATTCGAGATAAACTCTCGACAAAATAAAGGTTGCATTCAATTCCATATGTGTGTCAATTAATGTCACCGGAAAACCACAAAGGATATTTTATATGTTCGACATTCCAATTCAAATGCCTCGAAGCATCATAGCAGCATCTGGCATACGTAGTATAAAAGTATCTCATTTTTATTTATTTTATTACAACTCCTTTCTTTTGTGTGGTTACGAAAATGGAAATATTCATCTCACATCCTTTTCACACAACTCTCATGAGCATAAGCGGAAAACCCAACATCTGTCATTTTACAGAGTAACTCTTACACCATCATCAACCTGGACCTTCAATAATAATTGAACATACATAATGGTGCAGGAGTAACAGCCGCCTAGCGCACGCCATCAGTTAACTCTGTGATTAGACCCAAGGATTACACGATGATTTTATTATCCTTTTTCATTTTTGAATCAAAAATAGGGGTTAGTTCAGCTGTAAAATCTAATGCTAATTACTGGTCAGGAAGTTAGGACTCACCAGTAAGTGATAACACGTGTCTTCTTTCAATCGAAAGGTAAACACTTTTGTGAAAAAAAAACGATTTATATTTCAATCCTTCTCTAAAAAAATAGTTTTAGAATAATTTTTTTTTGCATAAAATGAATCCTCAAAATTGACCTTTAGTCTTGCAAATTCTGAGTGAAGTTCACTTTAGCATGATCGAAGTAACAATTCTCCAAAGGTATTTCTTGAGCGAACAACATCGTTTGAGCTGTTGCACCCTCTCATCAAGAGAACTTGGGAAACAGAGAGCTTACTTGAAGAGGGAAAGAGGAGCAAAAACTGAAAAAAAATAGCAAGAACTGTCCTGTAGCGAATAAAAGACCACGTCGCATCGGTGACCCACTCGACGTCGAACAAGCAAGATTCCGCATTGGATCTTCCTGTGTGGAACGCCTTGCCATCATCTTTGAAAAGTGTGTTGAATATCCATCACAAATTCACTTGCTCTTCATCGACTTGAAAGGGCCATTTAATATAGAATTCATTTGGCTTGCTTTGCGCAGGAGGAGCGTCTCAGATTTAATAGATTGCTATTCTCAAGGCAAAATACGAAGGATCCAAATGTCACGTATTGCATAAAGAAAAGATGTCAGAGGTGTTTAAAATCCAAAAAGGGGTTAGACAAGGTTCTATACTGTCATCAATACTGTTCCTGTCGGTGATTACTGATTAGTGATGTACCTACTGCAGGGAGGTTTGTCGATTGGAATTTAGTGGAATCATACCTCAAACTCTTGGACTACGGACGAGAGAGTTGAAATACATGTCCAGGACGGGCTCACTATGGCGTGTCCCTTACTAGATTAAATACAAAATTATTGTTCTGCCACAAAACTTACCAATGAATTTTTCCCATGCTTACCGGCCTCCATTTTGAAAGAAAATTCTTCCATCGGTCCCGTTTTGGTTTATTTACCCAAAAATGAAAGCTATATAGGCCTCTGAAACTGTACAAATACTACAAATGGTTCCCCAAATAAACCCCCTTTAATAGACGTATCATCCCGTTAGTTAAACTATTCTCCATTTGAACAACCATTTGCCGTCGCCATTTACAATAATTGTGATATCAAATGTTTCACTCATAAACTTTTAAAAATATCTCTATCATCGTCAAGAATGTCGTTAAGACCAATTATAAACATTCCTCAATTTTTTTTCAAAATGATAATAAATCTACCTTTTCAAGTGCATTTTTATGGATCATTTTAGTTTTGCTTGGCACCGTATTCTCCATCACATTGAATGGGTGAATCATTTAGATCCAATTAGATTCAATTGTTGGAATCTATTTTTCGTGCATCTGCGGTGTCGGCTATAGAAACTTTATTACCCACATGACCATCATTATATTATCTATTACGGTTCTAAAAAGGTTATGACATTTCTCTGACATTAGACTCATTTGTTAAGATGTCCGTTCTATGAAAAACGGACAAAGACTACTTGGAAATCCATCAAACATGTGATTTCTTGAAGAGATAAATCTTTAAATAAACGTACCACTTTTATATGACACTACTTAACATTATTGCCGGTGATGACGATGAAGATGATGGATACAGATCACGATCTTAATCCGAATATAATTTGATGTGATATTCCATATTGGATCACAGAATTTCTTAAGAATAGATTTCGAACCATGCTGTTGCATGTAACAATGGCATTAGGAGGTGGTAACTTTCTTTGAAATCGGTTCAAGTGACGATGCGTCCCATCATCATTGTATTGTCATTTTCTGTACTCGCTCCGTATGATCGTTAAATCCTCTATGACAGAAGGATTATTTCAATGGATCTCTTGTTGAAAAATGATACAGGATCCATGGGATATGGATGATATAAGATATGTGTATGTTTAGTTATTTGGTTGCGCCTCGAACACTGGAAGGGAATCCATTCGAGAGACACTACCGTACGAGAAGGGAGTGATTAATTTGACACAATTGTTTGAAATAGGAGATCGGTGCAGGGAAGAATATAATGCATGAGAATGGAAGCTATTGTCAGACCACCATAGATGGAGGGCCCAGGAATTTTTGAATTTGAAAGAAAAAGGTAGTGAAAAAGGATTGTGTTACTGATATTTTATTTGGGGTCATTCTTACAAATTAAACGAAAAAATAAGACGCATAGATGATGATAAATTGCTCAATGGTTGGAAGATTGATGAAAATTATGCGACTATGATTTTCAATGTTGTTGAGTAGATGAGAGTCCATTGAACTCTTGAGAAAGGAATTTTGAATCTCTTCTCTTTTGGTAGGTACATTGAAAACTATTAACAATGAAAATTAGAGTACCTATTGTATTTTGTATACGTATGTTAATTCATGCAAATTAATTGTTCTTTTTCCAAACATTCAACATGATATAAATGTACATAGTTAAAGAGGTCTTCTACTTTTGTTTGGAAACATTAATTTTCCAGTAAAGAAGAATTCTGTGGAAATTTGATTCAATGCATTTTAATAGAATTAATATTTTTTGTGACGGAATTTTTGTATGGATTTTATAAATCCCACATTCATTTGAATTCCAGAAATACTTTATGCATAGTCTCATATTTCATTATTTAAATAAATGGAGTTGCTAATGTCTGGAGAGCAATAAATTTAAATGAAAATTGATTGAGTGATGTTATTAGGTAATTTCAGAAAAATAAGATCTCAGAAAATTTTTTGACATTTTAGTCTCAGCTTTTTGACAGCCAATATGAGTTCGTGTGTATTGCCTTTTGAACTGGATACTCGGGTCATTTTCTTTCTTCATCAACTCAAATCGTTTCACAAGATCCTTCGCTTTTGAAAATGGATCGTACTTGTGAAGCACTGTTCCATTAAAATAGATGTCCGAAATAGGTTTGCTTGGACTGGTAGACTGGTTCAAACTCAACTTATACAAAATGGAATTCTCTCGAGGAATCCATTCTGATTCTTTTACTCCAGATTATATGCTCTTGATTTACTCCAAAAACAGGCAATGTTAGAATTGTTTTGAGCTATCTGCCATCCAATACCCGCTGAACGATATTAATGGTGACAACCGCTTGATTAAAAGGAGGATGACACAATTTTGTTTAACCCTCAACTGATTAGACATTTAGTCACTGCAGAAAAGCTTGGAGATGATTCCAGAACTCAGAAGGTGTTCAGTCTACGCCAGCCGTTTTTCCTTCTGTCGGGGACTTCATTGTTCAAATTGAAATACATATTATCGAAATTTAAATAATTTTGAGTTTTGTTGCCTCTATTTTAAAAAAATTTACCGAATCATTCCAGAATTCTTCTATACATATTTATAGCATTTAAATGTTTCAAAGAAATTAAATCTCACAAAAAAAAATAACAAGTTATTTCTTAGCCATAAAAGAAACTTTGAACAACAAAGAAGAGGATAAAGCAAAGTGATACATAGAAGTGCCTTTAATAAAATCCCCGTTTATAGCAAATAACTATTCTTATAAGTTATATGCAAAAACAAACCATCAAACCACATTGTAGGTTAGGTATCTCTCTATATACTTCTAGAATCTACATAATACTTAAATCCAAGACTGTTTCTTTCGGATTCTTCGAACCGCAAAACCACAATTATCACCATGAAAAATGCTGGCACAATCAGACAGGCACTCTATTTTTTTTCCTATAACCAAACTAAAATGAACACTCCTTTATTCATAAGAAGATGCACTAGAAGACGAAGACTAGATCGGTGGAGAAGAAGTTCCTTCCTTTTTTTTTGGATTTCGTTCCGCGCTTGGTTGCATTTAAAATACGAAAAAAGAAGGATCTCCATTAATTCCACAATATATATACCAATTGCCAGTTGTTGGAACCAAATACAGTGGCATCATTAAACTTCATTGGCATAATGCTGGTCATGCTGGTAATGATCATCTATTGCTCCGGCTAGGATCGGCGACAGAGTTCTTAAAGCAAAGGGAACATACTCGTACATATAGAACGAAACTCATCCAAGTGCGTCTTTCAATTGCTAGCTGGATGATGGAAAAAGACCATGAAACAGAAACAGAACACATCGTTCCTTCAGAGACCAGGCTTCAATTACAAAGCGTGGAGAACAAATTAGACGTGGATGGGGTATCTTCAAGGGAAAAGTTAAAAAAAAAAAAGAAACAAGTCCGAAAAAAAGAAAATTTAAATTATCAAATTATTACGAAACTATAAAGGTTTTTGTCGATGACCCAAAACCTTCCCATCAGCGAAATACTACCATTTTTCTGATGCGCCACTTCACTCTAATAGTATAATTGGTAGCTGCTTCGTACCTTTCAATGACTTCAATTAGGTTGAGTTATTTGGGTTGCGCTCATCGAATGATGATTTTGTTCATTGTTTCTCATTTTTCGATTACCTTTAATGACCAAAGGGATGGATGAACCTCTTCCATAGACAAACTATGAGTAAGAACAAAAAAAAAATAACAAGAAACCAGTAGCACCGAGCCACCACAAGCAAAGTGACGTTTGATTGAGATTTCCTTTGGGAGCAGTCTGGAATGCAAGAGTGTTCACGGTTATCAATCAGGCAGACAGGTTTCTAATGGAAAACCTTTGAGAATTGATGTTGTTTTGATTACAAAGTATTAAAATTAACCATGTACAGTATCCATAGTGGCATTTTATGGAAGATCGAAAAAAAACTCCGAAGAATTGGTTGTAGAGTTGTATCTACTATGTTAAAAAAAAAAATCTGCGGATAAATTCCAGGTGAAGATTTTAAATACATAAATCTTTGTTTTAGCATTATAAACCCTTGAAAAAGTACGTTCAAACATCTTGAATACGTGAAAGGTTATTCAAGGATAGATGTCGAAAACATTGATTTTTCAGAAATATTTTTGAAATTGTAAATGATATCAAAAACTCTTGAATACATGCTATCTTTAAAAAAAATTTTCTAAATCATTTTTTCCTTCAACGGAGAACTAAGAAGATATGGGCATTAAAAAAAAGCATAAAATGACGAAAATTTCAGAAACAGTGAAAATTATGGAAAACATTTTCATACAAGGTCTGTACTCTGTACATTGCGTTCAAACCCTTCGGTGACTTCCGCAGAAGACATCTTACCGTTGCACATGGAAATCTGAAATAAACAAACCGCATCGCTTGCTGTATTATTTTTAACGGCTCAACGATGTTAATGTGTGTCAGCTTGATTGGAGCCTTAAAAAGCAGTCACTTAAAAAAACAAACGAATTTCTAGAAACCTTTATCGAAGAACAAGGGAACTGGTTATCGAAATATCTGGAAGGTTGTAAATTCTGTGTACATGTTCAATACAATTTCTCACGAAGTTGCAAGTTATAGAAATTTTGTTCTGTAAACGAAGTTTTGGAAGGTAACTCGTAAGACAAACAGGTTTTATGCAAAACAATTGAATGAGAAGGTTGCAACCTCTGCCCTGAAGCATTAGCAACTTCGAGAAATTGTTTCTATAAACAAAGTTTTTAAAGCTTCATCATCATTTTGCAAGCTCTATACACAAGCTTAATACAAGTCATTAGGAAGTAGTAACTCCAATATCGTTGAGGTATAAGATAATCCACAAACCATTGAATTGTCTGTACTGCAAAAAACAGAACTACGTAAAATCATCCGCAGGTGCTGCGAGTAATTGGTATAAGTACATTTTCGACCTTCAAATGCAATTTTACCAGCGCCAATCAGCCACAAAAATATAAATGAAAATAAAAAACGTAGTTTCCTTCCTTTCCATCATCAGCAACTCAAGTGTAAGCGGTTCAGTTCAATGAATTTTTACACATCCTTTCAGATGGATTTTCTTCTTTATCCGTTCCTTTATTAGCACCACCACCAGATGAAGACCACGTATAAGATCGAAGTGAAACCTTTCATTAAATTCGCATACTTTTTGGAATTCCATCATCAGTAGGTATAAAAAAGAAATTCGATCTTACTTACCATCATATCGTTAAGACGAACGATATACCTACGGCATGCGATTGTCAACTTTTCTGGCTGGACAACTACAATGACAAGAAGTACAAACTATCCTTTAACTATACGTTATGTTTATATACATTTTTGAAAGACGTTAATCTTTAAAGGGCTTCTTTCGGATGACATCATTTATCGCCGGAACTGATTTTTGCACGCGCCTTGTCCATCACAACATGTCTGTTGCTACAGCTTATTTTTATATTAATATAAGTATAGTTTTTTTTTTTCATCGAAAAATATCAAATTACCAATTGAAATTCCGAAAAGGTTTTTTTTTCATCGGGAGAGGTTCTGTTTTAGCACTAGCGGTAGCTAATTGGAAACGGAAGTGGGAATAATTATTTGCTTTTTTTATTTTTTGGTTGATTAATTACTTTGGTATGGATAATTGCAGGCCCTCACAGGAAGTGTTAAATATCTACAAATGGATATAATAATAATAAAATTGGTTTGTGTTGAATGTCAGAAAGTCCTATACATCATTGGGTATGTCAAAAATGTCCTTGTAGGTATAAAGCTCTTGCACCTGTCCTTATTCATGATGATTGTTGGTTCGGACAAGGTTATCAATATACTTAGTCAATTATTCTTTTCATAGAGCCTTTATCTTCATGTTTAAGTTATATTATTTATGGAATCATGACAGGGTGGTTCTTTTAGTTTTAGTTAATGTGGGAATCAAACTTGGGTTCCATGGTACCGAAGTCCTTGCGTTCTAAAATTTATGTAGTATCTGAATTGAATTAATGAAAAACATCAGATTACTCCAATACCGAATGACTTATTGGTGAAACATTTTTCTACTTCTTTAATATTTAAGCAAATACTCCAATAAATATCTAAGAAATGATTTACATCAGCATTTACTCCAATAAGGATTTACTCATTGGAATAAATACTTCTTGCTTTCTGGCATCTACTCGAACAACGAATGACTTACTGGATTACTCCCTGCTTCTTATACATATATTGGAGCAAATACTTCAATAAAGAAGAATGACGATGATATATGTTTACTTCCTTTAAAATTGACTAATTGGAGCAAAAGCCATCTTCTCCTTTGATCATGGAGCGTGTACTCCCTGTTTTTTATTAATTTATTAATTTGTCAAAGTCAAAACGGTTTCATTGAGCTTAAGAAAACTCACAAAGATTGAAACACCCTGTTAATGGCTACAGGGTACAGGCATTGCATAATATCGATTATAACCTTACTTCAGTCCAAAAGCTGTTCTGTGTACATCTCCCTTTCCATTCCATGCAATTACATATACTCTTGTATTTTTACGTCTCATTGTATTTGTGTGTAAATTATCACAAACCTATAAGTATGATTATCGATGAAGGAAAACGAAGCAACAAAAAAAAAAAACAGACATATCCATCACCACCAGATATACATATCTAGCAATCTTTAAAGTGAAACTCATTAACCGCTGATCTCTTCCGTTCTACATGTCGAACATTGACGTCCCTCTATGTTATAACGTATACCATCATCTTAACTATAATTTGGTTTGTGTCTTTCATCTTCTTTTATCAGACTTACCTTACCTTAGTCAACACACATAATAATGTATTGCTCTTTTAGTGACTTCTTTGTTACGTCTTTACCTTATACAATTTTTTTTTGTCGATCTATCTATCTGTGTGTTCGCGCATATAAGTTAAAAGTCTTTAGGAAAACTTTACTTCCATTATGGAAACTCCTCGAAGAGAGAAGAATTCTTGAAGTTAAAATGACCACTTTGCCAGAATACCAGCAGCAGCTGCTGCTGTTGTTGTTTGTTATTGTGCTCCTGTTGTTGCTTCATAATAACAACAACAGAAACAACAATATCTTTACCTTTCCCTATAGACAACAAAAACCACCGCAAAACTGCTAAGAGGCTTCAAGTACTTGTAAAAAGCGTGCGATGAGGACTTTTTGAAGAAGTATTGACTTCAAGACTGATCGGTGACCACGAAGTGACGTGCGCAATGTAAGATTCAAGAAATTACTGCGTATTCCAACGTATATGCACGCCAAAGTATATGAAGCTCAGTTTTCTATTTTTTTGTTTCCTTTTCATTTTGTGGCCTTTGATTACCAAGGAACTTTAGTTCAAAGTTTTATCTGCATTGTTAAAAAAAATGAATTATGAGAGGTTTGACAAAAATCAAAATTCAGTAAGTATTTAGAAAATGCTATCCTTTTTTACGAGCATACATTTTGTTGAAAACAAAACAAAGGAGTTGACGTCCGAACTTCATTGAATGCGGTTAATTTGTATTTACCTCTCCACGTTTCCGTTGCGTTGGTCTGGGAGAAAAAAGAAACAAAATACTTTAAATTTACGATTTGAATTGTGTACAAAATGATCTATCACACATCCCATATCACAGAATCCCCCATCACAGTTTCACAAAACCCCGAGAAAGAAAAGTTTCAAATCCAAATTGGGGTTAGGCAAGGCTGTATATTGTCACCAATACTGTTTCTGTTGATACTAGAACCAAACGAGTTCAGTGGACTCTACAATCATACCTCACATACCCGTCTAATAGAATCATGGATCTCTATCAAATGACGACAAAGGTAAAGCCAGAAGTTGACATCATTGGGTTATAGATCCATGATTTTGGTGATCTGCCAGTTAGTGAATGGATCAGTCAGCGGTTCAGTGATTTTTTAAGTTTTATATCTCAGGAACCACTTGAAAATTTGGGAGTCGCCTGTGCTTAACAAATCACCTTACCGAATATTTATTGTTACTAAAGTTAAGGAGGGTCGAAAATCACCTGAGTTTCCCGTGCCCTTTGATCATAGTATCAAAAGAAAGTTCAGTTCGCTAGTAAATGTCGGGACTTCCTTTCATTTCACAGTACATTCACGTACTTACATTTGTGTACTGGCTTGATGTCCTCTCTGCCGCACACTTCTTCATCCTCGTTTTTCTATGGAAACCCAACCCCATCAGGCCTATACGACCATACCGACATACAGAGAGTCTCCTGCTAAAGTACACATGATATCACATCATGGTTACACTTACCTCTTACCATAAACGAATGCTCAAGACCACACCATTCCCAACCAGATGGGCTCTTTTCTTTCTTTACTTTGCTGTGCTTTGCTTTGCACATTTTTATACTAAATGCATGCAAAGAAATAAAAAAATTATATATCTCCAGTTTTTTGCCCTTCCATCGCCAATCCATCCATCATATTATTATCCATAGCCCATTCAAGGATGAAGTGGATGTCCCCTTTTCAGACGCTTCATGCTACTCGTTCAGGTGTTTAGTCGTCCGATTCGTAGTTTTATAGTCATACGGCAGCGTGAACAAATTGTCCTCCTATATTCATCTCGGCCGTCGTTGTTGTCGTCCGCATGAGAGTGATGTGTGACATTGTTTAGTGATCAGCTTTAGTCAGTCAAGTTTTGTGCATCTTGTCCATCAGTTAACCAAGTGTTTCTACTGACAAGCTTCTTGCAAAGCTAAATCCCATCATCCCATCCGCGTGGTTATACACACAGTTCTTCGTACTATAATCAGAACAGCTATCACGCGTCGTCGTCGCGTCGTGTGCGTACATTGATTTCCGAGTTATTTGTCCAAATTTGGAACTTTCGTGTTCGGTCACAGTCTGTGGTGTAGTGTGGTCATAATTAAGAGATACTCTTGGTCTTCTGCTCGTTTTGTGTTGTATTGCGGCTATAATATTGCGTGTGCGTACATTCGCGTGGAACATACGCCCTCGCGAATTTTATATAAGTTGCGTTGCCTTTTTTTGGTGACAGTGGTGTGTTAATCAAGATTACAACCGATTTTTATTAAAAATTCAAACATTTATCAGAATTTTTATCATTTTATGTTTTGTTGTTTTGGACTACAATAGACTTTTGTTGTGAATTGATAAAAAATGTCTTCTGTTGTGGCTAACGACTCAAGGACTATTAAAACAGTTGCGCCCACTGGTGTCAACCGTATTAGGTGAGTGCTTAAATGTTTTTTTTTATGATTGGGGAATTTTGGTGTGTTTGAATGTTTTTAAGTGCCATTTATGGTTTTAATTTTTTGGTGAAATGAGGGCGTTGAGTCGATAATGATAATGCTAAATTATTATAAATAACGGGTATTAATTCTATTCATTAAATAATGTGGATAAAAAGTTTAAATTTTCAAAACAATAGAGTTGTTAAGTGATTCGATTTATATTGTCTTTAATATAATTAACACTTTAAAGTTTCGAAAAAACAAAAACAAAATTTACTGTTGACAAATTAGATGCAATTTTTAAATTATCTATATTAATTCAAAGTCTTCATATGGTCTTGTTATTCTCCTTGAACACTAATTGGACAGTGTCATTTATGTATTTAATTTGAATGTTTATTTTTTGGATTTTAAGTTGTTTTTAAATTTACAATTTAGTGTACCTTATATACTATGTACATAAGAGGTACGATTTTGCCAAAATTTATTCAGGTATTCTAGAGAAAATCTAGACGAAATATGAATTTTTGTATAATAATTTTCATAAGCTTTTTGCTGTTTCCTTTTACCTTTCTCAAATTTCCTTCTTAGACTGACACTGATTTGTTTTGAAGCACTAAAAATGGCGGATAGTTAGATCATCAAACAAAATTATTAAACAAATTTCAAACTCAAAAGTTGTTACGCATACGGCTAAGTGTACCACTGCTGGTATTTCAAAAAAAAACCGATTCTATGAGCATTTTTAAATTAATCCAAAAAAAAAACAAGTTTGAACTCAAAACGAAATTTGACATCTGTTTTTTTTCGAAAAAGTAATTTTTAAAAATTTTTTACAATTAAAAAAGTTCTTCTGACTATACTTTTTTGAAAATTTAGTTACACAATATTATAAAGATTTTATGGGACACCTTCCATTAATTTTTTTTTGAAAAAAATATCAAAATTTCTGTTTTAATACTCAAAATTTTGAAAACAATTTTTTTATTAAATACTAAAAACTTGCATTCCAATTTTGTTTAAAATATTTTATGTATAAATTTTGTTTTTTCAAAAAAAAAATTCAAAACTTCATATTTTTTCGAAACAATTTCAGTTTTGAGCTCAAACTTCTATTTTGGATTATTTACCAATTCAAATATGAAACTTGGTTTTTTTTTTTAATATTTTTATTTATTTATTTTTTGAGAAAATCCAAAAACTATAAAATTGGTTATATATGGGAGACAGTGTTATCTACACTCCACATTAAAAAAAAAAATCAGGTTTGTTTAAAATTTCGAGTCGGAATATTTCACGAATATAAAACTTAGCCTCTACTAAAAAAGAAATACTAAATATTCAACTTCAACATAGAAAAAATTAAATGTTGCTAAAAAAACTGTGAAGTCTTACATTGTTTAGTTAAAAATTTTAATTTATATTTTTTAAATGGGATACCTACCTATTTTTTTAAGTGTAAAAAAAGACTAACATTCAATGAGCGCTCATAACTTCCTCAACTCAAAATTCCCCGCTTCATTAGAAATACAAGGGACATTTTTATAAGTAAATTGGCGCTCATAAAGTTATGAGTGCTCGGTGAATAACTGCTGTCGAGTGTAAAATTGTTATCATTTTATGAAATCCTCATTACTAAATTTAAAAAAACTGTGGAAAATCTGACATCTTAATTATACTTAGTTAATTGTACTTCATTATTTCATTTTACATTTTTTAACATATGTAATTTTTGTATTTCCAGTGAAGTGTTTCGCCGTTCAATCGCCAGCAGTGTACAATGTTCAAATCACAGAGAAAATACATACGAAGAGGTAAGTCAATACATTATGTAGGTTACAAGTATATCCATCTAAATTTTTTGACAGCAGCCATTTATTTATGTTTACTTCGCTTCGTCTTTTTTAAAGGACTATCAAATTATTTTTAAACAAATAAACCAGACCTCCGCTCTCTAAATAAAAATAAAAATAAAAATATTAATTACCCTTACCAGGGGATCCAAAAATAAAAATATCAAAATAATTTAGCTTGATGACGATCATCGCAGTAGCAGCATAAGGACCACGACAAATTAAGAAAAAAGAAAACCACATCCCATGTTCAATATGAAATATTATACCCCTTCTTCTCATCATCCAGCATCTTATAATCTTGGTGTCATGATGATCTCTTTTTTTTTCATTATACGAAACTGATTCTGTCAGAAAATCTCTAGGGAGGTCTTCTTAAATGAGTATATTGAAAATTATGACTACCGACTAGCAAGAAATTTTGGTGCAGCATACTGCTACTGATGCGTGTAAATATGTATGCATTCCCATCAGATGATTCCCATCACTGATGGCAGGCAGAACTGGCTTCCAAACGTGACAAAACAAAATTATATGGAACTTGAGCTTCGGTATTTATATTTTGACAGTTCCCCTAACAAATTGTTAATTATTGGTTTCTAGATCGGCAAAGATATAGATTTCGTCTCTCTCCAGAAATACCTACTCCAGTTTTATGAGATTTACTTCCAAGTAAATAGTTATATGTACATACCTGCCTTCAAATAGACCTCCTCACTGTTTTTCTCATAAAAAAATAACAATTTTCCTCGTTTCAAAAGAACATTAAAAAATGCATTCCTCTTGTGCTTTGTGATTGGGAATTATTTTATTTGAATTTGATAGACAACCGTAATTCATCCATCAGCTTCAGATGACGACAACAACTCCACTCAGTCATGGACAACAACAAAATTGTTGTAAATTCTTTGAAGAAATAAAACAAAAACACACATTTTTTGTTCACTAATAAAAGGAATGTGAATTTAAGTTTTCTTCCCGCCAACCATATAATATGTACATAGCTATGATGCATCTCCATCGTGTGAATCAAAGGAATTTCTTCGTGAATTGCATTCCAAATGACAAAACACCACACAAAACACAAGCCGCGATGTGTTGTTGTTCGCGCATATCTTTCAGATTTTTACATACATAGGTACATAGATACAAACGATGAAGTAAAAATTTATATGAAATTTATTTCGTAGAATTCTTATGTCAAAACATTGGCACGCATTTTTTATGTTTAGCCAATTCATCACGATTGTCTTGTTAAATAGAGGAATGAATATTTATTTCTTGGAAACTGTTAAATTAGAGATTAATGAACTGTGGAACATAATTTGTTAAGGAACCATAGATAAATATTGGACACTGCATGTTTTTTTTTATTTTCGTTTTACTTTCGATGTCATCGTGTTCACATTTTAATAAAAAACCTTAAAAATATATCACAAAATAACCTTAATTAAGAATCGACTCTCAATTTAAAAAAAAACATTGCGGCAAAATTTTAAAGAGCTTTATTATTATTTCTTATAGCATTTTATGAAGTTAATTACTGGTATATGTGCCAAAATGAAAATACGTATGTATATTCCAAAAAATTGACAATTTTCCACTTTCACTTGTCTTGAAAAGAGTGCCTCTCTCCTGAGCCGTTGAGATATGCAATAACACGCACATAGGAATGGTTGAAAGTAGTTGTCACTTAGGCCTTGGCTCTTCATGGACTATCCATGCAAATTTATTTAAAAAAAAATGTTTAATAAACGAATGAATATCTCTTAAAATTTAAAAAAAATCCGAAAAAATTGATACAGACATAAAAAAAAACAATTTTCTATCAAATTGCATTTTCAAAATTTTCAACGGCTATGGCAGGGAGGCTTGTAGGGTGGCCTTCATTCGAATACTTAGAGTGGCAAATTTTTCTAAAAGCCATAGAAGTATTGTTTTACTCAAAAATAATAAGAAAAAGTGACCTATATTGTCGCAACCACTTCTTAACGATAAAGTATGTGAACATTTTGAAATATGAGCAATCTTTGAACTAATCTATAAATTAAAGAAAGATCGTATATTGTTTTAATTTTTTTTTTAGTCACTGTAATAACATTTTCAATTAGACTATGTTTGATTCTGCCGCCATAGCGCAATCAACTTAATATTTTATAGCTTGCTATTTTGATCTTTTGACAAAAAAAATCACTATGACCAAACAAATTACTTTTAGAAACATTAAATTTGTTTTTACTGTCTATATTATATTATATATTATACATACATATGTATGTATGTATACACAAGGGGTATATATTAAAGATTCCCATAAAATTGCTTATCAAAAACTGTGTATCTCTGAGATGTGAGAGAATTCAAAATATCATTCAAAATAAAATGCTATTAAAAAATATTTTGACGAAGATAATAATTTAAGTTTGTAACTAATGTAAGGCGAAGCTTTTGAGACAAAGTAATAAAAGCAAATTTAAAATGAAATTAAAGGTTTATACATAGGTTAAACTAAAATACATAAGAACCTTCACTAGTTGGAATATAACAACACAAAATCTAACCATTTTGATTACAAATAGCAAAACGAATGTTTTAAACAGAAAATCAATTCGATTGAACAATTATTACTCTTTCATAAAAATAAATGCAATTATTTATTTTTTCTTAGGGTCTTAATCCCAAGAACCGAATTTCCACCTTCTCAAAAATTAATCCAAAAACAACTTTTAATCCAGAAAAAAAAATCTCCAAGAGCAAATTTCAAATAAAAATTCCAAAAACCCAAAATCGAAGAAAATACCTAGATGTCAAAATACAGAAAAACCGTAATTTAGGAACTCAAAAACCAATCAACTGGAGGAAGCTTGAAATCACTTAATTCCTCCTTTGGGGATGAGAAAAATTAGTTTTTGAAAATTACAGGAGTACAATCTTATCTTATAAAACTTATAAAACTTAGGCTGGTATTCAAGTCGTGGAACGTCGTATGATATTGCCTTTTGAACTGTGTTTTAGGGCATATTTTCTTTAAATGACAGTACCATCTACATAGCTGTCCATGCTGCGTCTCTCCTTTTTTCCATCATATTCGATCGAGTTATGCCACTCCTGCTATCATGCGAAGCATATTCATTTCAGCAGACATCAATTTCCTCTTACACTTCGTTTACAATTTTCAAAACTATATGAAATGCCGCGCCGCATGAAAGCGAGGGAAGAATAATTACCGTTTAGAGCTATCCTTTTATTTAAGGGTCAATTGTCTGATCAAAGAAGATGTAAGCGTTCTACCGCCACTTCATCTATTCTACGCTTATGTGATGTCCACCTCCATTATTTTCACCAATCCAAAACTTGCCCTGCTATGGCGCCTATCTATAACTACCTCAGTAATGAATTTTTAAAAAAATCACATGGTTTCAGAACGTTTTTAACAGCAAAGAAAACAAAGACTGAATATGTTTTAAATTATATGAGCTATTAACTTTAATAGAACTTCATTAAATTCAACGTAGGATTGTCTAATTGCACTGATTTTTTATTCAAAATTAAAAACCCACAGAATTCTTAAAACCTATAACTTAGCAACAATAATTAAATGACCTGTTCACACATGAGAATTCCAGTAGAATCCACCTACTATTTGTCAATATTATATTATTCCGCCAATTAACCTCTCACTTACAAAGTTAATGGCAACTTTATCTGCACTCCAGTGCTGGGCCGGACCGGTTTTAAAAATAAATTATATTTAATCTATAGTCACCAATAAACGGCTAATCAACAGAAAATTAAACAACATACATAACTTGCATATTAATTAACGCAGCTTAAAATATAAATATCCCTCGCATAAAATTTACAAAAATATTTCGTAATGAATTCAAGCGTTTGCATACCCTCTGAGTCTATTGCTTACTCACGATTTTCCAAGCGCCCGCCAATCTCATGAATTCTTCTCAACTAGGTCGTTATACTGGCGAGTACCGAAGCCACCAATACTCCATGGTGTATTTTTGGTCAGAGTTGGCTTGGCAGTGCGGCAATCTTCAAATGTCAAATCTTTGCATGAAACCCAAGAGCCCAAGACCAGGAGTAAAGCAATGAAATTCCACTATTTCCATGCCATGCCATACAACAACTGTGGACGGTGCAATAAACAAGACGAAGGCGTTGAGTGGACAAATCGCGACTTCAGGTAGACCATGAATGAGAAACTCAGCTACCATAAGGTGCTTGGTGTGTAGTGCTGCACTTTCAAGACTTCACAACAAAACCCGAAGACCCGCTGCGCCGCGCCGCCGCAGTGTTTACAAAGTACACACTCTCATGAATGATAAAGCTGTTTGGAATGTTTTGCGATCTAAAGTTTGGCATCAAACCTTAAACCAGTTTTTTTTTTTATTTGAACTGTATCTTTTTATTAATATTATGCAATTTTTTGTACTTGATCGTTATTTTACTCTCATCTGTCCAGCACGTCAATCCAATTTTCTAATGCAAAATTCGATGAACGAACTGAAATTAAGTCTTTTCCCAGACTATGTTTTTGGTCGTCGATCTTTGGTTATTCGGTTCGGTTCGGTGTGTGGTGATGATGGTCTCTGTGATCTTTGGACGAACTCTCGACCGAATTTACGTGAGAGCATCAGGCATTAAGTCTTTAAAACTTTCTGACTCTGATTGGTGCTGGAGCATTGCGCTGCGCTGGGAGAAACGTTGTGAAAATGTTTTTTGCATTTTTCTCAAACAATCAAAGTGGTCAGGATTGTAAATAGATGATACCCAAGACCAACTATGATACTAATCAACTCCTTAGGTGCAAGGTGGAGAAATTGATTGATTCGTTTTGGTTTGGTTTGGAGCGCATATCAGTTTGTAATGTGGTGTGAATTAGCGTTAGAAATTTTAGACTTAAATTGGGAAAACAATATAAGACAAGAAGACGATCTGGGAATTTCTTGTGCAGTGGACCAGAAAGTGGAATTTTGTTTTATCCCTATCCATCCCATATTTATGTAAGTATGTTGTGTTCTTTTTTTTTTGTTTTATTGTGAAACAACTTGGTTCGGTGACATTATTTTTTCCAGGTATCAGTTTCGGTACATTTAACTTCATTAATGACATTATTCTGTCATTCACCGACTTTTGTTTGTTTGGTTTGCTTGAACCTATGTATATGACTTTTACTTTTGTTTGCTAAAATTTCACGCCTGAACCATTTTTAATAAAAGACATTATTCAAATTTTTCACTTTCTAGTTTGATGTTTTTATTTCAGTTTTTTTTTTTGCTTAATTTATTTTTAGCAAATTATAAAATATCTACTGAAAAGATAAAAACGACTCCTCTTTTTTTTACTGCCGCCAAATTCATTAATTCTTTCTGTGACCCCAATCTACACAAAAGAGCGACACGCGGGAATTGAAGTTCTACTTTCGTTGCCAATTTTTTGTGATGTAAAAATGGAATTTAAATTTAAATTGTTGCGACGAAATAAACAAGAAACTTCTAATTTACAGTTCCATTGGGTATTATATTTTTGATATTGGAATATGGTACAAAAGGTCCGTGGGTACTATTGTGAGAGTGGATCAAAAAATAAATAAATAAAGTTTATTTAGAATTTTAGAACCTTTTTTTTTGAATATCCAAAAATATTGTCAGGGAAATCAAATAATATTTGGAAACATTTACTTACAGCCAACCGCAAACATTTCATCAAAATTTGACCATAGGATTTATTTATAATTTTTTGAGCATATCGAAAGTAAAAAAATCGAAAGTCAGAGAAAAATCTGTAAAGTCGTTTTTTGAGAAAAAAAAGTTTTGTTTTTCAGAAACTCGAAAAAAATTTATGGTAGGTTCCGTTATTTTTGGAATTAATAAAAATAAAAAAATTTATCTAGAAAACTAAAATCTAGCTCTAAAAAAGTCTTTGTAATTGGGAGACTAGAAAAACCAGGAATTTATGACTGCGAGATTATAAAAAGCGAGATTTATTAATTGCGTGATTTCGAAATGCGAGATTTTGTTTTGATATATTTTCTATATCTATCTAATATGAAACACCCTATAAATCTGATACCTAAGGTAAAATTTAATTTCTAATTGATGATACCCAAAAGTACAGTACACTCATTTACTACACATAATATATCCGTTTGTTGTGTTAGGATAAATCACTTCCCTATGGTCCATACCTCACATCACAAAATCACAAATCTAAAACACTATGGGATGTTGTTTGCTTGCACGTTTATGAAAACAAAATATTGGTTGGTGGATGATGTCTGCTACAATTTCTGAACACCTGGTACTCGAAGCTAGTTCACAAAAATATCTAGTTCACTGAAAAGGACCCGGGCCAAATGCAAATAGATAAATAAAATGATTATGATTTAGAATTCTTTGAGCATATCTCTTCCCAGAAGCATGTGCAGAGTGTGCACTTGTGTTGTTCATCCTCAGCTTCACTGATAACCGAACCTCAAACCATTGTATGTAATTTTCTGTTCAGCCTTTAAATAAATGACAGGACCGCATTTACTATGATTCTATGAGTGTTTGAATTTTACTTGAAATTAAATCAGAAGATGACACTAACTTTCCTTAATCTTTTTATTATGACGCCAATGTAATTTTTCCAACGAATACCTAAGCACTCTTGACTGCCTTTGATGCAATTAGATCAGGACAAAATTAAAACCAGGAAAAGCACGCGCCAAATGATTTCTTTCCACATAAAACATAATCCATCTTCCTTATTTCTAGAGTTTAACAATTCGACAAATTGTACCTTAATTCAATTATAAAATACTTGTAATTACCAGCAAACACTTTTTTCTTTCTCAAATAATATTTTATAGCTGCTAGCTGCAATGGATGAAATGCATTTACTCTTGCGTAAATGCGTCAATTTATTTCTGTAGATATACTTCGTTCCTTCAACTTCATATTTTTTTTCGTTTGTTCAAGTTTCGTCTTAATATGTCAGTTTAAATCATTCTTCCAGTCTATTTCGTCTTGAAAAAAAAAAATAAAATAAATAGAAATAGAAATATAAAAAAAAAAAAACAAACATGAGGAACTAAAAGCAACAAGTGCATAGCTCTGGAAATTATTTACCAAGAATTTCTAGTTTATCGCTGAACGCACTAAAGGATGCAAACATCATTTGTGTGTACGAGTATATGGTTTTAATTGAGGGGTATTATGCTATTATACTTGACTAACTATATGACGCCGGACGCCATCCATGCCACAAGCCAAGACAAGTACCACTTTGTCCTTTTATTAAAAAGGTATCTATATGGACTTAAGTCTTGAAGGTAATTTGATTAATTGCAGAACTGGTTAAGCTACATTTGTTTTTTTTTTTTTTTTAACTAATAATGCTACAATGGTTTCAAGATTGTTTTTTTTTTTATAAAGTGTTGCACAAAATGGTTTAACAACATCTCATTTGATAAAAACCACTTTGGATCTGTTATAATTGAGTACTTGGAGATATTCAACAAGACCTTAACTAATTTGAGGACAATTACTCAACAGCTTTCATTCTGTCTTAAAAAGGGTTTTTTTTTCTCTGAAGGGCTGGATTAAAGTAGCACCTTCTTACCTTTCGTGAAATGAAGAATTAATAATATTCGAAAACTATACATATCTATGAGTTAAGTACATAGATACTTTTGTCGAAATTTAGTGAAATTGTACAAAATCAGAGGATTATATTATTTTTTACCCACAAATACTTGTATTTCAAAGGCTATTAGTTAATATCCTTTTACAATTATTCATACTTTTTTTCAAGGATTTTTATGATCGATGATAGAAACTAAAAATGTTACTTAATTTGCCCTTGTATTTCTTTGAAGAAATTGTCACACTGGTCGGATTTCAGTATTTTTGTTACAACTAGAAAACTTAGCCGAATTTTTAGAATTCAATTAAAGAGAGTTTTTGTAGAAATTAGATTTTCTTTAGTACAAGCCCAAACTCAAAAAATAATAGTTGGAGTCCCTAAATGGAATACTTGAAATTTTAGATCTTTTCCACATGTTTTACAGCTGTGCAAAATTACAAGAATCAAAGATATCGGGAAATGCTCCATAATTTTGATAATCTGTGAATCAGTAAGTTAGCCAGTCAGTTGGTTACGTTTTTTATTATTCTTAAAACCCTATATCTCACGAACCACTAATGCTAAAAAGTTGAAATTTTGTGAGGCGCCTGTGTTGCTCAATTTAGAACATATTCCGTATTTTAAGTTACTGAATCGAAATTTCACCATAACTTCAAAACTGCTGCTGTACAGGACCAAGGTTCTGCCAGTACTCACGTATGGATCCGAGACTTGGGTGCTTAGCAAAAGACACTCCGACCTCTTAGCCGCGTTCGAGAGAAAAGTCTTAAGGAGAATTTTTGGCCCCATATGTGAGGAAGGACGATTCCGAATACGGTACAATTATGAATTGTACGCAATCTACCTTGAAGCAGACATAGTGACAAAAATTAGGCTCGGTAGACTCCGGTGGGCAAGGCACCTAGCTTGCATGATTGAAGAGGAACCGGCTCGGAAAGTCCTTTGTGGTACATTCTATGGTAGACGGCAGTGTGGTAGACCATGCCTCCGCTGGAGAGATGGTGTAGAACAGGACGCCCGAAGCCTTGGGATGCGCAACTGGATAGCGTCGTCGGCTCAAGACCGGGATAGGTGGAGAGATTTGTTGAAGGAGGCCAGGACCGGACACCGGTTGTTGAGCCGATGATGATGATGATGATGAATCGATTGGTACTGAAGTTAGAGGTGGTTTAAAATCAGCTGAGTTTGTTCCTGTAAGAAGTTCGTAGTGCCAGAACTTGACTGGACTGGGAATTTAAACAAAATGCATCAATATGATTGTTAGAGCCGTTTTTGAGACAAATAAGCTTTTTCCAAATTGTTATATGACAGGAACCGTTATTTTTGGTGATAAAATACAATTTTAAACCTCTCGCTCCATGATTGAAGAAAATTGTTTCAGAAGCATACAGACAGACAATACACAAACACGTATGTTGTTGAAAAATTACCATTGTGTCCATTCTTTCATAAATTTAGAATTTAGAATTTAGCAGCATTTTTGATTATAATCATCCAAAATAATCAATCATAAAAACATGAAAACCTTAGAACACAATTTTTCCCTTTCTTCGGTTATTTTTCCGGGCTATTCAATAGCACTAAATTAAACAGTAATACATTTTCCCACCGATAATCAATTTTTAATAAAAACGGAAATCGAGTTTTCCAATTAATTTCCCAAACAATATAATCACACACAACCCACACCTGGAGCTCAGCATAAAGGGCGTCTTACATACTTCATAGATAAAAGTCTAAAATCTTCAAAACCATCTTCTAGTTTTCTTTATTTTTAAATGAACATAATGTTAACGTATCATTAATTTATTCAATCAATTAATAAACAAATTGATGTCCAAAGAAGGAAAGAGATGTCATCTCATTCAATTCCAGCTATTCATCCGCATTGTTGTTTGAACTATGAAGGAACCCCCCAAAAAAATGAAGCAACCAAAAAACCAAGTTGGGGCTATTTGTTTGCCATCGACGGACGATCAACTGGCCTCCCTCCTGATTAATTCGATATAACCCTGTGCTGAGAAAGTCTGGTTTTTATGGGTCGCAGCAGCGTGGCACAATATTTGACATATTTACGAGCCTTATATGTCGATTTTAATTTATTGCTGCATTTAGGGTAGCGACTGATATTGAAGGAGTAAGGGAGTGCACTCCTCTCGATCAAGTTGAAAGGTTATGTGAATCGTATATAAATACTGACCCAGTTCAGAATGCGTTTTATAATCTCTTAGAAGTACCTACCATTATTTTAGTGCTTTGTCCTCTTATTTCCTTAAAAATCTCTTAGTTATTATCAGACTTCTATTTTTTTATTATATTTGTCATCAATTTCTTTGTCTAAAACGATCTGAATTTATTAAGAATTCTTTCAGCTTTTCAACACATTTGATTGCTGTGCTAGATGCACAATCTCACAATAAGCTTATGAAAATGTATTGGGTTATTAAGTACAAGCGTGTGTTCATTTGAACCTCGTAGATAGAATTCGGGTGGGTGATGAAGCATTTAAAAATTAAAAAAAAAAAAAAACTTATAGAATTAGTTTGAAGATTTGTTTTCTCAAAACTTATTACGGATTAATTGCTCAGATGATAAGATTGTTTTGAATAAGATGTGTGATTTCATGGGGTTTTGAAAATTGTCGTTGAAACATTAGTAGGTACCGTATCAATTCTATATTGAAGAAGATTATTATGCCTTTTTGTAAAGTGTATAGGGCTGATAGCTTAAATTTGTTTGCTGTATTCATCAGTGAGCAATTATTATATAAATTATGTAGCGAGGTTAATAGGATTGAGTGATAGGGAACTTGTGTTTTTTTTTTTTATTGGTTTGAAATGTGAAATTGAACTGATTTGGTTTTATAAAGTAATAGGATTTTGGGAGTGACGAATTTTATGGACACATGCTATAGATTTTAAAATTTTATGAATACATTAAATAAGTTTTTAGGGAATAAAGTCTTATCAGACTGGTCTAAATGGTTAACTTATTTTGTTTCAATTCTTTTATAGGAACTTTAATATCTTGTACGGAACAAAAAATTAAAATTTTTTTAATCCACTTTTTAGTTGCAAATCAAAAACAGATTTACATAGAGATTACAAAAGCCCGTTTTTGCAAGTTTTTAAAAACTACAATGTTTTAAATTGTTTCTATAGTAATTCTTATCAGGTTTTCAAAACACCCCAAAAATTTCTTGTACCATTAATATTTATTGTTATATTTGTGATCAAGTTTTTATTTTTCTATTATCAAACCAATTTTTTTTAAAAATACGTTATTAAAAATCTTTTAATTTAATTAATATCAATAGTTTGCCATTCACATGCACTTCAGAAATAAATAAGTGTTTATTTTCTAGACAACTTTTTTTTATTATTTAGTGCCATTTTTATAATATTTCATTTTTGTAGCGTTTTCCACTTTTCCTGCGAGACTATCTAAGATCTAATCATATCCTTCCTGCGCTACCACGACCTTGTTTCGTAGTTCCCAATTATTTTTCATTTAGATTTGGAATCGAAGAGTTTTGCTTGCATGGAAAATAAGAAATACAATTTCAAAAAGTTCAGGTAATTCATCAAATTAAGAAATAGTCAATTTTGATTCAAAATTTATCTACTGATTCGCAAACTTAGAACAATTTAGCTTCATCCGCGTTGGGAATTGGATATATTATTTACCTAGATTCGTATAATGATGCACCCAAAAAGATTTCCGCAATCTAAACTACCAAGCCCTTTTTAAAAAAATAAAATTGAGACTAGTTTTTTTTATCACTATGTTTCAAAACACCGTGCAAATAATGAAAATGAAATCTGACACGTTCCTGGTCGCACCCTTGTTTGACACTCGCCTTGCAGTAGTATGTAGTAGCAAGAACCAGTCAGTAAGGATAAATTGATATAGAAGCCAAGAAAATTGTTTTATGTCCTATTTTTAGGATCCTATATCCTATTACAGCTGCTGTAGAATTACACATATATACTCTGTTACTGACTGTATAATAATTCCGTTCCATCATCAAAAACAGATAACTTTACCAACACAAAGAAAATGCGAAATCTTGGTTGAAAATAAAAAAAAAAGAAGAAAACCAAATCCTTTGTAAACATCCCTCATGTTTCACATTCTTCATACGTTTTTTTTTTATTTTATTACTTTCATGCATTTCACTTTATATATCCAGAAAGTAAGTAAAAAAAACAACTGAACAAAAGGACCCTAGATAGGAATGCGGACATCTGCTCCAAAGATCAAGCCATGGTCTTCGATTCTCGATTGTTGCACTCAACAATTATTTATCTCTGGCTCTGCAACACACATACACATTAAGCTATAAAGGGATATGTTGGTCCTTTGTTGTTTTTTTTTTTCTGGATACTTTTTGGACTGGTATTTTGTGATATGATGCATTTGGAGTCCTTTTTTTTCCTTTGATAGCAAACTCAGTATCAGGGGTCCTTCGTTTATATATTTAAGAAGAAGATGGGAGCAAGAAACATCTGCTATGAACTGGAAGTAAATGTTGCTTTGAAAGGACTGGTTTGTCAATTGTGTATGGACATGGAGAAAGGAACAAAATGCTACAGAAATTGCTTTTCCATATGCTACGTAGTCTAAGGGGAATGTGTCAAGAAAGGAGATGCATTCAACAAGTTGTTTTTTTTTTTTTTGTTGTTGTGAAGGAAATTATGTGAGTTACATAATTGAGTTTACTTACATTAAGGTCTTTGCGTAATTATTGCGTTGTAAATTTTTAAAAAAGCAGATGGATAAATAAAATTATTGTTCAATATGATGGGTACTATTAAAATGTAAACGATTCCATCGACATCATTTGCATCTAGATAAAATGAGATCTTCAGAAAAAGCAGTGGCGTAGCGTGGGGTTTTGCCGCCCGAGCAGTTTCTAATTTTACTGCAGATGTACATAACTTGTACATATGTACATACAGGGTGCCCCTCAATAAAAATATAAAATTGTATTTAATGTGAGTTATAGCCTAAGGAGTTTATTTAGTTGTACGTACCCAATCATATCGCATTTCGGTTTAAAGCTTTTTTTCTTACTTGCGACTTTAGGAACTATGGAAGAAGTTTTCGATTCGTGCGAAAAATTAAACTCTGGAAATTATTCAAACCTGAGACTTGGATGATTAAAAAAATCTAATCTCCTGAAGCGATTGTCTTCAAATTTTGATTTTAAGTTTCTTAAGTGAATTCTTTAAGAAGAAATAAAAAATGTTTGTAGCTCCAAAAATAAATAGTAGATATGAATCTCTGTAACACAATTGTTAAGGCAAAACTTATTAAAATAAATATAAATTTTGACGACATTTTGTTTGTTGACTTGTTATATTGAAAAATTTAATTAAATATTAAATTTCAAATTCAAAACCTTACATTATTTTTTCAGATATTCCTATAAAAAGTCTTACGTAAAAGGAAAGATATTGGATATTTTTGTGAAAAGCGCATATTAAGAATTTTTTTTATATGAGAATCATTTTTAAAATTCATAGTGAAAATGAATTCGATTTTTTGTATACATTCACATTTTATTTATTGGTTTTTTTTTTAATAATAAATTTTATGCATCATGCATTTCTCTCTAGGTGTAGAATAATAAATAAAAAGTTATTGTTTTTACTTTTAAAAAGCTCCATATAAGAAAAATAAAAAATAGAAAAGCTAGGTTTCACTCCACCAATTGTACACAAGTTTTCATTTTGGTCTAAACTGAATCAATACTGTTTTCTTCATTTAATTTGTTATTTTCAATCGATTCATAAAACGTATAAAAATTATTCATCTCTGCAATGATTAAAAGTTAAGATCATTCGAAATAAGTCAAATGTGGTTAAATATAACTGTATACCTACCAAATATAATTTTTAAAAATGCGCATACGCCTGCGTGCACTTACCCAAATTCATAGTCATAATATTGTATATATACATATATTTCACATCGTTTTTGAAAAAAATGATGCATATTGAAATTGTGTTAACAGTAAATAAAAAAAAAATAATTTTGATCTTGGATGAATTTTTTTTAAATATTTTTTTTATCTAAAAAGAAAAATTTAAGAAAGTGAAAAATCGATTCGATTAAAGTTCAACAAATGGTTTTTTAAGACATTGATCATTCAATACGAATCAATTTAAAGCTTTACAGGAATTTTTTTCAATTTATTTTTCCGTTTCCATCTTTTGTCTTTTTGTTTCTAAAAATTTTTGACGAAAGCTTAAAAGCTCTGCAAAATTCCTTAATTTATATTAGTTTTCTTGTACATATTCATAATTTTAATTAATAAACATAAAATTTAAAAAAAAGAATCAGTTTTAAGAAAAAAATATTAATTTTTCAAAATGTTGACTTTGAAAAGTATTATTTTTAAAAGTTTTACTTTAACTAATTTTTTTCAAAAAGTGAAGGCTAAGTTTTGGCATATAAAAAAAACTATAACCTGACGTTTTAAGTGTTTCTATTAACTAAATAATTATTTTTCACATTTAATTAGGTTTTTTTTTATAAAACAGACCCCTCCCATAAATTTTTTTTTTGTCTCGGTTTAACTTATACGCTCTATCCTTTTGTCATTATAATCACCCCTATATGATAAATTGACAAGTTACAAATTATATATGTATATTAAGATATTTTTAATAACTGTTCATAATAGACAATCTTATATGCTTCTGTCTTCTTTTCAACACAATATTCGTACTTAATCATGATCATATCTCTTTTTTAACTAATAACATCATTAAATAGAGTTGATTTAAGAGCTACGTGTAGCAGAAAAAAAATAAATTTAAAAATATAGCTCCAATTTTAATTTAATACTCTCTGCAGTATCTTGGCGGTAGCATTAAAATACAAACATTAAAATTTATAGAGGTATAATCAATATCATATTTCAAATTAATGATCCTTTCAATCCATATATTTTTATTAAATATAATTATTCAGCGAATTCGAAGAACCAACCAAACTAGAATATCTCACAGGTTATAATTTTTTGTCAGCACCTAAGGCCATCAGTTTTTGTAATAATAGGATGTTCCATGTTTTCTGGAAGTCGTTACAAAGTACATAACATCATTTTACAAAAGGAAGCCGTCAATTTCGTTACAAGTGTTATGTGTTTTCAGGTGATCTAAATGAGCCTTTATCAAACACCCAAGGCTTGAGTTGACCTATATCATGTTACCATCACTGATGGGCACCTGTATAGTGTTTTGATGTAAGATCCTACATCCCAAAATAAACAAAAATACATATCTCAAAGTTTATTCAGGTTTTTTGACCTAGGAAACACTTTGATATGAGTCAATCTACTCACAATAGAATATGGTCCAATTTCTGTATTTTTTATATTTCTACCTGGTGGTTTCCTTTTTTTTATTTCTCATTCACCTGCCCTAAACCTTTTACGGTGGAAACTGGATATTTGATTATTATGAAACCATTATGAGAGCGCATGTAAATATTAGGTGTCCTTGTCGGCTCGACTCGACAGGTCCTTAATATAGCTGCACCACCATCATCACCAAACAACGATAACGATGTCGTCGTCCTCGTCGGTCGGACGGAAGCAGGTGTGGCTGAGGTTAATGTCCACACAAAACACAATAAAAGAAATATAAAATTGACGCATAAAAATAGACGACTCCCCATCAGTCGTTGGTTGTTGGTTTGGTGGTGCCTCGCTAATTTGACTAAATATCCAGTCATATTGTTTGCAATCATCGACAAAGAATTTATTTTTGCGACCATACTTCTTAGTGAATGCGGCAGCGTTTAACTGGTTTGAAATTTGAATAAAGTTGTTTAACAAGTTTTATAATATGGAACATTTGCATTTGGTTATATACAGTTACCGGTGTCGTGATGGTCTTCCGAAAGTGGCGTTCGTTTTATGTTTAGGTTAAGCCGGCTATATATTTTATTTTAATGGATTTATAATTGAAACCAATTTATCCTAACGAAGAAAAAGAAGTCGAGAAGGATTTGCGACTATAATGTACCTGAAATTAATTTGTGCCGAGGTTATATTTTTTCCACAATTAGGTAATAATAGGTGATATATATACCTGCATAACTAAAACATAAACATACTCCGGAGTCGGTTGGGAGACCGGTAACAGTATTAATACGATGTATTTTTGACAGGAAATTACTAATATTTTAAAATAACAAACGCACTTTGCTTATAGGTAATAACTTGTCCACGGCAGCGGTACATACTGTAACTTTTTTGCTTTTGCTTAAGTTCCGATTGAAACATTGACGATTTTTCAGCTAATACTATATTCGGTAACCCGAAATTTTCACCAAGTTTCCTAACTTGGGATTTTCCGTATTGGTTTCGAAGAAAACTTTGAAGATGTCGAATTCATTTTATTTGTTTAAGTTATTTTTAGAAAAAAAAAAATTGGTTCGGCAAGTTTTTGTTCTTCTACTTTAACCGAAGATAGTCATAGAGGCCGTGGACTATAACTCACCCACTCTACTGCTTCATACTAAGGCTCCACTGGGGTTCGCCGCCGGGTTGAACTCAAGATTTTGGATTGTTCCATATCTGAGGCCAGCTAACGTGACGTGAAATCTACCTCGGCTCGAAGGAACTTTGTTACTCCTACTATCATGCAAAGGATCGCTTCATCTCAGCTGCCACCAATTCACTCTAACATACTGTGAACCGTATGTACGCACTGGAAGTGGTTTTTTTTCAGTTTTGGAGCATTTTTCGATCACAGAAGATGTCAAAGTTTTTTTCGCCACTTCAGCCAACTTGTTCGCATCTGGAAAGCACTGTTTCATCTCAAGCAGAATATCAAGTCATGTAGTTTCTTTGTATAACTCTTTCCCTTGCAGATTGGAAGAAGGTAACTTTCCCTACACGGATTAGGCATTTGGTCACCACGGATAAACTTAGAGATGAGAATCATGAGCCATACCCAATCATACCCAATGTCTCCCATGCCTTTCCAGATGTCAAATTGTTTCCGGCCCAAACTTCTTTGACTTTGTCCGCGACTCCTTCGTTGTTAGCGTCGTGCAACTATTAGAAAGTATAGCCTTATTGCAACTGTTTATTTAAAAGACCGCCACAAATCTTTTATCTGTGAAGAGTTTCAAGATAGTAAAGATGTAAGAGTCGCCAATCTGCAAAAAAAGCAACTTTAAGACATGTTTCAAGTGGTTTTCGATATATTCATTACTTTTTCTATTAAGTTGTTTTAATCTCTTTTCACCAAAATTTTGAAAACAAAACAGCACAAAACAGTCTTATCAATAGCAGCATATCAGCGTTACTAAAATATTCTTATCTATAAATTTTGCTAACGCTTGTTTTACTTCTTCTTCAGAATTCAAAAACCCTAAGTACGTCATGAATCATTACACTTGTCAATGTTATGCCGTCATCGTTCTCGTCAATTTTATTGTTTAATCCTATCTCATCCTCCGACTTGATGTCAATATTTACACCCAGGTATGAAAAACACTGATTCTTTCACTATGGAATGCGACATCCCGCTGGAATATAACTTCACACTTGATTATGTCAGTCGGTCGAAATGTCGGTGATTCTTTGGGTTTTTACCACACAAGCGATCAAACATGTAGAAATATTGTCAGCCGCGTGCTTCTTTTTCTTTCTTTGAGGTTTATAGTTTTATGCTTCATTAAGATATATATGTACCTATGTTCTTTCCTGAATGATAAAGAGAGAGAATTTCTAGAAGCAATCCATAAAACTTATGTTTTGTTCGGAATCGAGGACAATAGTTATAATATCCTCCTGCATCCTGTTGATAAATAGTTTTCAACTGCGACTATATGGCACATTATGCATTATCAGCGCGCCTTTATTTATGCCACCCAGAGTGCAGAGGAGACACATCACATACAGGTAGGTGCAGCATTTCGAATCCTTGCTGACCAGAATCCGGTTTACCTCATCCTATAAGAATAAGGTGCTGATTAACTTGCATTTTTTTTAAGGAAGAAGAAGTTATCACTCTCCTACAAGGACACTCCATAAGATAAAACTAGGATAGGTAATGAAGTGCATAATATGGAAGAAAGACATATTTCAATGTGGAAGCACTCGCTGCTGTCCAAGGCACTGTTACTTCAAATTCTCATCTTACTTCTCTTAGTTTTAAGTCTATCTTGGGTCGGTCTATATATATCTGCAGCTGTTTCATTTATTTCACTCTTTGGGAGTTCTTAAGTGGGCGCCAATTTAAATTATTTTTTCTGGACATTAATCAAATTACATTAAATGATTCTTATCTCGATCCCCCTAACGAATCGAACTGATGCAATAGAAGACAGAACAGAACACACAGTGGCGCTTTATAGAGGAAAGACAATTAAAGAACAAAAAAACACAAGCCTCTAATTCTTATCTGGAGTGTTCTGAAGGCTGATGTCTGACAGCTTAAGCTGTCAAAGATAATACTCAATTCCTCAACACAGACGATGAACGAGTGTTTTTCAAAAGATGACGAAGATTAATAATTTCTTATAATAGTCATAGTACCATTGTCATCCCTCGCGCAAGGAAGTTGGGGTCATAAATAAACCTTATGCTTATACATAATTGGAATTTAGGATCAAAATGCATAAACATTTTGTCTGGGACATGTAATTAAAAATGTTAAAAAATTCAAATTGAAATGATTAGGGATCGTTTGTTATTAATGATTTTTGAGTGTTATTGTGCTGTTGGCCAATCAATGAATCATTTTCTTATCTTGTTATCAAAATGCAAGTACCTACATATAGGTACCTACCTAGGTATTTTCGATGTACCTTTTTTTCAATTTTAATTTTTATGGAAGGTTATGAACACCTTTTTGACGTCCACTCCAGATATTGCAGATGGAAAGAGTATGGGACTGTCAATCTGTCATTTCCATGGTCTGGTTCAGTGTGTGCCACCTAAAGAACAGAAATCTTTTCTATTGAGAGAAATTGATAAATTCTCTTGCCATCTCTTGCTCCACACTGGGAAGCCGTTCGGAACTGTCATAAAATTGAAGGATAATTCCATAAATGCCATAACGTTATGTTTTATAGTCTTGGTTTTTGACAGCCAGAATCAAATAACCATATTTTTATTCTGAGATCTAGATTCGAGCAACTCAATTTTAGCAGATTCTAGAAATAAGATTCAAAGTAGTAAAATTTCACCAGCCTTACTTGGGACACATGGATTGTAATAACATTCATTCGTGTAACAGCTAGAAATGGAATTCTTGCAGTTAGATTAGAGAAGTTTTATTCCAACACTTAGATTCAAGCATTTAGAATTAAACAGTATAAAAAGTTACCTTCAAGTTGCTAGATTATATTTCAGCAGCTAGATTTTATTAACCCATAAAATGGGTTCTCATGATAACTTAACAATTTTCCCTAGAATCAAGTGTCAATACATCATCCAATGTTTAAGCATTAAGCAAAATGCAATTTTATGCTATTTTATTTTTTCCAATTTTTTGTAGAAGCTTATCTAAAAATAGCGTTTTCGATTTGAAACCTGCACAAAATATGTGTGATAATTATTTTTCATATCCTCGATAGTATAGTGGTCAGTATCCCCGCCTGTCACGCGGGAGACCGGGGTTCAATTCCCCGTCGGGGAGTCCGTTAGTAAAATTTTTTTTTTTTTTTCAATTTGCTTGTCTAAAATTAACAAATAAACATAAATCAAGAACAAAAAATATTGTAAAAGCAGAAAATCTATTTATGGGTACTCACCAAATACCTACATACCTAAATAACCTATTTTTATTTATGATTTTAAAGAAAAATCTATCAGAGAAGTAAAAGAGTAGTAAAAAAAACTTGCTAAATTGATATTAACTCGCCGCCGAATCATCATCAGGAATTTCATCAACAAAAAAAAAATGAGGGAGACCCAATTCCCGAGAAAATCCACAATGCAATGCAATAAATAAAAAAGAAATGTGTGTAGGAGCACAAAGATAAAAAGAGAAAACGAAAACCACGAAGGCGTGGGGGAATTTAAATTCGAATTAAAAAAAAAAAGAAGTTCATCCGCCAACGGCCTTGTCAAGGTTGAATACCCAAAACAAATATCTTTTTTTTGTAACTT
Source organism: Syrphus vitripennis (assembly GCA_958431115.1). Lineage (NCBI taxonomy): Eukaryota > Metazoa > Arthropoda > Insecta > Diptera > Syrphidae > Syrphus > Syrphus vitripennis. The sequence continues at coordinate 141,088,864 of OY288108.1, read as the reverse complement.
TGGTTTCTGGTTTATTCTATGGAACAAAATCTCAAATAAACTGTTACAGATGGGTTTTAGCTTTTAGCATTGGTCTTTGATGGTTGATTTGGACATCTTTAGTTGTCTCTGCCGTGTAGATATGTATTTATTATGTTTGTGGGTTCCCATTCCTACCTATTATATTAATGTAGGTACCTATTTCATTTTCTTTAAATCTTTTTCTTTTGGTCGTGTGTGATTTTAAATAAAAAAAAAATAACGGAGAGCAGATGATGATGGTGATCTTGATTTCTTTGTCACATTAACCAGGTAGGGGACACACAGGGGCAACGAAAGATTTCTATAGCTGTCACTCGATTTAATTTATTAAATTGTCGTGTGCGAAATTAATAATTGAAGGAAAACCAATCGAATTTTTAAACAGCAACACCTACCTGAAAAAATTAGGTTGGTTAAAATAAGAAAATATTTATACGATACTCTACCTATGTATGTTTGTAGGTATAGGCATAGGATGCCAATCCAATGAAATGATGATAGTTGTTGTTTAGCTCACCTAGAAAAATATTGAAAAGTAACAGCCACCGACCACAATTTTGAAACTGCACTTACAATTAGAGCAGCTGTTACTTATATTTGATTACTGGAATTAGGTAGTCAAACTAATAACAATGTAGGTACTTATCTACATACCTAACAATTAGGCACTAAGAAGGTAGACTGATTTCGTTGTGTACTTAAATGAGTTGGCGCGTTTCAAAGGCACGTACAGTTCAACTGTAAGTATTTTCCATTGGTCATCCAAAAACCAGGAGCCTTATGAGTTATGACGGCAAGAGTACGATAACTCAGGCGACAAAGTTTAATGACGGATTTGTATAGAACAGCCAAAAATAAGCATTTTTTACTATGGGAGGGGGGGTCTATCTCCCCCCGTTTAGGCGGTAGGGGCAATTAAAAAAATATGTGTGTTAAATGGATAAAAAATAACGGTAATATCTACAATTAAGTTTTATACTTTTTTTTAAAGCCAACATTCTATTCTATTAGCCAGTTTTTAAATCAAGTCAAAACTATTCATAGTTTTTGAAAAATTTAATTTTAAACTCAAAATTTTAGTAAAAAAAAAGCTAAAAAATAATTTTAAATTTCAATATTTCAAAACCATAAGTTTATAAATAATTTTTTTTTAATCATTTCTTTACTCAATAGGTAAAGCGGCTTAAGTCGACTTTAGCCAATTACGATTTTTTCAAATATTCAAAAAATATGACAAAATAGCTTCATTTCTGTCTTATCAGTGTATTTCTATTCGATCTAGAAGGCTCTTTTTAGTATTGTCAAAACGACTTAATTCAATCATATTCAAAGACTTGCATTTGGTAAAGCGTCTTAACTGCAGGATATTTATTCCGTTTTATTATTTTATGTCTTATGTCTAACTAAGCCATTTTTAATATATTTCAAATTTCAGTAGTTTAATAAGGAAGACCACATTAAGTTCAATTAAGCCACTTTTCCAAAACAAAATTGTATGCGAAGTAAAATTTTATTTGTACTTAAGCCGTTTTTCCCTTTTGAATTTTTAATTTAACTGACATAAGACTTTCTTACAAAATGAAAGTCATGATTTTATTTGAATTATGTGCACATAAGCCACTTTTCCAAATGAAAAAATAAAATATTTTAAGGCTTTTTCTTTTGGAGAAACGGTTTAACGGACATAAGCCACTTTACCAGGAGCATTATTTGAAAAAGCGAATTTTTAAATCCACATTAGCCATTTTACTCGGATCAAAGCAGCCTGTGTTTAAAATAAAATATTAAAAGGGAAATCGTTTTATGTGGACATAAGCCATTATCATTTGAGTTGTGAACGTGTCATAATATACGGTCGTATTAGAAAAAGTGAAATAAATGGCTGTTAAGTATAGTAATTTTTGTGAGAGTGGATTGTGAAAGTACCTATTAACAAAAATAAGACAAAAAAATCATTTGAAAATTAAAGAAAAATTGTTGTGAAGAACCTTTCTAATCAAAAAGAAAAAGATTTAAAAATATCAAAATGAATAGAGCAAGACAAATGCTTAAACTTGCCCTTTTGAAGGGCACCAATATTAGTGCTGAACCCGAAAGTTCAAGTTTAAATAAATCAGGTACGTACATTTTACCTCAGTGTTTGTTATTAATTAAATACACCTACTCGTACGTGTCAGGTCTTGTGTTTCTGTTTCTTTAAATTAATCAAAACATAAATAAGTTAAAATTACAAGTTAATTCGTGCAAAAAATTGCTTGTTATTATTTTAAATAAATAAACACAGATCATTCACGTTAGGGTCTGTGTTTATGTTGGAGCTTCGATGAATGATTCGAGATGCGTTCCTACCAAGGAAAATCGTCGTCTATATTATAAATTTGTTAGAAAAACATCGCATTTTGAAGTTCCAATATAATCACATCCTTAGATATAATTTTTGATTAATTTGTAGTTTCAGTTTCTTATGAGTTTCTTTTCCCCATAAGGTGACATAGCTTTGATTCAAAGCTGCTCTGGAGACAATGTTAAAACTTTAGCTCTTCCTAGGGACTTTGATGGTAAGAAAAAGATTTACTTAAATATCTTGAGGTATATGCATTAAATGCAATTTTAAAACAGAAAACGAGGTCTTCGAGTCAGTTGTTCCAAACGAAACAGCTACAAAATGTGTAAATGAGCTGTCTGATATAATCATCTCAAATTTGAAATGCACATTGGCCCCTGAAATGATGTCAGACGAATCATTTTATGAAGATAGTGATGATAGCATTAAAGATCCAGACTTTCGTTTGCCAGACAAATCACCACAAAGCTTCTTTTTTGATTCAGACATTGAAGAAATGGCCTTACAATTAGAACAAAATTTAGCGTCAGAAGCTGGAAACCAAGTAGATTATAATTTAAATCAGGAAAATACATCAACAAAAGAATCTCGGAAGGTAAGGAGTCAAAAACGAAATTTAGGCCAGGAATACACTACCAATACTGGAAAAAACGTCCCCGCAAAAACGATGAAACCATTGACAGATTGCAAACGTAAATGTATGGACAAAATTTCACCAACAGAACAGGAAATGATTTTCAAACAGTACTGGGAACTTGGGAATTATAATCTTAAGTTAGCATTTGTATCTGGACTGATTTCAATCGAAGAGAAAAAAACAACACGTTCTAAAAAAAGTGGCAAAACTCCTCGAAATCGCCAGTTTACGTACAGCTATTTCCTAAATCTAAAAGGCGTGAGAACACAGGTCTGCCAAAAATGCTTCAAATTGGTTTTGGATGAAACTGATCGTTTCTTAAAAACTGTTATTAAAAAAAAAATTGAATCTCCAGGTACCATGGTAGTGAAAGATATGCGGGGAAGGACAGTTCCACAAAACAAAATCTCAGAGGAAAAAAGAAATGAAGTTCTGAATCATATTAAGAGTATTCCGGCATATGAGAGTCATTATACGCGCAAACAATCCGCTCAAAAGTATTTTGACACCAATCTGACATTATCAAAGTTGTATAAGCTCTACACGGAAATAACTCAAAGCCCAATTTCCATAACTAAATACGCAGAGATTTTCAAGAGCCTTAACATCAAATTCAAGAAACCAAAACTTGATACGTGTACAAAATGTGACTTATTGGCTATGAGGAAATCATCACTCACGGGAGATGATCTAACATTGGTAGAAATGGAGCAAAAACAACACCATGAAGATGCAGATTCAGCATATGCATCGAAAAAGAGGGATATTGAGACTGCGAAAAATCGGCAAGATATGGAAGTTTTTACCTTCGATCTCCAGCAGTGCCTTCCCACTCCATTTTTGCAATCTTCCGTATCTTTTTACAAACGACAGTTATATACTTTTAATTTAACTGTGCACGACTGTGTGAAAGGAACACCCCATTGTTATATGTGGCATGAAGGTGTTGCAAATAGGGGTGGCAATGAGATTGCTTCGTGTGTATTTGAACATCTTATTTCGGAATCAGTCTTATCATCAGCTACCGAGCATGTTATTTTTTATAGTGATAACTGCTTCGGACAAAACAAAAACAAGATGGTTGCTGTTATGATGTTGATGCATGCTTGTGATGTGACCAATAATATAAAGTACATTGATCACAAATTCTTGATACCCGGTCACACACACATGGAATGTGACATAGACCATTCCATTATCGAGAGAAAGAAGAAGAAATCATCATTCAAAATTCACCATCCAAGAGATTGGTACCAATTTGTTAGAGGAGTTGGAACTAAAACAAAATTTGTAGTCACTGAGATGTCTCGAGCTAATTTTCGAAACTTTGGATCCATCATTAAGAACAAATTTATTTTCCGCAAAGTTGATGAAGACGGCAACAAAGTTAACTGGAAAAATATAAGATGGCTCCGTTTTTCATCAGATGCTCCATTTAATATCTACTACAAAAATTCTTTTGATGAAAAAGAACCTTTTAAAACGCTTAACATAAGAAAACGAGGATGTAACCAATTGAACCCAAACTGCCTTGAATTGCTTTACGAAGGGCCTAATAAAATTAGTGAAGCCAAAAAACAAGATCTTCTCGAGTTACTCCCTTTAATCGATGAGCAGTTCCATAATTTTTATAAGAGACTTTGCACAGAATCAATGCCAGATTTTCATCCGGACCTCACAGAGGAAGACGCTTTTGAATAGATAGTATCTACTAATGTCCTGGTATCTCAGGAATATTTTTTAATTAACTTATTTCTATGTTATATTTTAATAAAAATTATTTGAATAAAATTTTATAAGCATTTGTTAAGGGAAAAGAGTCTTAAAATTTGGAATCATTAAATTTAATAAAAAGGAAAATGGCCTAAGTATACGTAAGTTTAAATAAGAAGAAAAATGAATACGGAAAACTGGCTTAAGTGACATAAGCCAATTAAAAGAGCACTTAAAAAAAAGTAAGAAGGGCTTAGGTCAGAAAATGTGCTTTAAATAACTGGTTTTAACTTAATTTTTTAATCCTCAAACTCCTTAAACAAGAGGGAAAAATAATCTATGTTTTTGTTTAAATTTCATGTTTCTACTACTAACAGTTTTTTTCAAATATTTTTTTAAAGCTTAAAATCGGTCTCCTGAAAAATACTTAAAAAAGACTTAAGCCACTTTACCTTTTGGAAGAAAGACATATTTCAATGTGGAAGCACTCGCTGCTGTCCAAGGCACTGTTACTTCAAATTCTCATCTTACTTCTCTTAGTTTTAAGTCTATCTTGGGTCGGTCTATATATATCTGCAGCTGTTTCATTTATTTCACTCTTTGGGAGTTCTTAAGTGGGCGCCAATTTAAATTATTTTTTCTGGACATTAATCAAATTACATTAAATGATTCTTATCTCGATCCCCCTAACGAATCGAACTGATGCAATAGAAGACAGAACAGAACACACAGTGGCGCTTTATAGAGGAAAGACAATTAAAGAACAAAAAAACACAAGCCTCTAATTCTTATCTGGAGTGTTCTGAAGGCTGATGTCTGACAGCTTAAGCTGTCAAAGATAATACTCAATTCCTCAACACAGACGATGAACGAGTGTTTTTCAAAAGATGACGAAGATTAATAATTTCTTATAATAGTCATAGTACCATTGTCATCCCTCGCGCAAGGAAGTTGGGGTCATAAATAAACCTTATGCTTATACATAATTGGAATTTAGGATCAAAATGCATAAACATTTTGTCTGGGACATGTAATTAAAAATGTTAAAAAATTCAAATTGAAATGATTAGGGATCGTTTGTTATTAATGATTTTTGAGTGTTATTGTGCTGTTGGCCAATCAATGAATCATTTTCTTATCTTGTTATCAAAATGCAAGTACCTACATATAGGTACCTACCTAGGTATTTTCGATGTACCTTTTTTTCAATTTTAATTTTTATGGAAGGTTATGAACACCTTTTTGACGTCCACTCCAGATATTGCAGATGGAAAGAGTATGGGACTGTCAATCTGTCATTTCCATGGTCTGGTTCAGTGTGTGCCACCTAAAGAACAGAAATCTTTTCTATTGAGAGAAATTGATAAATTCTCTTGCCATCTCTTGCTCCACACTGGGAAGCCGTTCGGAACTGTCATAAAATTGAAGGATAATTCCATAAATGCCATAACGTTATGTTTTATAGTCTTGGTTTTTGACAGCCAGAATCAAATAACCATATTTTTATTCTGAGATCTAGATTCGAGCAACTCAATTTTAGCAGATTCTAGAAATAAGATTCAAAGTAGTAAAATTTCACCAGCCTTACTTGGGACACATGGATTGTAATAACATTCATTCGTGTAACAGCTAGAAATGGAATTCTTGCAGTTAGATTAGAGAAGTTTTATTCCAACACTTAGATTCAAGCATTTAGAATTAAACAGTATAAAAAGTTACCTTCAAGTTGCTAGATTATATTTCAGCAGCTAGATTTTATTAACCCATAAAATGGGTTCTCATGATAACTTAACAATTTTCCCTAGAATCAAGTGTCAATACATCATCCAATGTTTAAGCATTAAGCAAAATGCAATTTTATGCTATTTTATTTTTTCCAATTTTTTGTAGAAGCTTATCTAAAAATAGCGTTTTCGATTTGAAACCTGCACAAAATATGTGTGATAATTATTTTTCATATCCTCGATAGTATAGTGGTCAGTATCCCCGCCTGTCACGCGGGAGACCGGGGTTCAATTCCCCGTCGGGGAGTCCGTTAGTAAAATTTTTTTTTTTTTTTCAATTTGCTTGTCTAAAATTAACAAATAAACATAAATCAAGAACAAAAAATATTGTAAAAGCAGAAAATCTATTTATGGGTACTCACCAAATACCTACATACCTAAATAACCTATTTTTATTTATGATTTTAAAGAAAAATCTATCAGAGAAGTAAAAGAGTAGTAAAAAAAACTTGCTAAATTGATATTAACTCGCCGCCGAATCATCATCAGGAATTTCATCAACAAAAAAAAAATGAGGGAGACCCAATTCCCGAGAAAATCCACAATGCAATGCAATAAATAAAAAAGAAATGTGTGTAGGAGCACAAAGATAAAAAGAGAAAACGAAAACCACGAAGGCGTGGGGGAATTTAAATTCGAATTAAAAAAAAAAAGAAGTTCATCCGCCAACGGCCTTGTCAAGGTTGAATACCCAAAACAAATATCTTTTTTTTGTAACTTTGGTTTCTGGTTTATTCTATGGAACAAAATCTCAAATAAACTGTTACAGATGGGTTTTAGCTTTTAGCATTGGTCTTTGATGGTTGATTTGGACATCTTTAGTTGTCTCTGCCGTGTAGATATGTATTTATTATGTTTGTGGGTTCCCATTCCTACCTATTATATTAATGTAGGTACCTATTTCATTTTCTTTAAATCTTTTTCTTTTGGTCGTGTGTGATTTTAAATAAAAAAAAAATAACGGAGAGCAGATGATGATGGTGATCTTGATTTCTTTGTCACATTAACCAGGTAGGGGACACACAGGGGCAACGAAAGATTTCTATAGCTGTCACTCGATTTAATTTATTAAATTGTCGTGTGCGAAATTAATAATTGAAGGAAAACCAATCGAATTTTTAAACAGCAACACCTACCTGAAAAAATTAGGTTGGTTAAAATAAGAAAATATTTATACGATACTCTACCTATGTATGTTTGTAGGTATAGGCATAGGATGCCAATCCAATGAAATGATGATAGTTGTTGTTTAGCTCACCTAGAAAAATATTGAAAAGTAACAGCCACCGACCACAATTTTGAAACTGCACTTACAATTAGAGCAGCTGTTACTTATATTTGATTACTGGAATTAGGTAGTCAAACTAATAACAATGTAGGTACTTATCTACATACCTAACAATTAGGCACTAAGAAGGTAGACTGATTTCGTTGTGTACTTAAATGAGTTGGCGCGTTTCAAAGGCACGTACAGTTCAACTGTAAGTATTTTCCATTGGTCATCCAAAAACCAGGAGCCTTATGAGTTATGACGGCAAGAGTACGATAACTCAGGCGACAAAGTTTAATGACGGATTTGTATAGAACAGCCAAAAATAAGCATTTTTTACTATGGGAGGGGGGGTCTATCTCCCCCCGTTTAGGCGGTAGGGGCAATTAAAAAAATATGTGTGTTAAATGGATAAAAAATAACGGTAATATCTACAATTAAGTTTTATACTTTTTTTTAAAGCCAACATTCTATTCTATTAGCCAGTTTTTAAATCAAGTCAAAACTATTCATAGTTTTTGAAAAATTTAATTTTAAACTCAAAATTTTAGTAAAAAAAAAGCTAAAAAATAATTTTAAATTTCAATATTTCAAAACCATAAGTTTATAAATAATTTTTTTTTAATCATTTGTTGCTCTTATTAATAGTCAATCAAAAACTGAAAACTAAATCATTTTATGCCCTATAGTTTTTGAGAAAATTGAAAATAACCAGAACTACTATTTCAATTTATTTATGTTTTTTTTTGTTTGAGTGGTCTTATTTTGATAGTAAAAATGGTAGGTGCGAGTTTGGGTATATGCAACAGTGAGGTGTGTGCGAGTTTGGGTGTATGCAACAGTGGGGTGTGTATGGGGGGGCATGCTGCCCCCCTGCAACCCCCCTGCTTGGGCCCACTGTAGGATTTGGGGTAGGTGCGAGTTTGGGTGTATGCCACACCGAGGTGTCCATGGGTGGTGAAACCCCCCTGCTTGGGCTCACTATATGATTTGGGGGGGTGCAAGGTGGGGTGGGTGCAAGGTGGGGTGGGTGCAAGGTGGGGTGCATGCAAAAATTCTTTTGCATTTAAATAAGCTGAATTTAAGAAAAATTAATTTATCCTAGGTAAATCTTAATCCATATTCGATTATTACCATCAAAATAACACTACGTAAATACTCAAGCAAGGAAAAAATAATTTAATTAAAATTTAATTTTCTCAAAAACTAGAAGACATAAAATCATCTAGTTTTCGGTTTTTGATCAAAAACAAATAAGAGCAACGAATTCTAAAAAAAAAAACAATTGTAGAAATAATAAAGTTTTGAAAAATTACATTTTAAACATTTTTTTTAACTTTTTTTGTCCAAATTTTGAGTTTAAAACAATGTTTTTCAAAAACTATGCATAGTTTTGACTTGATTTAAAAACTGGCTAATAGAATAGAATGTTGGCTTAAAAAAAACGTATAAAACTTAATTGTAGGTATTACCGTTATTTTTTAATTATTAACACACATATTTTTTAAATTGCCCCTACCGCCTAAACGGGGGGAGATAGACCCCCCCCCTCCCATAGTAAAAAATGTTTATTTTTGGCTGTTCTATACAAATCCGTCATTAAACTTTGTCGCCTGAGTTATCGTACTCTCCCCGTTATGACTACCTGACATAACATAAAATGACAGTTCTTCTTCCGAAGAAGAACGGATATTCTTCTGGCTTTCATTTGTGCTTGATATTTACCCCCAACCATATTAAAGCATTTATTTCATCCTATCAATATTATATGATTTTCATTTACCCACTCTGCATTAATATCGCTTCTTCGACCGATTTCCGAATGACCTCGACAAATATGCCATTACCCATTATGCATTTGCATTTTATAAAAAAAAAGAAGGACAAAAAGTACCTACTTTCATCTTAACAGTCTTCTATGGAGATACGAAATTAAGAGTAAACGGAAAAAACAATTCACCCGCAACAAAGTTGAAGCTGCAGTTTTCTTCCTACATAGAACATAGGTAACCCATATCCATATGCACACATCAAATATTAAAACCGAAACCGATATCAAATCGAACTGCTACAGTGCTACAGCAAAAAAAGGTCCGATCAACAAAAGAAGAAAGGGAAATAAAATTTCAAAAACACAAAATAACAACAACACACAATCATAATCATAGCAATCAAATAAAAAAGAAGAGGGTGGATGGTGAAAAAGCAAAAAAGTAATAATTAAAACAAAAATCCAACTGCGGGCATCAACATTGTACCAAACGAAAAGCCAATTGCATGCATTTTTTTGTTGGTTGCAACCATGCAGAGTTTTGTTGTATTGTGTTAAAAACGCTGCACATCTGCCAATTTGAGTTTTTATCTCTTTCTTTCACTAGAAGAAAATATAAAGAAAAATATCACACATTTCAATTAACTCCAACAGTCCAACACCGAAAATATATATATTCATACATACAACAAAAACGAACAACGGTAGAAAAGTAAGAAATAAAAATGTGTGTGCAACCAACACTCTGCGTCTGCACTGCAGTCTGTTTTTCTTTGCAGAAGCAGTCTACAAGAAGTTGAAATTGTAACTTTCAAAATTGAACGAATAGACGAAAGAAAGAAAATTATAAAAAATATATTCCCTCGTAACTATATATTTTCTCCCTCTTTCTATCATAAAATTGTCATATGAAGTGGGCGTCTATCTCTGTCATTGGATTTCCATTTCAATATCTGTTTCAAACTCGTTCAACCAACAATACTTTGCAGCCATTCTTGTGCCACAGTACACTGCCAGCAAAAATACAACAGACTCATACTTGGTAGTCCGTTTTAGAAATCAGTTGCTTTTCGTCAGTCATTAAAGTTGGTTGTGTCTTTTGATATTCTTGTCCCCGGAATTTATTCATTGTACGAACACGATCGCGTTAAATTTTATCCAAACATTACAAAACTCAAAAAAAATTTAGTGAACTGTTATAAATACATAGATAGTATCGACAAACGACTTAAGTGAAGTTTTTAAAGTGAAACTGAAATCTGAAAAAAATAAAATATTCCTAATCCAAGTGATAAACTAAAAAATAATTGCCACAAAATGGTTCGAAGTCTCGCGCAGTGGACCAAAACTCTAAGCTTTCCCTCACGCCTCTCGCCAAATCGCAATTCTAAAGATTGCAGCGGCACCAATTTAAATCAGGTGAGCCCGGTGCCACCGCCAACACCTCCAAGGAATAATAAACTCACAAATTCGACCTCGTCATCATCATCATCTCCATCACCACCGCCAACAAATCACCACAACAAACCAATTACGGAATTAACACAAATTGTAAGTATACCAACCAACCGTGATAGTTGCATTCAATCAGTTTGATTATAGTGCAGACGTAGCTTTAATTGATGAACTTTTTTATTTTAATGATGACCCACCGGTAATTAGTTTCGGTGTCAGATTGGAAAAGTCACTGCCTTGTCAAAAATTCATAATGAACAAATTATAACAACTCTGATTCACTTATAAAATGGACAGGTGATGGCAACTCAGTGTAAGATGAACATTATGTAGGATAAAAATATGGAATACCTAGTTTTATTTTGTTTAAGCAATTTGACACAAATCTTTTTGTAGAATGAATCTTCATTTTTATTGTTCAGAATAATTGAAGTAAAGTAAGTCCAAGCCTATCTAATTTAACAACCAACATTCTTAAAAGAAGTTATGCGTAACTTACCAGTTCTGTATGGAAAATCATGAACAAATTGTTTTCACAATTTTTGTCAATGTTAAGTTGGCAGGTATTATCTATACAACAAGCAGATGTTATTCTATATTTTGAATAAGAACAGTCTTTCACTTCTATGTATACCTAATAATCATGGTTATAAGAAGAAAATATTGTTAACTTTCATTCATGAGTCAGATTTCGTTGTGAGATAAACCGTTAGAGAGAAGAATTCAGTTTGAAAATCACAATATAGTTGGATGTAGGTATGTATGTTTTTAGATGTTATAGACTTTTTAGGCAGACATACCTACCTATTCAAAATAAGATTTCTTCTTTTATTTCTGTTTATACCTATGTACATATCTACCTATGATTTCTATCTGAATTTATAATACAAATGAATAAATGAATACATCATAATTTGCGAAAATTAGCAAGTTGATAGAATATTAATTTTATTTGTTTTTAATTAAGCTTATTAGAAGGTTTACAAATAAATATGTACCTACGTTAAATTTTATTATAATGGATTACACGAGCTGGGATTTATATTCTTTATGTTGATGGAAATTAAATAAATATGAACAAAACAAAAATAACTTAATATTTATGTACAGTAGGTAAACCATAAAAAAAGGGTTAATTTTTTATATTGCTAGGTACTTAATAAATTTGATATGAACTTGTTGCCTGTACACCACAAATTTTAACTAAACAAAATGGTTGTAAATAATTTTATTTTTATGAAATTTAAATGTCTCTTTTTTTAAATCAAATTAAAAACAAATTATGAATTATTTCAAACGGAAGATGTATGCTTAATTTTCTAAGACTACTTTATCATATCTTATCTTCAAAAAAGCTTAAAAAAATATTTTTTTAAATGGGATTAAGTGGTGATAATTGATAACATTCCATATTGGCATACGACTAAAATATAAGTATGTACATAGGTACGTACCACAATTTATCGATCCTTTTATTTATTTACTTGAATAAATAATAATAAATAAATATTTGGTAGACAGAAAGGTGACATGTAAATTTCGGTTGTCATCGTTTGACCTAAATATTTAACAAAGGGGAGATTGTATAGACCATATCGGAAAAAATTGTACATATTGAAATCATACTTAAGCGGATGTTCATAACAATATTTAAGAACGAATAGGTACATACATACATACATTTATGTATAGGTACTGAGCATTCATAAGTTAGGCTAAATTTTTATTGAAAAGGAGCAAAAAAAAATTAAATAGGTCATGACATTTATATTAAATTCGCAGTGAGGATGTTTCTTTCCTATCTTGTCATTTATCGTTAAAAGAAAACAGTACACTTCGAACCCCAGCAAATCGAATTTTTTGTATGCTACAGTTGACGTGATTACTGTATTAAAAAAGAAGATAATTATGAATGTTGTTTGCTTAATATCTTCTTGTATGAAATTAAATTATTAAAAAAACTACTAAACACTTCTTTTTATTCGTTGCGTTCACTTTATATTACATATATGCAATCCATACCCTTCTTTAAAATCAACTCATATTTGCTTCTTGAATTCCTTATCATACTTTTCCCACAAATTGGTTTTATCTTTTCATCCAACACTCTCGAGTGCTTCTTTATTTATTTTCAAACAAAAATAAATACGTTTTTTACAATTTTGTAATCCCTTTGCTCGTTAGAATGGAATTCCCATTTCCAATTATCATTTCAAATAAATAAATTTGTACTGCGTGTAATCTAAAAAAAAAATTTTATTGACAGAAAAAAAAATAGAAACTAAATAAATAACTCGAATTCCAAATACCACAGATAAACAAAATCACATAGAAGAAGAAAGAAAAAATGAAAAAGATACAAATTCTATCTGCAAGTACTAGTACATTATGCATTTAGGTTTGGGTGAATAAGGAATCGCCCACTTATAAAGTAAAAAATGTTAGACGTTTTTTTTTTATCGAAGACTTGATTGTAATCATATAGTCGTCGTCGGTTGATTTTATTTATAGAGGTAAACCCAAAAATTGAGTAAAAAATGTGAATTTAATCAGATCTGATCAATAAACAATCACACAACTCAAGAGAGAGAGACTTGGGAAGATACAATTTTTTTATTTGGTCATATTGGGCCAACGAAATTTAGATTTACATTAATTTTTTTTGTTTCAAAATAATTCCTAATTAGTCAAAATTAGATACAATATTGTTTTCATGCAATTGTGAAATATCCAAATATGAAATAACAGGCATAAATTATAGTTAAATATAGGTAAGTTTGATAAAAGTGCAAACAGACCACAAAGTAATTCGATTTGTTTTGTCTCTGATGTCTTACACTCCCGTCACACTTAAGCTTGTTGATTTAAATTAAAACAAAAAAAAAACGCAAAATTAAATATTCAAATTGATACAAATCAGCAATTATACCATGTTACTTTTATGAGCTTTGAAAATTCATTTCGTGATTATCTTACATAAATCAATTCAAAGTAAGCCATTAATTACTAGGAAAACAAAACAAATTATAAATTAAAAATCACTCTAAAGGAAGAAAATCTAAAAAAAAAAACACTAAGTCTCTTGGTTATTTTATTTTATTATTATATTTTTTTTTCTTTTTGATTTAAGAACCGGATTATTAAGAAAATCTTTTTTGTTTTACGCTTTCTCATGACCTTTGTGGGATAATCTCTTTTATTTTATCTGAATATCTTGAAGTTTATGATTGTGTCTTTGCTAATCGCATAAAGGAACCTAAGTCTGTGGTATGGAAAAGACAATGAATTATTCAAAACAAAATAATATGCTAAACAGTTAAACTTACCACAAAATAAAAATACTCTACAATGGTAATTATTTAGCTAAATGATTTATTCAGCATATGTAGGTACATTGTACATGTATGCATACATACCACTAGCTTAGCTAAAAGAGAAAAAGGTTTAATTTAAAATTCTGGAAATTGAATTATGTAGTTTAGTTACCCCTTATGTTAATTTAAGTGGGAAATTGTATTCGAGGAATATTATTACAAGAAAGGGGCATTTACCCACCTATTAAACAGTTAATCAGTAAGAAGAATTTTAAAGTTCAATGCGTTCTTAAAATGTGTTAAGTGAGTTTATTTTTTTAAGCCATAATAAACTTCTGAAAAAAACGACCTCCCTGAACGACGCCATCTAAAAAAAATGAATTTCCATAATTATAACATATCAATACCAAGTATAAATGTAGCACTATTGACTAACCGATATTCAGGCTTAAGTTAAGCCCCAATGCGTCAAGTTTTTGTTGCATTTAAAAAGTAAATAGTTTATCCCAGGGACTCTTTTTCAACCATCCCATTGAGGCTATAAAAATATACTTACACCTTTTTTATATTCAGGTTGCTTTAAATTTCACAGATCAGTTTCAATAGATAGTAAAAAATGCTTTATAAATAAAAATAGACAACATACATTCAGTTTCATCGCAAATAACTGCCCCAGTTCCCATGAAATAAAAAATACAATTTAAAACTTTCAAATTAAATAAGCTCTTCTACCTCACCAATTAAACAAAACACTCTCATTAGGTCGATCATCCGAAACCCCCCCAAAGAACTCACGCACATTCCGTTTCAACACGCACAGATGCGGCGGAATTCTCCTTATGGTTAACAAATCACTTTACATGTTCATGTCAAAAATTAAGAAAAAAAACTCCCTACTTCAGAATAATTAGCGGTTAAGTTCGAAATGACAGAAAAAAAATCAACAAGAGAAATTGTATCTGTACTTATTTGAAAAAAAAAAAACGGAACCATTTCAACAAAAAAAAAAATAAAAGATGAAAAAAAAACAAACCCTAATCATTCATCCTTTATTGTTATTTTGTTTTCATCGTGTGAAATTCAATTTGAATTTTTTTTCCATTTCTTTTTTTTGCCAAATCAAAAGTATAAAGAATACAAAGAATTTATATCTCAATAAATTCCCACACACATATTCCAATTGAACAAACGAAGAAGGGTAGGAATTTATCATTTCTGCAAATCGTCATCCTATTTTTTGTTTGCTATCTGAAGATTATTTCCATAAACAAAGAGTATAGACCTTACACCGGTACCTAATGGTATTCCATCGATTGATGAAATTTTACCTGGGGTCTATATAAACATCTAAAATTCTTTTTCCTGTTTTTTTATTTTTTAGTGAGTGTCATTCGTCCCCTACTGACGACTATGTACAAATCGCTTGGTAAATATTTAATCAGGTGGGTGGTAGATATACTAGCTAACAAATTTACATATGAAGCCAACAATCACTTTAAATTTATTACTCATCAACCGACCTCATAGAAAATCGAGTACCCAGTTTATGATGAAAATGATGAAATACACAATCGAAAAACAGCTGATTTCTGTTGAAAAGATATTCGTTGGATTGAATTGAAAACCTAAAGATTCACGAAACACAACAACACACTCTCTTCGCGATACGACCTGTTTTGGCCTTATTTAGTCCAGCAGCTGATTACAGGTATTTGTCACTCATCGTATACATAAAGTTGATGTTGTTGTTGTTGTATCTTTACCTCATTTTCACACAGCACACAGAGCAAGGTGAGGCAAGGCTGTTTGGCTTTTTGTTTCTTTTGGTCTTCTCGTCGATTATGATTCCGAACTCGTTCGTTCGCAGAGATATTTTCATATATAATACAAAAACAAAAAGATACAAAAAACCGGCATCTGCTGCAAGTCAGCACGTAAAGCAGTTATATCTAGTATCCATAGTTGTTGTTGACTATATGAATGTACTTTACTTTTTGGCCTGAGAAACTCTTTACCCAGATTGCAAAGCATATACTAGCTAAGCTAGCTCTATAGTAGATATAAAGATTGGTAGGTAGGTTCTCTAGTGTATCTGAGTGACTTAGGGGAAAGATATAGATACTTATTCACATACTTTTTTTTTTTTGTTATTTGTATCTTTTATTAAGCTTGGCTGTGGGAATTTACACGATTCATTTCGAAGTTACTTCGAAGTTGACTCGGCTTGAATTGACTTGAAGCTGATGTTGGCTTTTAGCATTTCTGTTCATGTTTGAACATGAATACGCGCCGTAGAGCCTGAAGTATTAACTGTGCAGGTGAAGCCTTGCGCACTCGCTGGCTCACTGGCTGGCTGCTTTGGACACAGACAAATTTTTATTGATACAGGTACGACTAAGATATATAGATACATATCATATATGCAATATTCCGTATCTACAGATAAACATACAGCTGCTGGTTGAACTCGCGACAGCGACGACGACGACGAGTTGGAATGAAAATTTTGCGGATTTATTTTACCTTCTGGATGATGGTTATGGGAGAATTTATAAATAATAAGCAGACGTAATTGAAGAAGTCGTAATTCATGTTATGGATGCAATAGATATTTGATAGTTTTTATTTTTTTTACTTTATTTGTGTAAATAATATACCTTTGCGTTTAATTGAAAGAAGGCGCACCTAGATTTTTGGAGCAGGTTTCATTTGTGATTTCTGTTTCAGTGAAGCTATTTTTATATTATCGTATATAAAGATGAATACAGTGCATACCTACATACCTATGCAAGACAAACGGTATTGCACTGATATCTGAATGTGACATGTTGCAACGTGAATATCATGTGAATAAACATTTTTTGAAGATAGCTGTGAGGTATTTCGTGTTTTGTTACCAAGTATTTGTGCAAAAATGGAGTGCCGCAGGTGATAGCTGTTGGACCGGAATTGTTTTAATATTCTTGGAATCTATTTACATTGAAAATTCACAATAAAAATGAAAGTTTAAGTAGGTTCACATTGAAGATATTTTGAAGACTTTATAAAGCGGTCCCTAGACGTTCAAAATGCGATATTAAATCGACCAGGAGATTTAAGGTAATGCAACTATAATTCTAAAGTGACATTTTTGCTGGGAAATGTTTAAATTTATTAACTTTCTCTGCAAAATTGAAATCTTCTTTCCTTGAATATTTACAAGGCATTCTTATGAAAAAAAAAATCAAAGAAGAATTCTCATATTAACCACACATAACAGATACATGACAGATGACATTCTATAGCTTCATAATTCCCGCATTCATAATACTCGCTACGCAACCACAAAACATGCATTCCTCACAATATAAAAGTATAATCTCATGGTGCAAGTTTACAAGTTACAAAACATATTTTTTTCTTGTGCATGAAGGTATACAGCTATTTCTAGATCAAAGTCCGTATACACATCTGGCGAAATGCACTTTTCTTTTGATATAGGAATAAAAGACATCCTTCCGGAAAATGTCACCAACAAGTTTTTTTTAAAGGAAAAACGCAAAAACAAACAAAAAAAGGATAAACCGCATTAATAATATGATTTCCTTTCTAAGGAAAAACTTGATCAAAAAACATGTTCTCAGTTTTTATTTTATTTATTTTTTTAACACAGGATGCTGGCCATATTCCCACGCAGCAAGACACCATGTGTTTGGCTTCCGCCATCAGTTTTCTTGTGCTCTCCCTGATTCTCTTTTCGTCTTCCTTGTGGATCAATTTAATGAAGAAATAAAAATATGAATTTCTCTGTTTTTCTTTTTTTCAATTGTTTTTTTTTCGAACCCACTTGGTAACATTAAATTAAGCCTTTGGCATGGAATTTCTTTCCATCCATTTTATGACTAATTTGATCAGAAGTTCTTGGGAGAATGGGGCCGCATCGTCGTCGTCCTCTTGACCCTTGGGCAATTTTGCACTTAAAAATCTATCTGTTTTATGTAAGTTTTGAAATCTTGCAAGTAGTGTTGCAACAATCCGTAAAGTTGCTTCTCTTTTTCCTTTATGTGTGCCTAATCGATGAATCGTGACCAGTTTTCCAGCTTGTTGATGATGGTGGTGTATTATATTGAGCTTCGGCATCCTTGGAAAGGTGATCTGGTTTGAAAGACCGATCTTGTGCAGAAAACTGTGCTGTGGTGGAATGTTAGATGGATGTTTCCTCATCTTTTTTTTTTCTTCCTCCACTTCTATTTCGTTAGATTTTCTTGTTTGGGCATAAGAAAATCAGTACGTGTCCAATTCAAAGAAAAAATAAAGATAGGTACACCAAACAACCGCTCCTATACTTACTCTGGTGTTTACGTAATAACTCCCGTCGTCGTCATTGTTGTTGTCATTATCCGTTGTCGGTCGTCGTCGTAAGTTTTTATTTTTGTTATTTTGTCTTGAAATGCTTCCTCTTATACTACTGGATGGTTGTGGTTTAGGTTAAAAGACGAGACATTAAAAAACGTCCACACATGGTTATTTGATCATTTTGTATTCCACATGCACTGCAGCAATGGCCTGCTGATGGAATTGCGATGATGGCGACATACAGTTGTAGTTGATTCTCTGTTTCCGTCTAACAACAATAAGTCAATGGAATGCGCCATCAAAATGCATGTATGGTGTGTGTTGGATAAAAGATAGATTACTTTGTCTATATTCCAATTGAAAGGGGTTTGGTTTATGGTTGTATTTCTGTCAACATTCCTGATGCAAGTCCTGGTTTTCTAAGTGATTTTCAAGTGGATCGTGCGGGTGAAGTCTTCAGACAAACAACGCCGGTCCTATGTACAAATATGGAAGCGGCTTTTTTGTAGCCAGACTATGAAGTGACGATTTAGGGTGGGTTTACATGACATTGCATTATGTAAATACATGGAAAAAGGATCACAAAAATGTGTACATCAATAACCAATTGAAATGCACTTAAAATGTTCGAGGAGAAAAAATAGAGGCAAGTGTATTTGCTTCTATTGATGAAGTTACATGTGAAAAATGTTCTCAGCTAATAACATTCAGTTTTGAAGACATGTTTGAGTTTTTGCTACTTGAAAAAATAACCGTTACAAAAAACTGGCGCCCGACGTGTGGTTCTCATTCTATATTCGATATTGTCTTCTGGTTTTTTATTATATTCTTTGAAACCGAACTTTAAAACAAAAAAATGGCGCCCAACATGGATATTTTGTCCTATAAATAGCGTAATTTGTAGTAACGGCTAACTTATTGCTGCAAATATTTCCTGATTCTTCAACATTTAGGCAAATACTTCAAAAAACATCAGAGAAATGAGCTATATCCGTGTTTACACCAATAACAATTGTCTTATTGGAGCAAATAATCCCTGATTCTTTTATATTAAATTATATTACTCGCTGTTTCTGTTAAAGCATTTATATATGTAATTCAACAAAAATTTAAAGATAATATATAATAATGCATAAAATGTTTAATGATTTTGTTATATCTGCATTACTGCAATTACTATTTATCTCCCCTAAAGGACTATAGGTATGAAAAATTTTCTAAAATTCAGAAATCGGAAGCGTTAAAGAACAACCTTTATATCTACTTAATTAGATTTTACTTAACTTTTCAATTTATAAAAAAAAAACTATTAAATTACTGTTTATAGGTAAATTCTATTAGCGAATTCATTAACAATATTCAGCTTTGCACTAAATATTATCGTTTTCTCTCATCATCATTGCTTGCATCTTTTCTTTATCCGTTAATATTTTCTCTGACGGCTAATGTCCATAATAAAACTTACAGTTTTTGTCATAGAGTAAATTGCATTCCAATCTGCCACCTAACTGTTCAAAATTTATCATTTATCTTGACATGCTTCCGGTGCGTTTGTCTGCAGGTCACATATAAAACATAACACAACTCGATTCAGCCAACTAAACAATCTCAATCAATTAAGATTCAATCCATAAGAAATTTGATAAACATTTAACATTTACTGCTACTACAGTGATGATGTGGTGTTCGCATTGGACATTCTTTGGGTGTTTTTTATTTGTTTATCTTTTGTGCAATTGTTGTGCATTGACATATTAGTTATGTGTGTCACGTTCAATTTGTCATGACTTTTAATTACATTGATACTTTATACAAACGATAGAAGAAAAAAATAAACTATAATGTTAACCATCATCGTTACAGAAAGGCTTAGTATGATATTATGATATGATATGATATGGATACTCCCGTGGGTGCAATGGCTTCTTTTTTTCATTGCACTAAAACTTTTTCAAAAAAAACTCGAACGACGCGCATTTTTTCGCCTTGAGAGTACTTTATTGAAAAGATTTATAGTAATTTGGTTTTACCTTATAAAAAATATTACTATCAAAAAATTAAAGATATCCAATCCAAATAACTATATACATAAACTACTAGTTTTTACTCTAATAGGTTCCGCATTGGGCGCCATTTAAAGAATAGGGAATAGTAACATTCTTGTACCGATGTTCCTCCATCTTAGACCTTATATTTTTCCAGCACAGAATTTTACATTATGCATATCTAACGATCACGCCGCCGGCTCGAGAACAAAACAAACTCATTAAACACTTTCATTATATTTTTTTTTTTTTTAATCTAAACTTAAATGCTAATTCTTATGGGATATCAAAGTGTTTTCTTTTAATTCATTTTAATTTTCTGCACAAACAATAGCAATTATTATTCACACACATTACACTTGGCGGACCCATAGTCACTGATGATTTATTCCTTACCCTGAACTACCAAGCCAATAATAAAATCTGATTCCAACAAAGCATGTGTTAATTAAATGTGCCCTCTGTAAAAACTTTGCGGCGGCCGGTGTGTGGTGTGGCGGCCGCGATGATGGAATTAAATACATCACCACACACTGTGAACCGACTTGTTTTTTTTTATTATTCTTTATTATTATTATTGCTTTAAAAAGTCTTTAAGAATATTGCCACCAAACCGTTAGATGACGTAGTGTGGGAACAGAATCAAGCTTCGACAAAAAAAATGCTTTTGACAGAGGACGCAACCGGATTTCGTTGCGCGAATGATTTGACTAACGATTCAAGCATTTCCTGAATTAATTAGCACTTTTTATTTATAAATAATGAAATTAATTAGCATTTATTTTTGTTTTGATTTGGTTATTTTTTTTTTGCATAATTTTGTTTATTATGCGAAAATGAAAAGATTTATTGAATTTTAACATTCAAATGAAAGTTCTTGTCCAAAAATGCTATTTGGGTGGGTCTACACTGTGTGTCTGTCAATGAGTCAAAAATTAATGGAAAAGGTCATAAACCTTCCTATGTATGTACACTTTTTCTTTTTGTGCTTCGAATTTATAATTAATGTGCTGAGTATAAACATCCTTCCAAAAACTGGCTATGCTCATTCAATAATAATAAAACAAAAGATACGAAAAAAGGACCAATGCACAGATGTAGACATTCCCTCAAAACCCAGTCACTTAATCATAATCAGCTTTAAAAAAAAATAAAGAACAAAAAATTATAAATAGTTTTCAATCTCGAACGCAACGCATTCGCCTTCCGCATTGCTTCCCTCGATAAAGTTTAATCTAACAATTTAGTTTTTTTTGTTTTGGGTTCTTTTGTATCTCAATCGCAATATGAGAGGGTACACTCCATGGCCCATCAGTGGTGATAGGAGAGCATTTCCTCCACATGCCGAGTGTTGATGGAGATATTCCTTCTCTTTTAATTTTTTGTTTTAAATAATTTTATTAGAAAACATTTTTTTTTCAAAGACTGTGTGTGCAGTGCAGTGCTGCAGGTTGAAGACTTTTTATGTGATATCACACATCTTGTGGTATGTATTTCTCTGGCTATACATCTTTCATGGACCAATGCCGAGAAAATAAGTTAAATAGCCTCATAAAACTCATAGTTTTATGATTTGGTGGAAAAAAACATTAAATGTTTTTTTATTTAACTTTTTGCTATCTCCTAACATGACTTTTGTACCTTCTTATGAATGAGATAATTAAACAAAATATACAAAACTGGTATAACAAACAAAACAAAATATAAAATAAAAGCAACATCTGCAAGCAATTAAAAATGTTTTGTAAGATTATTTGCGCGAGATAAGTCACTGATGACAGTTAAAAGTAGTTTAAACGTCAAAAGCCTCGTTCTCATGTGGCGGCACTAAAATTTTAACTTAATACAAGTACAAGGTCAGCTTTAATGTGTTAAAATTTTACTGTCTTTTTCATGAATGAAATTTGACTGTGCACCAGTTTGACAATTAAGTTTTTTTTTTAAATGTCAAGTTAATGTCAAATAAAATGGAGATTCAAACCATGACAGGGTGATGATACCTAGTAATTTTTATCTTTCTTGTGTAATGACAAAGTAAATGTTAATGATCTTCACTAACTCTTAACTGTGGGTGTGTTTTTCTTTTCTTGTTTTGATTTTTGTCTAGCAAGGTAAAATGTCTTTGGCAATCAATTGTAATTGCTTCTAAAAACTTGTTCAATCTTTAGATCAATGCTTACTGATATAATGATCTTATCGATTTTATTGATAAGTTTTCAATGCAATAAATGTGTAGTAAATTTTGTCAACCTCTTTTTATCTTGATATGGATCAGCGAATTGATAAAATTTGTTGGAGAGCATTCAGGTGTAGAACCACTTTGTAGTTCTGTTCGATTGGAAAATGGAAAACGTCAACATTCAAGTTTTGTAAATGCTGTCCAAGCGATTGTAAAGCAAAGGCAGTTTTCTAGTATCTGTTGTAAAGATAGACATGGAAATATCCAATAGTCACGTTTATTCACCATCTTCAAAAAAATAAACAATAACTGTCAGTTGACAGTTTCTTAAAAACTTTAACGGAATTAGAAACTTCCGGTTGAGCGATACGTTTTAAATAAAGTAAACCCTTTTTTTTCATAAAATACGCACTTTTTTCCTGTTGATGTCAATTTTCTGTTGAAATACGCCATACATAAACTCTACTTGACGTCAAATACTTATTATTCCCGTTATTCACATAACCGTGATTTCCAATTCAATTTCCTGTAGTACGATGAATAAATCCATCTACATTCATCATCAATGGCTTTCCTTATCTAACGATTGTCAAAACTGATAAAGCCAAAGTAAACTAATATAAAATTTTAATTCATTCAACTTTTGCATGTGCAGAAACAGACAGACAGACAGAGGAAAATACATTTACACTCAAAATCAAGTTTTAAATTAAACTACTGGGTACTGCAATTTTATAGCCTGAACTCCATTTAAGATCATTATAAAATTCGCACAAAGGTTTGTTGGCTCTGGATTTTTGAGCGCCGTAACACGCGGAAGCACACCGCCGCCGCTGCCGTCTCCTGCGTTCCAGAGCTGTTTAATCAAGTAGAGAAAGAGAGAGTCAACCGGAAGTGATTGTCAGAAAAGACCGACTCAATTCAATAAATTCAAAGACCGTGATGGTTAATTTATCTTCTTTTTATGGTTTCTTTTTTTTTTTGACAAATTGAGAGAACCTACAAAACAACACCAGAGAAAAAAATAAAACAGGGAAAGATTACCAAAGAGTTTCATGATGAATAAAAAAAAAAAAAACAAGGAGACAAATATAATCTGAGAGTACTAACAACTATCGGAGTGTTCTTCCGTTGCGTTGTCGGTTGTCGCACCACACCAGACACAAACAAGTTCCGCAGAAGAAAGAAGATGAATAAAAAAAAATGTTAAACCAGATAAAATGATAATCAGAGAGAAAGGAAACTCAAACTAGCTAACTAACGAACCAAACCGAACCAAGAATGCTTCAAATATAAAAGGCAAATAAATGTAATCTGCACTTAATAGAGCGTTTACACCATCCATTTGCATCCACATTAGAAAGACATTCAATGCTGGACGCCGGTCGCATCGAGCCAGGCCGGCCGCCACCACCATTAGTTGGTGGTGGCGGCGATACAACGGAAGAACCACCAGCAAGACTTCTTTGAATTAATGCGTGCTCTGTAGAGGAATCGAAGCGCGACCGGATGTGTGCCATTGCACTCCACAAATCGCAAATCGGAAAAGTGAACAAGCACGCAGTTGGGTATTTTCTTTTGTTTAACTATGCGCGTAACTTAAGCAATGGTCAATTTTAGAAGAAGCCCTGATCATCAGCTGCACAAAGCAAACAAATATAATTCTTTCTGGGTTGTTGGTTCCACAGTGGCTTAGAGACTTTGAGGAGCGCACTCTGGCACTGATATAGGCACTGACTCTAGGGTCGAGTTACACTTTTATTTACTCATGTCTTCTTCTTTTGCATTATTAATTAAAAAGCGACTGTTGTTGAGTTACACACTATAAGCTAAATGGAATTTTCTTTTATTTTTCTGTCCATTTTGTTCGTCTTTGTTTTTTTTTTTTTGTCGGCAGAATAGCAGAGAGAGGTTAGAGATTAATGAGATACATTCGTATGGCATTTGGACTGACATGCAGACTTTTATTTGATTTTACACTCTATATACTTTTATGGAGCACACACAACAATTCGCTGGGAAATTTTCAAATTTCTTTACTTGGAATTTTATTTTAATTATTATGACAGTGGAATGGAATTAAAGGTGTCGGCAACTTTGGCGCTTATAAATAATATGTTATAGGTAGGTTAGGTATGTTTGTTTGGGGTTAAGCTGACGTTTGCAATATTTCTGTGCAAAATAGTCTTTTGTGTGAGAACTTGGCAAATTACAATTAAAAAAAAATAATTTAAAAATTGAGAATTTGGATGTTTTAACTGTAGGTTGTGTTTTTGGTTCAGGGAATTTGCTTGATGAGCACATTCCCTGGAACTTAAAAGTTGTAAAAGTATGACTTGAGATATCACAGTAACATGAATTAATCAAGACTTGTCATATTTTTGATATATTATGCGAAGTAGCCTTCATCTAAAGGTTTATTATATTAGTTGAACTCTTTTTTGTTTTATTGTAGCTAAGAAGGAACACGGGAATAAAAAGATATATTACATTATATAGATACTTTCTCATCATAAATTAAATAATCTTTTACGTTATTTTGTTTGAAAACCATTTGTTACCTTCATTGATTAATTACTCAATGAAAGTAAAAATAGTGGCGCCCAACGTGGCATTTTTTTTTAATAATTAGAAGTCTTTCAAATTTCGTTACAAATCTGCATACATATTTTTCTAAGAAGATAATTGTATTTAAAAAAATCAATAAACACACCCCGATCGTCAACCTGAAGTTGTGAATTCTTTTGGCTTCGATTCGAGTCATATGCTGGACTACCATTTTTATTATTGTGGCATATCTAATTAGAACTTGAGTCACGGTACCTAAGTATCGATTTCACTGTTTATGACGACTTTCAGTACAGAATTAACTAAATGTATCCGTTAAGCTTATATTCCATACAAACATCGTTAACCATGACAAACAACAAAATTATCTGACTCATCGTTACATTCAGATCCGGATTGAGTATTTAGGTCGCGATTTTTTACACAAAAATCAGTCGATCATTTTAAACCACTTGCAAGATAGTAAAATGCATTTTGCAGCCATCTGTTTCGATAAGACAATGCTACAACGTTTTCAATTTATCAACATCGGCGATGGCGTCGTCGTTATGCGTCGTTAGCATAAATTGAGATAAGAAAAATCTACGATAAAAACCAGCTTAAGAGTGTCCTAATCAAAGAATTTACTGCATAAACTACCCCTTCAAACTGTAATTCTTATCTCCTTATGCGAATTCGATCGCCACCAATGAATTGTTGTTTGTTTACTTTGTTTTCCTAAATAGATAAGGCTAAATATTTTTTGTTTGTTTTTGTTCCAAGTCTATGATCGAACGAATTCACATTTCTCATCCTCAGTCTGAATCGATCATTCAAAGGTGCATAGGTACATCAACTTCACTATAGTAAAATCATAAATTGTTCACAGTTGAATTTTATAAAACTAATCATGTGTTTTTTTCTGTTTTTAGATCTATCCAGGACCAGACGCTGAAAAAGCCATAATGGGTTCATTGGTGTTTTGTATTCATCACAAACAAGGTTGCAAATGGTCAGATGAATTAAGGAAGTTAAAGGTAAGTTCACATTTTAATTTAAAATCTAATAAAAATGTTACTGAAGTCTGTCTTACTTCTTTTAAGAACTCAATTGCTAAGTTCAGAAAACCAAAAGGGACTAGCTGTCAAAAAGCTCCCTGGTCGCTGCATTTAGGTCGGTGTTCACCAATCCGACCTTAAAGACAATTTTGAAAGCTTTCCAATGAGTGGCACTTGAAAATTATCTTTGCTTTGCAATCCCTTGGTCTTCTGAACCTAATAAATTATAACTTTAACCAATCTGTTACAAAAAATCTTGTTCAATTTTGACTTGTTCAAATTTAATTTGACACTTATTGCATATGTCAATTAAAAAATGATCCCTCTTCTCTGTCTAAAGCAAAAAGCTATATAACGTTTTTTAACATTTCTCTTTTTTTTTTCTTTGATTACAGGGACATTTAAACACCTGCAAGCATGACGCCACCCAATGCCCAAACAAGTGTGGCGCTCAGATTCCCCGCATCATGATGACAGATCATCTGCAATTCACCTGCACCCAACGTCGAGCCAAATGTGAATTCTGTCATACAGAGTTCAGTGGTCAAGGATTGGAAGAGCATGCCGGCACCTGCAGCCAAGAACAGATATACTGTGAGGCCAAATGCGGTCTGCGTATTCAGCGTGGCCGAATGAACATTCACAAGGCAAAGGATTGTATAAAACGTCTGCGTCGTTGTCCTCATTGCACGAGGGAATTTTCCGCAGATACATTGGCCCTGCATGGGGCACAGTGTCCACGTGCCCCCATCACCTGTCCTCAGAGATGTGAGACAGGACCGATTGCCCGTGGTGATATGGAAGGGCATTTGAGGGACGAATGCAAGGCCTTGGCTATATTCTGTACATTCAGAGAGGCTGGTTGTCGTTTTAAGGGACCAAGGCATTTACTTGAATCGCATTTGGAAGCAAATGCAGCATCACACTTGTCTTTGATGGTGGCCTTGTCTTCACGTCAAGGGCAGCAAATTCAAATGCTTAAGTCAGCTGTTGCTAAACTCTCGACAAACTACACTGGAACTCTTTTGTGGAAGATAACAGATTGGTCGGCAAAAATGGCCGAAGCAAGAGGTAAAGATGGTCTCGAGTTGGTATCTCCACCATTCTTTACCAGTCAATATGGCTATAAGTTGCAAGCTTCAATGTTTCTCAATGGTAATGGACCTGGTGAAGGCACACATGTCTCAGTCTACATCAAGGTCCTTCCTGGTGAATATGATGCTCTTCTTAAGTGGCCATTTGGACATTCAATTACATTTACGCTATTCGAACAAGGAGCTCATAGCGGTCAGGGTGGTGTTGCCGAATCCTTCATTCCCGATCCAACTTGGGAGAATTTCCAGCGACCTTCAACCGAAGTTGACCAACTTGGTTTCGGCTTCCCTCGTTTCATTTCTCACGACTTGCTACACCGACGACCATTCATCAAAGAAGATACCGTATTCCTAAGGGTTAAGGTAGATCCTAGTAAAATTGTTGCCGTTTAAGAAGAATTATTTGTAAGATCCTAGAATTTTAAGTTTCCCCAAAAACGCCCACCCAGAGAGCTCTTCATATGTAAATACTGTGTATTTTTTCGAAATCGAGCTCATTGTAAATAAAAAAAAAACATGAAATCATATAGAAAATATTCTCTTCGGTCGAGTAGACAAAAGTCAGCTACTTTTCGTACTGATAAGAGTTTATATAGATAGATTTGTAGTTTCGGTAAACGAGACAACTCAGGGGTTCATTTAAGGGCCTGAACTGTTTTAAATTTTTATTTTTTTTATTAATTTTAATATATTTTTGTTTATTTTTTTTTTTTTAATTAATATTTGAATGAAAGAATAAATTGAATAAAAAGTTTTCAACAAAATTCCTCTACTGCTGGAGATAAACCAAAGTATAATACAAAAAAGAATCAAAGACAATGCATCCAGTTCTTCTCTTTTCGTTCTCTATATATCTTTGTAAAAATAAAAATACTGAAAAGAGAAGCACATTCGCATTTAAATTTTTCGAGTTTTTTTTTAACTTAAGTTTTTTTTTTGTAATTGTTTCCTTTTATAATTTGTTCAAGAAAAAAATTAAATTTTATTATTTATAAAGAAGAAAAATTTCAAAATGTAAATATTATCGAAAGTCAACAAAAAAAAAATATTATGATGAATGTATGTTACAGCAACGAAAACAAAAATGTGTTTCAAATATTTTCTCGGTATACTTTTTGTGTGCGGAAATTATCTTTGTAGTCATTAGTCATATAAGTTTTACCTATAACTATATTAAAATGATCTTTATTGTGTCGCTATTTTAGAAAGAAGAAGAAAAGAACATAAAAATTAATTTCAAATGTATTTTATAAAAATAAAAAGAGAATCAATTAAAATATTAAAATAGTCTTAGACTAAGAAATATTGTTTAAGTGTATCTATACAAGTAAATAAATGAAAATAAACGTATCATATAATAAAAAAAGATATCTGAAAACAACGATTTTTTTTGTACTTTAGACATAAAGAGAAAAGAATGACCTACATACATACATACATATATTTAACTGCAAAAGGTAAGCTTTTAATGATATAAGTGTGTATAGTCTACGTATGAGAGTAAAACGCACGACTGGGTCGCACGTTATTGCTCCTATGTGCGATCTAATCGTGGTAGGCATTAATTTGTGGATTTTTTGATGTAATGTTTCTCCAGTATTATTAAAATATTTTTTTCAAATTGTTATACATATTCATATTTTTTTAAACAATTTTGAAAGAATATAGTATGCAAAATAACAGTTATTAATATAAGGTTAAAAACTAGGTACATTAAACAAAATGAAATCTACATGTTTATAAAATATTAAATTTTCAAAATAAAAAGTACATGTTTGATGAAATAGGCCGTTCTAATATCAGTTCACACAATATTTTTATCCATTTTCTAGCAATTTGAGATTTTTTTAAACATATGTACATACTTTTTTAATTAATAAAAATTGAACTCGTGAAAACCGATAAATATAATAAATTGAAACACCTTATTGTTTTCACACTTTTTGTCTTTTTAATTGTTCTTACACCGAAAATTACACTATTCACGATATATATACATATAAACACGTAAACATTCAATTAACGAGACGAAAAACAATCAAAAACACGAACCTTGAATGCATTTCGGACTGCTTGCAGTCCATCATCAGCATCACGACTGGTCCAGTCCAGGCGATGCAAATCTCTTATTGATTAGATGAGAGAAAATAGATTTGATGTTATGTTGCCGTTATCAGCATTGATAGCATTTCTGTCTCTTTGAATAAAGAAACTTTCATATGCATCCAATTTTCTCTCATCTGATATTTGTTTTTTGAGGCTTAAATTGTTTACATTTAAATTTGAGTGTTTGTGTGTTATTATGTGTTCCGCGATCGATGAATATTGAGGTTTATTTAATTTTATGTACGAACAATGCTCTTTGAATCTTTTTTCAATTGTTCGTTTTGTTTGGCCGTAATAAACCCCATTACAGTCTTCACACTTTATTGCACAAATGCCAGATTTTTTAATTTTATCCACTTTGTCTTTCGTTGACCCGAGTAGATTTTTAAGTTTGTTTTTGCTCGAAAAAACAAGTTCAACATTGTGATCAGTAAACTTTTTTTGAATTTTGTTTGTGATTTCCGGCACATAGCACATCGAAGCCCGTTTCACTTCACATTTTTCTTTGTTTTGTGAAAATAGAGTTGACAAATTCAGTTTTTGTATCTTATTCGAATGCTTTAAAATTAATTTATCAACTAATCTTTCACTGTAACCGTTCATATCTGCTACTTTCTTAATATATTCGTATTCTAATTTGTAGCTTGCAGCAGATAGAGGTAGTTTGCACAATCTATAAATTAGGGAATGGAAGGCCGCGAGTTTATGTTGGATCGGACAATGAGAATCGCTTGTTATAAAGCGTAGGGTACTTGTTGGTTTGTGGTAAACTGACACTTCTATTTTATTATGCAGATTTATTTTTAATTCTAGGTCTAGAAAACTGATTTTTCTATTTGTTTCCGTTTCGAGTGTGAATCTTATGGACCTGAATTGTTCATTTAAAACTTTTAATGTATTATCTACATTTTCTTTTTTCACGATGGAAAACACATCATCTACGTAACGGCACCAAAACCGTGGTAGGAGTTGTTGATTTTGTAGTTTTATTTCAAAAGCGGACATAAAAAGTTCGGATATTAATGGACTCAACGGATTTCCCATATTTGTACCCTTTTCTACTTTATAAAACTTTTCCCTGAATTGGAAAAAGTTTTGTTCCATGCACATTTTTGCAACATTTAAAAAACACTCTTTTTTCTCAGACGCGATATCAATTAAATTGAGGTAATTTTTAAATTCTACCAGTGCAATATCAACCGGAATGCTGGGGAACAGAGACACGACATCGAAGGACACTAAAATTTCATCTTCTTGTATAGTTTCATTTATTACCTTTTCAACAAAATCGAAAGAATTTTTCACAGAGAGACTTTTTATTGGAGGCAATTGTCTCATTTCATTCACTAACCACTTTGCACCACGTGAATAATGCCTTAATTTTTGTATTATTTTAATAGGCCGTACTAATCCTAATACACTCAACATATTAATATTGTATTAAAAAAGAATAAAAAAGGTGTTGAGATACGGCCCAAAAAATAATATACCTACATCCTACACCAAGTTTCAAGAAAATCCACCCACTTGTTTAGACTATAGCTCAACAGACAGAGAGACAGAATTGCGAGACCCACTTTTTCGACCTCACCATCATAGTAATGCCAAGTTTAATCAAAATATCGAGTTCGAATTTTTTAAGGAATCCAAAACTTGCCCTTTAGTACCTATAGTAGCAAATAAAAATTATGAATATATAGCCCATAAAAATTTAGTCTTCAAGTTTGAAGAAAATCGCATGTTTAAGTTGTAGCTAAAAGAATTACGAAATCCACTTTTTTCGACTTGGAGTAACGTGAATTTGATCAAAAATCCGAGTTCAAATATAAGACTTCCTCTATTGTTTTCTTACATCAAAATTGAAACATTAATTTTCAAAAGCGTATTTTAATTTGATATACATTTGTTTAATAAAATGCATTTTTGTCTACATTTATTTACCTGATGATCAATATTTGAAAAATTATATCAAAAATGTTAAAGCTTTGCACTGTCGGAATTATTACATTTTTCTTTGAAAAGTTTTAGAACACCCTGCAATTTAGAATTCATTTAAATATTAACTTTGTTGAATAGAAATTGAAAGCCAAAAACTAGAAATGTAACCATAGATATGTATCCATCGTGTTGTGTAAGGTCAAATCACTTCCGTATACATATACACGTCACATCTAAAACTCCATGGGATGCTGTTTTTGATTCTAAAATACCTACAATGGGATGCGCTATGTTTACTATTTTTGCTGAACTCCTGTTGCTGGAAGTGAGTTCCCCAAAAATAACTAGTCCATTGAGAATGACCCGGGTCAAATGTAAATCATCAAGAGTGGAAGTACATATATGGGGTGAGGTTTATAGAATTCTAAGGTGTATCTATTCTATGTCTACCTATGTGTTTAGTAGCTTTTGTATTTTCAGAGAGGAAGAGGTGGAATTATGAGGAATTTTAGGTTGTTTTAGAAAAAGAATTTAAATATAAAGCAAGACAATGGGTCGCACGTAACTACTTGGTTTTTTGATCAAAAAATTACTGTAAAAATATTTTTAAGCTCAAAACAAACTACGCCTACACCTTAATAAATCAATGTTTATAATGAATTTATGGACATACATATAAAAATTACATATAAATTATTTGTCTTTCTAATAATACAACATAGATTTTAATGAACAAAAATATTTTTTTCCACAATACTGGTTAAAACTTAAGGTGGTGGTGCTTACAACATTGTTTTATGTTAAGGATTAAAAAAAAATGTTAAGATTAAGTAGGTCAGTATGGAAAAGGAAAGAAACCCTTACTAAGAAATTCATTCGTATTCTTATTTAACCTGCATATCCTGGATTTTTTCATCTCTAATGCAAATCAAACCTCCATATTCTCTTGATGCCATGTAGAACCACTTAACCCTATTTTTTCTATCCCTTAAATTCTTAACAAAATTTTCAATACCAATAATTAATTTTCCAAAACGTTTGGGATTTAAATAATATATAAAAACAAGTATTTGGCAAACAAAATAAAAATCACGTCTCTAAACACATGCACTAGTCCGAATTGATTCATCATTAATTTGAAATTTTTAAAAATTGATTTTCCTTGTTTTTTTTTTGAAGTTATCATAATACAAAATATCTTCATTGTTGACTGGAAACACGAAACTCCCCCACTTCACTGGTTCACCTTAAGGCACCATTGTGCCTCCCAGTTTTGGCTTATTCCATATCTGAGGTCAACTAAATGCAGGTGAGGTGTCATTGCTCATTGGAACGTAGTGTGCTATTGACTGGGTTCTCAGAGCATCGTCTTTTTGCATGATGGTAATTTTGACGTCAAGACTTCTTATTAGATCACGCTTAGTCGTTCCTGCTGCCATATGGATCCTGTAATCGTCAAAGCCCATTGTAAAGCATTTTAAACCACTCTAAGTTTAAAATTAACGTATTTTCAGAGTGGCGACACTCCTGGCTGGGATGGCAGTTGCGACGATCTAGCTTTTTTTCTTTATTCATCAACTGGGAAAACAAAAAGCAAAAGTCTGTCGCATTCACCGGAACTAAAGCATTTTGTGACGGACCCAATACAAATTCGCAATTGAAAGCTACTTTAATCCTTGGTTAAAGGATGAATCAAACTTATTTTAGAATAATTGCCGAGCATTTTTAAAATTAACAAAATGTATGCTCCCAATAACCTATCTATCCTGATTGTAAAATTACACATAATAAATACGTTGGTTCATTTAGGTTAATTCCATGATAATTTTTATTTTTTTAACAAACTTAATATACTTTTTAGATCGAACAGCCATTAGAACTTAAACTATTGTTTATTTTCTTAGTTAATATTTTACTGACTAAAGAAGGAACTTGTATTCACACTCGAACTCAAGCCCAAAGTGGAGGTGTCTCTTTGTGATGATACAGCTGCTCGTTGATACCTCGAAATGTGATCCAATGCATGCGGTAGAATTGGTCGAACACTATGAATCTCGAATAAAGTTAAATTATCCAACTTGGCATAAGTACCTTCGCCTTTAATAAATGCATCAATGGATGTCCGTAGTTTTGACTCTCGTATGTCGAAGATGTCCTTGATAACTGTTCGAATCTCCTCACATCTGGGTACATCATCGGGAGCTGTACTAAGAATTAATTGCGCCTCAACCATATAATGTTCACTGGGCATTTTTGTGAAGAATCTATAAGAAACATGTAAAGATATCAGTAGTTTTGGAATTGAATAGCAAACATTCACCTCGAACGCTTTTCTTCTTCTTTGATTTCCTCGAGCAATTCCAAATCCATCCACATTGGTGGAACAATACGACATTTTTGTTGTTTTCGCAAGTGAATAGCTAACCATAGAGGAATATGAACTGGCAATCCAGCTCGAAATGGTCCAATGCTACCGGAGATCAAATGAATTGGATCAAATGTGAAATTGGGTATCACGCCAATTGTTGTTTTTTCGCCAATAAATTCAATTACACATGGATCCATTCTTTTTCTTTTATCTAATTTATACAAATTTAGTTATAGTTATGGATTTAATAAGTTTTTACGAAAAGAAATGCCTTTTTAAATTAAAAACAACAATTTTATTTTATTGGCGCCAATAAAAAAAACACAACAACATTTGGAATTTTGACAGCAACAACGAGAATCGTTAATAACCGATTGCCCGATACTCGTTGTTTGATCTGTTTGATTTGGATGTCGATGTATTTTTGAAATTAGTCCTGTTTGCTTAACTATGAATATATTTATCGACCAACCCATCGAACTATCCTCTGTCTGTAGAGGCCATAAGGGCTAGTTTGTTCACAGCTGATTATATAATTATTTGAAAAATGCAAATCCTAGAATTTGCTTATAAGCTAAATTGTTTTTCAAATGTTTGAATAGTGAATCATATTTTTAGCTTATTAGCCGGTTTCATTTGATAAGTGACTTTAGGCCAGTATTCACCGAAAGCTTATTAGTTTATGAGAATCATAAATACATTTATTACGAACCCTTGGTTCGTTACATTATTATAAGAAGTGGCAGTGCATTGAGATAATTTATGGTGAAAAGTTAATTATGGTAAAAAATTGCGCGTTTATTAATAAAGCAAAGACAAAAAATTACTGTGTAAAAAGAAGAAAAATATCAAAGTAAAAATGGTTAAAACAGAGATTGAACTTAATTGTGTTGAAGGCTGGAAGAAAAAATTATCGCTTGCTTGTAATAATATTTAAGACAACACGGAGAAAACTCCGACACATTTCTATTCGAAAAAATAAAAGATTCCCTAACCGATGAAGAAACAATAAAAACAAAAAGTTGTTATCAATTATAG
The DNA here is from genome assembly GCA_958431115.1 of Syrphus vitripennis. Classification (NCBI taxonomy): domain Eukaryota; kingdom Metazoa; phylum Arthropoda; class Insecta; order Diptera; family Syrphidae; genus Syrphus; species Syrphus vitripennis. The sequence goes on along the minus strand of OY288108.1, from coordinate 141,053,847 downwards.
CAACGTGTTTGTATTGTTGTTTCATCTTCGTATCCGAATGTTTCAGCTTGGTTTGGGTAAGCCTTAAAACAAAGTTTTTTCTGTTTTGACTAGTTCTAATTTTCATTATTAAAATTATTTTTTTTTCTCAAACAAACTGCGATTTTTTCTTTCCAAAAATATCAAAAATATCGTGGACGCCCTTTTTAGTTGGTAATTCTGGTAATCCTCTCAACCTTAAAAGCCTCTTAACTAAAAAAATCCTCCGTCGGAAAAATTTCCCTTTCATGAGCTGATGAGGGAGCAAATTTGGAGTTAAGAGGCTCTTAAGCTTAAGAGCGCTTGGTGAACACCAGCCGAAAATTGTCCACGTCTAAAGACATTTTCAGGTGAAATCAAAATCGTCTATATTCATATAAGAAAGATAAAAACCAAACATTAATACCTAATACATTGCAAAACAAAACTAAGTAAATTACACCAATTAAGTTACATTTCTATCGTTAAAAAAACAATTATTTTCAAAAACTCTTAATGTTTTATCAATGTTTGATTTTTTATATTATCAATATGAATATAGACGATTTTGATTTCACCTGAAGATGTTCACAGACGTAGACAAAATATCGTAATAACTTTTGTTTCATTTATTCTAGATCCTAAAAAGAAATTAACAAAGTTATTTAACATAATTACATATGTACTGCTTATAAAAAAAAATATTTCATAAACAATAAATGCAACACTCAAAAAAAAAATTCAGTATTGAATTTCAAAAATTTATTCGTGAAACCAATAATTTCTTTTGGAAACACATTTCCAAATTTTGTAGGTTTTGTTTGTTATAGCCTACAAGGTGGTTAATAGTAATTAATATTTTGCTAAACGTTTGCATTCCTCGTAGAGAAATGATCGTTCAACTTCAGCAATTGAATGCAACGTTTACGAACATCTAAAGTTCAGATCAATAGTGATTAGTGTAGATCAATTAGTTTTACTTACTTACCTTCATTTTGTACATTTGTAAATCTTGTCAAAAACCCTATTCTATTCTACCATATTATACAACTGCATTATCTATAAAAAAAAATCTAGTTATTCATGTTCCACGGTCAAATGCATCAGTTACCAATTACTTTTAGTTTGACTCCGCAGAATTTTAATTCCATGGTATAGTTTTCTTGAACTCATGAGCTGTAACTACGATTTTTAAAACATGATATGTCCATCATAAAAGTTTTTAGTTCAAGTCGCAATAAATTTCTGGTCTTTTTTCAAGTTTTTAACAGATTAATCCATTAATCCATACAAAAAATGTCAAGAACCGTATAAATAAATTAATTATATACTTACCTAAACAATAGAATAAAATTGTAGTCGTTTATTAACACGTCACTACATATTTTAAATTGAACTAAAATCTATGAATACAGTCAACACATCTATTTTCGAATATGTGATGTGATGTCATGTTTTGAAAATATTCGATGAATGTCCTCAATACTATAGTGTTCAGTATCCCCACCTAAACTTGGTAACGCTCCATAGATATTGAAGAGATTAAAAAATATAGTTCAAAATTGTTTTCAGTAATTACTGAATATGTAGCTATTTTTATATGCATAAATATATTTTCCATCTTATTTATATTTATTAGCCCTCACAGTTACTCATTTTTTTGTTTTACCACGGAAATAAAATTCACAAAATATTTTAAATTAGTTTTTTTTTTTTATATATTTCATAGTTTTATATTTATTTTTTGTTTTTATATTTATAAAAAAAAAGAAAGCAAGAAAATTAAATCTAATTCTAAGTGTCTTGGGAGAGAGTTGGGGGATGAAGAATTTTGCGGCAAAATTAATTTTACAAACAATCAAAAATCAAGATACCTAGTTATATAGCTAATTATAACCAGAACCACGCATTTAGCGCAAACAAAACAATTATAAATGTAGAACTACAAATAAAAATTGTTATAAATCCTCATCCTTCTCCTCCTTTCTTATTATTGTATATCTTGCCATATAAACTATAAAATAAAACATTTTCTTATATGTTTAAAGAAAAAAAAAAAACATTCATTAATTATTTCAAACAAAATCATTGATTAATCCAATATTTGTCGTTTTTTTTTTGTTTGTTTTATAATTGAATTTTGAAAGTAAATTTAATAAAAAAAAAGAATGAAAAAAAATTTAAGAGGAAAAAAAACGTTTAAACAAGCACTAGCTAATTCGCTATGAATATTCGCCGCATCTTCTGCTTCTTCGACTGGCGAATCTTCCTCCCGTGAGAAATCAAAAGAAAAGATTGTATTTGAAAATATTGTTGAACTGAGAAACTGCAAAAATGGAAAATTGATTTTGTTTTGTTTTGTTGGTGTATCAGATAATTTGTGAACTGAGTTTGTTTTTGTTGTTTCCTTGTATATAAATATATTTATATATATATTGTTTACGTGTTTATTATTATTTTTATATTATATGCTGCGACGTGACTGCGAGAATTTCTGGAAATCGTTCCACTTTCCACCATCACTTCTTCGTCTTCATCTTCCTCCTCTTCTAGGTTTCCTTGAGTCAAATTTGTTGCGGTATTTCTTTTTGTTTTGTATTTTAGTATTTGAAGGGACTAGTGCTGCAGTACGCCATGAGGTCCGATTACGATAGATCTACAAAAAAAAAAGGGAGGGTAGAAAAAAAAGGACAAAGAACACATAAGGATGCACCTGCTTTCTGAACAAGAAACAAGTTACACACAAAAAAAAAAAAAATAAAACAAGCCAACTTACAACTGGGGGCTGCTTCATAACGCCGCTGTATCTGATCATATGTGAATTTGACAAACGCATCGTATTGCTCGGCGAGCTTAGTAGTGAGAATGGCATCGTACTTCTCCCTGAGTTCGTCTTCGCGTTCCTTGAGCATTCGCTCGCATATCATCTGCACCTGTTTGAATGTGAAGAGAGCCTTCTCGGGATGCGCTGCCAAATTGTGTGGACTGTCCGAGCGACGGCGTGGACTCTCCGGGCCCATTTCGGAGCCCGAGGACTCTGAGTCTTGCATGCGCTCGGTCGAAGCATACGTCAACTGTTTGCGACGACTGAGGCGTTTGATTTCGTCACGTATATTCTGAGCCATCTTATCGGTGGACATTTTGCCAGCGAATGGGCTCTCGGGTAGTAGTGTGTCCGAGTTGTCGATGGCATTTCTGGAAGCACTTACGGTATTCAGGCGTCCGCAGGGACAACGCTGTTGCATTCCGCCACTGATGCCAGCGCTCATTCCGCCGACAGTCAAGCCAGCTGCAGCAGCAGCTGACGAGGAACTTGGTGAGCTGGACGCGGAGGCCCGCCCTCCACCGCCAATTATCGACGAGGTAGATTGTCCGAAAGGATTGCATCGACGCCGTTTGGTTGGACGCTGGTTAATCGATTCCCAATCGAGGGAACGTTTTAAAGTAGCACACGCCATATTGTTTACTTATTCACAGCAGCAGCAGTTTTTTTTATTTGAGACTTCAATTCGTCGTCGGTCGTAGTCAAAGCACAAAACACGCACACACAAGATAGAAGGAACAAAAAATTAGTTTTCTATACAAAATGGTCTCTTTCTCGTTTTGGCTTTTGTCCGACGTGATTAATTGTTTTCGCTCGCTCTAACTTCTAGTTCTTTTTCGTCGTCGTCTAATATTTTTTTTCTTTTTTGACTTTTGCTTTTTTTTCTTTTTATTTGATATATATTTTGCTTTATACAAAAAGGCCACTTAGAGAATTATTTTTTTAGAGGAATTTTCTTTTTTTGAATTTATTGTAGACAAGAATTTGTGTATTTATTCTTTTTCACTGTAGATTTAAGATATTTTTCACAAATATTTTTTTTTTCTGAGAATTTAAATTTTCTTTCTTGGCTTTATCTATATAAAAAAATTTATTTTTTATTGCAACACCACTCTTTGTGAGGGGAGTGTGAGAAATGAATGAGGGATTTTGAAATCGAAATGATATGAAAATGCTTTTTGACATCTGGCTGATTCAGCTTGAATGCGCAGTAATGTCGTGTGTTAGAAAGAGTACAGTATGCTGTTGGCGATGATAATTGATAATTTGGAACGGCCGGGATATAATGGAACATCATGGTGGAAAAGAATGTGTTATACATGGTGTGTCATCCTTTGACAAAAGAAAAAAAAAAACAGACAGGTAAAATGTGGTTTGTTTGTAAAAAAAATATTTTGATTATTTCAGTCGAAAGAATGTTGCGCATATTTTAATTATTCTTTGTGGAACCAATAATAATAGAGCTAGTTTGTCGACAGCTGATCATCTTTAATCCCTGATTATTCCAACTCGTAAATCAATAAAAAAATTTCAGAGAATCCATAATTTCAGTTATCAACGGATTTAGAACTAATCCCCAATTGATTAGCAGGAACTGGCCCATGAGCCTTTAAAGGATTAACCAAACCAATGCAAAACCGGTGCCACAGTGTCTTGATGACGAAAAAACAATAACAACAACGTATTGTTGTCAGTCATAGCAACGTTTTGTTATTGCTGTTTCATTGTCGTATCCAAATATTTCGCCTTTGGTCTGGGCAAGCCCTAAGTATCTCCCAAGCTTACGCGATTCTGTCGCAGCGAAAACGAAAACAATGGCCGCGTTCACATTGCGCTGAGATATGCCTTTGTATATGAAAACTATAGTACTATCATGGTGGAAGTCGAATGGGGCGACATCTAATTTACCTATGCAACCCTTACTCTTTTTTTTTTGCGGAGAGCTAATGGAGGTTTTAAATGATATTTATTGATATTTTTTGGATGCAATAATCCAAAAAATAGTCTCCTCTTGCCCCTACCACCAATTTTCGACGCTTAAAGACTCCCCAAATCGAATTTTACACCTCACATTTTGCAGCGCCACCACCAGGACCTCTGCAACCCTAAAAAAAACTCGCCATGATAGTACTATAGTTTTCATATACTATGGATATGCTATCTCAGATACTCGAGTATCCGTATATGTTTGTGAACGGCTAAAACCGGATAGGTTAATTTAGCTGTTTGATTTGAATTCAAGTCAGCTGTTTTTGACATTTCTCTTCAGATAGCTGAATATACGAGAATTTTTTAGATCGGTTGAGATTTTTATTTTGAGAACAGATGTTTCATAATCAGCTGTTTTTTCTCAAGAGATTACAACAACACAAACCAATCTGGATTGCTTTAGATAACTTTGTGAACGTGGCCAATGATAACGTATTGTTTCGATGGGCCGATGAGCACTCTTTCTATCAAAAAAGCACTAGATCGGAATTATAGACGCATAAAACTTATAGTACTATCATCACGATGATTTTTGAGTTGTGTGGTGTGGTCGTCTGAGGGTGCACTTGTATACACACAGAAACAGCAACCAGAAAATTAGTTAGGGGTGTGATCGCTAGGTGGCCGACGGGTAGAACGTGTTCATGAGAGTACTATGCAAATTTATATACAATAGACGCACCACATAAATTCCTTGTTTTCCCTTAGTCCGCTTTTATTATCAATAGATGTGATAGAAAAGTATTTTTTTTTTAATTTGAGTTTTTGTGCATACATAAATCGGTTATAACAGTTCCATTTTAAGTGTATAAAAAATAAATACCCTATTTTATTTTCACAACGTTCCACGGATTCCAATCACGTTTACGATCTGCGAACGTTAATTTTTCTCCAAATGACATGTGTCAAATAATTAAAAAAAAATGACGTCCAGAATGTTGACGATTTAAAAGAAATCCCAAGAATAATTTACAAAATTTTTTAGGTAAATCAATTATTTTACTAGGAATAAAATGTCTGAACTACAGGAATTACAACTTGAAGAACGTGAAGCCCTTCAATCGATTTACGAAGGTGACGATGCATTCAAAGAAGTAAATCCAACCACATTTCAATACAAAGTAAGTTCCTAAAATGTTATGCATCTTCTACCATTCCTCATTATATAGACAAGCTGACAAGTTTAAGTTGAAATCACAAAAATATTAATGCTCTTTTTTGCAGTATGGCAAAGATGATGATATAAAATCATTCCTAGTAGAAATCCAATGGGCGAATAATTATCCCAACGAAGTGCCTGTCATCAATATGGATGCATTCTACAACAGAAATTTGTTAGTCCTCTGATAAATAGCTTTTTTTTAACATATACTTCTTACTGGTTCCAATCATCTTGTTATAGAATCCCACCGGTCAAACAAAAAATCTCATCCCTGCTCCTCGAAGAAGCCGAACAATGGGTTGGCTGTGGAATGACTTACACCCTATTCGAATGTCTCAAGGACAAGGTGGACGATTTGGTTGCCGAACAACCAGACACACCAATAGTGCAATCAGTCGACTTGGACAATGGTGTGGCGGCAATAAAAATATCAGATTCAGGCGATAGCAAGAAATTACCTGCGAAAAAGGAACAACTAACTAAAGCCCAAAAACGAAGACAATGGGAACGAACAGATCACAAAGGAGATCGTCCCCGGGGCTATGATTGGGTTGATATAGTAAAACATTTATCTCAAACAGGCTATAAGGAAGAAATGGCTTTGCAGAGGGAACAGATGTTGAGTGAGCCTGTGCTGCATCCGTTGAATATATAGGATTGGACTGTAATATTGTTTTTGCATGAGAACATAGGCAATTTATAATTTTAATTATTCTTGGTTGAATTTTGCAATAAAAAAAAATAACAGAAAAAACTGTATGAAATCAAAAAGTTTTAAATTATGTAATTAGTGAATAAGAAGATATCATAATTTTTCGTGATAAAAGAAGGGCGGTCATGACTTCTTGAATGTTTTATATGCGCTCCTTAACATTGACTTTACTATATCACTAGTTAGTCGCCTCCAGTTTTGGATGAACCTGACTGATTCCGATTTTCAAAATTTCTTCTAGAATCACATTTCAATGTACAATAACCATACATTTAAAGTCCTTAAAGCGTAATTTTAGACTGAATGTATAAACCCCGTCTCGTAGTCATGAATCAACAATTTGTTGAATTTAACTCCGATAAATTGATTTCCACGTTTTCACATTTCATAGCGCGATGTTTTTTGGCTGACAGTGGGTTATTAAGCAGTTGTCACAGGTTCATCTAAAGACTACTGAGAATATCAAGAATTTGAATTTAGACCTTCACATGATTTTTTTTTGTATCATTTTTAATTTCCGTTTGCACACATTGTATTTTACTCCGCGACTTCCTGTGTTTTTTGCCTTTTCCTGTAAGAGGTGTGATAATTTTGAGATCTGGATAAAAGAACGTATACGCCCTAGTGCACCACAATATTATCTTTACTTGAAAAGTCTATTCTTTATGAATTAAAGCACCATTTATTCTTTAACCGTATTCCATGTTGATTCTGTTGATTCCCTAATACTTTTTAACAGCGAAGCATTAGAATATGATTCATTTTGACCTATTGACGACGCCATAATTATCAGGGAATCTGGGAAGACATTTTGAATCTCTTAAACTTGCCGGTGAATACCTACCAAAATCAGTTCCAAATAAAGAACATCCGCGAGTGGAAAATTATTTTGTGAATTTTTTAATAATTGAATAAAATGTGATTTGCATAAAATGCCGCAAGAAGCTTAAAACAAGCCTCTCCGTATAGGCAGAAGGGGACATTTGATATGAGTTTTGAGGAACAGCAAAATGCAAAGGCAAAGTACAATTAAAGATTGGGCAGTCTATTTTAAAATTTACAAGCTCTACCTTTTTTACCGATATTTTCAAAATTTATTTTTACCTCATTAAATTAACTGCTCCAAGTGCATGATTTTGTTTTCATAGTACGAATTCTGATTTTTTTTAAAAATCATTCTCTGTCCCATCTGAGTTTTCTTGTGGCATTATTGTTATATCACCGATGTAATTATCTACAGCTTCAAATGGACATCTTTACACCCTTACCTGTTATATCAAAGAGGATACCATCAAAAATAATAGTGAAATAAATGAAAAGACACATCGAAATGAGAGGTTCCATTTGAAGCTAATGTGAGCATCGTAATTGGAAACATTGAAATTTTTTTAGCTTGGCAAAGAGTTTAGAATAAGAAAACAATACACACAATCAAATTTAAATTTATTTTTTTTTAATTAAATAGAGAATTTTTTGCTTTATTTTTGTTTCAATCAAAAAACATTTCAATCTATTAATATCCATTCTACAAATTATAAATTTAAATAAAAGTCTTATATTCTATTCTACTCTTAATAGTTTAAGATCTAAAATTATTATATTTTTATAAAACTCAACGTTAACTACTTAAAAAAAAAACATCTCGTCGATAATTTCTAAACCAAGAAAAATTTAATTTTTAAGATTACTTTAAAAAACAATGAAATTTTTATTTTCTATTTTGAACAAATATATTCTTATTTATGTTTTAAATTCCTACATTCCACAAAATAAATATAAAATGGAATGTTAATTTTTTGTTTGGTTATAAGTACATAATATTAATGTAAGTGCTAATTTAAAAAAAAAAACTAAAATACAGGTATATATCTATTATTATAAATATTGCACTGTTTAAAAGCCTAGCAAAATAGATTTATCAATATACATATTATGTATGTATTTTTATTTTTGTGTTCAATTTATTTTTGAATAATTTTTTTATAATGATGCTACTTATAAGACATTGATAGCGCTATAAAATGCATGTAAATGTTAGTTTTTTTTATTTTGTTGTTGCTTTTCTAACGAGAATCAATCTACAATTGAATAATTGAAAAGGTTCGTTGCATATAACTGGAATGGAATGTTGGATGCACATACATAATTTCATTTTTTATTTATTTTGGAATTTATTGATGTGTTCGTCATTGTGTTTTTACTAAGTTTCCATATAACCTTATTCGTAGTTTTTTTGTTAAGAAACAATAAGTAAAAGATCTATAAGTTTTGAAAATATAATTGGTGTTTGTTAACAATGTCAGCAATGAAATTGTCAATATTAAATAGATAAATAGATATTTTTTTGTTGTTAAACGTATAATTGCAAAAAGGAACAAAAAAGGAAATTTTTTGTTAAAATATTGATGCCACCCAATTCGTCGCACAAGTAGTCTTCGAGGTTAGTTTTTGTGGTCTTCATCTTAGCTGGGACACCCACAAACAAAGTGAGTTGAGTCCTCATTCCCTTTTCGTAGTGACGCCAACTAATAAATCAGATTTGCTCATACAACGGTTCCCAAGAAGGACAATTGATTGAAATAAAGAGAAGATCATACTGTAGATTTCTTACCTAGTGACAGAACTTGTTGCACCACAACTACATACTAATTGTATGTGCTCTTATTATGATAAGCGAATCGAACGTTTGGGAAATCTAAGATGTTGTATTGACCAAACTTTGTGGTATTTTAACTAAGCACAATGAATATGAGTAAAACTCATGCTAATGGAAAGTATCGACCACTTGGCGATACTAGTATTAGAAAAAGTGAAATTCGACGAAGAGCAAGATTTCCTTCCGCCAAATTTTGAGGTGTACATGCGAACGTTTCATTTACTTAAACATCGGGAGCTCCGAAATGGCTTAGACAACATTTTTTTCATATTTTTAACATTAATCAATATTTAACTAAATATAAGGTGCTTCTAATTAAAATTAAGAGTTGTTCAAACTCAAAATAGTTTCAATAATGTGAAAATAACAAGATTTGAGCAAAATATTTCGAGTTCTTTTTGAGCAAAAAACAGCTAATAAACTCAACATGAATAATATACAATTATAATTCAACAGTTGACTACATAAGACGAACAAAATTTATTATACAATTATTTCTTGGATGTTTGTTATAAATGTGATATTTCCATTTTTGCATGTTTTAAGTAAATGTAGTACATTATAAAATTACTTTCAAAAATAGTGGCCCACCCGTTAAGTCTGTGTAAAGTGGGCGTAAAAGAGGATTTTTATGGAGTTATCATATTTATACCAAATACCTCAGATTTGTATGAATGAAAAAAAAACGCAAAAATAATAATTATTCGATAAAACCTAAGGGATTCAAACTTGTTTCAACTAGACTACCTTATGTAATGAAAATCTAACGGGTCGAATTCGAGTTTTCCTACTCAAGAACTCATCAACTACAGCTAACACACATCAATACTTACTTCTACAACATACATTTGTTAAGTCGAAAACACCATAAAACACCAAATAGACAGACTATATAAATTTCGAGATTGATTTTGTTGTAAATTTTTAGGTTCTAAGGTAAAAGAGTTGCGCATGGAAGAGAATTTGTAATTTTATCATAAATGGTTTGAGTGATTTTCTTTTACTGTATAAAAAGATTTATAATAATTTTGTATTTTAAAGATATTTACACAACAAAAAATTTAATTGAGTTACTAAAAGTTATAACGTTTTTTTTTTTGTATTTGTTTACTAAGTAAGATATGTTAAACATGTTAACTAATTTATATGTATAAAACAAATACCTAAGGTATTTTACAACTTTGGTTGGCAATTAATGCATCTAAACTATGAAAATTGTTAAAACGCATAATTAGCAAGCAAATAAGTATTAAGTATGTACGAGTATGTATCTTAAATTATTTATGAGATTGTTGTGTTTCTTATTTAACAAAATACCAAAGGGAATCATTTATTTTTATTTGCGGGGTACATACGAGTTTCATTATTTGGTCCATGATGTATCTTTGTTGTGTTATTGAGCTACTGAAAATATGCTGGAACCGGAGTCCGCATAGATTTCCTATGCTTTCCAATCGAGGCGAAACTCATCGACCATCAGAAGGTGTTTGTTGACGAACCACCCTATTTCACAATAAAAAAGAATTTCTCAAAATTTCAAAGAGACCATTTTACATACCTTCTTGTTGAGCCATGCTGACAAATTCTTGCCACTTGCCTTGAACCTCCCAATATTTCTCTTTAATTTGATTTCTATCCTGTAAATATGAAACAGCAAAGAAATAAGCTTTAAGAACATCTTGTTGCCGTGTATCGAAATGAAGATACACGCCCAAAAACCGTTTGCTCTCGGCGATGATAAAGCGTTCATGAGGATCAAATGATGAAACTACATTCTCTAGAACATGACTAGTTTTGAACTCATCGATAAGATGTTTTGCCGAGAGACCCAAATGAATGTTCAGCGAAACTGATACCGTCTGGCCGATTGTAACTCGTTCCAATTTGTTGACTTGCTGCGGTGATAAGAGCCGCCCAGAACGGAAAAATTCTTCAAGAGCAATAAGATAGCGAGATTCATTGAATGTACGCAGACATACAGCTTTGACGGCTTTCATGTTCGCATAGAGATGTAAAAAGATCACAATCGCAAAAACGGTATAAAGCATCCTGAAAGAACAAATTATTTCTTTCTACCCATAGTCTGGCTCTTTATATTACTCACGTTTGATTTTTAATAACAGTCAATAAATACAGTCCAAAAAAGGAAGCAATTAAATTCACACACGTCTCCTGAGAACTATCTTTCGATGCGACATCGGCCAAATTTCCACGCACTGCATGATGTTGTGTCAAAGCTGCACGTGTCGCTCCACCAGCAACCCCAACAATTGCCTTCAAAACAGTTGTTGAGCAAAGAATATACGTTGAATACAATGGATATTTTGGAAGAATATAGATTTCAACACCCATTGCAACATCGTTTAGAAAATCCGCTCTCAGTCTCCATTTTTTTGAATCCACATCCAGTTGGGAGCCCTTCCACCATGAAAACAATATCCGGCCAATGTGACCACTACCCTCTTTGAATATCCATGTAACGGTTGCTGAATAGGCACTCACATTGTCGCTGCCCACTCCAATACCTTTGAGTATTGCATGTGTACAAAGTGTGCCTGCGGAATGACGATAAAATTGGGGGAATAAAATATTTGCTTTTTGTTTAACTAATTTTGTTAATGCTTACCGCATATTGTGCTGCAGAATGCCTGCACTGTGTCCCATATTTGATATGCAGCGTAATCATCGCTTACACTATCCGGATAACCCTTGGGGAGGAATATTTTCTGCAACAGACGGAATAAGAAAAACTTTTCTCGGATTACGTTTCTGTCGCCCTTTAGGGGGACGCGTACTATGCTGTTTTGATCTGAAAAGAGTTTTATCGAGGGTTGTATTTTATATTTTAAGTTACTTTGTTTTGATTACAATCATAAAGACAGAGATAAAGTGATTCAAAGCGAGTCTATTAAAAATTTACATCACTATTAAAGTTAATGTTTGAGAAACTCCATGTTTTAGGAAAAACATATATTTCATAGTTAAATGAAAAAAAAAATAATTTTGTGTTAATTAGTCAAATATATTATTTGAGACTTGTTTCACTTATATTCGGTTGGTTTAATTTCGTTCACACTTGATGAATGTGAATCGAAGAAAACGGCAAAAAATGAGAAACTAATAGAAACCAAATAGGGGAACGTAGATTTCTAGTTTCAGTTTCGGATTTTAATTCTATATAGAATTTAGCTTTACATAATACTTGTAATAACTAAAACTTCTACTACCAAGAGCTTCCAGCAAAAACTAGTTAGTATTTAGGGGTCTTGTTTATGCATTGGATCTTTAAAAAAAAGTAAAGGGGTCTAGACAGAAACCGAATACAAGCGGCGCCGAATGCGTGTTAATTCTAAAAAATGATAAAACAAATTTAAAAAAGAGAAAAAGAGCTTAAAGGAATTTTCTATCATTTTATTCAGAATTTTGACACGAAGATTTTTTAATAAGTATCAGCGTCATCAGAGACATCATCTCTGTTGTCAACATAGGTAAAATGGGATAAAGAGATTTCATCTTCATTCCCAGTAGGAATTTATCTTTTTGGTATAATGATTTTTTTTTATGTTTATTCAACTACATTTTTCATTGATTGGATATCGATCAGTGGGAATACATAACTCCGTAAGAGCTATCTCTTGGAGTGAACCTTAGTTAATGTTGAAAAGCTTAGGGATAGCTCTGCATTTAATTTAGGAGAAAGGCACTCATAAGAAATATGAGGATTGAGCATCATGTTCAAAAAGTGTGAATATGTATATTTCAGTCCTTCCTTCCCATCCTTGAGATTGAAGAAATTGTACCGCTTCATGATTACATTGGAATTGAAGATTCTTAAATCAATATGTTTGTTGTATAAAGTTTTATTGTCAAAGTGAAAAAAGCTTCTTTAACAATCTCTATGAGCTATAATAATATTATGATAAATAATATTTTGTTAACTAATTCTTCCTACTTACAGGACAATCCAAAGATTTGTGATCTAAATTCTGAGAGCTGATTGATTTGAGAAATGCTTGCATTGGTACAATTTATATTAATAAATTTCTCGCATTATTATTTATTTTATATCATAAACTGAGTTTAAATACCTATATATGTTCAATCATGAATATGATATTATTGATTCAATTGAATTGTTGAATAAATACGTACATTCCAAAATGTACCTAGGTATACCTACATAGAAGCATATGTGATAAAGTTTATTTTTCATATCAACAGATTTATTTACATTGAACTTGAGATTCTACACTCAATTCCATTTGCAGAAGCATCACCAGCCAGAGCCACTACTCAACCACCTCAAGCCTCAACCGATGCGACGACGACTTGCGGGTCGAGTGGTGCCCCATCAATTACATTTCATACATTATGTGGGTATATAAAAATAAATTTTTGTGCTAAGCACTTCCGCTCCACTCACCTGCTGGCGTCACATAAAGGATCTCCTCCCCCTTGGTTCCATATTGTTCTCTGAAGTGCACCTTCATAGCTTAACAACTAAACTCACACAATATACAAACAATACAAAAAAGAAAAAAACCAAAACTACTTCACAACCCACTTCAGGTGCAACAACTCGAGCTATTAGAATTATTATTAAAAGATGAAATAGAAAAAATACTTTTCTATTCCAGATTCTCCTTCGCAGCTTAGAGACCAGACTTTTTAGATATTTTTAGTTATAAACTTTGGCCTTCTTTTTTCCTCAATAATTTACTTAACTTTATTTTATTGACTTAGCACGACTATACAATTTAATTGACTTGAAAATCACAGTTCATTTCTCTATCGACCGGGAATATGAGCATACGATGAATAAATTTTTATTTTTAATAACTTTTTTAATGTTTTTCGTGTGGCTGGGACCGACCAGTTTTTTTTAGGTTGTATTGCAGGTGAGAAAAATTTTGCACTTGTTTTGACGTTTCCATAACAAATTTTTGTTTGACATGGCGCGGATCGTCAAAGCGTGCAAGTGCAACAGAGAAGACTAGATGTTTGTTGACAGCTGTTCGTTGAGTGTGCGCATGTTGTGTGGTGAAGAAAAGTTTGTTTATCAACAAAAAGGAACACGTTTTGGTTTGTGACTTGGATTTGTTTACATGCATTTCAACGAAACTATTTTTATTATTATAATTATTCTCCCTCTATACATAAATATTCTTTGTATATACATAATGTATATCATATAAAGTACTATTGTTATTATGTAATGATTATTTATACATAAAAAGCATGCATTTTGACGAAACACGTGGTTATTGGGGTGAGGTGAATACAGTGCAATTGCACTAGTTTGTTTTTGGTATACAGCAGATGCGGAAAATTAACGGACTTTTGCATACAAGTTAGTGGTCAACAGTTGCTTAAAAATCAGCTGATGCAACAACAATAAAAGAGGTATCGGAGACATTTTTGTATATTAAGGATGTCCAAACGGTTTTGCGATATTTCTAGGTAATCGTATGGAGTTCAATGGCGATAGTTCGTACATCGATACACTTAGGCTGGTATTCACCGAGAACTTCTTAACTCAAAATATTCTACCTCATTTTAGGGCTTCCCCAAACCAATGGGAAATCGATACGAAACTGTCGTGACGCCGGAAAACCAATAACAACGTGTTGCCTTAATTTCATAATGGTTTCTTTTCTAGTTTATATTTACATCATTAGATAGCCTTGGTCTACACGTCTTTTCGTTCGTACTTCACCAAATGTCAATTTTACTTGGTGGAGTTGCACTCCCGAAATCTAAAAAGTTAACGAAACCCAACGAAAGGCAAGAAAGTGATATTGTGGGCCTATCGGCTATCGCCTATCTTTTAATTTCCTTGTATTCGCTCATTTTCATCTAAACACTTCAGCCAGTATCCCAGTCTATGATGGTTAACAAGAGCTGTAAAGCTGTGGTCCCAGTCTCACAGATTGATGACTGTGAATTTTGATATTTTTATCCGCCCATAACAATTTCAGATGTTTCGATCAAAATAAATTTAGTCAGGAAGCCATGATATTGTTTGATGTTGATCAACGTAAATCAACATAATGTGAACCCAGCTTTATACGTTACGTTAAAACTTTTGATTTTATAATGTTCTTTGCTGCCATCTACTCAGTAGGTAAATAAAAAAAAACATCGCTAAGCACAGCACAGTGCTATGGAACAATTTTTAAATGAATGTGTTATAGATTACCCTCAGCTGTACACATTTGTATCTACAGGACCATCAGAAGCTATACGAGAGTGCTTAAAAGAATGCGACATGATTGCAAATTGCACTTTCAGACAAACACCCTCTTTCCCGATATACACCTTGAAAAAAATCAGAGAACCAAGAACACTGTTGACCATAGCCATTTTAAGCCCTCAATTTAAAGGCGAATTGATAAATTACATAATTGCGAAGGGAACAAGCAAAAAGCATGACTTGAAAATTACTTAATCGCACAAAAGGCAAATGTATCTTTGCACTACATAGTCCTTAGTTCTCTTCTACAAGTATACCAGCGCAGCACCAACGAGTAACTGCATGAAGCAGTTAATATGAATGTCATCCAGCCACCCGCTAATTTCAGATAATCCTTAGTGCCTAATTTATTTCTTTTGGCTTTGTACATATACAACTATATAAACGCGCCAAAGAACTTCTTGCGCTCTCTGGGGGTACACTCTATAATTACGGCCTTGACCATTGGAACTCAAATTGCTGGCAAATCTATGGCAAACAAATGTATTGCAACTTCAATTTAACAACTATTGTAGTCCTCAGAATAGCGGCCGGCGCGGCGCGGCGGCATAAAAATAGATTTAATTCGCTTGCCAGAGCAACCAACTCAGAGTGTTTTTATAGAATGACACCGTCACCGTAAGGAAAACAAGAGAAACGCAGTAGTTTTGATGTTGTTAATGCGTTCGCAGGACTGGGTATAGTTATAAGAGGATTTTGAATTATAATAGATTGAGGTTTCAAGGGGGATTTTTTTTTACTGCAAGAAGATTGCACAGCTTAAATGGAAAATGGTTATATTCACACCTTTTTCTATAGGACACCATATGATTGCCTATAGGGAGAGCAACGTAAGGATGCGTTGGACTTAACGCGCAATATAAGATGAGTTATTATGACTGCGTATTTGCGTTGGCAAGGGCTCATTAGGAGCTGTTCTACGAGAAGTAGAACAGCTCCTAATGAGCACATTACGAGAAGTTTATTCAACATAAGTTGATTGAAATTTTAATATTTCATGTTGTTTTTTCCATGAAACATTTTTAAGGTCTCAGGCCAGACTGAATGACTTGGAAGTCAACGGAATGTATTTTTTTTATTCAAATAAGATTCGGGTTTACTTAATAGCGTAGTCCTCAATACTGCTAGAGGCCCTCGTGTATTTCAGTTCTTTCCAATTCTTCCTAAGTTCTACTGACTCTTTTTTGACCGTTCTACACATCAGTTCTTCTAGGCTGGCCCGCTCGACTGTCTGCCTGCGTAGGGGTATTCCATTGCATTGCTAATTACAATATCAAAAAGTTTATTCATACTTTTCTCGGAAGAGCCAAGCTTTTCTCGAGTTGAGCCAAAAGTCTTTAAGTGTTCCGCAGACATCTGTTCACAAACGTTTGCAGCTTACTTATTATAGCGGATGTGACTTTCGAAATAAGCATATGTCAGTTCCCGCTCAGTTTCAGGTCCATTGAAGTCATTCATTTCCTGTCACCAACAGGGAATGGTGACAGTGAACAAACTAGACAAACCTCAAACTCTTCTGATAACCTGGCTGTAAGTAGAACTTGACATTTGGATCCATCAGATGTAGCCTTGATAATATAGCAATCAATTTATGTGCAAGGCTTTTTCTATTGACATTTCGTCGTACATGAACAACAGTTGAAGTGATAATCGTTATTTAACGCACTGTTCAATGATGATCACCGATGAATTCTAAACTGAAGAAAAAATTGGAGCCATTCAGAGCACGCTTGGAGTCCGTTCCGAGCTCACATCGAATAGAGGGCTAATTATATAGGGCGAGAGAGCTATACAAAACACTTCAGAGCTGTTCCCAGTGTTTCGCTATTTTGTTTCTTTAATGTACAAGAAGTCTATACTTTTCATCACCTCTTCTACCGCACAATTTTTACGTTTCAATTCGCCACTATTAAATTTCGTCCAATTTTTTACATCACTTTGCATCCATCTAGCCAGACTATTTATGATACCCCGGAATCAGTACACCATGCAAGTACTTCAACACCGGTGATCTTCGCAGACGCATTAACAAAAGACTTGCATGCACGCTTTACGGTAAGTTTTAAGGTGTTATTGTGTGTCGCTGTGCTCACTTTAGCGTTATTTGGGCAAACGATATTCATTGTTCATCCAATTTCATTTCCATATTTTCGAGCAATTTAGTTGTTTCGTTAAGACCAAACTACCGACACTTTTTGGAAGTAGCTTAATTTAAGAACCCTGCGAATGTTTCTAGACGTTGTACAAACTTCAGCAAAGAATTGCAATTATCAGCTTTTGTCCAGCCCTAAAGTAATGTATGAGTATGAATATTTCAAATAATATTCACAATTGTAGCCCCTTTTGCTTCCAACTTCTATAATGCTTGTTATAACCTTTATTAAACTCGAAGTAACCCCGATACGGATATAACAAGCACCAATATGCTTTGGAACTCAGTAATACCGGCATCCAATTAATCAATGGACAAGGCCAAAAGCCACCATCAACAAGCAGATTCCCCACAATCAGCCTTGTTTGCACAAAAAAAACAAGCATCATCATCATCCAAAAGAAAAATAAGTGTGTCATCTAAGATACGTCTACTACGTTCCGAAGCGAAACCAAAAAAGATCCGACTATGCCACCAACTGCGAACTCAGAGAGTGCAAAAAACAACTTCTTCAAAATTTGTATTGCAAATCACAACCTTTTTTAAAGCGTAACTGTAAAACCCACGTTTTTAATTCACCAAACCAACAACAAGATAGGCATACATTTATGGTCATTGCACAAAATGCGGAAAGTCCATTATTTTGATGACCAATTCGACCGACGACGAAGAAGACTCGATTGTACACCAAAGAAATTGTATGCTATGGGAAAACAGGAACATTGGCCATCAGAGAGATGACTCCCAGAGAAGAAGTCTTTTTTTTTTTGTGCTACTATAACTGAACCAAACTTGAACCTAACGATGGACTTAATCGTATAAGCTCAGAATTTGATTTGGTTCTATGTAAACAAACAAGGGGTAAGTTGTCAGTCCGCCTTTTGGCAAAAGCCAGAAGCAACATAATTCCTCCTCAGCGTTATCATAAACAAAATTGCTTCTCAGGACAAGGCCAAGCAAATCAAATTGGTTAGAGTCGCGTGGTCATCAGTCGTGGAGTCACAGTGTAGCTGTACCAGCTAAGCCAGACATAAGACCAAAACAATTTATTATGGCATCGACAAAGTTGCACTTCATATGGGAATGGGAATATAGAAACCGTCTTAGAATGACCAACAATAGGCATCTATATGATGACATTGCAGCTCTATGTGGGCTTCTATTACATCTATAAAGTTGCAGCCAACGTGCGCGCTTCACATCGAAAACCTTTCGGCCAAAATCTCCATAATTTAAGCAACAACCGTTTGTAGGTATATGCGCTCCAAGTTGAATTGCCTAAGTAAATCAGGAACATCAAACTTTAATATGTGGGGGCAATTGGGACGGGACGACAAGGAAGATGAACCTTGATGCATCTGCACAGTGTGCTGGATTATACGGCTACAACAAGCGCTCTCTCTTATTAGACGAACGCAAATGTTTACACAATAGGCACTGCTGCATAATTTTATGGCAAGAAGTGCTGCAAAATGAATCAGCTATAAGCTATCCGAAGCTCTTGGTTCTTCTGCTTTGGTTCTCCTCCTCATCCATGTATATCTAATTCCGTGAGGGGGTTATAGCTTTAATACATTTATATAGTAAAATGGAGAACACGCTGACAGTGATGATGTCATTTTGACGAAAATATCCCCAATGGCTGATGGAATGTGTGATTAGTGTCAGTTTTGTGAAGAGAATGAGGAAATTATGGTTATATGCTTATGGGAATTTTCGAGAATCAAAATGTTCGGTGGGAAGTTCTGATCTGTCTTTATAATATGATGTAATAATATGGACTGACTGTGAATGTGGGTGGAACTCATGAGCTTGACCATTAAGTTGACTTTACAATTTCATAGAAAGGAATAAATGGTATGCCATTTTAACAAGAAAAAAAAAAACAATTTAAAGAAGATTTAACTTCTTTACGTTTTTGCAGAAGTTCGTTTTTACTCACAACACTCGATCAGATCGGTCATCGGTCGTGGGGTTTTTCCCTACACCTGACCCTAACCATTAAGTTAAATGAATTTCCATGTAGGTAAGTCAATTAAGCACCCACAAAATTGCGGATTATCATCTGCTGTCTTAAATGCAATTAAATTTGTTGATGGGTTATATTACGAACCAAGGCGTTATAATAGAAGCATTTAAGGTTAGCTTGTTAACATTCAAGGACAGGCGCAATATGTAATTAAAAATGAAACTCCATAATTTTACGAATCGATATTTTATTCAGGAGTGATTTATAAAAAAAAAAGTAATTCAATAAAAGGCAAGTGAGTGTGTGGCAAATTAAATTACTTTTTTGAATTAAAACAAGTTGTTTTCAGGCCCGCAGTTGTCAGAGTTCGTAGCTGCTATAGGGCATCTAGGCCGACATACTGGGTAAATCTTTGGTGTTAGAAGAAGTATCAACATCATTAAGTGTCATTTAATTGTTTCCTTTGAACAAAAGTGACAGTCAATACGGCTACAGCCAGGGCACTCAAAAATCTTCCACTTGTTTGTTCCCCTACAAATTCTTTTTTTTGGACAGAATTTTTTTGACCAATTTTTTTATCATTTTTTTTATATAAATTTATTTTTCACAATTTAGTTGATTAATTTTTTGACGGAGTTTTTTTTTTAAATGATTTCCTTTTTTGTGGCAAATTTTTTTTCATACAATTTGTTTTTTTTTGACATTTTTTAAATAATTTTTTCTTTAACAACGAACATTTTTTTTTTCCTAAATTTAATTTGTTGGCCAACTTTGTAGTTCCCTGAGGAATTTTTTTTTCTAAATTCCAATAAATAAAATGTTGGTATTGATTTTTATATTTTCAAATGCTTTGGTATACACTTTTTTTGATCAAAATCTCGAGTTTGAAATTTTTCTCGAATTCAAAACTTTCCACATATTACTTATAATAGTCACAATTAAAAATGAAACGGTAGCATTTTTGAACACAGTAGTTTTGTTCAGAATTTATATGTGTGCAATAAGGCGCTATCCAAATCTAATACGACCGTGTATCATATACAATTTCACCTGTGATCTTTTAATCCATTTCAATCGGATTTGATTGTGGTCTCTCCAAAAAAGAAAACGAAAACCATAATGTTATTAAATTTGCAATCATGGATATAAAACATTGTTAGGCATCGATATTGTTATTGCGCCAAATTGTGTAATTCGATTAAATAAATATAACGAAGACATTGGGAAGGTACAAACAAACAAGAAGCCCAACCCAATATTATATTTTTTAAGTACATATACATACATATTTCCTGGTGATGATTTTGTTTTCTTTGGGGGAGGTATGGTTACTCTGATGACCATAAAACCAAAAGGTGTTATTGATCAAAAGGAGAGCCTAAAGAACTTTTCTAATTTACTATTCAACAATAACGAATGGTCGTCATATTGCCGTAGTGATGATACTTTTTTGATTTAAAGACCACAATCAAGTCTGGGTTACTCTTAAATTTAAGATCTTTAGTCAAAGCTAAAACTGCTTGAAGGGAATATCGATTTAATTTTTTTCGATACATCAAAGTTTTTTTTTTCCAATGAACTCTTAAGCTAATGCCATTTTTTGTGGAAAGACATAGTCATAGTAAAAATCTAATCGACATATGTTTCGAGCTTAAGGCTAACCATTCCATGATTGATGATTTGCATCGGTAAGGAAGTTTTATTCTAAGTATAGATTTGGAAAAATAGGTAGATGAAAAAAATATATGAAGTCTTTCTAAATTTAAACTAGAGGCTATAAATAATAAATGTATTTTGTTTTAAATAAAAAAGTAGAAAGGCCAATTTTCTCAAAATATATGTCTCTCTAGTGAAACGCAAAGAATGAGTTAAAAAAAAGTACATAGGTACTCGTACATCTGTCAGAATACTAAGAAGGCAAACTTTAGTTATTATTTATATAATCGACAAGTGCGCAGTGTGACCATTCTTTTCGAAACACAACACAAACAAAATCAATATGTAATGACCACATTATTATTTCAGAGCCGCAATAACAATTTAAAGTTGTTACAGAACCTTACAAACATTACGATTTGACTTTTACTGAATACAGAGATGATATGTAGTTGGTAAACAGTGTTCCAAAAATCTCAAAGTCATTGCTGAAAACATGCGAGTTATACTAAATCATTAATGAATTGTATTGAATATGCAAATAAATATGTTCTGAATACATAATCTTTCAAATTCATAAATCAATACATAATCTACATAAAATTCCTAATTAAACCAAATAAACACTACAATCATTACAGCGAGTTATGTACTGAATACATGTACAACATACTGAGCCTTAATTGACATGTATTTAATACAGATGGTTTGTACTGAAGACATTATTCTAAATTCATCGATCTAACTTTGTGATGCAGCCAAGGTCATTGACTCATAACTTTTAATAACTTTATGTAGTGAGTACATTCAAAATTTAAGGACGTATTGAGTGCATACATTATTCCTTCAGTGACTGTATACCCATAAATATCAATTCTGGAAAACAATCTGATTGTCTCCTCTCATTAGGTCTCGTTAGCAGACGGCGAATCTCACAACGCTTATTTACGAGACAGCTAAAGGATTTAATTTCTGAATTATACTTGTAAAATAAGTATAAATTGGTCAAGCCCAGAGGTGCAGACACTTGTTAAGCGTCATTACCACGCCGTTAAAATACCTTGATTCAAAAGAAAAAAAAAAAAGAAAAAACAAATCTATCATAAATTTTAGCCCTCGACTGCATGCATTCTCCACCTTTATTCATCTTCTTATTAATTATTATTGTTTTGTCACGATCTTAGATCCTCTTGACTCTTTAAGGCCAACGCAATTTAACATCTTTTCAAATACAGGTGGGGCAAGGGGACATTTAAATTTTAACAAAAATCTCAAGGCAGCCGCAAAGAGGTGTTAGATTTCCAACCAAAATGACTTCTTCCATAACAAACTGTGTCATAGTCATAGTTGTTGGAACGAGATATACCATCGCACAACAATCCTGCGACCCCAACAAACTACAATCATCCTTATAAGAGAGACCTTAGAGCCCAGCGGGCGGGATAATTGCCTTGGTTATAAACCAAGTAGTAGAAAAGTCTTTTTGGTATCTCTGTCTCTACATACGAGTATATGTATATCAGAAAAATAAGTGTTCCTCTAGTTGAATTATTTATTCCAAATGGAACCGCGAGTTGTTGTGCTTTAGGAGAGAAGCTAGTTAACGTTCAAAGCGAGTACGTCGTACATACCTACATATATGTATGTATGTGGGGAAAATAAAATAAAGTAACAAATAAAATCAAATAAAATAAAATAGTAGTACCGCACCATTGAAGAGAAATTGCTGTCTGTGGCGTGCTGCACCATCATCATGCAAGTGGTCTGGCCATGGCACCATCATTCCTCCTAAGTGGTGGTTCAAGCTTCGCCTACGAGTTACCCTACCCCTCCTCGCTCCCCATCGAAACCCGCTCCACTCCCCCTTCCCAATCTCACTTTAATATAACCAAACAGTATGCGCTGAAATCGTGCCAGGAAAATTGCCTCTTTGAATCCGTTTGCTGGCTCTAGCTCCACATCACAACAACATCTATGGAAACAGTATGGGATGTTGTTTGCTTCTATTGCTGAATGCCTGGTGCTGGAAGCGAGTTCACAAAAATAACTAGTCCACTCAAATGGACCCGGGCCAACAAAAAAAAAAAAAAAAAAAATGAAAAAAAAAAAAAAACAGTGGGAGTATGGATTAGGATATACTCTCAGGTGGTGCCTTCCACAATATATTATTGTACAGTACCCCAGTCACAGTCACAGTCGTCGAATCATCGTAATTTCCTCTATTCGGCCTATACGACCATCAGCAAGGCTGCATCACATTTGCTCGTGCTGCTGTTTCGAGAGGACTTTTGGCTTGTTTTGTAAATCCTATTACTAACTAGGTAGTAGGGGAGCAAAGTTGTTTGGCTTGGTGGGTTTGTGAGCTCTATCTACATACATTGGACGTGGACGATTGATGAAAAACCAAAAACAAAAACAAGAGATATACCGGTCTCTATGGGTATCTGTCTGTCTGGGGGCTCTACTCAGGCTCTGACTCTGAAATTGGCGTTAGAAATGTGATTTTGTGGTTTTTGTTTTGAACAAGGTTGCCAATTTATGTTTTTAATAGATGATGAAATAAAATTTTCAACTTTAAGATGTAAGTATTTATTCTTCAGATAAAGTAAACAATTATTTCTGTTGCTACAGTATTATAATAGGTGTATTTTTTTAACCAGGGATTTCTCGGGCTTTATTTTATCCTGGACAGAGCTATATTTTTATACTTGTTATCGATAGTTTGTATGGAAATTGTATTTGTTTCCAAAATGGTTTCGTTCAGCTCAGAGTTCGTTTTGTTTAAGAAGCATATTTGGTATTTAAAAAAGGAAGTATTCATTAAATTTATGAGCGTTCGGTGAATACCGGCCTTATTGCTTTACTTTTAGTTTCATAATGCTAAAGAATATTATTAGATAAAATGCAATAACAATTTTTTTCATTTAATGTGATCACAAAACGCTTCATGTAAGAACCACCGAACTTAAATTTATGTGAGGATTTTAAGAGGTTTTCCCCCCTTCTTTTTGTGTGTTTTTTTTTTGTGTGTTGAAATTTTAGATATTTGTAGCCCAAATTAAATTATAGCATCCCTTGAAAGATTGCTTAAGCCAAAAACTAGATGCACCCATCGAGATATGTATATTTTACCTCCTACCTATTTACCGTTGTTTGTGTTAGGTCAAAACACTTCTTCTGCACAACACATCACATCTAAATCAGTATATGGGATGTTTATTGTTTGGCATTGCCACAACATCTAAAAACGGGATGTTGTTTGTTTGCTTTTATTGCTGAACGCCTGGTGCTTGAACTGAGTTCACAAAAATAACTAGTTCGCACATATTGAAATGGACCTGGCACCTGGGCCAAATGCAAAATAAATAGAGGTACAAATGTGCGGGAGTAGCTGTAGGTTTTAGGATTCTAATAGTGATGTACCACTATTGGATGTGGTGTGTTCCTACCTCATCCTCTACTGCTCGTATATGTGGTTGATTAGGTGTAATTTAATGTTTAAGCCTATATGTATGTGCAGGAGCGCATTCATTTAATTAATTAATTCAATTTGAAATGTAGGGTTCTTTTTTTGCATATTGAAATTACAGTAACAGGTGGGTTTAAATAAGACAGGAAAGGAAAAGAACGTTTATAGATTAGGTGTTATTTTTAAAAACAAGAAAAAAATTGTCAATGAGTTGATCTGTTGACCTGTATGTCAGGAAATATTTTATATCTTATTTGTTTTGTAATTACCAAAAAAGGATACTGTAAGAAAGGTTGCCTTGAAATGAATTCGAACTCAAGATTTTAATCAAAAACAGTGAAGGCTAAAAACAGAGACGTCTACGAGAAATTTGGGGTTTTTGAAAACAAATTTGTTTAACATTTGTTGGGAGGTAGGTACTTACCGTTAATAATGTTTACATTCAATATTTTTTTTGTTAATTAATAATATGCTATACTAATACAAATAAATACAACATAATATTATAAATTGTGTTGATGCCAGTTTTCGAAAAATTTGAAATTTTTGAAAAAGGTTCTTTTTTAAACATTTGTATGGGAGGTACCGTTACTTTTGGAACTAAAATTTATATTTCTTCAAATAATTACAGACAGTATTAAAATAACCTTTTGTATCAAATTTCAAAAATATAAATCGAGCCATTTTTAAAATATTTAATTTTCAAAAACAATTTTTTTTTTTTTAAATTCATTTTTTTTTCAAAACTTTAGGTATTTTGATTACAATCTGATGAACTGTTTTTGAGAAAATCGAAAATTAATAAATGATTCTATACGAGGTAACAGTACTTTCCACATTTTGTAATTTTTGTGAACCAACATCAATTTAATTTAAAAAAAAAATCACTGTACACCAAGTTTCAAGAAACTTCAACCAGCTTTAAGCTGCGCTACACTTTCTTCGATTACCCTATCTTAGTAATGTCAAATCTTGAGTTCAAAATTTTAACACAAGTCTAGAACCTGTCCTATAGTACCTAAAGCCGCAAGTAAAATAGGTAAATATGTGATTGAACTTAGAGAAAAAAAGTTAAAAATCCTTAAAAAGTTAACAAAGGCAAAACTTGTTTTTATTAACTTAATACATTCATACGATTATAGGCCCAACAAAAATCAAAGTTAGCAAAACTCTATCCCTGGTGTTTAGTGATAGGGCTGCAACTCCGTGAGTTCGTATATAAAAAAAAAAAATAATCTTGAAATGTTTACATTTTTAAAATCTGCTCAACATTATTTTTGCAGAAAAAGAGCCACATAGAGATAAATAATAAATGTAACGAACTGACCAATTTTCCAATATTTTCTCCAATCTTACTTTCTTACAATATTTTAGTAATGCTAAACTCATAAACGTGATAACTTTAAATCAGAAAACTATGACGGTTGAAACACTTGGGCGTATACGCAATTTTTTAATTTTATTGAATTTTAAACGAAATTCTTATTTTTGATAGTGGACGTTAATAAACTTTACGTTTATGTTTTTCTCTTCATAATAAATCTATGAGGTGTATCGTAATCATATCGACTGCTGTGTAACAGAACCTTTCTAATTGTCGGACACACATCACATACACACATTTTGTCATACCTAGGTATTTATTTCAATTCCTGGTGATCCGAGAAAA
Organism: Syrphus vitripennis; assembly: GCA_958431115.1. NCBI lineage: Eukaryota > Metazoa > Arthropoda > Insecta > Diptera > Syrphidae > Syrphus > Syrphus vitripennis. The sequence continues at coordinate 141,027,339 of OY288108.1, read as the reverse complement.
AAAAACATTTGCAAACAATAAATACTCTGCTTGTCGCCTTGTAAGTGTCCATTTTTTTTATACTTTAGAATCCGAACAACAGTAAAATGGAACTTCAGATAGTTACAAATTTATGTGATAACCCTTCAAACTTTTGTCTAGATGTTAAAGTATCTTATAAAATTTAGATTTTCATCGGGGATAAAATCAAATTAAAAAACCACGGCTTAATGACTTAAATTATTTACGGACCTGTCACGACAAATCATGAGAAATATCATCATAATTTTTATAACAATCCACAATTCTATTTTTTCCTCGAAGTCTTCAATCAGCGATGGCAAATAACCATGTTCCGGAGAACATTATTAATTAATAATAAAGTTTTTGTCAAACCCTCGCAATCTTTTTATACGCCTTTTTGGCCGAAGATTTCTGTGAATTCTACATAGTACATAAAAAGTAAACAACCAAACGACATCATCATCAACCCAATTAATCAAAGCCAATCAGTATATCAGCATATTATTTTTTTTTTCACGCATTACACCTACGAATAAATCAAAGTGATTGATGTTTCTGCGTGAGCAGCTGCTGTCTTACCACGCACTCTTTTTATTTTTAACTTTTTTTTTTCTTCTTTTTTTTAAATTCATCTTCGCATTATGGGAAAAAAGTTATTTACTTTTTTGCCAAATCTCAACGATCACAAAATTAACGTAGGTTTTTAATAATTAATTACAACAAGCGAGAGGGCTAAAGTTTTGCCCAGAACTACTGATGCAACGCCCTCTGCATGTAATTAGTGGAACGTGTAACAAAGTGTAAGCTGTTCCTTAAACAGACAAGATAAAATAAATCCAATTATCGTGCGGTTGGTACCGGATGGAGAGTGATAAGACGAGCGTCACTGCTGGCGCTACTGGCGATGGCGCCTTTGGCCAACTTGAACTTGACCCTGAGAAAGATTTATGACCGAAATAAAAAGAAAGACCTGTTTGTTTTGTTTATTATGGCAGCAAACTGTGTATCAATATCATAAAGTAAATCTGTAGTAATGTTTTGAAAGGTAGTGTATTCAGGAGGTTTATTGCTCAACTATGTATATTGATTGTCATGAACATGAGCCATCAATAATTTGCATACTAAAATGCAATAAAATAATTAATTATTTAACATACGATGTTTGTTGTTCTTGAAATACATAATCATAATGGCCTTGGCACAATGAATTTCAATAAAAAAAAAAACAACATAAATGAATACAAGTAAGATATGTAGTTAGATGAGATGTTTAGCTAACAAAACCCTTGGTAAACATTATTATTGTGAAAATTCAATGACATCGTGTTTTAAAGACTAATATTTGAAAGCTGCTATGATCTCATTGGGGACCAAAACTCTGACACTTTACTGCTAACATTAAGGATTCGCCAGAATGATTTCAGAAATAGTCAAACGGGTTCCCTCTATAAGGGCAGCTTGAAAACGTTTTTTTTTTTAAAGCCCGCATTGGAACACCGTGCTTGAACCTGAGTTCTCTTTCAGGGCACCCTGCTTTTACATGGAAGTAGACTAGCAGCTTCCTAGAAGAATACTAGGGTGGTATCGCGGGTCATATTTTCTTATCGTGTTGAATACTATGTTCAGTGTTCACCAAACAAAAGCTTAAAAGTATTTGGCGAGGAACGGTCAAAATTCAGCACAATTGGTGAAAAGTTGGATAGAGCTGCAATGCATCTCTAGGAACCGTACGCGATGGCGCTTACGGACTTTGGAAGAAAGAAGCAAGTGCCCTAGTTTGAAATACAGAATGGGGTCAACGCTGTTACCAATGCTGTTCCCGTTGGTGGTTATAGAAGTACTGTATATAGGCTGAATATGGAGAAATTCAGTGGACTTTGTAATCAGACTTGCACTGCGCAAACGACATATAATAACGAATCTCCATAAATGACAACAAATATGGAGAGAGGAGCTGAAACTGTTTACCAGAATCTCAAAACGAAAGAGGCAAGAAGAAACTTCCTCATCTTTTTAAGTTAAACGATTGGGGAAGAGAAGGATTGAGCTGGAATAACTTTTCAGCAACCTTGCTCGATTACGTAGGAGTACTGAAGTGAGGCCCTATGTCTCGCAAGAGGTACCTTACGGACGTAAAATCCGGATGGACATGTCCAAGCAGGCTCAAATGAAGCTAACAATAAGATGTTTCGCTGGAATCACCGAAGATAATAATTTACCTGAGTGCATCACCGTTGTTCAATGGTTTCTTAAGCCCAAAATTTTTTAGCTTATTTTTTAGCATTAAGAAGTTCTTGTTTTTACATATATATCATCAAAAGAAATGAAAATGAAGCATCAATATCTATACTGTCGATTTTTTATCAAGAGTTTCAGTTTCAAAATATTATGGTATGTACACAGTTTCACCGCACATACTTTATACACTTTTGTTGGAATATTCTTCATTCTAGGTCACCAATGTAACAACTCGATTCTTTTGAATTATCCAATCATCATACTAAACGGTAAATGAGCAAGTTAGTTCCTAAATCACTAAGCAGGTGAAAAGTAGTTATACCCCTTACGTTACGTTTATATAGCTGGTGCATGTAGTGCAAAATTACACCGTTTACTCCTGGTTCATAATTCACCATTATAAACCAGTCACTGACAAGTGACAAGTGACTTTCAACAATTGTAAATTATTGCCAAATAAGAAATTTGAATATATAGCCACACAAAGCACCGGATTGCTCGTCAGTGGTGTCGTTGTTCGTTGGTCTTCCGTCGTCGCGTCGTCTTCTTGTTGTTTGTATAGATATAGCAGAAAAGAACGGATATGAAATTTAAATTTATCTGCAAATAAATTCCACCAACATGAAGCTATCGAAGTCTTTTTATAGAAGATAGAGAGAGAGAGAGCGAGCTGAAAGCTAGATCTGGGCAACTAAAGAAAAGATCGTGCGGCAGTGATTGTTAAATGATGCTGCTGAGTGCTGTAAAAGGTGCTGAAGACTACATTGAACAAGTTGGAAGGATTTATTGTTTTGGAGGTTGTATGTTTATTCTCCTTGAAGCAAAGCTGATACAGCAAAAGCGCAGCATCATACACCATCGATGATGAGGACCATCACGGAGACGGCATTCAAATGGGCCATCCTAAAGAGGAAAAAGCAACTAATTTTATTAGCATATAGAGCGCAATTCATGTACCACCATCTGTGAAGTGCAATGCAGTGGGTGCCCGTCATAAAAAAAAAAACCAAAAAAAAAAACCTTTAGAGCTCACTTAGCCTCTAAACACTAGAATTTAGAACCATTCAAATGGATAAAAAAATTGTATATTACTTCGCTTTTGGAGTTCATGCGCGCGGATTGTTTTAGCACCTTTTTTTTTGGTTTTGCTTATCCACAAATGGATATTTTATTCATACAAATTTAAAAAGGCTTAAAGATGTGGCGACAAGATAAAACGAAACAGATTTATTCGTTTTGGGGGTTATGTCAGACCTCCTGGTGGGCAATGGCCTTTTGCTCATAGATTTATGACTATTTGAGTGGTAAACGATGTTATTTCTGATTTTAGTACATTATTTTTTTTTTCACGGAGACAAATAGTGGTTAATAAATTCGGAACAGCTCATTACAGATAAATAGGTATGTGTATAATGTAATGATATATAATATATAGACTTAAAAAGTCAGAGTCTAAACCACACAAAAAAATTGTAGAGTGCAGCAGCTCCAAGAAAGTTCTTTGCAGTGATTTTTTTTCTGCATGTCAGTTCGTTTTAGAAAGTCCCACATATTTTATACTCCGCACTCTTCGTTTTAATGTTTGTCGATGATTTGACGCAGATAGTTATTCATAACAGTAACAGAGGTAAATGGATTGTCCTTTTCTTCATCAAAACTATACCACTGGATTTCTTTAAGAAGTGTCTTGTTGTTGGACAGTGGCTTCTCCCAAAACCATTTTGCAATCTTTCACTTGTTGTTTCATGAAATTAGCTACCAATTGTTCATCTCCAATTTGGGAAACGTAAGCAGGGAAAATAGAGAGTTTCGCTGCTCCTTTTCATATTGAGAAAGGTGGCAAGGCGGAGCGTTATAATGCAATCTATTTAACAACATTCTTGAAGCAATTGTACGCAAATTGCAAGTCAACATCACTGTTGCAATTTATCAAAGGAGCTGTGGCTGAAGCACTTGCCAGTATTTAATCCGATGCGGCGAAAATGAGATCAGCTGATAATGAGGACAGAACGAAATCATCGACTCGGCCAAAACGTCACGATTGATATACATAGATACAACTTCGAAGTAGTCAAATTCTTTGGCTACGTGGGATCCACTATTATTCCGCAAAACGACAACAGTGCACAGAGCGAACAAAAAAATTACTCTTGCCAACCGCAGTTTCTTCGGGCGATTTCGACGTGATCAAAAAGCTGAAAATACAGCGGCTACAGCAACTCACCAACCCGACGGGCTTTTTAATCCGAACTTGGCTTGGCAGATGGCGCAAATAAGTGGAAAACGATCTCAACCAACTTGTTGTTCGTACACGGCTAGGTAAAGACAGAGCTGGCTGTAAAGACTTGTTGTCTGAGACCGTAGCTCATCCTGTGCTGTAAGCGCTACCAAGTAAAATAATTAACAAATTAAGATACATCAAATCGACAGTGGATGAAATAGCAAAGATGTTGCCAATTAATTCTTCGGCAATGATCCGTTGATTGATTTTTTCTTTAGTAGAACGGTTTGTCTTTTATCGCTTCAAAAATCTTCACTTGCAACTCACACCAGTTGAATACCAAATTTTTCCGTATCTCACAATCAAAATTATTTAAATAAAAAATTATGAAGTATGTAGAAAACTGAAAAGGATTGAAATCCATAATGCTAAAGATCATCACGAATGTCTAGAATGTTAAATTATTCCTACAGGCTAATGCCGCTGAAATTAACTTTGATTTTCTTGTTGAACAAATAAAATAACTGTTCTACATAATCAAGGGTCACTAAGTAGGTAGCCAGGAGCTTTGATACTTCCATAACCCAAAGCATACCTAATGAAAATGCACCGTATGAATGACTTGGGGTATATATGCGAAGCAGTCTATGTTTTCTGTCCAACGAACGCTTGCGTTCGCACTCATTCAGATTCTTATCGCTCAATGTTTTTCGCAATAGAATATATAGTACCAACCAACTCACCTCCAGTTTATGGCATCTAGATAGCTGTGCTTTGAACAACCACGGAAGACCACTACCATCTCTATAGTGCAATCAAAGCACGTCTTTCTGGCTTCTTAGCCAGTAGCTGGATCATATAAGCACTCCAGTATTTTCTATAGACACAACCACACAATTATATGTTTGAATATGCCCCCCTGAGATGTTCTGTTTCAAACGAAGAGACAAATGTTTTGAGGTTATGTAATCGACAGAAGTGAATCTTAATCACCTTCTGTTCTGGATTCTGATGTTAATAGGATGGAAGGAAAAGATAGCACAATGCCTTAGCTCTTGGGAAATCTAACGTAAAACTAATGAAAGCTTGATCCCATTGCAAAAATGGCTGCATGCCGATGCATGTTACTGCGCGCGTCGTCGCTGCAACCTCATGGCATATTAAAGTGTGCCCTAGCATCCAAGATGAAGTTGATGGTTCAATGCCAAGTTGTAGAATATTGCCAGAGGTAGTTTAACGGTATTGAAAGAAGGATAAATGAAAGGTGCACATGCGCAGTTCAGTGTAGAAAATTTGTTTTTTTGCAGGAGATATGGAAAGAACAAAAAAAAAATATTTCCTAATGGCAGTTTAACCGAATCAGAGATATAGTTGATTGATCAATTCGTTAATTTAACTTAGTGGGTTTTGTTGAGAAAGGAAGTGTGGTTGAAAAGGAGTTTGTCTACAGATTAATTTATGGAGAGAAACTGGAGTAGTTTTTTTTTCAAAGCTTGTTTTTTTTCTATATCTGCTTTTATATTCAGATATAAGCAAAAATGTCTCCAAGGGGGGCAATCTTCTTCCCATTTTTATTTTTTAATTATTGGTTTTGGCGGTGGCGCCGAGATTTGTAAAATCAATAAAAACCCAACTGCGCGAAATCAAGTATCTGTTTTTATTTGTACTTGTTTTAATTTTAAGGGGAAATATTTTTTTCAGACTGATTTGCATACTGTGTTGCAAAACCCGTATAATGTTTGAAGGGGGCTTGATAAACTAGACTGGTAGAACATTTCAAATATCTTGGGAGTGCTGTCACTGTTGGCGAAACTGACCAAGCTACGTAACAAGAAAGCTGCGCCAAACATCGTTAGGAGTACAAAGGGAGAAGTTGGAAAAAGTTCGAAAAAGTTGAAATACATTTCCAGGAATTGGTACACGATAGCTTAATTTCTTCTTTTGGGAATACCACCCAGTTCAAAACTTTTCTAGACAGACGCAGCGCCCCCAGTCGAAGAAAAAGATAAAGAACAAGAACAAGAAAAAAAGTAAACCGTATATTACACATTTCCACCATTTTATAAACGGTATTTATTTCAATTTCAAAATCAGCTTGTCCTTTAAAGTTAATTTGCTATGATTTTTTCTCTCAGTGCTGAACATTTTAAAAAGTATGCAAATATGTAAAATTAAATACTATAAAAAATTTTTGTCATGCACATTCAATAATAGTAAAATAATATTTGCCTATATGCGTAGATAAACTTACCTCGAATGTCTTGAGATGCATAGATCTTAAGCAGTCTTATAGAACTTTAAAATTAAATTTCAATCCCTGATGATGAGCGCCCACTTATATGATTAATGTTTTAAATATTTATTCATACTCAATTAAAAATTCTCTTTTTTATTTAGAATCTCAAAATTCTAAGTGCAGCATTAGAGTCATAGTGATTCTATATTAATTTAATGGGGACAACTGCTAGTTAACGTCCTTACTTGACCTGTTGTCCATCAGCTTAAGTTAACTCTCCACATATATTACTCGACAGTTCATCTTTGTTTATAATCAATTATGTTATTTTTAGAATGTATCACCTAAAGCGAAAGAATTAATTAATGGATTCGACATGACTTGATTGAGCTTAGCAAATAGAATTTTTGAAGTGGTATCATCTTACCGGATAGTACATCTGCAGCCTACACAAAACATCAGATCTGTGGAGATGATCTTTCATTGATGATGTTTGCTGAATTATTTTCAAAGATCTATGAACCTATAGAGTTTTATTCATTGAAGAAAAATCTAAAAACACTAGCACTATGTTGATGGAATTCATAGTAATCAAGCTCGTTAGTATTTTTTGTAGGACTGATGCCATTCAATATCAGTTAATCATTCCATCATCACAAAATTTATATGATAGGTATTTACGTAGGAAAAATTGATTAAAAATATAATTGAAATAAAATAATTGGATGTTTCTAAGATTTTATTCTTCAACATAAGCTTGCAAAAACAGTTTAAAGACCTTGTTTCAAATTTGACTGCTAAAAATAGGCCAGGAAGATCTGATTGCGAATGATTTGACTAGGAGCTTTATTCCTCTTTGAGCAGTATCTTTCCAATATTATAAAAAAAATTGGGATTGTTTTAACTCTGTATCTGAAAAACATTTGATATGGAATGATTTTTTTTGATTATGCATGATTTTTTTCTGAGTGTATATAAACTTGAATTGGTCTTGCATTAATGAATTATTTCACCACTGCTTCTCTTAATTTAGATGTACTGAGACAAAGGTTGAAATCACGAATTTAGAACCTAAACTCCCCTAGAACCTAAACGGCTACTGGACAAACAAAATGAAGATGAGTAATCACTACGAGAACCAATTCACATTTTATCAATGCCGCATAGTGACAATGAGAATACAACACCATCAACTGGTTGGACACGAGCCATCTTTAAAGACATAACATGCAATCTGATGTGATGCAGCATATATATAAGAACAACAAACGTACAAAAGCGGTAGATTTACGTTGGCGTATCGCACTGCTGATCGCAGTTAATTGGATGGTGCAGTTGTTAGTAGTAAGTTCTTTGTGACCGCTACTGCGCCTCGGCTACCTACTGGTAAATGTAGGTACATCTTACTGCAAGTGCTTGCATTTTTTTGCACCTACGCAAAAAAATCACCTTCGATGTACGTACATTTGAACGTGGAAGTTACATTATACTCGTACGGCAATTGAAGTTTTAATTATTTTTAGGATTAAATCACAATTTAATTGTAAATTATATAAATAGAAATGTTTCTACTCACTTTAAGTAGCTATATGAACATTTAAGTAGGTGCTTGGGAAAAGGGGTCATTCAACTTTGTTAACCATCATCGCTTCCAACGAACGTATATTGATTTAATTCAAAAATAACATTCCAGTGAAATTGCAGAACTTCTGTGGGAAATTTTGTGACTTGGAAGAAAAAATTAATGGCAACCTGTGCTTGATATAGTTTGAGAACAAGCGTTGCAAAAATTGAAAGCTGATTAAAAGGTTAAGGAAAAAATGCAACGATTTGACTTTTTAAACTCTGTCATCGCAGGTGTCAAAGCTGCCCTCAATGCGTTGTAGTTTAATTTAACGATTTGATTTGAGCCAGAATTTTACGTCGTTTTGACGTCAGAGAGACTACGGGCTACGGATTACACTTTCGTTGACAGTCAAATCAAAGCTTTTGGAGCTCGTCCAAATTTGTATTGTTATAGTAATCGCCATGAGTTTTCGCCCTCGGTAATCACCAAAAAGTCAGATCTCAAAAATGTCGAGTATTTCTTTTAAACCAAAAATCAAAGAGATCTTAAATCGCAATTTTCAGTTAGTAGCAAGAGATAAATCTGAAAACTTTGAGTTTTCAGAGCAAAAATTTTGATTTTTCACGGATTTCATAATATAATGTTTCACAATGTTGACCATTCTTGAGATTGACGGATGGGCGAGGAACTATATTTTGACTTTTGTAAATATAAATGTAAATAAATACATATAATACAAATACATACCAATTCTAATTTTGCAAATATGAAACAGCAATCGTAATGCAGCCTTACCTGCCAGACTATGCAACGATCAAACAGTAATAATAACAAGCTTTATGACCAAAAGCAGTTATAGGTTTCAATTGAACTCTTTAATCAGCTAGATCAATGGTGGCCTGGCCTGGCAGTTGGGAAAACCGTCCTTACTTGATGGCTTGGTAGCTGGTAGGTATAACAAAACCGCAACAAACAAATACCAAACCTAATTCATGATTGAATTGATATTCCGTGTTCGTTTAATTAGATCTGTGGCAACTTAACTACTGACTCTGATCGTAGCACAGTAGAAAGATACAAACTCAGCAGAATGTTGTAACCACCAGCAAGCCTCACTGTTGTATATCCACTTGAAATGAAAGCGTTAATTATACGATTGGTTCGTTGAATACGCGTGTGAATTTCTTGTATTCACGCTTTTCTCCATCACTGCAGTCATATCATTCGGCATAGAATGGAAATATGGCTAACGACTTAATTGCACACAAATTGCTATCTAGATCCTTTAAAGACGCTCAGCTTACTCTTTAGCTGTTTCTTCCTTCGCTAAGAAATATAATTTTTGACCGTGCCATTGGAATTGATGTTAAATCTAATCCAATGCATATAATTACATGGATTTTATAATTACATGCGGAAATGACTGAAACAATGAACTTTCCCCCTTCCCTCCCCGTCACCTCCGATAGATGTTGTAAATGGTAAAGATAATAATTTCCCTATATACCTACTCGTACATATCTCAAGCCATTGCTATACCTACGTATTTAAACGAAAGCACTTACTTAATAATGGCAGGTCTAACTCATTTGTGCAACTAATTGGATTGTCCTGAGGCGTTTGCATGCGTTTTGCTGAGATAATAAACAATGAATAGGTTGTTGCACTATCTTCTTTACTGCATGATGGTTCAGTTCATTTGATATGGGGTCTAGGAAGGAAGTGAGGAAATTGACATTTGAAACATTAAGAATAGGTGTTGGAAGTGTAATGATAGCAAATGATAGGCTAAGATGAAATGCCTATGTTTTAAATAATTTTTACTTAGCATATTCATTCGAATTGCTTTAGAACGCCTTCTTTGGGCTGATTTGAAGGTACAACCTGCCCTCATTGTATGTCACTTTTCAAACTAAAATAGATACAAATTCTATACATTGCTGAAATAAATCAGCCAAGTAGAAGACTTAGTCTCACTGTTAAAGTATAAAATTGCGAAATGTCAATTTTAGTGGACTAAAACAGTTAAAAGCTATTTTGAAAAGTTATCCTACAAATTTTTTGTAGCTTCAAGTTTGCGTAAGCTACAAGTTTTATATGAAACCGGTTGAAACTTAGAGATGAACTAAACAAACAAACAAACAAACCTAAGAAAAGTTCAGCTCCAATCAAACGTCAAAAAAATATACTCATGGGATGCTCTCAAACTAAATTGAAAACAGATGACTGCTTCCATTTTCCTTCAAATTCATTAATTCTAATTCGTACATAATTGTTTTAGTATTTATCCATTTTCAGGCAATTATTTATAAATTTACAACATAATAAAGTTGTATCTCATTTTTAAAGGATTCTCAGTCAATTCATTTCGATTTTTGATTTCTTCTTTTTATTTTTTTAGAGCTAATTGCCAAAATAACATATATATAGAAATATCAAACGAAAACAATAAATGTACAGTGTGAACGCTTCAACGCATTAGTGTAAATAGGCCATGAAACAGTCAGTTCTTAAAATCAAACAAACCTATTTTGACATTAGCCCGTTTTGGTAACTTTTTTGAGTGGGTTACTTTTTTATTTACCTAAACACCAATAAGGTATATCACAATTAAATTTACTATCTTCGCCTGGTCTAAAAAGTTTGAAGGGGAAGTTAAATTTGTGTAGTTGAAATTCGTGAACCAAAATATGAGAACATTCAGTCGGTTTTGACTTTTGATTGAGCACTGAATGATTCAAAAGGTGTTTATGCTGTGTTAACTATAAATTAAGCTTTTTTTGTTTTTTTTTCAAAAAACTTTTGGGGGAGCTGAAATACTGTGCTTTTGAGGGAGGATTTGAGTTGTTTTTTAGAACTACAATATAGTCAGAAGGCTTCGATGACTAATGGAAAAATATACATCTAAAATGAATCGCAAGAGACTATTCCAATGAACGGATATAGTTTCCGTGGTGTAGTGGTTATCACATCCGCCTAACACGCGGAAGGCCCCCGGTTCGATCCCGGGCGGAAACAGATTTTTTTCATTCATAAATACATTCACTAACCGCCATATTATTCAGTTTTGGATTAATTCCAAAGTTTCAGTTTAATCAATAAATTTTATTAATGTTCGGATTGGGTGTGTGAAAAATATGGAATTGGATTAAAAGCATTTAGATTAATTTTTTAATCTCTATTAAAAGGATTGAATAATATGGGGGTAAACACAATAGAGCATGTTGCCTCTGAGTGTAAAGTCTAAGAAACTGCGACAGAAGTAATTCATGACACTTAAAAAGCTCAGAAAGCGTAAGGTACGAAGCGGGAGAACCTAAAAAATCAGTAACTACTTTTCTCAAAATTTTTCAAAGACAATAAAGATGCACAAGTGGATTAAGACAATTAATATACACGAGCGGTTTGAACTTGCCCCTCTCAAAAAATGCCATAGATGCAATAGATACTAAGTACCATGATTTTTTGTTTTAATATACCCTGGAAAATTTAATATCCTTTAGCTAAAATCCAGCTAATAGGTTGCTTGAAACTTCAAATTAACAGTGCTTTTAATTCTTAAAATGTTTAAATCTACTTATGCACAGAAATGAAAAAATGCTGTTCTCGGTACAAAATATTCTCACAAACAACTTGGCATACAATTATGAATGTATAAAGTATGTTCAATCCATTAGATCGTGTATTGTTACAAATAATAAATCAATAATTTCTGGAACATTATTTTCACGTTTAGATTGTTAACAGTTTCACTTTATTCTCAATTCTCTGTCAAGCTCAACATCATTCACATCTTTCCGTTCGATCTTGTTTTGCATTTTTTCTGAAAAATCGATACAATAATAAATAGGAAGGAATATCATTAACTCGAATGTAGTATAACCATTCAATTGATTTATTGATTTATTATCATTAACTCGAATGTAGTATAACCATTCAATAGCTGATTGAATGTTAGCGATATGCTATAGGTAAGCATGCATCTCATCAAGAAAACCATCATCATGTATCCAGTTATTAAGTGATGCGTTAAAGTGTGAAAGAGCACTGCATAGCATTATATCGAGATTGGAAATCTTGTCTCTTGATCAAAGCGCCCACTTTATTTCCTCTAGTTGTGAAAATCGAACTACTATACAAATGACATAACACTGTAAAACATTTTCACCATCATTGATTCCGCATTAACTTGTTCTAAAACCATTTCACTGGAAGATGCAAATCTAATCCTGCAGTTTTCAAGTCCACATCCCGCATGTCCATCTGGAAATGCAAGTCTAACCAGAATGTTTCTTTATATTCCCAGCTTTAAAGTTCGAAGCAAACAGCACGTTGCGTAAGTGTGGACATTCAATTTAGTGATGCATTCGGTTGAAAACGGGAATTGTCTTGATCGAGACATTGATCTCTGGAATACAACGACGTGTGGCTCTTCCTGTCTCATCAACATATTTTTGTTAGAAGCTAGTTTTCTCTGTTTCATTCACCACCTGTTGCAAATCGGAAACTTTGACTTTGTATCTAATCTATTTGGAAGAATAATTTGATTTGAAAACCCAATTGGTGCCGCAATCCTGTGGCGGTACATCAGATTCAAAAATATAAATGGAAACGAAGTCATTTTGACACCCATAGGCTTTCGCATACCAACCTATCTACGGTGTAGGTATATAAAAATCCATTAGCTCCGGGTTGAAAGAGAGCGAAGAACCCACCATGGGGCAGCAAAAAACAAGAACGATCTCTCTAGCAAAAGATCCAATTTGATGAATAAAAAATAATTAAAAAGTAACACATAAGTACTCAACAGATGGCGCACGATGCGGGGCAGTGTACGCGGAGACAAGAAGAGATGCACGCAGCCAGCTAGAATCATCAAGGCATCAACTACAATTGGCCATGTCATAACCAAGTGGGATGTCTGAAGGTGGGAAATTAATTTAAGTTTTTTTTTTTTTTTTGTTGATTTGAGCCTGTTGTACACAGATCAACACCTATTCACTTTGAGGGCATCAAAAATGAAAATACTCAATGTGAACAGACCTTTATGAAGTCAAACTGACATTTTGACAGCTCGAGCTGTTTTTTTTTTAGTTTTGAGGGCGAAAGATGGTGGAATTGAAAAGTTTATGGCTTAGCTATATCAGGATCAAACTGATGGGATTGGATATACTTCTATATTCCTTTTGTGTACAATAGCTATACCTAATCGAAAGCGTGCATCAGGTGCGATCAACAACACGTTAATTGGGAACATTAATTGATTTCAGGTGCCAGCATGATGGTTGTGTGGTGAGCTTACATGGGCAAAAGAATATTTTTTTTTAGATCTAGGATGGTTTAATAATTGCGTTGATTTAAGGAGTTGATCACACATTGAGGTGGACTGGAAGATAATTGCTAGGTATTGATTTTTATTATTATTTAATAAAGGTACCTGTCTACATTATGTAAGTCATGTGGATAAGTTCAATTCAGGACTACCATATTTAATGTCCCTACAACTTATTTCTTGTTTTTATTTCAGACAACAAGGTTTCAATTAAAATTTCGATAAAATGAAAACTTTTATTTCTTTCTATTTATTATGGATAAATTGACAGCCCAGATACCTCCTCTGGGTTTTCTAAAAAAAATGTATATTTACTACAGCATTTTGAAAAAAAAAACTGTTTTCTTGACCATTTTTGAATGGTTTCAAACAAAATTGTCTCAATACTGGTTTAAGCACTTTGTGTTATTTTTAAATTGAGATCAAATATAAAAAAAGTAGGCTTGGTTTAAAAACATGAACTTTAGATTGAAACAAAAAACTTGTTTCCGCCCGGGATCGAACCGGGGGCCTTCCGCGTGTTAGGCGGATGTGATAACCACTACACCACGGAAACCATATCTTTAATTTTAAAAAGTTTATTGAGCTCATGTAGTTTTTGTTAGAAACTGAAATTTGAGCAAAAACCAACCAAACATGTAAATAATAAGAGCAATTATCAAAAAATAAAAAAAGGACATTCTTTTGACAAAATAAAGGAAAAAAAAAAACTAAGGTAATGTTATGATGGTTTTTTGTACGAGGGTGAGGTAAGATCGTAGGTGTCCAGGGTTTTACCCAAAGAAATCATATCAAAATAATATAGCATAAAATCTAAGAGATCATCGGTGAAGGGTCCCCTGGAGATTACCGGGGAAAATTTAAAAGAAGTGGATCGAGTAATAAACAAATAAAAGTAATGACGCTTATCCGCTCTTAGCGCCAAACTAGAAGATAAGTCAATGATTAGTCAGCACTAACTCCGCGAACACCTCATCAGAAGAGTTGCCACGAAATAACCAATTAAAAACGGTTTCCCGCCGCGCGCTTAGCTCACTCAAATATTTGTTGGTAACCCCCTACCCGCCCCTTCTAGAGGGTTGCCACAGTAGCAACATTTCTTTAAATCATTTTTTGGACACGATAGTCTTAGTAGTGTACTGAACCTCAACCCATTAGATCAAAATGCAAGGTTTAGGTGTTTCAGCAACAAAAAAAAAATGCAACAGTCAGAGCTCATTCTGGTTCAGTGCAAAGAAGCGAAAAATAATTAATAACCCATGGTCCGAAAATAAGTCATTAATCATTATATTAGTCTAATAATTTAGCAGATCTTGAAATCGATGAGTTATATAAAATTCGATACGGTAATTCAATCAACGGTCGAATTCAGTGTAAATGTACCGCGGCCCGGATTATGTTACATTTTGATATCTTAAATTCACCTCAACTTTTCCAAAATTTAATCTTGGGATCAAAATGAATCCAGTTCATCAAATGGTGGTTTAAGTTTCAAAACCTTTATGCTGCATGGAAAAGATACGTTTTTCCATGTTCTAATTCCAAACCACAAGTTTCTTGTAATCCACACTTCTGCCAACTAAAAATTGCTGCATGCATATAAGCAGTCTATATATTTAATACCTCCTTTACTTACATCCTCTGCAGATCAACAATTGAAAAAGATCAAACGCTCAAATTTTTTTTATAGAATAGTATTGTGTATCTGGCCAATTATCTTTGACTTAGTTAAACAAAATATCCTCCTCCCGTTTTGCTAAATACGTGTGAGATTCTTTAAAATATGCACCTACTAATGTGATGCAAAGCACAAAAAAGGTGGTGCCAAGCTTCCGCTTGAGTTAGGCATGGTCGCATTGTCCATAATCAGAGTTGCAGTTTTGTTTTCATGCACTAAAATCCAACAATGTTGCAAATTTAAACATCACTTCTATGTTTACCTCACGATCGTGGCTTACTTGTATATTTTGCATGAAATAGTTACACGAGAAATAAAATCCTTATTCATATGGCACGGCTGGCAACACGTCCGTCAAATAGAAATCAACTTACGCATGCACAACCACAACTTCTTTACCCGGAATTCAAGTGCAGCAGATAGTTCAGCGTAAATATTTACCAATGCTGTGCTGGTGTTGTACTATAGTGCAGAGTGGTAGCTGATGCTCATCTCCCCTTAAGTTGCATAACATAAACAACATTTAATACCTGGCATAGACTACGTGGCAGCCTTGCAGCTGGAAACCCATAACCACACATCAACCATTATTGGTATATACGCTGTACTGGCCCAAAGCGAATTTTCTGTTAACACAATTACATGGCTGGGGCAGCGTGTCCATCAAGTTCGCGACTTAGGTAAATTCTAATGGATGCGTGATGTTAGTCTTTGGGGCTCCATGTCAGTTAACCCCTCTTGTTTTTTTGATCTTCCTCCCCTCATCAATGTCAACCATAGCTACTCATTTGGCCATCAAATTGGACACTCGTACCGAGAGATGGAGTAGAATTATATGGAAAAAAAAACAAACAAAATAAACTCGAGACTCGCAAGTCACCCAGTCAGCTTTGGTTCCGAGGTTTGAACTTATAACTGTTATGAAGCTGCGTTACGACTCACACACATGAGGAGGAGCTTCACAGAACTATGCACATCACAGCAACGGTATTGCATTGCATAATCAGAGAGTGACTTTGACAAAATCTCTATCATGCATTGGTGGTACAGGTCTGTGCAAACAATTCAATTGAGATGGCTTTTTAAATCTTTTTTAGAATGGCGATGGGTTGGCTTCTTATCCATGAAAATAGACATCACTTCTTTAAAAGAGAAACAAGTGGTTGCATATAAACTATCTGGCCTTCAAGGCTTTGGAAATGTTTATTGAGTGTTTGCAATGGTTTGTAAGTCAATTATCACACAGTCCAGATAGGAAAGTAAAGCACCTTCCAAAAGTCGCCAATTATTTTGGGTAAAAATTGCAGTAATTTTTCTAAGAAAATTATAATCATCAGCTAGAGTGCTATACTTTTTTTTCTAGTGCCCTAGGGCGAAAAAATTATAAAAAGTTCTAGAGACCCGTTAAAGCCATTGATTATTCCACATGAAATCTCTTTTCTCAGATCAGCTTCCAGTTATCTCTTTATATTCGCATGAGAATAGAATATTTTACTATCCGCAATATCATCGGGAACAACAACTATACAACAGCAACAACAAAAAAAAACCTTACGTTTGCTTGTAAAAACCAACATAGATTCATGGTGGTCATGATGTCTCTTGGTCGGACCGAAAAGGCTTCCTGCAACTCCCATCCACAAACTCACCGATTACCATTATTGTTGTCTTTTCTTCTTTTGTCTTCTGTGTTCCTGGTTTTGTTTTTTTGAATTACGAGGGAGTTGCTTTGGCTGGCTGAGTGGCTGGTGGGTTCATCGGTTGCCAGGTCCACTAGAACAAGAAGTTCATCCCAATAGATACCATCACGGAAGTGAAACTCTCTCGCCAGCATATAGTAGTACTAGAATAATAAGAACATTTAACAGAACTAGCCATAAAATGCATCTACGAGTGCCTTTATATGTATATATACAACCAGGAGTCTTTGCGAGTGAGCTTGGTCTCGGCAGATCAGTTCTTTGGTTTTGGAGTGCACATCATCAACAAGGAATCGAGAGGGTATCTTCATCGTCTTGCAATTCCCATCATATGCCGTTTGCTCTGGTCAATTTGAATTTGGCCATTATGCTGATCCAAAGATCTGCTATGTGCTGGCTCAACCGAACCAAACCAATGCCCGTGCCAAAGAAGCAAAACGACTTCCATGACTATGACGACCTCGGCATCATTAGAAATAGTCTCTTCGTGCTGGTTCTTTTTTTTTTGTTTTTTGTCTTGGACCGATAGATGGCTGTACGTATAGCTTCCCACTGTGACTGACGAACTAGTGCACCGAAGAAGTGTCTTCCCCCAGGTGCTTTGTGTTTTGTTGTTATTGGTGGTATTTTGCATTCGTCCTCTTTGAGCTGGATATTGTGATCTGGGCTGTTTGCCATTATAATTCTGACGTGCTCTTCCTACCTTTCACCTGACTATGTATTTGTTTAGCTTGAAAAGGAGGAAATCCATCTTGAACACACTAATTTGGCGATGTGCTCACATGCAAAGTCTTCGCCGAAGAAGTATGCAGCTCTGATCTCGAGAAGGCAATGATCAAAATTGATCTAATTACATGGCCATGTAAACACGTCCCAATGTTTGCTTTTTCCTGGCTCATGGGGATCTCTAAGCCAGGGAATTGGAAATAGCTCTGCACGACGACAATCCGGCAGCGGTGGTCTGCTCTGTGTTTAATTTTTTTTTTTTTTATACTTTGGCCTTTTTTGTGTGCGACCCCTGAGGATGGCCATCACCTCTTTGGTTATTACGTTGATGGTGTTGGTTTTGCAATAGCTTTAGAACTGGGTGATGCTATACTACCGGACAGTGTTATTGCACCATTGGAACGTCAGCAGTGTAGCGGCGGCGTGGCGGCGGCGGCATCATGGCACAGCAGCTTGGCAATAGCGAGCAATGAAATAATAGTTGGTTTTCGTTGTAGGCTTTGGATTTAGGTTGAAGAATTTTTGCACTATAAGAACCGTTATAAGTACTTTGTCAAGGTAACACCAAAAAAACGTAATAGCATCAGCACGACTATATATACAACTCTAGGGATTCGTTTTGCAGCAGCAGCGGGTGTTATGCTGGAATGTGAGTTTGCGATCTGTGGAGTGAATTTAGTTTGTTTTGTTGTTCTGTTGACTTAAAAAGCGTGAAGAATGACTTTGTTTTGAGAGTTCAACAACGTGTTGGACGTGGCCTAAGACAAGTTTTTGGTTCGTGCCAATAAGTATATGCATTTTGCATGCACAGCATAGTGACCCCTCTCTCTATATATCCCTGTATGTGAAAATCCGGGATTTGTGTTTGAAAATGAGTTCAGTAACAATGGTATGTCACTTGAAGTATTGGAGGTGATGGAAAGGATCTAGAAAGTTCAGTGAAGAGAATAGTTTTGTCATGATTGCAAAGGAGTTCAGATTTAGGTTTATTTACGTGAGGGGAATTGTAAAAAAAAACACGGGATTTCAATCGAACTATGAAAAATACAATATATTAAAGGGACATTTATTTATAAAGTTGCCTTTGCATTTCCAAAACTAATTGGGAAATTCCGCAAATTAAAATCTCGCATTTGAAATCTTGCTTTTCATTATCTCGCAACTTAAATGTATGTGAGCATTTAATACAATAAGGATTAGCTTATTGAAGCAAATGCTCTCTACTTCTTTAATACTGGAGCAAACATTCCAATAAATATGTAAGAAATGTGTTATATCAGCGTTTGGTCCAATAATGATTAACTTATTGGAGCAAATACTCCCTGCTATTTTTATTGGACCAAATATGATCCCGAGAAAGTAATAATAATCGATGAATGAAATTCACTCCAATAAGAATTGACTTACTGGAACAAATAATTTCTGCTTCAGCTAACATCCAATTTTTTTTAAATCCAATTATGATATTACTTCCATTGAGAACGGCTTCATAAGCATTATAGATATAATTCTTAAATTTTTTAAATCGGAACCAAATTCAGCAATTTACACTCAACATTTCCCACTTCAAATTCTTAGTCATAGTAGTAGAAGTTAAACCCTAAAATAATTAATTATGGAATTGGAGAGGCGTGTTCTTCCTACTTCATTATATTATGCAATTGACTTTCAACCGCTACTAGTTTGCACTTGTATGTTTTCGTTCTTAAAATTTAACAAACTAATTGGATAAACAAGCTATGGCTTCTTGCACTTACTACAACACAAAGGCTGATTTTAAAATTACCTGTTCAACATTAAGCCGAACATAGCCTTAACATTCTTCCGCACCGCACCGATAATAATCAAAGATTCAAAACAAAAAAAAAAAACAACAAACTATCTTTTCATTCAGAGATTCTATAAAGTGCAACACAGCCATTCTTTTATAAGCAACAACGGTGCGCACTTTTCTTACACAATAGTTATTTTAATTCTTATCTGCGCACCAGAGTCCCGGTTTTGACGATGTTTGCATGGTGTTCGTTGGTATGGCAATCATTTGATTCTGGCAACCGTAAAGAAAGTAAATTCTAATGAACTTTCCCGCTGATGTTTCGAGATGTTAAAAATGATGTAATTACGGGTACTTACACTTAGTTCTTTTTTTTTGTCTAAAGAACAACAACAACAGCATCTCTGATGGTAATGACATTGGATTTTAATATAGGAAGAGTATAACAGTGTGTCAGACGGTACACGTAAGTATATTCGTAATAGTTGAAACAAGGGGAAGTGGAATGTAGTGTGGGTTTTGATTTTACTGCATGATAATGGCATCATGTAACAAATAAACGGTGTATGAACCCCTGCTTAAAAATTTAAAAGAAAAGAGCCAAAATGTCAAATACTTTAAAAAGGAACAAACCTTAATATATCCTAAAACAATATAATTCCGAACGGATTTGTAATTTAATTTTATTAAGAATTTACCCAAAGAAGACAAAAATTCAGAAAATCAAAAGAGCTGAACAGCAAACTTTACAAAAAAAAAGAAAACAAAAGAGCTGAGAAGCAAACTTTATTGTCGACAAAAAGAAAAATAATTCAAGATTATTTTTAAACTTAAAATGCAACATCAATGCAACTACACATATAATTTTATCTATAAATAAATCACTTAAATCGACATAAGAACAAGACGATTAATAAATTAATTGAATATCATCTTGTTTGAAGGGCTGTAGACACATTAAAACACTTGCCACACAGCTACAAGGCAGCTTTCTACAGATATAAGTAAGTAGGTACAAAGGCAACCAGCGAGTTATTTTCAAATGTCGATATAAATCCTTCACAAGTTATTCAGACTCCATATCTCGACAGACGGTTGGCACAAAAAGAAATATGTACGAGTTTTTTTTTTGAGCTAGATATATGTATAAATTTACAGAATTGCTAATGCAGAAAAATAAAAAAAATATAAACTATGTTATGTGTATTTTCCCTAGACTTGTGCAGTGCATCATCATGTGGGCATCACAGCATTCAATTCATGGTAATCCCCAGCGTCTTATTGAATATGGTCAAGAAAAAAAAAAAAAAAAAAACTAGTTCTAGGACGTCGCGTCGAGTCGAGTCAGTTAAGTTTGTTATAAGTCTCCTTCTGCATTGCTCTATGCAGACAGGATTGAATCCTTGCGATCTTATAATTCGTTTCTTAATAATTCAGTTATTACAACAATTCTCATATTATACGTTTTATTTTCCCATCTAACAATTGCATTGAGCTGGTTTTAGCTATAGAGGAGCAGGGTAGTTGGCATATCTGGCGGTATTCGATACCAGCAACAATGTGCCGAAAAGATTTTGTATTTTTATTCCAGATTTTCAAGCTGCACTCCATGGGTGCATCAGGTGAGTCTGAGTAGAGTATACTATATAAAGAAGAATCCTCAGCCGCGGGTTGTCGTGATCACAGATCATCCTTCGCAGAAGCAACTCATCCAAAGCAATGGAATAATAATGTCTGCGTTAACCTACGATATATAGTAGGTTCTTCTTCTACAGGTCTTCGTTTTGGAATTCTTTTTTTTTTTTTGGTTTGTTTTGATTTATTGATATTGATCAGATGATGACTTTGGGAATAAATAAAATGCATTGGACTGTCGTAGGTAGAACCAGCAGCATCAGCAACAACAACAGCTCCTGCTGCTGCTGCTGCAACTGCTGCTGCCATCGCTGGACCATGTCCATAGATTAGCAAAACTTTCTTTTGTTCGATTGTCAACAACAAGAGAGGATAGTAAATTGCAATGATAATGTGACAATGGTTGAACTTTATGAGGGTTCGTGCGGCTCTAGCCTCAATAACCCTTTCTATATAAATGCTCTATGTCCGTGTCCGTACCTACTCCTTGTCGAATATAATACAAAGTGCATATCTAGATATATATTTTAAGTCGTGCAAAAGAAGATATTTCAATTTCATAAATTCAACTTTTTGAATTTTGTGTGTGCGATGGAATTGATTAAGCTCAGTAATAAATTCTGACATTTACTGATCCTGTATGTATATACGACCTCCGCATGGTAAATTGAATACAAGTAAGTTATTCATTGAAAGGATTAAAAAAAAAAGAACACAACAATGAGAGACTGTTATATGGAATGATATTTATGAACTTAAATGAAGATGCAGTGATGATGCTGTATAAAAGCATCACTTAAGTTTATTTTTATGTACTTGTTTTACCTAAAAATGTATGGTTTTCGTTATAAATTTTAAACATTCATGATTTATTTAGTTCAAAAACTTTCTGGAGTAACAGCAACCAGACGAATTTGTAACTATCAAATCTAGAACGTTCGTCAAGAAATGATGAAAAGCAGGGGAATATTTCAAATAATTCTGAAGAAAATTGATAAAACGCGTCTTTCATAAGGTGTAAATTAAATATTGTTATATACTTTAAGTTTAAATCCACTTAAGCCAAGGGGAGTTATGCGGACTGATCTGATTAAAGTTTTATTTTTTATGTTTAACGTAGCTATAACAACCGTGATTTAAGGGAATTCGATACCTATATATACATTTTTTTTTTTCTGACTGTTTTTGACCAACAGCGAGAGTTAGGTTAGGTTAGGTAAGTGGGCTGACAGTTGATCTTATTACCGCCACACTTAGATCAATGTAGATCCATTTAGATACCCTTATGTAAAGTAAGCTATATGACAGTCCTATGACAGAGCCCATCGGGGTTTTGTCGGTTTCAGCGAGCTATAGCCCGAAAAGTCGAAGGGTGCCTACCAGTCAGTTGAGTTGAGGAGTTTCTGTCGTCACATAATCACCTTGGTGAGGAGAGGTCTACGCGTCAAGAATATTATTGGGCGTGTCCCCCTTCCTTACCCTTATCCGGGTACATCAGCCCAACCCCAGACCCGTAGGGGCAGTGGCCCCATGCAACGTCTGGAGGATGGGTGTGATAAACCAGTGGTTGATGCATAAATGTGTTAAAATCCGTATGCTAAGCAACACCTTGGTGGGGGGAAGTCGCTTCGTCGGGAAGTTCTTCACCTCATCCCACAGCACAGGGTAGATCATTCCTCCCCCAGGCCCGTAGAGGCAATGGCCTCATTCAACGTCTGGTGAATGGATAACACAGTGAGAGTTAATATTTTGAATTTTGGAAATTATATGTAATTTGTCAAAGAGAATGTTGCACTGTTGGTGATCTTTGGTTAGCATTATGTTCGTTTTAATGTTTCTTTTAAATCTTTTTCTTAGGGTCCTGAATAATTTCATATATGAATAATACTCTCAGTAAGTTAGGAAAAATGCTGTCTCACTATTGGTACAGGCATACCAACCGCCAGAAATATGAGGCGGTCTCATTATTTGATTTTAGTTTTAGTAAACGTACAACAAATTTTCTGATGCAAAAGCGAACCTAAAGTATGAAGCCAACTGCAGAATCAAACATCGTTTAAATACTTGAACTAGTTTTTTTTTATGTAGGTATAGTCATTTGATTAAAAAGTGTCTCATTATTGGGTTACTTACTTACTTAAGGTACCGCTACAGTCCAGTGTGGACTTGGGCCTCAATCAACAGTCTCCGCCAGCCAGCTCGGTCCCTAGCTAGCTGTCTCTAGTTTTGCACTCCAAGTTGATTGAGGTCCTCTTCAACTTGTGTGCGCCACCTGAGTCGCGGTCTTCCTCTTCTTCTGCGTCCCTCGGATATAGTGTCGAAGGCTTTCCGGGCCGGAGTATTGGTGTCCATGCGCTCTAAATGACCGAGCCATCTGAGTCTCTGGACCTTGACCCTTCTGGCTAGGTCCACGTCGCGGTCGTTGTACAGCCCGTAAAGTTCGCTGTTATATCTTCGTCTCCATTTCCCATCAATGCACACGGGCATCGGGCAAACAATGCTTAGGTTCCATTCATCGGGCATGCATTCCTCCGACCATATCTTATAGATGATTTGGTGCATGCTCCTATCTAGATTGTCGCCTGCTGCTTTGAACAGCTTGGCAGCTAGACCATCTGCTCCAGAGGCTTTGTTGGATTTCAGCCGTGATATTGCTGTTTTTACTTCTTGTAGGTCGGGTTCACGGAATTGTGGGCTATCATCGTGTACGATGAAAGGCTCCTGTCGTTATACAATCTACAGAAGTGGTCTTTCCAAATCCCCAGCATTGACTGCGATTCTACTATGATGTTCCCTTGTTTATCTCTGCAGGCAGCGGTTCTTTCTCGGCTCTAATAATTAACTCCGAAATGAATGAACTCCCAAGGTATGCATGGGGGAGGGGTGCGGCGCCCTCAACAATTTATTTTTAATGGCTTATGTTTTTGATTTCTTGTGTTTTTTTCTTGAGTTTTTGTAAGCATTTCGTTACTCTCTAAAATCATAACAGCAAGGAAACAAAGAAATATTTTTTATTATTGTTTTTATTTGAATGACTGTTTTCTTGCTCCTTGCACCAACAAAATAAGTAAATCCGTTTGTATTCGTGTTATAGAACATAGTCTTCTTTACAGGAACTAGTATCTAATTGTCTCACGAATCACTTGTTTAATTTTGATAAATAAGTACCTACTATGGGAGAAACAAGAAAATAACATGCAAAACCCAGGCATCAAAGTCCTGTTGCCCGGTGTTATAAGCTATTATTGATTTAGCTTTTTTTTTTTCGTTTTTATAATCGAAATTTCAAAAAATAATTATTCGTTCTAAAAAATATTAAACACAATCCGTCGAACTGATGCCGGGTTCCATTAAATGAGTAAAATCTTACTATCATCGAGGTTACAACAAACAACATCACCTCACACATTGTAGATATAATATAATATGAATCCCTCAAGAGAATTCTATTTGACAGAAGCAAATTATAGAGCAACAAGATAGAGTAGGTACCTAATCTTCTTTCTTTCCCCATCGCAGCATGGATCGCTGGCTGCCTCAAACTCCCTCATGTAATTTGTTTATGCTCATCATTACCTCATACACCTTGTGTGTGCAATTTTAAAACCATATACATGTGTGTTGTTTAGAGATTATCCACATCGAGGTCTGGAGCAATGGCTCCAGCTTCATATATATGACCATATGATGGTTGCCGGGGCAACCTTCATGTGTCGCAATCTCATCCACCCATCTGTAGCTCAGCTGTCCACTCACGGATCTATTACGTGAGATCTTACCTACCCGTCGCATACTTATATGGTCGGTCGTAGAAGAAGTGCAAACTTTGTATACTCAGTCCCACTCGGGCACATCATTCATCCTAATCCGTGGACAAGAAAAATACAACAAAAACACAAGAAGACGATAACTCCAGCGTGATTATTATAATTATAATTCTGCGACGGACGTAAGTTAAAAAAAAAACAGTACTCAAGCCAGCATCCCAAGAGGACTTCAATCTGAACAAATAGAAGAAGCGTAGGCCTATGGAACTTTATATCGCAAAGATTTAAACGTCTCTTCGTCTCTTTTTTCTTGTGTGGAATTTCAATCTCTAATTGATAAGCTGTCGGTGGCAATTAGCGCAGAATGCCAAACATCCAACTAAGCTTCATCTCTCTCCTCCCCTCGCTCTCTCTAAAAACATGGGTGGAAACTGGAAAGTTTGGATACATCTCTCCAGCTTTCTGAGAGTGATTCGGATCTTTTAATAAGCCCCAGAAGATGAATGTTTTTCTGTGAAGCTTCCTTGATAGATTGATCGGAACTCTGGCCATTCCTGGCCTTTACCAGTGCATCGCACTAACAAATCATCTTCTTCTATAAATAGCAACAAACAAAAATCAATATGCGTTTGCGTAGTCCTTAATAGCCTTACCATCAGCATCAGACTTCGAGATGAAATTTTTTGTGCGGCGGCGCATTCAGCAAACCCTGATGGCATCATTCGTAGCACGTAGACAATCTTAAGTTAATAAATCACGGCACGCAATCATAAATCCGAATAGATTTACCTCTTAAGAATGTTAGTCAATGAATAAGTCAAGATTGGCAATGAGAATAAGAAAAAAATCATCAAGGATGCGGCCGGTGCGCGTGAGGCTTCATTGTGTAGGTGCATCAGCATCTGTATGGATTGTGATCTTCGTAGGTTACAGTATAATTTAAACTTAAGGCTTAACCTGGAGCGGTTCATTTCAAGGAATAAAGATGTTTCAACTTTAGACTTTGACGGAAATATTTGAGCTGCGGTAGTCTTCAAATATGTAACTTGCATTACCATCACGTGACTAGATTGCATGTTCTTGAAAAGAAAAATCAAGGAAGACATCTTGAGAACTTGGAAGATCCCTGAAAACAAAGCAAAACAAACAATAAAAGCGAAGTTATGTTTTGATTTTTTGGCAACCAACAAAAAGTTTATTAAAGAGGCAATGTTCTTTGAAGTTTCTTCTTTAAATATCAAGATTCCAAGATTCAAACTAAATAAACAATAATCTCATCGATCCATGAACAAAGTTAAGAAGAAAAAAAGAAGAATAGAAAAGTGAATGCCTTAAGAACATCAAGCTACATGATAATCGAGCAAGCGGAAATCCTAAAACTTTGCGATAAGCTAATAGAAGACCAAGAGTTAACCATTTCATATGAAAACAATGAATCTACCTGCTACTTTATACACATGAACAACTACGAAATGGTCAAGACGACGAATGCTAACTAACATTAAAAGTTCTGCAAATTAGTCACTTCCTTACGATGCGCTGGCTGGACAGAGATATGTAAATTAGTTTTAACAAAAGAATGGTCAACTGGCGACAACGACGACGGCAGAGTTTGATTTTTAGGTTATTATTTGAGGAAGTAACGAGTTGCGGGATCTTGATTTTGAGTTATAGATTTGTTTTGCGTTTAGTGTTTTTTTGTTTGAACAAAGACGAATTATGGTGTCGTATTGTTTTTTTTTAGTTAGATTTAATTATTCAAAAACCTTATAAAAGCTTCGCAAATGTCTCAAAAATCATTTCATTGGGATGCTTCTTGTGAGAAATTGAAAAACTTATTTCAAAATTTATTGCAGTTTTTAGCAAAGAATCAGACACCTAGAAACATATGTTTTTTTATGTTTTAAAACTTTTAGTTTTATGAAAATCGAAAAGAAAGCACAAAGTAGAAAAGTGGGTTAAGCAAAGGTTGTATACTACCACCAGTACTGTTGCTATTAGTAATTTGTCGACTGGAAATAGATGAATTCAATGGACTCTGCAATTAAACCTCAATACCTAGACTACGTAAACGAAGTATACTTAGTCTCTCATAGGATCATGGAAGGTGGAGACACAAGCAGAAATTATTGGGCTGAAGATCAGCACGGCAACAACAAGAAGGATCAGCCTTGGAATTCCTCATTTGCTCAAGTAAATATTTCTGGACAACGAGTTGGTAGAAAGAATCGAACTAGATTTTGACAGTCGAGTCCGGAAAACAAAGGCTGCTTTCGAGATGCTGTCCAAAATATGGAGAACCTTAAAAGCCAAGCTTGGATTGTTCCGCTCCAATGTTGAATCCGTGTTTCTTATGCAGCGCTTGACAAGTCACAAGAAAGCTGCAAATATTCGTAAATAGATGCCTGCGAAACATCTTGAGGATTTTTTGGTCCAACCTTTTCTGCAATGATGTACTTCATACGAAAACAGGACAGGAACCTATTGAATCTATTATACGAAGACAGTGGATTGGACAAGCATTTAGACAGAGTAAGGAGAAGAAGCATTTGGCGAAGAACGGTCGAAAAGGAATCTAATAATATTCCAAGTTGCATGTAAAAAACAACTCAACCGCAGTTAAAAGCTTGAAGGAATAAAGCTACGTCAGGATAAGCAATAATGCGTAAAACCATTAATTCCGAGAAGATGTTTAAAGTTTTAAGACCCAATAAATGTATACTATAATTCTCACTTACAAAAGTAGGCCTCTAATAAAAATGACCTAATAATGGTTAGCTGACCATTTTTTTTTAGTTTTTCTTAAGTTTTTAACTTCTTTTTAATGCCTACAAAGCTCCAACAGTGATGATGGTAATTAGTTGACATGTACGCCGCTGAAGGCCAGGCCTTGCAAAATTTTATGACATCAAAGCCGGAACTCTTAAATAAAAGTATGACATTAAATTCAACCAATGTGGGTGATATTACAAGTACAAGCAATTTAACAAAAGTCTTGACTTTGAAATAGTTAATTTCCTTAAATGTCTAGAAGTGGTATTTTTGTGTGTAACTTCAATCAAAGAATATAAACAATGATGATGGAAGAGTGTTATTCTATGTATGGGAATTTTATTGTTTGATGATAAATTAACCTAATGTCATGTCAGTTTATAATGTTGTAACATGAGATTTGTTGACAACAAGTTTGAATTTTCACATAACATTGAAAGAGTTTTTGGAGGTTATTTTTGGCTTTGGGGGTAGTAATTAAATAGAAAATAAAAAACATGATGGTGAGTTTAAAAATAAAGAGTAAAAGCAGGGTAAACTGGTAACTAGTTAAGATTTGTTATTTGGACTTCACTCAAATACAATCAAGAGTAAATACTTATGGACATGTGAACCTTCAAATCTATGTATGGAGAATTATTTAACCTAAAATATTTTTTGGTAAAATTAGTAAATAATTAATTAAATTTTTTTTTTGGATAAATACAATTATTATGCATTTTAAACTAAAAACTCTTTTTTAAAAAAATAGTTTCGGAAGATCTGTGAAAAAGTAAATTATTAAATGTTTTTAGATTTCATTTATTATATATTATATAAATATTTTAAAAGTAAAACTAAAAAAAAGTTTACTATTATCTCTCCCCGACGGGGAATTGAACCCCGGTCTCCCGCGTGACAGGCGGGGATACTGACCACTATACTATCGAGGATGTTGAAAACTTAATTCGAAAAAAGCATTTTCGAAAGTAGCAGCAACATAGGTACCTATTCTTAGGGCTCACAGCTGTGTCAAAATGGGAAGGGGTTTTTTTGGTCGATTCATTTCGGAATGATTTGGCACAATTTCTGGTTTCTGAATCTTTGAAAACAACAAACTTATCGAAGCTTTAATTTACAAAATGTCAGCAAATAAATTTCGATAAGTCTTCAAAGAAACATTTACTTCTTAAGGGTGTGTGCACACTCTCTCTTTAGTGAAATAATCTTATTCCAAAAGGTATATGTGCAATAGACCTTCAATTTGAAAAACATGAACTTTGAAGAAAGATAAAAAGTTTGATATTACTTTACATGTACATATTTCAGTTGTTGTTTTATAGAAAAAAATATACATTCCAACACACTCGAATTGACTGCTCTAGGTACTTGTTTAATTTACTTATTTTGAAATACTATTTCACATCATTACATTATGTTAAATAGCTAAGAACAAGTGCAAATAACTTAACCATTTAAAAATAACCAATAAATCATCATTGGGCAGAATACAAGTACTCCAACAAACATTCATTTCTTCCATCTAGGTAGGTATATAGCCTCAAACCATATTAAGCAATTAGCACTAAATGCCTAGGCATTTAAGAAATTTTTAATATTTCCCAAATACCCCGAGGAAATCATTAATGCAGGTATTTCTCTAAAAATAAACATAAAAATCTTTAAGAATCTATAAAATAAGAACCTATAGAGAATATGAAACAGGTCGTTGAATTAATCCGTGGGCGCACCATCATCTTAAATATATATGTACTACCTATAAGAGTCACTTGATGATACGCATTATGATGAAGTGCAATCCATGAAGAAGACATTAAATTTTTGCAATAAATCTTATTTTCTCTTTGCACTGTTGGAGACACACAGGAGGGCAGTTATTTAATCCTCACGTTACTTGCGTTCCTTAAACTATGAATATTTTGTTGTACCCACCTAGTAGATATATTTTGATTTGATGGACGTGCTGAAGGTGTGCATCAAAATGATGGGGACTTTGACTTACGTGTTTAAAAATATTTTCAACCTTCTGGTATTTATTGAAGGAATTTATTTATTTTAAGGTCCGTTCACATAAAGTGAGTTAAATATATTTTATAGATACCACCATACCTATCAGAAATGACCTTATTTCACCCTAATTTTAATCGCTCATGAAAAAAAAACTATTCAATATTCAAAAAAGATTAAAATACGAATATGGATACATTTTACTACGGTCGTGTTTTTTTGAGAAGCTATCCATAGTATAGTAGGGTAGGATTGTATATGAAATTCAAATACAACAACAACAGTATACAAGATACAAGAGTTAAAGTCAAATCATATCTTGGATAAAGATTTGACTTTTTTGAGGGTTTCATTCTTAGATGTTGATACCAGTTGGATGCTTTCATGAGTCTCGATTGGCTGTGTTCATAGAATCCTCTAAAACTTAATTTAATTATTAATTAATTGTTTAAAGGAAAAGTTAACAACTTGCTGGGCGATAAACTATATTTTGACGTAAAAACGATTCTTCGTTCCAAATACCGTCCATCTTCCAGAGTAAAAATAAAATTTGAAATATTAAGAATTTTCATAGCAAAAAAATGCAAATAAATTTGCATTTATCTTTGACGTTTCTATTTCTAATTTTGACATTAGATCAACAACAAAATCTATTGAATTTTACTAAACACCGTTAAACACCTATCACGCATTGCCACAAATAGCGTTCAGCAAAATAAAATTTTGTGTGTAAATATATTTAAGGTTGGGGGAACTGACAAATTTAATTTCATAAAATCACAAGTCTACGAACACACCCTTTCGCGTTTGATTTTATGAGAAAAAATTATAAAACGTTTAAGAAGATTATTATTTCCAGAAAAGAGTAGTACAGTGTTACTAGTTGCAGTCCTAAACTTACCCGAGGTCAACCACCTTACTTCGCTAACCCCTAAGATGATTCTCTATTTGAACGAATCTAGTATTTGGAGGACCTTCACTTCCGTTATCAAGTGCATCCTTTAAACTGTCACGTATTTTTATTTACTCGTCAGAATAGAGCTCTGTTGGGGAGTAAATTGTTTTTGTTGGCAACCATTTTAATAGATTGGTCAATAAGATTTTCTCTGTTCTTATAATACGATCTCCTTTTTGGATGAAAACCATAGAGATATATTGTAGTTTTTTTTATAACGTTGTTCTATTTTCTATAATAGTTGATCATTTAATCATTAAATCTAAATATACATCCCACGATAGGTACATAACTATCCAAATAACGTCTATTAGTATAGACAATGTGAAGGCCAGTTATATGCGCTACCACCATTGACCCTAAAAAATCGCATGATCAAAATTGTCTGGCGTCATCTTTTCTAGCTAACAGATTATGCTTTTTTTTTCTTCTCGATGACTCCACGTTGTCTTAAAATAAACTTTAGTGTGACCCAAAAGCCCCCAAAACCTTCACATATTCAATTTAACCCGCTCCATCGACAGACTTCCAGCAGCGGCATACAGTAAAAGAAAAATGGACAAAAAAAAACAACAGCAACGAAAACAACAGCAGAGACGCTTAACTCAAATGTCAACATTGATCTCGAGTGGTGCAATTATTATTCACCTCGCTGCATCGTTTTCGCGTCACAATTCACTGATTTTACTTTATAGATTTTTTAAAAAGCAATATGCGACGACTGGCTGTCATTTGTGTCTGTCTGTCTGCTTGAATGCCTGGAGCTGGGAATGGAATGGAACTATATGCACTTTTTGAGACTTCAAGTTGGAATGGAGCCCACGTGCGGCTTTTGGCTTGGCTTATAACTTGGGTCGTAAATTTAGGGTCGTCTCGTCTCAGTATATGTAGTTGTTGTCAAGCTCGAGGTGCTTATGTGAGTTTGGTTGGGGTTGACTGATGCCGTCATTTTGCATTATTTACATCATTTGGTGGTTTATTTTTTAAATTTTATTTTAATCCATCTTCCTCATGAGAATGATGGAATTCTATTTTGAGTTAAATGCACAGATAATCTATTAAGCTGATTTATATCGGAAGCCAGCTCCCTCCTTGGATAGCAGGTGGTATACCAACATTATATATTTTGAATGACCGCATCAACTTTGCATGCAACTGATTGAATGAAACTGATGTGATCAGTTTTAAGAACTTTAATAGTCGGATGTGGTAGGAAGCTAATGTCAAAACCGAACGAAACTTAGTGTTCCGAACACTCAAATGGAGAAGTCCAAGTCAGCCATATTATGTACTTCCACCATTTTGATTTTTGTATCTATCTATCTCGCAGGAGCCGTCGGAAGTTAACGAAGCCTAACGAAAGGCACCCAATCACTATTATGGGTGCGTCATATAAATACCTCGTATTCGCTTCGTTTCTTACGACCACTTCAGTTGACGTTCGACTATTATAGTTCTACCCTTAAACTAAACGAAAAGGTGAAATAACAATATGAGATGTCAAACTTCACTGACAAGGTCTTCCACACTATTGTACTGAGTATTTATTAACACAAATATGTATGTATTAGAAAATGATACATGTATTAATACTCAGTGAAATGGTGCATTTTAGGTAAAACTCCCTTTTAAAATTTATCTGAAGGAAAATGCGTATAAAAAAACATAGTACTATCATGGTGACAGTTGAATGAAAGGGATACATCTTTTTCAAAATTTTATTGCGGAGAGCTTTTAGAGGTTTTAATTGATATTAATTGATAGTTTTGGCTTACGGCAATCGAACTAAAATTCTCCTCTTGCTTTCCAATGCTTAAAAAACTCCCCAAATCAAATTCTACACCTAAAAAATGCAGCGCCACCACAAGGGTCGGGGCATCATGAAAAAATACGCGCCATGATAGTCCTATGTTTTTCATATACATGCAAAGGAAAATGACATTTTAATTTGTTGGTTCGTTTATTGGCTTTCGCTGCAACCGACATAAATGTCATTTTGAAATTTATCGAGGCAATAAATATTAAAAAGTATTAGGTATGTGCAACCGGACATAGAAACATTATTATTTTTTACTACAATAGGCAAAATATTGATCAAAAACGCATTTAAAATAGTGGTATGTTACAAAATGTTTTTAGTTTTTCATAAGAATCAAAAGAGTAAACATAAACATACATATGTATGTATCAAAGGAAAGACAAAGTGTCAACAATGAAAAAATTGATACCTCATCACAGTCTTGACAGTTAAGGCGACAAGAGCATGGTTTTAAAATCAATTCAAAGCCGACAAAAGAAAAACACAAGAAGGAGCTCTGATTTTTTTTTTATTTTAATAAAAAATATATCGATACATGTTGCAAAATGATGTTGTGTCAATCGAATGGTACATGTAACGGATTTACCGATGCAAGAATAATGAAATTCACTTCTTGTTTACGTCACGGTGAAAAAAGAAGAAGTTTCAAAAAAAAAAAAAAATTGAAACAATTTGGCTCAAATGCAATGTCGAAAACGTTTAAATTGATGTGGAATTACACATGATTTGAAAAAGTTGACATAACTAAACTGACACTTAGGAATATTATAATATTGATGTTGGCAAATGGTATATTCATTGCACATTTACTCCGTATAAGTTGAATCAATAAGTTATTATTAATTTTACTACAGTGTCATCTACCGGATCGCTATTTTGTGTTCTGCTTTTTTGGCACCAAAGCTAGATGTATTTTGAGTTTGAGCTTTGTATATGAAAACTATAGTACTGTCAAGAAGTTGAATGGGGCGACATCTAAAGTGTCTGCGCAACCCTTACTCTCTTTTTTTTGCGGAGAGCTTATGGAGGTTTTAAATGATATTTATTGATATTTTTGGATGCAATAATCCAAAAAATTGTCTCCTTTTGCCCCTACCACCAATTTTCGACGCTTAAAGACTCCCCAAGTCGAATTTTACACCTCAAGGGTCCGCGCAACCCTAAAAAAAACTCGCCATGATAGTACTATAAAAAGGTTTGATTCATCTGCAACTCCATCTAGATCTAGATTTCTTCACTATCTTTTTTGGCACTAAACCAACATATATTTTCAGTATAAGTCATGACCATGATGGATAAATATAGAATTTGTTAAAACTCGACTCAAGCGCCATCTTCCAATAAAATTGATACGACTCGGTCCTTTTCATCGCAGAATCTAATAATCACACAATAAAAAACAAACTAAAATACATTTTTTATTCTGCGAGACTAACGATTTAAGAAATTAATAATTTCTAAATTAACAAAAACTTCTAGATTATTGAAAATGTCATCAATATTTTTTTTAGTTCAATATATGTGAAACATTTTTAAAAATCTTGAAGTTGATCGGGTGAGCTGTTTTCCGTTCCCAAATTTTCAAAGTTATCAGACTAATGTTAGACTTTCAAGAAATTTATAAATATTTCTTGTCACTGTTATGGTTATTTTTTAAATATTTTTTTCAATCTAAGCGTTTTTTTTATAGAATACCAAACACCAATTTCGAGCTCGATTTCAACTTCGTTGCCACATAATGAAAAAAGTTGAAGATGGGTCCAAAATGCTCATGGTCTTTTAATAAATCACTGAAATCTAGAGAACTTTTAATTTAATATGGTACCTATTCTTATTTACTTAGCGTTTTTTTTTTGGAGTTATAGTCTGATTTATGGATATTAAAAAAAATATTGGAAGTCGGTGCTAGTAAAGATGTTGAACTTTTTTTTTTTTTGAGTCGGTCAACTTAAATTGAAGGTTATTCACCCAACAGGTTACGTTGTTGTTTTTAGTTTCATCGAAATCTTCTCATTTTTAAATTTAACTACCTCGACACACGCCATCAAATTAAGTAAATTGATTATTATTTTCTTGAGGGTACAAATTTGTTCTACAAAACACAATCTACGAGTATGTGCGGGTTAAATTGAAAATTTTTTGTTATTCAATCTTTGTTGTTCATCCATAAGCTATTCTTATATTGACACTTTAGCAGTTTTTTTTGTTTAAATTTCATTTGAACACATTTTAAAAGGCATGGTCATTCAACCCTTGTTGCATGTCTTCTTCGTCCTCATTTTATTTTACCTTCAAATCAAACATTATCAGCATGAATTCAAAATCCAATAAAAATGCGTTCATAAAACTAAATAAATTTCTTACTCTGATAAATTCATAACTTCCGCATCGAAACATATTTTTGATATGAATGATGCAACAAGAATAAACCAGAAACAACTCTTTACCACCCGGACCTGATTTGATAAAGGTAACAACATTCCACAAAATTTTACCACCCGGCCAACGTTAACGCAAAGGAAAACTCCAACACGAATATTCGCTTCGCAATCTGGACATTAACTGACATTAATGCCCTTAAAGTGCGATTTGGGGCCCTTACACCATGCCAGCTTGGAATTAAATTTCGCGCTGTGAAAAGTGTCAGTTTGGCAAGATACTTTATAATCTCGTTAGTCAGAGCAGTTAACATAAATCACGTTCCTTTGCTGCTTACTATCGCTTCTTCTTCTTGTTCAAAAAAAAAATATTTTAAGATGAGAAATTTGTCTTCCTTTCGGCGCGGCTTTCGACAAATTGAAGTGGGCAGTCGAGCAGTTTATGGACAAATTACTCATATTGGCAGCCAACTGAAGTGAATTAAATATTTTTCAGGTAGTTTGCTCGGAGTGTATGCAAATTTTGTTAAATTACATGTAATTTGTTGGTGGTATATATAGTGGGAAAATAATGAAATCTCAACAACTTGGTTTGGTTCGTTGATTTCGTAGACTCCTTCTTTGCGCGTTGGCTTCCAATTTTCTTCGTAAATTACAACTTGGCATACAAAGACATTAACTAACAATTTAAAATAATAAAAAAAGGGAAGAATATTATAAATCCATTTTGTAAATTGTTTTCTTTTTTTTTTTTTAATTTTTGGTGAGAACTTTCCAACACTCGATTGGAGGAATGAGTCTTAAATACAATTATAAAAAAGTATCCTGCCGACACATCGCGTCCAGCCTTTCATCCAACAAGTGTTTTCTTTTCGGCAAAAAATAAAAAAAAACTCGAGAGCACTACAACGATTTAAAAAAAACCTTTTTGTTGCAGTTCTTATTTACAATTATCTTTCACACAATATCTTCGAACAAAAAAATACGTGGCTTTGTTGACTTTTGGGAGTAAATTGTGGATTTAAGGAAGGTTCAATGACTTAATTCTTTGAATTGCAGTATGTTTCTTTTTTAAGGACTTTGACTTCAGATGATTTATGAGTTTGTTTGAAGACTTAAACTGCTTAAAGCAGTTGACACAAAATAAACACTTAGCTGAATTGTATATCTTAAGAGTTGTGTTATTTCAAGAATTTTAAACACTGTCAGAGAAATACGATTGCAAAGGCCAAATATGACGCTCATTTTCCTTTTGCATAATAGAAAGGGTGTTTTTAAGAGGTACAAATATAACTTTAAATTGGCGGAAAGGCTACGTCAATAAACGAAACTGCCGTACTTGGAGTGAAGATAATCCTCAAGTGTATGTTGAGACACCATTAAATCATTGGTTCATACTTCCTTAAAAACGATGCTGGCCAGAAGGTTACAGCCAATGGTGACCACTATAGAGCCATGATTACTAACCCTAGATTAAATTACGTTGGAGCCAGCCGTGGCGATTACATACCAGAAATCATATTTTAATTATACTGCCAAAGGACTATCTTTCGAATAAAGTAGATTTCATGCAATTTTCAATGAAATGTGAATATAAACTAACAGCGAAAATCGCAAGAAAACAGATTGGGAAAAAATTCGTCTTAATCAAGTGAATTTATTTTTTGTTATTTTTTTAATTGTAGAGTTTTCCTATTTCGAAAATTTAGAGTAACAGATATATTTTAAAAGTGAAAAAGTTCGTGCATTCAGAGAGAGATATATGTGTGTACCTACGAAAGTATTTTTCCTTCACAACAAACAAATCTTTCTAAGCTAGTAAAATAAAGGTCTATTCCATTTCTTCAATCTTTAAATGAATGATTAAAAATTTTCCTAACAAGTAAACCGGTTTTTTATGTTACGTAGATACTTTTTATTTCTATTTGTATCTTTATTGAACATTTTATAAAGATTATTCATAAGAAATATCACTTAGATGTAGCTACTGACGTTTGACAATAGTTTATAAAGTTTCTACGTCAGCTCTTTTATTTCAAGCAACGATTTTTATTCATACAATATTTCTTGTATTTTTGTATGATTATAAAAATATCAATTTTTTTATCTTTCACCAAACGAAGATTAATTAAATATGCATTCCAAACCATCATATTTTTTACTGTACTTTTTTTATGAATGATCACAAAAATATTTACAATCATTGAAAAGCAGAACAACAAAACTATGATAGAATAAAACTTAATGATTAGTTTTTATTCTCTTTGTTTATTAAGAGAATTATTTAAATTGTTTATTTTTGCTACTCTCAGTCAATTTGCATTTTCAATATTGACATTCTTCAGTTTTCAATTTGCCAATCATGCAATCAATGCAGGTGGAGTATGTTTTCAAAGTAATAATTCTATAGTCACTCATGTGGGATTTTACACAAATATTTGCTTTAATTCATCATAATTAGGTATAATAGTATATACGGTGAATATTAATATAAACAATATTCCCACATACTTTGTATTCAATGTAGGAATACAAATCTGTGGTGCTTGGGTATAAACATGGTAACACAAAAAAAATCCCTTCTATTTGCCTTCTTTCATGGAGCTAGAATACAAATAGGTGGGCCGATTTGCTTCAAATTTTGTACCAAATATGCGAACCGAAATCAAATGATTTCAATATTTTAAAATTGATTTTATAAAAGTTAAATACTTTCACTGATTTTTTTTACATTTTTCGTATATTCTTCAAGACTGCCACCAGCTTACGTACCAACGTGTAAAACTCCTTTTCAATGCAAATTTTAATTTTATAAAAGTTAAGGCGAATTTTTCAACATAAAACTTTCTTACCGTGATGCAATAAAAATAAAAATTAATAACTACAAACATAATTTGAAATTTTCATCAAAATTGAAACACAAAGTAAATAGTTTTATGATTTTCGACTTCAAGTACATAATTTTAAAGATTTAAACTTGCTCTTCCTTATTAACAGGCTATAAAATAAGTTTATAGAAATCATAATGTTTAGAGATGCAAATTTTGTATTTTAACGATCATGTTTTATTGAAGGTATATGTATATGATGATCAAGGTAATTGCATAATCAAACATGTTCTGCGATGTGCACTTGAACAGTTGAAACTCATAGCAAACAATAATTGCACATGTACACATGTACCTGGTGGAAACATAAAAATCCTATTACCTCAACCAAGTTAGTATCAGATTATATTGACAACAACAACTTCCCATTTTTTAACAGATGTAAATACATAGCCTGACAGTAAATCTTGAATGCAAAAAAAAAAAAAAATTACTCAGAAACCATAAATTGAAGTTTTTTTTTTTTTCTTCTAACAACATTAATGCACTTGTTGTCAGATATAAGATCATCTTGTAATGCAACAAGTAAATAAATCTATATGAATCTTCTTCGAAAGGATATGTCTAATTGGATTTCAAGACGAACATGGATCTACTCAAATTGTTGGAAGATGACACGGTGCACACCATGCAACAGAATCAAACATTACTTGGAATCGAGCAGAGTATATATCCCAAATAGGAATAACACGAGTGGGAACTTAACTTCAATAATGCAAAAAGAATATAACTATGTAGTTCTTATTGCATGGGAATCGAATGAGCTATAAAAAGGAAAAGTGTTTATCGAAGTAGAATTTTTTTAATTTTTTCTAAGAATCCAGGCATTTTAATTTTTTTATTTCAGCACAAAAATAACAAAATTAGGGCACTTTGGATTTTTAATCTGCTGTTAGATTTTTTTTTTCAAATTTTGGATCTTAAACGAAATATTTATTTTGGCAACTCTGTTTTAAAAAGAAGTCAGTGAAAATTATTGCATTTGTTTATAGAAAATTTAATTGCCTTAAAAATATGTTCAGTTACTTTTTTCTTTTAATTTTTAACTATGTTGGATAAATTTTGGATTTGATCAAACTCGAGATAGAATTTATATTGCTGTTTGTTTTTCAGCTTATCAGTCTGCTTTTACACCTATATCCTTTGCAGTTAAGGTTTCCACATGAAAATTCAAATAAAGCTTTTAAGTTAAAAATGCTTTATATAATCAAAATTGTATTCATTTTAAGATTTTTCAAAAAATTCACATTCGAAGTAAAATATTCTTAAGGCATTTGTTTTATTCGATGTGGACTGTAGTTTTTTGTGTTTTATGTTTTTTATGTATACTGTGTGTAATTTGTTCTTTAAGAAATTGTGTAGTTAATTGTATGATATTAAAATTAAAAATTGTGTTTTGTTTAAATAAATGTATATGAAAATATGTATTTGATTGTGTAGTGTACAATGTTAAATAAGTGTAATGTATAATTGTAAGTGTTATGATACTTAATGTTTGATGCTGCTCGTTGCTGCTGCTTGGTTTGCTGGTTATCGTCAAAGTGAACGAGAGAAGATAATTTTATTGATTTGCTAACAGAAGCAACGGCAGATAAAAAGAATGAATAACTGCAACTTCAGTTATTTTAAAGCAAAAAATAAGAGAGTTGAAAATTATAGGGTATTACATTTGATTTTTGGTAATTTGCAATTAAATTGAATTTCAACTGTTATACAAAATATAATAATTAAATTCAATGTAGTTTCATATTTATTGTAGTTCATAACAGCATTATAAAAATTTATTTCTAAAACCAAGGAAATGAACAGTGAGAAATTTTTAAGCTTAATGTTTGTATTCATAATCTGAATGTTAAATTTTCGTTTTAATGGATTCGTTATCATATCTAGTTTTGATAAACTAAAATTAATATTTGTGTAAAGCCCCGTGAGAGTGTTTTTAGAATTATTACTTTTAATACATTCTCCAGCTGCATTGATTGCATGATTGGCAAATAAAAAACTAAAAATGTCAATCTTGAAGATGCAAATTGTCTGAGACTTAAGAAATAAACAAAGTTAATAATTCTCTTAACAAACATACAGAATAAAGATCAAAAATGTGATACAAGAACCCGCTCAATGATTAAGACTATTTTTATGATCATTCATGGAAAATAAGTAAAAACATATGCTGATTTAGTATGCAAATAAAGTTAATCTTTGATTTGTGAATTGCGAAAGATGGGAATATTGATAATTTTTAGTTCATTATGTTTATAATGTCATACAATCGTCTAAAAAATATTAAGCAACTAACATTTGTATAATTAAAACAAAAGAGCTGATGCAGAAACTTGATGAAACTATGTACATACATTGAAGGTGAAATTTCTTATGAATAAAATGCAAGCAAACTAAAAGAAAAACAGGTACGTATATTATGAATAATTTTATAATCATTCATTAGAACAATACACAAACTGAGTCATTCATCATTTTACGAATCACAAAAATATAAATAAAATGCACGACTTGGTCACACG
This sequence comes from Syrphus vitripennis, assembly GCA_958431115.1. Taxonomy (NCBI): domain Eukaryota; kingdom Metazoa; phylum Arthropoda; class Insecta; order Diptera; family Syrphidae; genus Syrphus; species Syrphus vitripennis. The sequence continues at coordinate 140,987,118 of OY288108.1, read as the reverse complement.
TACTTGCTCTCATGTACGAATACATTGGTGTTTGAAGATCTAAGTTTCTATTTATATTATATTTATATTATACATAAAAATTCTTAAAATGTCGTTTTTTTCTAATACAAAAATATTGCATTTTAAATTGCAGAACATTTAGTTATTCTATTTCAAGCTTATAGTTTTTGAAAGGCCAAACATCTACGCAATTTTGTATTTTGTATACTTTCAGTTGTCCTTGGAAATCTACTATAAAAATTGATAGTTTCAAGTTACAAGCGAAAAACTAAAAAAAAAAGGTTTTCAAAAACTTATTTCTCAGAGTTACAATGTTCATACGTCTGTTTTAGCAACATTGTAAGAATCTCCTCTTGGATTTTGTCATACCATAAAATATTATGTTTAGAATCACATTCATCTCCGTTAATTTACGACTCATTAACGCATCGTAAAATGTTCCAAGAATCAGTACCAGTATCGTTTCATTGTATAAATCTATTTCGACATTTTTTTTCTTTTAGCAATAATTTTATTTTCTTAAGTTCATGAACATTTTAGCATACCGTTGATGCCCTTTTTTCAAGACAAATACAAAAAAATTCTGCTTATAAAACGACATTAACGACGCATTAACTTTAACAAGTCGTGACAATATTATCACAACTCATTAACACTTCGAATACCTTTAAGACTTTAAAGAGAGATCACTCGACTTCGTGCTATACGGAGGGATATGCTTAACTTTAAAAACCACAAAGCGCACCTTTAAACAAGATTTCCACCTGAAGAGTCTGCTATACATCAACAACCAGCCAACCCATCTCCGAAGTCAAACCACAAGTTTACAAACATTTCGCACGCCAGGACCACTCTTTTATAGTTATTTTTTTTTTGTTGTTGTTTGTTCTTTTACCTAGAATGACATCTTTCCACCTCTGCCATGGCAGTAAATACGCACCAATGTCGGACACAATACAATCTAAAAATATTTGCTCCATAAAAATCCATAATCTACATCTTAATGTGGATCGTTGTCCTGGCAAAAATGTCCTCATGCCTCATCCCACCCGAATCAAAGTCGCTGACGATGGTGATGGTGATGGCGATGGGCGATGGCGTAGAACAATATATAAATGTGTAGCTTCATATGGGGAGAAACCGGATTTTCCGTTTAGCTGTTAAGTACCAAGCATTCCCTGCGGCTCGACATGGGCATCTAGCCTGCCTGCCAAACTTGACCTTGCCAAGGTGAAACTAAACCACTAGCCAGAGGATAAACATCGCAAATGAAAAAACCCTACTTATTATTTACTCTGAAGAGATTATCGCCAATGCCCATCGCCTGCTGATGCTCCCCGAGAAAGACCAACGAAAAAAAAAAAATAAAGACGAGGAACCTTAAGGCATCGTCAGTCACTCCAGTCTTCTCCGTCGTCGTCTTCGTCTTCGTCTCATATAAAATAAAGACAGCCGTGCCGGCCGCAGCTGGAGGAGAGATTCCAGAACAAAGTTTACATGTAAGACTCGCCCTTGGTGTTCTCGTTCACTCAACAATACATCATGTCCGTCGCGGGATTTCTTTTGTTGTTGTCAGTGGCGGTGGTGTTCCTGCCCGCATTAATTGTATTGCTTGTACCATTTTAGTAGCTGCAAAATGTTAGATCTACGTCCGATTGTATCAGCAGCGGTGCTGCAATTAAATTTGACCGCTCTTGTCAAGATTATAAAAAACATTTAAAATGACTTGAACTTTGAAGGCCAATGAAAAAGTTTTGTTATTTTCTTTTTATTAACACCACAGCAGGGGGTAAAAAGTAGGGTTGGCAATTTTGATGCAGTGCTAAATTTGATATTTTTGTATTTCGAGGTTTTGCGGAAATCTAACTGGCGGTAATTAAATTGCATGGTATGATTAATGATTGCGCTTGTGTTCACCCATTGATACAAATTTTGAATTATTTGGTTTTGATATTGAAGGTGCAATAAACCATTTATCACCAAAAACCATAAACTATTATAAAGAATAGTTTGCAAAACAAATAATGGCAAAGAAAAAAAAATGTTTTCCGTGTCAACTTCAAGGCTGGGAATAATTATAAGGAAAAATATTATTTGACCTTATAAAATGGAAAACAAAAGTTTTGAAGAAAACAAAACCATTAGAACTCATTTCACTTTCGAAGCGTAGGATCAATCCATTGGGTTCTCGGCCTGTTTTCGTATGAAGCTCAACATTGGTCGGTCAAAATAATCCTTAAGACGTTTCGCAGACATTTATTTACGAAAGTTTGCTGTCCATGGGACAGCGAGTTTAATAGTCCTAGCTAGGTCTTCAAACTTAATGGAGTTGTGTTTTGTATTTTCCGATTCGACTGTTAAAATCTAGTTCGGTTCTGTAATCAGTAAAAATCGATCGCAAGATATTCAAAATTCTGTCCAGAAATATTTACCTGAGCAGATGAGGAAATTCCAAAGGAAAGCCTTTTTGGTTTTTTTCGTGTTGATTTTCAGCCAAGGGGGTTCGCGTCGAGAAACAATGGTCTGATGCATGATTGGAGAGTCTCCTCCTTCCAGTCAACAAAGCTGCGTGCAGTACGTCAATAATGACCAACAAGAACAGTATTGGTGACAGTAAACAACCTTGCCTAACAGAACTTTGGATTTTAAACTCCTCTCTTATGCCGAACTTGACATTTGGGTCAATCATATGTAGCTATGCGCAAAACAAGTCGATGATGATCCACAAATGTTAATTAATGTGGTCCACACAGGAAAATCCATTGCGGAACCCTGCTTGTTCGTGGTCGAGTGAACCTCCGAAGTAGTCTTTTCTTCGCTCAGGCAAAATTTTTGCTATTATCTTGGCTACTGTAGAAAGCACTCACCCGTTTTCGCACTGTATTCTATCTTCTTTCTTTGAGAATTCAACAAGACAATCATTCTTTTTTTCCACTCTTCAGGAAAGCTGTCTGTTTCCCAAGCTCTCTCAATGAGTGGGTGCAATAGCGAACTCGATGTTGCTGGCACTGCTCGTAAGAGCACTGCGGAAATACTAAGACCGCAAGTAGCTAAAGACACCTAAGACGCCTTATACGTCAAGACGTAAAGACACGTCTAATATAAAGCCTAAGATGCTAATAAGTCCAAAAACCCAAGACGCCTTTAACATCAAAACACTTAAGGCGCCTAGGACACCAAGACGACTAGGAAGGCAAGATGCCTTAGATGCCGCAACGTTAAGACTTCAAGAGGTATTAGACACCCACTACTCTAAGACGCCTAAGTAATCATTGTCGGTCATTTTTACCTTAAATAGGAGGGAAAAGATTTTTCGCTAAAAAATTAAAAAAATAATTAAATACCTAATAGGTGTGAAAAAAGGATTCGGTAAATTGGCGGGTGAACAAACATACAAAATTCAAAATTTTCAATTCGACCAATTAAAATACATTTGTATATAGAACACCCTATAACTTTGAAACCGAAGGTTAAATTAAATTTCCACTTTGGGAAAATAAACCCAAAGCCTACTACAGATGCTACCATAGATAACTATCTACATATGTATATTGCTATGTTAGAATAAATCACTTCCATTTACACAATACCTACATCACATCTAAAACAGTCCAAGGTATGGGAGGATGTTTTCAATTCTAAAATCACATGGGATGCTGTTTTGCTACTTTTGCTGAACTCCTGCTGCTGAAAGTGAGTTTCCAAAAATAACTAGGCCATTGAAAACGGCCCGGGTCAAATGCAAATTAAAGAGAATGGGGTGTGTATGATGGGTGGATTGTTTAGGATTCTGAGTAACTAAGTATAAAGTACCTCTTTTCAGCAACATCGAAAAGTCATAACCTGTAGTTCAGTCTACGTACGAGGATAACTGAATTTGGTTGAACTTTCTTTTTAGCTTGTGTATAAATTCAATTAAAGTAAAATAAATGTATAGCTACGGATGAATTCAACGAACTTTTTTTAAATAAAAAGGTGAGTGTTTTATTTAGGTAGTGGTAGTTTTTTGCGAATATTTTGAAATTAGTGAAAAAATGTTTAATACTATACAATTTAAATTTTCGTTACGAGCAATAGTAAGGACGTCTCCTTAACTAGAATTTAAAATAAAAAAATGTCAAAAAATGTCCCTAGGCCTATGCAATACAATTTGGTTAAGTACCATTTCTAACAGTTTTTGAAAAAATCCAGCAACATATATAGCAAGCAACTTAGATTTCTGACGGAATCAAGTACCTATAACAACTCTGTTCTTGTTGATCAAGATCCCTTCAATGAATCATTCAATCATATGTATATCTTCTCCCATACTTGAGTTGATCTGTAATTTAAATAGCAATATCAAAATCGATTGGTCATCATTTTTGCCCATTGCCTCGCAAACATCCTATTTTCACATATACCGCCCTTCATTCGTCCTAGCTGAATGCCCATCGTCATCATCTAAGAACAAAAAAAAAAAAACACAAACTACACGCCAATTGATTACAACCGCGCGTAATCTCACAGTCATGTATCATTATAACTATCGCGTCAGCAGCAGCATGTTTGAGCGGCTAATGCTTCGCCAGGTATACAAACGCAGAAGAAGTAGAAAATAAAGAAAATAAAGAAAACAAAAACGAAAACATCCATCAGCCGGCCAATTCAAAGTCGTTAACTGTACGTCGCGCCAAGTCGGCCATCGCCATCGCCATAGCTGGGACTGATATATATGATCCAGAATCTTCCAGAGAGTGCACATTCCAGCAGTAGGCAGGAGATTTACGAGGATCTGCACCATGTTTTCAATTTCCAGATCCATCAAAGTGGTCCAGGATAGTTGGTAGTGGTGATTGCTGTGTGCCACCTCTTCGTCCAGCAAAACACTGCAATATGTGTATTTCGATGAGTATCTTCATCTCCGCAGCTCCAGCTCAAACCTCTCCTTGCCATCGCCTGATAATGAAATAAATATTTTGAAGTCCGTTTATGGAATCCAAAATTAATGGCGAATAGGATTTATGCGAATGTGGATAGATGGATGGTGTACCCCAGCAACATCCATATACTATACATGTTTATATACGAGATGAGATGAGATGCTTCTTCTTTGTGTGTCGGAGACGCGTCAAAGAAATCTTTGCCGACAACAAACGACCGATTTTGCCCAACGCTGCCACTGATGCACCACACCACATCGCCAGAGTTGGGATCCTTGTTTTTTTTTTTTTTTGTTAATTAATACATATTTAGAATTAATATTATTTAATAGAGTCTAGGGCATATTGAAAAGTGATGCCTCAGGGGATGTGTCGTCTCATTGCGCTGACGCAAATAGTTTGTATTGACAAAGCCCCAAAGGAGCGCAATGTGCACTTACAAAAGAAGCCATGAAAAGGATTCATCTTAACAAATAGACTGTGGCGGTATTAAATTTATCAGAGAAAATAAGTTGCTATAAGAAAACAAAAAAAAAAAAGTTTATTCTGACGTTGATTGAGTTCTATTCTCCACGGGGTATATTGTAGAAAAAATTTATATGTTGTTCACATATAAAAAAATATATAAACCATAATCTTTTACAACATTTTTATTTTTATATATCACATATACGAGAAATAAAAATTTTGCTAAGAATTATGTTGTTTAAGATGCAGGCATTAAAAAATTTACTATATAAGCAAATATGTAAAATGAAGAGAACCGCTGTGCTCACGGAACTTTTTTAAAATTAATAATGTTTCTATAGATGGGATTTTATTTAAATATGGTATGGATAAATATTTTTTATGAGCTTATCGTTAAAGTTTGATCATAAAAATGGACAACGATGATGATTGAAATGTCGGTGGATGCTGATTTATTGCAATTAAAATTTTCTAGGAGTGTCCGTCATGCATTTGGCACCATGGCATAGTGAGCAGTCACAATCTAGACAGAGTCCATTGCATAATAAGCTATCTTGCACATGTCATTTAAGTCGCTCATGTTGTCAATGACATAAAAAAAAATAATAATAAATAAAAAAAATATAAATAAGAATAACGAAATTTCGATTTTCTTTAAAATCTCATAAAACTAAATCTCGCAAATAAATTCCTCTGCTTTTATTTATCTCATCATCATCGGCTTGAGAACCGGGGTCCGATCCTGGCCTCCTTCAACAAGTCTTTCCACCTATCTCGGTCTCGAGCCGACGCCATCCAGTTGCGCACCCCAAGGCTTCGGGCGTCCTAGTCTACGCCATCTTCAGCCCAAGCATAGTCTACCACGCTGCCGTCTACCATAGAATGTATTGCAAAGGACTTTCCGAGCCGGTTCTTCTTCGCTTATGCGAGCTAGATGCCTTGCCTATCGGAGTCTACCGAGCTTAATTTTTGTCACTATGTCTGCTTCAAGGTAGATTGCGTACAATTCATAATTGTACCGTCACCGGAATCGTCCTTCCTCACATATGGTGCCAACAATTCTCCTTAAGACTTTTCTATCGTTTTCGTAGCAAAGGTTGTCTTCGTGAGATCAGTCCGTTTCCGAGGCTCCTTGATGGTCTCGTAATTCGTTTAGTTTTACAGAACAGGGAATTAACCTGTTGCCAACGTGCGGAACTAGCCTGATCATATATTCGCCAAACTTTTTAAATCTAATCTCGCAACAATAAAAACCGCTTTTTCATGAAATAAATGAAGAATGGCTACGACATTTTGCAAATCAAAATCTCACATTACAAAATCTAAGTAAGATTTTGAAATTTGCAATCTTACTTAAGCATAGTAACGCAATTGAAAAATTCTACTTTTTATAATCTCATAACTACAGAAATATTAAAATAAAATCGCAAAACTTGCAATCTTACATTAAAAATGAAATATGTATTTATTCCCTCGCGCGCATTTAAAAAATAAAATAAGATTCTTTTCAGTCTTTTCAGTGGGAAATTGAAAATAAAATCTCCCATTTCAAATAATTTATATGCGGTGAATTTTTTAATTTCAAGATGATGAAAAGCAAGATTTTATAATTGTGAGATTTTTGAATACGAGTTTTTCGAGTTTTCTATGAGATCAACTTCTGTCATCTATTGGTTGGGCAAACAATTTTCACATGTGACCAGATTTTTAAAGTCTTGTCTCTGCCTTTCCAACAACGAAAGCCCTCGGCATCTTTTCGGTCTCGTCTCTTTTCTTATGGAAAAAATTAGCAATATGGATCTAGAGAATATCTAGTATTAAAACCTGCCTTCTAAACGATGTTAGAAGATCACAGTCCCAAAATATTTCTCATTGTTAATTCGGGGGTACTGATCAAACCCCACAACTCATACCATAAAGTCCATGGATAGAACCAACAACACCTCCTTTTAATAAAGTTACTCTGACTTTAACAGCTGATCAGTTAAAATTTGTAACAATTTATTGGTCAGTTCCACCAAACGCTTTTAAAAATATAAATGGCTCTTAAGATTTAAAATAACTTTTGTCCAAAAAAACACATCATTTTAAAATCCTGCTAAAAATTCGTGCAACCGAACCTAAGAGTTCCACTGTTTTTTTTTGAATCGCAGAATCTGCTTCTTTAATAAAAATGTTTACCCCAAATAAAAGCGAACTCTTATATAAACAGATAGTTAAGTTATAAAATTATGCAACAAGTAAGAATCATGCTTCCCGCCACTTACACCTGAATTGAATATGTAATTAAATCAGTAGTACATTTTGCAGTACACTTCGACTTAAAATAAATTTTTTGGTAACGGCATATTTCGGTCGTGGTCTATAAAACTCGAAAAAAAATATTACTTTGTACGCAAAATGCGAATTCTGCCGTATACATAACCTGGCTTATAAATATTTTTTATTTCATTCAAAAAGCTTACAGACTTAACAAAAAAAATCTATAAGTTAAACCTCAAAAACTCCATGTGGGACATACAATAATTCGTGACAAGATATAATTGATTTGATTTTTTTTGCTTGTTATGAATTTGTAATGAACAAACTAAAAATCATGTCCTGATCAAAAACCTAGATAACCAGACATGGCTGCCCATATGTCTTAGGCTCATTAATACCATTCTCACGACTTTGTGTATTTTTGGACAACTCAATTCTATAATGTCGATTTACATTAGGTATACACACAAAAAAAAAACTTTAAATTTATTCCCATAGCCACCACGTCGAGTCAAGTCGCGTCGCCATCGAACCGCATTGAATCAATCAAAACACGAAAAAATCATATTTGACTAATGGTTGAGCCATGTTTTGACTCGCTGAAGCCCAAATTCAATATCCAATCACTGTCTATCATCAATCATAACACACTCGTAACCTAAAAGAATGACAAATAACCAACAAAAAAAAAAAAAAAAACAACGCCGCGCCGGTTGAGGCAGCCAGTGTATGCGGTGTGGGTGCATATAGATAACCTTGTCTATTTTGGATTTCTTAAAAATGCCCCTAACAACCAAACGACATCGCTCCAATATGGCTGCTACAATATGGTTAAATATATGAATCATTGGACTCAGGTTGGTGAAAGACACCACCTAAAGCCAAACCCAGTCTAGTCCACCTACAACAAGGTGGGAAGTTCACCTTTTTGGCTTCCACTTAATCAGGTTTTTTTTTCCCCTAAAAGGAAAGAAGTTTTTAACATACTTTCAGGCCAGCGAGTAATTTTCTTATGTTTATAATTGTGTTTTAGATATTCGTCGTATGTATCTTAAAGCAAATGTGTGGATTTGTAAAAAAAAATGATTGTTGTTGTTTTCTGACCATGGTAAGCCACTACTTGGAAAAACTTTCCGTAGGTATCCTCTTTATAAAAAATAATCTCCCTTTTTTTGTTTCCGCCTTAGTTATTTGTAATTGCAACTTAAAGTGCAAGAAACAAGTTAGAAGAATTAGAGAATAAGGCTTCCTGCAGCCTTGGAGTGCTTAAACACCAATGTTGTCTCTCAATTTAACCTCAATCAAGTGCTACATGTGGCGTCAAATGCGAAAAGAACAGTTGGTCAAACAACCAAGGTACACGGGCGGCTACTCAATTCCAACAGAGCCTACTGTAGTCTATCAAAGCTCTTCAAATCTAGAAATCTCACCATAACTTCAAAACTGCTGCTGTACAGGACCATGGTCCTGCTAATACTCACGTATGGATCCGAGACTTGGCCCCATATGTGAGGATTCCGGAGACGGTACAATCTTGAATTGTACGCAATCTACCTTGAAGCAGACATAGTGACAAAAAATAAGCTCGGTAGACTCCGGTGGGTAGAGCACCTAGCTCGTAAACACGCAAAGCCTTGGAGTGCGCAACTGGATGGCGTCGGCTCGAGACCGGGATAGGTGGAGAGACTTGTTGAAGGAGGCCAGGACCGGAACCCAGTTGTCGAGCCGATGATGATGATGATGATGATGATGATGATGATGATGATGAAGCGCTACACACACTGCGCCATTGCCAACTTTAAACAATAAATTTTAAAACATTTTTATAATGACAACACTTACGTGCGACATAGTCTTGCATTTTATTTATCTTATGATGTAGAAGTTGATGTCGACGATCATGATGTGAAGGCTTTTTTGCGAATTTCACAATGTTAGAAAATAAAGAAAATTAATTCCCACAGACGTGGGATTTAATTGTGACAGAAATTAAGTTCATCTACATCTACACGAGTGGAATGAATGAGGTAAAAAAGGCCTAACACAACATTTTCTAAATGCAAACAATTTTTTTAACTTAAAAAAAATTGACATAATAAGTCGAAGAATTCTTGTCAAAGTTTAGAGGTTGATCAGTCATCAAATTACAAGGCTGACAAAAATACTGCCAACTACAAAGTTTCGCCTGAAGTCCGGCAGATTTGTCATCAACGTTAAGTTGAAGACAAATTTTCGGGCTTCGAGAACAATGTTACTGAATTTCTGATATACTTTAGCAACGATAAAATTAAATGGATAAGCCGTTCAGAATTTACTGGGTGTCCAGGAGCATAATCTGGAACCGCATGGGCTGTATTGGTAGATTCATCGCAAATAAAAACTAAGAAGACATCAATTATTCATTTCTTCTATTAATTATTAAATTGTTGAGAATACATTTTTACCGCAATCCAAGAAGAACAACATCTAGTGGGCAGCTCGATCCACACATTGGGAAGCCAAAATGGTGTTAAGCAAGGCTGTATACTGTCACCAATACTGTTCCTGTTGGTGATTAGTGACGTTCTTTGCACGCATATTTGTTGAAGGGAAACTGAAGAATTCAAGACTTCAAAATCACACTTCAAACACCTAGGTTACTCATTAGACGTTGAGATACTTATACTCTCTCATAGGATAAGCATCAAATGACAACAAGAGTGGAGAAAAAAGCTGCAATCGTCGGGCGAAAGATCAATATGGCACAAGCAAAATGGCTCAGCCTTGCAACTTCTTCATCTGTCGGAATAGATATTTCTGGACAATCAGAATAAAGAATACGTTCACTATCTTGGAAATATTGTCTCTACGGACGATGCAAGTGAACTAAATATTAAAAACCGAATTGGGGAAGCAAGTCTACATTCAGTATGCTGTCCAAAATATGGAGAAACAACAAAAAATAGTTAAGAAACAAAGGTCCGTGCTTTTTTATGGGTGCAGCACTTTGAAGGTCATATCTGAAAAGATGTCTGCGAAGCATCTCAAATAAAAAACTGCATGCGGGAACAGGTTAGGAACCTTTTGACTCTATTCTACGAAGACGTAAGTGGCAGTCGATTGGCCACAAACTTTGAAAGGGGAACGACTAAACTGTCACATTTATGATTATTTTCATTTACTTTAAAACCATAAAGATTTCTTTTTCATGTGTTCGTTTTTTTTTCAAATGATTTCATAACTAACGTCTTTTAACGAAAAACGGAATATTCATCTCCATTTTACAATCTATTACCAATAAACATCAATTAAGTTTTCCAATAAATTGCAATCAGAGTTAACATCTGCTTGGACAATTTTCCAAGCCACACGAGTAAACAGTCGTTTTCTAATACAAAACCAACAAATGCCGCAGCACTTGCAGTGTTTATTAATTCAATCAAATATAACTTGCCGAAGCAAGAAGAACAACTAACGAATCAACAAATTAAATTGCATTGCAATCAAATATCTGAGATAGCTTAAAACGGCTACCAATTTAATGTATGGCTTGATTTCTTCAAGAAGTATAGTGAAGCTAAAAACAAATCGAGTTCATGCTCCAGATTAGACGTTCATCCTTGATTATCAAATTACCTACCTTCTTCGCTTTAAAACCATTACTTTCACAGAGAATGTGGTGTGGTTGGCAGTTCTGTGGATTGCTAGTTGAACTGGACGTGTTCCATTTAAACTTCCTAATAGTCTATCGAACTATACATGATATACCGCCATATGATGATGTTGTGTGTAGTTTCTATAAATCGGGTCTTCTCGTTCCTGTCTAATAAGTTAGCTTGTTGAGCACGTGCGTTGTCGTCGTCGTATAGTAGTTGTACAAAATTACGACAAAGATACTCTCGCGGCGCGCCGACTGATACAACAACCGGCCAACGGCGGCAGCAGTGATGTGTTTCGTTCCAAGATGCATCTTTGGCCACAGAGTCTTAGAATTAATCTCAATTCTATGAGCAAACACATTTTTATGAACATCCCAAAGAGTTAATATTGATGAGAAGAGGATTTTAATCTGGAATAGGCATCTGATGCTGTTCTCATTAAAAAAGAACTCTCTGGTTGAGGTGCTTTTAAGACATTTTCTACTTGCTTGGGTGTTCGAAAGAATTCATTCCAGCTATAAAATATATAGCCGGGAGGTGACTTGAGGTGAGGATCAATTAATATTAGTTCCACTTGGTTTGGTTACGCTATAAATATGATATACATTGTAGGGGAATTTATGACATATTTTATTGAGAGTTAACGATTATTATGTTTAATCTTGAAACAATAATCTGGTGGCTTATAAAATGAAAAAGAGAAGATGGAAAGATAATAAAATGTTGGAGATTGAAAAAGGAGCTACAAGATTTAGCAGAAGCACATGCAAGAAGATTTTTTTATTATCATTAAAAGCAATTTTAAATATGAACAAAAAAGGATATCGCTTTGAGAAATCGGTTCTTCAAAGAACTTGATAGGCATGCCTCATGCGAAGGTCTCACAAGTTGATGGCGGTAGTGTTAAGATAAAACTATTATTAAAAAATGTTTTTTTTTATGTTTCGCCTTATTTCAGTCATTGCCAGATCATAGATCACAAATCAGACCTAGTTTTATCCAACCTAAGGGTGGCTCCAACCCAGCCACCAACATTTTTCCGGTTTAACCAATTACGGTAATTTTTATCTTTTTCATGATAGGCTCATAAAGGATTCTTTTATTTGATCCTCTCTTTACAGCATGGTATACTATCGGTACGTTCGTTGAATCTGATAAATAGGCATATGCATGATTTCAAAGTCATTTCTGAAGTACCCAGAGTTCGGATAAAATAGTCCCTAAATAAGTTCATTATTCACAACGCTCGCCGATCTTGCCCATTGATTTCTTCCGAGGACTAATATGAAATTGGCAGTTTTAGAATTCTATTAATCTGCATACAAGCGCGTAGACATTTGCGCTCGAATACTTGAATCTTCGACATAAAGGTAGAACTATAATCGTCGAAAGTGGTAGGAAGCTAATGTCAAAACCGGACGAAAATTAGCTTTCCGAACACTCAAATGGAGAAGTCAGCCATATTATATGCTTCCACCATTTTGATTTTTGTATCTATCTCTCAATTCACTTTCGCAGGAGCGGTCGATGAGCGCTCTTGCTATCGATAGCGAAAGTTAACGAAGCCTAACGAAAGCCACCCAATCACAATAATGGGCGCGTTATATAAATTCCTCGTATTCGCTTCGTTTCTTACGACCACTTCAGCTGACGTTCGACGATTATAGTTCTACCTTAAGGATTGATGGACTCGAATAATTGACAAACCAATGCTTTTGCTTACAATTCTCTTTGAATCAGACTTGAGGCGACATGAATGGCTTTCTTGACCTTAAGGACGGGTTTCAATTTCTGCATTAGGCTCAAATTTTACCAAGCTTCCAAGCGACAAAGCTGGAAGGAATGGTGCAACTTCATTGAAAATTTAAAAGAATCAGCGACACCCAGCAAAGTTCTATCGATATGCAGCCCCTCTTGAAAAGAATATCATGGATCCTCGTCTATTTCTCTAGCTGAGCCACTAAAATTGCTGATGACTCGATTTTCGGTATCATATCGGTCCCGTAAAAATTGGAAAATTTCAGTTCTGTCTAGGGCTTCGAGGCGCCCATTTCTATTGAAGGGTCAAAGATCTAGTGTGTTGTTGCTTCAGGAATTTACTCTGAGAGTACTCAAGCGGATTAACTGGCAAGAAGCGAAGCATGTAAATACTGAAACAAGATCCAAGTCAAAACCAGAATATTCAATACAAATAGTCAGGCAGCTCAGCTGTTGAAGCCATTGACATTGCTGGCTTCGTTATCTTGGTTAAACAATGCCAAGCTGAGCTCCCGGTGGAAGTCGGAACATTAACCCCGCTGTCGTTCTTGCCTGGGTTCTGCGTCACATTCAGGTTAAGGAACTAGACACGAAAAATCAGCCCTTCATATTTCACTTGGGGAAAAAGTAAACAATCCTTTTGGTGATATGAAAGGAAAAACGTTCTCAATTTTTTTTACTAAACCCATTCAGAGAATATCTAGTCCCGACTGTCTAGCCACCAAATTCAAATCTCTTGCATACGTTATTATCATACCCTTCTTGACCTGTTTTTCGGCGTTCCAACATCCCTCAATATTTGACTCCAACTTTCAAAGTCATGAATATCTGGAGCCTCGGGAAGAGATAAAAGTCAGTCCAATGAAACTTAATTCAAAAAACCCTTAGTCGAGATTGTGCATCAAAACATTTCGTGCTGTTGATATGTTGCATCGATTGGTGTAAATGCTTCTACGCTGGTGTCTTTGATAACATAAAATTTAAGCCTACCAGGTCTGCGTGTTATACAGCCAGCGGTGTATCTTTTCAGCATTCAAACCCACGTCCATGTAATTTAAACTAATTTCGAGTTCAATTAGTGAAGTGGGATATCCCATTGCTGCAAAAACAAAGATGCAGAGAACGACGACGACTTTAGCGAAGACCATGACGATGACGGCGAACACCGCCACAGTGCTTCCCATGTAGATACGCAGCAAGTATTAATTGACTTCCGGGTAATTCCGATCTATTAGGCCAAAGATCAATTGAATCTGTGCGATGGCACCTCGAGTGAAATTGGTGTAGCGCTGCCAGGAAAAAGGAAATTCTAAGTGCAGCCACCTGGGTATAGTTTAATGAAGGCCACAATGCCGCCACCAACGATAAAACTGCTGTTTGTGCACAACAACGTATATAACAAAGCCAATAGATGATGACAGATTCAAATGACGTAATGGAAATGGCATGTTTACGAGAGAAGGATATCCAGGGTTGATGATATTGTGCATTCAAAATGGCTTCTATGGCTGGATAATTCTATAGAATTAGATTTCTAGCTACGAAGTCGTCGTCGTCGCCGTGTCACTTTGTCAGTCATCACTTCTAAGGCAGCAAATGCAATTAATTTGACACCGAAGGGCGCTAGCTATACAACTTCATCAAAGATGAGTGCATTTCTAAAAATACATCAAAATGACCATATTTTTTTTCTCGTAATATCTGTCGTCAATTTCAGCAAAGTGACAGCGGCCCTCACACCATATACACACGTAATCACCTCTGTTGGCGGCTGCCAGCCAGCATCGCGCGATATAGAAAGAATGCCCACCTGTGTAAGGCACGTCGTCATTCTATTATTCTAATCACGAAATCAATCTTCAATTAAGCTTCCGAAAAGAGCATAATAGATAAATGAGATGAGATGATGAAATGATGAAGCCGGAATATATAGGCTCCCGGACCCTTGTCGGCCTTAAACAAAAAAACAAACATAATTATCGGTTTAATTGTGATGATGATAGATAACGCCACTGCCGCCGCGTGTGTCGTGCCACAAGCTGTAAATAATTTGCAACATTGTTTTAATCAATTAATGCAGATAGCTATTGTGTAGCGGCTGGCGGTAAATTTTATCGTGATGATGGGTAGCAGAATCAAATCATAATATTTGAAAATCTCATTGTTAAAAGCTCTTCATGGAAATAAAAGCTTTTCTGCAGCACACCAAAAACTTTAACTGATACTATGATTCCTCGCTATTGACATAGAGTCAAGGGCAGATATGATCACCAATTTAAATCTTTACAGGATGAGATGGTTTGATCTGACCTGCAAAGAAGTAAAAAGAGTAAGTTTTCGTAGTTGCCAACTGAGGAAAATCAGAACAAGGCAAAATATTGGTCATTTGGACAAAAAATTCAAAATACCACTTCGACTTCAGATCCAAAGTTCATCTTCAATGGTACTGCTTGCACAACAGTTAACTATTGGTTTGACGTTGCAGAGGGTGCTTCCTACGCAAGTGATCTGCCATTGATCTGAAGAGGTGTTCTTCAACGCTGGGAAAACCATTGTTGAAGCTTTTAGATCTGTCCTTCTCTACTGGTCTTTTGCCGAGTGGATGAAAAACAGCATTTCTCCAGCCTATCCCTAAAAAAGGCGCAGCTTCTTCCCCATTAAACTATTACCAATTGCACTCACATACGCCCCATTCTTCCAAAGGTTATAGAAATGCTGATTAACAATCAGCATACGAAATTTCTCGAAGAACAAAAGTTTCTACGTTCACTGGTGATCTGATGATATATCTCACTGAACATTGGAAAAAATCCTTACCTCGTCTGAAAAAATGCAGTTGAGAGAATTTGACGCCAAGCTGTCTTATCAATGAATATCTTCTTCGATGAATTCGAAATTGTTTTTCGAACCGATCAATACAAGTTGTTTTAAATGGCATTTATAAAATATCGCCCTAAGCATACACTGACGGTTATCTACAGATAAATTACATTTACATAAGTAAACAAAATAGACATTAAGAATAGAAAGATAAGAACATAGACATTAAGAATAGAAAGATAAGACAAGAAAATTGTATATATATAGAGTAACGTAGTGAAATAAATTTAGTATTCATTTCGACTTACAACCGAGTTTACTCAACAGCTGTCATACTTCAGGGCTCCGTTTTGTCTCGAATTCTCTTCCTTATCTGCATATTTTTATATTTGGTTTTCTTCGAGTCCTTGTTCTTCGAATGTAGAACTTGGAAGACAGCATATGATTAGTTCATTAAATTCTGATCTTGAAAGCCCTGTCCAGTGTGGACTCAAAAACCACGTAGAGTTTAATGCTTCGTAAACTCAATGCTCTCTTCTGTCATTAAAGTGGAATCCGCCACCCTTACAGGTAAGCTAAATTCGCATCGAAGTAACCGAACAGCTATAGCAGTCCTCGGTATTTGCATTACAGACCACCTTTTGTAGAATAATCACATTCACATTATGTTTTCTCAGGCGCACTGTGGCGCCTTTTGGCAAAAGTGCTTGCAAAATTCAATTTTCGCGTGTGCTAAAATACCAAAACTAATTTTTTTAATGGATTAGGAATAAGTGTAAGCTTCAAAAACCGAAAGAAATTTTAAAATCGGTTGAAGGATTCGGATGATACAGGTAGTCAAAGTTGCCTTATTTTTAAAATCAAAGAAAAATTTTTTGTTTTATGAAAAGTTTCAGAGTTTCGGTGTTAAAATCTAAAAAAACTTCCTTAAAAATTATATTTTTTTTATTTGATCTTATAAAAAGGACTATTTATATTACAATTCTGATCCATTTTTTTTTTTTTTTTTTTTTTTTTTTTAAATTTTGAAGATTTTCGAAAAGCTGTTTTTGGCTCATTTTTGTGAATTTGAGTTGGGTTATAAAAAAAGCTTTGAGAGGCTTCGGTCAAGACTCAACGGAAATTTAATCTTTCACTATTTCTGAATATTTACTAAGAAAATCAGCTGCGGCTTTTTGCCCCTTTGCGGTTTAGAGAGATTTTATTAAAAAAGGTCATTTTTTTCATTAATGGCTTTTTTTTTATTATATGCTTAAAAATGCAACTGGTCATAAAAAAATTATTTTTATATGAAAAATTGTATTTATTTTTTGACTACCTCTAGTTTAAAGGATTAAGACATGGGTATGGCTTAGGTAATATTTTTTTATGATCAGGTAGTTTTCATGATTTGTAAACAACTATTCATTTTTATGACAGATCAAGTACCTGTTGTATTATCCTTTTTATTTAATGCAATAAGAATTTTAGGTAAAAACACATATTATCATGACAAAAGAAGTATGTATATAAATTAAAAAAAATAGTTTAATTAATTAGTTATAAAGCAAACGCGTAATTGATAAGTCATAGACACTTCGAGTATTTGTATTTTAACAATTAAATTAGTTAAAAAAAAATAAAAAATGGAAATTTCCTACAGTGATCTAGTTGAAATTTTTTTCGATAAAAAGCATAAAAAAGAAGAATTCATCATAGCTGTAAAAAATAAATATAACCTTTTAATTGAAAATTGGTCACTTGAAGGAACAGATAATTTCGATAAAAAATTGTCATCATTTTACGTAAATGCTAAGTCAAAATGGAATGCAGCCAATAGATCGAAAGTCAATTTTTTAAAGAATAATGATTGTTGGTTATCAAATCTTCTTTGCATTGATTTTGAAAGAACAGAAGAAACGGATAATTTACAAAGTACATCAACAAACTCTAGAGGAAGGCCAAGGAAATCTATAACGGAGTGCTCGTCATATACCAAGAAACAGAAATTGATCAATGCTACTGACGACATCACCACTGGAAATCTTTCAACAGCCTTAGTTATAAAGTATAATAAGGATCATGAGAAGCAGAAGGCCGATATAATCAAGGCAGTATCAGTAGCAAGTCCACTAAGAGTTAAAAGGATTAAAGCAAGCATTCGCACTCCTCAAAGAGATCCTATCAAGTATGAAAGTGCAAACGCCTTAGCCTTGTTTATGGATCTGGGGCTAACAAAAGAAAAGTATGGCATTTTAAGAAGTTCCTTAATGAGACACAACGTAAATGTTCGAAGTTTGGAGTTTATTCAATGGAAACAACAAATTTGCTCAAAGAAAAGTATCCCGAAAAGCTTCTTACACCTACTCTTCATAAAATTTTGGCTCATGGCCAAAGTATAATCGAGTATCAGTCGTTACCAATCGGAGGACTGTCAGAAGAAGCTCAGGAATCCAAAAATAAGGACTACAAAAAATATAGGTACCAAAATACCTGCAAGGTTTCAAGGATGCGGCAGAATGAAGACCTATTTAACATGCTTGCAGCCTCATCGGACCCTCTTATTTCTTCGCTAAGGCATGTTAGAACTGAAAAAGACCTCAAAGCACGATACTCTCCAGAAATGATTAGTTTACTAGAAATTACCTCGGACTTCGACGAAAGTTTCCAAGAAATCTAGTTTTTTGTTTTTATTTATTTTTACTTACTTATTAATTTATTTACTCTTCACTATTATTATTAAAATATATTATTGAAATAATTTGTTATGTTGATGTGCCACTAAATAAAAACCTTAACCTTTTTGGATACAATTTTTTTTTTTTTTTAATATGAAATTCTGGAACACCCTGTAAAGAATTTTTCTTAAATTTTATTATTTTAAAGCATTTTACATACTTTCTCTATACCTTGACTTAAAATGTACCACTGAAGTAGTATATTTTCACTCTAAAGTACAGCAAAATACTAAAAAAAAGGCTTTTTATACACCAGCAGAAATATTTAAAAAACTTATTTTTTGTTTACTTTATGCACCACTGTGACTTTGTTTGACTTTGAGACACCCTGTTTTTACTTCAGTTATTTGCTTTTGGTAACTTTTGAGGTAAAATATTAAGTTAATTTCCTATGAGAAGAAAGTCGTATTTTAGCAGAAGATTCTGAAACACCCTGTAAATATTTTTTCTTAAAATTCACAAATTTTATAGCCTTGGAAATTTCCTTTAAGTAGAAAAAAAAATTATTACGATATCTGTATTCGCTTAAGAGCTATGATTTTTGCAACCAAAAAAGTCAATTGGCGCCACTGTGAGGCGATGCAAGAAATTTGTCTCTCCTGATCTGACTATAATCTATAAAGCCTTTATCTGTCCTAAGCTTGAGTATAACTTACATATCTGCGCAGGTTCCCCAATAACCCTTTCCCCTCAAGCAATTCCGCCACAATATATAGCCATCAGTTTACTTTTGAGTCCAAGTTTGGGCGTGCTGTTAAGTACAGAGATGATTTCTTTTGTCGCACCACACGAATACCGATTACTTTACTAGGCGCAATATTTCCAGACATGCTAAACCAAACTGTATTGGTTTTGTCTTTTTAATTCCTGTCCCATTTTCCTAACACTAGCACTGTGCTCATGTATTTTTCAAAGGTGCTTAATCCAGCAGACCATCAGCGGCGTCACCCGACTCATGGTTCTCGATCCATACACTAATAAACATGTAAAAGATTACAAATGAAAGCAGCATTCTTGCATTTGCAACTAGCTCTCGCGGCAACGCTTTTTGCCTAAAAATTTAAATCTGCTATACATCCTTTATGCCGTTTTATTGGAAAAAGATGAAATGGAGTTTTGTTCATTAAAAATCACTTCAACTTTTAAATGTTTGAACTAACCTATATTCAACTGCGTTTTATTACAGAAGTTATTTCCTTTAAACATTTTTATTCTGCGTCATCTAAATTTAAATTTTTAAAATTTTAACAATTTTGCAAATTGAAATCGGTGAGGTTTTAATGGCTGTAGGATGTTCCTTAAAAGTTCATTTGGTGTCAAACTTTAAAAAATCAAATGCATACCAGTTATTTTTATATTTGTTTTTTTTTATGGGCGTTAACATTTTTTTTCTACAATACAAATATTTACAAATAAGGTTATAAGTAATCATTTAAATTTAATGGTAAATTTAAAATGGAAATTAACTCCCACCAATTTAATGATGGATAGATTTTGTAAAATTGTGAAATTGTTAATTGGAGGTTATGGGCAGTAAATGTTCAAAAGTTATTTCTTTTAAAAAGAAAGTTTTTTTTATTAATTTAAATGAGCGGGCTGCTTAATATGAAAAAAAAGAGTTGACAACCAAAAACATTTTAAACTTGGACTGGACAGTGTTTCTTAAAAAATTAAAAAAACGTGTATCACCAATAAATTTTAGAATTTTCATATTTCTCGGTCTAACAGTAGAAGAAGATATAACAAATGTGCGTTCTATTCTCTCGAACCAAGAATAATAACCTCATCACCAGAATTTATTTCATCTTATTTATCAATTATCATAAATCCGATTAAGAATAATCTTCTTTTCAACGTCAACGTAGGAACGTACATAGAAGAACATCTCTGGAGTTCTTATGAACAAAGCTTAGTTTAAAAAGTAATTTATAACGCTAATGTCAATTGCATAAAAAAAATATAAGACTTGACTATAGGGAAGAGACGAAAAGAAAAATGTTATTCTCTTTCAGCTTGATTGTTTACTAATGTAAGACAACAGTTTGTTGTAATCAAAGAACCGTTTGATGTTGAACTAACAACTGATTGTAAATTTTGAAGAGAATATAATTAATATCATAAAAATTGATTGCTATATACATAAATACACTGAGAAAAATAATTATTGATCCCTCTCTCCTTTTGTAAAACGGCAAGTATTGATGTGAATGGAACATAAGTCGTAGTGTTTTACCTATTTGATGAATTCTTTGTATAAAAGAAACATAATACTATCATGGTGGAAGTCGAATGGGGCGACATCTAAAAAGTGGGGACAACACTTACTCAATTTTTTTTTGCGGAGAGCTTGTGGAAGCTTTAATCGATATTTATTGATGTTTTTTGGTTATGGCAATCGAAATAATGGTCTCCTCTTGCTCCTATTCCTAATTTCCGATGCTTAATAAAAATCAAATTCTAAATCTAAAATTTTGCAGCGCCACCACACGGGTCGGGGTAAAAACGTTAAGGGAATGAAAAGTGAAGAGTATGAGAAACTTGTATGTTAATTGTATTTAAAGGGTGTTTTTTTTTAGAGGTATAGAGCTTTGAAATGGAACAAAACAAAAGATTAATTTATAAAAGTGGCTTAATTCGAAAGATAATGGGGCATATTCATAGTCGTCTGACAAGTTGTTTCTTTGTCTCTTCTAAGCCAACCTGGAGTTTATGTTATTCATAGACAATTTAGAACCTGGTCTAAAAGATAAACTGGAGCTCAAACCATAAAAACGGCTGACACTTTGACTAAGTTTTTTTTTTTCATCTGTCAAAAATGTACTGGATTTCAATGGATTGACAGGCAATAGTACTAAAATTGTAATAGAACTCTGTTTTTTAATAAACAGAGCTGCCAAATTCTTTATGAATAGCAACTGTTTCTAACCTGTGTGTTAACTTTAGACTCGAGGCCAGATGGACTCGGTACTAAGGATTGACTATGAATATGCCTCAATATTTTGGTATTACAATTAAGATAATATGATTTCTGGCATATGAACACCACGGCTGGCAATGAGGTCCAATTTTCGATCACTTCTTCCAACAATTTCGGTCGTATATCGGCAATAACGCGGCGAATGTTGTCCTCCAAGTGCTCGAACATTTTGGACTTATCGGCTCGGCGCGGCGGCGGCAGCGTAACAACTTCACACATCCCAACAGAAAATATTCTAGCGGTGCGGCGGCTAATCGGACGATCTTGGAAGTCAATTCACGGGTGCAAAGCGTAAAACTATGCAGTTACCAAAGGCCTCCTTCAATAAATCAATTGTGGTCTTGTTGATAGAACAGCTCCTGCACATCATAGATGGTCAATTGAGGAACGAAAAAGCATAGTGTTTCCACCAATTAGCAAACATTCTCTGTTTAAATCAGCTAACTCACTTGGGCCAAGCTACTCGGTTAGATAACATTTGCTACCGAACATTTTCCCTTAAAATTAGTCAACGTTCCTGTGTTGTAGTCTAAAATTTTCGCGTGTGCTGTGCAGTCCTCATACATCGTGCTCATAGGTACAAATGTATTGTATCGTACATTTTCAAAAATGTTGAAAATATAGTAACTATCTTAAAAAAAATATATTGATAATAAAATAATACTACAAGGTTTTTATTGTTAAAAACTAGCTATTTTTTTAGTTTACGATTTCATGTTTATTTTATAACTATCTTGCATTTTTACTGTCTACCACTTCTTTTTCTTTGATGAGTTAGTTTCTATTTTAAAAGATTTATGACAAGTTATTCGTCAATGAATTTTTTATTATTTCACAACCAAAACGTGAAAAAAAGATTTATGATTTGTTTCTCAGCCAGAGGTGGCAGTTAGAATTACTTTTATATTCTCTTTTTATATACGTACATACTTTTGTTTGTTCACTTAAATCATCATACACCCACACAAAACCAGACCAAATTTAATAACATTGGAAGAATATTTTCTCCGTAAAATCATGAGTTTCTTTTGTTTGTCCCAAAATGACATCAGTTTTTCACCAATAGAGGTTAATATTGTGTATTACTATTTATAACTTCAAAAATATTTTTACTACTAAAATAGTTAAAGTTCTAAAGGGGTTTTTTTGAAATTTTTTTTCGGCGATATTTGCATTATTAAATTTAACGAAAAATATGCAAAAAAAAAATTAGGTTTTGTTCACACTTTTAACTTAACTTAAAAATTGATACCTACCCCTCGCTTGGCAACTATAGCCTAACGTTCCGTTTTGTTGAAGGGTAAACTAAAAGGTTAAAAGATAAAAATCAAAATAAATTTTGAATTTTAACTAATGGATCTTGTTTAAATGACTGATTTATATTGTTTGATGCATTTATTTGATTATTTTTTTTTATTTTCACGCTGAGTTCACCTCTAAAATCATTAAAAATACAACTATTTTAACTAGCACCTGGTTAAACGACTTACCTATTTTTCAAAACTATACCTTTTTATCACTTTTAAAATCACACTCTATACACAAATTCATCAGAAGACACAATCATATTTTAAACCCGATGTTTGTTAAGAAATTAATTCAATTTATGATGCATTGAATTCACCTCTCATTTTTTATTATTACCAAACTAAACACAACATCAACAATTATTACTTAAAACATCAACTTAATAAAATTTCAAGCGTAACTCTCTAACAACTCCGTTTGCTTTATGACCCGAAAACAGAGTTTTTATTTCTAGATAGATATAATAAAAGTGATGTACAACTAGTTTTTGTTGCTGTTGTTGTTTTATCCATTCCAGGCCAAGATAAATCTTTTAATTGTGTCTAATTAGCCCTTAGGTGTGCTTAATTGTCTGTTTGATTTTTTTTTTTTGTTAAAAGCTCACGAATAAGATGTCAAGGTTTAAATTTCATTGCAGTTGCAAACCAAATCACAAATCATTCTCAAGATTCTTTTCTGTGATGAATAATGATCGCAGTAATAATAAATTAATTTATTATAAAAATTTATTTTTATGCAAATTATTTATAGATACATATGTATGTCTGATGGTCAGAAACAAAATAAAAAATCATAATGTACAATTATTATTATTTTCCTTCAATCAATTGGAAACATGATCTCCTGATTCATGGCGCTAACAACTTTTATTTTTCAACCTGTTTTGAATCTTTTTTGATGAGACGAGGGTTCTGAAATGATTTCAGTGTCAAGTTCAAGTTCATGACTTCCAGACACAATTTACTCACAAACTTTCATATCAATTTTTTTTTGAATCCGGATCTATAAAATTTATGAAACGAAAAAAAAAAATTAAAATCACGAGAAAGCATCAAGCTGAAACTTTAAAAAAAAAAATACTTCACGGTAATTAATTAAAACCAAGTTAAAAACCCCGCAGTTTGTTAAAAAAAAATAAGATTCCCATTTTTAGTGTCGCTCGAAAACAAAACTGTCAGAGCAGAGGTATAAGTAGTTTCACGCATATACGCATAACATATATCAATCATTTTGATTTATAAGTGTGATCCATTAAAAACCTGAGACTGATTAATTAGATTGTATTGGATTGGAGTCAATGTACGAGATTCACTGAACGTTGTATTATGATCTCTATGGTTTTTTTTATTAAATTTCTACCTGCTAAATGTAAATTTCGTTGGTTTTGACAGTTTTGGGTTTGAACAAAGTTTAAATGTATACAACTTTGGTACTAACGATTTTTCCTCTAGGATTCATATTTGTCTACTTTTTGCAGAAAACATAATATTTGATTATTTATAAGTTCAATTTGTAGGTACCGCCACGCCGGCCGCTGCAGTGATTTTCCCAATCATCTTCGGAATTCACGGTTTAAGGTAATTCACAAGAGTTTTGAGGTTGAGAATTTTTTGATAATTTATTTCGAAAAATAGCTTTATCGGTTTCGATGAAATTTTGTCCGTGTGCTCAGAAAGAGAAATAACAGTATCTGTCATATTACCATAAACACAAAACAAATCTATCTCAAAACTGCTATACAACGATTTTTCCCAAGCAGTGCGGTGCCTAAAACCTGTCAAAATCCTATGGCCCCACTGTATGTGTCTGACTTCTAAGAAAATATTTTTAAATGAAAAGTGGAAAAATTAATAATATCCTTCGGTCCAGAATGACACTCCGACTATATATGCCTGTTAGTTGGGAGCGCTCTTCCTCCAACCACATTTTTATCCCAATAAAAATTCTCACATAAGGATCCCCTCCATAACATATATCACACCGAAACATCCATCACTTAAACGAGAAAATGAGCCAACGTCAAGTCGAGCAGTCTAAAAAGAAAGTAGGTAAACAAAAAATAATAAAAAAAAAAACACCCATCCCAATACGTCCATCTCTATACATATCCTTAGCGAGCCTAACGACTCTCCATATATTTAGATAGTGCCACAAAAATAACTTGCCATGTCGCCGGCCGTCTCTTCTTTGCCAAACACAGAACCAATTTCAACCAACAGCAATTGCGGCAATAAATCAAACAAAGAGCCCTCATTACAGTCGATCGGCCTTGCTCGCTGGCAACAAAAAAAAGTCCGTACACAAACGGTCCAAACTCAAAACACCATCAAATCCAGAATTCGCCGCACTCTTGGGCGCTATAACTCAACCAAGTTTTTAGCTTGTCTCTTTCTTATATATACATATATCCCCATCAGCCTCATCGAGCTATAGGTACATTACATTGCTGGTTCGGATGCGCTTTCTTACATAGATGAATCAGAGTTCTCCCTGTGGAGATTTGGGGCCAGTTTTTGGCCTCATCGGGAGCACAGCGGCGCGCGAAATAACATTCTTCATTACATCACACGGGCGCGCACAGGCGCAAAAGAATTTCACTCTTACCAATATGTATATGTAGCCACACCACCAGCTTCTATACCAAGCATCACCAGGGCACACATCATGCAACACATGGCTCGGAATCTTTAGACTGATTTGAAAGCGATATTCCGAGCACGATTTAGAACCAACTCTGCTCTGTGCGAAAGTTGCTGGGGGAATTCTAAGGTGATGCGCCTTAATTTACAGTAAAAACTCTAATCATCAGTTCTTCCAATTTCCTAGTGCATTTCATGAGTTCTACGTCCATGTCATTTAAATTTGTGACTTTTCGGGAATCATGCTCCATCGATCAGGGACATGTCAACAGTCACTAAATGGTAAGACAAGAAGCAGGACGTTTTGTCTTGGGGTTGATCTCATGTCCTGACCTTAATGAGAGACCCCACTGTGCACCAGAACTTGCAGAACTCTCAGATGAAAGAATGATGGTGCCATGCTAGCCGATGATAGTGGAGCACTCACCCGGTCTATATGGAGTATGGACATTATACTAAACTTCCTTTCATGGTGCGACTCTATCAACTTGTTTTCTTCTTCTTCTTTTTTTCGCTGCATCCTTAGCAAATACCGATGGCATAAAATATAAATAATGCAACAGACCAATAGGTAGGTAACTGCAAACATGCAAAAGTGATGCAAGGGACTTCGTATACGAGGTTTATGTATAGCAAGACAATTATCCGCCCTGCTGGGCCCAAGGGGACTTCATAAGGATTATCGTCGTGTGCTTGCGGGCTTTGTGTATGATTGCGGTAGTATTTCAAGTCAACCTGACATAGATTGTTTCAACAAAACAAAAAAAAAAAAGTTAATATTTGGCGAGAGAAGTTTAACACCTTTTTTGGGATACGCTTAGAGGTGGGATGTTGTATTCAATTGTTTCCCTTGAGAGAGAGAGAGTTTATAGGAGTACCGAAGGTAAGGGCCAGCACTTATGGGACATAAAATATTTCCAAGGATGTTTATCAATAAGGTACTTGTATAGGTAGTTCATTTGCATTTAATGGCCTTAAGATGGAACTGGAGGTTGTCATCAAATCCAAATTTACTTTTAGTCCATTTGTTCAAGCATGAAATTTCGAATCAATAATGAATGGGATGCGAATTACTTACTTACTTACTTAGGTCCTCGGACCTTTTACGTCCGTGGGATTCCCCTTGCGGGCTAGAGCCTCAACTACTCCTACGCACCATCGTGTATGGTTTCTGGAGATGTACCTCAGCTCTCTCCAACTCTTCCCCAGTTGTGCTGATTCCTCTTCGACCGTTCTTCGCCAAGTTCTTCTAGGTCAGCCCACTCCTCTGCCTTGCTGCGTGAGAGGGTTCCATTGCATCGCTTGCACTCGTGCACTCGTGGCCTTTTCGAAGGTTATGTCCAATGACTGCCACTTGCATTTTCGTATTATAAAGTCGATGGGTTCCTGACCTGTCCTCGCATGAAGTTCATCATTGGAGATACTGTTAGGCCAGAAAATCCGCAAGATGTTTCGCAGACATCTATTCACAAACGTTTGAGCAGCTTTCTTGTGACAGTGGGTGTTACTTTCCAAGTGCTGCATCCTTAAAGAAGCACGGATTCTACATTGGAGCGGAACAATCGCAGCTTGGTCTTGACCGAATTGGCCAACTGAAAAATTTCTGATACACGAAATGGAAAAGTTGGTTCTTACATCTTACCTACTTTAAGTTTTGGAGTCCCAATACAGATACAATTGTTCACTTAACAAGGAAGTATGTAGGTACTAGGAAAATGCTCTTTTCTAGATGCCTTTTTCCTTTATGAAAGTGATGCGTCCATTACGGGCGACAGAACGACGCAATACTTCTGAACCCTTTGCAACATTCTTCCGCACCAATTGACTATGCCATTATACTTTAATAGAACATAAACAAACAACAGTTAAACACTCTACTTTGTAAGGGTCACTGAACACTTTTTATGTTGTTCAAGTTGTGATTGTCGCGTTTGTGCAACTATAACACCTCGTTCAAAATATATACAGCGGTTTTTTTCTGCCCCGACAAACGTGCGCGTGCACGAGCAGATTCTTATCGAATTGTTCAGAATAAAAACAAAATAACCATCCAACACTTACCTCACTTTTTTTTTTGCATTTACAAGAGAATAGATGCATTTTAAATATTAAAACTGCACTGTACATGTACAACGTGGATTGAGTACTTTTTTTTTTTTGTTGCTATAATGTAATCAAAGCACGTCTCGTCTCTTCTTCGATGGAATCTTATGCCCAGTAGCTGCTGGACGAACTCTATGCTATACCGAAACTACTCTCCAATCTCAACTGAATAAGACAAATGTGTGCAGGTTATATAATCGACAGCATTGAATCTTAATCACCTTCTGTTCTGGTTATTACGAAGTACGATGGTAGGAATGTGCTTAGATAGATAGAGAGTCTATATAGCACCCTATATTCTAACCTATGTCTAACGTTGAACTAATAAAAGTTTAACATTGTTGGTATAAAAATCTCAACGTGCGAAGCGCGCGCGCCATCACAACATCTCTCGCCTTAAGGGCAATGAAAAATGATTACTTCAAGTAAAAATGAAGGAAGCTCTATTAGGTCTTGAAAATATGGCTTTAATGCAATGCCAATAGTTTTATCTATTATGTACATCACTTTATTTTAACAGTTAACCATTTAGATAAATTTTGTGTTAGGAAAAAAAGCTCCCAGACAACTTCGCTAATTTCATAAATCATTTCATAGAATTGATGGTATGTATTCATGAAGGATTTAGACAGCTGACTCACTAACAGCCCTAAATTGTCGATCATCTCTTACGGAGATGCAACACAATTCAGTATTCACCTTTGCTGGGTGCCAGGCTATAGAGACATTCCAGGAAATTGCAAAGCCGACGAACTTGCAAAAAGAGGAACTACTTTACATTTGTTGGCTCACAATGCTAAGTATGCCCTTAGCTACATGCAAACTATTGCTAAAGCAAGATACCATAGAGAGAGCAAACTGCTGGTGGAACAACATTACCACCTGTACAGCGACAAAATCAATCTGGCCTAAGCTTAGTGCCAGACGCTTTTACCAACTAATCTCTCTGAGTAGACCGTATATTAGCTACGTTATTGGTGTTGTGACTGGACACTGCTTAGTATAGGCAGACATGCACTTCGACTTGGAGTTCCTTCGAACGATTTTTGCAGGAGCTGCAGGGACGAAGAGGAAGAGGAGACAGTCTCGCATCTTCTATGCAGCTGTCCTGCCCTAGCACAAAAACGAAGACTCCACCTTGGAAACTTTTACTTCAATTTAGCGATTTAGCCAACTCCGACATAAATTGTCTCTTGCGCTTCATTCGAAGCTCATAATGGTTCAAATGATCCATGTGGTATCACAAAGGACCAAACTCTGGTCTAAGTGTGTTGGTTTTTAACCAACAGCCACCTTTACCTAACCTAACCTAGACGGCTGACAAAATACCGTTAGTTCCGCGACATTTTATCTAATTTTTGACCAAATCATATCACTTGAAAATAGTAACAAAATAGCAGTCAAACAAGCTTATGTCAAATTGATTAATACGACAAATTTTTTTCACCGAACTAAAAGAACTATTAACTAATAATGAACTATTTACCGATAATGATCTCGATTGGTAACACAAAATTCACCACTGCTTCACCATACGTCTTCATTTCTGGAGTCTTAATTTGTTCTTCGTCAAATTTTTAAAGCATCCTCCTCTCTTAATGTAATCTCCATTTTGAACCACTTTTTAACAAATTAACTCCTTCAATCATTTAAATTCGTAAAACAAAATTGAAAAAGTAAATAGCAGAATTTAATAAAAATTGCATCATCATTGCCTTTCTATTTTTGCAAAAATGTCTATAAAATCAACTTTACGTTAAATAATAGCAAAGTTCTCACTTCAAATCTTTTATTTCCATTAAAAATGTTCAAAAAAAAAAAACTCATCATAAAACTATGTTGTATATAGCTTTGTCATTAACGGACGGACCTTCTTTGTATATTTTTATGACTGAATACATTTTTTTTTTTTAATTTTATTTTCGCCAAGGTAATGATGTGGGTTCCATTAAAATTTTTGCACAATCTTCTTCCTCTTTGAAATTACTTTCAAATCAATCAAAGACAAATTTAAAAAGAAACGCATAGCAAAACAAAAAACAGGCACTATGAAAAACTCAAAAGAATGTTTTACAACTTAATTTCACTAAATTACTTTTCACCGTTCATTTAATAAACACTCAGTGCTATTATGGCGAGAATGTTTTTTTTTTTTTTTTGTTAGTTGTTGTTGTTCTCCTGTAGTTATATCTTTCTTATATTAATGAATGTTATAAGAACAGTTAGGTTTGCATTGATGATGATGATAGAAATTAATTACACATTCACAATTTACAATTCACACTTCAACTAAAACTCAACTTCAATGAACTCTTGATAATGATCAATTGCTCAGGGATGCCACTTTATTTAAAAAAAATAGTACTAGAAATTAGGCAAATTTTTTTTCCAATCCTATAACTTCCTGCTATATTAAGTAAGGTTGCCAGAGGAGTTTGAGAACGAAGTAATCTAGGAAAGACAGAATTTTACCCTGAAAACATTTATCCGAAGTCCCCAAAAATTTCATTATTGGGGGGAGATGCAAGTTTATCAAAATGACGTATTTATTTTGTTTAAGTTTAAGCATTATACACAATATTATAGAGAAAAACTTAATGCTCTATTTAAAAAGACAAAGGCTAGTATTAACCAAGCACTCTCAACTTTAAGACGCTCTTAACTCAAAAAATCTTCAGTCATTGGGTCATACAAATTTTCCTTTCATGAGCTAATAATTGAGGATATTTTGAGTTCACAGGCTCTAAACTTTAAAGCGTTCAAATCGCCTTAAAAGGATTTAGTCCCTTTATATCTAAATCATCATCAACTAAACACAAGTAACATTTTTTGAAACCAAAAAAATTTTTAAGATTTTTATTTTAAATCGGAATACGAAACAAAACGCATTTTCAAAATTTGTACCTATAGTTTTTAAAAATATCAATAGAATAAGTTTACCAAACTTCAGCACAAGTTTCAGAACTAATTTCACGTACGTATGGAACCTGTCCATTTTTGGCTTCCCTGCAGTTTTTTAGAATTACATTACTTACATTTTTATATAAGAGTAACTAAAATTAAAACACAGTAAGTCATTTAGTACTTTCGTATTAAAAACGTATCCCTGGTCACTATATCATATCATTTCTATAGAATTACACTCAAAGTTAATCGCGCTAAAAGAGGTGGCAAAGTGTGAAATTAAGATTTATTCTTTTTTTTTTCTTTTTGCGTTGTTTTGCGTTGGTTACAAAATCGTTCTTGGGAAATTAAATCTTAGATTTAAAAAAAAAATAAAAATAAAATGTAAATCCCATCGATCCGTAAAGAGTTTAAAGTACAAAAAAAAGCATCTTAATGCTTTCAGACATGAAGTCATGGTAATCGAGCAAGCGGAAATCCTAAGGCTTTAGGAAAAAAATACAAATAAAGCATACAAAAACAATAAAGCTGAAGGGGTAGAAAAAAATCATTAAGACAACGAATCCAATATAAGACTGATAAATGATTTTGGAAATATTTTGAAAATTAGTCATTATGCTTGGGAGAGAGGGAGTTTTAAAAGGGTTTTTTTTTTTGTTAATAGTTATCATCTTTTGGGACCTTGGAATTGAGAGTTAAGCCATCCTCTACCTGAGAAGTTATCTTATTCAACGCTTAAATATTTCATGCCTTTTGAAATTCCATAAATGAGTATTGAAACAAATATTTATCAGTTTAAATTCGTAGAGGTACCGTACTCAGGGCAAAATATGATGGATCCTAATGTCACGTTCTGCATAAAAGATCGTTGTCGGAGGAGTTTGAAATCGGCATACTGTAAATAGGGGAATTTCTTAATCACACCTCAACCACCTGACTACGCTGTTAAAATATGCTTACTCCCTCATAGAATCATCGATCTACAAGTTGATGTTTCTGGACAACCATAGAAGATGTATGAAAATTTTTAATACCTTGCGGCGGCGGAGCAAAACTATATTTTAAAATGCTTTCCAAAATATCTGCCATCACAAGAAAGCTTCAAAAGTTCGTTGATGCTGGAAACATCTTGAGGATTTTCAGTTCCAACCACATCTGCAATAGGTCAGAAGAGAAGGCATGAAGAAGAGCAGGTTTTTCTAGAAGTACTTGGTGAAGAACGATTGAAGAGGAATCAGCGAAATTAGGGACGAGTTGAAGAGAGCTGAAACCGTGCACTATGGAGCATAGGAGTAGTTGAGGCTCCTTTAACATATCACCTCTAAAATACACTAATTTTTTTTTTGTTCGAAAAATCTGAACCTTAGACCATAAGTTTATTGGGAAAATTTATTGCGAATTGAAAATTTAACTAAGCCGCAGTAAATTTTTCAAATAAACTTCAACAAAAGATGTCCAATGCCTATGGTCTGAAGTTCAGATTTTCAGGACACAAAAAAAGAACCACAAAGCTTTTATTCTTCCCGCCATGCCATAGCCATTTCAACTTATTCTTGACAGCCTGAAATTTTTGATTCCAAGAATGAATTATAAAAAAGATTTATAATGCCCTAGTTAAGGCAGACCTGCCAGCAATATATCTTTAGTATATCTTTCGTAGAGTTGTAGGTATCCACAACATCAATAAGGGCTCCAATATCCCATTTAACACACATGACATCATTCTATCACGATTAATGATTTATTGCTGACAGCACTGACATGTGATCTCAGATGCGATATTGTTATATCTTTTGTAGACAAAAAAAAAGAAGAACTTTATATTCATACGTGTAGGTAAAGGGGTATCCAATGCCTTTGAACATTTTACCTTTTGGACCATACAACAATTCTGTCCAATTTGATTCTATTTTTAATTTAGATTGAGAAAGAACATCATATTATTATATGAGAGATCTTGTAAGATGGTTAAGAAAAACATCAAACATAAAATTTAACGAGGTGAAGAATGTAGTTTATGGTCGTATAGTCTAGGACTGTTGACCATTTATAACGACTTGAAGAAGGAGTATGTAGTTCTACCAATGTTCAAGTTTATCCTTTCTTGGAACTATTTAAAATTCTTTAAAAATGTTTTCAGAAAAATGGTTGAACATTTTTATTTTTTTTATTAAAACCCATATAAGTCACACTTTTATTTTTTGCTTTGTTAGAAATGCATAAAATAAATTGGCAAAGTGCAGTCAAATGCAAATTGAATTGTCTATCACCAGCAGGGATCAAGCTTAAATTCCAGTGAGGATTTGCTTAATAAGCAGGATCATGGGACATACCCATCCATGCCTATTTTCTAGCAGTCTGTTAAAATACTTACTTAATTACTCACTTAACAATCATGCATGTAACCAGTGTTTTCAACTGCTTTAATGCATCCAGGAAAAGCGCCCTGGCATTCGCGATGGCTTTGTCTTGGACCGGTGCGATCGTAGTCGGAGACACTGCTCTCTCACTCTACTATTTCACCCTAAGGTTCACCTTGTAGGGTTTACCGGGTTAACTTCAGAAGACCTCCACAGATCTCCCGAAATTGGATTGTTCCATGTTTGAAGCCAACTAAATGCAGGTGTCGTTGTATTTGTTTCATCTAAAAGTTTTTGCGTCGGGTTTTCTACCGCGGCTGTCTAATCGATCTTAAAAAAAACTTTTTCTCGAAATAACCATGATTTTGGCATGTCAAGAATTTGGGAGGGCAACCGTCTACAGTACCGAAACCAAGCTGCGATGCGATGTTGTAGTTGCTGAGAAGTGACCGATTCTGTCACAAAAAAGCTGCAAACTTTTGTGAATAGATGTCTTCAAAGTTCAAGCTGTCAAGAACTTCTCTGGAGAACATCGACATAGTTATTCGCAAAAAAAATTGGCAGCAGATAGATCATTCTATTACGAGACACATAAGATTGCAGAAGACCTGGGCGACAAAGAAACACTTGGTGCAAAACCATCGAAAAGGAACCTCAGATGGAGAAAAAAGTTTAGGAGTGTAGGAAACAGGACAAGTCAACGTTTGCGTTATAGTTAACTTTCTATGTTCCACGAGGAGATCAATGGGCTAATCAAGAAATTTCTCAGAATACCCTTAAAACTATATACACAGTGCGATCGTTAAGAAAATAGGGAGGGATTTAAAAAGAATTACCGATGCACATTGATTTTAAAGTTTTGAGCTTTAAAGTGGGAGGGAAAGACAGAGCTGGGTAAAGCATTCCACATTCTCGTGGTGCGGCTAAAGAAAGAATCTCTGTACTTCACAGTACGTCCAAAGTTGGGCTCAAGGGTGAACTGATGCGCATTCCTAGCAGTGAAGGGGAGGAACGCAACTGGCTATTTCATTAGAACACTGTTTGTGAAAATAACGATAAAACAATGACTAACACGAAACATTGGGAAGGTGTTCTAGGGATGCTAATTTTTCTGTCACTGGTGGCCTAGGATGAAGTGGTGTGGTCCCAGTCATGATAATAGGTAAATGAAGTAGAAGGAAATAATGCCTAATATGCGGTTGTTCCAAACTGAAATTTCAATGAAATTTCTCAACACGCATCGGTTGAAAAAAAATGTTTGGGAGTGATCTGCTTACACCTAACTACCTAAAATCGCGTTTTAGCTGCCTTTACTCCACACAAATTTTGGAGTTCCATGTGTATCTGTGATTCATTAATAAATATCAATTGTAACAAGTTGACAGAACTTGATGCAAAATTAATATTAACGTTCGAATTCCAGAACACTATTCATTCTGTAACAACATTCCTAAAATACACCCATAAAAAAAATCTCCCTCTTAGCCCCTGTACATTTGACACACAAACGCCCTTACATAGACCTCCAGCGGAGTTTTTAAATTTTTAAAACAAAACAAAAATTGCATTTAAGCATAAAAATGTCAACACAAATCTTAAGTGTGTGGTGCAATTATTATTCACCTCATCGTCTTTGCGTCACAATTCATTGATTTCGGTGCATGAATTCAAGCTCATTGCCCCTCTCTTTTTCTTTCTGTGTAAACGTAAAACCTCGGCGTTGTCACTTTTGTCTGATGCGGTTCTGAGACTCAAATTATGTATCTGATGAAAACCCACGTGCGGATCGGCTAATTCCATTAATTTTGTCGGC
Organism: Syrphus vitripennis; assembly: GCA_958431115.1. Lineage (NCBI taxonomy): Eukaryota > Metazoa > Arthropoda > Insecta > Diptera > Syrphidae > Syrphus > Syrphus vitripennis. The sequence continues at coordinate 140,952,429 of OY288108.1, read as the reverse complement.
GGCGGTTCGTTTGCATGAAAATATTCAGCGAGTTCGTTCTTATTCATCTTTTGATCGACCACAGTGCAATGTGATGATGGAGAGCTTCCAAAGTCTCATATTATTATGAATCGGAAGTCGTCTTCTTCCTGTGCGTCTCGCCGCGCCGTCCGTCGGAGTCGGTCGTCATTATGTTGTTTTGTTGGTCGTCGCAGGTGTATCTTTTTGTATAAGTTCTGATGGTAGCGAATGCAATCAAAACGACTGATGCGCTCACTACCGGAACTTGAGGTAGCTTATTGGAGAATATATATCTACTCGTAGAAGTAAGCAGTTTGTTGTGAGGTCTGTTGACAAGCGGCCTGAAAGATGGAATCTTGACATAATCTCATAATTTGCATATTTAAAAAGATGTTTTGTTCGAATTCAGTTTCATTTCGCATTCTTTGTTGTGTTTCTTTGTAAGGCTTTGTTTGTTTAGGGGATTTGTTCTTTATGTTGAAGAGCGGCTTTTGGGGCTTTGAAATAATAAACCGCCTTTTCATTATCTATTTGTGTAGAGGATGGGATCGGAAAATTAAGAAGGCAGACAAAATTTAAAAACTTCAGTGACAAGCCAGATGAAGTGGTTGATACTTCAGTTTAAGGTTGCTTTTTTTTCAAAATTATGGCGTCTTTTTACAAGTTTTGGAAGAGCGCAAAATGGTGAAAGGGTCTCTGCCGTAGACCAAGAATCTAATGAAATCAAAAGTTCTGGTTAGAGCAAGTCTTCAAACAATATGATTCTCCAGCAAGCTCGGTCCCTTGTTTGCTCTAAGGGCATGCGTGTAAGTGAGGCTTATTTTGGTGAACTTAGAACTGATGTAGTTTTTGTCGCGATTTTTTCGTTCTCACAGCTGAAACGCAAGACTTTTTACCATAATCTAGCAGTAGCTATAGTTGATACCGCACTCTTTATCATTTGTCTCCCTTTCCAATCTCCGTGTTTTTACTTTCATCCACAACTATCCACCCATCTCTGTCAGCTTTCAATCGAGACAGTTTCCCTGACATCGAAAGTGCAAACAAAACATCTTTGTGTATTTAAGATTAGCGTATGTAATTTTTTTTTCTTCATATAATAGTAATTATCATCCAGCACTCCAGCAGATACTCCATCCGCGAGAGCTGACAATTTGCTAGGTGTTCAACGGATTATAGATACAGCCTCCTGGGATGAGACTCTATATCATCGACTATAAAACAAAAACAAAATTAAAATAATGGTAAAATTAACATCTTAATTGCCACATGCAACCAAAGGCATTTTTTTTGTTGTTGTTGAAATAATTAAGTCTCCCGCACCTGCGCCAACACTAAAAATACCCATCGCACGACCTCATTCTGTCAGCTTGTGTGGCATCTTAATAAATATGCTAATTATCGGCAGTGTGTATTTTATGCTTGGGTACGAAGCAAGCCTATGATCACCCTACAATGCCGGAACTCTCTAGGCCGGTCGGCCAAGACACAGGGCATCATCAATGTGTCTACTGTCTGCCTTGATAGTTCTCTGATGTTCTGCTGAACTTAATCGCTTCACTTGGCACCACCCATTTTGGTGCTGCTGATGCCCATACCCCATTGTATTGGGCTGAGGTCTCACATCACATTGAAGATGAAATTAAAAATTATTTGCGGTAGGTAATTAGAAACTATGTATGGATGAGAGATGAGTCGCATCAGCCTTAAGCTCTTTTGCTTTTTTATATTTTGATGTCTACATCAATGCCCAAGTGTTTGATGGGATAAGAACATTTTTGATCAAGTTCCAAGATGGATTCATACCTCACGACTGGGCTGGACATTTCCCTCCTTGAACTTCGGGGAACCCTGCACTTAGGGTTTGGTTTTAAAATGTTAAAAAAATTACGTCTAGACTCAACTTGAAAAAAAAGAAAATAAGAAAATTTTCGATCAAGTTAAGATGCATTCGAAAACAAGCATGGAAATATCGCTGAGGACTCATCTGTTTCCGGGTGTAAGTGTGTGCTCGAGAAGTCACTGGTCTTAGATAACACGTAATTTTAATTTAGAATAGGCCCCGATATATAATTTGCATATTAGGTAAATCCAAAAACAGCTAATCCCCGGGGGTGTTCAACAAGACACAAAGAATTCTCGGAGTTTAGCTTGAGGACAAGCGATAGTTCCATACATGTTATCGATAATTTGTATGGAAACTAAATTTTCCTTCGTCCTTAAACCCAGAAATCGTGTTTTCGTCAATTTCCCCGGGGTTAAAAAAAAACACAACTTGTGTTGTTCTCATATAAAACGATGTATTGTTCGTTGTGGGCAGTGTGTGTTTCGCTTAGGTTAGGTTAGGAACCTTAAAACCTTGCTTTATTTGCTATACAATGATATTCTTAAATTTTCTTTGAAAAGCAACGATTTCCTCAAATAAAGAACCCGATAGTGGCAACCTAAATTCTTTCCAGTCTCCAACCCATATTTATCATCGCTCCCCAAATAGACTCCCCAAATTAAATTCTAAACCTAAAATTTTGCAGCGCCACCACAAGGGTCAGGGCAACATTAAAAAATACTCCGCCTTTACCTAATTCATTCCATTACTATTAGTAATGTCTATTTTCTCGATTTGTTTTTTTATTCATTGAAATACGAGGGTGTGCTTGAAGTTCAACGGTTGCTACCACCATAAGAACTATATAAGCCCAACTAACAACAAGCGTCTCTGTACCTATTTTTCAGCCGCAGCAGATACAATCACGGAAGTAAAATGCGGTGCGCGCTTGCTCGCCTATTTCAACAGAATAATAAAAACATTTAACAGAACGTTCCATAAAATGTATTCACAACCAGAAGAACACTATGTTCATCGACCTAAAAGAAGAAGAAGCAGAACAAAAAACAAGGGGAGTTCCTTGTTTATGCCCCACTATAGTTCCCATGACGTTTACTTTGATGATGGTCACTTTGAATTTGCTTTCCATCTCGAGCTAAACTCTTCGAGAGCAATGGCCGATGAAGCGTGTTTACAACCAGCACAACAACGAATCTCTATGATGATGATGATGACGAAAATGACGACGAAGACAACGTCGACCTCAGCATCATTAGAAATGGTCTCTTCGTGCTGGATTTGGTTCGGGCCAATGCTTTGGCACTGGGATCTACTCTCCCTCCCACAGTCACACTGACGAACTAGTGCACACCACCAAGCAAGCAATTGCATTTCATTCCCCCCAGAGGTGCCCATTTGATGGTCATTTGATGCTGCACCAGCTTCACAGCATCTTTTGCATTCGTCCTAGCCACCATCAACAACGAACATCGAGATGAAATTGTGTGTTGCCTGCCATTATAATTCTGTCGTGGTTACTTTTCCCCACTAAACTGATGCTAGATGTTACTGGCATCTCTTGGAAAGGAGGAAATCCATCTCTTGTCTCTCTAGGAACACACTAATTTGGCCATGTGTTCACATGCGATATTTTAAGGAGCGAGCAGTGTGCCTGTGCACACACTAGATGTGGATGCAGTGATGGAAATTGATCTAATTACATGACCGTGTAAACAAGTTCGAATGATAGCACGTTCCTGGGATTGCGAATTTTCATAATGGTGCAACACATCTCTTAACATGACTATCAAGCGGTGGTCCTGATGGTTTAAATAATAATTTATATTTTGTCCGTCCGCGATCTCTTCGATGATATTTTTCTTTGATGCTTCTACTGGCTGGCGGCAATAAAACAGCGACATCAACGAAAAAAAAACATGGCGTAGGTGAAGATTTAGGTTATGCACCTAGCACTAGGAACCGTTATAAGTACTTTGTTAAGGTAACACCAAAAAGTTAATGGCCTGAGCACGACTCTGTGGTAAGAGCTAGTGCTGAGTCTAAATGTGCATCACCTGAAATAATTTACAGAAACATTAACTTTAATATAGCGTCATCTAACGGTGAGCCGTGGTAACGGAGTAAGAAAAAGTTTTGAGAAAGCTCAAATACAAACTCGAGTTGACAGAGCAATTTTGGTTAGAAATTCATCTGAACTGGAATTTCTATCTTGAACTTTTGGTTGGGCATAACAAGAGAAAAAAAATAGATACAGGGCTAATATCAGATTTTAACGACATTGAAACTCTGTACAGAAAAGCTACCTTAAGAAATTGACCATCTTTAGCGTGATTTGCGACTTAAACATCTTAGGTGTCTTTAGCGTCTCCGCCGCCGTCAGGGACATCTTAAGCGTCTTGAACATCTTGGTTGTATCGGGCGTCTTAGACGTTTTAAAAGTCTTGGGCGTCTTCGTCGTCTTGACTAGCTTGTCTTGGGCGTTGTGGCATCTTAGGCCTCTAAAAGCTCCAATTATTTGACCTAGCACTAGACCTAGTCTATGGTTGAGCTCACCGAAAAGTCAAAACATTTATAAGCTTGACCAAATATTTACTACAGATCTGATATAAATTTTGGTAACTAAGGAAATTCGAACCTGAAACCGGAGTGTATTCCCCATGACTCTATTTAACTCTTCAGTTTTTGCAAATTCACGATAGGCACATGACATGGTAAATATTTATCCCCACTCTCATGCACCCATCAATCCATGTTTTAAAATTTTTCACCATTTTTCAAACCATAAGATTCGCGCCTATAAGATCTTTTCAACGCCTAAGCTATAGTCACGTAGGTATTTAATATACTTATTTCCGTTCCTTTCAAAAAAATCAGTTTCAAGGAATACTTTTATAAAAAAAAAAAACAAAAAATAAAATGAAGAGCAAACCTACGCCAGCCGCCAAGCCGAACAACCCCAGACAAGTAAGTGAAGTTATAATCCCACAGGTATTACCACCATCGACAATTTCAATATTCGCATTGCTCGCGGCCATTTGTCTTTGAACTTCGCAGCCAATTTAGTGTTTTTTTTTTTGTTGTTGTCCATGCTCTTCAGCAAATAGGTTCTATGAATACCAGAAACAAAAACAACGTTTGGTGTTCCTTAAACAAAGTTGCACATATACAGCCTACGACCAAAACATAAACCACTTTACAGCACGTTCGATTGCGGTCTACATGATGGGATTGGGATTGTGGTCGGTGGAGGCCAAGAGCCAACTACCTACCAACAGACAAACAACAAAAGTCAGGCAGCGCGCGGCGGACAAAAGAAGAACTTACCGCACGACATTTTTATTCTTCTATACTCTGCTGTGTGCGGTGTCAAAGTTCGCCGACACGGTGGACAAATAAACGACTAGTTTGCTTTTATCTTTCTAAAAACTATACGTCGCATCGGCCGTTTGGGTCGGTCGGATGGTTGGTCGTCGTCGTCTGCTTCTGCTTCTTCTTCTGGTTATGTAGTGTCGCAGCAACAAGCTGGCGTTATCTCTTCCTATATTACATTCCCTATACTAGTAGTTGTTACTTATAGAGAGGAAGAGGACTACAGGAACGCTGCGGGAGGATTATGTTGCTAAGTAATCTACGCTTGCAGAATTAAGTAACAAGCCTCAGCCTTCCTCTTCGGTCTTCTTCTGCGTGCGGTCTCAAGCATCTCCGGATTTGTAAAAGAACTTGATTAATGTTCACTCGCCTGGCTTGAAATCTTACGCTTGCTGTTAGATGAAATTTTTGCCAAAGCTATCTAAGGGCATAGCAAAAACTTGAACAAATAATAAAGAAGATGGACAAAAAAAAATAAATAAAATAAAACACAAATCTTCATCTCCGTGAGATGGTGTGAAACAGGAGAAAGATAAATCGTAGTGTCAGGATAGATGGTGTGACCATAAGGAACGCCTACGCTAGGGCTACCTTTTCCGGTTTCGTGTGATGGTTGGTTTGTTTAACTTTAATTGGAGGTGTTCTGCTTTGGCCACGAGACACAAGACACTATCCAGCTGATACAAAGTTGTTGTGATGTGATTAATGCTTAGCAATATTGTGTTAGAAGTTGTTTTTATTTTTATTTTTATTTTATTGCAAAGGTCTTGGATGTTATTTACACATCATTAGGGTTTTTTTTCGTTTCAGGAATAGCCAATGCCTGTTCTGGGAAATGAAGTGTCTAAAGAAATGTGGGCTTAGAGTATTCAATAGTCCAGTTTCCCACGTTCCTCAATCTCCACTGCAGAACTGGTAGTTACCATACAAGTTTGTTTTAGTTTGTTAGTTTAAGCTTAAGATTTCACCTCTTTCTAATAACTTCATAAAATTGAAAAATGAAAATCAATTTTTTTTAAGGCTGGAATTGGCACTGACGTTTTACTTTTTCTCACTGTCGTTGATGTTTGAAATCACCTTTTTTTTTTGCAGTTCCCTTCTTCGTTGCTGATGGTTTTGCTGTAAGATTAACTGACAAATTTTCCTTCAAATTAGGGAATTCTGAATGAAAGTAAAGTCGTTATCGATTTAAATTTTGTAATAACTTAGATAATTTCTGTAGCATAATATGTTACAGGCGCCTTGAACTCAATTTTAAGTAAGCACACTTATTCATACAATCAAAAAAAAGTATGAGTATATGCTCCAATGTTTCAGACCCAGAAAGTATTTACTCCAATAAGTCAATCGTCATTGGAGCAAACGCTGATTTAACTCATTTTTCAGATTTTACTGGAGTATTTGGACCGACATTAAAAAAGCAGGTTGTATTTGCTCCCATAATAAAATGGTAATTGGAGTAAATAATGATATTTTTTTTATTTTATCAGATTATTTCCCCAACATTAGGGAAGCACAAGAAATGTTCATATATTTTTTGGAGTATGTGCTCCAAAATTCGATTGTTATGGAAGTGAGTCCTTATATAACCCCTTCTTTATATTCGGAAGCAGTGTATAATCAAATATGGTGGGCTTATATCTTCGATGTCATTTTAAATCCTTATGACGCCATTTCACATATTCTATTTTAAGTCTGACTATTTTTATGGAAGAAGAACAGTTTGTCAAACAATCAAGGTAGCGGAGCACGAATTTGAAGTGGTGCAATCCTTCAAATACCTTGGGTCAATAGTAGCAGCCCATAATAATTTAGAAGAAGAAATAAGCGTGCGGCTGCTCAATTCCAACAAAGCCTACTATAGTCTGTCAAAGCTCTTCAAATCCAGAAATCTCACCATAACTTCAAAACTGCTGCTGTACAGGACCATGGTCCTGCCAGTACTCAGGTATGGGTCCGAGACTTGGGTGCTTAGTAAAAGACACTCCGACCTCTTAGCCGCGTTCGAGAGAAAAGTCTTAAGGAGAATTGTTGGCCCCATATGTGAGGAAGGACGATTCCAGAGACGGTAAATCATGAATTGTACGCAATCTACCTTGAAGCAGACATAGTGACAAAAATTAAGCTGGGTAGACTCCGGTGGGCAGGGCACCTAGCTCGCATGAGTGAAGAGGAACCTGCTCGGAAAGTCCTTTGTGGTACATTCTATGGTAGACGGCAGCGTGGTAGACCATGCTTGCGTTGGAGAGATGGCGTAGACCAGGACGCCCGAAGCCTTGGGGTGCGCAACTGGATGGCGTCGGCTCAAGACCGGGATAGGTGGAGAGACTTGTTGAAGGAGGCCAGGACCGGACCCCGGTTGTCGAGCCGAAGATGATGATGATGATTTTTATGGAAAAATAAAAGTACTCTATAATTAAAAAACTACTTTGACTTACGAAAGAAGAAAGTGTATAAATTTAATGCTACACAAATTATACACGTTCAATTACCGGGCCTTAATCCGTGTAATGGGAACCCGGTTCAATAAAATAGTGGTGTCTTACGATCATTTATTTTAAGGAATTAACTAACTATAGTTTAAGTCAGTGCTGAAGAAGTGGGCCTTAAAGTTCTTTTAACAAAAAGCACCCAACCCACTACCAGGACTTTTCGACTAATAGCTTTATTGTAGAAGTCTCGTTTTACAAAAAGAGTTATAATGGAATTATTTTGCAATTAAATTTTATCATCACCATCATCGGCTCGGTAACCCGGGTCTGGTCCTAAATTTTATCCCGAAGCCTAAAACAACCTGCTTCCGTTAGAGCTCCTTAAAACCATTAAAGGTGCAAATTTTATATTGATATTCTCACATTTCACAGTCCTCTTTATACGAAAACATTATTATCAAATACTCAAAGCCTCGTTTACCCTACTAAACGATCCTACTTACTGCAGTTTCAACACTATCCGACGCCTTTACGGCTACTGCCAACCTGACGGCTGCTGATATGTCACAAGAGATAATCAACCACCAACATAACATTCCTTAGGTTGGAAATGATGGCGCAATAAAATCCACTTCCCCATATTTGGGTGCGCTAGAATTCGAGAAGATTGCCACTACCGGTCGGTGGTGGTGTGATCAAATACGATGGTGACCAACTCAAAGAAACCCCGCACATCACACAGCACCGTTGCAACAATTAGCGACACGACCCCAACAAAGTACTCAGATGTTTTCTTCCTGAATGCACTGCCACTACTTTATTTGCAATTATATTGCCATACGAAAACACACACATTCACTACAAACCACACACGATCTGCAAACAGATCATGAGCTGTTAGCTCACTGCCATCCAATCCAGAACGCGTTGGCTTCTAACGCTTCTAAGATACTTAAAAACGAAAAAAGCAAAACACAAAAAAAAAAAAAAACTAAATGCATAGCAGACCAGAACTCGTTTGGCAGGCATCACGGAATCTTTCTCCGAATCGGATACAAACCGTGAAGGTCTCGCACATTCGGACACCTAATATGCCACCACCACCCCAGTCACCGCCATTCTGCCGCCACTACCACCGTCGCGTTGATACCATCTCTAACGTTGTCGCTGGCTGTCTATTTCCATGGATTCCAAACCCTGATATCTGTCGTCTAAATGCTCCACCGATAGAGAGCAAAGCGTTCAACTAAATGCAGTGTATTTGCGATGCATCTATGTGAGATGCCAGTAAATCTGTGAGATTTTTTTTTGTCAAAGTCAGTTCAGCCTGGCGTGCTGGGTGATGATATCAAGGGGTAGAGTGCTGATGAATCTCTTCATGCGTGAACTTGCTGTAGGTATATTTTGCGCTGCTGCTGCTGCCGCCAATAACAGTTATAAGTTCAAATCCAGAACCCAAGCCGGCTGGACGGCTACTCTGGGTCTGGTTTCTCATTTTCTGCATAATTCCCCACAAGTGTCAGCTCTCACTGATGGTCAAATGAGTGGTGGCTGTTGCGGTGACGTTGATGATCAGCAAGAGGGGATCTCACCATTCTATCGCTATGGAACTCCACAGGTCCATCAGAGACTAACGTGCGTCCATTAGAATTTTCTAAATCGCGAACTTGATGGACATGCTGCCAGCCATATAATTGTGTTAGAAGAAAATTCACTTGGACAACGATTAAAAGGGGCCAGTGAGTGAACGAGTGGTATGGTGAGGTGATGGTTGTACATAACCGCAGGCTTTTTGGGCTTCATCCAGCTGCAATGGCGATGGGCACTGGTTTAAGGTTTTGCTGTATTTTATTGTGCAGCTACTGCCACACAATAACGTTAGGCAAATATTTGTGCTGGACAATCTGCAGTTGAATTCCGGGGAAGAAGTGCTGGCATGCATGCGTAAATCGACTCTGTGTCGACCGAAACCACCGTCCGCGTCGCGGACACGGACACGGACTCAGCAGAATCTACTCAAACGACCCAACTACAACGTGCCTTATGCAATTGAGGGCTTGCCAAGGAGTTTTCCGTGTCTTGAATACTCATACATATTATATGCGCGATGTGCAGAGAGAGAGACGAGGAACCGTTCGGAGTAAAAAACATACATCGATGATGTGGTGAATGGAATTGCGAAACGCACCCACACGCTGTGTCATTGCAAATACCTGCTATGTACTCTATGCGTATGATCGTGGGTTATTGATAGTTGTGACCTTTTTAGAATGCCATAAGGAACTTCCCTCTTTGGGTGGTTTTCTGTAGAGGAAGGTATTGACACAGGTTCTTTGGAGTTGAAGAATTGTGTGTGTTTTTTGAGTGTATGAACCTTCCTACGGTGCTGAAGTTAAAGCAAAGAATGATAAATTGGGAGATTTTAACTGCAAATCCAAGAGGTTTGGATAATCCATAGGTCCTTGATAGACGATAGGGAACGTTTATGTTCCGCATTTATGTTCGGTTATCCAACTGATGTTAAATGATTTGACACATGATCTTCATGAATCTAAACAGGAAACGAATGAAGAACATGTGGCTAACTGATGTAAGCATTAATAAATATATGGGTTCCTCATGATGGGTGGTATGACGCATGGTGAGTCCACCGCCTACTTAACTGTCATGCCCTTGGTACACTTGGAAGCAACGTTAAAACCTTTCCGGAAGATAAGTCGCCAATGAAAACGCTGAAAATAAATTAATTTGAATCAATTCCTCTGAGACTAAGAGTACAGTCACACTCCGATGCATAGGAATTTGCTCTCTAATCAATATCCTCATCTCCGATCACTATATTACAACTTAATGGTTCGTCGAACGTGATTGATCTTTTTTCTGTGATTATGCATTATCTCTTGATTGAAAATCCCATATTCAATTAAGTAATGCTTTGATGCATTAAAGTGTGAAAACTACTTAAGTATGTATATAGAAACATACTCGAGAACAGAAGATTTCACATAATTTAGCTGCTTCTTCTTCCTCCATCCAGTACCTGCTTTTTTTCTATTTTCAAATAAAGTCACTTTTCAAATATTATGGCTTTGCAATAACATACTACGACTATCCAATATCAAAATACCTGTTCCATCAAAGATATCATATCATGATTTTAGCATTAAATGCAAATTCTATTCCACTTCAGAAGATTCTCGCTTCAATCATAAGTATATCCTTTGCTTGTTCATCCAGAAATGCCAGTTTAACCTGATGGAGTTTATCTTCTATAATACTCGCACTTGCAGTGAGTGTTGCATAATTATTGTGGTCTTAAGGCATTTTGATGTGTGCCACATATTCATTGAGAAGAAAACGGGAATAATCTTGATCGAGAGACATTTATCTTCAGGAAGTGCGTATAAGTTGATGCTGTTGCTGTATGTTTGGTGATGATTTTTAGAAGAAATTCTCGAATTAATATAGAAATGCAAAAATAAATTTCACTTGGAAAGTTTTTTTTTACTGTCAATGAAGAAACTATAATGACGAATTAACGCGACTGGTAAAGTTGTAAATATGTTCTGCGAGAAACCTGAAAAAATACTGCAGTTACACGACTTCAAAAAATGACTCATTAAAAATAGTTAGTTTTTACACAATTAACAATAAAATGGCTGAAATTTGATAAAATAATGGCAAAGATGTCTATCCGGCGCACAGTGGTTTAACTTGTAATTATGAAAAAAGATATTGACATTTTTCAAAAATTCGAGGGTAATATTTTTTTTTTTTGTAAAATTTGTAGTACCTACGCCCGAAATAACAATTTTGAAATTGTCCTCAAAAACCATGAGGAGTAGGTATTTTCAATGTGCAGAAGCTTCAATAAACAGCAATTGTTTTTGGAGAATATAATCCGCAAATCAGAGGTTTATGTAGCTGCAAGGCGTCTTTTTCTTCATTAATCCTTCAGAAAAAGTCGACAGGAAAAAACTCCTAAATCAAATAAATGAAACGACACCCTCAGACATGGAACTATCCACAATTCTTCCAACTGTAGATAGTTCCATGTCTGATATCGGTGCTGACTGAGGTATATATTTAAGTATAATGTCCTTAATAACCAGACCCAATCTTAGCAACCTCTGGTGTTCCGCAAGGAAACCAACTCGGTCCTTTAATTTTAACAATCAATGATGTGAACTGCGACATCAAAAAATTCTCTATCTCTTTAAAGTATGACGACGAAAAAAACGTTTTATAGATCTGTCTTCTCCCATATCGATTGTTACCTTCTTCAGCTCGACCTAGAAAATCTTCTATTCTTCCTTCTCATTGTATGAGTTTGAAACATGTCAATGTCTTTTTCGGGACTCTCGGTTAATCTCGGTCCAAAATACACCTCGTGTCGAATACCTTGTAGATGTAGTTAGCCTTGTCTTCGTCTTATCTTATCTTGCTTCGATAAAACGAGAATGAGACGAGACGAAGAAATGTATCATTCCATATAGCTTCCCTAACTTCTTTGTTGTTTTTACTTTTCAGTTACTGCAATTAATTCATGGGTTAACTGTAAGAATCCATTTGATATAAATTCTGGGTTTAAACTTGAATATATATGTTCCACTTGGACTTTTATGATATCCTTTCTGCTCATCCTAAAGTTTCAAAGAAGCTCTTATGATCAACTTAAATTTTTAAGTAAAATTGGGTAACTTGGAGCCAAGACTACAACGAACAATACCCTATACTGCATATTTATTTAGGGTATTTTCAGCATAGGATAAGGTTCGGTCCTACCATCTTGGGATTGGATATGATTCTGATGCTGGTGGATCACAAAATGTAATGTAGTTTGGTAAACCAAAAATATTTTATCAATAAATTAAATTCACATGCCCATGATTTGATCAACTTTCAACGAAATACAAGTTTTTTTTTATAAATTAAAACGCAGTAAAATAAATATGAAATCAAATATCTTTTTCAAATTCTTTCCTTAAATATTAATAATTTAATTCTTCAGATTAATTTAAAGGAAACACAACAGTTTTGTATCGAAAGTTGTTATGGAAATATTTTCCCAAAATATTAATAAATTTTGCCGTTAGTGAAATATTATGAGTGGGAAGAAAATTCAACAAAAAAATACATTTATTCTCAAATAACTGTTGAATGAAAAAAAAATGCAGAAATCACACAAAATTATATATGACTAAATTATTAGATCATCAATTTAGTTGATAAATTCAAATTCTGTAAATTCCCTGTGTGGTCTTCGTTAAAAATTCTTGATTCTTGAAAAATATCACCACATTATAAATGTTGAGCAAACAATATTGTGTGACTTATACTTGACTTGATAAATACCTGTGAGTATTAAATTAATGAGGTAAGCGTATATTTGAAGAAGTTATTTTACCCGCTGAATAATAAATTATGGAATTTTATTTAAAAAATAAAAATTGTTGTTATATATTCATTAGCAACGCTTGGCGCAGTAGGTAATTAGTATATATTCTCAAACCGATGGAATGCAAAATTTCTAGGAAATTAGTCACTGAATTATTACTGCATTAATAAATGTGATTTTTCAAATGGACATCGAAAAGTTAGTCAGTGGAATGCAAAATTGGTCTAAATCAAATAATCTTAATTTTACAGCATTTTAAATTAATTATATAGCCATACTTATAAATTATTATAGATAAGCATATTTTTTTTAGTTATTTTTGTTTAAAAATTTTGTTCAACATTTGTATTGGAAGTATTGAAGCTTTTTTTTACTGTGTATAAGTAATGGTAAGCTTAACTAATATAAATACAAAAAAAAAGTTGATCAGAATTGTCGGCACCGTTTTTGCGCTATTTGAAATTTTTGAAAAATAATTTCTTTTACATTTGTATGGTAGGTGGAAAAAAAAAATAATTTTTGTTTAAATTATTAAAAATAGCATTAAAAAACCGTTTTGTACAAAATTTCAAAAATATATAAGTATCCAGAAATATTGAATTTTGAATTACAATCAGATGAACTATTTTTGAGAAAATTGAAAATCAAAAAATGCAACTTTATGCATCCTACAATTCGGATTTTTTCTTCTTAAAAACGATCGTTTTTGAAAAATGTATGGTGCCGTTATTTTGGTTCTAAAAAAAATAAAAAAAACGTGTGCAGAAACGGCCCAAAAAACGTATTACAGCAAGTTTCAAGACAATCCGCCTACCCTTTTACCTGACAGACAGAATTGCGAGACCCACTTTCTTGGACTTCCCTTTCATAGAAACGTGAAGTTTGATCGAAATCTCGAGTTCAATTTTTTTTTCCAAAAATAGGTCTATGCTACATACAGTCCCAAGTTAAGTTCCTATAGTCTAAAGAAAATATGTAATTCCAAAAATAAATTTTATCACAACAAAAATTTTGGTGAAAAAAAAAATCTAAAATGAAAATTTTGGAAAAAAATGTCGAAAATAAAAAAAAAATTATTAAAAAAAAAAATTTTTTTAAATATTATATTTATATGTATATCTATATGTATATATAAATATAAAAAAATGTTATCGAAAAATAATTTTTGCAGGAACATTCATCAACAGCGCATCATAGAATCAGTGTTGTTCATGTTTATATTTATTATATGCCATTGTAGGGTTATCGCTATCTCGAATTAAAGACTGAATTAGTTTATCACGAATAACAACAGCCGTTTTTATTATTTTATATACAAAATAAACTATATATACAAAATCAACTTAAATCCAAGTTTTCGATCACTAACCCCTTGCAGGGTTGCCTACCTACCTTTTTGCTTGCAATTTTTAGCTTTTTATCAATCAATTCGCAAACCTGAGTTCATTCATTAAATAAAAAGGTGGCAACCCCGCCAGAATATGATGGTCGAAAACTAAGATTTAAGTTTACTATAAAGTACTCTTACGATGTAAACCTGTATTTATAAACGCTCTTGATACTGGTATGTAACAAACAATTAAAAATTAAAATTTATTACTCCGTTTTTTCTTATGATAGATAATATAAAATAAATGTAATTAAATATTATGTACAATAATTGATTTTAATTCTTCTTATAATAACTTTGCCAATAAATTACCAGGCAGATAAATGAAAAAAAAAACAACCGCAATTGTGGCCTTGACAATGACCTTAACAACATTATACACAATGTTTACTTTGACTTTGAGAGCACAGTCATGATGCATCTTCATCTCCATCAATGATGTGTTTTTTTTTTTCTACCGCAACCGTATATGAACGAAGAGGTCATCTTGCCATCAATGAAGTCATGCATAACTAAATAGAAATTACCATAAAGCCATCAAAGTACCTACATCAATTATCAGATTGAATCAACCCAGGCGCATTACCAGACAAAAAAAAATACAATTTCAAAAAAAAATATATATATTTTTTTCTGTATACTTGTATAAAGCATTTGCGCTGCTATTAGAATTCTAATTCTCCCATAATCACACCACTGATTGGTAAAGTGTTGACTACCAATTCGTATCTATGGTGCAAAAAATGCCATCACATATAGGTAAACGAAGACACTTGCTACATCATCCCGTCAAGCAATGGATATATCGGCATTCGATTCACCTGGCACGTCGTCAGAATTAATAAAACATTTAACAAACATGTACCTATGTAATTACTTTATTACATATTTTTATATTTTTTTAAGACTTTTTAGAATAAAAGATGCAACATCATTTGAAGTGTATTTTAAAATATAATATAGAAATACTCGTAGCTTAAAAAAGTTGTCATAATTATTCTAAAATGCTTTGCAATTTGTCTAAAAATAGAAAGCTGCACATCTGTACATCTCTGTTAAGAAAATATTGGCTGATAGCACTTATTAGATGATCTCATGAGTTAAAAAATATATTGAGGTGATAGAAGAAATTCTAACGTCGTCGTCGGAATTCACTATGGAAAAACTGTACAACTAAAAAATATTGTGAAATCAGTAAGTTATAATTATTTAAGGTTATCGAAGTTTGAATTTATTGATTTCTATATTGTTTGGCCATTTGGATAGAAAAATGAATTGGCTTTATATGACAGTGGGCTACACAGATTTTAAGTAAAATCATTCAAATTTTTTTGTTTTGACTAAACTAAAAGTCACTTTAAGAAAAAACAAATCTGTATTATTATTATTATTATTATTATTATTATTATTATTATTATTATTATTAAATTTAATAAAACTCAGATAATTATTTGATTTAAAAAAAATATTATAATTGATCAAAAATATGGTCTTACTTTATGCAACTAAAATATCATTTAAAACATTAGAAATATTTTCCTAAGTTTTTTTTTTATTTTAACTAAACTAAAAGTCCCTTTTTTAAATATCTGTATAAAATTTAAATAAGAATTTATTGTATATTTGAATTTTTTTTTAACGTTTGGTAATTACAATATCTAAAGTATTCAAGATGTTTTCTAATTTTTTTTTTTTTAACAAAACTAAAAGTCACCTCTTTAAATATTTTCAATTTTTTTCTTTGATGAATATGTATATTTTTTTAGAATGTATTATATTTTATATATTAAATTGTTTATTTTAATAATTTTCTCTCCTAATAATGTATTAAATTTTTCGAATTTTATCCGGCAGACGGCTTACTAAGTCATGCTTTGTAATTCTTTATATACAAAAATTGTACTTTTTAATTTTGAAAAAAAATAAAGATATATTCTATTTATTCTATTCTATTCTTCTCTAAAATCATTTACTTCAATTCATGCATATTTAAGATTATTAAAATAATTATTTTTGAAAGAATTCTTGAAATGAACCTAAGAAGTGCATTTCTGGGTAACCGAATTCGTTCTTTTAATTCAAATGTTTTAGAACTTTATACATATCTTGAGTTTCAATAATTTCTAAATAAGTGAAATAATCTAAGGTGCTTTATTAATTTTAAGTGAAATTTTGAATAATGAGAAAATGTAAAATAAAATAATACTAATTGCGAAAACTCAGTTCAATTGATTATAAATTTCACTTAAATTTGAAAAAAAAAATATTTTAAAAACTAAGGTAATTTTATAAATTTCAAAAAGTTAACTAAAAACTGGTACCCTACTGCGGACCTATGTATTTAAGTAAAATGAAAGAAAGTAAATCTCAGTTTTTTACCACATACCCTTTGAAAGAGTCGGGAATTCAGTATGCAACGCCAATTTTTTTTTTTCGAAACAGCCCTAACGATTTGAATGAAATTTTCGGCTGTATTAGCTAGAAAAAGTGTAAAATAATATTTTTTTTGTAAAATCCACCCAAAACTTTCAGAAGAATAAGATTTAATTAATGTCCACCGACAACCCAGCCGAATTTCACGCCTACGGCCACGCCCAATTTTCTTGCATGTTAGTACTGAGAAATGGCTTTACAATGTGAAAGGCATTGGCATTACGATTTCAATTAATTAGCAAGAAAAGTGTAAGAAACAATTGTTCAAGTAAAGTTCACCCTCTACCACGCCTACTTTTCTATATGTGACAGTCGACGGAAAAATATATCATTGTTTCGTAACGCTAATGAGAAAAAACTTCGGGTAGTGGACAGATTTTTACTCATTTTTCAATATTTCTTGGCAAATAAAAGGATTCCCGAAAATCTCTTTCAAAATCGTTAAAACTGTTTCCAAGAAAGTGGGATTAATAGTCCTAAAATCGATCGTCGTGAAGGGAGTAGCAAACTTAGAATTTAGTTCTTTAATTACACCCCAACCGATCTTCAAAATTTCAGTTTGCCACTAACTGTGTACAGATGCTATATCGAGATACCACAAATAATATTGCATTCAAAAGTTATGGAAACCAACAAATAAAAGAAGAATCTACTATTTTTGACTTTCTCACACTTTTCTTCTTTATTTTCTATTCTTTATGTCCCTGAATAACATCTAGCAAATTCGTGCAATGCAGTCGTGCATTTTATTCAAGAATGCTGCATTAGTTTTTCTCTTCAACTTAACTTTGTTGTTGCTTCACAATTTCACAAGTAAAAAATTGATTTATTCACTTAAGACCTTAAACCAACTCCTCCCAAAAAATTCAAACCCACCAAAAGCATCTTTATAATGTTTTGTATACCAAGGTGAACACAACATCCAGCATCAACTTATATGTAGGTGCCAAATGAAGGCGTGTGTGGGTTTGCCATATATACCTAACCTAAAATAACAACAAAGCCAGCAGCAGCAGCAGCAAAAATGAACTGCATCATCCAATTACGTGCGATCTTCACATACGATACGCCAACGTTAGAACTGTCGCTTTTATTCAGTTCGGTCGGTTACGGTTTTGGTAAGGTTCCGTCTGCATATGGGGATTGCATGTTAGCTAAGTTGGCTGCTATAACGATAACTGGAGCCGGGTGTATGTCAGTTTTGGTGGAGAGCACTCTCATTGTCACTACCATCGATGGTGTAAATTGCATCTGCAGTCCAAGTGATTACTCACCGCACCACAGCGCAGCGCAACTACCATATATATAAATAAAAAGAGTGAGTTCTTGAGTTATTTAACAGTTGTTAGCTTTTCAGAGTTATTTTATTCAAATAAAAAAAAAACCACATCAGGTGATGATGAAGAAGGGATTTGAATAATAGTTCCAGTTTTTTTGTTTAAATATTTAATTAGAAAAGATGAGACATATTTCTTAAAATTTAATTCTTATTTATATTGACATGAGACCTATTAAGTTGGAGCTTTATAAGTAAACCAGTTAAAATCGAATCGATTTTGTTATCGATATACTCGTAGTAGTAACATCAGAGATGTTTCTAGAACTGTAAAGCAATGCAGTCTCTTTTCAAAATCATTGACACCTTACGGATTTAAATGTCATTCCATAAGAGATCTGAATTGATGTGTGATTAAAAGATGTTTTATAATTCCATATGGACTGGACGTGTTTTGTTTAAATAATTTGGTAAAGACAAAATTTCTACACCTACTCTCAGATGTGATTCGTTGCTCTTTCTATCTCCGGTTGTCTGGTGGCTGAGTAAAATTTAAATTAACAGACATGGTTTTTTTTTAGGTATAACCAGGGGTTAGTCAAACGGTTTCAAGTATTTTTTTTTTGGGAAGCTTATTTCTCATGTAGATATATACGTATGCTGATTTAGATTCATAGTTTTTTTTTTTTTGTTATTTTTGAAAAGGTGTTATACCAGACAATTTTATTTTTATTTTTATTTCATATTCTTTTGAAATTATTTTTTTTTAAGACTAATGGAAGCAATAATATTGTATATGACACCACATTCAATTTAGGAAGTCTTAATTTATTATAGTCTTTTGAGAGCAATATAATTTTTTTTCTTGGAAAAAATATGGTTTGTTATTTAAAACTGTTATAATTTTAAAGGCCAATAAAGCCAAAAGTATGATTGTGAAATTTCTATTTGGTTAATGAACAAAATTTATTAAATTCAAATAAAAGAAAGTGATTTCAAAAAATACAAAAACATTTTATACGAGAACAAGAAGTTTTACAAGCATTTTATTATTAATGGTCGAAAACTCGTGTAGTTTGTTACAACGTAATTTTTTTGAAAACTTGTGTAGTTTGTTACTTTGTTATCTATAAGTAATGTGGGGTGTTTTTTCTTCAGAGATATGGTACTTTAAGTTCGCAACACTTTTTTAACTGGCCGTTAAGTGATTTAGTTTGGTTTGGCATTTCGAAATTGCACAGCCATGATTACTGACTTTTTCGTTGCTCAATTGAACGACCATGATGTGCAGCATCTGCAGTTGCAACAAGACTGAGCAATATGGCCACAGTATATTGAAGAAAACGTTTGGTAACCTCATAGTTTCACTTTTCGGACCCGTGAATTAGCCTCAAAAATCGTCCAATTCGCCGCGTTATTGCCTTAGGCCACAAATGTTGGAAAAGGTGTTCGAAAATTGGACCTCCAATTTAAATTACGGAGATAGCCGCTACTGTCATATGCCAGAAATCATATTTAAATTATAATGTAAAGTCGAATAAAGTCGATTAAAGTTAGTTTCATGCCAAATTCAAATATTCATCCCTTTTTTATTTTTATTCTATACCTAAACACATTTTACAAAAGGATGGACTGAAGTTAGGACAAAGGTCCTTATTATTCATCTGATGTCAAGTCCAACTAAAATACTGGTGTAACACCGTTAAAAAAACTATTTTGAATTGAAAAATTATATCATTCGAAGACCGTGATTCAAGAATCGTATTCAAAATTGTTTTTAAAAAAAAATTAAGATACCTGGAATTTTTAAAAAATAAAATGAAGTGGAAGATTTAACAATAAAATGATGAGAACTTTCACTTTAACAGCAACTAACATAACATAGGCTTGACAAAGTGTATTTTGGGGTTTTTAATGCAGTTGCAGGTGAACTTGCAAACAAAATAGATGGAAATGGATAAATCAATGGATGAGATGATTTGTAGGTTAAAAACACTTTTAACAATGAAAGTAGCGTGACTGCATCCAGCATTTGTCCTCTGTATTGCGGGAGTTTTTTTGTCAATAAATATTGCAATCGCGATCGCTGGGGCCTGCGCCTGTCTTAATTTTATTTTGTCGTTGAATTATTTTAAATTGTAACTACCAACAAACATGCATTGCATTGTAACACAGACACTTGGACAACAGTAGACACAGTGGAGGACACCCATGGTGATTAAGAATTCATGTAAACGACAAGGAATTTATTGAGACCCTATTTAAACATAAACGTTATCGTGTAAAATCGTTGTCAGTTTATTATATGTTATGATATTCTTTCTTATTCGCACGCAATTTAAATGTAACACAATATTCTTCATTTAAGTCATGTTTAACAAAAATATGACCTTCAGCGACCAAAGATAAAAATACATTTTATATATATAAAAAAAACTATAAATCTAAGTTCGATTCGATCTTTGTGCAGAGAAAAACATCATTTGTGTACACCATCATACAAATATGTGTATGTCTTTCTACGTTACTCATTTGAATCTAAAAAGTATTTTGTATGATTTTTAAGTTTTTTTAGTTATTAAAACAATTAAGTTATCATTAAATCAAAAATTTATCAGTCAAAACGTTTTTGATTCATAAAGGCAAGAAAAAATCTGAAAAACAAGCCTTTTACTTAAGCCTTTTTGTGTGGAAAAAAACTTGGCTTGTCTATATGTGCAAAATTCCAAACTGGACAGGTTACCTAACCTTAAGAGGCAAATCAAATATCTCAAAACAAAATATATAAGTAAGCAACATGCATTCTAGGGCGTCAAATAATGCGTGAGTTTCAAAGTCAGTTTGAATAACTTTAATTTTTTAATCATTAACATAAAATGTAGCTTTTGGTTATAAGATTCAATGAATACTACCGCAATTTATTGAAAATTATTTTTTAATATTTTGCTCAACTCAAAAAATTCAAGGTAGCCAAACACCAACATTTTATTCGTATTTACTCAAAAATTAGTCTGTCTGTATATTCTTAGCTGTTATGTGAGTAAATCATCCATTATTAGAGAACTTAATAAAAAGCAATACCTCGCACGTCCATCAGTTTATATAAACAAATAAATTAATCACTTTTAAATTCTAAGCCAGCCAACTATTTGGTAATCGGAAGAAGTTTTTTTTTGTTGTCGACCAAAATAGCGAAACTAATTTATTTAAAATGCATGTGCAAAATACTTTAAACAAACTAAAAACGAAAAAAAAACAAAGTAATTTATTCGCCTCCTTTTTTACTAACCTAAACACACACATTTGAAAATAAACAATAGATCAATCAGTGTTAATGACTACCAGCAGCTATTTGTAAATAATATTGCACGAGCGCGCACTTCTTTTGCTTGGCTCTGATATGTTAATTAATGCCAAAAAAAAGATATATATATGATGTCTGCGCAGAGTACTTAACTTATACTTATTGCGCTTTAGAGGTGTGTTTAAATTTGCCTAAGAATATACTCTTGCGTTAATTTTTAAAAAAGGCAAACAAATTGAACTACCTATGGTGTTTTGGGTTTGCAAAATGCAAATTATAAATTTTCGTGATTGAATAATACGACTAGAGTGGTGAAATATCCGCTGGCTTATTTGGTAATTTTAAGAAGATTCAGGTTCTAGAATAAAAAAAGACTCCAAGGTACTCGTCTTTTAAGAAAGTACAAACATTTGAATTTGAAACAACGCAAAATATAAATAAAACAAAAGAGCTGACGTCCGAACCTGAAAGACACAAATTAAACATTTTATTGAATTTTATTTCCTGTAGTGACATATTTTTTTAAAAATAAATATGAAATTAATAAACCCAATCTTCAATTTAATTCAAGGTAAATATATATTATTTGAATTGAAACAAAAACCACATATTGCATTTGTTTGCCTCGATAATATAAATAAATGTTCAGACATTTTATTTATATAAATTCCAATCGAAATAGATAATTGATGTTTTCTTTGATAAAAAAAATTAAGCTCGAAAAATAGACACTAAAGATTTTTCGTTGTGCTTTTTTCGCACGCGATTTATCATCTTTTGATTATTGTCTGACATGACTCTGAGTGAGGGTAATATTGAATGTTAAATGCCTCAGGCGTTCTTACTTCTTTCCTTTTTTTTTTGGGTGAGCACCTTTAATCAGATTATTTTTGTAGATCCAATGCCATAGTTATGATCAGGTGAATAAGCAAAAAACACAAAACAACCAAACACTGATTTGTAATTTTACTAAAGCTCTTTGAATGGAAATCCATTAACAAAAGATAATTTTGAGTTTATTTAAAGGAGTATAGTCACGCATATTTTTTGTATTTTTTTTTTCTTTAAGAACTCTATAACTACTAAATAAAGTGCCAAAATTATACGGTAGTTTTGTTGCTTTAGTGTTCGTAGGAGAATAGCTATCTTTTCTTTTGTGGTCCACTTTTGAAAGATGGGAGATCAATGCGTGCAAAAAATCATTTGAAATTTGAACACAATAAGGGCAATGATCTTTGAACTTTGAAGATTTATTTTTTTTTCTAAAAAATGAGCATTCATGATTTTTGGATTCTTATTTCTTATGAAATTTGTTGAGAATTTACTGATTACTCAATGATGGGTTATTTTCATAAAAAAAAGATATACCTACCTACATATAATTTAAACATAAATAGATTGTTAGTTCATAACTTTTAAAAAAGAATCTGAACAGTTTGTCAAAGGAATAACATTACATTTTATAATTCTCTCAAGATATCTATAAATTTTCTGTAAAAGAGGTGTTGTGTTGATGTTAATAGCATTGGATTTCCTAAACCTTAATTAACTGGTCTATGAAAAATGTCGTTATAAAAATGTCTTATTTTTTTTTTTGTTGTTTAACGAAAGATCCTTCTATTACTAATACAAACAAAAAAGTTTATCAAAACCGTAGAAGCCGTTTTTAAGAAATTAGAAAAAAATTTAAAATACTGCCTTATACTGGAGCCAAATTAATTATTCAAAGATGACAAATAATAATTTTGTGGATGCAACGATTCACTAACGTTTCTTCACAAATTTTTAGGGCACCGTTGTGCTAAAACGGGTAAGTCTTGTTTAAACCGTAGAGAACGTAAAAAGAGTTTTGAATAAAAATAAAAAATTAAATTGAATTAATTTTAAAGAAAATCAAAAAGATCTTTTTTTAAGTAATTTTTTTTATTTATTTGTTTAAACACAAAGAAGTTTTTTATTTTAATAAAAAACTGGTCATATTTGTTAATTTTTTACGGGAGGGAGGAGAGGCTTAGATGAAAACCATACCTTCAATTTATCTTCTTCTGATGACCACATAAATGCAAGTTTCCTAACGTGGTTGGTTTTTCTTTTCTTATTATTATAATATTCAGAACTCTTTGGCTTTTTGCCTGCCTTTATTACCTTAGGCTTAGGGTTTTCAGAACTCCTTTAGCATGAGCACATTTAGAAATAAAAATTATATTCTTTTCTTTCAGCTAGAATATTATTTTTCATTTTATTTTTTATTCTAGAATTCCAATCATTTACAGCATTTTAAAATTAGGTGTTAAAAATTTCATAAAGCCTAATGCTTCGACAATCCTTTGAAGCCATCCATAACCAATCATCGTTAAAGCGAAAAATATATTCATAAAATAAACCTTAAAACATTTTTACCTTTTAGTGTTTTTCTGCAGAAAATCACATATTTTTCAAAGCCCCTTCGGCCACATTTCTAATTAGAATAACTCATCAATACCTTGGATTATATCACATCCATTTGAAAGAATATGATGTTCTAGCTCATCATGTTGTTCGTGGCAATGTGAAAACTAATTGCCTCATCATTTAAAATCTATTTTATTTTCCACTTTTAAAAATTCATACCTCAGTTGATGTGTTGGAGTTGTTACACCGCCTGGACGCAGAAAAAAAAGAACGCATTCACACAAATATGTCTATTTTCTAACTTCCTGGTCCTTGGGATCCGTCAAATGTATAGAAGAAGTGTAAAAACCATCTATTCGTCTTGTATTAGTGCAAATGCACCATTTGCCTCAGGACAATCCAATTAGATGCACAAATGAGTTACTTGGTCATTAAAGACTAGAGTGTTTCCATTTGCCTTGGAAAAAGTCATGGTACGAACGCCATGCTACGTCCATCGTCATCGTCACGTCGTCGCGTTGTTGCTTTTAGCATTTTTTTTCTTGTAATTTTTACTTCAGGTTGTTTTAATTTCTAACGCAAAACGTTCAGTAAGGTATTTCCGTGTACAGGTAATTAAAATATCTTTCTCTTTCTCTCTCTCTCTCTCTATAGTTATAGACAACAACTGCTGGGATTAGATTTAACGTCAATCCAATGTCACGGTCAAATCAAAAAAACAAAAAAAAATGTATCTTTGCATGCGATTTCTACCGCAATATGTGTAATTGAGTCGTTAACCATACTCTATGTGGTAAACTTGTTGCGGAAAAAGTTGGTGTATCTTGGAAATTCACACGCGTATTTAAAAGATCCCAATCCCAAGTTAGCGTGTATCAATATAATTTTCGCATTCACAGAAAAATTATGTGTATGTTGATGATGGTGGTTATGATTAATACGACCAACAACATTCTAAGTAATAAAAATTTTATTTCTGTTTCAATACCTGTTGCCATCATCAGTGATCTAATTAAACGAACATGCTTCAGCAAATGTTTGTTAAGGAATTTATCGAACGATTTGTGCGGTGATGACATTTTTGTGTGCACTGATTGCGGTTAAATTGAAAGTTAACTGGTTATGATTTGGAAACCATCAGTTGTGAGAAATTGAATCAGATAATTTTTGTTTTGGTTAATTGGTAGGCTTTCTAGTCGTTGGGACGTTTATCTTCGCTAATTTTACTACGTAATTATAAAAATTATTTTTAATTGATTCCTTTTAGTTTCTTTTTCGCAAATTTTCTTTGCAATTTTGAATCAATTCGCAGTGCGATCATTTCGCAAATTGGTTCATTTACATCCTATGTAGATCTCTTTCAGGTGAGTGTTATGAAATTTCGGCTTTTCATTACTTCGCGAATTTATAATTCACTCAATATTTTTGTACTTTGCATTTTTTCGAATTTTATTTATTTATTTTATTTGAGCAATTAAAAAAACAATAAATAAAAAAAAGAACTTTAGAAAGTGTTATGATTTTCAGAAAATGCACTTTGCGTTTTGGCACCACTTTTCAAAGCGTATATACAAATTATAGAAATACATTTTTTTTAAAGACGAACACAATATTTAAAAAAAAAAATCTTTGAATCTGAAAACGCAACAGACGGGAATATTTGTTTATTTTTCAAATACTTTCGGTGAGTGATCCAAAAACTCAAGACAACTCATATAATTTTTTTTCAATATTTTTAAAATATATGCTAATTAAATATTTTTTGACATTTTTCAATACTGTATAAATTCTACTACAAAATTTTGAAATTGTTCTGTCTTAATGGTCCAAAGCAACAGGGCATCAAAAAACATTGCGAGTCAATTGACTCTTTAGAAACAAGTTCATTTGTGTTAATCATCACTTTAGGTTCCAGACGTACTGAGATTTATTATGAGTTTCCATTACTCTTTAAAATTATAGCTAATTTTCTATATCAATATTTAGTAAAAAAAATAATGTACAAAATAATTCAATTCAAAAATTAAATGTTACTGGATATTTTGAAATTCTGAGTTTCATTACGTTGAGTAAGAATACAAAAGAAAAGTTCGAAAATCTGTTTTCTAAACGAGAAATGATAGAAAACACTCAAATATAAGAAACAATTCTATAAGCGCTTGTCGAAGAACGGCCAAACCACAACTAGGGAAGAGTTGTAGAGAGCTGAAATACATCTCCAAAAACCGTACACGATTGCACGAAGGAGGGCTCACAGATGTAAAGAAGAGGATTAAGTAAAATATATGATGAAAGTCTATGAAAAAAAAAAATAAAAACCTAAGATTGTAGACAAATAAAACAGAGATAGAATTGATACCACTAATTATAATTTAACTGAAAACTAAGTTCGACTATTATTTTAATCCTTAACTGCCTAACAAATTATTCAAAATGTCAATAATAACTCAAAACATTTATAAAATAAATCACAAAGTCTCATCTTTCGCCATTTAAGTGTTGTGGTTAAAACATTTTTTCTCTTCATCAAACCTGAAAATAAAAAAAACATTAAAAACAACAACAATGATACACAAGAATATCATACAAAGAAATACCACATTCTTTTGATCTTTCAGATATCTACAACTACAAGCTATATACACAAACCGGGCATACCATATCAATATCTTACCACATCTTTCAAAACCCCGCCAAAAAGCCTTCACCGACTTCAGACCAAAGTCACCAAAATCTCATACCGACAATCTTTATATGGCATACTCCTCTTAGCCTTCTTATTTTGCCCTTCCCAACAAAATATACCTTGCATCTGAAGAAGTGATTTGTACGCAGATTATCCGTGCCTGTCTTGAGGACTTTTTTTTTTACAGTCTGTGCCAAAGGAGAAAAAGTGAAATTAAAACCACAAAAATAATGAGAAAGACCGGCATGGCGCTGGACATCTGACCACAACCCAGACGGATACAAGACACAAACAAACAAAAAAAAAGAAAATATTGCACTGGTAGAATGCAACAACTTTTTTTTTCTTGCTGATGCATTCCTTAATAAAAAAAAGTTGAAAAATAATTTTGCCAAAGACCAAGGAAGAGCTAAAAATAAAAATGTCACATTTTGTGAGTTCCTTTTTTTGAAGTTTGTTTTTAATATTTATGTCTTCTCGTTTTGTACCTTGAAATCCATTAGATCCATAACATACCTACAAAACGGCCACCACAGTAATATTTGTTAGATTTTTAATTATGCACGACTTTTCTTGATGAGGACCGCATGCCATAATATCTTTAAGGAAAAAGCTATTAGCTGAGGCTGGGAATGAGGATGAGGACAGAAGACTTAATTCTCAGCAATGTATACATTCTTCTTATGGATTTAGAAGGACAGTATCATGCAAAAAACTTGAGTTAAACAAAATCTACCATTAGAGCCCTCGAGGCAAATGGAGGTATTATGAATGGTGACTTTAACATCACTGCCGTGTTTTAGTTTTTATCGCAACGGTCAGATATTTTTTTTATTTTAATTAGTTTCACAAAAAAGACAACCTCGCGTGTTAGAAACTATTTGATGTGTTTTCCCCATCCTAAAGTCAAAAGATGATTGTTTTTAATTAAATTTTTAAGAAAATCTTCTGGCAAATTGAATCATTTTTTTTTGTTGTTTCATTATGAAAAGCAATAGGTTAGCAATTTAAGAGGGGGAACATGATAATAATTTCTATAGTGGATTAAAGAAGAGTTTGTATTCTCCCTTTCAAGGGGCCGGACAAATATAATTTAAATCAACAAAATGAATAAATGAGGTGAACTAATGTATGCAAATTACTAAATTAGTTGAAAACAATTTCTTAGGATTGCTTTGTGGTTGATGATGATGGGTTCATGAATCTTAAATAAACAAAATTATAAAGAGGGACTTGATTAGGTGAGCTAATTTCTCAACTTTGAAAGTCATTAAAAAAAAACAACTAATTTCGAAAAATTCTTGAACACTAAATTAGAAGAAATATATTACATTTTGCCTATCTCAATTGCATTGGAGCATAGAAGTTTTATTCATATGAAGATTAATTGTAGTCTAAAACTAGCCATGACGTAACAAAATGGCTCATCTAGCCGATTTAGATGGTGTACTTTGGCTTGAATGCGTCAACAAACCCATTGGGGTTTTTTTTAAGAAAATGAGAAATCCATAAATCAAATTGTCTTCGAGTCATTTCACTCGGTCAAGTGTTGGCAGCTTAAGAGTCTAAGTGCATATTATAAGCTGTTAAACTAACGAAATGAAGGTCTTTAACAGTGATAACCAGCTTCATGACGCGCTTTAAAATGCACTTCAAGAAGTTTATATAGACTCACTTTATATTGCATTTTACGAGGCGCTTCAAGAAGTGCTTGATGACACGGTTATTACACTTTCGAATGGTAACATAATAACAAATTTTAACCAGAGTTGAAATGAGCTATTTTCGACACTTTCGACAAAATTTTTGACATTGTAAACATAGATCATAAGCCTTGGACGTTGTCAACATTCTTGACGCAACTGTTGAAAATCATTCATAGTTAAAGTCGTAACAAGTATAAATCTGAAGGTCTTATATCCTTAAAATACAATTTCTATTGCAAACCAAATTAAAGTGAAGCTCATTGCTAACACCTTTAAATTTTAATAATTGAATAAATTAAACATTTTATTGTTTAAATTAGATCTTCTCTCGAAACAATATAAACTCTACGAATTTCACAATTTTGCTAAATCTACTCCACCAAAATCCGTTATGATTTTTCTCTACACTTAGTTATTTTTTATCTCTTTGCTTTTAAGACAATGCTATATTAAATATAACTAATGACTTTAGTCCAAGTTTGAATATCTCACAGAAGACCAAAGAAAGAATTAAAAAATAACATTCAAACGAAAGAGCTGAGTAACAAACTTGATTTTTTTTGTCTCTATTATTTGAATGATCTAATGTCAATAGAGATTTTAATTCTCAACAGCATCACATCCACTCTAAAAGAGAGAAAAAAAAATGTATTCAAACTCAAAACTCTTTATACTCCGTTATTCTGCAAAATTCCACGAGAGAGAGAAAGAGTGTACCTACATATAACCAACAACAATTTTTTTTTTCACACAATTTGTTTAGACATATGGATGGTATCCCAGTGACGTCACATTTGTAAACAAACCACATTGTGAATGTTACAAGAGAAGCCAAAAAAGCACGTGTTTGACTTCCATGTTGGAATAGGTAACGTGCAATATCTCACCTGTTGAAGGCTCGCTCTCTCTCTGATTGGAAACTGCCCGAAATGGTGTTTTCACCTCACCTGTTCAACATGCCGGTATTTGCAATCCTAATTCTTACGTCACCATGTTGAATATCTAACCAGATGATCACTACCTCAGAAGAGAATTTGATCACCACCTCAGAAAAAAAGAGAACAACTTGATGGTCAGTACATATAACTCTTCAACTGGACCTGGATTTTTATTAAATATCTTCCTCGACTCTGAGCGTAAAACTTCAGTCTTTCTCCAGACTTCGAGTGAAGAACAAGTGCTTAGTTTATAGAGTGCCGTGTAGATAATCTATCTTATTTGATTTTTTTTCCTTTCCTCTCTACATATATGTATATGTGTAAAACCAATACATAGAAAAAGGAAAGGAATTATACACCTTAGAAAGATATATCCTCTAAGACATAAATACCATTACTCGCGTAAGAGGTTTACTCGGTTTACCAATTCATTCTTCGTTCGTGTGTTTTATTATTTTTTTTTCTATTTCTTTTCTTTTTGACTTCTTTTTTCTGTCGTCGTTCGTTGTTGTTGGAAATAAAAGAAGAAAATCTTATATACGTTAAAGAAAAAAAAAAAAACAAAAAAGAAAAAAAAATCGTGGCAATAGATGAAATAGAAAAGATACAACGCAAACGAGAAAGAAATTCGCGATCCGTATTTCTGTGGCATTTTAGCCATGGTAAATGGTGAGTCGACTTCGGATCTTGCTTAACATTTTTCTTGTTCGGATTTTAAAAAAAAAATAATTTTCTCATTCTTCATACTGAATTTTTAAATCTTTTTGCTTGTAATAAAAAATGTGTCGTTTTTTGTGATTAACAAATACAAAATATAATCTAAGCATTTTTTGTGTGCTTTCGCTTAAAATAAATATTTTAAAAATGCTTTTCTCTAAAAAAAAATCATATCTGTGCTTAAAAAAATTAAATATCTTTTGCTAACCAACATACTCTGCACCTGCATCATATTAAAACAAAAAAAATCAAAAAAAGGATTACTTCATGCGATGATCACTTCAGTTTTAAAAGAAAATTTTATTTTGTGATAATTTGAAAATAAAAATAATTTATTGTGAAATTTCCCACTTGGATTAAGTGATATTTTGTGAAATTTTTGGAATTTTTCATCCATTCAACATATTTAAAAGGATTTATTCGAACAGATGTATGGACAGTGGATTACATACAAAGCAAAAAAATTAAAGATTATGCCGCCCCAACTGTAAGATGGAATTTAGCTAGAACAGCTAATTCGCATATCCGGTTCATAAAGCCAAGTCTATATTTAGCAAAAATCGAACACACAAGATTATATTTTTTCTTTTTCGATTTTATATATATTTTTTTTTTTAACTGAATAGCTACACGCCTCTACAAATATTTTAAATTTGTAGTTTTATTTTATTTTTTCATTGTAATTCAGTTGTTCGTGTAGAGTATTTTTTTTTGTGTTGCTGTCTTGGATTATTGTGCAATTCTTTTGCTCCGGCTTAAGAGCAGATTAAATTTTTTTTATGAGCAGAAAAAGGCTTGTCTGGGTTTTCTTTGATATTTTATTGAAGATAAATGCTTGGGTGCCGATGTAGTTTTGTTTTGTATTTTTTAGGTAGGTTTTTGACTTCTCAATAATAGTATTTGATTTCTTTGGCTGATTGAGATCTTTTTAGCGACAGAACATATTTATCATGATGGGAAAAGAATATCGATAAATTTATAAGAAATAGAAGTTAGTCAAGAAAACTCATTAGTTTAATAGTTTTGATTTTCTAGGTAAAAAAAAATAATAGAAATCAATAGAAAGAAAACATAGAAAGAAAAAAAATTGAAAATTTTTCATAAAATAAATGCAAAATTTTTTTGTTTGAAAATATATTTTTAAATAAAAAAGTTCATAGTTAATTTGAATATGTTTTTCTTTTCGATTCAATTAAAATTTTATGTGAGATAAAAATTTAGAAAAAAAAATTTAATTTGTTTAAGATTCATTTGAAATTTCACATAATATTTTTTTAAACAATAATTTTATCAAAAAAATCTCAATTTCAACCATTCTTTTTTTCATGAAACGCAAATAATGATTTTATTTGTGCAAATTATATATCAGCAAAGATTCATTTAAATTTAAATATTTCTAAAATTCTATGAAATAAATATTTAAGATTTGGAAATTGTTCAATAGTTTTTCTTTTTTCTTAAGTTTTTTGTTTTGATTAATTTTGAATTTTCAGTTTTTCCTTTGTAAGAAAAATCAAAATCAAAAAAGTATCAATAAATAAAATATTTTTTTTATTATCTTTGAGTAATCAAAATCATGAATATTTTTTAATGAATCAAAAAATTCCTTTTGGTTCTATTTAATTTTGAAATATTATTTCAAAAAGATTTCTTTTCAATTAAATTTATTTTAATTGGTAGATATTTTAAAAAGTTCTTAAAATAATATTATAATAATAATTCATGAAGATCAAAACAACAAAAATTTAATTTAAAAAAATCACAAACTGTAACAAAAAAAAGAAAAATTTTTAATTTTCTAGAAAAATCAAAAAAATTGAGTGTTGAAGAAAATTTAAAGAAAATATTCAAGGACATCAAAATTCCAATAAAAATAAGAAATTCAAAAATTTTTTTGTGCATAAAAATATAGTGCTATATTCAACATATAAATGTTAATTTCTGTAAAATTTTAAAGAAATATGACTTAAAATATTTCTATTGATACTTTGCAAATTTTTGCAAATAAATCTTCAATTAATTTTGAATATTTTTCTGTTAAGCAATTGAAATGTCTTAGTTAATTTTTTTTTATTTAATGTTTTGCTTTGTTGGTCAATTTCTAGCGATTTTTTTTTTAATATGAGTATTGAAATCATGAAATTTTTTAGTGAATTGTTTTTGGATTAGAAAAATGTAATCGGTTCTTCAAATATTTTAAAATGTTTCTCAATTATATTTTTTTAAACTACATATTTGAATTTAAAAAAATATTGAAATATTAAAATCATTAGAATTTTTTATAATAAAAAAAGTTGAAAATTCTTTAATGCAGTACTTGCGAAAGATACTCTTGAAAAAAAAATTATAAACAGGAATCTTAATTTATTCATATTCATTTATTCAATTCATAAAAAGAAGTTCCGAGATTCAGGGGATTTGGACAAAGGTTCAAATTATTTTACGGACTTCAATTGCTGTTGTATTTTATTTTTATGTAAAATCCATCTACTTTGCAAATCTTTCAAGTATGCATTTTAGCCATATTTATAATTTTCAGGGCAAAATTGATTCTAAATTTATTTTAAAAAAATAAGAAAAAGTTTAGAATAATAAATTCACTGTAAGGAGATTTTAATTCTGAATTTGCGATATCAATTTAAAATCAGCACTTTTTGAGACAACAGTTTTTCATCGGAACGATTTTTATAAATATTGATACGTAATAATAGCTTACAGTTATAATAAAAAATTACTAACAATATCAGTGTTTTATTTTAGTAAAATAATGATTGCTGTATCTAATGTGAAAATTTGTCTTAATTTATTGTTTTCTGGCTTTTGCTTTCTAATTTTATTTAAAATTAATTTTTTTTTTAAAATACTTAAAAATGTTAAATCATCAAAAATTAATTTTAGCACAATGTGTATAAATTTAATGCATAAAAAGTGAAACGATTTCAAAACATCATTCTAAACTTACAAAGGCATACTCATAAATTTTTATATAATCTTTTTTTCAATTTCCTTTTATCACAAATAGTTAAAAAAAAATTATAATCATCACACTCAAGCTAAAGGCGTGATAAAATGAAAATAGGTTTCTAGGGCTTTGTTGTGATACGTCCTTTTAAACCAATTATTATTTATTGATCTGCCCCCCTTCCAAACTATTATTTTTGTCTTTCAGTAGTATATTTATTCCTCTCATTCTTCTCTCTTTGTTACACTTCACTACTTTACTTCTTTAATAACATCAAACTATAAAAAAAAAAAACAAAAAATGATTACCCATCAGCCAGATAGAAGACTTTGAGAGTGAATTCTTAACTATTAAATTGCCTAGAATATATATCAAGCAAAAGACCCTCTACTTTAAACATCATGAGCACTCAAAACACAACACAACACAACATCAAATTCATTCTACAACTAAAGTCAAAAGTATAACATCATATAAAGCTAAAGGTATCTGAGCACACATCAGCGGCTCAGATGCACTACCTTTATATGTCAGACCACGGATTCGTAATTTTCCGTTGAATTGAAATAATTTCATTGGAATTCCAGTGCAATTATTGCAATTTTTCATACCACATTCAATCTGTATCAGAATGCGCCGCTGCACTGCCTATCCCGTCGGTCGTCACCATCGTGTTGGTCGCCAGCAAAACGCCACCATCAATAGCGGGATGGATGATGAGATGGTACATACATATATAGATAAAGGAAGAGCGTATAGTGTTCTTTTGTTTTGTTCTTAAATTGATTCTGAAGTTGAACAATAAAATTAAAGCTTTTGTGTAAAATTGCAAAAATAAAAAAAAAATCCTCCAAGCAATTTAAAATAGGCATAAAAACAACTACAGCTATTAAAAGACAGTAATTTGATTTGTAATTAAAGTACCCTACGATCGAGTTATGCTGGGCGGTGTCACAGAGTTATCTCTCTTTAGCAAAACATAATGAGAAATTGTTATTTATGGACTTAAGTTTTTATGGACCAGAGGCGCAAAAAATGGCAATAAATAAATTAAAATGAGATAAAAGTTAAGTTACCCAGCAATTTTAGTTCAGTTTAGTTTTGGCATTAAAAGATATTTTGAAAAATAAAGTTTGCAGCTCAGCTCTTTTGTTTCTATGAGAAATGTAGGAGTCGTTCGAATTAAATATCCATCTTTTTCACAAATATCCAAAACTAATTGAAGTGATCATCAACTGTATTCCAAGCATATTATTATATTCACCTCCTCTAATCTTCATACAAAAAAAAAACCAACATAAAACAAAAAAAATTATAAAATTAACAAAAATCAGAAAATATTATCTAATAAAATATTCTGTGAATTCTTTTATTTTCAGTTTGTGGAAAAAATTATGATGAATAATAATTTGTGTTCAAACAATTGAGATTAATTTATTTAAAAAAAAGTATATATTTTTTAAATCGTGATTCAAAATAGTAAAATTGGATATAAGAAAATTACAAAAAAAAATCATTTTTGTGTGAAAGTGTTCAAAAAAGGTAATTAAAAATTATATCAATCAACACTGCCAAATTAATAATTTAAAAAAAAAAAACACCAACCGGATACATAAATTAGATTTTTGTGTGCATTAATTCCTCGCGTTCAAAAAGAAGAAAAAAAAAATCACACTGAATCATCAAAAAAGATTTCCTGGGAGAAATGATATTCAAAATAATATAGGTAAGTTTTTTTTTGTTCTTGTTGTTGTATTTATTAATCATTTAATTGAATTAAAAAAACATTTGAGGTCTTTTAAAAGACTGTTTAAATAGTTTTTCATTTATCATTTAGAGTTCTTTTGATGATGTTTTAAAAGCAAAAATAAAGAAGCTTACTCACTGATTAATTAAAGATCGACTTTGAGGTTTTTCTTTATATTTACTTTTTTTTTATTTATTCATATAACATAACATTGCCAAGAACATCACTTAACGTCAAGGTCATATGAATA
This sequence comes from Syrphus vitripennis, assembly GCA_958431115.1. Lineage (NCBI taxonomy): Eukaryota > Metazoa > Arthropoda > Insecta > Diptera > Syrphidae > Syrphus > Syrphus vitripennis. The sequence continues at coordinate 140,917,584 of OY288108.1, read as the reverse complement.
TCAAATAGATATTTATGCAAAAATAGATAAATATTGAAAATTCATTACACAAAGCAATTACCTTAGGATTTTTTTTTTTATTATTTCTTTACAGAAATTAAATCTACGTAGTTATAAAAAGATCGAATTGAAGAATGATTGAACAAAAAAAAAATAATAATAATAAAATTACTAGCTAAACAAAGATATAATTATTTGAGGTTACTTAATTGAGAATTCGTTATAGCCGAATGCACACGTAGTATGATTTAATTTTATTGGCAAGAAGAAGATGATAAAGAAGAAGAAGCAGCAATACATGAACATCATACATAGTTTTAGTTTTCTTTATCTACTTTTGCGAATTTTAAGTTAAATTTAATTTTGATTTATGTGGGAGGAAGATTTGGATAAGATTGTAAAGCCTTTTACAGTATTTAAATGAGAAGATATTTTGTATCCGGGTGCTGACTAACAGTTTTTTCCTAATTTTAAATTTTAAAAAATTATTTCTGTTATTATTGGATTTTTATTTTTAGTTATTTTGATTGAAACATTTTATTGAAAGTGTTATTTAAAATTTGAATCCATTTGAGAAAGAAAAAAAATGCAATTCCAGTATGTTCTTTCAATAACGATTCCAAGACAATTAAAGTACTTCCTTGTTTTTTATACTAAATGATTTATAATAGAAAATAAAACTCATGATTTATAATTCATTGAAACTGACATACAAAAAAAAAAATGAATGCAGACCTTGATGCAATTTTTCAATTAAAATTGTCTTGTATCCATATATAAATGCAAATCATCTTGAACCATCAACATGTCAAAGTAATAATTCAAAACCTTCAAAAGTTTTTAATACAAAGCATCTTATGACACTATCCTTCAAAAAAAAATGACATGACAAAAAGACAAGAAAAAACCAATTATGATTTATTTCGCAACACAATTCAATCATAATTCGACACATTATGTGTCTCAGAATAATGAATTTATTTCATTTAACAAAAGCAAGAGAAAAAAATCAAAAACCATTCCGCACCCTTACACATTTCATGCCACACCTTGTACCACTCTCATGTTTATATTAATATGATCTTTATTGGTGGTTGGGTTATGATTTTAAAGCTTTAGTCCTACATTCAAATAATGCACGGATTAAATGTCTTTTTTTTTAAATTTAAACCGGAAATAGTGTTTTAACACACACTACCCACATGGAATTCAACTAAAATGTTTAAAATGTCTTCATGACACAACTTTTTACCAGGAAGAATAAAAAACAACACACATGTTTTTCACAAGCATTAATTTCTTTTCATCATCATCCAGCTTGTCAAGTTTCCAAACTTCGTCTTCGCCTACTCTCAAAACACCTAAAATGGGCTGACACGCATAAAAAAAACAGCTTTCACTGCATCAACCCACCTCAGCATCAATATGCGACCGTGTGACAGTCACACACTTAATATTGGGGGAGGTTGAAAGAGTTAAGAAGTATTGACCATAAATATAAATTCGACTGAGTGCAACGGTAATTCCAAACCATTTAAATTATTGAATTTCGATTGGAAATATATTTTTATTATTTTCTTGGGATGACCGTGGTTGCGAATTTACAAAAATTTTCTGCAAAACGGCACACACTCATGATGCTCACTGAGTAAGGTTAGGTTGTGCGATCGATGATGGTGATAATCTTTTAGATCAATCGTCAACGTAAGGATGTCAAATGGAAAAATCCAAATATGGTTCGACAAGGTAGTTGGTTGTATTTCAAGTTATGATGATGAGGATGACGATGATGGTGTTTATGGCTTTTATAAAAAAATGTGAATGTGGCTATAAGATGGAAAAGTGTTACTTTTTTACAGCTAAATACCACAAGTTAGTATAGTTGCTGCTGCAGCTTTAAATGGAAAAACAGGCTATACAAAGAGTTGCTTTGACTAAAAAAAGGTTGGTTCTTTTGCGAACATTCACTGAAGGAAGAAAAAAAAATTAAGTGTTATATCATTGAAATGGAGAAATTTTTGAATTAACTTGTTCAACATTAAACACATGCTATGCTTTGAATAAAGAAAATTATAATTTTGAAATCAGAAAGAATTTCAAATGAATAAAAATTGCAAATAAGCTTTAAAAATAATTAATACCCATTTGAGACCATATAAATATGTTTTAGAAGAAAACCAAACAAAAGAGCTGAGCTTCGAACATCTACATATAATTAATTATATTCTTCTTTTTGTTTGACATTAAATTAAATAAAAAACATTTGAGTAGTTTTGCAAACATATTTCTTTTTTGTGATTCAAAACAAAGAATACATAAACTTGCAAATCAATAAAGGTGAAAATGCACGTTTTTGAAAAAATAAAATTTCAAATATTTTTTTATTTTTTTTAGAGGTATTTATAAAACTGTTGATTTGTTTTTTTTTTTTTTTTAAATCATATGCTTCAATTTTCCTTTACCAACTAAATAAATCCATCAGCCAACAATAAACCAATTCATTCCTTCAACTAATCGATACGATTAACTGATTTCTGAATTGTGACTCATGATCACGGTGGCTAGTTCACTTGAACGCCCAACATTGCACAAAAAAAAACCGGCTGCATATACAGATATAAAGATACAAGAGATGGAACAAATATAGACCCAAAGTCATGAAGAAAAAACTAAAACATAAAAAAATAATAAAACATATCATATCGTAAGTAAAGTCGGCTTTAAGAAAAAGTTGTTATTTTGAAAGTTATTGAACACTCCATTAAACCTGTCCGATCGGGTATAAGGTGTGTACGTTCACTTACAATATAATGAATATATACGAGTATGGATTTGTATTTTGCTGCTGTTGCTACAGTTCAGTTCCTTTAAGAAGCAGAGGTTGGTATTACATTTTCTCCAGGTGCCGATATTGTATACAGATTTAGTATATATCTGCTTAAATACTCTCCATGGTATAATGATTATTACAGTTATTAATTTTGTTGCTATTAATAGCCAAAAGTCGGGTTTATTTCCAACACACGATTATTTCAATAATGGGATCAGAATGCAAATAAAAAAACACTGTGCTTTATTTATTGCAATTTTAAGCACGAGATTAGCCAAGTTCATTTTAAACAAGTTGATGATGGTAAATTTGAACAGGTTTGTGTGAAAAAGTCTTCTCACAAATCATCCCATCAAAGTTAGTTTTTAATTGATTTAATCGGTATAGGAGATGTCCATCTTCAACCTAACCCAACAAGTGGTAAAATAAATCATCTTCCGGAGAACCTTTTCCATTTTAGGTCAACTTAAGTGTTTTCTTCGTAAGCAGCCCACTGATGAACCACATTAAGATTTTGTAATTTTAAATACAACAACGTCACTTCATTTGAAATTTATTTTACCTTAACTCTCCTGAGAAACTCTGCGAACCATGAAGCAATCAAGAACAATCTAACTATCATCAACATTGTTAGATGGCTCGAAGTTACCTTTTGTAACGATTATAAAAGTTGGGAAACCTAGCAAAACCGTTGGATTGTTTTTATTTTGTTTGTAAGCATAACAAACACCAATTTATTTTTGTCTATTAATTACCTCCAACTAAGTTAAAAAGAGCCCATAGTAGGTTCAGGTTGTGTATAAGATAGGTGGAGGATGTATAAAGTATTTGGTGATTGTAACTGTAAAACGAAAACAAAAACCACAAGAAACAGGAAGATAAACTCATGAAACCATGATAAAGATGCAAGTTGAAGATTATTTTTTAATGGTCTCTTTTAGATGACCATTGAGTGATAAATAAATGGTGTTGTGTTGAAGAAGAAGAAGAAGACAAGACTGTACTATTTGAACCCTGAAACTTATTGACACCAATAACATTTTATAATGACTAATGAATGATCTAATGTCTTCAGGGGATAGTGACCTTTTCTGAAGTAACAGTCAACTAAAAAAAAAAAAAATACTTCTTTCTCACAAGTCTAGTCGACAAAAAAAAAAAAAAATTTTAAATATGAAACAGGTTTAGAAGTTTGCTGATGACTGAAAAAAATATAAACTTGCTTTATACCCACACACAAGTTTTTAGCAGCAAACCAAAGAAAAAAAAAGGTTAACAAGAGGTCGATAGAATTGAGGGGGAAAGACACGGTTGCAAAGAAGTAGCATTGCACTTTGAGAATGAGTCTTTTTGACGCCTTCGGATATCAATTTGTATTCTTTTTATTCATGTTATTAGATCCGGCTATCGTTGAGTTTAAATTGCACTTGAAAAAAAAATATATTACGGAGAGGCTATCATAAATTGTATATTTAAATTTTTTGGGAAACCTATAATCAAATCAAAAAAAAAGCCTCCTAGTCAAATATGAATGTTACTGAATCATATTAAAATTATTAATTCATTTCTAATTGCTTTCATGTGTAGTTTTTTTTAGAAGGTGTTAAAAATGCGATGACCTTGATGTTTTCTTTGGCAAATTGCCCATGAAAATTTTGTATTCGTTGTTGTTGGTTTTTTTGTGTGGTTTTGATATGCGTTATTAAGTTTGATAGATTACAATATCGATCAGATTTATTGTCATTGTTTTTGCTTTTGGGGGGAAATATGTGTATAAATGGCAATAATTATTTGAAACAAATGAACATGATCTTGACCTAAAAACTATTATTTTTTGTGTTTTGTTTTTAGAATGTTTTGAGGAAGTAATAAGACAATTCATTGAATAATAAGCGAAAACATTTTGGTAAAAAATGATGTCTAATTATGATTCGTATGTAACTGAGGAGATAGAACACTTTAACATTAACAGAACTTGTTCTTAAGACGGAATAAGCCAGGTGGTGGAAGCAATTTGAGTGTGATATACATATGTAACAAATGTTCGATCATGCATTGTTTTATAACAATTTATTTTTAATGAGCATATTTTATTGGATCATTTTGATTATTAAGAGCTACTGCTAGCAATTGGTACTCAAAGCTTTACATGCGGACTTAATTGAGCTTCAAATGTTTTAAAATGTAAGCATAAATTTATACCAAAGAAATAAATTCAGCTCCTTTTTTCAAACAAAAGAACTGAGGTACAAACTTTACTTAAGATTTGTTACTACGTACAATCCATACAAGAGTGCCCATAGTTTTTTCTTTGACAATTTAAATATTTTAGTGAAATTAAAAATATCAGCACTCATATTTTTAGACCCTCAGTAGAATCTAGAAATCTATTTAAAGCCCAGAGACTTGAAAAATACTTGCTCACATTATTCAATCTTTGACAGCTTATCTCTATTCAACTAGTAATCTAATATTCAATTATTAATTTTTTATTTTAAACATGTCCACGCAAGAAACAGGTAAGAAAATAAAAACAAAAACCAAAGATTTTATCCATGTAAGTTCATCCAATCGCATGAAAAATGACCATTATTAATCTCCTCTTGCAGGCCCTTATACAATGATCCTTTATTACACAGAATAATATATTAAAAATGTATGCACTTAAATAATTGAATAAAAAATGCAAATTCTCTTTGCACATCAAAATTTCCATAATATAAAAAAACTCCAGCCAGCGCAAGACGCAGAGTGCCAACATATGCTAAGAATAATATTAAAGAAAAAAAAACAACCAAGTAGTTACCCTGAAGAGAATTTAAAAAAAAAAAAAACTATATGCGCATATTAAAGAATTTCCATTCATTAAATGCAATCACTATCATTAAGAGGTTTGTCGCTCAACTCTTTTGATTTGAGTACACATGGATTTTTGTTTATTTTCTTGTTTCAATAAAAATACTCATTATTAGATATAAAATATAATAAAAAATAATGCTTAAGGGGTTTGTTGTTGTTTTTCTTTCTTCTCTTTACATATGAAAACTCCAAAAGAGAGATACCGCCAAACATCAAGTATTTTGCTATCATCTTAAGTGCTATAGTAAACTAAGAAAATTTACTTCCAAGGAAATTCTTTTCCGGGTTTTTATGTGCAGTGCTCTCACTGCTTATGTCTGTTGGAGTATAAGCATGGAAAGCAATAGAATATATGATGAAGAACAAACCCATTAAAGGTTACCATTATGTGTGAAAATGAATACAAGAAGTCACCTACTCGTAATCTTTATATTTTCTTCTTTTTTTCTATACACATTATACTTATTTTTTTTTATTATTATTTTATAGAAGAATCCATGCCGGCCATGAGACTGGTTTTTGGTTAACTGGTTATAACAACCTGTGCAAAGATAACTTGTTGTTAAATATGTGTGGATATTCTTAGGTTAAAATGTTGTTGGGATCTTCATTTTATGTGGCTTTTCAACCACTTAGAAGATAGAAAAATATTCTATTTTTTTTTTGTTCTCAAAATTGTAGGTCATCTTCATCATAATCGAAGATAAAGGGTATTATATTACAAAAAAGATGAATATACAATACTGACAAAATAAATTGCTTCTATTAATTTTTGTCGAGTTATGATTTTTATTTTGTCAGGGTTAATCATGAAAAATTAACGAAGCTTAGTTTGGACACTAGCAACTTAATTTGTCTTTCTTCATAAATAAATTCTTTAAGATTATTTATTATTTGAATATAAAAAGCGATTTGTTAAAAATAAAAACAAAATTAATGATGTAATACAAAGTTTAGGATTTTGTAAACAAAATAAATTAATTTTTTTTTTAATTTTCTATCTTTAAAATTTTGATTTAAAGTAAATAAATTTAAATTGCCCAGCACAACCACAAACAAAAAATTCAATGAGGATGATCAGCCTGGATTTCGAAAATAATCAAAAAAAAAACAGCTTGTAACTTGTGTAATCTTGTAAACCTTTAATGATTATCCAGCTTAAAATTAATTTTAATTTATAACCCACAATCAAGCCAAACTTTTTTTTCTCAATTAAAATCTCTGCCTTTAACATGACATTTACAGTGTTTCCTTTCTACATTATAATGGTGGTGTGATTCGGTGATTTTGTATCCTTTACAGCTAATTCATCTGATGTGTCAGAGACGATTAAAATGTTAATGACCCTCATTTAGTTCTTTTAATTTGTTCCTCTTTTTATTTTTATTTTTATTTTTATTTAAATTAATGTCGAATTTATGCAGTAGTTCTTGTCTGACACTCTGTTCGCAGTATGTTTAAAGTGAGAGGATATTGATTGATTGTGATAATTAATCAATTAGTCAGACAACATGATGAAAAGGATTCTTTTATGTTATCACTACTTTCAGAAGATATAAATCTACTGAAAACTTTTTATACAATTTTTTTTTAAAGTTTTATATATTTGGGGCAGGTTCTTAAGTTTTTATTGCGTTTTTATAAATAAGGTTTAATAGAATCCAAATATTTATTTAAAGCCGTATTTACTAAATGTAAGAAATTTGGTAGACTTTGATCGCTTTTTGGAATGGAAATAAAATAATTTCAACGAATTCATTTAAGTAAGATACAATTTTTGTAAAAAAAAAAAAACAAATAAAGAAAAATATTCGAATCAAAGTTAAAAGCCTAAAACCCTATTTAAGGATATTTTTCAGTCATATTTTCTTTAAACCAAACATTAACAAGAAATAAAAATAAAAGCATTCAGTAATTTTTAAATAAATAATAATAAAAATCCAGTTTGAAGCTCAGGTCTTTTGTATAAAATAAAATACAAATTCCCAAACCTTTTTTGTGCTTCTGTTTAAAAAAATATTTCGTTTGTTTATATTCAGATTGGTATCTTTCTCACCTAGAGTCTATCGAACTTTGACCGATTCTTTTAATAATACAAAATTAATTTATTCTAAAACCAAAGTCGAAATGAGTAATATCTTTTTCAATGAAATACCTACACAAAAAAAATATATTTATTTATCTTTCTTTTAATTTAAACTCAAATATATCATTGTGTATGGGTGTATCAATTTATTTCTCTTCCAGTCTCCGATAAATGGTAACTGTTTATTTCTTTTCAATAAATATCCATCAATGTCCGTTTAGAAATGAAAAGATTTAGGTCATTCTATGTGAGATGAGATCATATATCAACGAATTATTCTTAATTCGATAGACTAGAAATGTCAGTTGAAAGTTTTTATTTTTTAGAAAAAATATATATATGGAGTACTAATTATAAATAATACGTTATATATTTTGATATGGTATAAGAACCCAAAGACCTACTTAAATAAACACTTCTCGATGACTCAATCGATTATAAAAATAAGAACGGATATACATATACAAAAGAATTAAAACGATGATATCATTTTCAAGTTTAAATGTTTTAATATAAATTTAAAAAAAGCAATCAACCTTAGCAAAGGGGTATATCAAGTTTCATTAAATGTTTACATGAATTTCTATTTTGTTTGTTTAAAAAAAAAAAGAGTTAAATGCCAAAAATCAAACAACCAATGACCTTGAAACTCATTAAAACATCTGTTCAAGGTAAACTTCTGCAAATTTTTTTATATCAACGTAGCTGCGAGGTTTTTAAAAAATTAAAACATTTACAAGCATTTGGTATCTCGTTTCAGTTAGTGAAGAGTATATTCAAGATAATTTCAACCACCAATCCAATTTTAATAAAACTTTCAGATTAATTACAGGACACCCTGTTTGACATGATGAAAGATTAAGATTCCAAAAATAAAATAATGTGTAATTGTAATTGAAAGTATTAATGCTAAAATTCTCCCATACAAAAATTATTTGTCACGCCTTCTTTTCCTGGGTTCTTAAATAATTTTTTAATTTTTCATATGACTGTAAAGTCTTAAAATTTTATTGAAATTCAGTAAGATCATAACAAATTTACGCCCACTGACACCCAAGCGAAAATGTTAATAAAAACTAGGTACATTTTTCCTGAAAAAAAAAACCGGAGACAAGAGTCTGATGGAGTTATTTCATGTCTTTTACTCAATATTGTCATTTTATGTAAAAAAAATTATCTTTAAAGAATTTCAAATAACTAAGTTAGACATTTGACCTTGTTTAAAGTGAAATATCACCACTTAAAATTTTAAACATTTAAAGTATTCTTTGTTTTTATTGCACAAAAAAAATAACCTTGCATTTAAGCAATATTTCAAATTGGCAAAGAAAAAAACCCACTATTGATCATTCTCCAAGAAGAAGATGCAAAAATATATAAAATTCAAGACACATGCACAAACACAAACCGCAGAAAAAAAAACACACTAGCAATGATTTACTTTAAATTGCACAAATATTTTACCCAAGACTTTCTCATAAATTATGGATTTTATGTGGCATTTCACACAAATAAAATTTACAACTCTTAACAATAAATTCTTCTTTTTTTTTGAAGAAAAGACACGTCTTCAGAATACAAATCTATACATTTCCTTACCTAAAGATAAAATTAAATAGAAACAAAAAAAAAAAAACAATTATTCAATTTTTTTGTAGGTCAGCAATTGCTCATTCATAGATCTAACAATAAATCCTTATGGTCTTCATAAACCAAAAAAAAAAAAAAAATTGACGACTGACATCATAATATATCATCATCGATACAAAAAGATACATAGACACGTAGACACTCAATATCGATTAACCGAGATCGAAGAGCAAAACAACAAACAAACAAAAAAACTAGAAAAACCGCCAAACTGTCAACTTAACTTATTACGGATTTCTTCAAAATTCCAGTGTTCATTTGCATTCAAAGTGAAGCACAAACTTATAGAAATGAACAGTCTCAAAAAGATTGTAGATAGTTACAGACAATCCGCAATACATGAGTGGATCCAGTTATAACAAAACAAAAAAGTGATGTCATAGATATTTTTGGTATACAAAAGTTATATGCATTTGGATTAGCAGTAAAAAATTGCGATGATATGAGTGCTTTTTTGCTTGGTTGTATGGATTGATATACATCAGCGGTGATTTAGAGTGCAGGGGTTGAGGTATGAGAGATTGAGTTAAATTTCAACTGACGTTTACTGCACACACCACGTTCTCTCGCTGGTGTTTTGCTCTGCGGAGCTGAAGTTGCAGTTTAAAGGAAATAAACAATAAAAACTTGGTCAATTGAAAGCGGTAGATGTTGAGATACGAGAAGTGGTGAGCGCCAGCAGCACTACTACTACTGCCACCACCGCACTGCCACCAACATCACGTCAAGTCGGTGGAATTATTTCACAAAACAAAAAACCACGGCGGCTTTTGGCCGTCTGTCTTAACAATCGGCATGCGTAGGCATCGTATTCGCCCATCTAATACACAAAAATACGACTGAAAAACATTTTGTATCTGTGTGAATACGTCTTAGATACCTTAGCACAGGTATAACACTTTCAGCAGCTCAAAAGTGGTATACTGGTTTCTTAGTAAGTTTTTGTGTAAGAAATCACTTTTCAGCTGATTTCGTTGGATGAACTTCAATCTTGTGTAGAAATAGTCGATCAGTTGATTCGAAATTGTTCGCCAGTTCGTTCAGTTTGGTCGTGTCGTGGTACGGTGAACGCGAAATCGAGTGTAGCTTCAGAAGCCATTATACAAAAAAAAACAAAAACGTTTGTAGATTGATTTTAATTGTTTGGCTTAAGTTACATAGTTATATTTTCGTTCGTTCGCTCGTTCATTCGTTTTTCTGTTGCAATTTTTTTTTTGTTTGTCTTATTCGTCTCTCTATATTTTTTTTTTTAATATTGAAGTTGAGTAATTAAGTGGAATTGCTGTGAACCAGCTGTAGCTCATCAGGCTTTTGCATGTGGCGCTTCAAGTTTTTTTTTGTTGTTTTTGATCCAATTGTAATCGGGTGTATTAGAGTGTGCTAATCGCAAGCCATATATATATATATATTATACGCAAAGCACCACATGGTGGCTTTAAAAGTTTTAATAGAAAGTGCAAATGTTGGAGTTTGCTAATGATAAAATAAAAATTGTTAAGTAAGTAGGACAACGTGATGAGAATAATTTTTTTGTTCGAAACTATTATAGGTACATTTATAATGCTGCTAATCCAAGTGGAATGATTTGCTTTTATTTTTTTTGTTTAATGCTATTTGGTGATGAATGCTAGTGGGATATATAATTTTATTTGAAATCTAATCTCACACCTAAATTATTTGTTTTTTTTTTTAGGATAAAATCGAAAACTACTTAAAAAAAAGTTTGCATGTCAACTTTTTTGTTTTTCGATTGAGCTCCGATTTTAATTTTATTGAATTTATGTCATTGAGAATTTTTATACAATGAATAAACAATTAAGTAGTGTGATTTAAGCATGAATACCAAATATAAAACTAATACAAAACAACATAAAAAAAAAAACAAAGTTTGCATAATGTCAGCTCTTTTGTTGTTTTGGAAGATATTTAGATTTTTAATGCAGATTTTATAGGTTTTATTTCAATAAAAATACAATTTAATATTTGAATAGTGTGTTTTTGATATAAATAACAACAAAAATGTGGTGTGGTGTAAAGGAATGAAAACGATCAAATAAAAATATATTTAAAAAAAAAGAAAAAGTTTGCATGTTAACTCTTTTGTTTTCATAGAAATCACAATCATTATAAAATGCTTAATTGATTCCTAACCTTTCATTTGTTATATTTTCGCTATCTATTATTTCAATGAAATGAATGTAAAAGTTAATTTTCACCGATAGAAAGCAATTATGTATATTTCAATGAAATATATTTTAGTTCATTAAAAATAACTATCAATCAGTCAGGAAAAAAATGTAATTTAATGTACATATCTGCTTTTTGCGTGTTTTGTGATGATAATTTTTAAGAATTCAAAACTAAAAACAGTGGAGTATTTCATGTTCACAGTTAAATGTGCGTGTAAATGTTTGTTTTTTTTTTGTAAATAATTGCGTGGGGTCAATAAGCTTTTAGTTACTTGAATTGAATGTGAAATTAAAAAACAAATAAGACGTTGAATTGAAAAAAAAAGTTTTGCTTGCTTATTTTTAATGAAACATTAGATCTATCTGGTATTTAAATAAATGTTAGGTAATAAATGATTCATAAAATGATATTATTGAAGCACAAAATCAGTTTATATCAATTTAATGAAAAAATATTATATACGAGTATTACCGAACAGTTCAATTACACGGTCCTTTAACCCTAACCACAAAAAAAAAAACTACGCCCATATCAAACTATTATAAAATCATTTATAATAGGAAAAAGATTCAATTAATATTGGTGGGTATATAGTTAACCTAAAATTAAGTAAGAACATGAAATCCGCCTAAAAATTTTTGTATCCCTTTGTTTTTCTAAAATCCTTATGAGAACCCACCAATGTTGGCTTAAATTTTAACTTATCTAAGAACCCTTTAGGCAAAACAAAATTTTTTTAAATACGCCCACTCACATAGTAAATTGAATATTTTATTAATTTTCCAAACCAGCCCTTTTTAAAAAGGAGTAGGACCGTAGTAGATTATTAAAAAAGAAAAAAGACCACTAATTCATGAGAAAATAACTAGTTGTGGATTTTTTAGAAAGAAAATAAATAAATAAATTCGAAATATTCATTGAACAAGAAAAAAGTTTTTACATCAACTCTTTTGTTATTTTATTTAATGGAAACTAAACTCTTCTTCTTCTTTAATCTACGTTTGTCAAGTTCTCAATTATTAGTTGGTTATGGTGTATTATGTGGAAGATGATATTTTTGGCTTGAAAACTTTCTAGGATTTTCTTGCTTCTAGTCTAAAAATACTCTTTAGATATTTAAATATTATTTCCATCTGACTTGAAAACTAGAAAAAATAATGAATGCAAACAAATCAAAAGAAAAAAAAATCTTACGCGCAGGTGGTGTGGTGTTTACCGTCAACCTTCCATATGACAGTCAACCGTCATCACACATCATCATTGTCCTCATCATTTTTACTCATGATTGGTTTATTTTAAAAGAAGAAACAACAAACGATATATAAAAAAAAATTATGCGTATACTTGTATAAATATAAGATTCTGAAGGCGTTCACAACACAACGTATTAATGTCTAGTTAAAAACTTCAATTTCTTCATTCATCTCTTGTATGGAGAGCTGTAGTATGATATTTTTTGTTGGTTTACCACTTTTTGTTTAAGAAAAAAAAATATCTTATAGCGAGCCATCAACGCATCATTCCTATAAAAGCAAACAACAACAAAATTCGTATTGTATTCGAATTTTATAAACAAAAGATACGCATCTTTTTGCAGGTATCTCTTCTCTACGCACATCATGATGCATGATTTTTTCATTCATGAAAAATTAATTATCTGCATTAATTAAGAGCCAAACGTCAACTATAATAGAGCCGACATAAAAAAAATTCAACCGACAGATGAGAACGTGTGTGCGAGGGCTGACTGACAAAATAAATTAAAAACTTATTCGTGAAGTTCGTGAATGAAACTTGTTGACTATTTTTTACCTTTGAATTAAAATAAAAAAAAAAAACAATTTCAAGAAGAAACAAGCTGCATAAAGTGATCGGGTATTGCGGTCAATTGGAAATGAAGTTTTCACAATTCCAATTAATTTCACAATATATTATTTTGTGAACTCGAAAAAAATACTACTAACACATCGAACCGATCGCAATAAAACGTGGGTGCATTGTATATTGTGGGCGTAGGACGTAATTTGTCTTCTTTTTATGTTGCAGGTCAGTTTATTTTCATAGAAGACGAGGAAGGGCCCATATACTTTTCTAAACTATTCAAAAATATAGTAAATGAAAGAGCTGAAGTGGAAACTTTACTAATTCCTCGTTAAGGTCATAAAAGAATCAATTCAATTTTTAGTCAAAAATATTGTTTTATTTTTGTCAAGACACTTCGCAGTGCCAATGAAAATTGATATAAAAATATTTGCAAATTAGTGAAACAGTTGAATGTTATTTTTTTCTACTAAATCATGTTTGTTAAACTAAATCCACATACACTTTGATTTTATTCTGTTTAAATAATCGGAGGTTAAACGCTAAATTTAGCAAGCTCTATTTTTTTCTGTTTCTTTTCGTTGTGAAATACTATTTTAAGCTAACGTGTTAATATGCCACATTTTCATACAAATTTCATGACTCATTAAATTTCTTTCACTTTTAACAATTTGAAACGAGCAAACAGAAAAAAAAAACTCGTGCTGTAACTTACTATTCACTAAAGACCAGTCCCTCTTGCCGGTATTGAAATATTAACCATAAAACCACTTTCCGCCTACCATGCTACTACACACACAAAATATGAATATGAGAAAATCACCCAACACACTCTACTACTTCTTTTTATTATATTAACCAACAAATAATATTTAAAAAAAAAATACTTGGTAGTAAAATACAAAAAAATCGAAAAAAATCCGCCTCTTTTCTTAACATAATCCCACTCACATTTACCAAAAGACTACCAACAACAAAAACAACATCGTTAACAGAGCCGCATATTCACTGATGTTAATATAGAGACACTCTCGCTCGTCTATAAGTGACCTTCTTTTACGTAACCACACAACATATTACTTCAATGTTGTAGAGCAACGAGTGGCAGTGTCAGAGCAAATAGCAACACCAGCAAATAGCACCCCACCTACGTGCAGATATTCAATTCAAATTATACCACAGAAAGAGAAAACAAAAATAAACAACTCAAATGAAATGAATTTCAAAAAGTCACCAAGTTGTCGACTATGTTTATTCATATCTTAAGCCCCCACATCCAATAAACTAGTTGTCCTTCAATGTAGGCTCTTTGGTTCAGAAAAAAAATTCAACTCATTTAATATTCATTTTGAAAGATAGGTAGCTTAGTATCTTGTCACCATCATCATCATCATCATCATCATAGTAGTTCGAGACAAATATGGCAACTCAAGTTAAAAACAATTAAACCCAAAGATAGACCACAGAAAAAAACGAATTACTTAATCGCACATATAGATTGCCTTCAATGTCATAATGTCATCATCAACAAACAATTGCACATCTGCGCAAAGGATCGTCGACATGTATTTCCTTACTCCGTGACATGGTACCGATTTATATATTTGCATGCAACATGTTGCAGCTACTCACTATTAACACCGTAAAATCAGCGTCGATTGTGTTACAATGATTTGATTATTTCTTTTTGTTTTTTTTTTTTGTATTTATTTTTATTGCGGTCAGTAGTTTTAACCGCAAGACTGACGACGATGATGCGACGAAGAAGAAGTAGTTGATACTACTCCTAGAGACGAAAAATGGTTTACACAAAAGAAGAAATAACAACAACAAAAAAAAAATGCAAAAATAAATCGCACATCTTGAAGCGGGTTGGCCTTTTTATTGCACAAATGCATCTTCAAGTTGCAGCTACCAGCAACCAGCGCAACGGCCCGAATAAACGTCGCTCGTGTTATGCACAACGAATCATTGTTTACTTTTTAATTGGGGAAATAAACCAGATGAAAACAAATTGGCAACAATGTTCTCCTTTTTTTAAACTGTCATTCTTTTTGTGTTTATATATTTGTTATTTTCTTATTGTTGTTCTTTTCATGATCTCCACCCACCCCGCTTTTGCCTTTGACTTTTTGCATCACTCTTCAATGATATTTTTCTGTCTCTCATGTTGTTACACATGGTATAAACTAGATAGTTTGAGTGTCTTACTAGTAGTCAAGGTAGTCTTGTTTTTAAATTTTTTTTGCTTGGTAGAAAAAGACTGGACTTACACTACTTCGATTTGACCTTTATGCAAAAGTAGGTACCTACGTACCATTTAAACGGTCTGTATGAATTTATTTCCCGATTTAAGTGGTAAACGCCCACTTTAAGCTTATAATATGGGGACACTTTGAAAGAAGTTAAGATTTTGTCACAGATGAAAGAAACAGTCGCCCACGTGGGAAAGAAAATTAAAAAAAAAACAAGTTTTTGGCTCAGCTCTTTCGTTTAGTTCTTAATTAAATGAGTTCTGGACTTGTGTGTAGTGTGACAAATAATGAGAATTCTTCAATGAGTTCCGTAATGGGATTTAATTGGTAATTTGTGTAAAATTTTAATGACAAAAATTTGCAAGTAATGAGATACTTTTATGGGTTTATAATTAGTTTCTCTTTGGGATAATTGAATATTCATATTCTAAAATTAAATGCAATGAGTGAGAGACAAATTTTAGTTTCGACAGGAAAAAAATGTATTGCTCCAGAAAATAAGTTAATGTACCTTAATTGTGGCATGTTGATTTTGTTCTTCAGTTATAAAAAAAAGTATATAAAAGGGCTTTACACTTTCAAAAGTTTAATAGTGAATAATTCACAAATCAATCAATGACATGTTATAGTTAAAAAAAAGTGCTCATCCCAATCATTGTATTCAAAATATAAGACACATAATGAAATCAAAAGTGCACACACATTGGATGCCTCAAGACTAAGTATTTTCATAATGCCTCAGTTTCAAAATAAAATAATAATTATCGAGAACTAAAAACATCAAAAATATTTATCAGTTCTATTGCAAGTTACTATGTTAATTCAATGATTTTGATGCGTGGACGCTTTTGACCTACAGTTAAAGGTCATAAACCAACAATTAACAAAAATATCTCTACAAGCCAAGAATAATACTTAGACCTTCGCAAAAAAAAAAAAAATCAATGATCTTCAACCATAAAAAATAATCTTAAAAGCCTAAAATTCAAATTTGATTAATAACCAACAATTAATTAATTATTATAATCTATTGCTAAGTAATTTGATTACCTACCTAACCAACCTACCATGTGTGGTTATTTGCAAATGTTTTTTAATGAACAAAGGAGGTTCCTATGTTAATTCAAATGCTCTGCTCATGGTATGTAATTCAATCCGGAACATAAACTTAATAGTTTTATCTTTGGCCTTTGGGTACAACAAGTGCTCACAGTTAAAACTATAACCTTGGTCTTCCGGATTCTATTTTTAAATCATTAATTATAATTATTAAAAATCATAAATGTATTTCCAACTGACTATCAAAAAATTAATCTAAATATTGATCATACCATTTGTGTTGTCCCTGATGGATTGCGTTTTTTTGTATATCTTCTGTCATTCATTCTGTGTACAAATAAAATCTGCAGCAACTTCTTCAAGGAAAACTGTCAATTATAGCAATATTTTACCATTGTGAATGTTATTTTGCATGCACATCACAATGAACAAAACTAACATCATTTATAAATATCACGATAATTCGCTAACAATTTGCATAAACATTCTGCAGAGGGAACAAAACGAAAAAATAAGAACAATATCCGAGGTTTAGTTTATTCATTCTTAAATTCTATAGTTTTGTCGTATAGAGTTGTCTGTTGGATGTTTGGCACAGGTAAAGAATCCCAGCAAATATTGAATCAAACTATACTACTCATCATCACACAGCTTGCATTGTAACTTCTTCTTTTTTTTTGTATCTTTTACTCTGATGGTATGTCTCCGACATTTATTGTTATATTCATAACCAAAGAACTAGAAGAAGAATAAAAAATAAGAATCAGCAAGCACGTTCGTTTCAAAGGAATATTGAATAAATTTAATTCTCGTTTTTTTCTGTGTGCCCTTTAGATCCCGCGCATGGGATAGGTTCTTTAATAACAATATTATCTATATACATTTTTGCTGGGTTTCTTTTGTTAATATTTATAACCAATACCTCTCGCTTCCTTTACTGGGAACTTCGAGACTCTGTGGAATATCAGATCTTCGATAAAACTAAACCGGCCGGCGAACACCCTTTTCTAAGATAAAAAATTATTTTATTACACAATCGTATAGTCTGGATTCTGGAATTCCCTTAAAACAGGTGGATTTATTCATGATCATTTTCAATGATGATGATCTCTGTGGTGATTGTGTTGTGTGAATAGAGTGAATTCTATTCAAATTGATACAAAAAACAAGGGGAATTAAACTATATAAAATGCAAAAAGTAATCCAAAAATGGCTGAACTCGAAATGGTATAGAACTTTGTACGTATATGTAAATTATAGAAACTAAATATGTATTCCTTGTGGAAAGTCCATTGACATTGATGGCTTGTGACAAGTGAACACCAATCGAAGGTATAGAGAGACCATTTGGATGGAGACAGACACAAAAAAAAACGATGATGATGATGATGATGATGATTGATAAAATTAACATACCCCCATATAAGCTCAACATACAAAGTAACCATCAGCAAGCGTAAAGTAAAAACAAAAATTTACCATAGCCCAGTCAGTCGGCATGAGGTAATATAATAGAATAAGCCTGAAATGAACTCTTCGGGTATTCCTGTCATGTTCTTCCTTCGGCCAATCATGATATTGATGATGATGACGATGATGGCGGTGGTGGTTGTTGGCGACATTAGTGTTTTGTCTTCTTCGTCGTCCGCGTCGTCGTCGGGATGGATGAACTTCTTTAGCCAAGAAAACAAACGGTTAAGTAGGAATTATACAAAAAAAAAACAATTTAATTGAGCCCTTTTTTGTTTTGTTGGATTGTCCAGCCGGCAGTATATGATGATTCATTTTGAATTCAAAAAGAAAAGAACAAAATCAAGTGTTTACTAAACATTTGCCACCAATGGATTATTTCCGCCGGATAAAACCAATACGGTCGTCTTTGTACATCGCTTGGATTATATGCTTTTGTATATTTAAAAATCTGTTGAGGTAACGCACGCGCATGCGTGTTGTGGCCACCATGTCGCCGCACTCCCTTAAGGCAGCTCAGCAGTATAATCAACATATGTGATATGCTTCCGGTAGAGAACACTTCTTTTTATAATTGATTGCCTGTGAAAAGAGTTCTCGAGCATAATATCCACCCATAAGAAAAATAACAAGACTGATGAAATTAAAACAAAAAAAAAACGAAAGAGCTGACGCACGAACTTGTTTTTTCGATTTTTTTTTTTTGTTAACATGGAAAATCTTACATGGTTTGTTGCGTGTTAAGGTGCTAAGAAAATAGATAATTAGCCTTATGAATAATCAGATTATAAGGATTTAAGACATCTCAATTATATATTCTAAAGTGCTGATTTGAAATTCTATCGTTCTGGTTAGCCAAAGGGATTAAGAATGATAGACTGACGGATGTGTTGTCAGAATATAAATAGCAAAGAGAATTTAATTGGAGTGTAAGACAAGTTTAATATACCTGCAAGTTTTTAAAATAATTTATATATTCTTTTTTCATAAAGAAAGAACAGTTATTGTTTACCCAGCTGCTTTTTGCAAAAATTTAATCTACTTTTGACCCTTAAGTCTTTTTACTATCTAATTTTTATTCTCAAGTTCTAGCTTCGTGAGATAAAATTAAACATGATTAATATTCAGGTTATTTCAATAATAACTTACTACCATAAAAAACAAAATATTTTTTTTTTACTTTATATCTTGCCTAAATCAACATCAACCTGTTAAACAAGTCAGCCGGCATTTATTAAGTTTTGACCTCAACTCTTTTGTCTTATTCAATATTCTTATTTTTGAATGCATCTATTAAAATAATCCATCAACAAATAAAAATTTCCATTTAATCTATAATAATTGATCGTCATAAACCCTATAATGTAACAATTATTATCCAAGCCATATCTTAAAAAAATAAAACAAGCTTTTTCTGTTCAAATCGTGAACATCAGAATATGTTTGTGCCTGTTATGACTCTTATTGTGATTGTGGTTATATTGCAGCTGGATTAAGTCCAAAAAAAGCACAAAACCTGAAATTTTACTTTCGTTTTTAATTCGAGCAACAATTTTTTTTCGTGGGTTGCTTTTTGTTTGCCTTGCAATGTCCTTTATAATGTCAGAAGAAAAAAAAGGAATGAATATAAAAAAGAATATATCTTCAGCACGAATGGAATTAAGGTTACCGAATCATTGTATTTTTGTGGTTGCTGGATCACGATTTTTTAGGTCATAAGTGAAAGTAATTTTTTTCCCCTGTCAATCGATTTTGGCTTTTTGCAAATAAACTGCAAATAAAATGGCACATATATGGAACAAATCACATGAGAAATGAAAAAAAAAAATAGTAAATGCGTTGCTCGTGTATCGCCCACAAATTGAATTCAGTTGACATTGCAAGACGGGTGTTTGCTTATGTGTTTTACCAATCAAACACCTACGGAATGTTAAATAAATAGAAAAAAAAGCAAGATCATAATATCAAAGAAATAAAACTTAATTTAGCAGAGGCGGTGGCGGCACGGTGCGGCGTAGTTTAGTAATTAATTGAAATTATGTTGCCGTCTTTGAGTAATTTCTTCTTCCCACGATAAAAAGATTTGAACAAATTTGCGGAGCATGATTCATTTTCTAACAAATCTGCAGAAATTCAACACAAAAAAAAAACCCGAATCAAATATAATTTGAAAATGCCATTTTAAGAAGTTGATTAACCTTGAAATGAAAGGTAGTTTTTCATTCTGGTTAAACTGGTTAATATATACCAAACCACACTAACTGTTAAGCCAGCCAGGAGAAGGAGAGACTGTTGTTAAATAACTCACTTGTTTTTTTTTTGTTTCGTCTTTTCATTTTGTTATAATACACTTCCTTTTGTCTGTTTTAAGATTTTTTTTTCGCTGTTCGCAATTTCGCCCGCTGCCGATTGTTATGGTGTGGTGAGTATAATGGTGCACAAAAGGCATTTACTTTGGCACAAAGTGAAAGTTTTTTTTTTGTTGTTGCTTCGGAACAGAATACATACTTGAAGTCAAAATGTTCGCAAAATATCAACACGAAAAAAAAGTGCTATGGTCGTAATTTTTTTGACTTTTTAATATTCCCAGCATCATATTGCTCTTTCTTGGTTCACTTTTCATACTTCTTCTTCTTGGCATGCAAATATATGTACACAAAAAAAGATGCAAATCCCAAGGCGAAAAAAACCAATAGAAGAATTAATATGAGTAGAGAGTTTGAAACAAAATTTCTATTTTCTCGTTGAATGCATCGCGTCAACAAAAGCGCTAAAAGTGATGAGGATAGGAATAACGATATCCATCTTTGGAAATATAAAAATAGACAATGGCACCTACTCAGATGACACACAAAGTGGGTCGTTGTCGTTGGTTGAGAAAATTGTATTTGCTGCTATAATAAAAAAGTGTGTAACTGTAACATATGGAGGGTTATATTATGATGAAGTTAAAAGTGAAGTTTTTTTTTTTTGTTTACCTATATTGGTGTTGATTTTGAATTTTTTATTTTGTTTGTTGGCATTGTCAATGAAATGAACTTTAATTGCTGTTCGTTGTGGTAATGGAAGGGAAAGCACACATTTTTTTTTTCTTCAGATAGTTAGAAGAAAGCGAAAGTTATGAAGTTATTTAAGCAAGAGTCAAAGACCTTTTGTGATTTAAAATCATAAAATTTTGTCTTTGACTGTGATATTTTTACGTTATTTGAAATTAATTGTAATTTAAAGGCAAAATAAAAGAGCTGATCTTCGAACTTTTAGTGCTTAATTATTTTTTGGTTGTTAAATTATTTAAGCAAGAATCAAAGAGATTTTGTGGCATAAAAGTTACTTTTGACTCACGAGATTCTTATATAACATGGATTTTATTGCAATTAAAAAATAAAAATAAAAGAGCTGATCTTCGAACTTTTACGCTAAACTTGTAGATTTAAATATTTTACTATTCAACAAATATTTTTTATGAACAGAAAGTGACGCTTTGTACCTACAAACAAATACATAAAAACAAAAAAAAAATTAAGGAAAGACACAACAATGCTTTGAAAAAAAAAATCCATCACCTCAAAGTTAACCTTGATTCTTACGCAATGGCTTCTTTATACAATTCCTTAGAAAAAACAAGAAGACTATTCCAAAGACAACACCAACGTTTTGGTTCATAAGCTTTAAATCTAAAATTATTTCAGGACACAAAAGTCTCAATTATTTATTATCAAAAGCTTGGATTCTAAGAACAACTTAAAACCAGTTTACCACTTGGCTTACAACAAAATGGATACTAAGCCAATTAAGAAAGCAATTAAACCGATAATTTTGCTCTGTCGCCTTCTGTGCAAGAATCAAAAAAGGTAACCATAACCATTTTTCTTTTTTTTTTTGACCATTAAAAGAAATAAAGAAAATGCCCTCCCGCGAAGGTAATTGTTTTCAAAAGACAATTAAATTCATATAGTAAATTCGTGATTACACGTCAATTGCTTTAAATACCAAGTCCAAGACAAGAATTCAAAATCAAAAAAAAAAAAAAAAAAAACTTTTAACAAAAGGCGCCAATTTATGATTTTTTTGCTCAATTTTTTTTTATTGTTGTGCGAATCTGCGAAATCTATAACTGCTTTTGCGCTATAATTATATACCATTTCTTGTTTAGCCATTCTTTTATTTTTTTTTTCGCTTCATCTATTTTGCCATTCGCAAAACCATAATGAGTGTAATGGGGTGATAAAAGAAAATGTTAAGTGCTTTAGATAGACCAATGCAAAAACAAAACAAAAAAAAAACAATGATGGTAGGATATAGTTCTTTGCACTCGCTTAATAGGCGCGTATAGAGCGAAAAAAATATATATGTACACTCAATTTGGACACATATAACACACAAATTGTATATGTTTGCCGTTGAAGATATTCTACACATTAACCGTCCTTTGGAAATCCTAGCCCATCATCATATATACTATAGTGGTCCTCTCTGCATCAGTTATGTGTGCTCATGATTTCTGCAGAGAATCCTTTTTCTTTTTGTATTCTAAAATGATTCCTAAATGATATGATACAAAGTTTTCTTGTATAGATTCAACAAACCAGAACTATGAATATAAAAATAGATTTCTTTGCTTGCGGCTTGTTTACAAGTGAGTTCTTTTTTTTTCTCGATTTTTCGAAGTGTATGAAAGATGTAGAGGTATCTCTCATACAAACTTGAAAAGAATGTCCTTAAAATAGAAAAGAGAATGATGATGATGATGATGATGGTATTGTGGTACAAAAGTTGGACAACAAGAATATCCTGTGGGTGTGTGTCATCGTCAAAGACACACGGTACTATTTTTTTTTTGTCTCTTCTAAAGGAAAACAAAATATGTATACCTTGTCTGATACCTAAATCGATTATGGTCTCTGCTTATTTTTTTTTTTTTTTTTTTTTTGTTTTAATGCAGAAAACCACAAGACAAGCCAAAGCCACAAATTGTAAATTAGCCAAGTTGTATACCTACATTCAAGGCATGATGACCACAAGAAAACCGACTTGAACAAACGCATTGATGTTGTTGTTGCGATGATGCGAACAGAAGTGTTTATTGTTAAATCGAAGACTATACAGCCAAGATTTTACTGCAGGAGATTTTTTGAAATAATAATAAATTAATGTTGACAGTTGGACATATCATTGGCTGATATGTTTTTATTTCCATCAATAAAAAAAAAAAAAACCTCTGTGTTCAACAGGAGTCAATATTCATTTCGTGAACGGAATTTAACGTGATTTCAACACAATGTATAGTGGAATATGGGTGACGAATATCACGCAGGAGTGAAAGTAAAATTTATTGAGTAATCAACTACTACTGCTACTGCTTATACTACTCGTGTTGAAGAGAAGACATGAAAAAAAAATGCAACTGTCACGCATTAACTGAGTCAACCATTTTAGTATAATAACTTTCCATTTTGGCACAAGCGATGACAGAGTACATTTGAAAGAAAACAAAAGCTTCTTTTACGTTGATTGACATCAAGTAAAATCGATATTATCAAATACTTGTTAGGTATTGTATCGTATGTCGATGATACTATGTTTAAACGGCTGTTAAGTCAACTGTCATTTTTAAGTCGGAAATTGATTTGATTTTGCTTGGCAGTACACTAAGCAGAGGAGGTAATGTTATGGCGAATTAATTTTTTTTTTTCAATTATAATTGAATAATAGAATTATCTATACAACAATATTCACTTGCTTATTTCACCTTACAAAATGATGTGGAAATTTCCCTGGGAACATTGGTCTAATAAAATTTGTCAAGGAATTCTAGGATGTAGTTGCGTTTATCACGCCGTAGCTACTCTGAACTTCTCCAATTGCATTTTCCACACGTTCAGTGTAGGTATATAATGTTCCATTTGGAAATTAATTTATTATTTTCATTCATAAAAAAGATTGCATTAAAATAATGTAGAAAATCTTATTGAAATAATACTGAAAAACTATTTTGTTTTAAACTTACCTAAGTGTCTCTTTCATTCTTTCTTTTTTTTCTCTGATTTTTAAACCTGGACACTACCGTTTACCAGTTAAAAGTTGATCACCTCAAACAAAACAAAATCGAAACATTTATCGTATTGTGCTATAAGCTTCACATTTGCCATTTTAGAGCTTGAATTCAGTGTTTTATTTTTGAGCTCTGAAATAAAACACTTTCTTTAAAAAGATTATATAATAAAATATTTAACTTGTTTCCAAAATTTAATCATTTTCTTATTTTTTTTTTAATTTCAGGTAAGCACCAAGAAAAATAAACCTTGAACTGTCACACATAAATGTTTGAATCAAGATTAAACCCCATGGTAAGACAAGTTTTAAATCCCTTGATTTTATTACTTTATCATTGCAAGTATATAATTTTTGGATTTTCTTAAAATTTTATTGTAACTCGTTTTACACTGAAAAATACTTAACGCGACAGACAGCGAGATTCCAAATTCAACCTTAAGAAATAATCTACTTAACCATACTCATTTCACTTTTGACCAATGGTGAAGACATTATACGTACCGCACATACATATATTCCACAGTAAGGCAACATTTACTTTTCACTTATACACGAAAACTACAATTCCAAGAATTCATTTGTGCGTTCGTCTTCCACAGACAAACATTATACGAACGCAATATATTTACTTTTAATTTCATTTCAATGACAAAAGCATTAAAGTTAAGTGAGTGTCCATTTAAAAAAGGAAAAATAAAAAAAAAAAAAACAATTCAAGAGTGACGAGATAACGATGGGCAAACAAAATGCCAAAAAAGGGCAAAAAGGTTAGGTACTACTACTGCTTGGATGTGGCAAAATAACCTCTTAACCGATTAACCCAACTTTTTCTGAGATGGTTGTAAATACAAAAACCAACACAAAAAAAAAAAAGATCAAAAGAAGATGCAAATATTTGGAATCTTTCAGTCACTTACAAAACAAAAATAAACGACTTTTAATGCACACACTGCAGTAGGTACACTGACCATGATGTTAAATCCTTTTTTACCCTTCCTCCATCCATCCCACACACTTGCTATAGATATTTGCCATGGAGACCGATGCTGCTGATGTTGCTACTTTTTCTGTTGCTTTTCTTTTAAGTAAGGCAATTAAAGTGCAATAAAATTGTATCTTATATATACCTAACCAGTTTTAGCACATCTGGTCTATCTTTTCCATCACACACAGAGCTTGTGCCAGGTTCAACAACTTTTTACTCGATAAGTGAGCAGTTTTCATTGCAAAAAAAAAATAAAACAAAAAAAAGGTGAATCACTTGCAAGTGAGTTCTTCCATCTATTTTGTTTTCTTAGTTTTTTTTTTTAACTCAAAGGGATTGGTGATCCATCATGAATATCATATATTCATTATTGGATCTTCTTCCATCACTTTAATATATCCAATTTGGTTTTCTGAGACGGTTAATTAAATCGAATATCTATCCTCGTTATAATGGTAGGTATCTTTATGTAGATGCCAACAAAAACATTCAAATGACTGATGGTGGTAACACTCTTTTGGTCATGTACCATGTGATATGATTTAATGTGGCATAACCAAGTCGAACGGGTTTGTTAGAGTGCGGCCCCATCGAAAAATATAGCACTCTGTCATGCAACAATGTCAGCTGCTGCTAAATATAAGCTACTATATGCGAGTCTAAACTATATGATGGTGGCGGCAAAAGATCTGCAAATAAGTGTTCTTGTTCGTGTAGTAAATCCAGTTATTTTTATCCTAATCATACTATCATTATAGGTGTATCCTACCGCCAAAGAAAGCATAGAGATTCCACCACAGTCAACCGATAAACTATTAGCAAGACAAAAAATTAATTCATGGTTTAGAAATATATGTACAATGTATATAGTTTAATGGAAGAAGAATAAATAACAGAAAATTTGCAAGTAAGTTGCAGTAATTGCTGCAGTAAGATTCAAGAGAATTCCGACAGCGTGTGAGTGAAAGTCATAAATTTCAACATGCTTCCCCCTTTTAACAGATTTATATTTGTTTGTAAAACAAGAGCAAAGCAAAAGAGCTGAGTATCGAACTTATTTTGGAATTTTTCTCTATATTCATGATTGATTCAAGATAATTTCTTCATTTTTTTGTATTTAGGTACTCTCAAAACTATGACAACACAAAAAACCTGCATTGCGAACTTGCTTTTATATTTTATTCTACCTTGATATGATTCTTTTTTTTTAATTTTTAATAAAAAATACTTAATTATAGAGGAATCCATCTGATTTATATTAAATCCAAAGAAGAAGCTCCTACAAAAACATACAATATTTGTGATGAACATATTATTATGTAAAATGGTCTGACTTCAAGCTGACTACTAGCTCTTCCATTCAATCCAAGCTCATCTTTATATTAAAAAAAAAACGCTCACATACAATCTCTACCAACTCCTGAAACTGGAAGAAACAGTTATATAACCCGCTGTTATTAAACCAATAAACTTAAAAGCACTTCCCACAACACATAGCAATTTTTTTCTCTTAGCAAATATTGGAAGTCAATAGCACTAACTGATATTTAAAAGAAAAAAAAAGAATCAATAAAATAATATCACTACTAGTAAAACTAGAACTTATCCAACCAGTTTACGGGAGTAGTACAGCTTCCCGAAGTTCATCTTTTAACATTCACCTTAATCCACACACATCTGCTAGGGAGTGTGTTATATAATCAAGCTACTACATCACATAGACCAATTTTTTTTTTACCATGTCAAACTCCATATCCCATGATAGATAGATTATTAAAAAATAAACAAGTCGGTACAATAAATTACAAAAAAAAAAACACAAACACAAACCAAGAAGCGATTCACTTATGCAGAGAAATAAAATAAGAAGATCAAACCTTCTTCTTCTTCGTGGATATGTCTTCACCACCAGGAAGTGTTCATGTCTGTACATAAAAAAAAAATAATTCTTTATGAACGACTATCTCTAATTATACCACCGTCAGTCATACGACATCCTATTCTATCGGTTAACTTCAAAAGAAATATATCATATTAAACCACACCGCACAAATCGAGAGGCTTGCATTTCTTTCATTTCATTCTCGATATAGCGCTATACATTTTTTTTCATTATTTTTTGTTATAACTATCCATTTTTAAATGAAAAACAGAATGAGTGACACCATGGAATACAGGAAGAAATATTTTTAAATTTCCGTTTTTTTTTCAAGTTCGGACGACAACTCTTTTGTTTTAAAAATGATTTTTATCACTTTAAAGGGAATTTCATATTTGGTAAGACTGATGATCTTGCATTATGATTCTGAAGGCGTAAGGGATATATCTTTTGGATCAAAGATTTCCAATAAATATGATTTCCGTTAGGAAAGGGATGCCTTATTAGAATTCATGTCAGGTTAGATGCAGTATAAGAATTTCTATTGTTGTCCAACATGGAATATTGCAATGAAAATATTGACCTTTTTATTAAGTGCATGTATACCTGTGCTATGATTTACTCTCTGACACACTCCCAGAACAGTTAATTTTGTTGTTGTTGAGGACAAAAAAAAGGTCACGAGTTGCTTGTAACTCAATTGTGAGGTGACGTTTAAAACTGTTGAGATAACGTCTATCCAACGATCACTATTGTATGCTTGTATAGTTCACCTTAGTCTGTCTGTTTGGTAGAAAAACATGTCAAAATCTTTATTAACAACTTGACTATCAATAAAAATTGACAAAGACACCGGATGGTGTCTGTTTTCAACAAAACCAACCAGAAGCTGAAGGACCATAAATAAAAGTGAACTTGACAGATGAAGGGACCAACTGTAGAAACAAAAAAAAAACTGCAACATGCGGCACATTTTATTGATGAATCGCTTGAACGTGAAAGATTTTAATTCCTAGTCCTAGACTATCTCTGATATGTGATAGGTAGATGCGAATGAAAGAGAGCTGATCCTTTGGAGACAAAATACAAAGGAGAGTATTTATATTGTGCAAACTAGAAGAACAAACGAACAAAAAAAAACAGCCTGAATAAAAGATTTGTCTGTGAGCAAAATCATCGACTTGTTGTGGCACCCAGTAAAAAATAATAATAATAATAAAAAAAACCCATCAACCAAGAGAAGATGAAACAAAAAAAAATTAAATAAATAACGAAAGAGACGAACTGGATTCTTGTCAACTGACTTGTCAAGCTTCTTGTTTGACATTGCTTGCACTTTGCTTTTTACGTCTTTTTTTTGCTTCTTTATTTTTTTTTTGTGCACAATAATCTCTTTTGTGTGTATATGCTCTCCAATTTTTATTTTTAGCTCTTCTTCATCTAGCACATATGCAGTGCCTGCAAATTCTTACCATATTATTTTATCCCACGGTATGATGGTTCAACAAAAAAATTTAAATCTTTCTTTTTTATGCCATTTTTAGTCAATTTAAAAGCAATCACAACAACATTCCATTTGCAAACAGTAAATTTCTTTTAACATTTACCTTGTTACACCCGAAAACGTTAACCAAAAAAAAAAAATAGAAAAGAAAAGAAAAGAAGCAAGTACCAATGTTGCACGAAGAGAATTCTATTCAGATGCATCAACAAACGAACGACAACAACCTACAAAAGAAGTTGAACACCAAACTATCTTCTCTAACACAGCAATCGAATATCCCATTTGTATCTGTTACTTTTTGCTTAAACAGCGCGGCGAGTGTCTCGATGGGGTTTGTAAGGAGAAAAGATATAGTATTTTCGCCATTGGCATCAAAATCTAACTGTTAAACGAAGTTAGTTAGCACCCACGGCTAAGAGTTCAGCGCCAGTTTTACTTGGTTTTTTTTTCAAAGCAACCACTTTGTATGAAAGCACTTCAAGAGTCCAAGTTGCAGCCATTTTTCAAGAGCTCTCTAACAAACTTGCATTTTATTTAACACAACACAGCAGCAGCAGCAGCAGTCGAAGAATCAGCGGTAGTAGTTTGAAGAGCAAAAGATTTGCAAAAAAGATATTGGCGCCCCAATGGCAAATAAAAAAACAAAAACAACAACAAACGACAAAACTTAAGAAAAAAGTAGTGTAATGCAGTTAAGTTAGAGTGCCTCTATGTACTCATTTTAAAGGAGTGGAACTTTACTTTCCAAATAGCTGCTGCAGGCAATATCTTTTGCATTGAGAACAGTTGAATTGTTTATATTCTTTTATATTGTTCGTCATCTTGACTACCATTTTTTTTTGTTGTTGTTGTAAATTTTATAGTTTCAGAAAGTCATTGTAAAGGAATATTCACACTGTGGGGTCTATCTGAGGTATCAATTTTAAGTTATGAAGAGAATTGATTGACTATGCAAACATTAAAAAATCCTTAATATTGCATGGTTTTCAAATTGAAATCAATTAAATAAAGCATAAAAATTCAAGAGCTATAAGACATGATGTAATAAATGTTATTTGAATGATGATTATCTTGTTATCCTCAGAGCATTATAAAACACAAAGTAGATGGAGTTAGAGGCGTGTTTATTGCTGTTGAAGATCTTCATAAGTGCATTTACAGAAATATAAAATTAAGCCTTATTCAAGTTTGCAAAATATATATCGAATAATGATTTAATCTAAGTTTTATTGTTGTGAGTAATAAAAGGGAAATAATAACAAAAATGTATTAACGAAACAATAATTATAGAAAGCTTATAGGAGAACGTTGTTATCGTTATTTTAAATATTGTAAAAAATTCTTTGGTATATTTAAACTGATCAGAGATTTGAACCCTATTGCCATAGCATTGGTTTGTTGTGGTGAATAAAAGTGATCCAATAACCTTTCTTTGTCCAATATCTCAAATATAGAAGCTTTATAGAGGCTTTAACTTCTTAGTATTGTATTTGTAGATTTGGTTTTGATCTAAATTGAGCATTTGTTCCTTTAAGGCTTCTTAAAATTCAAGGGACTAAATCTACAGCTTTTTTCTTTATTAAGTATCATTAGAATTGATTTTTAACAATCGGTGATCCTATAAGGTTTCTATAAAACTTTTTCTGAGATATTCGCATTATAGGAGCCTTATAGAATCAAATCTAAAATTTTCATATCTCATTTTTTGATGAAATAGTACTTCAAATATTTCACTATAGGAGCATCATAGAAATCTATAGATTTATTATTTTCTAAATAAGTATCAAAAAATTTGATTCCTTAAAACTTCTATAAGGAAATATGCCTTCATGGAGCCTTCATCGAAAAAAGGGGTCTTGTTGGATTAAGTTTTTTAAAGAATTTTTTCCGACTGAGTTACGGCTTTGGGTGTTTTGTTTAGTTCTTTTACTTTTTGTGTGAACAGCTTATTCATTTTATGCGTGTACAACAATAAAATCAAAACATATCTATGTATATCTGCCTTCAATTTTTTTAATAAATTTATTTAAAGAACCATTGATACAGTTTTAAATGGATCTTAATCTTAAACGGAAAAAAAATAGTTTAAGAGGATAAAATCCGCTATAAAACAATTAACAAATAATAAAAATTATCTCATAAACTCACATAATCAACCATTTTTATTCTTTTTGTTTCGAACAAATAAACAGAAGCTAAACATTTTATTAACGATGCGGCTTAAGAAGTCGGTTTTACGATCTATTCGTGTGTGGCTGACTGACCATTCATTGTTAATTCTTTAGGATTCTTATTATTTAGACTGAACAGATAGAAAAAGAAAACAATTAAACTTCTGTAAGGATCATAATACAAAAGATAAAAATAATACCCGTACCAGAAGCAGTCATCAATCGTACATTTTGGAGTTTCAGAACTTATAGCGTTATGCCATTGAGTAGGACACCGAGCCAATATTCAATGACACTTTGAAGCAATTAAAAAATGTAAAGTAGAGAAATTTGTATTTTTTTAGCTTAGCTAACTTATTTATTTTGTATTCAATATTTAATAATTTGTACTACAATTCGCATTGTTTCGAACTTTTGAGTAAACTTAAAAACAAACAGTTTTATTTTTGAAAATAAAATAATAATTATTTCATAAGTCTGAGTCCTCCTGCGATGCAAGTTTAAAAACGAAGGCGCACTGCATATTCTTACTCTCTTGTCATGCGCCATTGTGAATCCTTGTTTTTAAACTCCATCTCATATGAGTCACAATATTATAAAGACACCGACATTTAATCTTTATCTTAAATTCTCGTGCACACCTTTTAGTTTCTGATTCAACTTAATCATTTTATAGCAATCTAATGGTTAAAGGTGTTCCTTTAAAGCCTTTTATTCATTCTCAATTTACAAATAGTTACACTCAATATATATAAAGATGGCGGCTATATTTCTTGTAAATCAGAAAGTTAATTAAGTGATCATGAGATGTTAGATGATTCTTTAAAGCCATTAAAAACCGTAGTAATAGCCTATGCTGCAGGAGTTTTACTTTAAAACAACAACAACAACAAAAAGGATAATGGATTTGTTGATGAGTTACAAGTGATAAACAAAATGTTATTTCCTCTCATTTGTGTTGTTGTTGTTCTTTCTCTCTAAAAGTGCGTAAGACAAAATCGCACACACTCCACTACTTCTCTCTCGTGATCTTAACTTGAATACCAAAAAAAAAACGCACCTTAAAGTCGCCCAACCATACCGCAACACCATACTATAACCTCACCTACTGCATGATAACCATCATCATCATCATCACATGGTATAAGGTAGCTTTGGCTAAGGGCAGAAACACAAGTCTAGAGTTATGGCCGTCACATTTTTTGTTGTTCAGCATATTTTTGTTGAAAAAAAAAATTGTTCAAAGATTTTAATCTTTTCTTCTTTTTTTGTTATGTTTGTTTAAATTGTATATAGTGTAGTACCAACATGATCTTGAGTAAAAGATGCGCCACAAATGTTTTTTTTTTTATTTGGTTCAGGAAATTATAGTGGAACGCCCATATGTGTTTACAAAGAAAGTTTGCTTTTCCGTAACCGGAATTCATTTGAATAAGCATATCAAAGTAGTTAACCTCTGGGTTTTTGTTTTTGTTTTTCTTTTTTTTTTTTTGAAAATCAGTGGTGCGAAAAAGAAGAGGATTTCCTATTCAGAGCTAGTAAGGCACGTCTTTCTTATTCTTAGTTTTCTTACCATGGCTTGGATGCAACATTAAGTTATGAAATATA
The DNA here is from genome assembly GCA_958431115.1 of Syrphus vitripennis. NCBI lineage: Eukaryota > Metazoa > Arthropoda > Insecta > Diptera > Syrphidae > Syrphus > Syrphus vitripennis. The sequence continues at coordinate 140,885,163 of OY288108.1, read as the reverse complement.
AATGTTGATACGGACGTGTCTGTTGTTATTGCACATAAAGACTTTTAGGAGAAATATTTGAATATATTTGTTTTGTTGGTGAAATATAAATGAGTTTGGTCATACATAACATAAATAAAGTTGCATAATTTTTAGTTAAGAAAGTACATTTTAAATCTTTAAAAATTAAAATAAAACTAGTGTGTAAATAATTCAAATCATGTTCCACTTCGTCTAAAGATATTTTAAACATTTTACTTGAATAGAATTTTTAAAAAACTCATCACAAATAAAAGTGTTAATATACAATGCACCTAAGGTGTTGGAGTCTTATTTAAGAAAAAAATCTTGGTTGGTTATTTTTATGTCCTTAGCCTGCAACATTGTAATTTTAACTTAGGTGTACCCGAACTGAAAAAAAATATGAAATCTCAAATTCAAGTTCGAAACTCAGCTCTTTCGTTTTGTTTGTTTCTTTTTTCTCTTTTCAAACACTAGTTAAGTCTTTTATTTAATATATGAGATCAACCATGTTTGAAAGTTCTTTGAACTCATAAAACAATTAAAAAAAAAAACAATAAAACTATCGTTATCGCTTAGCAACAATTCATCTCTTCTACCAGTCGAACAAAAATTATCTTCGAACTGTCAATGTTTTTTTTTTTTACAAAAAGTCAAAAGAATACAAAATAATTGCATCAACACTCAACCACGTTCACATAGCCTCTAGTCGTCTCAAAAGACCATCAAAGACGGTTAATTAATTACTCTTCGTAATCTTCCTATCAATTAACCGATAGTCAATAACATGAGTTTAAAATTTATTTTCTGGTTTTCTTCAACTCTCATCTCAATGACTTTGGTCTCTGTCCCAACTATAAATTTTGTGTGTGTATATATGTTGCACACGTGTGTGTGTTATACATTTTGTATAAAAGTGCAGTATTTTATAAAAAAAAAAACAACTTCAAATTAATATGAGGACTTAAAAAAATGCTTCAGTTAAAAAAAAACGTTGCAATATAAAATAATAAAACTCCAATCTGTCGCTTTGGTTGAGTTTTCTGCCGGTTTGGCAGCAATGTTATACTTCCTGTATAATATAACTATGATATAGTTTTTTCTTTCGTATTTATTTTTCATAGCGTTCTCTTTTTTTTTTTTTTTTTTTTCTTGTGCGTTTTCAAGTGGAAGAGATTTGTGTTGAGTAACCATAATATGGACAAGAGTTTTATTTGAGTAGAGTTTGAACTGAAAATAATTTGCTCTGCTAAGTTGATTGAAATGGAAAATGGGGGTAAATAAGATGATGGGGGAACGCAAAGCACTCCAGATGTTTCAAAGACAACGATTACAAGAAAAGATATAAATTTACAAAGGAGTGTGGAAGAAAAAAGGGTAAACGCAAAGAGGTTTCTAATGCAGGTTTCTTTATCGGAAACACATAAACGATAGTGTTCCACGACCAAAATTAAAGCTATTTGTATGTTGTATCTATTGTCAGTAAAATAAAGTTTTGGTTCTCCATGAGTACCTACTCTAGTTAACAAATTTAATTATTTCAATTGAATTTTGAAAATATTTCAAAAAACTATTCCAACAAAACAATTTACATTAAGAATATACACTGCTAACAAAATAAAATATTTTTCTTTTATATTCACCATTTTATGGTTATAGCCTTCAACTCTTTAATCACAAGCAAATTGCCAATGTCCATCTGGAGCAAAATTCACGTTTAACACACCTTCTACATTTATTTCGCTCCAAAATGCAACAACTCCCCACAAAAGAGTCTCCATATTCACGTAACAAAACTTGACTGCATTTTCCATATCTATCTATGGTCACTTCCATTTATTTTATAAAAACCCAGAAATGCTTTCAAAAAAAATATATACATATATACGAGTATATATAAACATCGGTACGTAGGTATGGATATAATAATGCATCTTGTTATAGTTTCAATCTCACATGATGATATGTGCCACATTTAGAGCCACAACCTCAATCACCATCATCAATCATAGTACAAACTCTCTATTGGCACCTTCTCTATCTTTACACACATATTACATTACATTACTACTAGTAGATACATTATTCTGTATGTATTTGACTTCTCAAGATTGGAAGTTTATCTGAATGTGTATCGCTAGTATAAGATACATCAAATCCAAGTATGGGAAAGTTATGGTAACAAAAATAATGTAGTGCATTTTTCCGAGGGTCAGGGAAGACAGATAGATAGATAGGTAGATGCGATTACGATGACGATGGTGATTATTTATATATAGGTTGGCCGCATTACCAATTGCAGACTTATGGTTAAAGGTATTTTTGCGTGGGGATGTTGTTCGGCATATTTAGATTATATAGAGAAGATATATTAAAGGAAGGAAACATGGACAGCACATTTACGAATGAGATACTTTGAGTGTTTTTTTTTTTTTTAATTCAAAGTAGTTGTTTTACATGTTGTTAAGGGAATTCAGATGATGGGACTGACGACTCAGAAAGCATTTTATGGAAAATTTTACAATAATTCAGGTTTCAAAAACACTTGCCAAGTAATATAAGGTAGCAAAATTATAGCTGAAAAAGAGAAGGAGAATATAATTAATGTTTTGAACTTGGTTATGTTTTTTTTTAGAAAATTGATTTTGAAAATGTGTACCTATACAAAAATGTTCCCTTAATGAATACAGAATTTGTTAATATACGACTGCAAAGCAATCAGCTCACTCAGACAGCCGTTCTCAAGTGATGTGATTTTTCAAATTGTGTTTCATTTTCAAAACGACAATTTACCATTAAAAAATTATTCTAAACAAAAGAGCTGAACTTAGAACTCTATTTTATGTATTTGTATTTTATTTTTCACTTTTCATTCATTTTTGTTTATTCTTATCACGAAAAAGGTGCATTTATATGTAAAATGTCCATGGATGAATGATTTCCACACCAAAACTCTGACCCTCAAAACCAAGCAGAGTCATCTACCTCAGAATTTAAAAATTCTAGACGATAAAATTAAATCCCATTTGCTGAAGACGAGACACTACTTTGTACACTGATTAATGTTGGACTTTTCACTTATCGGTCACTAAGACGAATATTTATTTTGTTTACATTTTGTTGTGTTTTCTTCATTCACACCTTGTGATGAGTGGTGTTGATGTGTCGGTCGTGTCACCGCAGTCATTTCGTGAGAAAATAAATTGTCAATGCATAATCAGAGACTATCCCTATACTGCCGTTTGCAAACTCACTCTCTATGACAAAGAAGAAGAGTGCACGCAGGCAGGCAGCCAGTCAGTCAAAGTGTTGTTATTTTCTTTGAAACTTCTTCTTACAAAATGTCATTTACCTTTGTACAGAATAAAGTGCGATGTGTACTGTTAATGATGAAATAGGATTTTTTTTTTGTTTTCTTTTCTTTTTAAGGAATGTCTATTTAACAATGCTTTACAGTATAGGTTTAATATGATGTGTGTGATGGGTTTTAATTAGTATAATATTTTTTTGTTTTGTTATTTCGCGATATGCTCAGGAAGGCAAACACAAATAGTTGTCTGTAGTGTTCTTCAGATTGTTTTTTTTTTTTTTTATTATTATTTCCTTTTGCATTATTGTCAGTTTTATGTGTACTTTTACCTTCCTGTATGACTTCGAGGAAGTGAATTGTGCAGAAAAAACAACATGCAAGAATTTTTTTATTACTTTAATACTTTTTATACAATACCTAAATGTAACTTAGTAAACATAATGTTAACTAATTATTTTTCTTTTTTATTTCTTTTTAGCAAAAATGAAAATATTTTTGCCACTAGTCACGTGGATAGTGCTACTTTCGAGTACGGTAAGTAAAAAGAACACAAAAAAAACAAATATTTTTACTAATGAATTATTATAAATTGCAATATGACGTGCTTATTCGTTTTTTAAATTAATCTAAATTTTTAACTGAAAATGGGAAATTTACAAAATTTTACACTGAAGATTATAAATTTATTGAAAAGTGAACAAATTGCGCCTGCAATAACCTACGATGTTTGAGTACAGGACTTTATGAAGTAAGCAGTAAAATTGAGACCGTGGATCGAGGAATAAGACACCAGCATCGAAGATCAAAACCAAAATCCCTTAGCTTAAGTAGCCCGTCACAGTATCTACTTTACCTTTTCCAATCCCTTTCAAAATTTAATATGTTTAGCAACAAATCAAATGTATTAATATAAAAATTAATTGGCATAGCGCTCCAAATGCACAGCCTGAAGAAAAAAAAAAGTTGTTATAAGAACCTGATTTTTGTATTCGTTCACTTATTGTTAATTATCATACTCGTATACATATATTGAATGAGTCAAAACTTTGAGTTTGATCTAACTTGACGCTTAGAATTTGCGAACGACCACCGCCTGAGTATTCGCTTACATGCCAAAAATTACTAAATGACCAAACAAAAGAGTTCATCTACGAACCTGATTTTTCTATTTTTTTTTTTTTTGTTTTTATTTAACTTAATTTCTTTGAACCCTCAAGATAATATTCTCTTCTAAGATTGCTAATTTGTTAAATAAATTATCATAAATCAACAATCAAGAATTTGTGAAAAATTAACATTCATTCATTTTAATCCTGAAAAAATATACAACTCCACAGAACATAATACTTGACAATTCTTTTTCGTTTTGTCAAATTGACTTGGCGCTTATACTTCTAAGGTTCATTAATCTTTCTCTATAAAAAAAAATCACGTTGATTTTATGTTGTTATTTAATCAATATTACAATACGATAATGTGTGCCAAACCCTCAAAACAAATTGTTGTGAGTTCCTAATGTCATTAGCCTCCAAAACCACTCTAAAGACATTTATATTTTAGACACAAAACATGTCACATATCTGTTTTCACATACAAAACATAATATTTGGCCATAAACACATTATCACTACCAAAAAGAATAAATGTTGGCTTGCAACTTAAATGCGAAACGGGAAGTTAACACTAATCGAGTATGTGTACTTAGGCCAAAACTTCGTTTTCTACCTTTTTTTAGATACCAATTACAAGAGTGTGTTTCCACTGTAGTGCGAGAGTTGATTTTTTTTTTTTGTATTGCCAGGTCTTTCTTCTGTGCTTTTGCTTTTTCTTCTTCTTGTATTTAATGAATAATTTATGGTCCAACACAGTACACCGTTAGATTTTATGTAAATTTGCATGGTAATTCCCTGCGTGAGATGATATACCATATAAAAAAAAAAAATATTGAAAGAAATAAAGATGGGCCAAGAAAGTCAGCAGTGATTCTTTTCGATGGATTAAAAGCAACTAGTAGGAAAGTCAGATGAAAAAGAAGTAACTACTTCTTTACTGAGAAGTCTAGTAGTAGAAGAAGAAGAAGATGCGGCACTTTTAATGACCTCAAAACGGTGATTATGTGATTTTACTTAAAAGATTATAAAACATTTTGATATGGTCGTCTGGATGGGACGACTAGCAGCGACTGGTGGACGACGAAGACACGATGTTGTTGTATGCAAAGAGGATAGATTAAATGGCAGCGAGTATGCTAATTTTTTTTTTGATTTAATTTAACTGTGGGATAATTTCTTGGGACATTAAATCAGAGAGAAAGGTTAATGGTTTCTAGATTTGACCAAAAAAAATTATTCTCGTAAATCAGATCTGCCATGGTTGTGGAAACAAAAAAAAAAAATAATTCTAAAATTAATTTTATTTAACATTTCATTTCAAAGTTGATAACTTCAGGTTCTCAGCTTGGGGGCTCTAATCTGTCAACAGAATTTTAAATTGATTCAGTGATGATTGGCTGCCGCTTATTATTCTGCTTTTCATTTGTTTAAACCTTTCGCTACTTGATGAATGTTGAGAACTTCTTAAAGTTCATAGTAGTAATAAATATCATAGGAGTAAAAGCTTACACAACTCTTTCCTTAGATACTTATTGCAGTATTTGCTAGAAAATTGAAGAATAAGAGAGTATCTGCTCCAATAAATCAATCGTTGTTAAAGTTAATGATCCTTTATATTAATTTTATCAAACATAAAAGCTTCATTCATATTTCAACTAAAATGCATGTCACTACCGATTCACTGTGACATATTATATCAATATGTCAAAATGATTTAAGCGCCACTATGACGCACGACTAATTATTACAACTCCAATAAAAAATTTCTATTTTTGCACAATATCTGCCCTTAACATTAAGTTCATGATCAGTTTTAATTAAATTATAACTACATTGCCAATTACCTACATCCCATATAATCACTCTCAATATATTATATAGTCTGACCTTTACAAAGTCGCACCCAAACACAATAGCTGATGAATTCAAATATACACGAAGGTAAAAAAAAAATATATACACTGCAGCATCAAAGTTCATAAAGTTCCCAACACCGTTAACATACTCCGCATCCATCTTGTTTACTTCAAACATGAGCATCATACAATTATAAAAATTTCAACAAAAAAAAAACAAACATCTGATATCACATACACAATAAAGATCTCAATGTCGTGTGCATATTGCTCTTGAATAAACACTGACATGCATCATGCATGCACTGACTGCACTGCACCGAATACAATGCACACCACAACTCATCCCGGCCTTTCTGCAAATCGCGTGCATTTTTCCAATTTTCAGAGCATATAGGTAGGTACGACATGCAACTGTCAGATTAAAAATAGACCATAATTCCCATAAGTCCGAAGATCAAATAGACAAACGTCATCAGTAATGATACTCTTGGATTTGTTGAATTTGTGCTTGTGTATCTTGACATTTTAACCCAATCAAAAGTCCAAAGGAGAGGAGAAGGCTTCTTTTATTTTGAAAAAGGACATGTCTAATTGGATCCATCGACCAATATGGCATTTTCGTAAAATTGTAACAAATAGCCCAAGATGGTGGAAGGAAGATTGATTTTAATGTCAGTTCAGCCTGACATGGCAGAGCTACTAACTCCCTCTATAAAGTGGATTGATTATGGTGTGGTGTGTTCGGTGTGTTGAGTAGAAAACAATGACAGAGAACATTTCTGTACTTTTGTGTTCACATGATTGTTAGGCTGAAAAAACATTATTTTGCAATCAGCTACTTCAAGTTGTACAAAAAAAACAAAAACGGAAATCAACTTTAGATCCACAAGTAAGTTAGCTATTTAATTAACGAGCTATTTGAACACTGTCAAAACTTAATGTAATCCCATTGAGAATTTGAAAACATTACTTTGAACTTGATGGTCAGTGCTTCATTGACAGATTGGGCATTTATAAGAAAACAAGCAAAAAAAAAAAAACAATTTGCACGTCATGCGATAATTTATTTTTAATTGCTCTCGATTTACCTATAATAATTATTCATAATTTTTTTAAATTTCTTTTTTTTTTATCATTGCAGGCATATTCACAACAATTATCATATAAAACAAAAAATAGTCGATTTAGAGGTGAAGTGTTTTTTCTAAATCTAGAAGATGGCTACTTTGGCTGCCAAGTTAATGAGTCAACAGATTATTTACAATTATACGAATTATCGAAATTATGCGACGGAAAGCAAGATTGTTTTCTTGGTTCCGATGAGCTGAGTAAAGAGCTTAAATGCACAAGTAAGTTTTTTATAAAAGAAGTCATATCATTATTTATTCACCTCACCTCCCTCAAAATATACCACACAATTATGTCATGAATCTATAATTTAATGTTGAAAGAAATGAACAAACTTGATATTTATCAGTTAACTTAAATATCAACTAGAAATTAATAGCTGTCACTTTGACATTTCATATAGAAAGCATTTTTGGAGTGGCGAATTCATTTCTACATGACAGGTGGATCTTTCAGTAGAGCTGCCATATCTTCATTCTCTTAGAACGTGCTAAAATAGTATTAAGTGAACTGATTTCTTAATTAAAAGATATCTTAAATTAGATGACAAAGTGTCAGATCTCATATTCCAATGACAGACATCATACCATTATTTACAGCGAAATCTTTTGATGATAACAATTAAATTAACTTATATTTCCTAATTTAATAGATGACTGTGATAAAGATGGCACACAGTGCACGAATGGTGTTTGTTTAAATGGCGTCTGCCATTGCAATGACGGATACGGAGGTTGTAATTGCAACGTTCAAGGTGAGTAAATCAACTTGTTTGTTAGGGAAAATTTTAGAAATATATTTTTTTTCTGTCTTCTTTCGAAAATTATGGGTATTTATGTGGAAAACAATGAGTTTCATCAGCTGATGGGAATAAAATGTAGTAAGAAATATTTATTACTGACAAAAGATTTTGATAGTGTTGTTAGTTTATAGCGTTAGGGAAAGTTAAAGTTGTAAAAATTGCTGTGTGAATTCTTATTTTATAAAAATCTTTAGAGGTTTTTACATTTGACCGATCAAATTCAACTCAAAAAAATATTACATTAAAGAATTTAATTTATTAAAAGTTTCGATTGTTTGTCAAAGATTTGCACAATCGGAGGAAGTTTGCACATTAAAATAATTAAGTACATCAAACTTGTTGTTAATAACATTGGTGCTTCGGTTGCTTCCGTCCATGATGACAGATGGTCAATCACAATTGGGCTTTTAAAGCATTTATCTTTATAATTTCCCTTTCTAATTTTGACATTTCAAAAACAAAATAAACTGTAAATTTTTCTTCAGTGAGGTAAAGTTTTCTACCATGCCCAAATGTTGAAGTTTGGGAGAACTGGGTCACAAAGCTGGCTTTACATTTAGTTATTATCTGTGTCCAAAAAGAATAAGCTTTGAATTAAGATGTTTCACTTTTCGAGCCTTTTTTTACACATTTTTAATAAATTGAAAATATACCATAATGTAATGACAAGAATTTCTACAAGCTTTTATGTTGTTTCCATTTAGCAGTAAGAATATAAAAATTAATTATTTATTACATTTTTGCAGATGAGAACGAGTGCAAATATCGACCGTGTGACGTCTTTTCGCACTGCACGAACACACTCGGCAGTTTCACATGTACCTGTTTTCCTGGCTATCGGGGCGATGGTCTTCATTGCGAAGGTAAGTTTGTCTTCTCCTGTTTAAATCTATAACCACAAAACAAAAACCAGATTAAAAGAGCAATAATAATATTTCGTTAAATGTCACTAAAGTTTTCTAGGTAACACAATCTTTTTTTCAATTTATCAATTATTTTACCTTGGACATAAAACTTTCTTCAATAAAAAAAAACATAACATCACTCCATAGCCTTATGATTAGGTAATGTAGTTTAATAAAGATGGCATATTAAACGAGATCAGGAAGAGAACCAACCGACTATGATGGTTACTGCGTAGTTTAAGAATAACCTCCTTCGATATTTCTTCATTTACAAAAAAAAAAAAACGGACTAACAACAGACCACAGATTCACTGAGTTGTATCGAACAACTAAGTCTCGTCTAATATATGCCGGTTCTTGAAAGATCCGATTACCCAAGAAAAAATGTAGAAGTATCTATTTGTTTACACTGGAACATAAGCTGTAGATACATTGGATCAAACAGGTGTATGACCATCAGTGATATAGTCTTCATCACTATTATACAACAATATTTTGTTTCTAATGTTTCGTTATGTGTAGTTTTTTTTTTATATCTTGCTTCTTAATAGTTTATCCTAGAAGCAGTAACAATAAAATACAAGTCAGAACAAAAACGATATGAGGAAGCCAAAACAAAAGATACTCAACCGTCTCGGTCAGGTTTTATGAGAGTATTTGCCTTTATTTCAAAAAAAAAAAAAAATTAAGTCTGAACTGAAGAGTTCTTTGGTGAGTGTTCTAGCGGAATACAATGAGAGGAAGTCAGGCCTCCAAGTCTGGCACTGATGGCAGTGATTGAGATGGTAGGCATAGACATCACAACACAAGTGAACTGGATGTAAGGAAAAAAGAAGCGAAAGGTCAGTTTTTTGTTTGTTTTTATTTAGCTCTTGTTTTGAGGAGGAAGTTAATTTTTTTCGATATTAATTGCACTGGAAGCATATGGAATATCAGTGAAATATGACATTTTTTGCATAATTTGATTTTCCTCTAATCATAATTACAAATATTTTTTAACACGTTTTTTGATTTGGGTCTATTCGATGTTGCCCACTCTAGCTCTAGGATACCTTGAGTAATGTCATTAAATTGTCAAAAATAGTTTTTTTTGACATCAAACACTTTAAGAGCTTAAAGTTTTACCAACTGATTTCTTGTTTACTCACAGATCATCCTTTCCTTGAATAATGTGAATAATTATTTTATATATAACAGACGCCCTCTTTTTAATATGCATACCTACTCTGCTCACCTACTCCCAGATGATGTTATCAGCAGACGAAATAGCACTAACACCTGTTGTTGCATCAGCTGATTTTAAAACAGCTGCTAACGACCAACTCGAGGAAACAGCGAACCAATCAGCTCTGTTTGTTTTTAATTTTCAACTACCAGTTAACAGTTTACTCTATCTACATACTTAAATTTTGTAATAGAATTCTCAACTAAGCATTTCTGTTTCTTTCTCTCTTTCATATGTCAAAACATTTACTTAAATTGATTGTTTTCAAGGAAGATTTAAGATTGTTCTTAATTTTGATCGGCTATCTGTCATAAAAAAAAGTTAGTTCTTTTAACGCAGCGATTGACTGCTACCATTCACACGATACTAACTGTCAACACTTGCTGTCAACGTTCTTGTATGGCTCCCATATTTAAAACGTGACCAATTGGATTCGTTTTAAATGACGCTAGCTATTGACATTTTTACATTGGAATAGAGAATCTGTGCAAAATAATTATTTTCATAATTGATTTAGAATTGAATATATTTGCAATCCTCTGTTTAAAATACACCCATCTATTAATAATTCCCCTTATGTTTTAAGTAAATTGAAAAGCTCAAAATAAGTGCTACGTTGTCTAATTTTATGTGCTAATCACTTAAAATCACGTTTGAAATGCATATTATATTAACGTACACACATGAACTCATTTAGTGAATCTAATACCATTAATTTACCTACCTACCTACCCATGGAATGCGAATGAAGTCACAGTTTAAACATCAAAGCTCATGGATGTCTCTAAAAATACATGTATTTTATTTACAATTTTCATAACTACTGACAGTCATTATTGATTACTCAATGTTTGACAGTTTATTTTGCTACTGAATAAACATTATTTTGTCATTTACTCACATGTATATCCGTTGTTAGTGACCTTTGAAATGCAATACCTCGGCTACTTAATATTTTTTGAGGTGAATAAATTTATTATTAGAGATAAGGGTGAGTTATAAAAGCTACTAGGCTTAGCTCACAGTTTGATGTTTAAATTTCGGATTGAGGTAGGTTTAATGACAGGTCAAGTGACTGAGTTCAAATGTGAAATATATAAATATTTTGCAATTGTGATTTTAAAATTATGTATATTTTATTGTTTCAGACATACAAAACATAATATTGAGAGACCTTTTTTTACAAAAGATTTGCCAAACCCTGAAATCATATAGAAATTGCACCTAGCACAATGGTCTCAACTATACCTACTCAATTCAAATGATCAATCTTCCTCAGGTTATGTGCAAAAACAAATTAAGCTTCAGGCTACAATTATGAGACCATTGTGAGTTGATGATCAATTGTTTTAATTTGTCACGTCTATTTTAAAACTTAAGCCTCCCGGGCGCATATAACATAAAGTGTCATTCACTTTGGCTATGATCACATACACTTTTTTTTTTTTGATTTCTTGCAGAATAGAGTAATTAAAATGTTGAACTCTTACTATCTGTCATCTTTCTTTTATGAAACTCACCACTTAAAAACATCAACAACAACAAAATTATGACATTTAACAAAACATGAAATATGATTACCACATTTACGAATAATTAATGTCAAAAATATAATATGTGACAGCTGACAGGGAGTTAAGAAGTTCCGTTTTTATTTTTTTTTGTATTTGTAAAGAATTTAAACAAAAGACTTCGTCAAATCATCTTAAATTTATCTATGAATCTCGTGTGTGTCAGTCAACAATATGTCCTACTTACCATCTCATCAGTTTCATCATCAGCACCATCAACATCATCCTCTTTGGTTTGTCTTAAGACCCTACCATGGCCAACCATTTTCATCTGGATGGATGGTTGTATTTTTGCAAATGTAATTCGATACGGTACATTCTGCGATTCTTCAGTCTTGTATAAGAGCTCATCTCACTTTGAATACCTACGTATAAATCAAATATAGCTATAAGTCATGTAATAAAAGATGTGGGCTTTAAAGTAGATGCTTTACATGTTCAGATGTCAAAGATCAAACGAATATAAAAAAACAACAGAGAAATAGAATTGAAATGGGGAATTTGTTGAGGGTATTCAGATTTACAAAGAGGACAGATTGAATTTTTATGATCTTAAAAATGGAGAGATAAAAAAAAGATTGCTAAAGATGACGGATTAGATTGGAATCGGGATTATTTTCAACCTGTGATCAATTCAAAGCTCTTTTTTTGTAGGTCACAAATGGAGAGAGGCAAATTTGTTTTGGCTTAGGTGAATGGCAAATAATTATGTTGAACAGGTTTTTGGTGAAAGTTGTGGTTTGTAGAGAGAAGAAGGTGTCAGAAATGATAAATTCTGAACGGTTTGCAAAATAATTTTATGAATTGTTAACTAGGGAATTAAGAATATGGGAATTAAGAACATGTATAAGCCAGTTCTACAGTTTGTTCAAACCAAGTTTTCAACCAAATATTTCGGCAATTTGTCTGATGGCCAGGCCTTGTCAGCCGAAAGTATGATGATTGGCTATTGGTTGTAAGTGCTGAAATTTTCTAAGAATTTTTGTTCGAAAAAAGCCAACTTTTAGAAACTTATGGTGAACATTCCGAGTTACCAAACAGATCTGAATCCAAAACCTGATTGAACACCAATCGAATTCAGTGATCAGAGGATTAAATAGTTTGTACAACTGACCTGGTGTGTTGTTAGTAATGATCACTCAACTTTAAGACAACTTAATGAATGAAGAACTGACTTTTATAATTCTGACAGATTGCAAAGCAGGACAACTTTTTTAACTGACCTTGCCAATATTTTATAATGTCTCAATAGGTGTTTTCCTATGGAGATGGCGAAGTACTAGTCAGTTCATTGTTACCCATTTTGAATAGAACGCACCAAAAAAATGTACTTTGCTTTGTATTTGTTTTTAAATTATTTTTTTTAAATTAATTTTTTAGATTAAGCAAACGTCAAGCCAAGTCATTTGGCTCAGAAAAATTCTAACATAGCGGATTCCCTCTGGAGGATTTTAGGTGCAAAATATTTCAACACTAAATGAAAGTACTAGATTCTAGTTTTTATCTACTTACAGTTGTTTCGCCACATTTGATTAACCAATTATTACAAAGTTTAAATACTGCGCTTTAATAGAGAAATTAAACTGCAACAATACACTTTTCAACAACTTCATAAATCAGGAATTCCTAAGTCGACTTTTTTATTTACGAAAAAATTTATTCTTACCGCAACTCGTTTCTATTTGTGTCCTTTTTAAATTACTTCTTCAGTTTGAAAAAAAAAAATATATATAAAATATAAAAGGAATTAACACCATTTTTAACTAGGTAATTTATTTAACCATGACCGACCATCTTCTTGAATACAAGAAACACAATATTTAAAGACAATTTAGTCATCCAATGGCATGCTACGAATAAATTGATTTCCCTAAAACGGCAAACAAATTAATTCCACTCGCTATATCTCTCTAAAGATGGTCCGACCAATCTTTTTTACTTCTCCTAGAAGATTCTTTTTTTGGTAGGTATATACCCAACGCTTCTTTTTTTTTGTTTCTCTAAATCATGTTACTCCCGAAAGGAATCTCCATTGATTGAGATAACCTCCACCTTCACGAAGTGCATGTCTTTGCATAAATTTTGCATAAAAATTTAACAAGCTATTTTTGCTTCTAGCTTTAAAGAAGTTCTTCTTTAACTTTTTGCAGTTGCTTATTTTTATTTTTTCCATGTTGATATTTGTTAATTGCAAACAAGATAACGCTTCAGGATTTAATTATAGTCCTTTTTCTCTATACACAGAGGTAAAAATAAAAACAAAAACCTAAAACCTAAACCTTTTACGGATCGATAAAGGTCACTGCACATGCGTTCAATTGTCTTGCCAATGGTCTTCCATCCAGCAATATTCTGTAAGAATCTTCTCAATTGATCTGAGGCAATCTTCTGGTAAAAGAAGATATGTATGCATATTTTATATAAATAAACATATTGATAAAAAAAAAACAACCATCGTCATCATCGTTGTGAAATTTTATTTTTAGAATGCAAACGAACTAAAAACTAAAGAAAAATACGCGTATATGCTAATTTTGCTGAATTCATTTGTGTTGAAGCACTTTAAGTGATATCGCCTGATTGGAATGTCGACTAAGATTAGGTCTTAGTGTTGCTGTTTGAAGATATTTACTTTGATAAGCTTATAAAAAATGGATTAGTTGTTAAAATGTATGCAAAAATTTTGGCAAGTTAGCAAAAAGCTATACCAACACCTTTGAACAAAGAAAATTGAAAAATAATGTTGTTGCTAACTTTTAAATGTGGTAAAGTGAAATTTTGCTGTTTATGAAATTTGGTCAAAATTTCATCTGGGTGCATACAATTCCATACAATTTTTGAATATTGCGAATTGCACAAATTTTTAAAAGATGGTTCAGCATTTTTTATCGTCCACGATATTTTCGCTAACGGTAGTTTAAATGAGGTTCAAACTTAGTTCAAGTAATTACCTGTATCATTGGCTGTGTTCGATTAAAAGGCCGGTAGAGTATCCTAGTTAGCACTGCATATCAGTTGTTAAAAAATTAGTAGATGCAACAACTGGGGAGTTTTCTTCAAGCCACAATGGGTATGCTAAAAAAAATCCTGGACAAAACAATTTAACAACCTATTGGGCATCACTTTTAACAGAGATTATATAACTTTTTAAAATTATCTGACAAATTTTCTCGAACTCGAACGCGGAAATTGGCTATAAATACGTTCTTGACAGGAACTGCTTTTTAGCATTCACTCACTTTCTTGATTAGGCTTCAAATCTGGATTCGAGGATGCATCACATTTATTGAACTGAACTTAAAATGTTTATATTTTAAGTTTTAAGCATTTCCGTCCGGTTTTAAAGGACTTAAATTTAAAAAGTTTAAAAATAAATTATTTACATACGTATGTTAGCTAACTGAATTTTGCGAATATGGAAAAATGACAAAATATTATTTGAAAATTCAACAAAAAAGCATGTGATAAAAAGTCTTCAACGTTTTGTGTCCCTACTTCAGATATTACGTAACAGTATCGGGTTCGTAATTAATATGCAATTCATTAAACTTCAATGAAGCATTATTTTTTCTTTAATAATGATAGCAACGGTATACATGTACCAGTGATGACAGTCTTTTTTTGTTGGTCATTTTTCTTTATGCTTTCAACTTTTTTTTTTGTTTTTGTTCAAGAGACGAACAAAAAAAAATACAAAACAAAATCTTCAATTTCAGAAGCTACTTGTTGTAAAGCAGAAACCTGCCTACCTGTTGATAAGTCATTTTGTACTCTGGCCTTTCATTCAATCTGGTCATAAATTATGACACATGAAGCAGCAGACAGTGAGAAATAGAGAGACAGAGAGAGAGAACGAGAGAGGCTGACAGTCTTAATTTTTTCGAAAAAGTCCATTAAAAATGAAAAATTGAAGTAACATCAACGTAAAGCAATGCTTTTGTATTAAAAACACAACAACAAAAAAAAAGGAAAAATGTTGCAAAAATAAACTGAGGCAACCAGATTCATGATGACTCCTTCTTGGTCCTAAATGAAGGATTTTATCTTAATTGGCAGCTGAAGCGTATCTTTTCTTGATGCTTGGCGAAAGATAGGATTTTGTTAATAGGCTGAAATTTAATTAACACAAGACGTTTTCTGAATACGAATTTTTTAGTTTATGGCTGAACAAAAAAAAAAAGATTGTTTTGGAAGAGCACGCGAAGCGACCAAGAATGTTCATAGGGACACTGAACTTCGGAGAAGACAAGAAGTGTTTTCTTAATATGCTGTCATCGAAAAGCAATTGATTGAGTAATAAATGGGATATTTCTTTTTAATAACACAGTTATCTAGTGGTCAATCTAAGAACCACAAGAACGTAATGACTACGGAAATGCTGATGAAGATGTAACACTTTTATACTAAAAAGTCTATTTATACGTTACGTTTCAGCATAGTTTTTTTTTTGAGTCGTGATTGTATATCCTGTTCTTCTTCTGTTAAAATAAATTGACAGCTAGCAACAAAAATCAAAATGGTGGAAGAGTCTCGTATAGCTTTTTGATTTGACTTCTTCTTTATTTGAGTGTCCGGAAAGCTACTTTTTTTTTGGTTCATGCCATTACTGCCGATAGCTCCCCACGATTTTAGTTCTTTTTTGCTCTTATTTTCTTTTCTTTTTTAAAGGTCATGTATCTTCTTTTAACTCAGTACTCTTCTGATTAAATACATTTTACCAATGTTGCCAATTTTTAAATAATAGTCGGAAAATGTCCGATGCTAATGTCATACACCAAAAAAAGTAGCATTTCTAGGAGTCAAATGCAGAAGTCAGCCATTTCTTTTTTTTTGTTCCAAATGTCACCAAATGTCAGTTTCACTTCTGTTCAATTTAGTGAGGTACGCTCGAGTGCACGCTTCACTTCCGAAAGCAAAAGATAATGAAACTCAACGAAAGTCAAGAAACTAGTATTAGCCGTGTTCAATAGCACTAAACTTACATATTCTACTAGTTATGGTCCAAATACTGTCAGTCTTCAGACAAGCAAAATAAAAAATGGTAAAATTTAGCAGTTTCGGTGCATCATATTATATCCTTGTATTTGCCTGTTATGTTCTACTGTAAAATCGAGGTCTTCACTTAAATTGTTTCCTATACCTAAATTAAACGAAAATTGAAAAAAAAATGTAATCCGCTGATTATATAAAGGGCTAACCATAATAGACGAAAGGAAGCCCTGGGAAGCTATTGCCAAGAACGAACAGTAGCTTCACTGAGCAGTCAAGTGGATAAGACTTATTCGTTCTTTCTTCACTAAATATCAAGTGCCAACCATAATCAACTTAAGCTTCGAAAAGAAAAAATCTTTTCCATTCTTCCCAACCTCATAATTATTCGATTCAAGCTCCAGTCAAATCTATTTTAAAGAATGTTTATTTCTGACTGAATAATTTCCAAAAAACCAAAAATAAACCCAAACTTTGTATCCATTTTTGCCCTCAGAAAAGAATTCGATTCTATCGACATTTTTCTATAATATTCATACACTGAGCTCCCCTATATGACTCCCTGTTGAGGCAAACAATCGATTAAATCAGTTTAACTCTACGAGTAGTTGAAAAAAAAAAATCGAAGAAAAATGCAAAAAACAAAAAAAGAATAAAAACAACGATCTTCGACAACGTCTGCGTTGAAAGGCCAAGAAGATAGATAAATACCCAAACTACTTCTTTGAGACTACCACCACTAAGCCTTCCTACCATCATCATCATCAACATCATTTTTGTAGAGTGAAGCACCAGAAGAAGTTGTATAGAAGAAGAAGCAGCCGTTGTGCAGCTAAAAAAGAGCCATGCTTCACTTAAGGGCAATGATCTCCCTTTCTATGCGCATTTTCCACATTACTGGCGTTGTTTCTCTAGCTGCTGTTGGTGCGCTGCGCTGCTTCTGCAGTTTCTGCTGGTTGCTTCTACCGCTGCTGATGATGATGGTGCTGCCTCGACTTATATTTTTGCTGGGTTCTTCTTCGTGTTTTCTTTTAGCAAAACCATCATCATCATCATCATCATCATGATCATCATAATAGACGACAACGATGAAAAAGAATACCCTCTTCCCTCTTTATTGTTAGGAAAAGTTTTGCTAAAGTGCAAGGAAGAAAGATGCAACTTCTACATACGTTCTATGACCATGCATGCCACATAACTTTCAGGCTTCAGGAGCGTTAAGCTGTTTGCTGCTGCTGCTTATGCTCCAGCTTCACATAAAACGACAACGACAACACACAAAACAGAGCTTAGGCTTACGAGGTTAATGGAATGGGAATTCAATGGCAATACAATGCCAATGATGGCATAACACAAAGGCAGTCGTCCAATAGCAAAGTAAAAAAAGAATTCAAACTCTGAAACTAAACCATTGCACTCTTTATCCCTTCACTTCGTCCATATGTTGGGTTGATGATGATGATGATGATGATGGCTGTTTCTGCATCTATACTATAGCTCGGATTTTTCATGTACATTTGTATCTATTGGAGCAGAAATAATATTTTTCTTCTTCCGTGATGTCTATCGAAGTGAGCATATAGAATCAAAATGCACAGAAGAACTTTGGATCTTGGAACTTCTTGAACTTGCACAGCATATAGCTGCATGATGTCTTTGAAAAGAGAGAGATATAGAGAAAGAAGATGATACCAAAAGTCGACGGCAGCGAGGACGAAGACGACGACGTCGACGTCGACGACTAAAGGTCGACTTGAGGTCTTCCCTCTGTTGTTGAGTCTTGAGAGCGGTGCATGACGATAAGCACGTTCAACGACGACCACGACGAAGATGATGACGATGATGATGATGATGATGATGATGATGATGCTGATGATGGCGATGGGGCGATGATTGAAAAAGGATTTCAATTTGAACTTGTGAACATGGAATTCCATTTCATGTATAGGAACCCAACCATCACCAAAGTTTTGCTAAGGCTGAGATTCTCTCAAAGGAAAGTGATTTTGCTTCAATCGTAATTTTTTTCTTCTTTTTTTTATTTTTTTCATTTTATATTTTTTTATTCAACTTTATTCGATGAAGCTGGAAAAATTTTCGTTAATGATGATGAAGTTGATGATGGGGCAAACAACAGAGCTCTCTCAGGAACACTCGTTAGATTGGTTGTTTACCTCTGGGTCATTGTACCTAGTCATGATAATGATGACGATGATGCCTTTAAGAATCCCAACAAATCCAACGGTCTTTTATTCCTCGATCTATCTTTACAACAAAAAAAAAAAACGTTCTTTTGTAACTATTGTTGTTGTAGTTGTTGTTATTGTATTTGTTTAGATGATCGGATTAGACGAAGGTTGAAGATCATGAAAAGTTTTGTGCATGTGAAATTAGAATCGCATGAGGGAAGAATTGTAGATTGATTTAGGTCTCTTTTCTTGTTGAGAGAATTCCCGCATAGATAAGTAGATTTGAATCTTGAGCTCTTGAAAGTACTAATTGGATGAATTTTTATTAAACGTGAAGAAGTGCATAGTTATCGGAGTAGTTACTTGTGTGTACACAATGAGTCTTTTAATTTTGTTTGATTTGATGGATGGAAACAAAATTTCATCACGGAAATCAAATGACAAGGAATGAGTTAATTTTAAGGTGGTCATTTGAAATTTAAAAAAACTGTTAAAAAAGCTCAACTGTAAATCCGGACGATTTTTCATGACTCAACTAAATCTTCTAATAGAACTGTGGTGGTCAGAAGAGTGGGCAGAATTGTGTTCGGTCTATTTTGCGTTAATGCGGTATCCATTTCCCTTCCGAACATCTACCCAAGGTCTCTTAGTAGATGTAGGCGCTTTATTTATGATAGCTCCGTCATTAGGAAAGCATAAACGGTTTATTGTCGGGTCCAACACCCTATCCTCAAGCAAGAAGCAAATGATTTTAATAAGAAAAGGACATAGACTCTTCCCTGGTGCACATGAACTGGCATAAGAACTCTTCAGTGACTTTACATTCGGATCATCTAAAATTTTTTTTATTTTGCTTGTTGCGTAAGGACCAATTTTTCAGATCTTTTGGTTGTCAATCGAAAGTTGTTTTAAAAACCCTCAAAACAAACTGTCATAAATTTGGTATTGGGTACGTTCAGAAGAATTAAAGTTTGGCATTTGCAGTCAACTGTATTCTTGAACTCTATCTATCAGCTGTTGCTTCCCACTAACTTTCGAACAAGCGTCAGCCTCATTTGTCACGTCACTTCATTTGCAGGCATTTTTTTGAAATCTGGCCAATCAGAGACTAGAAATGTTCTTAAAGCTTCTCAGCATATGATTCAACAAAACACTCAATATACCTTCATTATATTTATTCCATATTAAAGATTCATCCTCTAGACGGTACAAAGGTTCTCAAAGTGCACCTGAAAAAACCCACTTCTTAATTTCTTGTCTTAAAAAATCTGGTTTTTCAGCGGCGCTAAATCTTAATAAGTAGTTGTCCTTTGGCATTACAACTTGCTTAAACCTCATAACTACAAATATTTCAAGAAGGTTATTTCATCAGACCTCTGAATCCTGTTGTAGGTAAAATTAAGACGCCGCCGCCGGAAAAAAAATCATAATTTAATTGCCACTTTGCCGAATGTGTTGTGTGCAATATAGCAAAGGAACGAATGAATATTGCAAAATATCTTTTAACATCCCCCCAGAGTAATGGAACGTGCACCACCATGAAGTGTCATAATTGCACTGGAAGCATTATCTCTGGTCATTGGACTCGATTCTTTGCAACGGTATAACGACTGACTGCATGATAATAATGCCTCAGGTATATAATAACAATAACAACAACAGTTCAAAATCAAGCAAAACTAAAGAAACAATTCAAGATCACATGATTTCTTCACCTAATGATGATTAGACTCTGACTTCTTCTTCATCGTAGTTGTAGTTGTAGTCATCGTCGTCGCCACCAACATCGTCATCTTCATCATCAACTCATGCTATTCCTTGAAATATATCTTCATCATAGTATGATCGGACTATAGCATGCAATCCAACAGCTTGTCATGGAAGAAGACAATCTTTTTAGTACATCCAATTCGCCCCCTACCACACACTCCTCTTTCTTACGTTTTGTCTGTAACTGATGAACAACTGTCAAAATAATAATGTCTGACATTATTGTTCACCTCTTCATTTTGATGCTTCTTCTTTGTTTTCATCTTCTGGGCTAGGAAGATAGATGAGAACCGTTTATCGACAGAATCACAACAAGAACATGGAGAACAATAAAGAAGCATCATCATGCGAAGAAAATAACTTCTTGCTTGGCGCACGCACTCTTCTCTTCATTTATATATTAAATCCTTTGCTTTAACAACAACGGTTTTGAATCTCTATTGCAACGCACATGCTGAAGATGCGCACCAAAGATCTCCCACACTCAAATAAAAACTCGCAGAGGTCCATCGATTGTAAGTATCTTCACTTTGCCTATACGAAAAAAATTTCCCCACCATTTTTTCACTGAATCCCACAAAAACGGTGCGATCGTTGATGTGGTGCGTGACTTTTAAATGACCAACCATTCAACTCGTTATTATCTTTCGATTCCTGCCCGGAAGGTTACTACAGTCATTCTGCGTGTCAAGTGGTTCGTTCTTTTGTACCACCTAGATAAATGGTGGATTATCCTCATATGATATAGGTCACTTAGCATTTGGTTGTTTGGGCTGGGATTTCGTGTTCAAGTAATGCTTACATTCACTTTTCTCGGAAAAATAAACGAAAACAAAAAACAAGTGTGCAGACTAAAGGATAGAGACAGATAAACACACTGTGTACCAATCCTCCGATGCAGCTCTGTGCGCATCGAATCAATCAAATTGGATTGTAAATAGGGTTTAATGGATTACGAATGTGTATAATTGAAGCACCCAAGCACCCATAGGAGAGAAGACAATACGAAGATTCAGAGAGAGAGAAGATGCAAAGGTCCACAGATTGGTGTTTATTTTCGATCAGTTACAAGAGTGCAGCTAATCGTTGCAATCAAAAGGGGTCTTTTTTTTTGTTTTGTTTATAGCAGAGTCTGTCTCTGTATAAATGTGAAGATCTGTAGAGATATGTAAATTGCTCTCATATGACATGGTTAATGAAGAATTAATAATATCTTCTATAAAACAGGTACTCATTCAGAAGATATTCGAACAATTATTTTTCAGAAATAATTGGAAGGCTGAGATAGAGTTGTACGTAAATACATAATGTGGAGTTTTAATTGGTGTTCTAAACTTAGAATTCGTTCTATTTTCTATACATGTTTAAAACTTTTAAATTAACAAAAATTTGTAAAAGATAAAAGTATGGGATAGACTTAAGGCTTCTTCATGTTTCAAACTAAAAAGCTATACCTTTCGGGAATTGCCAGCGTGGGTCGAAAGCGACTGGATGAAAATGATATCACTTTCTTGCCTTTCGTTGGGTTTCCTTAACTTTCAACAGTACAGAGTGCATCTTCATATAAGGAACAAAGATCATACTATTCAAGAAAGCTTTTAATCAAATGCTTTATAAGCATTATCTAAACATTTGTATATGTGACTGAGTTAAAAGCGGCGGCCGAAGTATAAGCAAACAGATTTAAAAGAGTTCCACTCCTTGCGTAGTAGGTACGTTTGATTTAATAAATCACAAATAGATAAACAATCAATCGATATAATGTACCGTGAATACATAATTTACTTGTCCAGAGCATTAGAATACTGACAAGTTAATTAACCACAATACTCGTACGTAAATATTTCCATTGTTTTTTTTTTTCGTTTCATTAAACGTATCAATCATATTTCTACTTCATCTGCAAAAAAAAAACTCTATTCAGATATTTTTATCACGAGCTTCAAACCATCCCCATATTATGGTGCGACAAATTCTGATCATATCAGTCTAAAAATTCCATCTTACGACGTGTTGTTACCTCCTCATTCATATTATCTAACGAAATCAACTCCAAATCAAACATAATGACAGTTAATAATGACACTTCTACTACACGAGCAGTCATAATTAAAAACTACCAGCTATACCTACTATATCGAACAAACAATTTCAATAATCTGTTCGATCGCTAGCCAAGCTGAAATCCGTTTCAACAAAAATTAAAAAAAAAAAAAAAAGAGCGCCCTCTGCCAGCCAAGCAGCATCCACCTATATTTAATTGAAATTAAATATCTGACATTTCTGATCCGACAGAATAACCAACAAATCCACATAAATCCGAATGCACTTGCAATGCAATGCACCGCATGAGTGCGATAATCATCTAATCCATCTATGAAGAAACAACAACAAAAAAATTAAACCTGTCTTAACAGTGCTTAAGATGAAAACCTGTATCTTTAGACGGGTGTGCTGATACATCGCATCAAAATTCTGTACAACACCTTTCAAGAATCACTTTGGTTCTAGATATAATTCTTTATATTTTTACTTCTACACTAAAGTGCATTGGCTATGAACATCTTGCTAAAGGTCACGCATCGACGCAGCTCACTTGAATTCAATCTAAACGTATCTAAGTGCGTTGTCGTTGTCGAGTCAGTCGCTTGTCTTTGTCTTTGTTTTTTTTTTTGCAAAGAAAAGATAGAAAGATACCAATTTCGCCCCAAAGTCGAGGTAAGTGCGCGCCGAGCTGCTGCACCAGCCAGCAATGCGAAAATAGCGACACTTCTCATTAAAAGTACATTAGTCAGTCATGGCTTCGTTCACGTATCTAGATGCACCTTTGCTACGGTTTTTAGGAGATACAACATGTTGAGTAGTTGTTGTTGTTGCTGGAGCTATGATGTTGTCATGTTATGAATTGATAGAGACTAAGTCAAGGTGGCAACGACATCGCGCTCACCGTGCCACCATCCCAATGATGGTGATGGTTGGAGATCATGTTGCATAACTGTGCGATGGAGTGCAGTTTTCTGACACAGATTTTTCCTCATCCATATAGATATACAAATCTATCTAGTCATAGAT
Source organism: Syrphus vitripennis (assembly GCA_958431115.1). NCBI lineage: Eukaryota > Metazoa > Arthropoda > Insecta > Diptera > Syrphidae > Syrphus > Syrphus vitripennis. The sequence goes on along the minus strand of OY288108.1, from coordinate 140,861,231 downwards.
ATGTGTAGTGACAGCGAATCCAACTAACCAACCGACCGATGCGACAGAACGACCGACATGTCGACTGGCATAGTTTATTATGTAAATGAACTTTGTTTTTGCCGCCAACAACTATACTACTGAATCTGGGACATCCTGGCCATCAAATCGGTGACATTACTCATCAGCACGTTGCCGTTGTTTTGATTGACCTTTGGTGTTTTTTTTTTTTTTTTTTTTCTGCTGGATGTGCAATGTGCGTTGCTGAGACGATAAACACCTAGCAATTAGCAAGAAAAATAGAAAATCAATCAAAGTATCTTTGCACGCACGCGTTTCAGAATGTGCGTAGACATGAGCGGATCAGGGAGAAGGTGTATTGGGAACCATAGCCCCCATATCATGTGAGCTAAATTCAATTCAAAAAGGCTAGTACCTACGTTTAGGAAAATACCGAATTGGGTCAGTATTCGGAAGATTCCACACCAATCAAACTAAACTGCGGTAGGTAGACAAAATAATGAAAAGCTCGAAAAAAGTAGAATTTAGCTTTTCTGATGGAAAATTAGAACACAAACCAAAAGCTAATGATTAAAAAAAAACATTTATTTTTTCAAACCAGAAACCTGTAATTCAGATGAAGCAATCCCTACCAAACGCACTACGCACCTGACTAGTGACCATATAAATTCTTAATGTATCTAAATCTATCAACTTGAAATGGTATTTCTGTCCTTGTGTCGTTGGATCATTAAGTTGATCGTTTTCCCCTTAGATGAAAACAACAAGAAAAGCTCCACCTCTTAATCTTAAGTTATTTTTATTCCCTTCGGATGGGTTCATAATTAATTGATTTGAAAAATAAAATCGTATAGAGGAAACGGTTTATTGGTCTTTTGTTTTGTGGTTCTAATTAATTATTATGATCATTATAGAAGATGAAGGAGACCACCTTGAAATGGAATTCCTTCTTGCATTAGATTAATTTATTTTTAATGATTCATTTTTTAATTTTATTTTTTAGATATTGATGAATGTCAAGATCCATCGATAGCTGCACGTTGTGTGGAAAATGCAGAGTGTTGTAATTTACCAGCACATTTCTTGTGCAAATGTAAAGATGGTTATGAAGGTGACGGTGAAGTTCTATGTTCAGGTAAGTTTGCAATAAGAGAAATTTTTTTTGTAAAATTATGCAGTAAAATATAATTTTAAGAACACGACCAAACCAAAATCCATTGTGGGCCGGGGAAAACAAGTCATCGAGCTATCTGAATTTTAAGCATTACGAGCCCACTCGATTCTATGAACCATGGGCTTGGCTCTACGGTGTATTTTATCGTTCTGTCTCTTTCTCTTTTTGATGTATCGAGAAAGTTCACATACATTTGTGGCGTTCAAAGTATTCAAATTTCAATTTTTCTAGGTGTCAAAATTCGACCTTAAACTCTTTGGAACTACAGGAGTACCAAACCTTTTTTACTTCGAACGTGATTGCATGACCATCAGGTTACTGCTTCCTTGTGCACTTTTTTTATGGTTTCTACTAAACGGGTGTTATTTTTGATGATTTTAAATCTCTAAGAAATAAGTTTCAACTTATAGTTGAGATCTAAGCTATTTTTCTTCAATAAGCTTCAACGAAGGTTATCTTGGTGCTTAAGCCAACTTTTTTGGCAAAACTCCTAAATTGCCTTATAAGGCAATCTTTATGTTAAAGATCACAATAGAAAAAAATCTGAATCTTAAGAATATTATTTGTTCATTCAATATGTCTTAATGATCATCAAAATGTTTCAAAGTGGGGGTTAAGAAATTACCATTTTTGTCATTTATAAAGATCTTAAGTCTGTCATTAATTTTTCAAGAACACTCAACTTGTCAAAATTTTAAATTCATAGACTCTTTTATTTATTCTTCTTGAGTGACAACATCCCTTTACTGTTTTTTTTTTTTATTTTTTGTTATTTTCTTGAGGCTTCTTTTGACCTTAACTCTAGATTTTAGAATTTGAAGAAAAAAAAAAGAATTCTTTCATTCTGCAAATTTATACATATACGTGAATCTATTTAATCTTAATGTGAATCTCTGTTATAGCCACAAACAAAAACAAAAATCAATGATGTCATGTTAATTTTGGTTATCTTGATTTTCTGTATATATATACAATGACATCACTCGTCAGCCGCCATATCATTTTGCAAAAAGAAGAAGTAGGTAGGCAGATCGTTTTTCTTGATGGCCACCAGCATTTTTTCCATGAATTTTTACACAGCCACTTTTTTGTGTTGCCTTTGAGCTAATGCAACAATCATGTACGATCGAGATTTAAGGAGGTGCATGATAAAAAAAAAGTTAGATTCTAAAGAATTCCCGAAAAAAATGAAACCTTAAAACAGCCAACCACTTTTAACTGACCTTGACTGGAAACATAATCACTCTTTCTTTCGTGGCGAAGGATGATACCTTTTTTTTTGCCTGTTGGTAAAACCAAATTTCAATGTTATAAATACTTTGAGTTTTTGTTTTCTAAGGATGGCTAAGATGGTTTGGAAGACCCTAAAGCTGTACGTCATGAAAAAAGAAATTTTTTTTTTGTTGGTCTCCGGTATACCATCATGGGATGATTAAATTTAAATCGTTAATGTTTTGTGGAATTTAGCCGTAGACAAACCCTTGCCAATGGTTATTTAAATCGCAACTTAGATATCCGTAGCGAATCCAAGTCATGGAATTCATCACCTGCTTTTATTTCTTTTTTTTCAATTTTATGGTAAACCTAAGATCAATTTAAATTAAATTAAATGCAAATTAGTGATGTTTATAGCTTACAGAATTCTAAAGATAAAAAACTTGGCGATTAAAAATTAAAAAAAAATTTAAAAAAAATTCTTTATAACGTAAATACATACCAGCAACGTAAAATAAAAAAATTCTAATCGACAAAGCCACTCACAAGTTCTTCAACTCCTACAACCTCAGGGGAGTGATCTTATCTTAATCTCCAATCTTCACGAATGGCAAAGTTGCCAAAATTTCTTCCAAAAAACTGGCTTAAGCAAATTTAATGAAAAAAATTTAATTAATTGCGTTTAAACGAGTTCAAAAAATGGCGATTAGATGTTTAACATTTGGAACTGCAATTTCAGAATTAAGAATGAACAGATTAATTTTGTATCAAAAATTGCATTATTTGGAAAATGGTGGGAGCACATAAAACATAATGCTATTTTAATGCCAAATTTATTCTACCAGAATGTTATGGCAAAAAATTGTTTACAAGAATGAAAATTAAAAGAAATTCCAAAATTTATAGTTCTTAGAATGTTGCGAAAAAAAGAATCTTTCAAAAATTGAAAAAGCACTTTAAAAAAAAATCAAAATTATTTGCTATCTCTTTCCAGATATCGATGAATGTCGAAATCCAAATGCATGTGGTAAGAATGCCAACTGCATCAACACACCTGGCAACTTCACATGTGAATGTCCCGAAGGATTCTTGGGCAATCCTTTCGACGGTTGTGTCGATGTGGACGAATGTACATATCCAAAAACATGCGGACCCCGGTCCATCTGTACTAACCTGGAAGGCAGTTATCGCTGCGACTGTCCACCAGGCTATGAAGGTGATGGCCGTTCCGAGACTGGATGTGTTGACGATGATGAATGTGCCCGTTCGCCATGCGGTCGCAATGCCCAATGTTTAAATACTGACGGTAGTTATAAGTGTTCTTGTCCTGATGGATATCAGGGTGATCCGGCTACTGGCTGTGAAGGTAAGTTTTGTTATGAAATTATATCTAGTTCTATATTGGTTAGTGGTTAATTGCATTAATTTTTTATTTTTATAAATTTTGCTATCTAATTTCATAACATTGCGCCTAACCAACTGCACTCAATCGATATATACACAAATCAAAAATATGACTTCAAATATATCGCATTCACTCTTACACACTCATAAAACACATCAAACAAAACAACAACGACAAAAAAACAAAAAACAAAATGGTTGATGTCATATTCCATTTTACATGCTTAATTTAACAAAAACTCAAATCGACTCAAAAGACGTCGATGAATGCTCTAACAATCCCTGTGGCTTGGGCGCTGAATGCGTTAATTATGCGGGAGGCTTTGAGTGTCGCTGCTCCGAGGGCTACACACTCGAGGACAATGTGGACTGCATTGATGTGGATGAGTGTGCCCGATCAAATGCTTGTGGAGACAATGCGAAGTGCATTAATTTCCCGGGGTCGTTTAAATGCCTTTGTCCCACAGGATATCGTGGTCAGGGACATTTATACTGTGAAAGTTAGTATTTGAAATCCAGCTGTAGCTGCTGCTGCGGCTCTGAGCTTCTTTGATCAAACTTTATTGGCCTTACCCTACCTACCCCTTTAACTATCCTGCTGAGCAAATCTTATCTTCCAAAACGCTTCTCACGCTATACTTTTTTGTCAATTAAATTATCCTTTTGTAAATATTTTCCCCTTTTTCTACCGGATTTTCTTGAACATTAGGGGCAATTGAAAGTAATGCGAACAAAGAATTCATTGAAATCAAAATAAGTGAGCAAAGCTTAGATGAATAAATATTTTTCTTTTAAAAGCTACAAAAGTTTATCATCATAAGGCGGAAGGACATTTATTAATTCTTTTTATGAAAAGCATGTCAATTTTTTTCTTGGCTTAATGGATATTTTCAATATATTGTTGATGATTTGTATGCTTTTGAAGTAAAAATCTTTAGCAAAAAGCTGACGAGAAACACAAACGAAAACTTGTGTTGGGCGCCACTTAAGAATTCCTATTTTTGTATGTATTAACAAATCTGATTTTGGCCGAAAGGAATACATTCAATGACCCTATTTTTAGATTTTCTTAAATTTTGTATCCCACGGTCAACAAATATAAATAATATACATATACCTACCTCGTCACCTGGCGTCATTTACATATAACTTTGTTATTATATTTTTATTTATTCTTGTTATGCAAACTGTATAAACATTAGGCCATTGAATTAAATTTAAAAAAAACTCTGTATTCACTCAACTTAATTAAGTCTTCGAAACTTCGTATTACTTTCTACTGCCCCTGTTAACTTAAAACCTAATCCTTCAAAAAAAAAAACACCAAACCAAAACAAACATAATTTTTAAAATTTGACTGGCCCTTATTTTGCAACACAACCCTTGTCTACCTGTCCATCCATAGATATCAATGAATGCCAGGATAATCCTTGCGGTGAGAACGCCATCTGTACTGATACAATAGGAAGCTTCGTATGTACTTGCAAAGCAGAATTCACCGGTGATCCTTTCCGCGGATGTGTTGACATTGATGAATGTGCAACTTTGGAAAAGCCATGTGGAGATCATGCGATATGCGAAAATGCTTCACCTGGATATAATTGCCGTTGTCCTCAGGGCTTCGATGGAAAACCAGATCCAAAGATTGCTTGTGAGCAAGTCGACGTGAACATCCTTTGTCGATCGAACTTTGACTGCACGAATAATGCGGAATGTATAGAAAATCAATGCTTCTGTATAGACGGTTTCGAGGCAAAGGGATCTAGTTGTATTGACATCGATGAATGTCGAGCTCAAGCCGACGTATGTGGGCAACGGGCCCAATGTATCAATACAGTCGGTTCATATCGATGTGAATGTAATGCAGGTTATGTAGGACAACCACCTAAGGTAGCATGCAAGGAACCTTGTGAGGATGTACGTTGTGGAGATCATGCTTATTGCAAGCCCGATGGCTCAGAAGCCTATTGCATATGTGAAGAAGGCTGGACCTTCAATCCTCAAGATATCTCAGCTGGTTGCATCGATATTGATGAATGTGATTCAGCAATTGGACCATCTGGACGATGTGGAACAAACGCAACTTGTACGAACAGTCCTGGTGCTTTCAGCTGTTCCTGTCCACCAGGGTTCTCTGGAGATCCAAACATTAAATGTGTCGATGTTGATGAGTGTGCTCGAGGAAACACATGTGGAGTGGGAGCTGACTGTTTGAATGTTGAAGGTGGATACACTTGTAAGTGTCCCGATGGATCTATCGCTGATCCCGATCCTACTGTTCGATGTGTTAATATCGTTACATGCAAATCAAATGATGACTGTCCTGGAAATGGTGTCTGCGATGATGAACAGAGATGTCTATGTCCAGAACCAAATGTAGGTAATAACTGCAGGCATCCTTGTGAGGCTTTGAATTGCGGTGCTCATGCGCATTGCATGTTGGTTAACGGAAACGCCCAATGCCTTTGTGCTGAGGGCTACACAGGAGCGCCAAATACCCCTGGAGGATGCAACGACATCGATGAATGCAAAGGAAGCCCTTGTCAGTCGGGAGCTGTATGCACCAACACAGCTGGAGGATATTTGTGCCAATGTCCTGGAGGATCGACTGGAGATCCATATCGTGATGGATGTAAAATCACAGAAGTTCCTCTCAGCTGCTCAGACTCAAATCCTTGCTCCCCAGGAGAAAGTTGTGTTTTGGATACCTATACTGGAAACGGTGTTTGTATTTGTCGTCAAGGCTATGAGCGAGACTCTCAAACTGGCCAGTGCCGGGATGTTGACGAGTGTTCACCGTCAAGAAGCAAGCCTGCTTGTGGAGTCAATGCTATATGCAAAAATCTACCAGGAAGCTATGAGTGCCGTTGTCCACAGGGCTTCAATGGAAATCCTTTCCAGGTGTGCGACGAATGCCACACTCCTGAGTGTCAATGTCAAACTCCATACAAATTGGTTGGCAATAGTTGCGTATTGGCAGGTTGTTCAAATGGCGAAAAATGTCCTAAGGGATCTGAATGTATTAGTATAGCCGGAGGCGTGAGCTACTGTGCATGTCCTAAAGGCTTTAGAACTCTTGGAGATGGAACTTGCATCGATGTCAATGAGTGCACTGAACGCCAGCACATTTGTGCCTATGGAGCTGAATGCATTAATAATGAAGGAAGTTTCACGTGCATATGTCCTGAAGGCTATCAAGGTGATCCCTACAACGGACTCTGTTCTCCAGCTCAAAGAAAATGTTCAGCTGATCGAGAATGTGGAACCAATGAGAAATGCGTGCAACCAGGAGAGTGTGTTTGTCCACCTCCGTTCTTCTTGGATCCATCAGACGAAAACAAATGCAAGAGTCCTTGTGAACGTTTCCCGTGTGGAATCAATGCTAAATGCACACCAACAGATCCACCACAGTGCATGTGTGAAGTTGGATACAAGGGTGATCCACTACAAGGTTGCGTGGATGAGGACGAATGTTCCAAGACTCCATGTGCTTATGGAGCTTACTGTGTAAACAAAAAAGGAGGCTACCAGTGTGTTTGCCCTAAAGGTTTAACTGGAGATCCCTACAAGAGTGGATGTATTCTTGAAGGGGGTTCAGTGAAGAGCAATTGCAATGTCAATGAAGACTGTGCGGATAATTTGGCCTGCGATCATGGAAGCTGTGTAAGTCCTTGCACCAGTTTACTTTGCGGCGCTAATGCATTCTGTGAACCAGAAAAACATGCAGGATGGTGCCGGTGTCGTGTAGGATACTTCGAAAGTTCTAACGGAGAATGTGTATCTCAATGCAAAGGAATTATTTGTGGAGAGGGAGCCCAGTGCATACCAACTTCGGAAGGACCAACATGTAAATGCCCTCAAGGTTATCTTGGAAATCCATTCCCAGGAGGTAATTGCTACACTGACCAATGTTCAGCCACTAGGCCATGTAGTGACCCACAAGTCTGTATCAATGGAAGATGCAAAGAGCGTTGCGAGAAAGTTGTTTGTGGAATCGGAGCTACATGTGACAAGAACAGTGGGAAATGTGTCTGTGAAGCAAATTTTGTTGGAAACCCAGATCTTGTATGCATGCCACCAGTATCATATGCCAAATGTGAACCAGACTGTGGAGAGAATGCGCACTGTGAATACGGATATGGAGCCAGCTACTGTGCTTGCAATCCGGGAACCAGTGGAAATCCCTACGAAGGCTGTGGTGCACAGAAAAAGAGCACATGTGGCCCAGATAGCTGTGGTTCCAATGCCGAATGCCAATCAGATGGTACCCGTATTGTGTGTGAATGCCCACCTGGCTATACCGGAAATGGCTATATTGGATGCCATGACGTTGATGAGTGTTTGAACAAACCTTGCGGACAAAATGCCGTTTGCTTGAATGCTCCTGGAAGTTTTGATTGTCTGTGCATGTCTGGATTCGCCGGTGATCCATTTAGCAGTTGCCAACGCGTCGATGCCACTTTCTGTTCACAGCCTGCGGGCTGCAAATGTGGACCCAATGTAGAATGTCCTGATGGTTTTAGTTGTGATGAAGGAAAATGTAAGGATTTGTGCGCCAAAGCAGCTTGTGGGCCAAGAGCTGCCTGCAATGAAGGGCAATGTTTATGTCCGCTTGGCTATCAGGGGGACCCTTATGATAAACAAAATGGATGTACGATTAGAGGACAATGTAACAACGATGCTGATTGTAAGAAGTCAGAAATTTGCTTTCAACTTGGAAGAGGGCTTCGTAAGTGCGTTGATGGCTGTAGTAAGATTCAATGCGGTCCGAACGCCCTATGTGTTTCTGATGATCACAGATCGACGTGTATATGTTCAGATGGATACTTTGGTAACCCAAGCAATCTTCAGGTTGGATGCCAGCCAGAACGCAGTATTCCGCCAACTGATGACGAAGACCTTTGCAAATCAGATCAGGATTGTGAAAAAGGATTTATTTGTAATACAGAACCAACAGGCAAAATGTCATGTGTTCATCTTTGTTCAACAGTCATATGCGGAACAAACGAATTATGTCAAATTGATGGCAATGGTCATCCTGTGTGCAGCTGTCGAGATAGTTTTACTTGGAATCCTGTTTCATCATCGTGTGAGAAACCATCAATTCCAGATTGTACCAAGGACGCTGACTGTCACCCAGATGCCGCTTGTAGACAAGATGTGCTTGGAGTACTCAAGTGTGTTTCAATATGCTCTGAGTTCACATGTCCTGCAAATTCTATTTGTGTAGCTAGTGAACATCTAGGTAGATGTGAATGCTTACAAGGATTCGTTGGAAATCCAAACGATCGTAATGGATGTCAACTAGTACAGAAGAACCAATGTCGAACAAGTGCTGAATGTTCAGAATCAGAGGCTTGCGTTAAAACAGGACCATCGGAAATTTTGTCCTGCAAACCTGCCTGCGAAAGTGTCCAATGTGGCCCTAAGGCTATTTGTATAACCAACAACCATTTGGCTCAGTGTCAATGTCCACCAGGTCCATTTGCCGGTGATCCATACGATCCATATCAAGGATGTCGAAGTGTTCCGTGCGTGTATAACATCGACTGCCCGGTAACACAACTTTGTAACCGCTTGACTCACACCTGTTATGATGTTTGCGATGAAGAATCGTGCGGAGAAAATGCCATTTGTATTGCCGACGATCACAGAGCAATTTGTCAATGTCCACCCGGATATAAGGGGAACCCATTGCCAGAAGTGGAATGTGTTTCAGTGGGTGGATGTTCACCAGGAACATGTCATCCAACAGCAATTTGTGAAGTATCTCCCAGTGGACCAGTGTGTCGTTGTCCAGCAAACTTCATAGGTGAACCTACAAAAACCGGTTGCCGACCAGAAGGACAATGCCCTAACGGAGATGCTGATTGCCCAGTAAATTCCATGTGTACCGGTGGACGATGTATCGATCCATGTGAAAATGCATGTGGGGTTAACTCTGACTGCAAGGTCGTAAATCGCAAGCCTATTTGTACGTGCCCCATTAAATTCCAACCAATTGGAGAATCAGCCAGAGATGGTTGCACAAGATCTGTTTCCAAGTGTCAAAGTGATATCGACTGCGGTGGAGCGGTGTGCTATAATGGTCAATGCCGTGTTGCCTGTCGTAACTCCAATGATTGTTCTGTAGGAGAAAAATGTCTACAAAGCACTTGTGTGGTTCCATGTTTAGATCACAGCCAATGTGCCAGTGGACTCGCATGTCTCGATGGAATTTGTTCAATCGGATGCCGAGCCAACAAGGACTGTGGCAACGAAAAATCCTGCATCAACAACAAATGTGCTAATCCTTGTCAAACCGGTGGAGTCTGCGGACCAAATGCTTTGTGCAACATGCATGATCATAGAAGTTCGTGCAAATGTCCAGAAGGCTTCGAAGGTAACCCAACACCAGATCAGGGGTGCGTACGTGTGCCATCGCAGTGTCAAGCTTCTAATCAATGTCCAACCGGACATATGTGCATCGGCAATCAATGTAATCTTCCATGTCAGAAGACTTCCAACTGTGCAATTGGTGAACGCTGCTACAACAATGTTTGTGCCAAGGTTTGTTACACCAGCAATAACTGTCTGCCAGGTGAGATATGCAATAATGATGGAACTTGCCAGCCAGGATGTGATTCTGATGCAGATTGTCCACCAACTGAACTCTGTCTCAGTGGAAAATGCAAGTGTGCTACAGGATTTATTGGAACACCATTCGGTTGTGCTGATATTGATGAATGCACTGACAATCCATGCCATAAAACATCTCGCTGTGAAAACCTGCCGGGATCATACCGTTGCGTGTGTCCTGATGGTACAGTTGGTGATGGATACAGCAGAGAAGGATGCGCTAAGCCTAAAGAATGCTATAAAAACGCTGATTGCGCAGATAACTTAGCCTGTGTAAACGATAAATGTGCGGACCCATGTTTGACAATAACCTGTGGCAACAAAGCAGTTTGTCATAGTAGCCAGCAAATAGGAAACTGCGAATGTCCAGTTGGACATCTCGGAGACCCGTATGATACTTCCGTAGGATGTTTCAAGGTAGAATGCGTGAGCAGTGATGACTGTGCACAAGAAAGAAGCTGTGATCCCGAAACAAATCGCTGTGTAAATCCATGCGACACCACAGACTGCGGGAAGGGAACTTGTCGAGTGCTCGACCATCAGACTTCGTGTGCATGCCATGATGGATACCAACTCCTTAACGGAGGTTCAACTTGTGAAGATGTCAATGAATGTCTTACAAACCCATGTCATCATACAGCATTTTGTCAAAATCTTCCAGGTAGTTTTAGCTGTTCATGTCCCGAGGGACTTATTGGTGATCCTATTCGAACAGGCTGTCGGGATCCAAATGAATGTCTCACCGATGCTGATTGTCCCAACTCAGCTAGCTGTCAAAATCAACGATGCAAGAACCCCTGCGAACGAACAGATGCTTGCGGAAGGAATGCTAATTGCATTGCTCGTGCACATGCTGCTGTATGTACATGTGGAGCAAACACTCGTGGAGACCCTAGCATTGAATGTGTTCAAATTGAGTGTTCAGAGAATGAAGACTGCGCCAGTGAAAAGACCTGCTTGGACGCCAAATGCGTAGACCCATGTTCACTGCCAAATGCATGCGGCCTTCAAGCTCAATGTGTTGCTCAAAACCATATTGGATTATGTACATGTGATATTGGAAAAACAGGAAACCCACAACTTGGATGTGTTCCACTGCAGTATTGTAGTGCCGATTCACAATGTCCGTCGGGAACTATTTGTAACAACGGACTTTGTAATTCGCTGTGTACCACAAATCGAGACTGCATTTCAGATCAGTTGTGTATTCAAGGTGTCTGTCAACCAACTTGCAAGTCGAACTCCAGCTGCCCCGAATTCCAGTTTTGCAACAATAACATATGCACCAAAGAGGTTCTTTGTCGCTCAGACGACGATTGTGCCATCAATGAGAACTGTGTTTTGGATAGCTTTGGAAGGGCTAACTGTCAAGATGTTTGTATTGGTCGGGCTATTTGTGGTCGCAATGCAGAGTGTTCAGCTCGTTCACACAACGCAGATTGTGAATGTAAAGAAGGATTCTTTGGAGACCCTAAATCAGGTTGCAGAAAGATTGAATGCAGCTCCGATAATGATTGCTCAAATGACAAAACTTGTGATAACCATATGTGTAAGATTGCATGCTTAATTGGGCAACCATGCGGAGATAATGCCCTCTGTACGACTGAGAATCACAAACAAGTTTGTCACTGTCAACCAGGCTTCACTGGAGATCCAACAGTTCGATGTGATGTTGTCGATTATTGCAAAGATGCTCCATGTGGACCTGGAGCTAGGTGTCGTAACTCTAGGGGATCGTTTAAGTGTACCTGTCCAATCGGACTTGTTGGTGACCCATACAATGAGGGTTGTCGAACAGCTGTTGAATGTCAAACCAACGAAGACTGCCCACCAGCAGCCGAATGTGGAACACTCAATGGTGTTCCTAAATGTCGTGATGTTTGTGAGAATTCCAGATGTGGTCCTAACGCTGAATGCGTACCCAAAGGTCACATTGCAAACTGTCTCTGTCGCAATGGCTATGATGGCCAACCGTCTGATCTTGCTGTAGGTTGTCAACCCTTGCCAACACCCTGCCAAGTAACCAGTGACTGTCCAGCTAATACCTATTGCTCGGAGAGCATCTGCAAACGTAAGTACTATATTTCACCACACCCTCGAACAGCCCAAAGCCAATCAAAAAATAAATATCTCAAACAATACAAAAACTAATGCCCCGCCTACCTTGGGAATACAATTAACTCCTATACTACTGCCGGAGTCCTGTAACCAGTAATAATTTGGTTAATTACCATTGAATAGCATGTTTTTTTTTTTAATTTACATATATTTTTGCCTGGTTTAGTTTGTAGTAAAAATAAAATGGTCTGCAAAGCTTAAGACAGAAAGTCTGACCTAAAAATAAAATAAAACTTAAAGAACTTAATCTCAATTCTAAAAAAAGGTATGATGCAACATAACCTCAAAACGAATAAGTTTTAACCGAATTTAGATTAAAACCAGTGGTAAAGGAGAAAGTATTCCAGAGGTTTATGGAGGAACCAAATGGAAATCGCATGGAATTGTTTTGTTAATATTTTCTTTGATCAATTTCAGCTGCCTGTATTTTGGATACCGAATGTGGATCTACCGAGATCTGTCAAGGTGGACAATGTTTAAATCCATGTGATCAACCACAAGCTTGTGGAATGAATGCTGAATGCCAAATGGGTGTTCATTTGAAACAGTGTTCATGTCCGGCAGGTTTTACCGGAAATCCAGATGTGGAATGTGTTAGAAGTATGTGGAATATAAGAAACAGCTGTGTATGATTTTAACGTATTGTTTCTTTTTTCTATAGTTCCAGTTGCTTGTACAAATGACCAAGAATGTGGACCAAATTACACATGCAGGGATTCAATGTGTCTGCCATCATGCACTGCCGATCAAGATTGTGCGCTGAATGAAAAATGCCTAAAAGGAAACTGCATGCGTAAGTATCAGACAGACATATTTATATGAAGCTGAAGTAATGGGTTCGTTGAGGAAAATTAAAGGACTGCATTGTTGAACCTAAATTTTGCTAAAGGCAGCTATTTATTTTTACTTCTATTTTAACACTAAAAAATTGTCTTCTCCTTACAAGTCCCTTCATTGTCTGAACTTACCCAATGTTTGGACTAATTGACAATTTCCAAAAATTTCCACAGCATTGCATTTGACCAACATTTTTTGTTCTAACTTTCAGTTACATGTCGTGTGGACAATGACTGCTTTTTGGGACATGTTTGCTTACACAACAAATGCGTTTTCGGATGCCACGTCGATGATGATTGCAGTGCTTCTGAATCTTGCCGAAATGACAAATGTATCAATCCATGCCATGAGAACCCATGTGGTCCAAATGCCGCTTGCACAGTTTCAAACCATCGTGCCTCGTGTACTTGCCTTGAGGGAATGGTACCTAATCCAACGCCAAAGGTTGGTTGTGTTCGAACACCAGCTGTTGGTTGCACAGAAAATCGGGATTGTGCCGTTGGTTTGGCTTGCTTCGAGTCACTATGCAGGCCTTTCTGTGCTGATGATGGCGGTTGTTTGGCAAATGAACGATGCTCGAATGGCGTTTGTAAACCACTTTGCCGACGTGATGATGATTGTCGCAATAGTGAAGTTTGCTTGGGACAAATGTGCGTTGCAGGATGCCGCTCTGATCAGGGATGTCCTGATAATTTAGCATGCGTTGGACAACAGTGTGCCAATTTATGTGACAATCCAACTGCCTGCGGAACTAATGCTGAATGTTCGGTACAAAACCATAAAAAACAATGTTCTTGTCCTAACGAGCTTGTCGGCAATGCGGATATTGGTTGCAAGGCTCCAGAAAATTCATGTTCGACAAAGGAAGACTGTCCACCATCGCATATTTGCTATGGAGGAATGTGCCAGAGACAATGTCGCAATGACCAGAACTGCCTTAGCGATGAAAGATGTATGCGTGGTACTTGTCGAAGCGTATGCAACACAGATTCAGCATGTTCATTGGGACAGATTTGTGAAAACCGCGTTTGTAAAATTGGCTGTCGCAATGACCTTACATGCCCCAGTGATCAATCGTGTGTTAACAAAAAATGCCAGAACCCATGTGAGGCAGGTGGACAATGTGGCCACTGTGCTACTTGTCTGGTGGTCAATCATGGAGTACAATGCAGCTGTCCCAATGGGTTTACTGGCGATGGTCTTACAGGTTGTCTTATGCCACCACAACGCTGTAATCCAGGATGTGAATGCGATGAATCGAATACATACTGTGCTCCAACATGCATCCGCAATGACGACTGTCCTTGCGGACAGATGTGCTCGAGGAATAGATGTCGTCAAAAATGCGGCCCCGGAAAACCATGTCCACTCGGCCAGTTATGCGAACGTGGATCATGCTTGTCGGGATGCAAAGTCAACACCGATTGCACAACAGATCAGGTATGCTCAAAGAACCAATGCGTCAATCCATGCACCAAACCAGGAGCTTGTGGAGAAAATGCTCTATGCACAGTTTCTGATCATCATGTTCTCTGCTACTGTCCGGACGGATACGAAGGAGAACCAAGCAAGAAATGCGTTCAATTCCAATGTAAGGCCGACGAAGATTGCGAATCAAACAAACGATGTGACGATGGCAAATGTCGTAATCCATGTTTGGAATATGGATCTTGTGGAATCAATGCCCAGTGCAGAGTTGTAAATCGTCGTCCACAATGTTCATGCCCGCCAGATTTCTTTGGCAATCCAGAAACTGAATGTCAATCGTTGACCGGAGTTGGATGTGCAACAAACCCGTGTGGAGAGAACTCAAAGTGCAGGGATGTTCCTGGAGGTTTTGAGTGCTCATGCATGGATGGTTGTATGGGAGATGCGACAAAGGGATGTGTTTGTGGAGGCACTCAAGTCAATGTTTGTCATGATCAACCGTGTGGCCTGAATGCCGCTTGTCGTGTTGCAGAACATAATGAACCACAATGTTACTGCCCAGAAAATTACCCCAATGGAGATGCTTATGTACAATGTAAGTTATTTACTATAAGCGCACTAATGAGTATTTGTTCAGTAAGGCAGGATTTAATATTAATTTTAATGTTAAATTTTTTAATACAAAAAATATAACTTTTCCTACTTTCATTCTTACTACACTTTTCCAAAAACCCCACATTACTGAACAATTTTGAATAATTTTTAAAAATTCAATTTCAGGTTATGTTACCCCACCAATCGAAGATTGCCGCACCAATGGTTGCAACAATGGCGAATGTGTTCGTCAAGGATATGATTATATCTGCAAACAAGGTAAGTGTTTAGTTTTAATTATAAATTTTGTGTTTTTCAAATTACAAAAAAAAAGAAAACACAAAAATATTAAATTAATTTTGTTTTACAAAAAAGGTTCAGCCAGTATTTTTATTAAAAGTAACAGAATATTTTTTACTATTTTATTGATATCTAATCAAGTAAGGATTGATGAGTATAATTACTTATATTGAGTTGTTTTTAATTTTAAAATTGAATCAAACTTGATTAACTTTGTTGTTGACAAATTAAACAAATATTCAAATTTAAAAAAAAATTAAAATTAATTAATTGTGTTTGTAACAAATTCTAAATTTCGTAATTAGTAAATTTAACAAAATCATATAAATAATATATTTGTTTTTTTTTTATTTAGTTTAACGGTAATTTTTGCTTTAGAGTTTTTTTTAATTAATCTTTTTATTTAAAATTAAGTGGTATTTTAATAAAAATTCATTAACTTAGTTGGAAGAAAAAACCACAATTACTTAAACAATGAAAAAAAACAACAACAAAGACAGAAGATAGTTTAGTGTGTGTATAGCATAGAGAGAAAAAAAAATAATCAAAAAGATCCAAAGCATATACATATGTTTGGAAATTTATATAAATTATTTGTTTCATTTTATGATTATCACATTTTATTATTTTAATGCAAAAAAGGAGATACATTCTACACACACCAAACACACACAATCCTTATTTTTTTTCTTTTACCTTTTTTTACCAAATGTTATTCATAGTATTAAGTCAAAGTTTTTTTCTTATATTATAATAAGCACTTAAAAGAATAGGTATATAATACTCAACAAAAATTCGCATATGGAAATCCGAGGAATGTCGCTGTCGCTATCGCGGTCTCCCAATCTGTGCCTATTTTCTCTTGCCTTAATAATTTATTTTTTTTATTAACATTAAAAAAAATATATATTTTTACGCAAATCTTTAAAATAATTCTTCGAAAATCGACCAAATCATAACTAAACAAAAAAATTAATAATGAACCACAAACCAAAAATAGCAAAATAAATATATC
This sequence comes from Syrphus vitripennis, assembly GCA_958431115.1. Taxonomy (NCBI): domain Eukaryota; kingdom Metazoa; phylum Arthropoda; class Insecta; order Diptera; family Syrphidae; genus Syrphus; species Syrphus vitripennis. The sequence goes on along the minus strand of OY288108.1, from coordinate 140,844,528 downwards.
CATTTTAACTCCACACCCATTCCAAAATCACATAAAGGTTTATCCATTATTTCGTTCATCGATATGAAAATGTTCTTTTTTTTAAAAAAAAAAAAAAAAAAAGTAAGAAAATACACATTTTTAAATCAAGCAAATTTATAATGCTTAACTACATTCAACACAAAAACCATGCCCCATAACTCATTTCCAAAAATAAATAATTGGCATTTCTACTAATTACACAAAATTGCACACAAAATAGAAAACAATAAATAAATACAAAAAAAATTTTTAAAAAATACCATCTGACAAAATTACCTTTCAAAAAGATAATTTCATGTGTTTTTATTATATATATCTTGTTATTTGAAATAGTATTAAAAATATAGTTAAGACATTTTATTTATACTTAATTGTTTAATTTTGACTTATGTAGATTTTTATTCTTTATCACCAGACAGTTAAAAGAATTCAAATTACGGAGCTTTGGGCTTTAGAACTTTCAATAGGTATAATTTATTTCATCCATCAGAAAACGCCCAACAGCATCATTTACAAGTTACAGCTAGTACGCCAAAGAAAAAATATATTCGTAATAAATTGTGGTCTGAATGTTGTTCTTTGTGGGATATCGTTTTTGTTAAAACAGATACATTTAACGAAAGTTTGTGTTTGACAGTATTAACTGTTATTAGCTGCAAGCCATTCACACCAACAATATTAATTATGGCTGCATATCGTTGCCAAAAATTTAAAGTATTTTTTGTCATATAAACACGATTTTTAGATGATTTGTAAGCTGAAAACCGGCACAAATTTTCTATGACTCGCAAAGTAAGACACTAGTACTTTTTTTTTTAGAAAGAACCATAACAGAATTCCGCCCATCGGTTGATTAATATGCATATGCTTCGTATCGATTGACGAGAGGTGACATTTTGATATCGGAGCAACCATCGCTTGCCTAAGGTGCATACCTTTCAACTTTGAAAGTTATAGGAACTACTGTCACACCTACACAAAGAATTCCAATATGAAGAACACAATATCATCAAAACTTAAATAACTGCATTATTATGCCTGTTTGGTGACTTGAAATTAAAGAATTTCATTGTGAACATTTGTACAAATAAGTACGAATTCTCACGTTACCAAAGACACCTATTATGTAGCGCATTACTCGATTTCATTTTTCTCACAATACCTTTTGGTAGAATTAAACTGATATCTCAGCTTAAAAAAAATTGCATTCGCACAAATTAACAGGATAGGCGAACTTCTTATGCCGGTTCCACTCCTTCATCCAGGCCTTTTGGATACGATTCTAAATTAAACTACAAACGTATTATTGTCATTAACTGTCATTTAGTTGACAAGACATTTAGATACCCAATGGAATAGGGCATTATTTTTCCCCAACTATTTATACTGAAAAAAAAACGATCTGTTTGATTACGGAATTTTGATTTAAATATCGTAAAGGTCTCAGTTAATCATAGTACACAAATTGACATAAAAACCTAGGATTTCCAGCATCAAAATTTCGATCACTTTTTATAGATACTAGGGAAATTTTACAAAAATTTTTAAGTGAAAGAAGTAGACTTCAACTTTGAATCAACTTTACAAATCTTCAGAGTTTGCTGCCAGCCCCATTCAAAAAAAAAAAACAATTTTGCAAAACTTGGTGGAAATTATAAGTCACCAAGCAAGCATAATTATATTTATAATTAGTGGAATACTCGACGAATTGCAAGTAATTAGTCTAACGAGCAAGTTATTGAAGAAAAACCAACCAGTACCACCATTGTATTTAATTCATTATTATTTTTCATTTTCTTTATATAGCTAAGCCTCCAACCTCTCCCTTTCGAGACATAGTTCCTGTTCCTTTTGTTCACTCCTTACCCTGATGTACACAATTATATTACAAGAAATAATTGTTCAAGATCGCTTTTTTGTTTTAACTTGTTCGTGCTTTATGCCAATGTTTTTTTATTGCTCGAAATTGTTGAGTGGATTTCAAAATTTGAGACAAAAAATATACAAGAACTTTTTGCCTGTATATAAAATTCTATTGTGTTGTGTGGAATTACATAATATGCACTGAAATAAAAAAAAACACATCCCACAAGATCATTGTGGTCCCGCCTTAAGAAAATAAAGTCACATCTTAAATTGGTTAATTTTGTTTGGCAGTTCAAACACTTTCAAATTGTAAACTGACAGTTACCGTTGTTATATAGTAAATGCTCGAGTAACAACATTGAATGAAAATATTTTGTGCAGAACTGTCAAAAATCGATGGTTAAGAAAAAAAGGAGAAAAACAAAAAAAGCAATTCGAATGAGAGAAATGAAATGTCAAACAAATGAAATGTGCCAACAAAATGAAACTGATGTTATAAGCTAAACGCTTTCAGTACACACAACTTCTGATTTTGCAGACAAAATTTAATCCAAAAAAAAAAAAAAAAACTTTGCAAGAATTGCTTGACATCTCAAGTTAAAAACATTAAAAACAACTATAACGTTCCTTGTAATATAAATTGTGTTATATTCAGAACAAAGACAATAGCATTTTTATCGCATTTTATCATTTGTATATAAGAATGAGAAAGGTTTAAAATGAAATCTCTAGTTAAGTTTTTCAACATTACATTCAAAAAGCTTAATGAAATTAAATTGAAAAAAAAAATTAAAGCACTTCTACTTATAAAGCCAAAAATTGCTAGCAGCACTTTCATTAAAATATATAATTTATGATATTAAAAAATAACATAATAAACCGTTATTGATATTCAATTAAAGTGGCCTTGCATAAGAAAAACGGGATTTTCATATTTTTAAAAACAAAATGTGAATACTTTGACAAAGTCCGCGATAGCGATACGTATCCATAAATATTTTGGTCACAACGAAAACAAAATTAGTAGATAGAGGAAAATAAAAAAATTATTTTTTTTCCATAGAATTTAGCTTATAACAATTTTTTATTATATAAAACATATTTTTTTTACAAAAAAAAAACACCAACCAACCCTATCCCTAGTCTCCGTTTAAATAATTTTAAAATAATTTTTAAAAGAAACGATTTTTAATTTAAAAAAAAAAAAACTAGAAAAAAAAACATTAAAATAAAATTTGAGAGAAAGGTATGTCAGATTGGGAACTGTGGACGGGACAATTCTCACATAGTTCACATATGCTTGAAAACAAATAAATACAAAACTCACAAAGCTTAAAAGTTTTGGTGGTCATTTTATAAAATAAAACACTTTTTTTGTTTATAAATTAAAAAAAAAAACAAAAATCGATATAAAAATTCATTGTATATGTACATCAAACTTTAAATTTTGCTTAGATATATAAAAAACAAACATGATATTTATTTATCCTTTTAAAAAATATCCTTGACATCCATCTATATAGGCCTTTTCTATTGTACAGCTTTTTTACAATAAACAAAATTTAATTTTTTTTTAACTTTTGTTAATATATTTTTCCTTAAAATTATACATATTTACTCTTTTGTATTATTATTTTTTTTTTCTCAAAAAATATATTGGTGCTTCTATCTCTTTCTCCCTTTCTTCTTCTGGGAACTAACAATTTTTTTCATCAATAAAATTTATTTTATTCTTTTACTATGTAAATATAATATTACTCTGTTTTTGGAAAATAGTAATTAAATTTAGTGCTTAAGTTGTACATATATACTGTATAAAAAACAAAACAAAAACTATAGCTTAGAAAGAAAAAGGTATTTCGTAAAATTTTAAAAGCAGTCATTATCATTCATTTAGTTTCGTTGTATAAAAAATAATTCATAAGTCCGAAAAGACTTTGGAAAAGCCAAATTTCAAGAAAACAAATCTTTGTTAAGTTTTCCAATTTCGTGTCTCTAGCGGGCGGAGCGCATGTGTTGGATGTTTGAAAAAAGCAAAACAAAAACTGAGCAAAAACTTCTGGTAGATTTTCGAAATTCTCAAATTTCAAATATTGAAAATTATCGAAGAAAAAATCATACACATTTGTGAGAAAAGTTTCCCTTCACAGTTCTCTTCAAAAAAAAAAATTAAACATTTAAACTTATATAAAAAAAAAAACAATATCTTTAAACGAATTCTTGTACATACACTTATCACTGATTTAAACTGTCATACCACCGTTTATTTTAAAATTATTTAAGCACCAAGACATAACCTCCCTGAAAAAAATCAACCCAGAAAAAAAACCCAAATGAAATCCTAAAATAAACCCGTTTCCAACCTCAAAACTCCAAACCTAACTATTTCGAAAGGCATTCTATAATGGCCGTTTCTTAACTCCAATCTCTTATTACACACTTTTTTACTTTATTTTTTAAATTTAATACACACAAACTACACAAAAACAAATATACACACAATCACACAAATACTACTCCCACTTCCAAGTCCCTTTTAAAAATTTAAACAAAAAAAAAAAAAACAAAACAATTATGTATTATCGAAATAAGATCAAGAGTTACCAGAACAAAATATCCTATACATTCCTCGTGATTTATAGACACCGAACAATGCCAGTCTGACAAGGATTGTCCAAGCGAGAAGGCATGCTTACAAGGACATTGCAACGATCCATGTGCAATGCGTGGTGCTTGCGGCAAAAATGCACTCTGCAAAACCGTCCTCCACCAAAAGCGTTGTTCCTGTCCAAATTGTTTTATTGGTCGACCAAACGTCGAATGCAAGCCAGATCCCAAATGCGACCGCGACGATATACCAACGTCAACAGATCGCCAAGTGCCATGTTCGAATGATCAAGATTGTCCCGAAAATCATCAGTGCAGTCCATTCGGTCAATGCACTGATCCATGTCAAAGTCCATCGTTCTCCTGTGAGGGTAACAAAAAGTGTGAAACCCGGCGTCACCGACCCGTTTGTGTTTGCAAGTCCGGCTTCATTGTCAACGAATATGGAGAGTTGACGTGTGCCCCAGAAAAGCGTGAATGCTACCGCGATGATGATTGTGCCTCAAACATGGCATGTACCGAAGGCAAATGTCGAAACCCATGTATCGTTCCAGTTGGGCGACAAGCGGTTTGTGCCGAAAACAAATCGTGTCAGGTGCAAGATCATAAGCCCGTTTGTATTTGTATGAAAGACTGTCAACCATCGATATCGATTTGCTTGCGGGACACTGGCTGTCCAACGGGATTGGCTTGTAGAAATTATCAATGTGTCAATCCGTGTGACTTTGCACAGTGCGCTGCCAATTCACCATGCATTGTCGAGGATCATAAACCAATCTGTAAATTCTGCCCACCTGGATTTATTGCGGATGCCCGGAATGGATGTCAAAAAGGTAAAAAACAATAATCACACTGAAACATGAAACCACAAAAAAATATATACATACATATATAATATATTTTATACAATATATAAAGAAACCTTAAAGTGCAAATTAAATGTTTAAGTGAATAGGTCTTGAATTGTAGGAAGCTCTCTATCACCTATTTTGTAGAAAGATCAAAATTGTTTGTGGGCTTACAGGAGTAAAAGTTATTTTCTAAATGTAAAATATTTTTTAGTGTTTTAATATTTGTTTAAAAGAAAAAAAAATAATTGTATGTTTTCTTAAAAATTCTCAAAATCTTATATGGTATACACGAGGAGAGTTTGATTTTATTTTAGTTAAATAAATAACAGTGATGAATACATAATTATATTTTCCCCTTAGATTTCGTTAAATAAACTGATTCTGTCGTGTCTGTTGCTGTTTGGTTGGGTCATTTTGCTTCTTCAAATTTCAAATATCGTGGTGAGTTACATACATAAATGTTGCTTATCAAGTCTACTCAACCATATTCAGTAATGTTTACTATGACCGTACTTTAATCACCACACTTCAGTCGAATAAATACCCACGGGAATATTCATCTTTCAAGTGCCATATTCAATCTCACAAGTGCCAACATTGATCAAGGAAACACGCTCTTAAAATTATTTTAGCGGCAAAACTTCCCAAAGTCGGAATTTTTCAAGATTCGTGTTGAATTTCAAAATGTCATGTCACTATGAATTTATGAAACACATCCTTATCCGAAGTCTTATGTTATAGTTTTAGAATGATTCTTAGACAATAGTGACAAGGTATACTCAAGCATATTTTCGTTAGATCAAATAGACAAACGTTTTCGACCTCTTTCACTTCCACAGAATTGCATTATATCCTCGACGTAAGGAGTTCCTACTCTATTTTTACTTTTCATTCCCATCATAATCCAAAAATGTTGTATTGAGTATGATCTGTGTAATGTTACCAGAGTTTTTTTATTTTATTCTTGGTAAATTGTCATTTGGTTTGGATTTTGGAAAAATTATTAAATTTGCACAATATGAACAAATTTCGCCATTTTCCAAAATTGCTTCTTTAAGCACTTTTCATCTTTGCAAATAAATAATCGAAAAACGTTTATGGTATTTTCTTTGTATTGGTTTTCCAAATCTTCTTCTTCTTGAAATCGGAAATAAAAAAACAATTCGAAAATGTTTTGCAGTTAGTTAAAATTTCTTATTGAAATCCACTTAAGGCTTTGTAATAGATTCTCAATACCAGGTTCCCACCAAAAAAGAAAAAAGAAAGATATCTGCAAATAAATTTCGAGATTTTGAATAAGTGGAATAGGATCTTCTTGAGATTTGTTCTACAAAATATCCATGATTTATTGTTCCTTCAATTCGAAATTTAGAATTTTTTGATCCTTGGTAGTTGCTCTTCCATACGAACATTATCCTTTATCAATATAATATTAATCTAAATAAACTTATCTGTCAAAATGATAATTTGGATTTCTAACATTAATAAAAACTACAAATAATGATCAAAAAACAGATGTAATTAACAAAATTAATTGTACATAAAAGAAAACCAAACGAAACTTGCAAAATAAAAAATTCATCAAACAGTTTAGTTACTCAACTATGCAATTGAGCCAAAGCGAAGCAGTCGTTTACAGCAACAAAGTGCTTTCAACTTTGGTTTGGGATGTCCCTAGCTCACCGCAATATTATATTATTTTTTATGATCAAATTAGGAATTTTTTAAAATCGAACTCCATGAAATACCTCAAAAAAATCAAACTTTCCACAAAAACCATAATTTGTCGTTTTTAAATTTTAATATACAACTGCATCCCATAAACAAAACAAAATTATTAGATAGAAACTCAGCATATACAAATTTTAACCCTTTTATTCAATGTTTTTTTTTTTAATGTAAAAACCAAGCTTATTCTGCTCTTTTTTAAAGAAAGAAAAACCCTTAAAACTTAACTACCAAAACTACTATCTTCTCTCTCTGTGATCCTTAAAAAAAGAAACAAACAGTAAACACACATAATTCGTTAGCTAAAATTAAAAAAAAAAGAGAGAAACTAAAACCCACGATTTATTCAAAATATATATATACAAGCACACTGCTTAGCCTTAAACATTAAATATTATAAATAGACATAAACCAACAAAACATTCACACACGCTCATGCTCACAAAGATAAAAAAAAAATTAAACAAAAACTACCAAATTTTATAAATAAAATTAGTATCAATGTTTAACACAAGTTAATGAGATATTTATATTTAACCCAACAACACACACGCGTCTGCAACATAAAAAGAATATTCACCACACCTTAATTATAGATTCGGGATAATATTAACTGAACGCTTCCAAATGGACACATTCAAGGTCTGAGATACATATATGATTATCATTATTTTTGTAAATGATTATTCCACATTAATACGTATTAAATAATTCAATGTACATTATGTAGATCCCTTGTACATAGAAAGCTTGGGTGCAAATGAAATATCAAAATATTTAACATTTTGTACTTAAGCTGATTGTTGGCTGCCAAGTTCTACCAGTCGGACAGACTTAAAAATTTACACCGAAATTTCACATAAATATGTTGTCAAAGAAGCTTTATTAAATACGGAGTGAAGATTTATTGTGGAACATATTTAAGGATTTTCGATTCAACCATTTCAGATTGGAAAAAAATTGTCTGAAATGACATCGCACACTGATGAGAGCCTTTGTTTGTGTAGGCGTATGACGTCATTTCAGGTCATTGTTTTCAATCTGAAATGGTCGAATCGAAAACCGCATTGTTCAACATTTAATACTTGATTTACAAGGCTGAGTACCTACTTTAGACGTGTTTTTTGAAAGTCAAAATTTATGATTGCAACAATTATTAAAATTTAGCTCATCTTTCCTCCGATTTTCCCTAGGTTGAAAATTTGACAGTTTTCTTTTTATAGTTTTCAATTCTTAAGTCCGGAGATCGATTTTTTAAGTTCTTTCAAATAAACATATCTATTATAACTTTGACTCTTCAAAAGATTTTGACATATGCATGACACTAAGTGTTATCATTAAAGTCTCGTCGTGTAAATACCATGTTAAAATCATTTTGCAAACATATGTTTTGTAAATGAATGGCAAACTGCCCTTATTTCTTTACAAAAATTAACGCAAATAATTGAAAAGGAAAATCAATGATACTTGGCCTCATCAATCAATAATCATAGCTACAGTCACGGTGAATTGCCAAACCACTTTTGACAAGATTCTTCAATGTATGCTCCTTTAAATTTAAAAGGAAACAAACTGTTTACTTGAAAAATTTCAAAGCTACACATCAGCATTCTGTTAAAAAAATATACAAAAATTTTAAGCCTATTGACTTATCGAGCTCTAATTTTTTTGAGCTGTTAACTCATGCATACTAACTTTCAACCATTTAACAATATTTATCTCATTCTCTTATTCTAGTCAAATCATATATTATATCGAATCATCATAATTTCATTGAATTCAAATCTTATGTCTTGAATGTGTTCTTAAAAGAAAAACTTATTCAGACTGTTCTGCATTTAACTTTGCTTTGGAAAAGTTAAAATCTATCTGAGTAAAAATATAGGTATATTGGAATTTCTCAAAAACATATAAAAATAGATTTAGTAAATATTTGTGTAAATATACTAGTTAAATTTTTAGTAACTTCTAAGGAATTTTCTTTATAACCCCCTTTGTATAGTTACTATAAGACTAAATGTAAATATATTTTTAAAACTAAAACTTAACAATAATATTTTAACAAAACAAACAAAACCTAACACTTAACAAAAAAAAAAAGAAACAAACAACAACAAAAAAAAGCTTAGTTTTATCAACCAATAATAGAAAAAATAATCAAATCCGCAGCCACCCGCAACTGTACACAAGATTCGGACTGCAGTGAAACGCTCCAGTGTATCAAGGGCATTTGTGATGACCCCTGTACAACTGGGTGTAGTGAATCTGCAATCTGTTCGGTGAAAGCACATAGGGTTTATTCATGTGAATGTGCACTTAACTTTACTGGTGATGCACATGTTAAGTGTGTTGAAATTCAAGAAACAACAACAATTAGTTTAAGTAGCATAAGTGATGGTAAAGAACAAACAACGGTAGGTAAAGGTATAAGTGAGGTAGGTGAAGCTACAACAATAGCTTCCACTGCGCAAAATGACACTGAAATGCGCACACGAGTAACAGAAATACACGCGATAGACACGGAGGAAATAAAAACAGCGACAACAGAAAAGTTACCCGTAACGGAGGTTGGAACTGAACAAACCGTAACAATACCATCCGAACCATTAGTAACGGAAATAACACTTTCAAACTTTAATACGACCGACAAACAAGTCCCTTCTGAAACAACGACAACTCCATACTCAGTAAAAGAAACAACCGTTGTGGCCGGTCAAGGGACAACAACAAACATTGAAATGGAGTCAACCTCAAAATCAATTGTAACGACTGGCGGAGAGGTCACTTTTGAACCAACAAAAATTTCATACCCAGTAAGAGAAACCACAATTGGTATTGGTTCAGAGAGCACAACAAAGACTCCAATCGAAACAACCTCAGAATCAATTGCATCGACTGGCGGAGAGGTCACTTTTGAACCAATAACAACTCCATACCCAGTAAGAGATACCACTCTTGTAGGTGGTCCACAGAGCACAACAAAGACTCCAATCGAAACAACCACAGAATCGATTGCATCAACTGGCGGAGAGGTCATTTTTGAACCAATAACAACTCCATACCCAGTAAGAGATACCACTCTTGTAGGTGGTCCACAGAGCACAACAAAGACTCCAATCGAAACAACATCAGAATCGTTTACATCAACTGGCGGAGAGGTCACTTTTGAACCAACAACAACTCCATACCCAGTAAGAGATACCACTCTTGTAGGTGGTCCACAGAGCACAACAAAGACTCCAATCGAAACAACCTCAGAATCGATTGCATCAACTGGCGGAGAGGTCATTTTTGAACCAATAACAACTCCATACCCAGTAGGCGAAACTACTGTTGTAGTTGGTCAACGGATCACAACAAAGATGCCAATCGAAACCACCTCAGAATCAATTGGTTCGACTGACAGAGAGGTTACTTTTGAACCAACAACAACTCCATACCCAGCAAGCGAAACTACTGTAGTAGTTGGTCCACAGAGCACAACAAAGACTCCAATCGAAACAACCTCAGAATCGATTGGCATGACTGCTGAACAGGTTACTTTGGAACCAAAAACAACTCCATACCCAGTAAGCGAAACAACTGTTGTAGTTGGTCCACAGAGCACATCAAAGACTCCAATCGAAACAACCTCAGAATCAATTGCATCGACAGGCGGAGATGTTACTTTTGAACCAACAACAACTCCATACCCAGTAAACGAAACCACAATTGGTATTGGTTCACAGAGCACAACAAAGACTCCAATCGAAACAACCTCAGAATCAATTGCATCAACTGGCGGAGAGGTCACTTTGGAACCAAAAACAACTCCATACCCAGTAAGCGAAACAACTGTTGTAGTTGGTCCACAGAGCACATCAAAGACTCCAATCGAAACAACCTCAGAATCAATTGCATCAACTGGCGGAGAGGTCACTTTTGAACCAAAAACAACTCCATACCCAGTAAGCGAAACTACTGTTGTAGTTGGTCCACAGAGCACAACAAAGACTCCAATCGAAACAACTTCAGAATCAATTGCATCAACTGGCAGAGAGGTCACTTTTGGACCACTAACAAATCCATACCCAGTAAGCGAAACTACTGTTAGAGTTGGTCCACAGAGCACAACAAAGACTCCAATCGAAACAACCTCAGAATCGATTGGCATGACTGCTGAACAGGTTACTTTTGAACCAACAACGATTTCATATCCAGTAAAAGAAACTACAATTGGTATTGGTTCACAGAGCACAACAAAGACTCCAATCGAAACAACCTCAGAATCTATTACATCAACTGGCGGAGAGGTCACTTTTGAACCAACAACAACTCCATACCTAGTAAGAGATACCACTCTAGTAGGCGGTCCACAGAACACAACAAAGACTCCAATCGAAACAACCTCAGAATCGATTACATCAACTGGCGGAGAGGTCACTTTTGAACCAATAACAACTCCATACCCAGTAAGCGAAACTACTGTTGTAGTTGGTCCACAGAGCACAACAAAGACTCCAATCGAAACAACATCAGAATCAATTGCATCAACTGCCGGAGAGGTCTCTTTTAAACCAAAAACAACTCCATACCCAGGAAGCGAAACTACTGTTGTAGTTGGTCCACAGAGCACATCAAAGACTCCAATCGAAACAACCTCAGAATCGATTACATCAACTGGCGGAGAGGTCACTTTTGAACCAACAACAACTCCATACCTAGTAAGAGATACCACTCTAGTAGGCGGTCCACTGAGCACAACAAAGACTCCAATCGAAACAACCTCAGAATCGATTACATCAACTGGCGGAGAGGTCACTTTAGAACCAATAACAACTCCATACCCAGTAAGCGAAACTACTGTTGTAGTTGGTCAACGGATCACAACAAAGATGCCAATCGAAACCACCTCAGAATCAATTGGTTCGACTGACAGAGAGGTCACTTTTGAACCAACAACAACTCCATACCCAGTAAGCGAAACTACTGTTGTAGTTGGTCCACAGAGCACAACAAAGACTCCAATCGAAACAACCTCAGAATCAATTGCATCGACAGGCGGAGATGTTACTTTTGAACCAACAACAACTCCATACCCCGTAAGCGAAACCACTCTTTCAGTTGGTCAATGGATCACAACAAAGATTCCAATCCAAACCACCTCAGAATCAATTGGTTCGACTGACGGAGAGGTCACTTTTGAACCAATAACAACTCCATACCCATTAATAGAAACTACTGTTGTAGTTGGTCCACACAGCACAACAAAGACTCCAATCGAAACAACCTCAGAATCAATTGCATCGACAGGCGGAGATGTCACTTTTGAACCAATAACAACTCCATACCCATTAATAGAAACTACTGTTGTAGTTGGTCCACACAGCACAACAAAGATGCCAATCGAAACCACCTCAAAATCAATTGGTTCGACTGGCGGAGAGGTCACTTTTGAACCAACAACAACTCCATACCCAGTTACAGAAACCACTCTTGTAGTTAATCCACAGAGCACAACGAAGACTCCAATCGAAACAACCTCAGAATCAATTGCATCGACTGGCGGAGGGGTTACTTTTGAACCAACAACAATTTCATACCCAGTAAGAGAAACCACAATTGGTATTGGTTTACAGCGCACAACAAAGACTCCAATCGAAACAACCTCAGAATCAATTGCATCAACTGGCGGAGAGGTCACTTTTCAACCAATAACAACTCCATACCCAATACGCGAAACTACTGTTGTAGTTGGTCCACAGAGCACAACAAGGACTAGAATCAAAACAACCGCAGAATCGATTGCATCGACAGGCGGAGAGGTCACTTTTGAACCAATAACAACTCCATACCCAGTAAGCGAAACTACTGTAGTAGTTGGTCCACAGAGCACAACAAGGACTCCAATCGAAACAACCTCAGAATCGATTGGCATGACTGCTGAACAGGTTACTTTGGAACCAAAAACAACTCCATACCCAGTAAGCGAAACAACTGTTGTAGTTGGTCCACAGAGCACAACAAAGACTCCAATCGAAACAACCTCAGAATCAATTGCATCAGCTGGCGGAGAGGTCACTTTTGAACCAATAACAACTCCATACCCAGTAAGCGAAACTACTGTAGTAGTTGGTCCACAGAGCACAACAAAGACTCCAATCGAAACAACCTCAGAATCGATTGGCATGACAGCTGAACAGGTTACTTTTGAACCAAAAACAACTCCATACCCAGTAAGCGAAACAACTGTTGTAGTTGGTCCACAGAGCACAACAAAGACTCCAATCGAAACAACCTCAGAATCAATTGCATCAACTGGCGGAGAGGTCACTTTTGAACCAATAACAACTCCATACCCAGTAAGCGAAACAACTGTTGTAGTTGGTCCACAGAGCACAACAAAGACTCCAATCGAAACAACCTCAGAATCAATTGCATCAACTGGCGGAGAGGTCACTTTTGAGCCAATAACAACTCCATACCCAGTAAGCGAAACTACTGTAGTAGTTGGTCCACAGAGCACAACAAAGACTCCAATCGAAACAACCTCAGAATCAATTGCATCAACTGGCGGAGAGGTCACTTTTGAACCAATAACAACTCCATACCCAGTAAGCGAAACTACTGTTGTAGTTGGTCCACAGAGCACAACAAAGACTCCAATCGAAACAACCTCAGAATCGATTGGCATGACTGCTGAACAAGTTACTTTTGAACCAAAAACAACTCCATACCCAGTAAGCGAAACAACTGTTGTAGTTGGTCCACAGAGCACAACAAAGACTCCAATCGAAACAACCTCAGAATCAATTGCATCAACTGGCGGAGAGGTCACTTTTGAACCAAAAACAACTCCATACCCAGTAAGCGAAACTACTGTTGTAGTTGGTCCACAGAGCACAACAAAGACTCCAATCGAAACAACCTCAGAATCAATTGCATCAACTGGCGGAGAGGTCACTTTTGAACCAATAACAACTCCATACCCAGTAAGCGAAACTACTGTTATAGTTGGTCCACAGAGCACAACAAAGACTCCAATCGAAACAACCTCAGAATCGATTGGCATGACTGCTGAACAGGTTACTTTTGAACCAAAAACAACTCCATACCCAGTAAGCGAAACAACTGTTGTAGTTGGTCCACAGAGCACAACAAAGACTCGAATCGAAACAACCTCAGAATCGATTGGCATGACTGGTGGAGAGGTTACTTTTGAATCAACAAAAACTCCATACCCAGTAATTGAAACCACTCTTGTAGGTGATCAACGGATCACAACAAAGATTCCAATCGAAATAACCTCAGAGTCAATTGCATCAACTGGCGGAGAGGTCACTTTTGAACCAATAACAACTCCATACCCAGTAAGCGAAACTACTGTTGTAGTTGGTCCACAGAGCACAACAAAGACTCCAATTGAAACAACCTCAGAATCAATTGCATCAACTGGCAGAGAGGTCACTTTTGAACCAATAACAACTCCATACCCAGTAAGCGAAACTACTGTTGTAGTTGGTCCACAGAGCCCAACAAAGACTCCAATCGAAACAACCTCAGAATCAATTGCATCAACTGGCGGAGAGGTCACTTTTGAGCCAATAACAACTCCATACCCAGTAAGCGAAACTACTGTTGTAGTTGGTTCACAGAGCACAACAAAGACTCCAATCGAAACAACATCAGAATCAATTGCATCAACTGGCAGAGAGGTCACTTTTGAACCACTAACAACTCCATACCCAGTAAGCGAAACAACTGTTGTAGTTGGTCCACAGAGCACAACAAAGACTCCAATCGAAACAACCTCAGAATCAATTGCATCAACTGGCGGAGAGGTCACTTTTGAACCAAAAACAACTCCATACCCAGTAAGCGAAACTACTGTTGTAGTTGGTCCACAGAGCACAACAAAGACTCCAATCGAAACAACCTCAGAATCGATTGGCATGACTGCTGAACAGGTTACTTTTGAACCAAAAACAACTCCATACCCAGTAAGCGAAACTACTGTTGTAGTTGGTCCACAGAGCACAACAAAGACTCCAATCGAAACAACCTCAGAATCAATTGCATCAACTGGCGGAGAGGTCACTTTTGAACCAATAACAACTTCATACCCAGTAAGCGAAACTACTGTTGTAGTTGGTCCACAGAGCACAACAAAGACTCCAATCGAAACAACCTCAGAATCGATTGGCATGACTGCTGAACAGGTTACTTTTGAACCAAAAACAACTCAATACCCAGTAAGCGAAACAACTGTTGTAGTTGGTCCACAGAGCACAACAAAGACTCCAATCGAAACAACCTCAGAATCAATTGCATCAACTGGCGGAGAGGTCACTTTTGAACCAATAACAACTCCATACCCAGTAAGCGAAACTACTGTTGTAGTTGGTCCACAGAGCACAACAAAGACTCCAATCGAAACAACCTCAGAATCAATTGCATCAACTGGCGGAGAGGTCACTTTTGAACCAATAACAACTTCATACCCAGTAAGCGAAACTACTGTTGTAGTTGGTCCACAGAGCACAACAAAGACTCCAATCGAAACAACCTCAGAATCGATTGGCATGACTGCTGAACAGGTCACTTTTGAACCAAAAACAACTCAATACCCAGTAAGCGAAACAACTGTTGTAGTTGGTCCACAGAGCACAACAAAGACTCCAATCGAAACAACCTCAGAATCAATTGCATCAACTGGCGGAGAGGTCACTTTTGAACCAATAACAACTCCATACCCAGTAAGCGAAACTACTGCTGTAGTTGGTCCACAGAGCACAACAAAGACTCCAATCGAAACAACCTCAGAATCAATTGCATCAACTGGCAGAGAGGTCACTTTTGAACCAAAAACAACTCCATACCCAGTAAGCGAAACTACTGTTGTAGTTGGTCCACAGAGCACAACAAAGACTCCAATCGAAACAACCTCAGAATCGATTGGCATGACTGGTGGAGAGGTTACTTTTGAATCAACAAAATCTCCATACCCAGTAATTGAAACCACTCTTGTAGGTGATCAACGGATCACAACAAAGATTCCAATCGAAATAACCTCAGAGTCAATTGCATCAACTGGCGGAGAGGTCACTTTTGAACCAATAACAACTCCATACCCAGTAAGCGAAACTACTGTTGTAGTTGGTCCACAGAGCACAACAAAGACTCCAATTAAAACAACCTCAGAATCAATTGCATCAACTGGCGGAGAGGTCACTTTTGAACCAATAACAACTCCATACCCAGTAAGCGAAACTACTGTTGTAGTTGGTCCACAGAGCCCAACAAAGACTCCAATCGAAACAACCTCAGAATCAATTGCATCAACTGGCGGAGAGGTCACTTTTGAGCCAATAACAACTCCATACCCAGTAAGCGAAACTACTGTTGTAGTTGGTTCACAGAGCACAACAAAGACTCCAATCGAAACAACATCAGAATCAATTGCATCAACTGGCAGAGAGGTCACTTTTGGACCACTAACAAATCCATACCCAGTAAGCGAAACTACTGTTGTAGTTGGTCCACAGAGCACAACAAAGACTCCAATCGAAACAACCTCAGAATCGATTGGCATGACTGGTGGAGAGGTTACTTTTGAACCAACAAAAACTCCATACCCAGTAATTGAAACCACTCTTGTAGGTGATCAACGGATCACAACAAAGATTCCAATCGAAACAACCTCAGAGTCAATTGCATCAACTGGCGGAGAGGTCACTTTTGAACCAATAACAACTCCATACCCAGTAAGCGAAACTACTGTTGTAGTTGGTCCACAGAGCACAACAAAGACTCCAATCGAAACAACCTCAGAATCAAATGCATCAACTGGCGGAGAAGTCACTTTTGAACCAATAACAACTCCATACCCAGTAAGCGAAACTACTGTTGTAGTTGGTCCACAGAGCACAACAAAGACTCCAATCGAAACAACTTCAGAATCAATTGCATCAACTGGCGGAGAGGTCACTTTTGAGCCAATAACAACTCCATACCCAGTAAGCGAAACTACTGTTGTAGTTGGTCCACAGAGCACAACAAAGACTCCAATCGAAACAACCTCAGAATCAATTGCATCAACTGGCGGAGAGGACACTTTTGAACCAATAACAACTCCATACCCAGTAAGCGAAACTACTGTTGTAGTTGGTCCACAGAGCGCAACAAAGATTCCAATCGAAACAACCTCAGAATCGATTGCATCAACTGGCGGAGAGGTTACTTTTGAAAGAATAACAACTCCATACCCAGTAAGCGAAACTACTGTTAGAGTTGGTCCACAGACCACAACAAAGACTCCAATCGAAACAACCTCAGAATCGATTGGCATGACTGCTGAACAGGTTACTTTTGAACCAACAACAATTTCATATCCAGTAAAAGAAACCACAATTGGTATTGGTTCACAGAGCACAACAAAGACTCGAATCGAAACAACCTCAGAATCAATTGCATCGACTGGCGGAGAGGTCCCTTTTGAACTAATAACAACTCCATACCCAGTAAGCGAAACTACTGTTGTAGTTGGTCCACAGAGCACAACAAAGACTCCAATCGAAACGACCTCAGAATCAATTGCATCAACTGGCGGAAAGGTCACTTTTCAACCAATAACAACTCCATACCCAGTAAGCGAAACTACTGTTAGAGTTGGTCCACAGACCACAACAAAGACTCCAATCGAAACAACCTCAGAATCGATTGGCATGACTGCTGAACAGGTTACTTTTGAACCAACAACAATTTCATATCCAGTAAAAGAAACCACAATTGGTATTGGTTCACAGAGCACAACAAAGACTCGAATCGAAACAACCTCAGAATCAATTGCATCGACTGGCGGAGAGGTCCCTTTTGAACTAATAACAACTCCATACCCAGTAAGCGAAACTACTGTTGTAGTTGGTCCACAGAGCACAACAAAGACTCCAATCGAAACGACCTCAGAATCAATTGCATCAACTGGCGGAAAGGTCACTTTTCAACCAATAACAACTCCATACCCAGTAAGCGAAACTACTGTAGTAGTTGGTCCACAGAGCACAACAAAGACTCCAATCGAAACAACCTCAGAATCAATTGCATCAACTGGCGGAGAGGTCACTTTTGAACCAATAACAACTCCATACCCAGTAAGCGAAACTACTGTTGTAGTTGGCCCACAGAGCACAACAACTCCAATCGAAACAACCTCAGAATCGATTGGCATGAC
This sequence comes from Syrphus vitripennis, assembly GCA_958431115.1. Lineage (NCBI taxonomy): Eukaryota > Metazoa > Arthropoda > Insecta > Diptera > Syrphidae > Syrphus > Syrphus vitripennis. The sequence continues at coordinate 140,826,246 of OY288108.1, read as the reverse complement.
TGGTGGAGAGAATACTTTTGAACCAACAAAAACTCCATACCCAGTAATTGAAACCACTCTTGCAGGTGATCAACGGATCACAACAAAGATTCCAATCGAAACAACTTCAGAGTCAATTGCATCAACTGGCGGAGAGGTCACTTTTGAACCAATAACAACTCCATACCCAGTAAGCGAAACTACTGTAGTAGTTGGTCCACAGAGCACAACAAAGACTCCAATCGAAACAACCTCAGAATCAATTACATCAGCTGGCGGAGAGGTTACTTTTGAACCAATAACAACTCCATACCCAGTAAGCGAAACTACTGTTGTAGTTGGTCCACAGAGCACAACAAAGACTCCAATCGAAACAACCTCAGAATCAATTGCATCAACTGGCGGAGAGGTCACTTTTGAACCAATAACAACTCCATACCCAGTAAGCGAAACTACTGTTGTAGTTGGTCCACAGAGCAAAACAAAGACTCCAATCGAAACAACCTCAGAATCAATCGCAGCAACTGGCAGAGAGGTCACTTTTGAACAAATAACAACTCCATACCCAGTAAGCGAAACTACTGTTGTAGTTGGTTCACAGAGCACAACAAAGACTCCAATCGAAACAACCTCAGAATCGATTGGCATGACTGCTGAACAGTTTACTTTTGAACCAACAACGATTTCATACCCAGTAAAAGAAACCACAATTGGTATTGGTTCACAGAGCACAACAAAGACTCCAATCGAAACAACCTCAGAATCAATTGCATCAACTGGCGGAGAGGTCAATTTTGAACCAATAACAACTCCATACCCAGTAAGCGAAACTACTGTTGTAGTTGGTCCACAGAGCACAACAAAGACTCCAATCGAAACGACCTCAGAATCAATTGCATCAACTGGCGGAAAGGTCACTTTTCAACCAATAACAACTCCATACCCAGTAAGCAAAACTACTGTGTTAGTTGGTCAGAGCACTACAAAGACTCCAATCGAAACAACCACAGAATCAATTGCATCAACTGGCGGAGAGGACACTTTTAAACCAATAACAACTCCATACCCAGTAAGCGAAACTACTGTTGTAGTTGGTCCACAGAGCACAACAAAGACTCCAATCGAAACAACTTCAGAATCAATTGCATCAACTGGCGTAGAGGTCACTTTTGAACCAATAACAACTCCATACCCAGTAAGCGAAACTACTGTTGTAGTTGGTCCACAGAGCACAACAAAGACTCCAATCGAAACAACTTCAGAATCAATTGCATCAACTGGCGTAGAGGTCACTTTTGAACCAATAACAACTCCATACCCAGTAAGCGAAACTACTGTTGTAGTTGGTCCACAGAGCACAACAAAGACTCCAATCGAAACAACTTCAGAATCAATTGCATCAACTGGCGGAGAGGTCACTTTTGAACCAATAACAACTCCATACCCAGTAAGCGAAACTACTGTTGTAGTTGGTCCACAGAGCACAACAAAGACTCCAATCGAAACAACCTCAGAATCAATTGCATCAACTGGCGGAGAGGTCACTTTTGAACCAATAACAACTCCATACCCAGTAAGCGAAACTACTGTAGTAGTTGGTCCACAGAGCACAACAAAGACTCCAATCGAAACAACCTCAGAATCAATTGCATCAACTGCCGGAGAGGTTACTATTGAACCAAAAACAACTCCATACCCAGTAAGCGAAACAACTGTTGTAGTTGGTTCACAGAGCACAACAAAGACTCCAATCGAAACAACCTCAGAATCAATTACATCAGCTGGCGGAGAGGTTACTTTTGAACCAATAACAACTCCATACCCAGTAAGCGAAACTACTGTTGTAGTTGGTCCACAGAGCACAACAAATACTCCAATCGAAACAACCACAGAATTAATTGCATCAACTGGCGGAGAGGTCACTTTTGAACCAATAACAACTCCATACCCAGTAAGCGAAACTACTGTAGTAGTTGGTCCACACAGCACAACAAAGACTCCAATCGAAACAACTTCAGAATCAATTGCATCAACTGGCGGAGAGGACACTTTTGAACCAATAACAACTCCATACCCAGTAAGCGAAACTACTGTAGTAGTTGGTCCACAGAGCACAACAAAGACTCCAATCGAAACAACTTCAGAATCAATTGCATCAACTGGCGGAGAGGACACTTTTGAACCAATAACAACTCCATACCCAGTAAGCGAAACTACTGTTGTAGTTGGTTCACAGAGCACAACAAAGACTCCAATCGAAACAACCTCAGAATCAATTGCATCAACTGCCGGAGAGGTTACTTTTGAACCAAAAACAACTCCATACCCAGTAAGCGAAACAACTGTTGTAGTTGGTTCACAGAGCACAACAAAGACTCCAATCGAAACAACCTCAGAATCAATTACATCAGCTGGCGGAGAGGTTACTTTTGAACCAATAACAACTCCATACCCAGTAAGCGAAACTACTGTTGTAGTTGGTCCACAGAGCACAACAAATACTCCAATCGAAACAACCACAGAATTAATTGCATCAACTGGCGGAGAGGTCACTTTTCAACCAATAACAACTCCATACCCAGTAAGCGAAACTACTGTAGTAGTTGGTCCACAGAGCACAACAAAGACTCCAATCGAAACAACTTCAGAATCAATTGCATCAACTGGCGGAGAGGACACTTTTGAACCAATAACAACTCCATACCCAGTAAGCGAAACTACTGTTGTAGTTGGTCCACAGAGCACAACAAATACTCCAATCGAAACAACCACAGAATTAATTGCATCAACTGGCGGAGAGGTCACTTTTGAACCAATAACAACTCCATACCCAGTAAGCGAAACTACTGTAGTAGTTGGTCCACAGAGCACAACAAAAACTCCAATCGAAACAACCTCAGAATCAATTGCATCAACTGGCGGAGAGGTCACTTTTGAACCAATAACAACTCCATACCCAGTAAGCGAAACTACTGTGTTAGTTGGTCAGAGCACAACAAAGACTCCAATCGAAACAACCACAAAATCAATTGCATCAACTGGCGGAGAGGTCACTTTTGAACCAATAACAACTCCATACCCAGTAAGCGAAACTACTGTAGTAGTTGGTCCACAGAGCACAACAAAAACTCCAATCGAAACAACCGCAGAATCAATAACCACGACTGGTGAAGAGTTTACTACTGTAGCACCAGTTACTGCATACCCAGTTTCAGAAACTACATTTGCAATTCGTCCTCAGGGTACCACTATGATTCCAGGAAATTTCACCACTGATACAACTCTTGAAATCGTCAAAAATACAACTGAGCAGACCACTGCTATAAATTTTTTTATGACCCAAGTGCCATTTCATACTTACGAAACAACTTCATTGCCTATTGATAAGACTGACATTTTAATAACAGTGATACCACTTTCAACTCCTCAACCTACTCCTCTCACTAATCACACATCAATCACTTGCATAAGTGACTTTGAATGTGGTGACTTCCAAATATGCCTCCGTTCCGTTTGTTCTGACCCATGTTTTGCTTATACACTTTGTACACAATCGAGCTTCCACGTATGTAGAACCTTAAACCATACGGCTATGTGCTTTTGCAATGCAGATGCAGACGTGAATACACCAGACTGTCACGTGATACCAGGTAAACCTTCCAGTCTCCTTTAAAAAAAAATGAAAAAAGACTTTCGGAATGTTGCAAGCAAGCAAATGGAATGTTGCAAGTTAAGAGACCTTTGTGAGAGCGTAAGAACTGCAAATAAACTGCAACTTATGCCCGCGGGGCCTACATATATTTGTCTCTCTTTATATATCGGTACCGGTGCAAATACATTGTACGCATAAAAATTTTAAAACAGATTTGCGCTCCCTGTTTATGTTGTAATTTTTCTTCTCTACTTTCCTTATTCATTGTTTTCATTATCCCTTTCTTTATCTCCCACTTTATTTTTTTCATTCTTCTGAGCCATTCTTCACTTGTCAACATAAGGCTCATACGAATGCACCATCTTTTCGTTAAGTGCAACCAAATCCATTATATTTTCGATAAGTTCGTTTAGCAAAATGGGTTAAAAAACAGGCTTTCAACTCATAGTTCTGAAGATGCGTTGACATATTTTCATGCATGAGTTTTATGTTATAGCTATTTGAATGTTTCACACTGTTATCTGTCAAACTTGGCAGCAGCCCATGTATGTGAATTTCATCGCAGTTTTAGAAAATGTTTATTGTTCCGCATGTTGTCCTGAAGGCTGGATATTTAATCAATGTCCTTCAAATATGTTTGCAAGGGGAATGAAGATAAAATATGTTTGTTTTTTCTTTTATATTGGTTGTTGTATATATTTGTATAAAAAAATTACTTAAATTTGTAAAAATTTGCAAGGTGATGGTGGTTTTATTGGCTTGGATATAAGTTTTTTTTTATTTAGAAATAAATATAATTTTTAATGCTTGCATGTGTATATGTTGTGCTGAGCTGTTTTAATTAAATTTGTATTTCCTTCAAGATGTTTGATGTTTCAGAAAGAAAAATTCATAATTTTAAAGAGAAAAAACAGCTACATAGCGAAGCTAATTTTTCGTAAGGCTTTTTTACTTAACGAACAATTGAAATTTTACAGAAATTGGCTGCACCTCAAGCAATGAATGTCCCTCGCAAAGAGCTTGTGTCAATTCGTTGTGTGTGGATCCCTGCTCATATGCAAATCCATGTGCAAAAGATCAAGAATGTCAAGTTAAACAACACCATCCGGTTTGTGTCAAGGGTAAGTTCGATAAAACTTATAAATGGGTAGGGGATACGACGAGCAGATTTTTGATTATCGTTATATATTGATGACATGCATCACGATTTAAGAGGGCAATTCTTTATGCCCGATCAAGCTCAAAGATTTAAGACTAACATATTTTGTTTTGTAATTTTGTGTTGTAGTATGTGAATGTCAACGAAGTTCAGACTGCCGCGGTAACGCCAAATGCGATGGATGTCATTGCGTACAATGTAAGTATATTATATTAAAAAAAAAAACTTTTTCCTTGAGTAATATCGGCAACTTAAATGCAAACTTTATTATTATTAGCTTATTATCAAAATATTATAGTTTCTACTATAACAACCATCTGAAAATTTGAAGAGTGCGCCTCCTAGCAAACATGCGCTTTTCAAAGAGCGTATTTCAGCAAATCCAATTTGCCTTCCTAGTTCTAGCATAAAGCATACGTGGTCTGCGTAGTTCTGGTGCTTGGGGTATGATTGCAGAGTCCACTGAATTCTTCAGTTCTATTCGATTTTTGCTACTGCATATATGACTCTCTGTTTCCCAAGTTCTCTCAATGAGTGGGTGCAGAACAGAAACCCGCTCAATGTTCTTGGCCCTGCTATGTGCTACTAATTTTTCTCAGTTTATGTAAAAGGTGTTCATAGACTGCGGGAAATTATTTTGCTCTTTATCTTAACATTTAAAATCCTTGCGTTGCTTTTTTATCTAGAATGAATAAGCGTATTATATTAAATGTCTTCAACATTGAAAAAAGTAACGGCCAGTGTATTCAACCCTGTCACGTTCCCTATTTTAAAAGCTATTGAATTTGTATGTTATTTAAAAATAAGTTGTTTCCTCATTTATACTTCTTTGATTAAAATGATCGAAATAATTTAGCCCAACCTTAAATAAAAATCCAATGAACTTTCAGCTCCATCAGGTTGTGAACACTGCCCAGATGGAACAACATGCGATCCAACAACTGGAGCTTGTATTAAAGGTAAGTGTCTAATAAGTAACGTGTTGATTGATTGTAAATATAACTGTTTGAACATAAAATTAACGTCGCACATAAATTTATTGCACCAAAAAAATATGTAAAGTTATATTATATATATAATAACCATAAAGCAAAACAATATTAAAATCATAAGCGACAATTGATTCCCACCAGAGTTCTCTACCCTAGCCTTTAATCCTGAAGCTTTGGTGGAGCATCTCATTTGTTTTATTTTTTTTTTTTTTTTAATTTTGTTGTAGACATTAATTTGTATATATTTTCAACATTATTTGTTTTATTAAAAAAAAAAACACAAAAATTTAATTATGTAAATAATCTTTAGCAAATATAACAACCACTACTACTTCCACTACCAATTTAACTGAAGTAACAAGTACTACTGCCACTGCTATTACCACCATAACATATGACACTACCCTTAAACCGGTGCAGATTGGTTTTAGTACTGATAACACTAACATAGTTTCCGAGTCAACAACGCCAACAATGCAACTGACAACAACTGGTGAAGACCATACAGTTTCATCAACTGTACTGTCTACAGACGAAGAACCCGCAACAACACTATATCCAACGAAACAAACTTCAAAACCAAAAATCAAAACAACCACTAGTTCGGTGATTGAAGATACCACGACTAAAAAAGCTTCAACAACAATAAGTCCTACCACGAAGAAACAAACGTCAAAACCAAAAATTAAAACAACTACTAGTTCAGTGATTGAAGATACTACGATCGAAAAGTCAGCTACTCAATATCCAGAAATAAGTTCGTTAACAACAACAGAAAAAACTATGATTTCGATAAGAAATCTTACAACGACCGGAGCTCCTACGCAATCAGAAATTGATAGCAGCACAAAGACTGGACCTACTAAAACATACCGAATTGGTGAGAACAATATAACTGAATCTGTTTACACAACAACTGAGAGTAGTTTTGATGGTTCAAGTTCAACATCTTCTGAACCAACTAAGGGAGAAGATGATTTAACAGGAATCATTAGTAGTTCCACATCAAAAGTGGATTCCACAACTCAAGGACTGAAAGAAACTATTACAACAACAAGATCAATTGAAACAACAACTGTGCCAATTGCATCAACAACCTTGAGTGGAATCACAACAACATTGCCAACAAGTTCTGAAATAGATACAAAGACCGAGGCAACAACCATTCTTGGTGGAAAAACTGAAACCACACTTTCTGTGGATTCTACAACAGAAGCTGGAACTACCAATATCAGTTTCGATGATAAAACAAAAGTAGGCTCCACACATCCAGCAACGGGATCCACAACAAGTTATGATGATAGCACAAGAACACATACTCCCTCGCCGATCTCCGACCATACAATTGTTTTCGTAGAAAACACTAAACGACCATCAACTCGTGGTGACACTTCACTTGAGGTAGATTATGATAACTTCACAACAATAATGTTTAAGAATCTCACCACTACCGAAAAATACGATAGTACCATATCAATAATAACTGAAGATACTGCGTCACCATACGAAACTACTATTGGCGTGGGATTAGATATAGTCACTACATCATCCATCTTTCCACCAAAAGATGGTAAGACACGATCAACCGGCATTAAAGATATTGAAACACCAACAACACCCACATTCTTCGAATTAACACCAACTACTTCATCGGAAGTTGAATCAAAAACAACAACTTTGATAACAACTACTGTTGTTGGTGATGTAATTATTGGAAAGGTTTGTGCCAACAATACAAATTGTGGAGTCAAGGAACTTTGCATAGCTGGTCGTTGTCGTGTTATTTGTGATTCGCAAACTGATGATGATAATATTGACTGTGTTACAGGTATAACATTAATATTAATTAACCTATTGTTTTCATTTTATAATTCACGCTTAGTATTTGAAATTATTTACATTCTTTGTACATATTTTGTTAAAATTGTGATTATTTTTTTTTTACAAGAGTAATGCTGAAATAATCTGTAAATTTTGTAGATAAATATAATAAGCAGCAATACACACGATGTTTTACTCACTATAATCCTTATTTATATAAATATATTGGTTGGAAATATTTTATTAAAGTAAATAAATTGAGGGAATAATATTGGATTAGTTGCTTGAGTGCAAGGAAATAGTTTCTTTTAAATGAATTTGTTGTTTCCGCACTATGTGCGTCTGAAATAATTCTGTTTTTCCGGCGGAACATATTTTTATTTCAGAGTTCTTATTTGTAAATCTTTGTTCAAAATTCAAAAAATGATATCCAACGGTTGATCATTTACTTTCAGAAAATTCATACAAGTACTCAAATATTCTACAATATATTTTTTCAAAATCTTACATAAGTAAAAAAAATAAATTAAATTTGGTGGCACGACAAGCCATTTCTATGAACGTGCATGAAGGGAGGAGAATAACAATTTTAATGCTAGTCCAAATGGATAGTGTGAGAGGCTCTCTATTCTTGACAATGGATACCTACTCTTCGATAATTTTTGATTTTCATAAGATCCAGCAACCTTCGAAAAATTATTTCTGTCATTCAATTTTAAATGAACCACGCTGGGAATCAAACCCAAACCTTCGGCATTGCAGTCCTACGCACTAGCTAGGAGTAACTTCATAATTTTTGATATCAAAGAACACTAATATCCTTTACATTTTTTTTGTATACAAAGTTCAACCTATTCTATTCCACATCCGGAATGTCCTAAATGTCGGTTGGACTCATTAGCAAGTATTATATCCAAATTATTGGGCCACAATAATTGCAACCTACAACTGGAACCAAACTCATTTTAGCTAATCTCAATTTTATTTCCTCACCCAAACTACCAAAAATATATATATTTTTTAACGCTTAACAATTTTGTACAAATGATACGGCTTTAAAATTTGTGTAAATAGAAACACGTTTAACATATTCATTAAAACATTTAATAAGTGTTTAACCAACAATGTTCACTAATAATAATACTTCTAACCCCTAATCCGCGCGTACAGAATCACCTGGAACTCCAAAAATACCCGAACCGTGTCAATCCAATAACGATTGTATTGATACCGAGGCGTGTTATATGGGTTTATGTCAAAATCCTTGTGAGTTTGCCGAAATTTGTGCACCAACTGCAAAGTGCGTTGCAAAAATGCATCGACCCATATGTTCGTGTCCAAAGGAACATGAAGGAAATCCAACAATTAAATGTACTCCAATGGGAACAAGTAAGAAACTAACCATTTTTAACCTTTACTACTCTTTAACATTCTAAAAACAAAACAACAACTCACCTTAAATCAAAACCCAAAATTCAGCAACAGTCTATCTGAGGTCATAGTTTGTAGAAATCGAAGAGCAATGTACAATACAAAGTGTTGTTGTTGCCTCCTCTTTGTTTTTTGAGTTCTAGTTCTATTGTTATCGAATTTTATCTTTCAGCACTATTTTTAAACTTATTGTCTTATACACGAAAAAAACATTTTTCTCTACTTTTCTTTACCGCACCACCACCACCAACTTTATATCACAAATTATATCATAACAGTTGAATGCACACGCAATGAAGATTGTGGCATAACAGAAGCTTGCATCGGTGATAAATGCCAACATCCTTGTGATGTGCATAATCCTTGTACCTTCAATGCGATCTGTATAAACACCAATCACGGCTCTGACTGCAGTTGTGAAGATGGCTACCAGGGAAACGGTTTCATTGGGTGCCAACCAGGTTTGTAAAATTTTACAAGTTAACAGGGACATCACTTTATTCCTGTATTTTTTCTTGTTTCTTCTCACGTCACTTTTATCCATCACTGTACATACCAATCCTCACTTCTCATAAACCTTTAGCTCAAGACCCAACATCGGTTTGTCAATACAACGAAGATTGTCCACCGGATAAGCTGTGCGATCGATTGAATAGACGATGTGTCAATCCATGTCTGGAGGACTCTTGCGGAGAAAATGCTGAATGTATTCCAGCAAATCATGGAATCGAATGTCACTGTTTCAGTGGATTCGTTGGAAATGCCTATGTGGAGTGCCAACGAGTTCAAGGATGTCGATCAGATTCCGAGTGTGACTCTAATGAAGCCTGCGTTAATGGAAAATGTTCATCACCTTGCAAATGTGGCTTAAATGCTCTTTGTGACGTGGTCAATCATCAAGGTGTTTGTAAGTGCCCTCCAGGTTATGGTGGGAATCCGGAAATGAGCTGTAATCCTCCGACAAATCCGTGCGATCCAAATCCATGTGGTGTGAATGCTCTGTGCGAACTTGATCGGGGTAACCCAATTTGTTTCTGCCCCAAGGGTTTGACCGGAAATCCTTTCAAGAATTGCAGTAAGTATTAACATACGGTTTTCCCTTAATATAGACATTCATTAAATCTTATTTTAGTTCCTGAAGGAGATGAATGCTCACCAAACCCATGTGGACCTAACAGTGGATGTCGTGTTGTATCAAACTCGCCAATTTGCTTCTGCCTGCCTGAATATGAAGGTCAACCACCAAGTGTGCCATGTGAGTTACCCACCAATCCATGTGATCCATCACCTTGTGGTCCAAATACCCAGTGCACGATTTTAAGCAATGGATTCTCGAAGTGCACATGTTTACCGAACTATGTAGAGAGTCCAAATACCATCCGAGGGTGTGTGGCACCAATCAATCCTTGCGATCCAAATCCATGCGGACAGGGAGCAGTGTGTGACTCAGGACGCGAACCAGTTTGCTTCTGCCCAGACAACAAAGTTGGCAATCCATTCAAACTTTGCCAAGAACCAGCAGTTACTATTGAATTATGCCGCCCCGGTCCTTGTGGAAGGAATGCAGATTGTTATATTGTCGGTAATAGGGAGCAATGCTATTGTAGTCCAGGATTTATTGGTGACCCGTATGGCGGATGTCGCGAGCCACCACGAAGTGCTTGTGAGCCAAACCCATGCGGACCAAATGCCATCTGTTCCACGCAGGGACCAAACGATCGTGTGTGCAGTTGTCCTCAAGGCTTAGTTGGCGATCCAACAAGTCCTGAAGGTTGTCAGCGGTATGAATGTCAAGTTGATAGTGACTGCGACAATGATAAGGCTTGTATGGGCTTTAAATGTTACGATCCATGTCCTGGCGCTTGTGGTATACAAGCCAACTGTCGTGTGGAAGAACATCATCCAGTGTGTACATGCAATCCAGGTTTAACTGGAAATCCAGGAATACGTTGCTTCACTATGGATTCGCCAAAGACACCCAGTAAGAACCCATGTGAACCAAGTCCATGTGGACTTAACACCGAATGCAAGGTAATGAAAAACCGCGCTGTCTGCTCGTGTCTGCCAGAATATCTCGGTGATCCACAGAGTGGATGTAGACCAGAATGTGTTATCAATTCAGATTGTGGACCAACAAATGCTTGCATAAACAGAAAGTGTGTAGACCCATGCTCAGCCAACGTATGTGGTATTAACGCTTTGTGTAAGGTTATCCAACACACACCAACTTGTGCATGTATCGAAGGCTATGTAGGAGATTCATTCTTGCAATGTATCCCAGTATTCAGAAATGTAAGTCGCGATCCTTGTCACCCTTCGCCATGTGGACCGAGTGATATTTGTTCAGTTTATGGGGATGGAGTCGCATTATGTAATCCATGCTTTGGCCCAGACGCTATTTACAACCCTCGTTGTCGCCCAGAATGTTTATCGAACTCAGATTGTCCCTTTGATAGGGCTTGTGTGAACCAAAATTGTTTAGATCCATGCCCAGGATCTTGTGGTCGTAATGCAGTCTGTTATGTATATGGACACAGGCCTGTTTGTTCGTGCCCACAGGGACTTTTCGGAAATCCTTATGAGCATTGCTCAGCCCCCTCAACTGTTCACCAGCCAAAGGAAGACACTTGCAATTCCGTCAGATGTGGCGCAAATGCTGATTGTAAACGCAGCAAAGGAGGTTTAGCTTGTGTGTGCAAAAAAGGATACTTTGGTGATGCTCTCGTTGGTTGTCGCCCTGAGTGCGTTCTTAATTCTGACTGTTCCATGGATAAATCGTGTGTCAACACTCGCTGTGTGGACTCTTGCGTTGGAGTTTGTGGAATTCATGCCAACTGTCACGTTGTCAATCATGCTCCTGTGTGCATTTGTCAAGAAGGTTATGCCGGTGATGCTTTTACAGCTTGCCATCCATTCTATTTGCCTCCAGGTGATCCTGACATGATTCCCAGAAATCCATGCGAGCCATCACCTTGTGGACCGAACAGCCGTTGCTTTAGTACACCAGAAGGCTATGCAGCATGTTCTTGTCTACCAGGATACAAGGGTGCACCACCAGTATGCCAAGCTGAATGCGTTGTTAGTTCGGAATGTGCTCTCAACAAGGCATGCATTAATCAAAAATGTACTGACCCATGTCCGGGAACTTGTGGAATCGGAGCCCGCTGTGAAGTTTTAAATCATAACCCAGTTTGTGGCTGTGAACCAGGCTTTGAAGGCGATCCATTTGTTTCTTGTTCTCGAATTCCAGCCCGAACAGATGATGGACCAACAATACGTCCTACAAATCCATGTCTACCATCACCATGTGGACCGAACTCAATTTGTCAAGTGAAACAAGGACGTCCAGTTTGCTCATGTGTTGCTAACTATATTGGAAGTCCACCATACTGCCGACCAGAATGTTCACTAAACAGCGAATGTCCTTTGGATAAGGCTTGTATTCAGGAAAAATGTCAAAACCCATGTGAAAATACATGTGGACTTAATGCCCGCTGTACAGTGATCTCACACTCTGCTCACTGCAGTTGTGATGAAGGCTATATGGGTGATGCTTTTGTTGGGTGTTCACCAGTCCCAGAAAGTAAGACGACAGTCAAATTCCAAGTCTCCAGTTTAGTTTATTATCTCATTTTTTTCAGAACCACGTGATCGAATTGATATATGCTCCCCAAGCCCATGTGCTGAAAATGCAGTTTGTTCCGAACGTAATGGAGCTGCTCGTTGTAGTTGTATAGATCCATATATTGGAGATCCCTATACAACAGGATGTCGCCCAGAATGTGTCTACAACTCGGAATGCTCATCGGCTTTGGCCTGCATAAAACAACATTGTCGCGATCCTTGTGTGGGAAATTGTGGAACAAATGCCGAATGCTTGGTTATAAATCATGTACCATCGTGTAGCTGTCAACCAGGTTATGAAGGAGACCCATTCACTGGTTGCAAACGTGAACGAGGTGGTAAGTAGTTTTGAACAATAAGATCCATTAATATACATGAATTATCCGTCTTTTTAACTTCACTAATGCAGGTATGGGCCCTAGAAGTCCTTGTGAACCATCACCATGCGGGGCCAACAGTTTATGTCGCGTCATAGACGGCCGTCCCACGTGCTCATGCCAAGTGGGATACTTTGGGTCACCACCATCATGTCGACCGGAATGTGTTGTTAGTTCAGAATGTAATCAAAACTTGGCTTGCATTAATCAGAAATGTGTTGACCCGTGTGCTGGAACTTGTGGCTTCAATGCCAAGTGCCAAGTTGTTAATCACAATCCAATTTGTTCTTGTCCAACAGACTTTATTGGAGATCCATTTGAACAATGTGTACCGAAACGTAAGTGAATCCCTAAAATCTTTCATTAGCTTTACTTATTTTAACATCATACAATTTCGACCAGCTGTGGAACCTGCGCCAAAGATCAATCCATGCATACCAAGCCCTTGTGGCCCGAATGCTGAATGCCGTGAAATGGATAGTCGTGCCGTCTGCACATGTTCGACTGGCATGTTCGGTGCACCACCAAACTGCCGTCCAGAGTGTGTTATCAATCAAGACTGCCCGTCAAACCGAGCTTGCATTCGTCAACGGTGTGAAGATCCATGCATTGGAGCTTGCGGCTTTAATGCGCTATGCAATTCTCAAAATCACAAACCCATATGCTCCTGCATCGAGGGTCACGAAGGTGATCCCTATGCTGGTTGTAACAGGCGTCAAGGTAAGTCTAGAAGTTTAAGATTCTCAGCTCTTAAAGAGACAATTTGTACCATCCCTCATTTCTTTACGCACTTCACCTTCTTCACTATGCATGATTATTTCATTTTGGCTGTTTTATTTATATGTAAATATCATTTTTTCCTTTTTTCTTTTGTACTATCGTCCTTCACAAAAAAAAAAAAAACATTAGTGGTGCCAGATTTTGTAGATCCGTGTCATCCTTCGCCGTGCGGATCAAATGCTATTTGTAAAGAACGAAATGGTGCTGGTTCATGTACTTGCATGCAAAATTACTTTGGTGATCCGTATTTGAACTGCCGTCCGGAATGTGTCCAAAACTCTGATTGTCCTCGCACTAAATCCTGTGCAAATATGAAGTGTGTGGACCCTTGTGTAGATCTGTGTGGTATTAATTCAGAATGTCGAGTGAACAACCATGTCCCGGTGTGCAGTTGTACACCAGGTTATACTGGAAATCCTTTAAGAATTTGTCATTTGATTCCTGAGAGTAAGACCTACATCCCCTTTTTGCAAAACCTTAGATCTCTTTTTATAGAAGAAATTAAAATTTTAGTAAAAGCAATTGAACCGGTTAGAAATCCTTGTAGACCATCGCCATGTGGGCTGTATAGTACATGTCAGGTTAATGCAAATAGGCCTGTCTGCTCTTGTCTTCCTGATTACATTGGCAGCCCGCCAAATTGTCGACCTGAGTGTGTTATCAGCTCAGAGTGTGCGTCGGACAAGGCATGCATCAATCAACGTTGCAGAGACCCATGCCCTGGAACATGTGGTAATAATGCTAGATGTAGGGTTACGAATCATTCTCCGATATGTACTTGTGCTAGGGGTTACACAGGTGATCCATTCACATTGTGTGTTGCCGAAAGAAGTAAGAATACCTTCGAAGAGTTCACGTGAGAACTTTACTAATTGCCCATATTTTAGTTCCAACGATACCAACGAAGCCAACAAATCCTTGTGTTCCCTCACCATGTGGCTCGAATTCCCAATGTAGAGTTGCAAGCACTGGAGCTGTGTGCTCATGTGTAGCTAATTATGTTGGCAGACCACCCAATTGCCGACCAGAATGTACCATCAACTCCGAATGTCCCGCACACTTAGCTTGTATGAACACCCGTTGTTCTGATCCATGTATCGGTTCTTGTGGATCGAACGCTGTATGTTATGTTCGATCACATGCTCCGATATGCATGTGCAACCAAGGCTACACGGGTGATCCGTTTTCTGGATGCTTCCGTGAAGTCCCACGTAAGACTGAAAAGAAAATTTTAGCGAACTCAATAGATTTATAAATACTGTGCTGAAATTTTCAGAACTCCCTGAACCAGTCATGCCTTGCAATCCATCTCCTTGTGGCTTAAATGCCGTCTGCCAAGAGCGAAATAGAGCTGCGTCTTGTAAATGCATTCCCGAATACTTTGGCGACCCTTATGTCGAATGTAGGCCAGAATGTGTCATCAATACCGACTGTGTAAGATCTAAGGCATGTGTGAATAACAAATGCATTGATCCATGTCCTGGAATGTGCGGATATAACGCTGAATGCGGTGTAGTAAACCATTCGCCACACTGTGACTGTCTGCCGGGATATACTGGAAATCCAATAAGTGGATGTCATCTGATACCCCAAGACCCTAGTAAGATTAAACTAACTCCCCTAACCATTCTAAAAAACATAAATACTCACGATCCACACACACAATCCACAGTAGTTTCAATTGCCCAGACGAACCCTTGTCACCCCAACCCATGTGGGCTGTATAGCAACTGCCGTGCTGTCAATGGTCATGCGGTATGCTCGTGCATGTCGTCTTATATTGGTGCTCCACCCAACTGTAGACCAGAATGTATGTCCAGTTCCGAATGTGCTCAGGATCGGTCTTGCATCAATCAACGTTGCAGAGATCCATGTCCAGGCACATGCGGGCTGAACGCTAAGTGTAGAACTGTCAATCATAATCCGATTTGTACGTGCATGCCCGGATTCACTGGTGATCCGTTCCTGCGATGTATATACGAAGAAAAGAGTAAGCTACGAATAAAACACCTTAGGACACGCTTTGCATGCTCATAAATTGCTTTTTTTGTTTTTTTTTCTTTCTCTCTTTCTTGCATGTTTTCGGTTATATTATGTAGAAATCATTACCTATGCTAAGGATTTGAATCCCTGTGTGCCAAGCCCCTGCGGCCCAAGTTCACAATGCCGGGTGGTTGGTCAAAATGAACATGCCTTATGCTCTTGCTTACCGAATTACATTGGACGTGCCCCCAATTGTCGACCCGAGTGTACATCGAACTCCGAATGTCCTGGCAATCGGGCTTGCATTAATCAAAGATGTCAAGACCCTTGTGTTGGGACATGCGGTTCGTTTACCACTTGTACTGTAAATAAACATAGGCCAGTCTGCCGGTGTATCGATCATTATTCAGGTGATCCATTCTCCGGGTGCAGTCCAATAAGTATGCCTTCAAATTTCTTCGATATTAAGACATATCTTTGAATATCGTCCCTTGTTTTTTGTCTGGTAGTTGAAATTCCACCGGAAAGAGCCGAACCATGTAATCCATCACCATGTGGAGCTAATGCCATCTGTAAGGAACGTGACGGAGCTGGTTCGTGCACTTGCTTGCCGGATTACACTGGTGATCCATATAGCGAGTGTAGACCAGAATGTGTATTGAATTCCGATTGTGCCAAGAATCGAGCATGTGTTAACAACAAATGTCGCGACCCATGTCCTGGAGTTTGTGGAGTGGCAGCTGAATGTCATGTCATCAATCATGCTCCAAGTTGCAGCTGTCCATCGGGCTTAACAGGAAACCCTTCGGAATATTGTCGGGAGATTCATATTCGTATGTTACAACTACTCAGTGAATAGCAGCCGTCCTAATTTTTTCTTCAATTTTTAGAATCAACACCTGTTCAACCTTGCCGACCTTCACCTTGTGGGCCATATAGTAATTGTCGCGAAGTAAACGGACATGCGGTTTGCTCATGCCTTCAAAATCATATTGGTTCACCGCCAGCTTGTCGACCAGAGTGTTCCGTTAGTTCTGAGTGTTCTCAAGACAAAGCTTGCTTGAATTTGCGCTGTGTTGACCCATGTCCAGGAACTTGTGGCCAACAGGCTGTTTGCAAAGTTACCAATCACAATCCTATTTGTTCTTGTCCACCCAGTTACTCTGGTGATCCATTTATCCGTTGCATCAAAGAAGAATGTAAGCCTTCTTACAACCCCTTGTCTCTCAGATTCACTCATTTTCAAACAAATCTATTTTTTTAGATGAAATAACACCGAAAAGTCCTCCAGGAAATCCTTGTGTTCCTAGCCCTTGTGGCCCAAATTCACAATGTCGAGAAGTTCGAGAGACCCCAGTCTGTTCATGCCTTCCTAACTTTATCGGTCGTGCTCCAAATTGTCGCCCTGAATGTACCATAAATTCTGAATGCCCAGCTAATCTTGCTTGTATTAATGAACGCTGCCAGGATCCTTGTCCTGGATCATGTGGCTTTAATGCGTATTGTAACGTTGTCAACCACTCACCGATTTGTTCATGTAAATCTGGTTTCAGCGGAGATCCATTCTCTGGATGCAATCCCACACGTAAGACTACCAATTTTGTGAAATGTTCAGTTCTACAAAAAAAAAAAATTCCTTCCAACAGCCATTGAAATTCCCGACGAAAATATCAACCCTTGTAATCCATCGCCATGCGGACCAAATGCACTGTGTAAGGAACGAAACGGAGCTGGTTCATGTACTTGTCTTGATGAATACTTTGGCGATCCATACAGTGGATGTCGTCCTGAATGCGTTACAAATAGTGATTGTGCAAAGGACAAGTCCTGCAATAACAACAAATGCATTGATCCTTGTCCTGGAGTTTGTGGACGCAATGCCGAGTGTCACGTTGTCAACCATTCTCCCAACTGCGTTTGTCTTCCAGAATTTACCGGAAATGCACTAAGCGCATGTCATGAGATTCAGCAAACTGCATTAGCACCAAGTACGTGACTCACTAACCTGACAAGATAAAAAAAAATTTACTAACCCACCTGATTTGATTTTGTTTCTGTCTGACACTTCCAACTCTCTATTTCTTCTCGAATTTATCAGAACAACCAGAAAATCCATGTATTCCATCACCTTGTGGACAATATAGTCAATGTCGCGAAACCAACGGTCATGCTGTTTGCTCTTGTATGAATAACTTTATTGGATCACCACCGAACTGTCGACCAGAATGTGTTGTTAGCTCTGAGTGCCCACAGGACCGGTCATGCGAAAATCAAAAATGTATTGATCCATGCCCCGGCACATGTGGTCCTGAGGCACGCTGTCAGGTTATCAATCATTATGCTGCATGCTCCTGCCCTCCGGGCTACACCGGAGATCCCTTCAATAGATGTGAAAAAATTATGTGTAAGCATGTTGTTTCTATATTGTTATTCTTCACCTGGGGAAGGCGTTTTGTTGGAGAGAAACACTCAGCTCTGTTACGGAAACCATCATAGCTGGGAATCTAGTTATAAGAAGTTTACTTAGATTTCTTTTCTTTTGCTCGCTCACTTTTACTTAAACTGTGCTTCTTGAAACTAGTAAAATTTTTTTGAAGCTATTGGAATCCGTAATAGGGGTAACTTTATAAAGCTCGTTAGTATTTTTGTAAAATTTTTGCATGATCCCAATCATTAGCACTTCAATTACCCACTCCAACAAGCCCCCTTCCACAGGTTATTTTTTATTTCTTTTGCATGATTGTATTTATATTTGTTTTGTGTGTTTTATTTTTTTATTTTTATGAATGTTATATCTATATCTACTATAACTACTATCAACCTACACACCTTGCCTGCTCTACCAAAACTTTCACAACACTGTAGTCAAACCTCCTATCCCAACTGGTAATCCTTGTATGCCGTCTCCATGTGGTCCCAACTCGAAATGTATCGAAGTTGGTGGCTCACCTGCATGTTCCTGCCAATCCAATTATATTGGACGTCCGCCAAATTGTCGACCCGAATGCATTAGTAGTTCGGAATGTCCAGCCAATTTGGCGTGCATCAATCAAAAATGTAGTGATCCATGTGCGGGAGCTTGTGGTATACACACTTTGTGTAATGTCATTAAGCATAATGCTCAATGTCAATGTGAAAGTGGGTATACCGGTGATCCATTCTCAGGATGTTCCTTCATTGAAAGAAGTAATTTATGTCCAAAAATATCTCCTTTCCCCCCAAGGACTAATTTTTAATATTGTATTGTCTCTTCCTAGTTCAACCAACAGACGAGCCAAGTAATCCATGTAATCCATCGCCTTGTGGAGCTAATGCTGTTTGTCGGGAACGGAATGGAGTTGGATCCTGCACATGTCTTCCAGAATACTTTGGCGATCCATACAGTGGTTGTCGCCCAGAATGCGTTCAAAATTCAGATTGCGATCGTACAAGGGCTTGCATTAATAACAAATGTCAAGATCCATGTCCAGGAGTTTGTGGCTTGAATGCCGAATGCAGGGTATTGAATCACGCTCCAAGTTGTTTATGCATTGAAGGTTTTACCGGAGATGCTCATAGCGCTTGTAGCCTTATTGAAACAGTAACAGATGCTCCAACAAATCCTTGTCAACCATCGCCTTGTGGGTCATATAGCCAATGTCATGAAATTAATGGACACGCTGTGTGTTCATGTAACGAAGGATATATCGGAGCTCCACCAAACTGCAAACCAGAATGTGTTGTCAGTTCCGAATGTCCACAGAATCGTGCTTGTATGAACACAAAATGTAATGACCCATGTCCGGGTACTTGTGGATCGGGTGCAAGATGTCAAGTTGTAAACCATAACCCGATTTGTACATGTCCACCAGGACTTACCGGAGATCCATTCGTTTCGTGCGTGCAGAAAGACGAAGAAAATGATCGGAGTCCGAAATATCCATGTGTTCCATCACCATGCGGACCCAATTCACTGTGTCGCGAAATCGGAGATCAGGCCGCTTGCTCATGTCAAGCGAACTATGTCGGACGCCCTCCGAATTGTCGCCCTGAATGTACCAATAGTGACGAATGCCAAAGCAACTTAGCCTGTCAAAATGAACGGTGCCTTGATCCTTGCCCTGGATCATGTGGAACTAATGCTGTTTGTAAGGTTATTCAGCACAATCCAATTTGCACCTGTGCCGATGGCTATGAAGGGGATGCTCTTTTGGGATGTAGTCAGATTATCCGAACGATTTCAACCGAACCACCAAGTTCTCCATGTGATCCATCACCATGTGGACCGCATGCTGAATGCCGTGAACGAAATGGGGCTGGTGCTTGTTACTGCCACAAAGGATTTGAAGGCAATGCCTACGATACCGAACGTGGGTGTCGCAGGGAATGTGAAGCCAACGAAGACTGCCAGCTTATGCAAGCTTGTGTGCGTTTCAAATGCGTTGATCCCTGTGATAACATCTGTGGTGATCGTGCTATTTGCGGAGTCGAAAACCACGTTCCGACCTGTACGTGTCCGGTTGGTCTAACTGGAGATCCATTCTTCCAATGCAAAGAAATACAAATAGTTATAGACACAAATCCATGTGTTCCATCACCTTGCGGACCAAACAGTATCTGTCGAAACATCAACGACCAAGCAGTTTGCTCCTGCCAGAGTGGATTCATTGACCAACCACCAAACTGTAAGCCAGAGTGTGTAGTTAGCTCAGAATGTTCTCCGGAACGTGCTTGTGTTAACAACAAATGCGTTGATCCATGCCCGCATACATGCGGAATTGGAGCTTTGTGCACCACCAAAAACCATAGCCCGATTTGTACATGTCCACGTGGTCAAACTGGAGATCCGTTCGTGCAATGTGTTAAAATTCGTAAGTTTTTTTTTGTGGTATTTTAAAATGAATATTTAATAAATGTCTATTTACAGCATTAGTCATTGACCCTGAGCCGACAGAACGTCCACCATCTTGTGTTCCATCACCATGCGGACCGAACTCTAAATGTCAAGTAGTTGGCGGAAGCCCAGCATGCTCATGCCTGCCAGATTTTATTGGAAGTCCACCAAGCTGCCGACCTGAATGTGTTCTTAACTCTGAGTGTGGACCAACGGAAGCGTGCATCAACCAGAAGTGCCGTGACCCATGCCCGGGATCTTGCGGTTTCGAAGCCAGATGCCATGTCCTCAACCACGTTCCAATTTGCAATTGCATTGATGGTTACACAGGAGATCCATTTGTCCGTTGCAACATATTGCCACCATCGACAATGAAACCACTCCTTGCTGACCCATGTAATCCATCACCATGTGGTCCAAATGCTGATTGCTTTAATGGAGAATGCCGCTGTCAAGACAATTATCAAGGAAATCCCTACGATGGCTGTCGACCAGAATGTACACTTAGTGCTGATTGTTCCAGAGATAAGGCCTGCTTGCGCAACAAATGCGTTGACCCTTGTCCAGGAACTTGCGGTATAAATGCACGTTGTGAGGTCATTACACATATACCAGTTTGCTCGTGTGTTGATGGCTACGAAGGAGATCCGTTCACAAACTGTCGACAGAAACCAACAGTGGAAACCACCCGAACACTTCCTTGCTCACCTTCTCCTTGTGGAGCCAACAGTCAATGCCGAGATATCAACGATCATGCTGTTTGCTCATGTCTTGATGGTTTTATTGGGGCACCACCGCAATGTCGACCAGAATGCGTCATCAATAGTGAGTGCTCCGCAACTCAAGCTTGTGTCAATAAGAAATGTGTTGATCCATGCAGCGGTTCATGTGGTATTGATGCTCGCTGTGAGGTCATCAATCACAGCCCAATTTGTGGATGTCCGCCAGGAAAGACGGGCGATCCGTTCAAACGTTGCACAGATATACCAGCTACACCTTTGGACAAAATTGATACACCAAGAGATCCTTGTATTCCATCCCCATGTGGACAGAACGCAATTTGCCGATCAGGATCAAGTGGACCATCGTGTCAATGTTTGCCGGAATTCTTCGGGTCACCGCCCAATTGTCGACCAGAGTGCATTATCAATCCTGATTGCTCGTCAACACAGGCTTGCATCAACAACAAATGCCGTGATCCATGTCCAGGGTCTTGTGGAACGAATGCCGAATGTCACGTCATAAGTCATACAGTTTCGTGCTCATGTCCAATGGGTTTTGGAGGAAATGCATTTGTTCAGTGCATCCAGCAGGATATTGAAGAAATTAAGCCCTGTGAACCATCTCCATGTGGTGCCAACGCTGAATGCATCGAACGAAACGGTGCTGCTTCGTGTAAATGTATTGATGAATACCAAGGAGATCCATACGAAGGTTGCCGACCAGAATGTGTTCTCAGTTCAGACTGCCCAACCGATAAGGCTTGCATCCGCAACAAATGCAAGGATCCATGCCCAGGCATTTGCGGACAAAACGCAGAATGTTATTCAGTTAATCATTTGCCAAATTGCGTTTGTATCACTGGCTACTCAGGTGATCCATTTACATCATGTCAGAGAGAAGTAATCCCAACTGTTCCACCGATCTCAAATCCTTGCAGTCCATCACCATGTGGAGCAAATAGTAAGTGCCGGGAGGCAAATGGTGTAGCAGTGTGCTCGTGCCTTGATGCTTTCATAGGCGCACCGCCAAATTGTAAGCCGGAATGTACCGTCAATGCAGAATGCCCACAAAACAAAGCCTGTCATAAGTTCAAGTGTGCAAATCCATGTGCTGGAACCTGTGGCATTGAAGCCAAGTGCGAGGTTATAAATCACAATCCGATTTGCAGCTGTCCACTTGATATGACCGGAGATCCGTTCACTAGATGTCATCCAACACCTATTACCAAGGAAGAAATACAACCACCACGTCCAGTCAACCCATGTGTGCCAAATCCATGTGGCTTGTACTCCGAATGCCGATCTAACGGAGAAACACCATCATGTTCATGTCTACCAGCTTACATAGGCTCACCGCCAAATTGCCGACCAGAGTGCATTGTCAATACAGACTGTGCCCCTGATATGTCGTGTATCGCTGAAAAATGCCGCAATCCATGTGAAGGTTCCTGCGGAATCAACTCAGAATGTCGCATACAAAATCACATTCCAATTTGCACGTGTAGACCAAAATTCACTGGAGATCCATTCAGTCAATGTGTAGAGATTATCGAAGAGCCATTACCAACAAGACCAACTGATCCTTGTGACTTGCAACCTTGCGGAGCCAATGCTGATTGTGATGCTGGAGTTTGTACATGTCATCATGACTATTTTGGAGATCCCTATGTTGGATGCCGTCCTGAGTGTACTCTCAGCTCGGATTGTTCACCAAATAAAGCTTGTATTAATAGACACTGCATCGATCCATGTCCTGGCACCTGTGGCGAACAGGCCCAATGTGATGTTTCCAACCATATACCCATATGTAGTTGCCCAAAGGGTTTCACTGGTGATCCATTTATTCGTTGTCGCCCCGAGGAAGTTAAGATAGCCAGACCAAGTGATCCATGCAACCCATCACCATGCGGTCCTAACAGCATATGCCATTCATCCGTATCTGGAGCTGTTTGCGCTTGTCAAGCTGGAATGCTTGGCTCACCACCAGCTTGCAAACCTGAATGTCTTACAAGCTCTGAATGTTCTCTTCAAACAGCATGCTTGAATAAGAAATGTGTTGATCCTTGTCCTGGAGCATGTGGACAATACGCCAAGTGTCAAGTAATTAATCACAATCCAGTCTGTAGTTGTAATGCTGGATTTACTGGAGACCCATTCACACGATGCTTCGAGCAACCGATCAAGAAAGATCCAATAGATCCATGCCAACCCACACCATGCGGACCAAACTCAGACTGCAAAGTTATAAATGACAGCCCAGCTTGTTCATGCTTGGAGACATTTATTGGCACACCACCAAACTGCCGACCAGAATGTACCATCAATCCAGAGTGTCCATCAACCAAAGCTTGTATCCGGCAAAAATGTGACGATCCATGTCCAGGATCATGTGGATACAATGCTCGATGCTCTATAGCCAACCATATGCCAATATGTTCATGTGAAAATGGCTTCACCGGAGATCCATTCACCGGCTGTCAACCAGTTCAAGGTAGGATTGCACAATATTTTAATTTTGTTAGGCAAGGCCAAAGCTTAGAATATTTAGTTTTTAATATTTTAATATGGAAAATGGGCTTTGTAATAGAATTTTATTGCAATATTATATTGAAAAAGCTTATCGCCTTGATACTGGCTTCAGGTTGAAGGGTTATATTTTGTCAAATATTAATTATGCTTTGGATTGAACAAAATAACCTGACATAACCTGGCTAAGGTATGCAATTTTAATACAATTTAGAACAAAGCAATTTTAAAATTATGTTTTTTATGCAAAAGTGCACTTTGCAATTTTGCCTTAAAATCAAAATGCAAAAATGACCAAATTTTTTGGCATTGCACCTAACACTGTATCGACTGAGTGAATATTATTATGTTTAGCACCCCAGCAAATATTAAACATCATCAATAATAATGCCATATCACGAGTTCTATGGCAACACATTGCAATTCTAATATATGTTTTCGTGACCATTTATCACTGTGGTTCTTATTTTCTCGAGCCGGAGAACTCTCTTTACACATAAAAGATTTATTTTTTTATATATATTTCACATTCACTTTCACTTAATACACAATGTATGTATGTATTTCTAAATGAGAAAAATAAAACTATAAATGCGAAAATCTCAAGACTTCTTTTTAGAAGAAGAGTTTAAGAGAACAATGAGCTAATTTGTGCTAAGAGTAATATTCAATATATTGTGATAATAGATGGCAACTTATCCCAAAGTATTCCAATTGTCTCGCTCTTAACCTTGAATAAAACTTGATTCTTGTGAAAGCACAAGTTAGTATTCCCTAGTTTTCATTGGAAAAACAGTACTAGTACTTGTACTGGTACTAAGAGTTCTTAAAAGGAATTTAAGAAAAATATTACTTAAGTGCTTTTAGAAATTACTTAGGTACTTTTGGAAAGTATTTTTTTTTTTAAATTCCTTAAGTAATTATGATCTCTTAGTACTTTTTAGTTCCTTAAGCCCTTAATTCTTTAAGTACTTATAATTCCTTTTAAGTACTTCTTAATTCCTTTTAATCTTATCAATACTTTTCTCTTTGAAATTATACGGTTACTCCAAACTGATGATTCATGGTTGGCGATGGACCAACATTAAAATTTTCTTTGAGAAGTTATAAGCACAAGTACTAGCACTGGTACTTAAAATTTTTAAGTACAAAGTATGGTATTTCTGTTGAACTGTAACGGAACTGTCTTATTTCCTAAGAATCGATCTTTTGTTTTGAGAATTCACTAAAGTTTTAACAGATTGTATACTTGATTGTATATCTATCTCGCTCTAAGATCTTCTTCTTCACACCAGAAAGAGAATAGATTTTTGAAGAACCTTCACTCAGTAACAATTTCGCATAAAAAATATTAAGCTCTTCGTAAAAGTGTTAGGTCCGAATATGACTTTTAGACAAACCAATACTCCCAAAGCTTGTTCTAGTTTGTTAGAAACTTTCTTTTTTTAATATTTCCAGTAAAAATCAGCTTTTGAAAAGTTCCGCACAAAGCATCGTTTAAAAGGTCACTTTTTAATATTAATAATAACAAAACAAGACCAAAAGCTGTATGCTGGTTTCAAGTTGGCACAATTCTGTACGAATTGTCTGAATTCGTTGTCACTTGGAAGTGCTGGATAGTTCAAAAGTTGTTAGTTGCTGTTGTTTGATAAACTAAATAATAAAAACAATGCCATAACATGCTCATGCTAAGTTATAATGGAACAATCGTCGTTAAATCTGCCTGCTATAGCTAAAAAATAAACTGCTAAAACAAATAACTGCCTTTTAAAACCGCCCATAACTTTAGTTTGCCTCTTAGGTCTGAAAACCTTAAAATAAATCTAAATACCTGCCTTTTTAATCTGAAGTAACTCGATAAACAATTTTAAGAGTCCCTGCCTGTAGTAGAGTTATCTTGTAGTTGTATTACGTGATACTGCTTATAATTATAATATTAGAAAATTTTAAACAAAACACATTTTTGAAATCATCTTTGAGTCGTAATAATTGTTTGACTTCTAGTGGTGTGTAGTCGTAATTATAATCATATTACACCACACAAACGCAAAACACATGCATTAACCTTCTTAAAAGCTCTCCCAAGAGTTGGGAAGGTCTCACAATAAAAAAAAACACTACCTTTCTAACCCCACAAACACACTGAACCTAAATTCTAATAATCTCGTCGTTGAATCTGCATTTAAAGGGTTAACCCAACATCATGCGATGTTATAACCTATCCTCAAAAAACAATAACTTAATATAATTTGAGTCAAAGTCTTTTTAGAGTTTAAACAAAACACAAAACTTTGAAAAAAAAACACTGCCTTAACATAAAAACTGCACTTAATCTAAAAAATTACTAAATATTAATCAACAGCCAATAATATAATGAACACAAATGCAAAGCACTTATGCCTCATAACCACAACAATGCAAAATATTGGCAAAACTGCAACAAACAACAACAAAACACGTACTTAATCAACAACATTCGGAAACGTAAAACTAGTTCGCTTATTTAGTTAACAGGTGTGTGCCGAACTAATCTCTTGATTACCATTGAACAATGATATCTAATGGTCTTGTTTCTCTGTCTCCATCTCTTTACCCGTTTCTCCCCTACAGAAATCAGTTATGAAAATGTGACCCCATGTGAGCCGAATCCGTGTGGATCGAATGCCGTGTGCCGTGAACAAAACGGAATCGGATCTTGTCAATGTCTGCCTGAACACTTTGGTGACCCATATCAGAGCTGTCGCCCTGAGTGTATTCTGAATTCTGACTGCCCCTCGAATAGGGCATGCACACAAAATAAGTGCAGAGATCCATGTCCTGGGACGTGTGGAGCTAACGCCGACTGTCAGGTTGTGAATCACGTACCGTCTTGTAGTTGTCGAATTGGATATTCCGGTGACCCATATAGATATTGTATAATTATACCTGAGAAACGTAAGAAAATCGATGATTGTCTTTCTTAATCTTCCCCTAATCACAAAAACCCTTCTGTCTATAGCTGTTCGCTTGCAAGAACCTACAAACCCTTGTCGGCCATCACCGTGTGGACCAAATAGCCAATGTCGGGAATTGAACGGCCAGGCCGTATGTTCTTGCCTCGAAGACTATATTGGTCTGCCACCATCTTGCCGTCCAGAATGTGTACTTAGTACTGAATGTTCAACCGATAAGGCTTGCATGCAACAAAAATGCAAGGATCCATGTCAGGGAACTTGTGGTTTGAATTCGGAATGTCGAGTTCGAAACCACAGTCCCCTGTGCTCATGTCGCCGTGGATACACTGGAGATGCCTTTACAAGGTGTTTCCCAATTCCTCGTAAGAAATCATACCGGATCCCCTCCCAAGACATTGTTCTTAAAAATATTTTATACCCTTTCGTAGCGCCACCACCTACGCCACCTGTAATAAGATACGAAGCAGATCCGTGTGCACCATCACCATGTGGGCCTAATTCTCAATGTCGAAACCAAAATAACCGAGCTTCTTGCACTTGTCTGGCTACTTACATTGGTGCCCCACCAAATTGCCGCCCTGAATGTACGATCAGTGCAGAGTGTGCTAGTGACAAGGCGTGTATTCGTGAAAAATGCATTGATCCTTGTCCAGGGTCGTGCGGTTTCGGTGCCGATTGTAGCGTAGTCAATCATACTCCTATTTGTGTCTGTCCTGTTGGATTTACTGGTGACCCGTTCACTAGTTGTTCTCCAGCACCAACTCAAACTGTTATAAGTAAGATTTCTTTACATTTGTTGGTCTTTTTTCCTTTTCTTAACAACAGTATTGATTAGGAGAACAAATTGATCCTTGCGTTCCATCGCCATGTGGAGCTAATGCAGAATGTTCAGGAGGAAATTGCCATTGTCTGCCAGAATACCATGGAGATCCTTACAACGGATGTCGCCCTGAATGTGTACTCAACTCCGATTGTCCAAGAGATAAAGCTTGCGTCCGTAGCAAGTGTGTAAATCCTTGCCCGGGAACTTGTGGAACGAACGCCATCTGTGAAGTTATCAATCACATTCCTATGTGTAGATGTCCCGAAGGAACAGCTGGAAGTGCATTTATACGATGCAATGCTGTCACAAGTATAATTAAAACTTCTTCGTCCACATTCTTCGCAGAATTTGAAACAATTTTTTTTGTAATATTTTAGGACCTTTACCCGCAAACCCTTGTCAACCAAGTCCTTGTGGGCAGAACAGTCAATGTCGGGTAATTAACCAACAGGCTGTATGTTCTTGTCTTCAAAATTACATCGGAAGTCCACCATTGTGTCGCCCTGAATGTACATCAAACTCAGAATGTCCACCAAATGAAGCATGTCTGAATCAAAGGTGTAGAGATCCTTGTCCTGGAACCTGTGGAATCGGTGCTAGATGTGCTGTGGTCAATCACAGCCCATTCTGTACATGCCCAGAGCGATTCAGTGGCAATCCGTTTGTCCGGTGTCAACCTATAAGTAAGACACAGTCAATGATTGGAAAGTTTTCGAAATCTAACCAAAGCCTTATTTTAATATTAGTTGATGAACCAGTTCGTGACATCATTGATCCATGTCGTCCATCTCCCTGCGGACCTTATTCTCAATGTAAACCCATTGGTGAAGCACCATCTTGTTCATGTCTTGAAAATTATATTGGACGTCCTCCGAGCTGCCGACCAGAATGTGTGACCAGTTCAGAATGTCAGAGTAATCTTGCTTGCATCAATCAGAAGTGTAGAGACCCATGTCCAGGCCGTTGTGGAGTGAACGCTGAATGCCGAGTTGTCAGCCATGCGATCATGTGTATCTGTATACCTGGTTACATTGGAGATCCATTCATTCAGTGTGATGTTCCCAAAGTAACAGCAATAGAACACATCGATCCCTGTCATCCAAACCCTTGTGGATCCAATGCTGAATGCAAGCAAAGGAATGGAGCTGCATCGTGTCAATGTTTCGCCGACTACTTTGGTAATCCCTACGAAAGTTGCCGCCCAGAATGTGTCCAGAATTCTGATTGCCCATCGAATAAGGCTTGTATGCAGAACAAATGCTTCGATCCTTGCCCAGGAACCTGCGGATTAAACGCTGAATGCCAAGTTATTAACCATGTGCCATCGTGCAACTGCTTCACAGGGTATACCGGTGATCCGTACCGATTCTGCAATCAGCCAAAGCAACGTAAGAAATTTGTTTAAGTTTCCCGAACTCACCTCACTTAAAAAAAACACAAATCCTTCTCTCTAGCTCTGATCAAGGAATATGTGAACCCTTGTCAACCATCGCCATGTGGTCCTAACAGTCAGTGCCGAGAAGTAAATGGTCAAGCCGTTTGCTCCTGTCGACAGGAATATGTTGGATCCCCGCCATCTTGCCGACCTGAATGTACCATTAGTTCAGAATGTGACGCTACAAAAGCGTGCATCAATCAGAAGTGCAAAAATCCTTGTGAAGACAAGCCATGTGGCAATAATGCCGAATGCCGCGTTCGTAATCATAGCCCTATTTGTACCTGCAGATCAGGCTTTACGGGAGATGCCTTCACAAGGTGCTTCCCCATTCCACCACGTAAGAAACCTTCTTGCCATTATATTTCGTCCCCAAATTATAGTTTTGAATTTAACTAGCGCCTCCAGAGATCTTAAAGGAGGAAATCCGTGATCCTTGCTTGCCATCGCCATGTGGTCCCAATGCTGAATGTCGCAATATCAACGGGGTACCATCGTGCTCTTGTCTCTCTTCGTACATTGGTGCGCCACCAAATTGTAGGCCTGAATGTACCATCAATGCGGAATGTCCAAGCGATAGGGCTTGTATTCGAGAAAAATGTGTCGATCCTTGCCCGGGATCGTGTGGCTTGAATACATTCTGTAGAGTCATAAACCATACACCATCATGTGCTTGTATTGAAGAATTCATAGGAAATCCGTTTGCCAACTGCCATCCCAAACCACCAGCACGTAAGGGAGATTTTCTTAGCAAGGTCCGCAGTCATTCTTTAGCTTATTTTTTCCATCCATAGCAACTTCCCCACCAGTACTCGATGATCCATGCAATCCATCGCCATGCGGTGCAAATGCCAATTGCAATAATGGACAATGTACTTGTATACCTGAGTATCAAGGTGATCCCTACACCGAGTGTCGACCAGAATGCGTCCTCAACTCTGAGTGCCAACTGACTCAAGCTTGTTTGCAAAACAAATGTAAGGATCCTTGTCCAGGAACATGTGGAATCAACGCCCTCTGCGAAGTAAACAACCACATTCCTATGTGCAGATGTCCCGATGGAATGTCAGGCAATGCTTTCTTCGAGTGTAGACCTATTCAAAGTAAACGATTTTTTTTTTTTTTGAAACCTTTATAAATCCTTTTTGGTTTTGTAGAACCAGTTCCTAGCAATCCATGTCAGCCATCACCGTGTGGCCCGAATAGTCAATGTCGTGTTGTTCAAGAGACAGCAGTATGTTCTTGCATTTCGGAATATATTGGAAGTCCACCTCAATGTAGGCCCGAATGTACGACAAACTCTGAATGTACTCTCAATCAAGCTTGCCAGAACATGAAGTGCCGAGATCCATGTCCCGGTACCTGTGGATTTAATGCCAAGTGCAATGTTGTCAATCATAATCCATTCTGTAGCTGCCCTAATGGTTTCTCTGGAAATCCATTCGTTCGTTGTGAACGGATAAGTAAGTCATTCTCCATCCATACCTTAAGGACATCTTATGAATTTATGTCATATTTTATAGTTGTACCGCCAAATAACATTAAGCCGATTAATCCTTGTTTACCAACACCATGTGGGCCAAACTCCGAATGTCGTGTTACGGGTGATAGTCCATCATGCTCTTGCTTACCATCTTTCATTGGTTCTCCACCATCTTGTCGGCCAGAGTGTGTTTCTAACTCAGAGTGTCCTACAAACATGGCATGTATCAATCAGAAATGTATCGATCCATGTCCTGGGCTTTGTGGAAATAATGCCGAGTGTCGTGTTGTGTCTCATACAGCCATGTGTATCTGCGCAACAGGATTCACTGGTGATCCATTTAGCCAGTGCAATAAGATTCAAATTAAGGATGAACCACTGAATCCATGTAATCCAAGCCCATGTGGAACCAATGCAAAGTGTGAAGAACGTGGTGGAGCAGGATCTTGTCAATGCTTACCTGAGTATTTTGGCAATCCCTATGAAGGCTGTCGGCCCGAATGTATTCTCAACTCTGATTGCCCATCAAATAGGGCATGTCTCCAGAACAAGTGTAGAGATCCATGTCCAGGAACCTGTGGACAGAATGCTGAGTGTCAAGTTATTAACCATGTTGCCTCTTGTAATTGCTTCTCTGGATACACCGGTGATCCTTATCGCCTTTGCATTATTGAAAAAGAACGTAAGATTCTTCCTGCCTCCAGAAATTCGAATCTAGCTTATTTATATTTTTGTCATTTAAAGCCCTGAAAGAGTATGTCAATCCATGTCAACCATCACCATGCGGTCCAAATAGCCAATGTCGTGAAATCAATAATCAAGCTGTTTGCTCTTGTTTACCTGAAAATATTGGAAGTCCACCAGCTTGTAGACCTGAGTGTACTGCAAGCTCGGAGTGTCCAGCCAATAAGGCTTGTCTTAATAGAAAATGTGTCGATCCATGTCCAGGAACTTGTGGACAGAACGCTGAATGCCGTGTAAGAAATCACAGTCCAATATGTTCATGCCGAAGTGGCTTCACCGGAGACCCATTCCAACGTTGCTTCAATATTCCTCGTAAGTCGATCTGACATCAAATTTCGAATTCCATTCTCAGTTCCAATCTTTCTTTAGCTCCTCCACCCCCGTTAAAGGATGTCCATCGCAATCCATGCGTACCATCACCATGTGGTCCGAATTCTCAATGTCGTGAAATCAATAATTCACCTTCTTGCTCTTGTTTGACAAATTTCATTGGTTCTCCTCCTAATTGCCGCCCGGAGTGTTCCATTAGTTCGGAATGCCCTACCAACCAAGCCTGTATTAACGAGAAATGTCGTGACCCATGCCCGGGATCGTGTGGAATCAATGCAAATTGTAACGTTGTCAATCACACTCCAATTTGTACTTGTTTTGAAGGATACATTGGTGATCCGTTTACGATCTGCAATCCAAAACCTCCACCTGTAGAACGTAAGTATTATCTTTGGTGCCTTCGTCTACATGTAGCCAGTAAATTTTGCACTTTAGCCGAAGTTTTTGAAGATGACCCTTGCAATCCATCGCCATGTGGACCAAACGCTATATGTAACAACGGCCAATGCACGTGCATATCGGAATATCATGGAGATCCATACACTGGTTGTCGACCAGAGTGTGTTTTGCACACTGACTGCGCCAGAGACCGAGCCTGTATAAAACATACGTGTGTCGATCCTTGCCCAGGTACTTGTGGGCACCACGCCATTTGTGAGGTCTTGAATCACATTCCTATCTGTAAATGCCCTGAAAATATGGAAGGCAACGCCTTCATTAGTTGTTCTCCAAGACCAAGTAAGATAAATAAGGTTGTTCAAATTCCACTTTTAAAACACCCCCTCGCCTTAGAAATTGAGATCACAAATCCATGCCAGCCGTCACCCTGTGGTTCGAATAGCAGATGTCAAGAAATAAGTCAACAAGCTATATGTTCGTGTCTTGAACAGTTCGTTGGAAGTCCACCGTTCTGCCGACCCGAGTGCACAACAAACTCAGAATGTTCTCTTAGTCAAGCTTGTCTTAATCAGAAATGCACAGATCCATGTCCAGGAACTTGCGGAACCAACGCCAAGTGCAAGGTCGTTAATCACGTACCATTTTGCCAGTGTCCTGAACGGTTCTCTGGCAATCCGTTTATCAGTTGTCAGCGTATAAGTAAGCTTACCACTACTTTCTCCAATGAACCTTTCATAACTAGGTTGTCCCTTTTAGTTGAACCACCTCGTCATGTACCAAAGGCTCCATGCACACCGTCACCATGTGGACCATACTCTGACTGCCGAGTTGTTGGTGAATCACCAGCATGTACCTGCATCGCAAATTACATTGGATCTCCACCAAATTGTAGACCTGAGTGTCTGACAAGCTCAGAATGCCCAACCAATCAAGCTTGTATAAACCAAAGATGCAAAGATCCATGCCCCGGTTTATGTGGAGCTGGAGCTGAATGCTTAGTGCTTAGTCATACACCAAGCTGTATCTGTCCGGCTGGATTCCAAGGGGATCCATTTGTGCAGTGCACAGCAGTTAGGATCACGCAGCTGGATCAAGTTGATCCTTGTCAACCAAACCCGTGCGGATCCAACGCTGAATGTATAAGAAAAAATGATGCTGGAGCATGCCAGTGCCTGCCAGAATACTTTGGAAACCCCTATGAAGGATGTCGTCCCGAATGTGTGCTTAACTCAGATTGTCCATCAAACAAGGCTTGTCTTCGCAATAAATGTACAGATCCATGTCCAGGAACTTGTGGACAAAACGCGCTTTGCAACGTTGTCAATCATATACCATCATGTATTTGCCTCCCTGGATTTTCGGGTGATCCATACAGATTTTGCCAGCAGGAACGTGAACGTGAGTCTTCGGATAATCATTGCTATCTTCTCCATTCTTTAACTATCTTGCATTATTTTAGCCATCAAAGAATATGTTAACCCTTGCAAACCTACTCCCTGTGGGCCGAACAGCCAATGTCGTGAATTTAACTCTCAAGCTGTTTGCTCTTGTTTACCAAACTTTGTTGGTAGTCCACCAGTTTGTAGGCCTGAGTGCACAATAAGTTCAGAATGCCCAACAGACCGTGCTTGTATTAATCAGAAGTGTCAAGACCCATGTCCCGGTACATGTGGAAATAACGCTCTCTGTCGAGTAAATAACCATAGTCCCATTTGTAGTTGTAAGCCTGGATACACCGGTGACGCTTTCACAAGATGTTTCCCCATTCCTCGTAAGTTTTTCATATTTCCTAAATTGCAAAGTACGTTTTTTAAACGTATTTTAATTCCAGCTGCCCCACCTGTTATAATTCAAAGACAGCCTCAAGATCCTTGTGTACCGTCCCCTTGTGGGCCTTATTCGCAGTGTCGCACTATCAATCAATCTCCATCCTGTTCATGCCTTGCCAACTATATTGGTGCACCACCAAATTGTCGTCCAGAATGTATGATCAATGCAGAGTGCCCAAGCAACCAAGCTTGTATTAATGAAAAATGCCGTGATCCTTGTCCGGGATCATGTGGAAATGGAGCAATTTGTAATGTAATCAATCATACGCCGAGCTGTACATGTCCTGCTGGATATACAGGTGATCCGTTCACCTTCTGCCGACCAGAACCTCCACCACCACGTAAGGTCTATAAAGTCGAATTGAACTTTTTCCACTTACCTCACCATTTTTTAGCACCTGTTCTTGATGACCCTTGCAATCCGTCACCTTGTGGTGCAAACGCAATTTGTAACAATGGACAGTGCTCATGTATTTCTGAGTATCATGGCGATCCCTATGCTGGGTGTCGCCCAGAATGTGTCCTCAACAGCGATTGTGTTCGTGATAAGGCTTGCATCCGAAGTAAATGCGTTGATCCATGCCCTGGAACGTGTGGTACAAATGCAATATGTGATGTCATCAATCATATACCAATGTGTAGATGTCCTGAGGGAATGGCTGGTAATGCATTTGTGCAATGCTCTCCAGTTCTACGTAAATACTTAAAATCAATAAAAAGCTTTCAATATTTAAACTTAGCAATTAACTTTATAGCTCCAACCATCCAAAACCCATGCCAACCGTCACCCTGTGGTGCAAATAGTCAGTGTCGCGAAGTAAATAATCAAGCAGTTTGCTCTTGTGTACAAGGGTTCATTGGAAGTCCACCAACTTGTCGACCTGAATGCACAGCCAATCAAGAATGTTCTTCTAGCTTGGCTTGTGTCAATCAGAAATGTCGTGATCCATGCCCAGGATCATGCGGCCGCAATGCCAAGTGTTCTGTAGTGAACCACAATCCGTTCTGTACTTGCCTTCCACGCTTTACTGGAAATCCATTTGTGGCTTGTCAAGAAATCATACAACGTCCACCAGATCCTATTCTGAGCGATCCCTGTCAACCATCGCCATGCGGACCGAACTCGGAATGTCGAAGTATTGGAGAAGCTCCATCATGTACATGCCTTGAAGGCTTTTTCGGAAGCCCACCGTATTGTAAGCCCGAATGTGTTTCTAACTCAGAGTGCACCAGTAAGCTGGCTTGCATTAACCAACGCTGTAAGGATCCATGTCCAGGAGTCTGTGGGTTGAATGCTGAGTGTCGTGTCGTCAGCCATACACCTATATGCGTTTGTATAACAGGTTTTTCAGGAGATCCATTCAGTCACTGTGATACAGTGAGGCAGCTGCCACCAGAACACATTAATCCTTGCAATCCAAGCCCTTGTGGAGCCAATGCAAATTGTATTGAGCGAAATGGTGCTGGAGCCTGCCAATGTTTAGCGGAATACTTTGGAAACCCTTATGAAGGTTGTCGCCCTGAATGCATTCTCAACTCAGACTGCCCGACGAATAAGGCTTGTGTACAGCAAAAGTGTAAGGACCCTTGTCCGGGAACTTGTGGACAAAATGCCGAATGTAATGTTGTTAATCATTTGCCAACATGCAACTGTTTTGTTGGTTACACCGGAGATCCTTACAGCTATTGCAATATACCGGCGGAACGTAAGATCCTTTTTCTTATTCGTTTATGAGATCAAATTAAACTCTTCAATTCCTTTAGCAATAAGTCATGAATATGTTGACCCATGTCAACCTTCCCCTTGTGGTCCAAACAGCCAGTGTCGTGAGGTCAACCAGCAAGGAGTTTGTTCGTGCCTTCCAGAGTTCATAGGAACTCCTCCATCGTGTAGACCTGAATGTACTTCTAGCTCCGAATGTGACGCAGATAAAGCATGCATCAATCGAAAATGTGTCGACCCATGTCCTGGAACATGTGGACAAAACGCTGAATGTAGAGTAAGGAACCATAGCCCAATTTGTTCATGCCGCAATGGCTACACCGGAGATGCCTTTGTTCGTTGTTCTGTAATACCACGTAATGCCTTCTACTATTTTCCATTCAATCAGAAAAATCATCAACGAGTGTTTTATTTATTTATAGCACCACCACTTCGGCAAGAGATTGAGGTTTATCGCGACCCTTGCGTACCAAGTCCTTGTGGTCCAAGTTCTCAGTGTCGAAACACAAACAATGTTCCGTCTTGCTCTTGCCTTCCTGATTTCATGGGTTCACCTCCAAATTGTCGTCCGGAATGTACGATCAATTCGGAGTGTGTCAGCGACAAAGCTTGCATACGTCAGCATTGTATTGACCCTTGCCCTGGATCATGCGGTTTTGCTGCAATATGTAACGTAATTAATCACACACCAAGTTGTCAGTGTCCAGTTGGATACACGGGAGATCCGTTCGTTAGCTGTCAGCCACATCAACCACCTCGTAAGACTCTTTGGACCTTTTAAATCCAAAGCAGAAATATTAAATACTTTGGTTTTTAGCACCTCTGCGTGAAGAAGACCGTGATCCATGCAATCCAAGCCCATGTGGACCAAACGCTGTATGCACG
This sequence comes from Syrphus vitripennis, assembly GCA_958431115.1. Lineage (NCBI taxonomy): Eukaryota > Metazoa > Arthropoda > Insecta > Diptera > Syrphidae > Syrphus > Syrphus vitripennis. The sequence continues at coordinate 140,789,722 of OY288108.1, read as the reverse complement.
AACGGGCAATGTTCTTGCATTCCAGAATATCAAGGAAATCCCTTAGTTGGTTGCCGACCTGAATGCATTTTGAATTCGGATTGTTCACGAGATCGTGCTTGCATTAGAAACAAGTGCCTGGATCCATGTCCAGGAACTTGTGGTTTAAATGCCATTTGTGAAGTGCACAATCACATTCCGATGTGTCATTGCCCCGAAGGAATGACTGGTAATGCATTTAGTCAGTGTATTCCAGCTCTAGGTATTTGTTGCCCTTAAAATTCGTAGGGATTTTTTTTCTAACAATGAATGTTTTCTTTTAGTTGATATTTTTATCAATCCTTGTCAACCATCCCCATGTGGACCTAATAGCCAGTGTCGTGAGGTTAACATTCAAGCAGTGTGCTCGTGCCTTCCAACGTTTGTTGGAAGTCCTCCTACATGTCGTCCCGAATGTACCAGCAATTCCGAATGCCCACAAAATCAAGCTTGCCAAAATCAAAAGTGTCGAGACCCTTGTCCCGGAACATGTGGCCAATATGCCAAGTGTTCTGTTGTGAATCATAATCCTTTCTGCTCATGTCCGGAACAATTCACTGGAAATCCATTCTCTCTCTGTCAGCGAATAAGTAAGAATTTCAGATTTTCATATAAGACCGTTCTAAAAATACGAATTTCTGCAGTAAAACGTGACCCAGAACCAATGAATCCATGTCAGCCATCACCATGTGGACCGAACTCCGAATGTCGCAACATCAACGGTTCTCCTTCGTGTTCTTGTATTGAAAGTTTCTTTGGAAGTCCGCCAAACTGCAGACCAGAGTGTGTTACCAATTCAGAGTGCGCAACAACACAGGTTTGCCGAATTCAGCGATGCAAAGATCCTTGCCCCGGTTTATGTGGTCAAAATGCTATTTGCCGAGTTATTAGTCACACTCCAATGTGTACCTGTGAAGCTGGCTTTACGGGGGATCCATTCGTTCAATGTAACATAATCCAACCTACTCCACCAGAAATTGTTAACCCATGCAATCCAAGCCCATGTGGAGCATTTGCGGAGTGTCGTCAACAAAATGGCGTTGGCTCTTGCCAATGCTTGTCAGAATATTTTGGAAACCCCTATGAAGGATGTCGACCTGAATGTGTTCTGAATTCCGACTGCCCTTCCAACAAGGCTTGTCTTCAGAATAAGTGCCGAGATCCTTGTCCGGGAACTTGTGGACAGAATGCGGAGTGTCATGTGTTAAACCATCTTCCATCTTGTGCCTGTAGAAGTGAATACACTGGAGATCCATACAGATTCTGTGCAAGAGAAACCAAACGTAAGCTCATCAAATCCTTACTTTAGAATTTATTAACAAAGCGGTTACTCATTCATTAATTAGCTGTCATAAAAGAATATGTCAATCCTTGTAAGCCATCACCTTGTGGGCCGAATAGTCAATGCAAGGAAGTTAACGGTCAAGGCGTATGTTCATGTCTGCCGACTTATATTGGTACCCCACCAGGTTGTCGACCGGAATGTACCATTAGCTCTGAGTGTAGTCTTGACAAATCTTGCTTGAACCAGAAATGCGTGGATCCATGCCCAGGAACCTGCGGAACTAACGCTGACTGCCGTGTACATAACCACAGCCCTCTCTGTTCATGTAGAAGCGGTTTTACTGGTGATCCATTCACCCGTTGTAACCATATCCCACGTAAGAATCAAAAGTTACAACACTTTTAATACGTTACTGAGCCTTTTTTTCCCTTGTTTAGCTCCCCCTCCAATAGTTGTTCCTGAGAGAATTCGAGATCCTTGTCTGCCATCACCATGCGGTCCTAATTCACAATGCCGCAATTCTAACGGACAAGCATCATGCTCTTGTCTTCCAAGTTTCATTGGCTCCCCACCAAACTGCCGTCCAGAATGTTCATCTAACGCTGAGTGTGCCAGTAATCTAGCTTGCATAAACAATCATTGTATTGACCCTTGTCCCGGTTCATGTGGTTTGAATGCACATTGCTCTGTGATAAACCACACACCTATTTGCTCATGCCAACAAGGTTATTTAGGGAATCCGTTCACAGCGTGTCAAGTCGCTCCAAAACGTAAGATTTAAAAATCAAATCTCTATAATAGTCTTTTCGTTATATTTGCCCAATCTTTTTTGTTTAAAGCGGAACCTCCTGTTTTGGATGATCCTTGTAATCCATCACCATGCGGAAGCAATGCTATCTGCAATAACGGTCAATGTACTTGCATTGCCGAATATCAAGGAGATCCTTATGTGGGATGCCGTCCTGAATGTGTTCTTAGTACAGAATGTCCTTCAGATAAGGCTTGTATTCGAAATAAATGCACAGATCCTTGTCCAGGAACTTGTGGACTAAGCGCAATTTGCGAAGTCATAAATCACATCCCAATGTGTAGATGTCCCATGAATATGAACGGAAATGCTTTCGTGCAGTGCAATCCGATTCAGCGTGAACCAATTGTACAACACCCTTGTAACCCAAGCCCATGTGGTCCAAATTCACGTTGTCGAGAGTTCCAGGGCAATGCGGTTTGCTCATGTATTGAAGGATTCATTGGAAATCCACCAACATGTAGACCCGAATGTACCAGGAATTCTGACTGTTCGCTATCCATGGCTTGTCAGAATCAGAAATGCATGGATCCATGCACTGGAACGTGTGGACTGGGAGCCAAGTGCACGGTTGTTAATCATAATCCGTTCTGTACCTGTCCTTCGGGATTCACTGGAAGTCCATTTGTTCGTTGCCAAGAAGTAATAGCGCCAGTGCCAGATGAACCCAAGAATCCATGCCAACCATCACCTTGCGGACCAAACTCTCAATGCAAAGCCGTGGGAGATTCTCCATCATGTTCATGTTTACTAGAATTTATTGGAACACCACCTAACTGTCGTCCAGAATGTATTACTAACTCTGAGTGCCCAAGCAACAAGGCTTGTCTAAATCTAAAATGTAAGGACCCTTGCCCAGGACTTTGCGGAATCAATGCAGAATGCCGAGTTATTAGTCATACTGCCATGTGTATATGCGCAGAAGGATTTACCGGTGATCCATTCAGTGGATGTTCACCAAAGCCACCACCAGCAGATGAAACGAGGCCCTGTGATCCAAATCCATGTGGAATTAATGCCGAATGTAGGGAGGTCAACAACGCTGGATCGTGTCAATGTCTTCCAGAGTACTTCGGAAACCCTTACGAGGGATGTCGTCCAGAGTGTGTTCAAAGTTCTGACTGTGCTTCAAATAGAGCTTGTGTTAACCAAAAATGTAAGGACCCTTGTCCCGGAGTTTGCGGCCAGAACGCTAATTGTAATGTTATCAATCATTTACCCACTTGTGATTGCTTATCAGGATATACTGGTAATCCATATCGCTACTGTTCAATCCCAGAAAAACGTAAGTTCTCGCAAAAACAAAAATACCCCTTACATAATATTTAATACAAAATCTTTTAGCGATCATAAAAGTATACATGAATCCATGTCAACCAACGCCATGTGGGTCAAACTCCCAATGTCGTGAAGTGAATGAGCAAGCTGTTTGTTCATGCTTACCTGACTTTATTGGAAGTCCACCAGCATGTCGTCCGGAATGTACAACAAACTCTGAATGTCCTTTGGACAAGGCTTGTAAAAACCAAAAATGTGAAGATCCTTGCCCAGGAGTTTGTGGAACTAATGCCGAGTGCAGAGTTCGCAATCATTCTCCTTTGTGTAGTTGTAGAAGTGGATACACAGGAGACGCATTCACTAGATGTTACCCAATACCACGTAAGCCCCTTAATGTTGTCCTATAGACGGCTAGCTGACTTTTTTTTTAATAGTTCCTCCACCACCGAAACGTGATGAATATCGAAACCCTTGTGTTCCGTCACCATGCGGACAGTTCGCAGAATGTCGTGATATTAATGGTAGTCCATCATGCTCTTGCCTTCCAACTTATCTTGGTTCTCCACCAAATTGTCGTCCTGAATGTGTCGTCAATTCGGAGTGCCAAAGCAACAAGGCTTGCATATCACAAAAGTGCACCGATCCGTGTCCAGGATCTTGTGGATTTAATGCCGAATGTAGTGTCATAAACCACACTCCAATTTGTCAATGTACACGAGGTTTTACTGGCGATCCATTTACAAACTGTCATACAATACCTGCAGATCCCATACCACCAGAGCCAACTGACCCTTGCAATCCGTCACCATGTGGAGCAAATGCCATTTGCCTCAACGGACAGTGCTCTTGCATACCAGAATACCAAGGAGATCCTTATTTCGGTTGCCGCCCAGAATGTGTTTTGAACTCGGATTGTCCAATAGACAAAGCATGCATAAGAAACAAGTGCACAGACCCATGTCCGGGTACTTGTGGAGCAAATGCCATTTGTGAAGTATTTAACCATATTCCTATGTGCCACTGTGCGGAAGGAATGATCGGAAATGCTTTTGTTCAGTGCTCTCCAATACCACGTAACTACCTCATATTCTCCAAAGAAATGCCCTTCTCTAAAAATCTTTCATGTTTCAGAACGAATTCCACAAAATCTTTGCCAACCATCACCATGTGGTCCAAATAGTCAATGTCTCGAAATCAACGAGCAAGCAGTATGCTCTTGCTTGTTAAACTATATCGGAAGTCCACCTCAATGCCGACCGGAATGCGTATCCAACTCAGAGTGTGCGCTTAACAAAGCTTGCCTTCAAAATAAGTGTAAAGATCCATGTCCCGGAACATGTGGAGTTAATGCAGAATGTTCAGTTGTCAATCATAATCCAATATGTCGCTGTAGAAATCGATTCTCTGGTAACCCATTTGCAGCTTGCCATCCAATACCAAGTGGGTATAATCTTAGTACAATGTCCCCTTCGGTATTTCAAACTGTCTTTATTTTAGTTGAGCAACCACCACTTGAAGATGTGAAAGATCCATGTCGTCCAAATCCCTGTGGACCTAACTCAGAATGCCGTGTCAATGGTCAATCCCCATCTTGCTCTTGTCTATCCAATTTTATTGGCTCTCCACCCAATTGCCGACCTGAATGTGTTGTTAATTCTGAGTGTTCAAGTTCGCAAGCTTGCATTGGTCAAAAATGCAAGGATCCATGTCCAGGAGTATGTGGGAGCAACGCTGAATGCCATGTTATCAATCACACTCCAATGTGTGTTTGTATGACGGGCTTCAGTGGTGATCCATTTACGTTCTGTAACACTATTCGAGAAGATCCCCCAGAAACTACCAGCCCATGTGAACCAAGTCCTTGTGGAGCTAATGCGCAATGCACCGAACGTAATGGTGCCGGAGCATGCCAATGTTTGCCAGAGTTTATTGGTAATCCGTATGATGGATGCCGTCCAGAATGTGTCTTGAATTCAGACTGTCCATCAACGAAATCTTGTATTCAAAGCAAATGTAAAGACCCATGTCCAGGAACTTGTGGTCAAAATGCAGACTGTAAAGTAATCAACCATTTGCCGTCATGTACTTGCATCCCCAATTATACTGGAGATCCATACCGTTACTGTAGCCCTGTTAAAGAACGTGAGTGGTTCTTTAAATCTTGTTCCTGTGTCAAGCCAATTTCTAATTCTTCTATTTTAGCGATTCGAGAATACGTCAATCCATGCCAGCCATCACCTTGTGGTCCTAATGGGCAATGTCGCGAAGTTCAAAATCAAGCTGTGTGTTCATGTCTTCCAACTTATATTGGTAGCCCACCTGCTTGCCGGCCCGAATGTACAATAAGTTCTGAGTGTGCCTTCGAAAAAGCTTGTATTGATCGTAAATGCGTCGATCCATGTCCGGGATCATGTGGTCAGAACGCTGAATGCCACGTTAGGAACCATAGTCCCCTTTGTTCGTGTCGAAACGGATTCACGGGAGATCCCTTCACAAGATGTTTCCCAAATCCTCCACCCCCACCAATCAAAGATATTCAACCGTATCGCAATCCGTGTGTGCCATCACCGTGTGGTCCAAATGCACAGTGTCAAACAATCCACGATCAGCCATCTTGCTCTTGTCTTCAATCATATTACGGTGCTCCACCTAACTGTCGTCCGGAATGTGTCATCAACTCGGATTGTCAATCTAGTATGGCATGCGTCCGCGAGAGATGCATCGACCCTTGCCCAGGTTCATGTGGAAACCTTGCCCTCTGCAGTGTCATAAACCACACACCGATATGTACTTGCCCAGTCGGTTACACGGGTGATCCATTCACCAACTGCATTATTAAACCTCCGACTCCAAGTAAAACCCTATTCAATGTCCTTATACCCAATCTAATATTTTTTTTATTCAGAGCCACCAGTTCTTGATGATCCCTGTAATCCATCGCCCTGTGGCGCCAACGCTCAGTGCTCAAATGGTCAGTGCTCATGCTTGCCAGAATATCATGGTGATCCTTACTCCGGTTGTCGTCCAGAATGTGTCCTCAATTCCGATTGTTCTCGCGATAAGGCTTGCATCAGAAGTAAATGCGTCGATCCATGCCTTGGTACATGCGGCCTCAGTGCAATTTGCGAAGTCAACAATCACATACCAATGTGTAGATGTCCAGATGGAATGACTGGCAATGCTTTCACTCAATGTTTGCCAATCCCAGGTAGTCAAAGAAGCTGTTCTTCTAGGTTTAATTGAACTGTCTTAACTTTATTTTCCATTACCACCTAGCCCCACCTCCCGGTAACCCATGTCAACCATCTCCTTGTGGACCGAACAGCCAATGTCGCGAAGTCAACCAACAGGCAGTATGCTCTTGTGTCCCCGGATACATTGGGCGTCCCCCATCATGCCACCCAGAATGTTCTATTAATTCTGATTGTCCACTCAACCAAGCTTGTCAAAACCAAAAATGTCGTGATCCATGTCCCGGCACATGTGGCCTCAATGCTCTTTGCAACGTAGTCAATCACAATCCATTCTGTTCATGTTTAAATGGCTATTCGGGAAGTCCATTTACTAGTTGTCAACGTCTACCACAACCTCCTATTCAGCGGGAACCAACAAATCCCTGTGTTCCAAGCCCCTGTGGACCAAACTCACAGTGTGAGCAAAGAGGTGAATCGCCATCTTGTTCATGTCTACCAAGTTTCATAGGAAACCCACCAAATTGTAGACCAGAGTGTATATCTTCATCGGAATGTGCGAGCAATTTGGCTTGTATCAAACAAAAGTGTGCGGATCCATGTCCAGGTCTATGTGGACAAAATGCCATATGTCAGGTTGTCAGCCATACGCCATCATGTGTCTGTATTGAAGGATTCGAGGGAAATTCATTTACACAATGTAATCCGCGAAGACCTCAACTTATGGAAGAAATCAATCCCTGCAATCCCAGTCCCTGCGGAACAAATGCCCGATGTGAAGACCGAGGAGGAGCCGGATCATGCCAATGTTTGCCCGAATATTTTGGAAATCCTTACGAAGGCTGTAGACCAGAATGTGTTCTAAACTCAGACTGTTCATCTAACCTAGCTTGTGTGAATCAAAAGTGTCACGATCCATGCCCTGGTACTTGCGGTCAGAATGCCAGATGTAATGTTATTAATCATCTGCCGACTTGTAGCTGCTTTGAAGGATACTCAGGAGATCCTTACCGCTATTGTTCGGTTCCAGCAGAACGTAAGAGTTTTAAATTGGAATATCCCGGCACATAACTCACTTGAAGCACTTTCTTTTTATTTTTCCCATTGTAGCTATAATAGATTATAAGAACCCTTGTGTACCATCACCTTGTGGTCCCAACAGTCAATGCAAAACAGTAGGCGAGCAAGCCGTATGCTCTTGCTTGCCAAGCTATATTGGTAGTCCACCTACTTGTCGCCCTGAATGTACCTCCAACAATGAATGTCCCCAGGACCGGTCCTGTTTAAACCAAAAATGTGTCGATCCTTGCCCTGGTACATGCGGTACCAACGCTGAGTGTCGGCTGTGGAATCATAGTCCACTGTGCTCGTGTCGCTCTGGTTTTACCGGCGATGCATTCACACGTTGCTATGCCATTCCACCACCGCCACAACAACAGGAACCGCATCGTGATCCATGTGTTCCGTCACCTTGCGGACAATTTGCAGAATGTCGTACTGTAAACAACCTTGCCTCTTGCTCGTGTCTCCCAACTTATATTGGTCAGCCGCCGAGCTGCAGGCCGGAATGTGTCTTAAACTCTGATTGCTTAAGTGTACAAGCATGTTTGCAAGAGAAATGTAGAGATCCTTGTCCGGGATCTTGTGGTTTTAATGCTATTTGTAATGTTCGTAACCATGTTCCGATATGTACATGTCCAACAGGTTACGAGGGAAATCCCTTTGAAGCTTGTTCACCAGCTCCACCACCAAGTAAGACAAATAAAATATAACGTCTCAAAAAATTCCAAACTTATCTTTATTACATGTTACTTAGAACCACCACTCGCTGAAGACCCTTGCAATCCATCGCCATGTGGGCCCAATGCTGTCTGCAATAATGGCCAATGTACATGCATTTCAGAATATCATGGAGATCCTTACGTGGAATGTCGTCCAGAGTGCGTTCTTAACTCAGAATGCCCTCGGGATAAGGCATGCATCGGAAATAAGTGTGTTGATCCTTGCCCAGGCACATGTGGATTAAATGCTATTTGTGAAGTCAATAATCACATCCCGATGTGTCATTGTCCAGTCGAGATGACTGGCAATGCTTTTATTCAGTGTTTGCCAACTCCAAGTAAATTAGACTCAGACTCAAAGTTAGGCTTCCAGAAAATAAACTTAAACCCCTTTTTTACAGAGCCCACCATTGAATATCCATGTAGTCCCTCGCCATGTGGCCCCAACAGCCAATGTCGCGATGTCAATCAACATGCTATTTGCTCATGTCTGCCAGAATTCAGCGGTTCGCCACCAGGCTGTCGACCAGAATGTGTTACTAACTCTGAATGTCCTGCTAATCGCGCGTGTATCAATCAAAAGTGTCAAGATCCATGTCCAGGTGTTTGTGGACGTAACGCAGTGTGTAATGTTATCAATCACAGTCCACATTGCTCGTGTCCTTCAGGTTACACTGGAAGTCCGTTTGTTGCTTGTGAAGTTAGAGGTAGTGATCCAACTTTGATGTAGAAGTAGAAAATCTCTTTAATATCCCCCTTTTTCAGTTGAACCACCAGCCATAAAGAACGACCCTGACCCCTGCTATCCATCACCATGTGGACCAAATTCCAAATGCATAAACTCCAATGGCAGTCCATCTTGCTCTTGTCTACCAGAATTCATTAGTGCTCCACCTCATTGTCGTCCTGAATGCTTATCGAACTCAGAATGCTCAAGTGATAAGGCTTGCATTCGCCAGAAGTGCATTGATCCGTGCCCTGGCTTATGTGGCCTGAACGCTGAATGCAGGACATTCAATCACGTACCCAATTGTGTTTGCTCGTCTGGTTTTATCGGTGATCCGTTTACCAGATGTGATGTGGTTCAGGAACCTATTCGAGACCAAATCGAACCCTGTCATCCAAATCCATGTGGTAGCAACGCCGAATGCCGTCAACATGGCTCAGTTGGGTCCTGTGTTTGTCTGCCAGATTATTTCGGTAATCCATATGAGGGCTGTCGTCCAGAATGCATACTGAACTCAGATTGTCCATCAAACAAAGCCTGCGTTCAGCAGAGGTGTATTGATCCATGTCCAGGAACTTGTGGTCAAAATGCAGAATGCCATGTTATAAGCCATTTACCATCATGTAACTGTTACCAGGATTACACTGGTAATCCTTTCGTGTACTGTTCACCTATACCAAAACGTAAGAAATGTTTTCCTCACAAAAATTCGATTTCAAAACAAATTATCTTCATTCCAAAAGCTGTTGAGTATGTCAATCCTTGTGTCCCGTCTCCTTGTGGAGCAAACAGCCAGTGTCGCGAAGTCAATAAACAGGCTATTTGTTCTTGTCTCCCCGAATTTATCGGCAGCCCCCCTGGATGTAGACCTGAATGTGTCCTGAATACTGAATGTCCCCTCAATAAAGCGTGTATTAAACAAAAATGTGCTGATCCATGTCCAGGAGTGTGTGGACAAAACGCCGAATGTCGCGTACATAATCATAATCCAATATGTTCCTGTCAGATAAGGCATACTGGAGATGCATTCACAAGATGTTACCCCATCCCACGTAAGACTTATTGGTTATAAAAGCTTCTCGGTACTCAATTTTTTTCTATAGCACCACCTAAGGACCCATTACCTGTACCAGTACGTGATCCTTGTATACCGTCGCCATGTGGACAGTTTGCGCAGTGCCGTAATATAAATAATGTTCCTTCTTGTTCTTGTTTGCCAAGTTATCAAGGAACTCCTCCAAATTGTCGACCTGAATGTAGTGTTCACTCTGATTGTCCAACAAACTTGGCATGTATCAACCAGAAATGTCGCGATCCATGCCCAGGATCATGTGGTCTGTATGCAATATGCAACGTTCTCAATCATGTTCCGAATTGCGTTTGCGCTACCGGATACACAGGAGATCCATTTACAACTTGCAGACCTATACCGATTCAACGTAATATTGAAACCATACACAATCTGACCTGTATATCTGACATAGATAATTTTCCATCTTAGGTGAACCCCCAGCTCCAACTGATCCCTGCAATCCATCACCATGCGGTGCTAATGCGAACTGCAACAACGGAATATGTACGTGTATTCCTGAATACCGCGGAGATCCTTATTCTGGTTGTCGACCCGAGTGTGTTCTCAACTCTGATTGTCCTCGCGATAGAGCTTGCATCCGAAGCAAGTGTGCAGATCCTTGCCCTGGCATTTGTGGAGCAAATGCACAGTGTACTGTACAAAATCACATACCAATGTGTTCTTGTCCCGAGGGAATGACTGGAAGCGCATTCATACAATGTGATAAAATACCACCGCAAGTTCCTTCGAATCCATGTTATCCATCACCTTGTGGTCCCAACAGTCAATGCCGCGAATTCAACCAACAGGCAATATGTTCCTGCGTTCCTGGCTTTTTTGGAACGCCACCATCTTGTCGTCCAGAATGTACAACTAACTCCGACTGCCCATTGGACAAATTCTGCTTGAATCAGAAATGTAAAGACCCTTGTCCTGGAACGTGTGGTATGCGAGCAGAATGCATAGTCCGAAACCACAACCCGATATGCAGTTGTCCATCAAGGCATACTGGAAATCCATTTACAGTCTGCCAACCTATAAGTAGTTCTTTAACTCTTTCTTTCGATCCCTACTTTACAATATCCATTTTAGTAGAACAACCAGCACGCGAACCTCCAGTTACTCGAGATCCATGCCAACCATCACCATGCGGCTTCAATGCCAAGTGTGAAAGTCAAAATAATGACTACAAGTGCACTTGCTTGCCAGAATTCCAAGGTGCGCCACCAAATTGTCGTCCGGAATGTGTTACCAATGCCGAATGTCCATCAAACAAAGCCTGTATTCAACAAAAATGTGCCGATCCTTGTCCGGGATCTTGTGGCTCTCAAGCAGAATGCAAAGTGATTAGTCACAGTGCGATGTGCTATTGTTTACAAGAAATGACAGGCAATCCATTTATTGCGTGTGTACCCCAACAAGACCCACCAACAGAAGTCGCTGTACCATGCAGTCCATCGCCATGTGGACCAAATGCTATTTGTAGACCCAGAAATGGCATCAGTCATTGTCAGTGCTTGCCAGATTACTTTGGCAATCCCTACGATGTTTGTCGTCCCGAATGCACAAGGAATTCTGATTGTCCATCCGATAGAATTTGTGAAAATAATAAGTGCAGAGATCCTTGTCCAGGTACTTGTGGTCAGGGTGCCTATTGTCGTGTTGTCAATCACGTTCCAAATTGTGAATGTGACTTTGGATATATCGGAAATCCCTATATTGTGTGCCGAAGACCACCTCCCGAGCGTAAGAGAATGTTACTTTTTTCGTTAAAGCTAATCTTACTAACGCGACTTGAGAAATTTTAATCTTAGTTCAGATTTTTTTAACAAATTGCATAAAACAACTCTTGATACGACCGACGTTGAACATTAAACATGACTTTAAGGACAGTTGGGATCATTTGTAGAAGACTTAATCAATCCCAACCATTTAGGATGATGGCTAACCTTAGCATCATTAAGAAAAACATAGAACTTTACCTTTAAATTCACCACAAGAATATCATTTGCTTTAATATAAGTTACAAAAACCTCAAAGATGATTTCAAGTTGCTAGAAAAAAAAAAACTTCTAGGTTTTATTTGTTCTTACCTTTCAATTTGTTCTTTAAATCACTCTCTATAGATGCTTTGTTTATAACGCTTTTTTCTCAAAAATGTCTACAACTTATTTGAAAAACTTCTTATCAAAATAGCAATATCAATTTTAGATTGTTTTTCCTTGAACCTTTAAAACCAATTGCAATTGTAAACATCTAACCCCATTTAACTCTCTTATTTTTGGCTCATCAAAAACCAATAATTAAATCCCAAATTCACAGAAATAATTAAATATGTGAATCCATGCCAACCATCACCATGTGGACCCAATGCCCAGTGTCGCGAAGTCAACCAACAAGCAATTTGTGCTTGTCTCGCAGACTATGTTGGAAGTCCACCACTGTGCCGTCCTGAATGCGTCGTTAGTTCTGAATGCCCAAGCGACAAAGCTTGCATTAATCAAAAATGTGCAGACCCATGTCCTGGATCATGTGGAATTAATGCAGATTGTCATGTGCGTCACCACAGTCCAATATGTTCATGCAAATCGGGCTTCACTGGGGAGGCCTTCACTCGGTGTTATCCACTACGTAAATATTTCCTTATTCATTCCATGTCCTCAGATTTTTATAATCTCCCTTCGCTCCTTATAGCGCCCCCAGCTAAGGAACCTATTCGAATTATAAACGTGTGCAGTCCATCACCGTGTGGACCCTATGCTCATTGTCGGGAGATTAACAATTCCCCATCATGTACATGTCTTCCAAACTACATCGGAACACCGCCATATTGTCGCCCAGAGTGTACAATTCATTCAGAGTGCCCAAGCAATTTGGCATGCATCAATGAAAAATGCCGTGATCCATGTCCGGGATCTTGTGGATTTGATGCTATATGTAATGTAATAAATCACACGCCAAGTTGTTCTTGTCCAGAAGGTTATATTGGAAATCCATTTACGAGTTGCCGTCCTGCTCCACCATTGCCACCTGTTATTTTGAAAACTCCAGTCGATCCATGCAACCCATCACCATGCGGTTCAAACACAGTTTGCCACGATGGACAGTGTTCATGTATACCTGAGTATCATGGTAATCCAGCAGTTGGTTGTCGTCCAGAATGTGTATTAAATAGTGACTGTCAAAGAGATCGCGCTTGTATTCGAAATAAATGTACAGATCCTTGTCCAGGAACTTGTGGAATAAACGCTCTTTGCGAGGTCAACAACCATATTCCTTTGTGTCGATGCCCAGAGAAAACCACTGGTAATGCGTTTGTTTCGTGTGAACCGGTTAAAGGTAAGTCCCTTCAAACCTCTTGGAATAGCATAAGGCTCACGCTACTCTCGGCATTTTCAGATGAAATTCCAAGAAACCCATGTCAACCTTCACCATGTGGACCGAATAGCCAGTGCATAGAACGAAATGACAATGCCATATGTTCTTGTGTGACTGGTTACTTTGGAAGTCCACCTAATTGTCGCCTTGAATGTTACACTAGCTCAGATTGTAGCCAGAGTACAGCATGTATCAATAATAGATGTGTTGATCCTTGCCCAGGGCAATGTGGTCTAAATGCCATATGCCAGGTTGTCCAACACAGAGCACATTGCGAGTGTTATCCTGGCTATGTTGGTAATCCTTACAACCTTTGCAATAAGATAGGTATGATTTAAACTCTTTCCATGCAATCGAAAACCCACCTTAACTTTTATGTTTGATATTTAAAGAATACCGTCAACCTTTACCACCACCCATCGACGTAAATCCCTGCCTACCCTCACCATGTGGCCTCTATTCCGAGTGTCGCAATGATAATGGTCAAGCTAGATGTAGCTGTTTAGCCGAATATGTTGGCCAACCACCTTATTGTCGCCCAGAATGTACCAGCAACGACGATTGTTCCAATAACTTAGCATGCATTAATCAAAAATGTCGCGATCCTTGTCCTGGATCCTGTGGATTGAACGCCCAATGTATAGTCACGCTGCACATACCAAATTGTGTGTGTCTAGCGGGACTTACTGGTGATCCATTCTATCGTTGCACAGACATACCCAGTAAGCTTGTATTACATGGGCCTTCGGTAACCGTTTCTAATTCGCAATTATTTTATTACTTCATTTCAGAACCACCACCAGCTCCAAAAGAACCCAAAAATCCATGTTATCCTTCACCTTGCGGAATCAATTCCGAATGTCAAGTAAGAGATGACAGTTACACTTGTGAATGTGTAAACGATTACATTGGTAATCCATACGATGGATGTCGACCAGAGTGTGTTGGAAATTCGGAATGTTCCGCCAATAGGGCTTGCATACGATACAAGTGTGCTGATCCTTGTCCAGGAACTTGCGGTATAGAAGCCATTTGCACAATTCATAATCATATACCAGTGTGTTCATGCCCAGCTGGAATGACTGGTGATGCTTTTAGACAATGTACACCAATTGTTCATGTAGTCGAACCACCAAAGGCTGTGGATCCATGTTATCCAAGTCCATGCGGAACGAACTCTATTTGCAAGAATGTGCGAGGAAATGCTGTGTGCGAATGCCTGCCCGGTTACTTTGGAAATCCAATTGGACAAGGCTGTCGACCAGAATGTACACTCAGCTCTGATTGTGCAAAGAATCTTGCTTGCGTCAATACAAAATGTGTTGATCCATGTCCAGGAGTTTGTGGCTATGGAGCACAATGTCAAGTAGTAAATCACAACCCAATCTGTTCTTGTCCAAGTTCGATGGTTGGTAATCCATTTGTCGAATGTCACTCACCAGCAGTCAAGGAACCAATTGATCCTTGCAATCCATCACCGTGTCGCAGCAATGGAAACTGTCGTGTTATCAACGGAGCTGCAACTTGCACATACCCCGAATGTGTAACCAATGAAGAATGTCCAAGAGATCGAGCATGTGTGAACCAGAAATGCCGCGATCCTTGTATAAATGCTTGCGGAGTAAATGCCATTTGCAGTGTCATCAACCATAAGGCACTTTGCACCTGTCCAACTGGATATTATGGATCTCCATACAATCAGTGCATACCACAAGTGGATGTCGTGACTGTACCACAACCAGAATGTACATCAGATAATGACTGCTCCAATGACAAGGCCTGCATCAATCAGGAATGTAAGAATCCTTGTGAACAGGCAAATATCTGCGGACAAAACGCCAAGTGTCATGTTCAGTTGCATCGTCCATTATGTGTCTGCAACGAGGGATACACTGGAAATGCTCAAACATTCTGTCACGTTGAGGGATGCCGCTCTGATGATGAATGCCCAGCAAACGAAGCTTGCATCAACAAAAAATGTAACGATCCTTGCCTTTACACCCAATGTGGAACGTTGGCTACTTGCAGGGCCGATTACAATCACAAAGCCCGCTGCTACTGCCCTGAAGGATACCGTGGTAATCCTCAAGTTCAATGTGTGAGACCAGAATGTACTCAGGACAGTGAATGTGCCTTCCACTTGGCCTGCGTCAACGAACGTTGTGAAGATCCATGTAATTGTGGTGCCGGAGCTCAATGTCGAGTAGACAATCATCGTGCTTTGTGTAGATGCCCACCAGGATACAGCGGAGATGCAACACAACAATGTCAAATCGTTATACAGAAGGAAAGACCTCAATGTACCGTAGATGCTGATTGTCCGAGCAAGTATGCCTGCTTCTCCGGAGAATGTAAGAATCCATGTGTAGTAACGAAACCTTGCGGAACCAACGCCATATGTTCCGTTGTGGATACACTTCCACTTCGCACTATGATGTGTCAATGTGAACCAGGATACATAGGTGATGCCGATGTTGGATGTCGCAAGGGTAAGCATAGTTCCAAACTATCAAACTTAGAATTTATCAACTTGAAAGATTATTTTTGCTTAATATTTTCAGCGGTGCTAATGTCCAAAGATTTTGTACATATAAATTAATTTAAGAGCACCTTATTTTAAGATCACATTATTTCTTATTCACTACTTTTTTCAATACTCTCACTTTTCCATTGAACAATTTAAAAAAGAAAATCATTATTGACGAACTCGTTTCCTCCTTTAACAGAACCACAAAAAGATCAGGGCTGCAGATCGCATGAAGACTGTGCCGATACTGAAGCTTGTCGAAACGGAGATTGTATGAATCCATGTACAGATGGTACACCATGTGCTAGAACTGCCGAATGCTTAGCACAGAGACATCGTGCTGTGTGTACATGCCCCAGTGGTTTACTGGGTGATCCGTTCGTAAATTGTTATGAAGAACCGAAAACAATTGTTGCAGGATGTACTCATGACTCAGACTGTGCTCCTTCGACAGCATGCATTAACAAACGTTGCCAAGATCCGTGTGCCGAGGGTAATCCATGTGGTGGAAATGCTGAATGTCGTGTGTCAAACTTTAGACCGCTGTGCTTCTGCCCTGCGGGCTGGGTTGGCGATCCACAAGTGCAGTGTTATAAACGTAAGTATTCCTTTTCTCATTTGACCCGAACCCGTTTTTACCATATTATCCATAGCTGAATGTAAGACGAACTCAGAATGTCCCTACGACAAGGCTTGTATTAATGAAAATTGTGTCAATCCTTGCACTTTTGGCTCTGTTCGATGTGGAAATGGCGCCCAATGCCAACCTCAAAACCATCAAGCCGTTTGTGTGTGTCCAGCAGGAACCCAGGGTAATCCTTTCGTTTCTTGTATTGCTGGTCACTGTCAATACAACGAAGACTGTGCTGATCATGAGGCATGCGACCGCTTGAACCGCGTTTGTCGACCAGTTTGTGATGAGGATACATGTGCTCAAAAAGCCATTTGTACTGGACGTCGTCATCAACCACAATGTGTATGCCGCCAAGGAACGACTGGAAATCCATTTGTGGAATGTATTCGCATCAAAGAACCAACAATCCCGAAACCAGAGTGTGAAGTGGATTCTGATTGCCCAACTCAGTTAGCCTGCATGAACAATCGCTGTGCCAATCCATGCGCCGTACCAAATGTGTGTACACCACAGCAAACTTGCACCGTTCTTGATACCTTGCCGTTGAGAACCATGATTTGCAAGTGTCCAAGCGATATGATTACAGACAATTCAAGAAACTGTGTGCCAATTAAACACGATGTTATCTCAGGATGCCAACTCAACGAAGACTGTGATAACTCAGAGGTCTGCCAACGAGGACAATGTATTGAAGCATGTCGTCTAGATCGTTGTGGTTTAAACGCACAGTGTAGATCTAGAGATCATTATGCACAGT
Source organism: Syrphus vitripennis (assembly GCA_958431115.1). Taxonomy (NCBI): domain Eukaryota; kingdom Metazoa; phylum Arthropoda; class Insecta; order Diptera; family Syrphidae; genus Syrphus; species Syrphus vitripennis. The sequence goes on along the minus strand of OY288108.1, from coordinate 140,772,266 downwards.
GTACCTGCCCAATTGGTTTTGAAGGCAACCCAAGAGTTGAATGCATTCGCATCGGTAAGTTACGATTTCACCTAAAGATTTCTTGATTGATTGGGAAAATTAATTCAAATATTTGGCATTGTTACAGATGGTAAAACTCCAACTCCAAGTGCTGAATGCTACAGGAATGAAGACTGTTTAAGTGATCAGATTTGTCGAAACGAACGCTGCATTAATCCATGTTCTGAAGATCCTTGTGGACGAGGAGCTTACTGTCATGTCGAGAATCGCACACCAATTTGCAGATGTCCTACAGGATTTAATGGCGACGCAAGAGTTGCATGCATTCCACGTAAGTTTTTCTTTTCAATCTCTTCATTTTCAGTTAAATCTAAATTCGTTTTTTCCTTTATTAATAGCAACGGACGTATCAACAATTGGATGCAAATCCAATTCTGACTGTTCATCGAGCGAATCATGCGTCAATGAACAATGTGTTAATCCATGTAACTGTGGAAACAACGCTGAATGCATAGTAAGGAATCATCATCCTGTGTGCTACTGCAAGGCTGGATTCTCTGGAAATGCCCAATATGGTTGTGTGCAGATTGGATGCTCATCTGATGATGAATGCTCGTTGGATAAACAATGTATAAATCGAGAATGTGTGAACCCATGTTTAATATCTGATCCATGCGCTTTGAACGCTGATTGCATCGGAAGGAATCATCGTGCTTCATGTAGATGCCCACAAGGACTCGAAGGAGATCCGTTTATAAGATGCCTTCGTGTCGAATGTCGCTCTGATTATGATTGTTCATCGAACCAGGCGTGTGTTGCCAATCAATGTATCAACCCTTGTTTGGACAGTCCGTGCGCACAAAATGCTATTTGTAATGCCATAAATCATGCTGCCGTTTGCAAATGTCCTGAGACAGCACCACTTGGAAATCCCTTCTCGTATTGTGAACGACGAGCTGTTGAACCACAATGTGTCAATGATCCGGATTGTCCAAGTCGCATGGCTTGCATCGACAATAAGTGCAAGAATCCATGTATCGAACTTGCACCTTGCGCCAGCTCAGCAAAATGTAGTGTTCTAGATAGTGTGCCAGTGAGAACAATGGTTTGTGTGTGTCCAGAGTCACATGTCCCAGATGCTCGGGGAGAATGTAAGCCGATTATATTACAAACACCACCAGGATGCACTGCAGATAATGATTGTCCTGACAATGAGGCCTGTGTAAACCGTCAATGCCGTAACCCATGTAACTGTGGAACGAATGCCATCTGTAATGTACAGAATCACCGAGCTATATGCTCGTGTCAAGATGGATTCGACGGAAATCCTTATGCAACTTGTCGTAGCATTGGTTGCCGTGTTAATGGGGAATGTGACTCAGGCAAAGCATGTATCAATGGAAATTGCGTTAGTCCTTGCTTGGTCAACGATCCTTGCGGAATTAATGCTGAGTGTTATGTTCAAGGAAATGAAGCATTATGTCGATGCAATTCAGGATACCGAGGAAACGCCTACGAACGCTGCCGCGTTATTGGTTGTCGCACCAACAGCGATTGTCCATCAGACAAGAATTGCATCAACGAACAATGTGTCAATCCATGTATTTATGATAATCCATGCTCCTCAAGGGCTGAATGTAAGCCACAGAACCACATCGCTATCTGTCGCTGCCCAAGTGGATTTATGGGAAATCCTTACATTGACTGTCAACCAGATATTGCTCCTGAATGCACATTTGACACAGACTGTCCATTTAAATTGGCATGCATTAACAACGAATGCCAGAATCCGTGCTCAGTTCTAGAGCCATGTAACCGTCCTGCCAAATGTGAAGTAACACCAACATCACCGGTTAGAACAATGATTTGCATATGCCCAGATGGGTATATTAGCTCTGGAAGTGGAACATGCAAGCCAACAAAGGCTGTAATCACAATTCCTGGAGGATGCATATCTGATCCAGACTGTCCGGCAGACAAGTCCTGCATCAGTGGAGTTTGTCGAGATCCATGCAGATGTGGACTAAACGCTGAATGCCGTATCAAAGACCACAAACCAGTGTGTACCTGTCGCCAAGGCTTTGAAGGAAATCCAGAATTTGAATGCTCAAAGGTCGAATGTGTATCAGACAGCGCTTGTCCATCAACGCACAGCTGTCTTAATGGTTTGTGCATAGCTGCTTGTCAAGAAAAACAATGTGGAAAGGACTCTTATTGCATAGCACTCAACCACAGAGCAATCTGTGAATGCGCTCCAGGTTTTGGAGGAAATGCACGAGTTGCATGTGTGCCAGTTGGATGTCGCACAGATGGTGAATGTCCAAGTGATAAGGCCTGTCTGAATGGAAAATGTCAGAATCCATGTGACACAACAGCTGCATGCGCCATTGACGAGATTTGCAAAGTCTACCAACATCGACCACAATGTGCCTGTCCACCTGGAACAATTTCTCGAAAGAACGGTTGCGTTATCGAACGATCAGACGTGTGTGTCTTTGATGCAGAATGTCCATCGCAAACGGCTTGCATAGGAGGAGAATGTGTCAATCCATGTAATGCTACAACACCATGCGGAGTAAATGCCAACTGCCGAGTTTTGGACACAGTTCCAGTGAGAACAATGATATGTGAGTGTCTTGAAGGATACACCGGAAATGCAGCAGTTCAGTGTGATAAACGTAAGTTGTTTTTTTTTATCTTCGAGTTTTTTTGTCCGAAAACATTTTTTACCTAAATCGAATTTTGGCTCTTTCTATTTAGGATCACTTTGCGTCATAGAGAAGGGCTTCGTTCGCGACATCAACGGACAGTGTATCTGCCCGCCAGGAACTGCTCTAGACATTTATGAATACTGTACGCCATGTGTTGTTGAAAATGGTTTCAAGATAGACGAAACCGGACATTGCATGTGTGCTCTCGAACGTGGAATGGTCGTAGATGAACGTGGACGTTGCATCTGCCCTGTTGAGCATGGCTACCGCCTAACAAAGAATGGAGAATGCATACCCACTATTCAAGCTGAATGCCAAACGGACGAAGACTGCGCCGACAACCGTTATTGTAATCCAGAAACAAAGACATGTGAAGACGCATGCCTAACAAAGACTTGTGGAATCAATGCCTTCTGTAACACAATCAATCACAAGGCGGTTTGTCAATGTAACGTTGGTTACACAGGAAACGCCGAGGAATACTGCAGTAAGAATTTGGCAGAAAATCATTTGTAATCATTATTTACAATTTATCCAATTACAGATCATACCAACTTCCGTACTGACTTCCCACGCCCTGAGATGATCGTAAGCTGTTTAGCTGACGGCGTTCAGGTGCAAATTCATTTGCCTGAACCAGGTTTTAATGGAGTTTTATACGTCAAGGGACATAGTAAGGACGAAGACTGCCGCCGAGTGGTTAACCTATCGGGCGAATCTGCTCCCAGAAACGAAATATTCAAGGTTCACTTCGGAAGCTGTGGCCTAATGCATGTCAATGGAATTGCCAGCTTTGTACTCGTTATTCAGAAACATCCTAAACTTGTCACTTACAAAGCTCAAGCCTACAACATCAAGTGTGTGTATCAAACCGGAGAGAAGAACGTCACTCTTGGATTCAATGTGTCTATGCTGACAACAGCAGGAACAATTGCTAATACAGGTCCACCACCAATCTGTCAAATGAGAATAATCACTCATAATGGACAAGAGATCAATTCTGCAGAGATCGGTGATAACTTGATGCTGCAAGTTGATGTCGAACCGTCCAGTAAGTTTTTTAACACATGTCCTTAACTTTTTAGAAAATAGACCTAATTTACGCTTTTTTTTCTTCCAAACACACAGCAATCTATGGAGGTTTCGCCCGAAGTTGCATAGCTAAAACAATGGATGATAATGTCGAAAATGAATATATTGTCACAGATGAAAATGGATGTGCTACAGATCCAACAATATTCGGTGAATGGGAATATAATCCGGACACGAATAGCTTGTTGGCCAGCTTTAATGCATTCAAATTCCCGTCAAGTGATAATATTCGCTTCCAGTGTAATATAAGAGTTTGCTTCGGCAAATGTCAACCTGTCAATTGTCGTGGCTATAATGCCTTTGGAAGGAGAAGACGTCGTGCCATTGCTGATAATTCTACATCATCAACAGCAGTATCGAGTGCCAATGGTGGCATGGAGGGAACACTGCGTGAAGAAATCACAATACAATCGAATGCCATTTTGACATTCGAAAAACGTGAGGGCGGTTCCAGTGATTCAAGCAGTAAGTTTCTTAAATGGAGTATATTATTTTAATGTTAATTTGTAGAGATCAAGTTCGTTTGACAGGGTTTTTAAGTTTTTTGGTTTTCTGTCAAAACTGATCAAATGTGATCTTAAAATCATTAAAACATTTTTGTTAATTGATTATTTTCTTGCTGTCCCACTTCCAGTCAAACCTGCTGCGCAGCGTGTAGAAGACATTTGTGTCTCAATGGTTGGTCTCATCATAGCTTTGGTCATAACAGCGCTGCTAGCTCTAGTAGCCGTTGCAGTAGCTGTATCATGTTGGCTAATGGCCTACAGACGAAGACCAAAAACAGTTGGTCCATTGCCACATCCGCCAGAGTTCCCAAATCCCCTCTTTTCCAATCCAGAGGCGATACCAGAACCAACACCTGACTATTTATCGTAAGAAAAACTTAAATTATAATTATAAAAAATAAAATTAGTAAAACAAAACAAAATTAGGTGCTTGCACTAAGTTTCAAAAACAAACCAACCAAACGTAACAAAGAAGAAAAAAAATCAATATTGAACTAAAAATAAATAAAAAACTAGATTAAGTTAAAAAAAAAAAAAAACATGAATTGTAAAAAAAATGTGCAAAAAGACGCACCGTGTATATTTAAAAAACGAAAATCGAATGCTTTAATGAAATGAAAAGAAGCAATCTCAAATGAAGAAAAGAATGTGTCAAAGTTTCTGAAACTAAAACTTAAACTAATTATTAAAATATAATTTAGTATTTTTTAATGAAATGTATAAAATATTTAATATTTTTTTGTAGCTTTAAAAATGGCTTTGCTTTTATCAAAAAATTGTTGAGTATAAAATGTAGACAACAGCTTAGGTATAACATGCTGTAGGATTACAGGAAAACCTTAATTTATCCGGGTCGAATTACCAATTTAGATAAAATCAAAATCATTTTAGAGAAAATCAAATTCCTTTGAGAGCTTTTATTCAAGCTCATTTGAATAATATTATAAAAAAAATGCCGCAAAGCTAAAAGATATCCAACTGCCAAAGCCGTATTAAAAAAAATGGCACCGATGAGCTTTGAAGCTATAAAAGCTTCTCATAGTTATTGATATTCAGCGACTTCTCCTCCGTTAGTCGAAATTATAGGATAAATATAAAAAAATAATTCTTAACTGGGCTAATAGTAATCACAAATAAAAATTAAAAGAAAACTGCCCAAAGACCCTGATCTTTATGGTAAAGGTGTGTTTTGTTTCTCCTTCTATAAAATAAAAATAAAACTATGAATTAAACTGCCTATAATAAAAAAAACATTAAACTAAGTCAAAATTAAGTGAAGCTTTTTATCAATAACAACAGTACTCCTGCCACGTAGTATTTAATCGAAAAAGTCACTCTAAATTATGGATTTTTTATAACAAAGCGGACTGCCCCCCAGTTTTGGATAACTGCTAAATTTTGTATTATAATAACGTTTAAGCACTGTGGATTACTTAAAGGTAATCGGAAATCTTCACTCGAATATAATAATAAAAACATGTCCCAGATATTTTGCTTAGCAAAAAAAACAAAATAATTTTTTTATAGGAAATTTTACTTTTTGTAGGTTTTAAGCGACGACGACGATTAACGGAGGATTTGATATTAATTTTTAAAACCCTTTTTAACAATTTAGTTAGTTTAACATTTAAAGAAACTCTCTAATTTAATTAATACTTATTTTAGTCAAAGAAATAACTACTCTTTGTACATTTTTAATAAAAAAAAATTGTTGTGATTATTTAAAAAAGAAAAGCAAATAAATTATAGGAAACACATACAACGAACAAAACAGGGTGACTAAAAAAATTATCATTAGCATCTGGTGTTAGGTTCTTTGCAGCGAAATTTTAGAACTTACATCAGATGATGTTGCATATATTTTTTAAAACCACCCCACCACTTTTAATGGAAAATATTCAAAAATTAGTTCGTCAATAATAAACACTTTAAACAAAAACACACACATCACTAACTAAGTTAAAAGTAAAATAATAAAAAACAATGTATAGTCACTACTTTAAGGAAAATATTTTTTTTTTAAATTTTATTTTATTGTATTTTTTTTACAATTTAATATTTGTGTATAGGGTCTTAACTCCACTCGTTAACTATTCTTTCTTAAGTTTTGTATTATTTTAGTATTCTTTACTCAACTTGTTAGATGCAATAGCTAAAAGTTTAGCCATTTATAGAAAATGCAAATTTAAAAAAAAAGTTAAATTACAAACTATATGTAGTTTCAAAAATTTTGTATGCTCCACTTTTATTTTTCTATTTTAATATTTTCATAAATTATAACTTAAAGTTGAAATAGTTTTTTATAATCTTTTTGCACAGTTTAAATGAGTTCTAATAAGAAAAAGACTTTAACAAAAATTGTAAATTACTTTATGATAAAGGAAAAAAATTAATACAAAATAAATAAATTAAAAAAAAAATAAATTAAATAAAAAGAAAATGTTCGCAACTAATAAATAAATAAATAAAATAAAAAATAACATCCTTGTTCTTATTTAAGAAATAAAACGAAGTCAGTTTTGTCTTCTGTATTCAGTAATACAGCCTCCGCTAATCTTACGAGCCATCGTGTGCGGTTCCTGGGTAAGTATTCTAGCTCTTTTCAACTGTTGCGCAGGAGTGCTGATCATTTCGAAGCTCTTCGCTAAGTATACAAAGAACTTCTTGGTTGGGAAGTCGTCTTCTTGCTTGCGCTGCGTGAGACAATTCCGTTGCAAGGCTTCACAGGCAATACTTTTGAAGTGTATGACCAATCCGCTGTCACTTACGTCTTCGTATGATATAGAGTCGATGGGTTCCTAACCTCTTCTCGCATAAATTGTCAAAAAAATCTCAAAAAAAAAAATTGTCAAAAGTTCTGTAAAAAAAATGTCAATTTAAAATTTTGTCAGGGAACTACTAAGTTGACATTTTTTTTAACCACCTAAAATCAGTGTTCTGCGTGAATATATTTATTATTATTATATTCGTTTTAGTTGTCAGATTACAGAGATTAAAAAAAGTATACTCATAGATCCATTTTGTTTTAAGCTTAGTTTTTCAGTGGAAAATCATCCTTGTTTCGGGGTTAAGCCTGAGTTAACATATAAAATCTCTGAATTAACTTAGATTAATTTCAACAAAAAATAGCTGTCCTTACTCCTTATGTTTTTTTGACTTACGTCATAGAGGCATGTGTAACGTATGTATAAATATACGATATCGTTCGATCGTTTATGTAGATATTACGGAATTTCCGTTAAAAATACCAATTTGTAGGACGTGTCTACTTTTAATTAGTTCCTTAAAGTACGAGTCACCCTGTAGTAAAATTCATACCTTAACCAAACTTAAAAAGATTGTACCTACACTTTGATGAGAAACAAATACAATACAATAATCTACTTTCACAATGTTCTTCCAATCGCACTGAAATTCAGCAAACTTTATCATACAAGACTTGTAAAAATCTACAACAATTTCAATCCCACTTATTCCATTTCATTGTTTCTTCAGTTTTTCTTTCCTTCCTTGTTTTTCAACTTAACTTTTCATTTCTCAAAACATTCATTCAACAAATTCATTGCTAAGGTAAATAAACTTGAAAAAAAAAACAGCAACAACAAAAAACTGAATCTTAAGCTCGCAGCTTTCGTTCTACGAGAAAAACTAGAAGATATAAAAATATTCCAAAAGAAACACTCTTTTTCCCTTTCCCCATCAAACTCCCTCTTTCTAACTAGAAAAAACTATTGAATGTAAACTTGCAAGAGCTATATTTATATATTCCTTTTTTTTTATTATAAAAAATGATAAGAAAGAAAAAAATTGCAATACCTACTAAAAAGAATTATTTTGCAAAAAGCGAGCTTTGATATACGAGTATATGTACATACTTGGGGTTCTGTCTGTCACTATAATCTTGGATATCAGACACTTTAAGTAGAATACGAAACTTGTGCACACCAAGATCGCGGTGACGATCAGTTGACATTTGACTGTCATACGAGTCGGACAAAAAAAAGTTGAATTTAAAAAGATTGATACTTTAAAGCGACTTAACTTCGTGTTGAAACTCGTCGATAATCGAAGATAGAGATCATTAAAGTGATCTTGTCAGCTTTTAGTCTAGCTTAACTGAATAAACATGAATCCTCTAAGATTCTTAAGGGCTTTCTTAAATCGTTAAAGTCTTTCGATATTTTGAAAAAAAAAACTTGACACTTCGTCAAATTACCGACGGGATCCGCGGTCGTAGGTATCAACAAAAATTTTGATAGATTTTCGTAAGATAGCCGTTTAAATTTGATTGAAAACGAAATTTCGTTCCGAAAACCGAAAACCGTTACGTGGGATTGACAATCACAGTGTTAATAGTGTGTTTCCAAAATAAACATTTCTGACATACATATACATATTTAAGTTTTACCGACAAAATAAAAATTGTTTTCAAAATATTTCTGAACTTGACAACTACCACGTTTGTCGTTGTTGTCGTCGCCGTCGTCGTCGATGTCATCGTATCGTAACTCATCGTTGGATAAAGCTACATCAATCAATTAGTCAATCATTAAAAAAAAAAAAGGAAAACACAACAAAAAAGTGCGTTAGAGAGTGCAGTCATTATACCGATATTTAGGGAAGTGGAGGAGTAAATCGGCAGCAGCAACTACTGCCATTCGGTTACTCTATATTATGTGATATCATGGTACTATAATATGTCGTTTAGTTATTGCAATTCATTATTCTCTTAATTGATGATATTATTACGAGCGAGATTTAAATGGATATCAACTTACAACAAACTGTCAGATTGAGTGGTTTTATATAGATATATGCACTGAGTTGGCAGATCACCTGTTTGTTTTTTTTTATTTATATTTTTTATAATACATATTTAGTTCATTTTTGTTTTGCGGTGGAATTATGTATGCAATGTGCTACTGCAGCAAAATATATTTTGTTACAGATAAACACGCGTCATTGTTAACATTATGTTAATTTTAGTGTGTTACAATTTTTTTTTTTTTTTGTGTTTTAATTTCATCTTATTCTGTGCTAATTTATTAATTTGAACCAACTCTGACCTCTTTTGGCGGGTGGATGAGCATTTTAATATCTGAATCATCTTCCAAAGTGTATTTACACTTTTTTTTAAGTTAAGATTGACAGATAGTGTAAATTGGTTTAAGGGGAGGCTTCAAATTGTAAATAATTGTATCTTATCTTTCGTATGGAATAATAAAAAAAAATTTTCGATAGTAAAAAGCATAGGTTGGTTGTGGACATCGATCCACGTGTTGGGTGCAATCTGTAAATTCTTTGATACATACCTTATAACAATAAACAATTGAACAAATAATAATAATACGTATTAGTAAGGTCATGTAAATATTTATGTACAATTATTAAAAAAACAAAAGTTGGCTTTCCCGGTAAAATAATTCTGGCCAATTATGTTCGGCTGCACCAATATTAAATATCCTTTTTAAATTTTTAAATGACGTATTTTCATAGAACTCATAAATTTACCTTCGCCCAAAATTTTCGAAAATTTAATTTTATTTGGAGGGACAATTTGTTTATGTTTGGTTCATGTAAGGGAGTGCATTTTTGAAACAAAATCAGTTGGTGTAAACTAGGTGAACTACATTTGAGTTCTTTATGAAAAATATATTTTGGAGAAAAAAAAGAAAAAAGTCTTATAAAATGTTATATTTTTCAAAGATAGGTATGTGAAATTTTTACTATCTTTTTTACTCAAATCAAATGAAGACAATATTTATTAAATAGGAAATGTATTATAATTAAAAGAAAAAAACTCATTAAAAGATGAGTAATTGTATGAACCTAATTGTTCCAAAAATTTTAACTTTAAAATTAACTCCGATGATTTTCAAGCTCTGTTCATTACCTGGAATGGAATGTTTGTCATTTACGATAACAATAGAATACCGCGTTAAATTTATTAAAAATTCTAACAATTAAAAAAATTTTTTCATCCAGGAGTTTTTGCGCCTGCATTTCTTCCGCGATAATGTTAGAACGTCGTGTGCTATTGCCTTTTGAACTGGGTTCCCAGGGAATCTTTTTTTACATGACAGTTCCAGCTAAGTTGGTCATGCTGTATTTTGTCTAAGATGGTATTTTTGACGTGAAGGCTAGCTTGGAAATTCTTGCTTCTTTTTCCATGCGAAGAATCTTTATTTGAGCTGCAGGTTTGCTATGCAGGTTTGCTATCCAAGATATTTAAACATTCCCCATTCAAGTAGATGAACGAGATAGGCTTCTTTGGATTCGTTTCCCTTGCAATAACACAGGATCTTGATTTATGATGGCTTTATTGTCAGCAAAGAATAATTGATTGAGTTTAGGATCCGTCACTTTATCTTCATGCAGAAAATCAGTCAAGAACAAAGGATTTAAGACACTTCCCTAATGCACACCTGGCACTAATTGGAAACTCTTCGTTGATTCCTGCAGGGCATTTGACCTTTGTTCTAACTTGCTCGTACATGTCCATGATCAGCCAGTAAACTTCCGGAGCTTCTCGTTACCTTAGTGCAACCCATATCAGAACTCGTGGTTGTCTGAAGAATACTTTTTCAAAATGAACCAATGCAATATGGAAATCTCTTGAGGAATGCCGATATTTTTCCATTCCGATTCTCATTCTCTAGATTGCATTTGCTTGATTTACTTGAAACAAATCCGCACTGGTCGACTTTCATTGTTTATTGTACTTAACTTATTGGTACAAGTTTCGTTTTCGTCGACTTGGGTTTTTGTTTCTACATTTTTGACCAACTATTTTAAGCAAACACTAGCAGACTTGTATGGTCACAATAATTCTTTTGAAATTAATTTTATTTCTTTATTTTATTAAATTATCATAATGTAATTTTTGTAATTGATTTTGTTAAGTGCAAGTAAAATTATTTATACACTTAAGTGTATTTAATAATCATTTTTATTAACCCTCCACCTACCACCCTTATATTGGCGCCATCAAGCCTTAGTAAATTGTAAACTACCAATTTAATTAAAAAAAGCTCTACAACCTTTTGCAATATTAACTGATAAACTATTAAGCAGAAACACTCATCTCCATCAGACACATTTTTATGATAGCTTCTTAAAAAAAGTATTTGCACTTTGATAAAACAATCAGAAGTTTGCCAGTAAAAATATAAAACAAAAATAAATCATATCAAGTTAAAACTCTTGACGAGATTATCGTAATTGACATTGTAAAATAAAATGTTAAAAATCACCAGATATGACAAGTTAATTATTTTATAGCCTCTTTAAGGCACCACAGAGTGCAAATAACAAGAATACAAAACAAAAACAAAATTACACAGAAGCTAATGGCTTTTTAAATTTTGGCTACATGAACGTGTGATAAATAAGTCAAGGTCACCAAAGCAACGCAACGCAATGCGCACGGCTTAGGAAGCATCAGCTTCAATTTATAATTGAATAAACTTTTCCTGTCGTTTATATAAATGTATGTATGAAAGAAAATCTCTGAATGAAATTAAGTAATTCAAATAAATTGAAAATAAGTGTCGAATGTAGGCACTTACGAGTTATAGACAAATGTAGGCATGTGTTGTGTTTATTATTTGTTTGCCATTTTAATGAAGCTTGTTTGATTTGTTTTACATGTTCTTTTTTTTCTACATTTACTAAGCACTGCTTGAAAATATTAATTTATATATGTTTTAGGGGTTTTGCTGGTGTACGAGTAGCTAGCGTCATTAAAATTTATAAATCAGCATTTCATTTATTGACAAATAAAGAAGATTGTTTAGCATTTGAATGAATATAATAAATAGATGGATATGCATAGGTGTAAAAATATAAATTTTAAGGTTCACTTAACTGAAAATATTTCTTAGCATTAAATTTCAAGATCTATTTGTATCTCAATGTAACCAGAATTTGCAAAACCACGCCCCTCCGCCTCTTTAACGACCATGAAAATTTGCCACTTTTTTCAGTTGCTTGTCCATAAAAGGAAAATAATATTTACTACAAATATGAAATAGGCAGTATTTTTCTACAACGAAACTTTTGAAGCCTCAAATAAAACAGGTATACGTTATTTTATACCAGCGGATTATTTCTTTGTGATAAAATTGTAGGTAAGAAGGGAACCTTGAATCCTGGGACGTTTCGGAGGTCTGTTCGTTGTTCGTAGCTCCAGGCCTTCATCTAAGTCCAATGATTTTGGAGGTTGTCTGATGGATAACGGCTCATAATCCCGAATTTCAAAATCTTCTGTCTTTCGCGATTTCGTACCCTATCCGTCTGCTAATTTCAGTTTCTTCTCAACTGAACGTTTATGGAATCCAAAGTGCAAAGCTGTCTTATTTATTAACTAGTTCGGCTTGAAATTGAAAGGGAATAAGACAGCACTGCTGATCCAGTACTTTGGAGAATTTTATAATCAAGTAAAGTTGTAAAGTCGGTATCAACTTTACATCTTTACTTGAAAAATCAACATTTCACTTAGTTAAAAAACAGAGTTATTTTCCTAACATTTATTTTGCGTTTGTTTTACGCACTTATAATTTTTGGGGGATTCAACAGGGCCAATTGGAAAAATTGTTGACCACTTTTCCTCATGCTAAAATTGGTGGTTTCAAAGGTTTCAGCGAAATCCCTACGTAACCCGTCGGGCTAGTGCTTTGTTGTCCATAAGCTTCTAGTGGTCTAGCCATTTCATCTGTAGGGTTTTCTGCTTTTTTTCTAATTCAACATCACTCCTGTTAAACACGTTGTTCAATCTGTTTCTTACTTTTTCTTTTAACACTGGACCAATAAATTTTCGAATGAAGGAAGTATATTCAAGAAAATTCGACCTAAAATAATCCTCGTTGACTAAAGCTGTTCAAGCAATGGCACCGTAAGAAAGTCGAGGAACAAGAATTCTTAGAAGTTAGTCCAAGATCTAATTAACTCGGTCTAGTATAGAAAGATTAACTTGTCAAAACTATAAGAAAATGAGACCAACAATCAGCTAAATATAATTTACTTTACCTTTTACGCTTCTAGCTATTGGCTTCAACTCTAAGTTTAATTCAACAGCACCTTTCAAATTTGCAATAACTTTTAACATCAAATATTGAGTACATTTTACATAATACATTCTTTAGAATATTCTTTTGTTGAAAATTCAGATGATTTAAAACTTTCTCCACTCAACTGACAAGAGCAGTTTGAAATGTTTCCATAATGAATACTCATAATTTTTGGTTTGTAAACAATCCGAACAGAAAGCGTGACATCAAGTGAAACCATTTTATAGCCCTTTCCATAGAACACAAAAAGCAACACCATGTGATAATAACAAAGAAAAAAATAAATAAACACCAAAACGCAACAACAACAAAAAATACACCACTCAACAAAAGTGCCAAAGTTATAGAACATAACTTAAATGCGAATAACAACAATAATAGCATACCTAGTATAATAAATTATTTCAAACAATACCATCATGGATAACTCCACCAGCAGCACCAATAACAAACCGCCATCAGTTGGTTTAGGTAACTCCAACCAGAAACCAGCGACAACCGCGGCGGCGTTGGTTTTAAACTTTCGTCATAGTTCACTTCTCGACAACCAGCCAGACAGTTTGGATGGCGACGATCAAGCCCATCTTCTTCGCACCCCATCGTCTAGGACCAAAAAATTCATAATAATACCTTCGACACCGCCAATTTTAAAACACCAACAGCAGCCCCAATTTCCTGCATCACCAAGTGAGCAACAGCTACATCAACAAAGCTGTGTCGGCAGGTCCAACAGCGACGATTTGTCGGTGGCAACACCTAGCAGCATAACAATCCACCCCAAAACTAATACGATGCATCCAATCTCGTCGGGTTCGTTTAATGTTCCAAGCAATGGAACCACTAATGGTAATGTCTCGAACACCAGCACTTGCACTTGCACCAGTCCGACAATTGCTTCAATCAAGTCATCATCGAGTCTCGGAGCTGATCTGAGGCCAAAAACGGATCGCAACAGCAGCATGAGATCGGTTGTGTCAGGTGAGTGTTGCTCTATAATGTAACTGTTGTATGCGGGAGACAGTGTGATAATTTGCCATTAAAGTGACAGCATTAGTTAAAGCACCGACTAATTCAATTGCATAACCCTTGGGGGGTAATTATATTTTTTGTTGGGAGGGGAATGATCATTGATCGTGCGAAAAGTCGCAATCACTTTAGACACTGTTTAGAAGAAGGGGACTGCTATTTTGCATCATTGATTGTTTCAAGACGCGTTTTTGTGTGGTTTGGGGCAGTGATTGTATTAGCACGAAGCTTCATAGTTCTACTTGCGTGGGCAATATCCTCTAGTGCGCGATCTTGAATAAGCTTTGATTGTTATAAATTGTTTTTTTTTTTTTTTTTTTGCAAGTACAAAAAAAAACTAAACAAACAGTTCAAGTATCTTAATCTGAAGTCGGTTCATTGTTAAATTGGGGCCTGTGCTAAACCAACCTACACAAAATTTAGACATACTTTAATACTGTTAATGAAACTTGTTAAATTTATGGAGCACTTCAATTATGACGTGTGGTATTTCTTAAACAGAAAAATATCCCCGTAGTTTAAAAAAGAAATGCCAAAAAAAATATACTTGATGCAGAAAGCCGTCAAGGTTTTTTTTGAAGGAGAATTTTATGTCAATCGCTCGTTTATATCACTACAGGACCGAACTTCATCATATGTATATCGTTTTCGACAAAACTTATATGAATTCTTAAATTGAATATGATGATAAATAAGTAGGTACGAGTAAATGTAAGTAATGACGGCTACAAAAAGCCTAGCTGGATGACTTATACTCAATTATTTCTAACAACAAGTCAACTATTGTTTGTTAAACTATAAAAATAACAAAGCAAGAACCGTACAAATTGTCAACAAAAACAAATTCCCTCAACTTGTTGAATCCGTTAAACGGGCTTTTGGTTTAGTACACTGCTGATGCGAAAGAAAAAAATCTTTACAAAACTTACACCTTATTTTTCTTTTACATTTACTGGCGATTATCATGACCTCCAGAGGACCACAACTATCCCATTCCATTGCTTCACAGGGTTGACTTCCATGTCTGAGGCCAACTAAATGCAGGTGTCGTTACATTTTTCAAAATTTTCGGCTTAATGGTAACATTAATTTCTTAAAGCAACTTATAAAAAGTGTTCTAAGCATTTAATTCCCAACTTTTGTCCTGTGTCTTTCTGTTATTTCAAAACTATTTGAATCTCTTGTTTTTGATGTTCTTTCATTTAACTGTTCTTTGGTTTTATGTGAAAATCAACATTATTTGGTAAAAAAAATCTACAATTTCAAACTGATTCATTCCATTATTTCACTCATCCACATATCCATATTGCCAGTTATTGACCGGGGTTACGCCAGAGGACGCTAGGCCTTGTCATGAGACTTTCGACGAGAATAATCTTGCAAGTCTAGTACTCGTCAAGTAGAAATTCACAAAATCATTTCGAAACGTTCGTTGGGTATTGTTGGGAATGGTCGAGTCGATTTTACTTTAAAACTTACCTCTTTTAAGTTTCTATATTTAAAATTAGTTCAAGACTTCCAAAGTTAGTCTCTAGCTTGGGTGTTCTGCACAATATTCTTTCAAGAGCAATATTGTAAGAGTTACCTCAAATCTTGTCGCCTTGCCGTAGTGCTGGTGGTTTCAAAGGTTTCAAACGATTCTCCTTTAATTTTGAAGGACCAGCAGCTTTCTCCAAAATCTTTCTCATAAGAAGTGTCAACGTGGCAATTAACGCACTTAATTCGCCAGCAGATAAAGAGTATTGGATCCAACAAATACGACCAAACGCAATAAAATGAAAACCAAAACTTCGATTTTCACTTTCCAAGTTCCAATCCACAAATTCGACTGAATTTTGGAATGTCTTTATAACGACGTGAATTCGCAATTAGTGGAAAGCAGAACGTAGGCGTAGTATTTTTCCGTTAAACCCTTCCTATACCGCAAACTATGTATTTTCCTCTCAAGCCAAGACAATCCTCCAGAACATAATTTTGAAAGTTTGGAATCCTTACATCAACCGTCAGTTATCAGTTATAAATAATAACATCTGCCAATCAACTGTTCCTAAAATAACATTTTTATAATTTTATTTGTTTGTTACATCGACATGAGTCTTCCAACCTATACAGATAGAGTTTGTGATTAAATGATATTTTAATGGCAAATTCATGTCTATTTTGTAACTATGCTCATAAATTCATCATTATTTTATTTCCAGCTTATTCTCCCGATGCAGATCATCAAGATTCCCCCACTGCACTGTTGCGCCCTTCAACCAGTGGCAAACAGCTTAGTACAAGTTCCTACACATACGCTGACAGTGCTGCCAGTCAGATATACTCTGACGTCACATCAGTAAGATCGTTAGCTTCGATCGGTATTGGATCGACTGACGGTCGCAAATTGGTCATTCGTAGAGTTCCGAACACGCCGAACGAACTATTCAGCATAGTAAATCCACCGTCACCACCGTGAGTATTATTCAATTCACAACAGAAAGATAGATTGCACATAATTCTTATCTCTTGTTTGTTGTTCAAATAAATACGAACTATATCATTATCTATAAACTTTTTAAACGATCATCATTAAGCAATTTTAGTTGGGGCTTCGGGGAAATAGGCAATTATCTGCGCATCTTTAAATCAAGCATCACGTTTAGGTGGTGAAGCCATGTGACTGACTCTGACTTTATATCAACCACGGACTCTAGCTCTCTCGCTATAGATTCTGTGTGTCTAATTACCTCAAGGATTGTATAATTATTGTATTTTTTTTATTTTGTGACATTCAAAATGCATCGTTTTGAATTCTCTCAGATTGCAGTCCAATGGATGCATTTTTATTATCTATGGGCTGGTTTTATTTTTCAAAAAAAAAAAACCAACTCAGCTAAAAAAACGAATGTTTGCTTAGCCTAAATTGTGATGATGGCCTTGTATGAGATGAGATAAAATTGGAATTACTCAATCCATCCGCTGTACTAATATATCCATCGTGTCATAAATATTGTTTAATTGCTTAGGTAATGAGCGAGTTAGACTTTGCAATAGAAACTAGCAGACGACTAGGAATTTCAGCTTATCACGAGCATCCAGAAATCTACCAAATAGCCTAATTAAACGTGTCTGGACAACAGAATTAATTTAGGTAAGCTTTTTTTTAGTTTTGACTTACGTGCGGCGAGAGGACATACAAATTAGTCGGTCGGTTCTTTGGAACTAATGTATACCTAGTGTGAATATGGAATATATTTTTTTTTGAAATCTGTAATAAAATATTTCATGTGGCATTCCCATTTGGTAATATGACGGCCAACTGATGACAGGAAATTAAAAATTACTGTATACGAAATGTTGTAGAACCTATTATTTCATGTTTTCTTCACTTAGATAAAATGAAAAAATTTGAACAAGTATCTCTGAACCAGAGTTCCGAAAAGCTATGGAAGGGGAACCAATTATTTGTATTTTTAAAATCAAATTCAAAACGAGCTGTCAAACAATATTAGTTACGCAATACTGACAATATTTCGACAAATGTTTTTTTGACAATCTATTTTCACAATTTTTTTTTGACACATAATTTTTTTTTTGCTTTTTTTGAGAATTTGTTATCCTTTTTTTAGAAACGAACATTTTTTCGAGAAGACCAATTTTTTCTTTCTCGGCATTTTTAGAATCAATTTTTTTTGAAGACATTCGTATTTTTCGAAAAAAAAAACTTTTTTATTTTTTTTTTTTGAACAAAAAATTAAACTGTTTCAAAATTTAATTTTGATAAATTACTATCCTCGCGGTTAAAAAAACTTTAACATTAACTTTTTTTTACAGTTTTTTAAATTTTTTGTTCGCATTTTGTTTAACATTTTTTTTCCTATTTTATTTCCACACATTATTATTGTTGATCAATTTTCTGTTTCGGTTTTCTGCCCAAAAAAATATTAACCTTTTTTTCTGACAATTTGTTTGTTTTTGAACGAACATTTGTATGGTTTGAAATTAATTGGAACCCGATTCTTTTATTAAAAAAAAAATAATATTTTTAATGGCGCCTGTCTGGCTACTCTAATCAGAGCAACAGAGTGTTGTGAGCGGGATGTGACCCCAAAAAGTGACTTAAAATTTAAGTTTGTAATAAAAACGTTGGTTGCAGGGCACAACGAACTATGTAGTTTGCAATAAAAGCCTAAAAAATAAATATAAAGTTAACTTTGGCCCTGAACAAAGACAATATGTTGAAATAACATTTTCAAATTCAACTTATTTAACATCACAATAATTATTTTAATAAATTATACTTATCTATCGCTATTTACATACTCTCTAACCAAGAATAACAAGCTTTGGTGCCGCCTTGACAACCCCCCACAATAAGGATGCTTTATTGCTCTTAAATTTAGCACCTTAAAACCATATAAAAAAATTTCTCATTTATGAAAACCATTGTAAATTAAATTTTTTTTCAAAACCGTATTTCCAAATATAAGCACCTCCAATTATATTGAAAGATATACGAGTATATTCTAATTACTTTATCAGATTTAGATAATCTAATAAATTAAAGATTTAATTTTTATTACATGCAGAACATGTTCTTTGATCAATTAATAACTCATTATGTTAACACATCCCTCTCAACATGTCAATTGAATAATAAACAGTAATTCTGATGTATTTATACACACAAACAATTCGATGCACCTCTGTTATGCGATAACAATAGCGTAACTATATTTATAAACTATTTACATATATTATATTTATTTATTTGCAGTGCAATAATCAATGCGAAATTAATTCAAATATTTAAGCCATATTCTTACATGTTTTTATGTACACTAAAAAAAATATATGCAAAATGCATTGTTGAACATTTCATACCATATTCCATTTAAAATTAGTCGATGTTTAAACATCATCTACATATTGGGTATACATATGTACATATCCTGATAGTCAAATAAGTCGATGGAATTCAAAAACATTAACAAAATATGTAAATTTAATAGAACATAACTGAAACAAAACACTTGTCAGGCGAGAAAACAACCAAGGAGCTTTTTAATGTTAATTACAGCTTACGGATTAATTTTAACCAAAAATATATTGTCTTCTTTTCTTATACTTGCTATCGATAACTTCTGTGGAAACTGTATTTTTTTCCAAGATAGCGTCATTTAGAAAAGACGTTATTATTTTACGCACTTATCAAAATGTGCACATAATTTGGACCAACATTACAATGATTTGATATTTGTCTAAAAAATTACAATGATTTCTTTGGACGTTATTTTACAAAAAAAAAAAATTTGAAAGTAACAAAAACAATTTTTAGTTTCTCCCTCAGTGTACACGTTTTTTTTTTTTAATTGTGTCATCATTATAACAACAAACAATGCGGTTTTGAGATACTTACGCTTTCGTGTGATGCATTCGTAAGCAATCTATCAGTATTCTATAAAAAGTTTGATATCTACTGATTTATAGCTTTATGTGATGACTGTATATAACGGCTATCTATTGAATAAAAATTTAATGTTATTCACGATAAATTCATAACAAATCGTTATTAATAAATTGTTTAATGAAATGTTCATTTTTCACTAAAAGCGCCTTACAAATATTTTATTAATACATTTTAGTAAGTTATAATATAGATGTAGATACATTTGCAATATTTAACAATCGTTAGCTTTACATTTAGTTTGCAAGTCTAGCCTTGAGACAATTTCCAACCATACGGCTAATATTTAAATTAAATAAATGAATGAATGCAAAAAAGTTTGTCAACACAATTAATTATTACTACCCCCATTTTCCAATGATGATGCTCTTTACCTACTTCTTTATTAATCTAAAAATATTTCAGTATCATTATAAATGTGTTTTTCGCATCGAAACTAGAGTTTTAGTGATGTTTTTCAAAGCGTTGGAGTGAGGCTTGCGTTCATAATTAAGTGTGTTTTGAGAAGAATAATGTTAAGGTTAAATATTTTGTTTAACTCAATTTTTTGATAATTTGTAAATTTGAAACAAAAATAAATTAAAGACCCAACTGCTATTAAACAGAAATTAATATATTTAAACTAAATGCATCCTGCAAGTTTTGTTGAATATCAAACAGACGATTGCCATTACCAAAATGATAATAAAAAACCATTGCGATATATGGAACTTACATGGAATGGATATAATCGAATTGCTAAAGTGTGAGTGCTGATAAAAGAGTATGTAATTTAAAAACCAAAATATTACTTTCGTCTTAACTTTAATCTGTAGAAGATACGATTTCATGTACTCTCAAACAAAAAAAAAATTAAATCTCCACATTGGGCGCCATTTAAATAAAATATTATAATTTCTTCTTTAACCGATGATTATTATGATCACTTTACACTTTTACAGTTGCACCTTATGACTCAAATTGCACGGTGAAAGGTGACGTCAACCCCAGAAAACGTTTTTACAGCCGCATGTCAAAATGTCAAAAGAATACATATGTACACTAAAATATGCAATTTTAACGCATTGCGAGCTTATAAAAACTGTGAATAGCCTATAAGTGTACAAATGGGTCAAACGATGAAAAAGCCTATGCTCAAATGAATGTATTCAGCGCAATAAGTAAACTGCTTATGACTGCTCTGTAAAACTATATTGGTATTATGGAGATTTTGGGGTTATTTTCTTCAATCTCAGTTAAAGTTAATGACTTCACTATTCCAAAGTTTTTTAGGACTTTTTTATCTTCAGTTATTTAAAAACATTATTAGAGAAACGTCCATTACAGTTAATTGCGAATTTTAAAGCCTTTAGTAAACTTAAGCGATGACGTTCCGATACTCAGAAGCTGTCTAATGTAAGCTAAGATACACTTCCTCCATTTTGATTTCTGAAGCCAGCTGTTGCTTCACTTATGCAAGAACGGTCAATAAGAGCAGTTACTAGCGATAAAAAAAATTTAAATAAGTCTAAAAGATTATTACAATTCCCTGTAGTTTTATAGTTCTACCTTAACTTCTCCACAGAATTAGCCGAGTGAATTTTATTGAACGCTACGTCCAGCATTTGCCAGCCGTATCGAAAGATTATTAATTTAGTAGGCATGATCATTTTAGAGAAGATAAAAATATTGACATTAACAGAGCACCATCTGTCTCATTAATAATATGTTTACCTATCAGTTTTTTTTTTAAATTTAAACATGCAGAAATTGTACATTAGTGAACATATGTAGGTACTATGTAGGAATAACATTAAATAAATAATATGATTTTAACATTAATGAATATGTTTCTAAGTTGTCCATTTTTTAATCATAAACGATTAAAAGTTGATTTAATTTGTACAAGACATTTCATTTCTTGAATTGAATTGAAACTATCAATAACTAGATAATTTTAACATGAGTTTTAATAAATCTAATAATTCTAAAAATGGTAATCAATTTTATTTTTTATCTGAAATCAATAATCCGAAAATTGTTTCCATCTAAGGTACTCAATAACATGTTTGCGGATCATATTAACATGGTAAAAGGTTATTAAGAGTAAACAAGGTTATAAGCTTTTAAATGATAATTTTTTGTATTTATTTTGTAAATAAGTAATGTTTGTTTATGTGTTATTGGATATTTATGGTCTGTTTCCATGAGTGCTAATCTTTTGATTTTGAACAATATTTTTTCTTGTAGTTTTATATTTATTTGCAAATCTGTTTAGCAGAAATTTTAAAAAGTGTTTTTATATGGGGCATGTTATTAATGGAATAGTACAATAAGCCAAAATTATAAATGCTAAAGACGTCTTAGTCATTGAACAGATTCAATGACTCCATGAAGAAAATTTTAAATATACACAGCTTTCAATATGGCTGACGGAAATGTAAACAACAAATGTTGACAAGCAGCCAAGTGTTATTTGATGGTTCAAATATTTAAGATCTGGTTCAGAAAGTTTAACCCCCGATTTTGTCAGATTAAGTGAGGTTTAACTAGGAACTATTAAGTCTGTGAAGTTCCCCTTGCAGGGATAGGCCTCCACATCTCCTACACCCCTCGTGCAAGGCTTCTGAAGATGTTCTCCAACTCTTTCCCAGTTGCGTTGATTCCTTTTCAACCGTTCTACGTCAAGAACAGTACCTTACCACCATGTCCTCCTTGCGATCGAGTGATTATGAACAAATTATGAACACATTTTTTCATAATACTATACACCAATGATTTTCGATAGAGGTAGGTTCCGTGCTACAGAATGCTTCCAATCCCTGTGAAAGGTAATTTTCTGGTTTTTGGAGAACTGCGTGACCTCCAATAAAATTTAAAGACAGCTAATTGCTATGTGCTGCAAACAAGATTTCCCTGTCAAATCAATTCGTTTTCGTTATCCAAAGTCTAGATTATAATCAATTATTTTCTATTAAATCCTCTCCTCATTGGGACAATTTTTATTGGATAATCAAGATCTATTTAGCACTCACTCCAGCGTCATGTATTATTCACACGTTTAATAGCTCTTCAGTTTAACCAAATGACATTTTTGAAGTCAAGTGTTTCAATTAAACAATATCATCATCGGCTTAATTGTTATAGATTTTTTGCAACAAATGAACGCGGATTTGTAATTAAATAGCATTTCCTTTCTCCCGCGTGTCCCGCCTCTTACTGACTTACTGAATTGTTATAACTTGTAGGCGATTGCAAATATGGCGGGACTAATGCTGCTTAGTTGTCCGTGTAAACTGGAACAAAAGACTGTAATCTGCTTAACCAAATGACTATGATTGCGATTGCATCTCCTGCGAATAAACTGTCATTAATCACCATAAACGATATTATAGGGTGTATAGTAATTATTATATTTTGCCATGCGATTGCGATCGTTAAATGTGACTAATTGTTTTGTTCACACCCTAGCATTATTATTATTTTATAGCCTCAAGTATTATACATACAGGAGATAAAAAAAGAAACGTCTGTTTGTCTTTTTTTCTGACATTTGCAGGCCTCCAGGTATAGATGATGACGATGATAGTTTTATGGACTTTTCGGACAATTCGGCGTATCTGAAGCCACGACAGCAACACTGGGCGAATAAGATGCAGTTCGTTTTAGCCTGCATCGGTTACTCTGTTGGCCTGGGCAACGTTTGGAGGTTCCCCTACATGTGCTATAAAAGTGGAGGAGGTGAGTTTTTTTGTTTGTTTTTACATCACAGGGCAACAGAGAGAGAAATGGAAATTGGTCACTTATCTTGAGAGAGATCAGCGCCAAGTGTCACAACAGATTTGTTGTTATAGCGCGTTTCCTTTTCGCATTAGCACTTGTGCGACAAAGGGTATGTGTGATGATTTTTGTTCACGCTGTGTCAGCCGCACGTCGTCGATCGGTATGATGGCCAGAGGGTGAGGTGTACACTAGAGCGGTTGTGGTGTTGTAGCTCTTTGTTGACAACTTTAACAAATGTGTCAAATGAAAAAATGAGATGAAGATTAAAATCTTCAATTTCCTGGCGAACTTTTGTTCCACATGAATAATGGCATGCCAGTCCCAATGTTTCTCCCTCGGACTTGCTGATGATGATGCTGTTCAACTTAAGATGACGCTGACGTGCGATTTCTTTTTTTCTACTTACACCCCGACTTGTTAATATGTGCTGGCACTGCTGGTGTATTTCATTGAGTGGGATGTTTTTTTTTTTTCCTATTGTCAGTTGTCACCCATTTTATCACTTTACATATTATGGTAATCAAGATATTAAAATGTTTTCAATTTTTTTTTTTCTTTTTATTGCAGGCGTTTTCTTAGTACCTTATTGCATTATATTAGTTGTATGTAGCGTGCCGTTGCTGTTTATGGAACTATCTGTGGGACAGTATACCGGACGGGGGCCAATTGGCGCACTGGGACAAGTTTGTCCGCTTTTTAAAGGTAAGTTGCTTGAAATTGGAAGATGTTGATAAATAAGTGTGTAATTGGGTGGTGTTAAGTGTGGATTTTATTGATATTATGGTTGATGAATGGGATAGGATGAATTGTTTAAATTATAGTTTGCATCAAAGTAGCTTTCCAAATTGTCGTTCTGATATTCGGTTTTGGAAGCAACTCTTTTATTTTGTTTGTTTTAAAAACATATCTAGATGTTCTGAAAAACTATTTCAATTTGTTTTGGTTTGCGAATTTGGATTCGGAAATCTTAAAATGTGAGTGAGTTGTCATCACTTAATTTAAGAAATATGTACTGGCATCACTGCATGGCAAATTTGTCATAGATTTTAAAACTTAAATAGATACCCCAAGTCAAACGGAAAGTGGAACATTTTTTGTAAGGAGTTAATTTAAAGATTTAATGAGGTTGTAATTGTTGAGGCTCTTAAAATTTTGTTTGGAATCCATGCAACAGTTTATGAGAAAATTGAAAATTAAAATTATGGTTTTTAAATTACATACTTAAAACCATTTGCAGACAAAATTTCATGAAATCAGTGAGGGTCGTTTTCGAGACAAAAAACGTTTGAGGTAACGTGCTAATGGTCTGGCAGGACTTGAAAGCTCTCCAACAGTCATATGTAAAAGGCATATCGCATATCCTATATATACTATTTGCAATTGCATTTTATTTTGTTAATAATTAAATTCTAAATGAAAGCTGCTGGCTTAAAGGAAGCATGCAAAATATTAAAACTACTGTAAAGTTGCAAGTAAACAAGTCAGCTGACTATGAGCGTGACAGTTAGTGGTTTATTAAAACTGAAAAGGGGAAAACGATAAAACCCAAATGAAAAATTCCCAAAGTATGTATTTTATTTTGCATGAATTAGGAAATATCCCACAGGTGCACACATCTCAAAAAACTATCCCCTTTTTTCAACATATTTGATTTAAAAAAAAAAAATTTCTTTGAAAATTTAGTTTTCGATTATAAAGAACTTCTTACAAACAAATTCTATGAAACTGTTTATGATAAAAATTACAGTTATCTTAGTAACATTTTTTTGAGAAAAAAATTAGAGCTATTAAGGAGATAAATAAATTTTTTCATACAGTTCTGTTATTTTTAAAACAGAAAAAAAAATCAAAAGAGGACTCCAGAATTTCAAAATGTGATTTTGTCGGGTTCATTGTTAGATAACTACACACTTTGACATATAAACATATTTTTCATTGATTTTCTCTTTTATCTTTTGGATCCCAATAACTCATTGTTAAAGCAACATATAATAATGCTTTTCATCCAAAAATCTGATTTTACGAATTTTTTTTCAAATAATTTGTAGAAAGTTTACAATAGTTTTTTTTTAACATTTAAATTACGTATATGTAGTTGTAAAAGAAAGGAAACAACTATGCATTGCATTTTCTACATAATTTTTTTCTTAATCAAGAAAGCTTAAGCAATTACCTTTACAAATCAACTCAATTTTTTTTTCAGTGGGTGCAAAATTTTTAACACGAACAAACGACAACTTTCGTAACGCCCCACCTATAACTTAAAATCAATTAAAATGAAATATTTCGCTCATTAGAGTAGCCAATGTCAGAGATCAGAAAGCACGAGCGTTTTGTTTTGTTTATTATTTAACAAACAAATAATCACAAAGGGAGACAGAGCTTAAATTTGAATATGAAATTAGTATTTATGTATTTCCTATTCAGCAAGTCGTTTGAAAATGTAGAAATAGGAGTACCTACCCACACATGCTGTTTTAACTGTCATTCTTAAAAATCAATAAATCATAATAATATTGATATAATATGAAGATTAAATAAACGATAAATCATGGTCCATATTTTTTAAAGTAAAATATTTATTTCTAACGAAAAAAAAATAAGTTTAAACATGACAATACTGTTATTAATACTGAACACTTTTACGTAATTCCATTTTTTTTTAATAGGTAAAGGCGATCGCTCTGGCAGAATCTATGTATATAATGTTACCTACCATAAGATGTTTACCTGTCTCAATTGTAAATTTAATAATTTAAGTTTTTTCCAATACAAAATTTATAGCGAATAAATGGTTTTTGTTATTTAAAAAGCAAAACTTAATCAACAATTTTACAATTTAAAACCTAATATCTCAAGCTTGAAATTTATCTCTTATCATACTTCTATTTAAATTTTGTTGCTAAATAATGAAAAAAAAGTATACCAAAGAGCGGTATCCAAAATAAAATAAATAAAATAGGGTGAAGCAGTAGAATGTGAGGGTTGTGTCACAGTCGAAGATTTAAACATGACATAACAATGCCCCTTTTCAATTTTAAACGAATGGACGAATTTTGACCACTGGACTTTACTAATTATTACAAGATTAGCGATAAATGGTATTTAATGAATTATTTCGAGATACAAAATATTTTTTCTTAGCGTCACCTAAAACAACTTAAGACTGAAGAAAATCGCTTAAGTTGTTTAAGCTGCAGGTCGAGTCAGACTTTTATGTCTTATTAATTTAAGGCCTTCTTAAATGGCTGATTTAGATTCTGTTTACAAATTTAAAACTTTCCTTGACTAATTTTTATTAGGAGTAAACATTTATCTATTCATTTTTTCAATTACAGGAGCTGGTCTAGCAAGTGTGGTTGTATCGTTTCTAATGTCAACATATTATAGCGTTGTAATAGCTTATTCCATTTATTACTTTTTCACATCATTTAAAGAACATAGCCCATGGACTGATTGCAATAACAGGTAAAAAATTTGCACTGTTATCAAAATTATTCATTGAAATATTCACATTTTGGTTCGTTTTTTTTTGTAGATGGAACACACCTGATTGTTGGGTGCCACGACGAAGAGATTTAAACATGACTGCTCCCGATATGTCCCGAACACCTTCTGAAGAATTTTTTGAGTACCTAATTTAGATGTGAAGTATTATAAACTACTTGTTAATATTCTCCATTTTTTTTAGATACAAAGTTCTTCAAATTAGCCGTGGAATCGAATATCCTGGCATAATGCGTTGGGAACTCTTTGCCTGTCTCATCTGTGCTTGGCTTATGGTCTATTTTGCTACATGGAAATCTATCAAATCATCAGGAAAGGTACGATTTTAAGCCACAAGTTCGGTTCACTGATTTATTTTAAGAAATTTTCACAGGTTCGCTATTTCACAGCAACATTCCCGTTCTTCCTGATTATTGTCCTTATGATCCGTGCATTGTCATTAGAAGGTGCAGATGCCGGACTTCGATATTTCTTCCGACCAAATTGGTCTGAATTGAAAAATGCTAATGTCTGGATAAATGCTGCATCCCAGAATTTCAGCTCACTTGGAATTGCCTTTGGTTCTATGATATCATTTGCTAGCTACAACAAATATAACAATAACATTTTGAGAGATACCATTGCTGTATCGTTGGTAAATGTTGTGACAAGTTTTTTGGTGGGAATATTTGCCTTTGCGACTTTGGGAAATTTAGCATTGGAACAAAATACAAATGTTCGAGATGTAATTGGAGATGGTCCTGGATTGATATTTGTTGTTTATCCACAAGCTATGGCCAAGATGCCATATTCGCAGTTTTGGGGTGTTATGTTCTTCTTTATGCTACTGTGTCTGGGTTTGAATACTCAATTTGCGATTGTAGAAGTTGTCGTCACGTCAATTCAGGACGGCTTCCCCAATTGGATCAAACGAAATCTTGGCTATCATGAAGTTCTGGTGTTTTTCGTTTGTTTGATTTCGTTTCTTTTTGGACTGCCAAATATAGTTCGAGTATGAAATTTTATTTTTCTATATTCTTTTATGATTTTATAAAAATATTTTTTTTTTTAGGGAGGAATCTATTTCTTCCAATTAATGGATCATTATGCTGCCTCGATATCGATAACATTTTTAGCTTTTTGTCAAATGATTGCTCTGGCATGGTTTTATGGAACTGAAAGACTATCCAAGGATATTAAACAAATGACTGGCAAGGCTCCATCGTGTTATTTTAAGTCATGTTGGTTCTTTTTTGGACCATTGTTGCTGTTTGTAGGTTTTTCTTTTGTATTGATTAAATATGAAATTCTACAATGTTGATTTGCTTTCTTATAGTCAATTTGGATCCTAAGTTTGATAAACTATCATGGACCTACTTATCACAATGGAAAGTACAAGTATCCAGAGTGGGCATATGCTATGGGATGGATATTTGCTTCGATGTCATTACTTTGTATTCCAGGATATGCACTTATTAACTTTCTTAGGGCTCCAGGAAATAGTTTTTGGGAGGTAATTTTTTTCTGGTTTTGTATAGCAAAAAAGAAACTCATACCCTCTCTTTTTTAGAAATACCAAAGTGCCATCAAACCAAACATCTATGAATGCAAAATATGCGGAGAACATCATTGTGAACATGATTATCCAGAGCAGGAGCTTTATATGCTAACACACGACCTTCCAGTTTATCAACAGGAAAAAGTCTATTTGAAACCACCTCCGGAGAAAAATACATATTTACAGAATCCATTGCTGAAGACGATGTCTGCTGCAGATGATAAAGCATCGCAAGCGGATGAGAAGAGATAAGAGATTTTTTTTCCTTAAAATCTAGTTCGTCTACATTATAGAACTTTATTTACATATACAATATTTTACATTCCAAAATAATTAATTTTCTAATTTGATTTTGTTCTAAATTTAAAAATAAACTAGATAAAGATAAATTTGTTTATTAGAATTAACACACATAATTTTGAATAGTATTATTTTATAATTTTGTTCTTAAACAAAAAAGTAGATCTTCGAATAAAAGCGCAGTTGCAGGCAACTTTCCGATATATATAAATTGAAAATACAACCCATGTTCAAGTATTAGCATTTAAAAAGAAAAAAATGTAAAGATTTAAATAAAGTTTTATTATAAAACAAAATTCAACTAAAAATAAAGTAACTATAAGATAAAAAGAAAACAAGAAACAAGTTTTATAATAGCAGGTGAACACCGTTATTTATTTATTTCAATTTTCAACTAAAAGGTACAGTGGCATCCAAATAATTAGAAACGATTTCTCATACTGATTTTGTCTTCTTCAATTTTTTTTACTTCTTCTTCAATATTTTCTTTTTTTTTTTGCTTTAAATTTTGTTTTGTTTTGCTTCATTTTATCATTTTTTTTTAATTTACAAAAAGATACACTGTAATCTCCTTGGCATACAGTCATCAAAATTCTCACAAACTTCCTTTCCTCTTCTCCGATTTTCAAACATCCCCAATTTGATGGGATGAATTAGTGATGTTTCCGATTTATTTGTAAATCATTTTCATTTTCAGATACTGCCGCATATCTTCGATTGGTTTTAGGTCCGGGCTGCATGACAGCCAATCATAAAGAGTAATGGAGTTGTCTGCGAACCGCTTTTTACTGTAACTAGCCGTGTGCATTGGGTCGTTGCCCAGCTGAAACTTCTATATATGCCTGGAAGGTTTTTTCCTCATATGGCAGCATAAAATTCTCAAGGATTCTGTAATATTGAATTCCTCCTATATGACCTTCAATTCGTTCAATTTAGCCAAAACCGCTCCACATTTGGTGGACCTCAGAAAACGTTGACACACTCCGATTTTGGATCCTTAGAAAATCAGTTACTTGGTTGAAATAACGCAGACAACTGTGAGCTTGTCTTAAACCTGACTTTGTTTGAATTTATTTCGCTATTTCAGACCGGTGTTCATTTAAATCTTCTAGTTATTCTTTTTTTTTATTCAAGTTACGTTTCTTATTCTTTCTTGTTGAGAACAGCACATGGGAAAGTTTTTCACATATCTCTTATTTCAAAAGTAGAACATATGAACATAAACTTTCACTTTGGTAAGATTGAAGTTATTTTATTTCTGCAGTAAAAATAGACACAGAAAACACATTTTTGGTAAAAGATATTTCAATATTTTTATTTACAATACAAAGCTTAACTAACTAAGAAATAACTGGCTGTGGTTGTGGTAAGCTATCAGCGGGTATTTGTAGATTCTCAAAGAAATACGACGCAGGAAAGCTATTACTTTGACATGCGACAATATTTTTAATCAACCACAAAACTTCAGCACTTAAACTTTGGTTTTTAAACTCAAATAAACGATTAAGTAAGCGCACAAGATTAGTGTTCCATGTGCTGCATTTTTCAATAAGATTATTAAAGCAGGCCGAGTCTAAGGCCAGCAAATTAGCCAACACTCTAATGGCATAAAGAATTCTCATTCTATTTGGGATTCCCTCAAAATTCTCTGTTTGACTTAAGTTGGCAATGGAGAAATTCATCAGATAGTTAACCTGCTCTTCAGTCATAACAACACCGGGAACTATGATTCCAGAGTTGAATATAATACGTAGATGGTATTCAGCACCTGGAGATGTTGGATTCTTTGTGTGAAACTTAAGAAAAAGACATTCCAAATCGGAAGGTCTGATTGGGAGTTTATATATTTATACGGGTATAGTTTAATTGAAAGAAAAATCAGCTTACCGCAATAATTTATCCTCGGCGGAGGCAATGATATCTAAAACTACAGCAGCATCATCCCGATAATCGTCTTCGGTACTTTCTTGCAGATATATAGCCGTCAGTTTGGGTACGATTTCCATTGACATCATCACGCGAGCACCTTTTCCACCAGTTGCCATTATGTTGGCCAATGTCCAGAGGCACGTTCGCTTTAGCCTTTCCTCCGAACAATCTAGATATGTTACCAAATAACTACCAGCCATTGAAGCGATTTTTTCACAAACCGGGCCTTCTCCCAACGAGAGGTTGCATAGTGTTTCACTAGCATGAAATTGCTGTTCGGAGTCAGGTCCTTAAAGCAGTAGAAGATGTCATATATATGGAAAACAAAAACATTATACTACTTACCTGTGAGTTCCTTAACGAGCGTCTGAATTGCTCCTGGGATCATTGCAAACGCACGAATATTTTCAATGCCTTGAAGAAAAGCATGACTGAGTCTATACATATCCTCAGCTGTAGCATGTTTGCGTCTCTTTATTCTGTTGGCCAGTCCTTGGACATCCTTTACAGTTAGGTTATCTAATTCAATTATCTTTGATTGAATTTCACCCAAACCAAAGCGCAACGAATCATTTTCACAATTTCTTTTGATGTCACGGATATTTTTTGAATATTTTCGAATTTTCTCACGAAGTGCTTCAGTTGGAATTATTTGGTTTTCAGTAGACATTTCGGATCCTTTGTTCCTTATAAAATAACCTCAAGCTCCCGCGTAAACAAAATCAGAAAACTGTTTATTTTTATTTTGGTTGGGATTAACGGAAATTTGACGTTTATTGATCTTGACAGATAACACATAGAATGTCAAACAGTTTCAAGAAAGTACACTGTAAAAAAAATAAAACAATATTTGTGTGTTAGGTTTTTTATTTGGAAATACTTAAATGATGGTGGCTATGGTTAAGGTGACAGTGGTTTTCGTCGTGGGTTACGTTTTCACTGCGACAGAATCGCGTCGATCTATAAAGACTTGACAATGTGTTGTCAATCATATATATGTAACACATATCTTATAAACGACGTACCTTCCAAAACTTCTGTCAAAAGCAAGCTGATTCCAATAACAAAAATTTCTTCGTTTTTGGGAGGTATTGGTAACATGAAATTTTCTGCGAACTTTCAAGATATTTTTCAATTTGCTGTCAAAATCCAAACAAAAACAAACAAAATGAGTGAACTTTTTGGAAAAGAATCACTTTTTTGTTGGAAGGAATTCGGCAGTCGTTCTACCGAAAATCAGGCGTGTTCTCTTTAGTACAAAATTTACTATCTTTCTATTTGAATGCATTCATTTCTAAACCAGTACTTCTCAAACCCTATTTGGACTGTCAATTATAAAAACAGCTGATTGTCAAATTTTAACCAAAATTTTCCTTGTAAGCATTTCTCTTGATACGAATTTTTCCTAAAATTTGTCTTCAAAATGTCTTTTACAATTTTTCAAAAACTCTCGCTGCAATGTTTAAAAGCAGAACAACCCCTTCTCAGTAAGTATATCCATCAAAAAATATTACTATTCTTCTATAAATTCATCAAATTTCAGCAACTGTCCGTAATGCCAGCAAAAAAACTGGAGGTAGCTCGCGTAATAATCCAAAACATCCGCGACCAAAACATCGTGGTTGGCGAGTACAAGACGGTTGGTATGTTTCACAAGGTACCATTTTAGCTACTCAAAGGACAACAAGATTCCATCCTGGATTAAATGTGAGTTAAAATAACAACCAAAATATTGGTTCTTGTAAATGGAACAAAATTTACAATTCATTCGTAGGTTGGCTTTGGACGCAATGGAACTTTGTTCGCTATGGAACATGGAAAAGTTTACGTAACTTGTGAAAAACTAGATCCCAATTGGGATCATACATGGATACAGCGACATTATGCTGGTCGTATGGATCAACAGATTCACAAGAAATTCTTTAATGTCATCGCCGAGAAACAGCATCAACGTTTTAAGTTGATCGATGAGGTTTAATTCAAGAAAATAAAAATGTAGTTTTATGAGAAAAAGGTAAATTTTATTCATTCCAATTTGCGATCTCGATATGAAGTGGGATTCAAATGTTTCCTTTAAATTAAATTGTTCTATAAATTTGGAAGCGAGACACTCCAATCCCGTTTTTACTGCTTCCAAAAGATGAGGCAAAAGACGATTTGTAAAACTTTTTAATATGCCCGTTTATCTACAAGACCTTTTAAGGTAAAGTCATCGATTAACAATCATTTCAAATGTTCAAGAATTTTCTTGAACAAGTGTTTAGATTTTTATTCCCTTTCTATTGTCTTAATCACGATGTCCTTGTTATTACATTCCGTTTTTTCCTTCACCTCCAAATTTTTTGGTTCAATTTTCCTTGGTTTCTTGGGCTTCGGAAAATCAGTTTTTTTCCTTGGCTTTCTCTTCACAGGCACTTTCTTGGCGACCTCCTTCGCCAGATCTGGCAATGGGAAGTCATCAAATCCAGTCCTAAGCTCGAAGGAATTCTCCACCGTCTCGGAGAGTTCCAATTGGACAGCCTTTTCGGTATGAACTCGTTGTACGTGCTCCTTTAACTTATCCGATCGATGGGTGTCAAAGTCACAGAGTTGGCACTTATGTCGCTTTGTATTCTCAGCGTGCTTCAGGGCGTGGCGTTTCAAGTTCTTATTCTGACTGAACTTATAGCCACAGACCTCACAAACAAATGGACGTTCCTGTTTATGAGTGTCCATATGAATTTTGAGGTTTTCCTTGCGATTTGTTGTGTGTGTGCAATCTGGGTGGGTACATTTGAAGAGTTCCCCCGTATGAGTTAATTTATGGGACTTCAATGCTTTCATGTGTGTGGTGCTGTAGCCACAGACATCACATAGCATTTCTTTTTCCTTTTTGTGGATCTGCAAATGACTGGATAAACCTTGTTTCCATTTGAAGCCTTTCGAACAATGTGGACAGACGTATGGAGTTTCGATGGAATGTTTGGGATGATGGATACTAAGCGCCGTTTTGGTAAGAAATCTTGAGTCACATTCGAAGCAGAAGAATGGCTTCGAATGGACATGCTTTCGCAGATGCTCGTCG
This sequence comes from Syrphus vitripennis, assembly GCA_958431115.1. Taxonomy (NCBI): domain Eukaryota; kingdom Metazoa; phylum Arthropoda; class Insecta; order Diptera; family Syrphidae; genus Syrphus; species Syrphus vitripennis. The sequence goes on along the minus strand of OY288108.1, from coordinate 140,738,315 downwards.
AAATCTTTTTTTGAAAAGAAGCCAACTTCGCAGAGGCAACAAGTAAGATTGCAGGCGGAGCACGTTGTCATGTGATCGACCATGTCTTGGACTTTGTAGCATTTGAAGTCACAACCAATGCAGTAGTTGACTTTGCTGTGAGCTCCATTATTGACCGCTTTGTGATTACGAACCTAAAAGATCTCACTCTTGAGCTATTTACTATTGCTTCGATTACTTTCTTGGACTTACCTTAAAATAGTTCTGTTTCTCCTCAAATAGATTCTCCACTACAACATTTATATCGCCCTTTTTGGGTGGCTCTAGCTCTCCTTCATTGCCATCTTCAATGCAAAATACTTTGAGCAGCTCTTTCACCGATAGAATTTTGGCCAATTTCTTAAAATGATCTTCGTGTACTTTATTGATGGACACAACATCCTGATAGAAGAAATCAATTATTGTTTGCAGACATTCGGTGCAGGAGAAATTGTGAATTTTTATCTTCAATGGGTTGTGGATGGAGAATTGTAGGGATTTTTGCAAAAAGTGTCGGCCGCCAATGAATTCGCTTTGAGCACCGATAACACAGAAATGTCCCCAGGCCGAGATGCCTGATTGAAGTTCGATTTTCAAATCACAAAAGGTTCCAGTTTTTCGTTGGTCATCCAGATATTTTGATACTTTTGATTCGAATTTAATTGGGATTTCTTGATATTGAATCATTTTGGTGCGACTTTATTTTTTGTTTTTATTTAATTTTCGATGCAGATGCAGCAGAAAACATAAATAAATATGGCTAACATTGGTGAACTGTCAGTTTTGTTTTGTTTTTTCCATGGGCAAATTTTAAGTTGGAAGCAGAATGGTCATTTCCGTTTGTTATTTACATTTGAATTTGATACGTTATTCTTCAAAAATTCAGGCGAACACCTAAACTATGACTGGCGGGCAGCGAGAATTTTTTGATTTTTTATGAAAATCAACCGCTTGACTTTTATTGTAAAATGTGTTTGCAACCCGCAAATCTTGTAAAAAGCATGTTTTTCAAACTTGGGAAATTTTTCCTGTGGAAAAATTTGTACAAATTCGTAAAAAATTTTACGTTACTTATTGCTCACTCTTTTGCTCTTGCAACTTAAAAAATTATGGAATCTTAGTTTTTGGTTTAGGACTGCATATTTGTATTTATCAAAAAAATTTTAAAAATTGCAATTCATTGTACAATTTTCATTAGATTTTGTATTTTTGCATTTTTTTTTTCTATTATTGATTAATTCTTCAAGATTTTTGGAAACTGTGTTTATTTTGACAAACAAATATCCTAGTTTTTTTGGGATAAACATTCATTTTAAAATTCGAAAAATATGCAATAGTACAAAAATACAGAAAAGTATCTGAAAACGATTTGGGACTTCTACAAACGATTAATTTTTTTTACTTTTGAAGTGAAAAGCCTTTTAATGTTTCCAAGTTTATGTTTTCTTTTTATGTGCAGTAAAATTAGCTATCATTTATTAATATGGGTGAACCATTGTGGAAGATATGTGTCGAAATTAAGATATTTTGGCGAGTGAAATGATACTTATTCGCTGACGCCGCGCCGCTCACTCCACTCCCAAAAGCGATTTATTTATGTCGTTTTCAATTGGCAATCCGGAATTGGTTTTAGATTCGGAATCCCAATTGAACAGTTTTTTTTCGATTCTGAGAAATTTGATGTTTGGTGTGAGAGTATTAGTATTTCAAGCAATCACTTCACAGTTGTAAATTTAAAAAAATATGACAATTATCAAGCTTGACATTAAATCTTTGAATGTGTGAGTGATTCTGTTTTTGCTTCTGATTTCAAATCCAGAAGAGAAATTCTCTTTTTTTAGAATCAGAACTGTCACTTTTGCCCAACGCATTCAGAATGCTTTTTTCTACTTCCAGATTGCCAATTGAAAACGACATTAATGAAATGACAAAGGATCTCAAATCTTGAAATTCTCTCCATATATGATAACAAAACAACATGCATAACAGGACCCTCTGAAAGTTTTAAAAAAATATAACACAGTTATTTCAATTTTTTGGCATTTATATATTTAGGGATATTCAGTATTTTTTTTAATTTTTTTTTGTCAATTTTCATCATCTACTTATCACTTTTTTCTTATTCAATTCTATGGCTAGTTCAACTAAACACGTTCCCCGAATAAAATCAGCTGCAACAATATTTGCATGTTCACCCAAACGTTCTCGATAAAGATCAGTTATCCTCCAATTAACTTCATCAGCCATTTTGCGTAATCCACCATATTTATTAGTAATAACACCCCAAGTATCGGGCGTCAATTCTGCCATATCAGCAACTGGACGGCTCGAGAGTCGCCTGTGTATAGTAAAATTGAAATATTGCAGTTTATTTTAATAAATCGGAATTGAAAGTTACGAAAAAATATACTAAATTGAAAAATAAATTACAAATATTATATATGTACGAATGATGCACATTCATCATATTTGCTTAAAAATTGCTACGAGTATATACATTACTTACATTCTATCATATTCATTGATTTCAATTAAATATCTCTCAAGACGTTGCCATGAGCGGACATCTCCCCATCGCTGTTCAATTGGACCAAATAAAATGCTGGGAAACTCCCACTCTGTTGGTCCATGATCGTATGCGAGAAAAATGTTTTGATTCATTTTCCAGACATCTCCAAGGAACACTTGCCATGATACATCAGGTGTCACCAATAATTGTCCAAAACGATTCTTCAAATATGACACCAGTAAACGATGCACACCGAGGCCTTTTCCAAAACCTATAAATTTATTTAAATCAGTTTTTAAGTAATAAACTTTTTTGTTTTAATTATTCAAAAAACTAATTATAAGCGGAGATTACTTTTAATTTAGTTAATTAGAGTTAAAGTCCATTGACCACAATTAAACTTGGTATCGTTGTGATCAATTAAGATTCTAAGCAGTAAATGTATTTATTAAATGATAACCACTTCAATGTAAATATTGATATGTACCTTCTTAATCTAGATCATTTTATTTTATGTTAATTACTATAATAACTGATAGGTGTACGGCGTTTTTGAAATAGATTTATGAGTTCTCTTTTTCTCTCTCTCTCCTATGTAAAAAAGATATAGATACGAGTTCAGTTTAAATATAAATAAATAAATTAAAATAGGAAAAGTATAACAGAACAAACCCATATTTTCACTCTAGTAAATCAATCTGATGTGTTTAGTCTTTATTTGCTCAAATTATATGTAGATATAGGTATGTACGAGTATGTATCTAATTGTTGGTTACCTGCGCCAATTAAATTCTGACATCAGAGATAAACAATAATTCCCACGAATGGTGGATGATTCTAGTTTTCTATTATTTTGAAAAAAAAAATCATGATTTTTCATATTGAAGCTAGAAAAAGCAATGGCAAGGGATAGTCATCCTAATGTATGTATACCTAGTATCAGTTCTAGCTTCTTGATCAATTTGAATAAAACATAGTAATTCCAATGGTGGAGAGATAAACAATAATTCCCACGAATGGTGGATGATTCTAGTTTTCTATTATTTTGAAAAAAAAAATCATGATTTTTCATATTGAAGCTAGAAAAAGCAATGGCAAGGGATAGTCATCCTAATGTATGTATACCTAGTATCAGTTCTAGCTTCTTGATCAATTTGAATAAAACATAGTAATTCCAATGGTGGATTATGTTTCCTTCGAAACTCTGTATTATATACTTTTTTTTTAGAAATGTGCTAGTTTAGTGTTGAAAAATTTTATAAATTTTATAGCTCAATTCAAAAAAGATCGAACTTGATAATAAATGAAAGAGAAACATTAAAATATTTTTTATATTTACAACTGACTGGTTTAAAACTGGTAGATGTGTGAGGTAACCATAAACTAATTTGTCGCTTTAAATTAAGATTTTTTTTTAAGAAATTTTCCAAAATATTTATAATTTTAATTTGTATGCGTGTATCGCCGACCATTAAATTTTGAATGCAAGAAATTAAGAGAAATGTTTTTTTTTAAATTTAATGGAGTACAGAAACAAAAATGTGCTTTTCTTGTGATACAATTCTGCGTCATTTATTGAGTTGCATAGGTAGGTACGGCTGAAACGTTTTTTTTTTATCTCAAAGTGATGCAAAATTGTATGATAAATACAATTTTAGGAAAAATAAAAATAAATCGATAAAAATGTTCACTTTTTCAAATTTGACTTAAAAACTAAATCCAATTTACGACCTACTTATGTAGAAGTTTTGCACACAAATTTCTATATATTGAAAAAAAATCACATATACGCCACAGTGTACCTAGCAGTTACTTCCTTAACATTAAAGTCAATATTGCTAACATTCTAACCGTTTGAAATTCTTTAAATTTGAATTTCTACCATCTTTCTATAGTCTGAGATGTAGTCTTATGATAAATATTTTGATTCATTCCTGTTTGAAAACATTGTTTTTATTCTTGGTTAAATTTGACAGATACTCTGGGAAATGGAACGGTTTGTGGAAAAGCTATGATTTATTTGCCAAGCTCCAAAAAAATCAACAAATGCTCGTTGATTATCATGGATTCTTAATTATGGATATAGGTGAATCCATGATAATCAAATGATGACAAACTGATTGTCTGTTTGTATGAAATCATCATTAATACCTATTTCAGATGACTTTTAATTTATTCGTACTGAATATGAAATAATGGAACACCGGGACTTAAAAAGAAGCTTCGGTGATCCACGAAAAATAAATTATTAATTATATTATTTCTTAGATGTGAGCCTCCTTATTGGTTTACCGGTGTTTACAAAAAAAAGAAGAAAACATTCAAATTAATCTCACTTACCTACTGGAAACTCCTTAACTCCAAATATCACTATTTCATTTGTCTCAAGGACAAAATCCATAACTTGATCAACCACCTCCGACAGAGGTCTCTGTTTAGTTATTCCATGGTTGACAAAAAATAGATCTGGCGTATTTTTATAATAACCCACCCGGATATCCAAATACCGTACACCATGCATCAATTGACCGCGAATATTATCATCTTGAGTTAATGCATATTTCGTCACAATAGTCTCTTTTCTGGATGGTGCAAAATTCGGTCGATACGACCCCGAATCGTGCGTGCCCGGTATAAATAAATCACGAATTCGTAGCGAACTAACAACTGATCTCATTTCGTTCATCCACTTTGGATGAGCTCGCATGCAATTAACAGCGATAATATTTCCATTTGTATCCACATAACTCGCCCAATAGCCATAGCATTTTGTATAAGCTGTCACATTTTGTGAGAGTTCATAATCAAAACGTACCGGAGTGGTGTACCATTGCTTTGATTGAACTGGCCGCACCAACGCCACTATATTTGCCTCCCCACCATTGCTAATCCAATGGAATTGCGATGATGATTCAGAGCTGCTGCTGCTGTCTAGGGGTATAACGTCTAATAATGATTTTGGCGTGCTGTTCAGAACTGGAACTACAACACCGTCACCTGCTCCACTACCGCTGCCCTCTGAGAAGTCACCGAATGTCTCCTTGGGCATTTTCAATTTAACTTTTTCAAATGATAACGGTTCTTGATTAGTTATCAAGACCATGTCACCGGGATGAGATCTAGCATTTGCCCATGACACTTCTAACTGTCGTTGTTGTGCACTTATTGACAGCCAAAGTTGCACATCCGCCGATGCAACTGTACTGATAACGATCACAAGTGTAAACAAATAGGCCAAGGTTGCCATTATCAATCATTTATTCTAACTTCGGTATTAGTTTCTTTGTATAATGAATTGTTTTACAACGGTTTTATTTATCTTTCACTTTGACAATGTTTGAATACAAAAATGTAAATGTTGGTATTTAGACGAGAGCTATACTGCGCACCGCAGTCCGATCACGTTGAAAGCTCGAACGTTTCTGAAATTTGAGAGTTGTAAAACGCTAAGAGCAGCGCTCTGTTTGTTTTATTTCATGTTCTCTGTACGCTGTACCCCGGAAGTTGGACATTTTCGAGCTTGCGTCGTTTTCAAACTGTAACAGTTTAGTGCAAGTGACCGGAAGTGTAGAATTAGAATTTTAAGCAATGAAACCGTGTGTTCAGTGATTCCCGTGGATGAGTATGCTACTGCAAACTTAAATCTATCTAGATGTATGTCGATGTCATACTCTCTGTTTGTTTTAAGTTTCTCTTTGTTCATATCATAGTTTGGTGAATTCGTTGTTTTGTTTGGTTGTATTCCGCAAACAATGTATAGTACTCACTTTAATTCAATATATAGGTACTCATATATACGAGTCAGTTTGGTTTTGCTACTCTCGAGTAATATATAATTTTTATGGTTGCTGACTTTTATTTTGTTTTTTGGAACAATGTGTTAAGTATGAAGTAATTCAATTACCATCAAGTGGTTATATGATGCGGTTTATGGAACGCATGTTAGCACTTTAATTCAATTGGAAGTTGCTGCTCAAGATGAGAGAGAATTATGTTAATGAACTGTTCGAGAAAAAAAAAAGAAACAAGTGGGTGTATAAAATGCTGCGTATTGTTTTAGGTTAAACCGGTAAATTACGATCTTGAACGTGCTAGCCACGGGGCGATTTCAGTTATTCATATAAAATAGTTCGTAACGTAGCGTTGTAAACCATTATGACTTTTTTATATCGAAGATAAGTTTCATTTTGGGTCTAAGTCGATATTTCGTATGCTAGGACCAACATTGGTAACATTATGTTTTTAAGCAATTTTTGAAATAAAAAATTAGAGAGTGAATAAAATTGTGCGGTGTGGCTCAGAAATCCTTAATGCCAACAAAAATTGTAGCTTGTTTCGACAATATAAAAAATTCTCTATAAAGCATGAGCCAAACATTTAAAGGAACACAGTTCATTGAGTTGTAAATCATGAATTTAGCTAATCAGACAATATCGAACGATTGGCGCCATTTCATTAGAGCCTTTAAAAGTTGAATAAGAAACCTAACTCACTGGCCCCTAATGTAGCATATCTAAAATTTAAATTTTTATTCCCGGACTTTGCCTTTGATGTGATAACAATTTCTCTTTTTTTATGAAATAAAAAATATGTAGCTGTCTTTGTTTAATACGTAGTCACATTAACTTTTAGGCCCTCTACGCATAGGTCAAAGGTTTTGTAATTCGATCTATCAGTTAAATTACCGATAAATCCATTTCTTAGTGCATATGGTTTAATAAAATGAAAAATGGGACAACTGGAATAAAATCTGTGGTGTTTGGTATAAATATGATAACTCCATTTTTGCACTATTTCAGTTAATGCATATTATTTTTCGAAAACAATAGAATCTATTATTTTGAATTCAATGTGTAAACTAGTTGTGTGTTTTTGCAACAAAGCCCAGACTAGACGAGGCCGAGCAAATACAACGGATTTATATGACGCGCACATAATTGCGATTTGATGACTTTCGTTTCGTTAACTTTCGCTATCGATAGCAAGAGTGCTCATCGAAATCTACTGCAAAAGTAAAGTAGCAGCTTGCAACCGAAATCAGAATGCGGAAGTGCATTAAATGGCTGACTTCTCCATTTGAGTGCTGGGAGGGTTATTTTTCGTTGGTATCTGATATAAACTTCCGATTACGACCTTTATATCTACAGTCAATTGTTAAATTTCTCCATAAATTTTGAATCTTTAGGCATACATAAATTGATCGTAAACCTTTTTTTTTGTATTATTTGTATTGGCATGTTTTGAATTAGTAAAAAAATTCGAACTCGAATTTTTATCAAACTTGAAATTACTATAAAATTGAAGTCGAAAAAAGTGGACCTAACAATTCTATCTGTGTCCGTTGTTCGTTGAGGCTCAGCCTAAACGGGTGGATGGATTTTCTTGAAACTTAGTGTATAATGTTTTAATTGTTTTTAAGGCCAAACATTACGGTTCCTGTCATATTTTTTTTTGGTCTTGAAAATCGGATTTTTCTCGAAAATGTCTCCGACAAGTTTGTTGATTTAGTGCTCACTTTTAAATAAAAAAATGTTACCATAGAATATTTTTTTTTATTTTCTATTGATATCAAAAGTTTTATGCAAATTAAATTAAAAAATATATTTGAAACTTGGTACAAAAAGATTTTTTACTACCTTTACTATTTTATTGAAAAAACTTTTTTCAAAAATTTCAAATTTCTCGAAAACGTAAAAGTAAATTTTGAATTTTTTTTTTGTTGTTTCAGTGAATTTTTCATACATTAGAGAGATTTAATTTATGAAAATTCTTCTAAACTGAATTTTTTTGGAAATATTCCAATGGATTATCTGCAGCACACATTTTTGTATGATATTCTGTAAAAAAGAATGTTGTTTTTTCACTTTTGCATTACATACATTGTATGTGATGTATATTCTGTTAAACAGGCCCCGGAAATCCCTTAATTACATCGACCGTCATAGGATACTGAAAACTCTCAAAGACGTTTTAGTCAACAACCTCCGAGTTCTTGTGGCGATACTTGAAAAATTGCACAAAAACTTCAGAAAAAGGCGTGTGCAATGAACCAATATTATTATTGAGTTTTGAAATACATGCATGTGGCTCCCACCGACTAGCAGAAGAAATTATTTTTTTATAAGAACCTGGTGGTTTAGATAAATCTTCGTTTTTTAAGCTTCTTTCAGCAATTCAAATAATGAATGTTACCTACACATAAACCCTAATTACTTTTTTTTTTGAAAATGCACTTTCACAGTGTTAATTTAACATATCCAGTTATTAAAACTTTTCAAAGAAATCGAAAAATAAAAGTTGTATATGTACTTAGCTTTTATTGACAGTAAACGTACATACATAATATATTCCCTATTTATGTCATTTTTAAAACTTTATAAAAAATGAATGTATGTAACTTAAGTATAACATTTTTTTTTTAAATTAAAAATATTTTTAAATTAAATTTCTTAAAGCTAAAAAATACTTTTGTTTTTATTACAATTAATTATTATACATACATAATATTTGCCTACATTTAAGTACACTTAAGATTACACAAAGCCAAATTTAAAATCGAATTTAGAATGAACTTAAATAGATAAAATTTAACCAAATGAATTTTTAAAGCGCATTTTATTTATTTAAATATCCTTGGAATGAAAGAGGAAGTTGCACGGTAGACGTGTGCCATGAGTTTTATATGGTCCCGAGTTTTTATGATGTATATAAATATATAGTATATGTATATGTAATAAATTTATTATTATTTCTTTAAGCTTAAGAACTAGGACTCTCAATAAAAACTGTATTGAACATAGCTTGACAAAAAGTAACCATTCCTTTGGATATTGTTCCATAAAATTTTGGTTTATTCTTCCATTTGATGCAAGCATAGTAGAATGGAATTCCAGCTAAAGTTATTGAAACGCCAACAATAAGATTCATTGGTTTTGAAAAACTAGGCATTAGAACGAGTATAATACAGCATACGACAAAGATGATTGGCAGTGCCAAATGAACCTTAATAGGTCTTGGAAGATCAGGTCTATAACAGAAAGTTAATTTAATTAATTTATCATCTATGGTAAAGAAGCATCTACTTACTTTGTTCTTCGCATCCATAGGAGCCCAATAATACTTGCAGCTACGGATAACCAAAGAATCTGGCTAATATAATTAATGAGTATGTATACATTTGCTGTAAGGAGCATCACCAAGGACATACAACACTATAAATTAAGGAAATCAAAACAATGAAGTTATTTTTTTTTTTGATAGAAATTATAACAAAAACTTACCGAAAATATCAAGGACGGAATTGGTGTCTGTTGCTTGGTATGGAAAAGTGAGAAAAACTTTGGTAAATGTCCCTCTTGAGCACCTGTTGCAAATAGTCTTGCCGATGTAAATAACACTCCATTAACACCTCCAAATGTGCTTAATGCTACAAATATCGGTACCATAAAAGCTAATGGTCCAAAAACGTAGTTGCCAAAGGTCACTGCAACAGCAAACGAACTCAACATTTCAGTCTTTGAAACTACAGCAAAGTAGGCAAGATTCACAAGGACATAAATTCCCGTGACAAGTGGCATAGCTATCCAAATAGCACGTGGCAAGTTTCTACGAGTATATAAGAAAGGAGTAAAAATTAATGTTGAATGGTATAAAAGAACAAAATCAATAGCACTTCCAATTGCAAATAACAAATGAAACCACTTAAGAAAATCAAAACACTTACAAAGGAATGGTTTATCAACAGTTAGAGAGGGAGGAGATAGGGAATAGAGGGATTCAATGAAACTCGATGATAAATGGTTATTCAGTGAAGCAGTTCATGAATTGCAAACGACTTGACGTTGTCTTCTCTTCAATCGAGGACGATGAATACACAAAACTTTTATCTCTGGTGAAGTCGACTAAACTTGACGCAAACGGGAGTGTTTTCAGGGAGGCAGAATAAAATAGGGGCTAGCCAATGCTTATGACGTAAGCTCTCGAAAGAGGATTTAATGAGATCCTTTTCAATGAAGCAACTGGTGGTTGATGGTTGTTTGCGCTTGTTTCTATCGAAGCGTGAAGTATGAGTAAAGAGGCAAATTAATTTAGGTATTATAAGTTACTTTTTATGAAATCACTTGGTGAGGTCTAGATAATAAATGCTAAACACATTAAAAGAAAAATGTGTTCAATTAGGTTTTATTATTTAAGAAAGAAAATTTTATTGAATCGGTGAGTGTAAGAACAGTTAAGCGCCAAACTGAAAATTCAAGAAAAACTGTTATAACTTGATATCCCTGAGGAAGAAAAACTTTATTTTCTGTTTGATAATAATTTATAACAGACTTCTTTTTATTTGCTAAAAATTAGTATATTTTTTTATTACACTAAATATTTACAAATGGCGCTTGTACTGTTCTTACACTCATCGATTCAATTGATTTAGCGCTTTTATTTGAATAATATGGAAAGATGCTTCGAACCTATTTTTGATGACCAAATGCCCCATCAGTGGGGGGAAAGCTACCTTCTTCCGATCTAAGAGGAGAAGGATGGCAACCAAAATTGCGACAGCTAAAGTTAAAGCTGATGTCACACGCCATGAAGATCGTTCACCGGGTATTGGATGTCCGACTAAGAAAAAAAAATAACGGCTGTATGGCGATCAGTGGGTCCTTTGCTCTTTATTATAGTTGTTGATTTACTACGTGAAGATGAGTTGAGGAGCACTAAAATCAATCAGTTGTTCTTTTGTGACGATTGAGCCATCATAAGTAAAAATCCTGCGCCCTTGCAACGAGCACTTTATGTATGCGTGTATGAAGTAAAGGGAAATAGATAATGAATACCTAGGCTGATCATGTTCTGATCCCGACAGGCCAGATCCTGTCATCTCTTTGAATTCAGATCAAAAATAAATAAAATTGCCATCTTCTGTAATGGAAAAATGTCCCTAAGCTGAAACGAAGCGGCAATTGTTCGTCCAGAGCTGGGACAACGTACAAGAAGTATAAAAGTAAATTAACAGTGGCTTTAATGAATATGCTTTGCTTGACAGAAGGAGTCACAAAGCGTGATTAAATATGAAGCAAGAGTCAATAATACCATCTTGCACAAAATACTGTTTGACCAACTTAGGCAGAGGAAAGGCAGTCCCAGAAACTTTTGGAAATAGCGGAAAAAAATCGTAAAAAAAAATTTCTTTTTTATCGTGCAACATTAATTTTTTAAACAAATGTAGTTTTTAAGAGTCGACAAAATAGATTTTTTTTACGAAGATTGTTCCAGTTAATTAAATATTTAAACCAATTATATTTAATTGAATGTGTAACTTGATGTGTTAAAAGATCTTGTGACCCAATCATGCATTTTACTCTAATTACCCACCGAAATAAAATTTAGTTCAATTATATTTCATTATCTTCTGTTTGCCGACTATTGCCGAAGTTCCAGCAATTTTTTTATTTGTTCAAAACTTAAAATATATATTTTGCACATCTACTCGAAATTAAATTTTCATTGATATACTTTTTTTTGATAAGTTCTCTTTGAGTGGAGTTAATGTAAAGGTAAACATAAAATAAGGAAAAATATTTATATATAATTTAAACAAATAGTCACCCTCTTAAATTTTTTAATTACGAATTTTAAAAAATCTTGGAATTCTTTAAAAAAAAAAATAAAACTTACTTGTACGGATCTTGCAGCTCTTCCGTTACGAAATTCAAATAATTCCAACCACCAAATGCAAATAATCCCGAATAAAATGCAAATCCAATATTCTCTGCATCATACTGTCCATCCCATAAATTATCGAAATTTTCCATTTTGCCCATTGCCATTGTATACAATCCAGCTAAAATAATCATCACTAAAGCAATAAGTTTTGCTGCAGTAAAAACATCTTGGATTTTCATTGACCATTTCACAGAGAGACTATTTATCGCTGTTAAGAAACCTAATGAAAATTTAAAAAAAAAAAATCGTTACAAAGGAAAAAAACGCTTTCACGCAACATTGCATTGAATGTAGCATAAATTTATAATTTTGCTGTGGATCAATGATTTTGAGTTATTTCTTCTGGTAAAAACACGCATTTTGTTATAATATCAATAATATTAATCTGCCATAAAAAAAAACATTCAAATGACAAAATACTTGTTAGACTTACATAAACAAATAGCAGCTAAAATTTTAACTGCCGATTCAGGTGGAGAGCAGTCTTCAAAGAATGGTTTGGCTGCATATTGAGCAAATGTCAAAGCCACTATTGTCTAGAATATAAAATGTAAAACAAAATTGTTTCAATAAATTGTTTTTTTTTTTACATAAATAGCTAAACTGATCTGAATAAAATATTATTTACATTGGGGTAGGGTGTACCACGGTATTTTTGCAATCGGTTAAAGTTGTATCGCTTACATCGATTAATTGTTTAAAAACAAAAAAAAAATTAAAAACTTAATAAAATAAAAAAAATTAAAATCCTGGTCCACCCTAATGTACACGGCATATAAAGACAACTTCAATTATCATAAATTACACATGCTTCCTTTTTCCTTAAAACAATTAAACACAAATGTGTTTTCCAATATCAAAATTACACCCATTGTAAATATTTATGTATTAGCTTTGTAATAAAAGTAAAAAGTTAAAATTTTAGAAAATGATGTAACAAAAGTTTACAATGTTGACATTTTAATTATACATTCATTTGATTGTCAAATGAATTTACCTGTGTTGTTGGTCGAATGATAAGCAGTGCGATCCAAAGTCGTAGAAATCCTACCAACGGACCGAATGCAACTAACAAATAAGCATAATCGCCGCCGGATCTAGTGATACTAGTACCTAGTTCAGCGTAGCACAATGCACCTATGGTCGAGAGGATTCCGCATAATAACCATACAACCAGTGATGTTCCAACTGACCTGTTTGAAGAGAATAAAAGAAAAATTAATTAAATCATTTTAATTTAATAAAATGAATCTGATTTGCATGAATTTTTTATTGTCACACATTTTTCTAGAATAGAAAATATTTATGAATGAAGGTATTACTCGTATGTGTGTTCTCTATCATTGTAAACTGTCGGAAACTATGGGGGTTTTTGTGTCAATATCTATATGGCGGTAGATAATTAACAGTCGTGAAGTAAGGTTAATAATAACGGCTTTATCTCCCGGTCCCGATTATCCATGATACCATACTGTGAAAAGGTTAAAAAAGTGTGCATACTTTTATGGTTTAGGAAAAATATAACTCCAGTTTTTTCAACACACACAATCTACAAAACTTAATTATTTTATTTTTATACAACATAATAAATATTTAAGCTAGGAATGGGTATTAGGAATTCAGGGGAGAAAAAATAAAACTCGGGCTTCAACTTCAAATATTGTACATGTTTGAAATAATTTTCATATAATATAACAAAATATTCCCGTTAGGGTATTAAATTTGATTTGAGTTTTTTTTTTTACCCGTTTTAGTTTTTTACATTATTTTATATTTGCGACCATACAATAATATATTATATATATGCTAACGGGCAAGTATTGGACTCGTAAAAATTTCCAACTCGACATTTTGATCAAACTAGACATTCCTAAGATAAGATGAAAAAAGTTGATCTCGCAGTTCAATGTGTCTGCCAACATTTTAATCCGGTGATGCGCGATTTTCTGTTAACTAAGAAGCTGGTATTTTTTTGGCACATAAAATAACAATAGGTACAAAAATTTTAGATTTTTTATAAAAATCTTATAATTCTTAGAAACTATTTTGATTGGCTTGCAAAAAATAAAATGCACGACTGGATCACATACGAACTTGGTTTTCTGTTAAATTAATTTAGAATAAACAAAAAAAAGTTCAAAAACAATGTCTTTAGAGAAATATATGAAAAAGAAGAAGAAATATCTACATACATACATACATACATGTTTTAAAAGCGTTGAATAAAAAAAAATAATTTTCTTTTCAAAACTCCAAACATATTTATGTATGTTTTTTGCATGTTCAATGTTATTCAGATTATATGGCACATTTTATAAACATTTTTATTTTAATCTATCAAACCGTTTAAAAAAATCGAAAATAAAAAAACCGGTTTTATGGTAACGGTACGGCATAATGGCTTTTAAAAAAATATTTTTTGCACAAATAATTTATATTTCTTACAAAATAAATTTTGTAGTAGGTAGAGGTTGTATGACAGGGACCGTTATTTTTAGAGTTAAACAAAAACTCAATTTCAACAAAAACAATAAGTTCAAAGTTTGAAGAAATTCATTTCAGTAGTTTAATCTTAAGGTCAAGGTACAGACAGTAAGACGGAACGACAGATCGGCATGCCAACAAGCAGACAGACGGAATTGCCGGACCCACCTTTTTCGTATTCTCTCTTATGGATTATTTTTGTAGTTAGTTGGATGTTATGAGTGATATGTATGTGATGATTAAGAAAAACTATCAAATTTCACACCAAAATGTTTATGTTTTTAATCTTAAATTATTGCTGCGGACATAGGCATATTATGATCGGAAGAATTTTGATTTATTGTGGGTTTTTTGTCTGCTTAGTGCTTATTTTAACAAATACATACGTAACCAAGAAGATATGAATTCTTGATTCCAATATTTATGCATTTTGTGATTTCATTGTCGTTTTCTCTTATTTTTTTGTGACATTCGTATTTTATTGCGTTTTATGCAAAAAAAAAAATTAATTTGCTAAGATTTTTTTTTAAGTTACTTAAATAAGACAAATTAGAATTTTGAGCTGAAAACTGATAAAAACATGAATTTAAAAAAAAAAATCTTTCAAAGAATAGTTTTTACTATTCAATTTTTTAGTATAAAAATATGTAAGCTCCAGAAAAAATATTCACCTGTTTTTGAAATAATGAGTTTTCGAAGAAAAACAATTAGAAAATTTTGATCAATTTTGAATTTTGAAATTATACAGGACCTAAATATTTTATAAAAATTTGCATCGCAATCCTTCAAACCGTTTATGAGAAAATCGAAAATCTAGTTTTATGCCAGGTACTGTTTACGACGATTTTTGAAAAATATTTTAAACTAAATAACTGTGTTTTGTCTTAACGGTCATTTGACAGGTACCTACCGTTTTTTTGGGCTAAAAAAAATTTCAATTTTCCCTCTCCAGAGTTTAGGCAGTAGGTGGAGGTTTAGATTATTTCCTCCATAATTTTAATGTTAGGTCTGATTAATATCCCGAGTTTGATATTCTTACGATTCAAAAACTTTCCATATACCTTTCCCTACTACCTACATATGTAGTTATAATCTCAAGTAAAAATATAGCACTTTTTAATGTTGTTTTCTGGGTGTAAAAGGGATAGATACACCTAGCTAAATAACTTCTTTCGTCAGATTATTATTTGTCAAAAGTGAAAAACACTTGGAGAAACCTCTCTGGAAAATGGCAATTTGAAAAAGTTTGTCCGTAAATTTCGTAATGGCGTTAGTGATACCCCAGTATTATTATGTTTTATATTAGCTTTAATTAAAGTGTAGTTAACCATAATCCAATGTCCACCAAAATGCATTTTTCTCAATACATTACTACTTTTAGCATGTATGTGCAAACTTTTGAAATTTAACTCAATTCTTTTTAATTTCAAAATTAATGAAAAAGTACACTTAGAGAAAAAACGAGTAAAATTAAACAAAATTTATCGAGCACTGTTATTATTTTTCAATTATTTTTAAATTTTTGAACGTCAGTCAGTGTACTCGTATAAATTGAATTTTGAAAATTTCAAATCCTATGACCGAACTTCTGAAGTTTGTGTCTAAAATATAGAGCAACAATATGTCTGGTATTCAAAACTATATGGTGTTTAAAAAATACGAGACGGAGTCAAGACAGAGTTCTAACATACCTTTGTATACATACGTACCAAATACGGAGTTCTAACATACCTAACTACCAAATTATTTTTCTTTAATGAGTATCAAGAAAAGAATACATAAGAGTTACGATATTATTCATTCATATGTATTTTAATATATGTATATAAAGTAGGTAGTTAAAATATTTCTTGAGAGCATTCCTAATTTATTTCAACTTAATTTTAGAAACAAGTCTAAAAATATCACTGTTGATAACCGCTGTTTGTGGTCAACTGTAGACTACATAATCAATCGAATATATAATTGCTTATACAACTATTTTTATTGCATAATATTATTTTAAGTTCAAATAGAACAAAATAAAACATTCGATACTTACGAGTAGATTGGTATC
Organism: Syrphus vitripennis; assembly: GCA_958431115.1. Lineage (NCBI taxonomy): Eukaryota > Metazoa > Arthropoda > Insecta > Diptera > Syrphidae > Syrphus > Syrphus vitripennis. Next base: position 140,721,528 of record OY288108.1, on the reverse strand, counting down.
TAATGTTCAGACTTGTGATATAGATTTATTGCTGTCGAAGACAATAAAATTTAACAAAATTAATTCCGCAATTTATTTTTTTTTTTAACAAACCCAGTAGGTAGAAAGGAATGTACAAAATATGTACTTACGTATTTTTTTTTCAATAAAACATTAAAATAAAAGCCAAAAAGTATGTCTGGATGCAATATAATAACATGAGTACCAACTAATATATGAATGTACAGTGCTGTTCAAAAAAATATTCAGGATTTTATTGGTCAGTTTGATTAATTGTTGCTTTGTTGCATAATAATGAGCAAAAATTGTTTTTTTTTTTATGAAGCTTTTGAATGAACCAACAACACTTAGGTGAGCTACGGCCGATATTGTATAGGCTGGAGGTAAAACTATTTTACGACTGGCAGGTCGATCATCAGACTTCTTTAAGAGGAACTTGGTCTTTAATTATTCAGTTTTAATTGAAAAACCTTTTTGCCCAGCTGTGACTTCAACCTAGACCAAGCTCCCTCAGAGCCATGAATGAATGAATTATGTGGGTATATTTGCACTGTGACCTTTAGATCTATTGTGCCCCCTTTTTTGAACCGGATGAGGTTTCTCATCTATAATAGTTCATCCTCCAGATTCGTTCCTTTTAGGAATTTCAGAGCCATATGCACTACGCATAGCGCTACCAAAGTAACGTGATGAGGTTCATTCAAGATCGGTCACCCAAAAACCTCCTTCCGAAACACATCAAAATAGCTGCTTGGGGTTATTTTTTGGCCTTAAATGTAATTTTCTTGAGCACCTAACTTTGCCACCAAAAATTTTATTAAAACATTCACATTAAAGCATTCATCAAACTAATTCAAAAAAATTTCAACAAAATCCGGAATATTTCTGGCAGCACTGTTAGGTATTGGGTGTTTAAGACTTTCAATATAGGGGTCTTTCAACTTCAAAAGGTATCCCATTTTCCAAATAATAAACTCAAATAACTTAATCCCGAAGTTCTCAAATGAGCAAAATATTACTTATCCATTCTCCATTACTGTAATTGATAGATTACATATCACCTTTAGTATAAGAATGCACCTACCTGTTGTATCAGTTTACTTAATTGAACTCACATTACAATTCAAACAAAGTATCTTCTAGTTCATTTGAGGACATGTCACACAACCCACAGACAGGTTTAAAAGTTATAACATTAATATAAGTCGATATAGGTACCTACCTATCGCTTGAAATAAATAGCAAACGTCTACAATAATAATAAAATCTCTAATTACTTAATAAAAACTCAAACTTACTCTGTATAAAAGAAGACTCCAGTAGGTGATATAAAAATACCGGAACCTATAATTGTTCCAACAATGATAGCCACACCATTAATCAAGGTCAACTTGCGTTTGAGTACAATCTTATCAGTGCCTTCGTCATCATCCGCACTTGATGGGGATTCCTTCATAGCAGCGCTTTCACTTAATGCAGCACCATTTATGCCAGCCGACAGAGGTACTGCCTCCACGTTGTTATCTACTTGACGAGGCATTATTATAGGCTATACCTATTATGTACAATGCCACTTATTTACGCTCACAACAATTTCAACACGATTTTGAACTTAATGTCATTCACGCTGAACAAATAATTTTTCAATTGATTAATTGGGTTTTTTTTTCAGAAAAAAATTAAACCTCACTTTTAATTTTATTTAATTTTATTATAGAAACGGCTTCGTTTTTCCAATTTCTGATGCAATAACACACTATGTTTAAAATTAGTCTTGTTGGCAAAAATGTGCGCCAAAAAATCCACGAAAAAATAAAAGGAATTCACTTTGCGTAAAAGAGGAAGAATTTAGTTTATTTTAATTTTTGCACCAGAAACTTGTTTAAGCATCGAATTTGGCGATTGTAAATCATTGACCTTCCCGAAATCTTCATGGTGTACTTTTATATGCAGCAAAAGAGTTCCTTTAACAACTTCAAATATTATATCAGAAGATCTACTTGATGTTGTTGTGTATGAGATGGTGCGATTAAAAAAAAAAAATAAAATAAAGAACTCTACGCTAAAATGAACAACTTGATTTAAAAACGGTCGCGACAAGACTAAAATTTTAGTATAAAACCAATGTTGGTTGAAGCACAAACTAACAGTCTCTTTGGAAAATGAATTTATTCATTTTGGTTATTTATTTTTTTTTTTAAGCTTTTAAGATATTCTCTTACACCAATGTGTTAGGGTTGCCTTAGAGAGTCTTTGGTATTCAATTTACATCCTCTCTTTTGTTATTTCACACTCGGGCGCCACTTTTTGTATAGTCAAACAGATTTAAAAATGAATACATAAATAGGGATGACACTTAAGGTCAGTTTAGTCACAAAGGGGTTTTAATCCAACACGTAACATGTACATTTAAATATAAGAATATTTCATAGAATCTATAGTTGAAATGATAAATCATAGATCAAGCCAATTTGATTCACTCTATTAAATTAAAAACTCTTAAAACTGTATCAAAAATTTAACCAATTATTGACTAATAAGCTTTCAACTTTTCATTGACAAAGCCTGGTATGCAGATGAAGGTAAAATACAGGGGCATTCATTTCTTAGTTTCAACCTGGTAGCGCTGACATTCGACACCTGGCAAACTCAACTTTCATCTGAAGTGTCATTATTTAAGATAATGAATCGCTTAGCAATCAACAACGCGTCAATAAAATGTGGCTCTATTCCCTATTTACTATATTTCCTATTCTCTAACAATCTCAACCGTTTTTTTTTTTAAATCTTTATACACATCGTTTTCTTTCAATACAGGAAGTTGGCAACTCTTTTTTTATCAAACAAGAAAATGTTTTCTCTAATTTAAGAGACAAATATTTTTTCCACTTCAATGTTCCATTATTGTAATGTACATGCGCGGTTTTAAGAGACACTTCTTCATCATAGTACTTAATATTAATATACCTATAGATAATATTCTTTCCAATATGACCATCATAGACCGCATGGTTGTTTGAATAAATCATCACCAAAATATGTTCATTTTATGTTTTCTTTTTTATTTTTTTTAATCTAAATTGATTGATATAATGATATCATGTGAATTATGATATCTTTTTCAAGATGTAATTTTGTATTATCACTTTGATATTATTTGTATTCACTTTGAAGTACTACACTTCCTCAATTTAAGATTCATTTAAATTTCAATAAAAGACATTATATAGCCGGCTTTTGTTCGAACTTCTTGTCGGTTTGTATATCATTCGGTGAACTAAACATTTTTTGGTTGGTTGAAGCACAAACTAACAGTCTCTTTGGAAAATGAATTTATTCATTTTGGTTATTTATTTTTTTTTTTTAAGCTTTTAAGATATTCTCTTACACCAATGTGTTAGGGTTGCCTTAGAGAGTCTTTGGTATTCAATTTACATCCTCTCTTTTGTTATTTCACACTCGGGCGCCACTTTTTGTATAGTCAAACAGATTTAAAAATGAATACATAAATAGGGATGACACTTAAGGTCAGTTTAGTCACAAAGGGGTTTTAATCCAACACGTAACATGTACATTTAAATATAAGAATATTTCATAGAATCTATAGTTGAAATGATAAATCATAGATCAAGCCAATTTGATTCACTCTATTAAATTAAAAACTCTTAAAACTGTATCAAAAATTTAACCAATTATTGACTAATAAGCTTTCAACTTTTCATTGACAAAGCCTGGTATGCAGATGAAGGTAAAATACAGGGGCATTCATTTCTTAGTTTCAACCTGGTAGCGCTGACATTCGACACCTGGCAAACTCAACTTTCATCTGAAGTGTCATTATTTAAGATAATGAATCGCTTAGCAATCAACAACGCGTCAATAAAATGTGGCTCTATTCCCTATTTACTCTATTTCCTATTCTCTAACAATCTCAACCGTTTTTTTTTTTAAATCTTTATACACATCGTTTTCTTTCAATACAGGAAGTTGGCAACTCTTTTTTTATCAAACAAGAAAATGTTTTCTCTAATTTAAGAGACAAATATTTTTTCCACTTCAATGTTCCATTATTGTAATGTACATGCGCGGTTTTAAGAGACACTTCTTCATCATAGTACTTAATATTAATATACCTATAGATAATATTCTTTCCAATATGACCATCATAGACCGCATGGTTGTTTGAATAAATCATCACCAAAATATGTTCATTTTATGTTTTCTTTTTTATTTTTTTAATCTAAATAGATTGATATGATGATATCATATGAAGTATGATATCTTTTTCAAGATGTAATTTTGTATTATCACTTTGATATTATTTGTATTCACTTTGAAGTACTACACTTCCTCAATTTAAGATTCATTTAAATTTCAATAAAAGACATTATATAGCCGGCTTTTGTTCGAACTTCTTGTCGGTTTGTATATCATTCGGTGAACTAAACATTTTTTCTCACAACAATTTGGATAAAGGGACAACTTTAATGAATCAGCCAGCAACCCCACTTTATTCAAGGGTGGGTTTTTCATTTTCTATGGTACCGCATATCCGATATCCATGGGTAATGAACAGCGCATGTTTTTATTTTGTATACGTTGGTTGGTTTTTCAAGAAAATACTTGGTCATTCAAAGCTTCATAGGTATACCTAACACAACCAAAATTTTGTCAGTATAAAAGTGAGTAGGTACGCATTTGAAGTGTAAAACATTCCAAGAAAAACTTGAGAGAAATAAGAAAATGCTATAGCATAGATTGTGCAGACTTGCTCAAAATCAGACTGGGTTAAAGATTGAAGTTATATTGTATTAAAAATGAAAATTTATTTGGAAATATAATTTTAATAAGCCTGTCTTGGAACGATACTTCAGACGTAATGTTAAGTGCAGAGATTTTTTCTTTTAGCTGCACTACAAGACTGTGAAAATGCTTTACATAGTTGAGTTTTCCCTGTCACTGTGATATCCAGGCATTAAGAATTAATGAGCATCGGTATCTGCTTTTAACGAATATACAAGCAATTGTTTTCCGCGCAAATTAAAAAAAAAACTAACATTGAAGAAAATCAGTTCGCGAAAATTCTTTAAAAAAATTCAAACTACTGTTACCGTTTATAGGTATAAAGTTTTTCAAAAAACCTGAAAATTTTGAAACGTAACGTATTTTTATTTGCGAATTTTAAAAATCGAATGCATTTCGAACTGACTGCAGCTCATCATCAGCGAAACTCGATACAAAAACTTCTTGTGTTATTCAAACTTTTATTATAGGTACAAAACTAAAAATTTGCTCAAACAATTTTAACAAAAATATATGAAATTGTGTTAATATTTTTTTTTACAAAAAAATACTACATATGATTCACTACAATTTAAATCACTTTGCAAAATAAATGAAAAGCAAAAATTAAACTTTTGTTCCAATGAAAATCAGAAATTTGCTATTTTCAAATAACACAGCCACCAAACGTTGAGAAAAAACTTGTTAGACGGCTACATTATTTGATATCGCGAGGCAGTGGTTTAACCTTTAAACCCTCATATTCAGATGGCTGGTTATTTTGCTACTCCCAATATTAGATCGGCTCTTTTACTATTCCATGAGGACTCACAAATCAACCGACTTTTAATTTTAAACTACTTTGACACATTCATATCTATAATTCCATAATTTACATTGAACTGAAATATAGTATTAATACAAGAAACATAATATCTGCTATGGCAACACTTAACATATTTCCCCTCGTTTCGGACGTCATCCATTGAAATAAATAATTCAAAATAATTCATATGTGTTACGTGGTATTTTACTTTTACTTTACAGAACTGTGATAAATATCTTGCTACAAATGCTGTGTACCTGGTAGAAATAGAGTTAAAATATCAGTATGGAATTACAAACAACGCACGCTCTTTTTTCTCGTGGCTGCTGTCTGTCAGGCTATAAGCATAATTCCCTCAACAAGTGGAAGTGGTTTGGTTGGTTTTTGGTATTTTCAATTTTGGTAAAATGGAAATGGAAGTCGGTATTTTGATTTTCTCTGTTCCTATGAGCCAGCAGCATTTTCATAGCTACTTTTGAATTCATTCTAAGTTAAAAAAAATGATGACGAGGTATTATAATAATTTGCAGTCATCCGGTTCGTTTTTGTTGAGAACAAACACACAAATTAATGAATGTTTTGTTGGATTTGGATGTAGTCATTTGATAGGAAGGGGACTAGGTAGGAGAGAGTCTTTTGAATTTTCGGTGTTTATTCATTCTGCCAATACGAATACAGCAATTTGTTATTGTAATCAAAAAACTTTGTATTGCATCATATTATGGCTACGCCCAATTGAATTCAATCCAATCGTCATCATCGAACAACATCGTCCAATAGGAATCATCAAAAACATTTTGAATTCTGATTCCGAAATATACGGCTTTCAGAATTTATAGTGAGGGTATTATTTTTAGCAGTATTTTAAATGGGGAATGGTGTATTGATATGTTGCTCAATGTTGCCATTTTGGCGTTTTTATTTTTAGTTAAGAGTAGGTATGTACATATTTGAAATAATATATTCACTAAACACAATTCTGGTTTCCCATCATCAATCTGTGAAGAATGATTTCTAGGGAAGATTTAAATATTCGGATGAAGTTTGTTTTATTTTGTGTTTTCATGTTTGTTTAATTTTTGCAAAAATTCAGTAAGAAATTTATAAAAAAGCTTGATGGACCTATTTTTTTTTAAGTATAATAATTATTGATTTCTGGAACTTAGTACTAATTTATTTTTAAGGTTGGCTCAGGTTTTACCATTGATTCTAGGATTGTGCATGTGAATCCTCAATAATAGAAATAAGAAAGTTTGGACTAATTTTTCCTAAAAGAAATCTTCTTTTTTCTTATTCATAGTTCTTGAAAATTTAAAGAAATATACATAATGTATAACTCTATTCAGTAAACATAAACTATTTAACTCTTTCAATTATTATAAATACTTTTTTTTTTTTCTTATTCAAATGGAGGTTTTTGTCGTATTTTCCTTCGAATAAAATTTGTCATATCTCTGAAATGTAAAACGTGCGGTCATAGGCTTTGTTTGAAAAAATTAATTACGAAATAAATATATCTATCTATATATTTTTCTAAAAACAAATGAGGTTTTATTTGGCCTTGAACACCACGGTATTTCTAATTAATTTATTTTTCAATTCAACTACTCAAAATTAATCTGCATTTTTACGGCGACCTTGAAACTTACAATTATTTTTTAAGGATTCAATTTTTTTTTTAACATTTACGAAGTGTTTCATTACTGGGATAAGATTTCTTTAATTAAATTCAACCAAGCAGTAAGCTTTTACATCTGTAAAAGTTTACTATGCAATAGAGATTATAGCTTAGAAACCCAAATTATTTAAGGTAACAGCTAAAATACAAACGGAAAAGACAACATTCTGACATCCTAATAATTTCTTTACGTACCTACAAGTTTTTTTTTTTAAAGCAAGTCTAAACTTATTCGGTGAAGAGATTGAGTATATTTTTCGGTCACGGCAACACTGAACTGACACACAAGATAAGAGCTGTTTTATACATCGCAGTGTTAAAAATTTCCAAGAGTTGTGGACTTGTGTTGTGTATTTCCCCTACCATAGTTTTGTTGAATTTATATGAATTAGTATTGGAAAGGCGCCAATACGAAGAGTATTTCATGAGATTCCATAAACTTACCGAACTTAGAAACAACGAATGTAGCTAGTCTGCTGCAATTGCTGTTCGCCTGGTTATAAATTTCGCTGACGTGCCTAAAAGTATGAATTTGGTGGTTTCAAGCATTTCGATAATGCATGGAATTTCTCTTATGAAATTTTTGTCTACTCGTAGAATATTTGTTGAGAGAAAGAGCAAGCACAAAATGAAAATTAACTATACGTTATGCTTTTCATGCTCTCACTTTGACACAGCTAGGGTTGGAGTTTATAGGGAAAAAATAGAACAAAAGGGAAGAAGGAAGGCACTAATTCTGTTGCTAATAGGTTTGGACAATGTTATTTCTGAACAGGGATTGTGTATTAAAAAAGACTACTTGTATTGTGCAACACTGGTGGTAAACATTTTTATTCGCTTATTATAAAAATATTTAATTTGAATCCACTTTCTTCAACACTGTTAGGTAACGATATTTTTGTTTGCTTGTTTGGTACCTAACTTGGCATTTTCACCAAGTTTCACAAAATTTGTTTTATGTATTCTGTATGGCTTTTGACAGCAAAATTTTGAAAATTCGTATACGAAATTTAATATTACCAAATGCACCTTTTGGAATTTTGCAATTTGAGCCAGGATTTTTTCACCTAGAATATCAAAAGACAAACTAAATTATTTTATTTTAGTACAGAAAATTCAAATCTTTGAGTGAATTTTAATTTATTTAAAAATTTCATTTTTAAATCCTTTTTTCTTGACAAAAAAATCAGTTAGCGATAAAAAAAAATGAATTTTTTACCTCTTATCTGGACTTGTTGATAAGTATAAAATTGTTGCATAATATCAATTTTCTAAACATTAAACCTATGTAATAATTTTTAGCAGTTCTTTAAGTTTTGAGCTCTCATTGAAAAAACATTTCCAAAGTATTATAAAGAAAAACTACTAATCTTCATACTAGGTAAAGATGTACATTTTTGGCTTACCTTCTTAAATATTCTGTTTCACTTGAAGATCTTCTTTTTTATTTGAGACTTTAAAGCGATTGTGCCAAGTCTCGGCACTATTTTGAGTATTTTGCAATATGTATTTACAGAATTTTACAATACAGAATTTCAGGTCTTTTAAATTTTGAAAAACAGAGTTTTGGACAATCTAAGTATTTTGAAATATGGAATTTTGTAATTCAAATTTTGCCACTTACACTAATTATGACCCAAAGCAATAAATTGAACGTAAAAGCAATTTTTATATCGGTATTTTTAATATTTTTTTGCCTTCCGAATAAAAAAATGTCAATAACAGTAACAAAAATATTTGTGTTCAATTATCCTAAGATAATAGTACTGAATTTATGCTTAATCATACATAAAAACTAAACCCTGTGTACAAATATTCAAAATTCAAAACTATTGAGGCAATTATGTTATGTATTAATTTTCATTAAAACTAAAATATCAGTACAAATTTAATTATCACCACTGTATCACTTTTGTGTTAATATACATACCTACTTACCTACTGTACAAAAAAGACACAACCTTATCATTGTCAATATTTTGGCGGAAAAAGTATCATAACTGATAACATGCCTTTTGTTTTTGATGTGCGCCTGGCAGAAATAGAGCTCGGTGACTGTTTTATTGAGAAATAAAAATTAGCTTTGCCCAAGCTCTGTCAGATTTATGTCACCAGCCATAAAATAAAAACATCTATTTGGGAATTGGGAAAAAGGTGGATGATAAAAGCACCTTGAAGAACAATAATTTAACTGTCAAACGACACCGACACGATGCTGGCAATATTTAAATTATTTAGGAACGATATCATTTTTGTCGGTTGTGTTGTTTTGCTTAGGTGTTTAATTAATTGGAAATTACAAGTGCGGTAAAATATTTCTGTTTGTTTTCACTTGAATAATATTTTATTTGCCTTGTTTGTTTTTTGTTTACTTTATAAATTATGTACTAAGTTGATTAATTACATTATATGAAATAAATATGTTTCTAACTGATTTTTGTAGATTTATGACTTTTTGAATATTTTGTATCACAACATCTATCGTGCACTTAGGATGAACTTAGTTAGCAGTCACTTTGTTTTTTATTCGATTGCGTGAAAAATCAATGACCGACCGCTTATTTTTCGGTAGATTTCACATTTTAATCAGCACTAAATACATACATTATACACAGTACACACTTAATGCATTTTTAGGCTCAGTGCACATTTCTACTTTGTATATCTATGACATATAATAACAAGTGTACTGTGATTTGTAGGTACATTTTCTTATACATAATGCACCTTTAATGCAATGTGTAAACTGCACAAATGGTCAATATTAAAATGCCCGAATTTTGTTCTGTCTAATTATGTTAAAATTTTAACAGAATTAGATTGAATAAAAAAATCCGTCCTGAGTAAGCTTCTCGGAGGTTTTTGCATTCAAAAAAAAGTTTGGTGGCATCTAAGTCCCACGTTTTTTGTGGATTCATATCCCGGGGCCTTTGTCCCCCAAAACTAATTTGGGAATGGCCTCCACACTTGTGCACCTGGTCCTTATTTTTTTTTTAAATTTCAATACTCCAATGGAATTCCATCACTGAAAATATTTTGTTTTTAAAATATTCTCCAAGTCTCAATTCTAGTCCGTAGCGCCTTTTTTAAAATTTTCCTTACAGAGACTGTATATTTGTTTTGTACAAATAAAGTGTTTTTAGCCGCGTTACAGTTATTGAAATATCGTTTTTCGAAATTCGCTTTTTAGTTTAAATAATTTTTTTTAGCGCATCTGGGCCATATAACCGTAATTTCTTTTTGGATTTTTGATAAAATAATAAATTTTTTTGCAAACTTAATATTAATATAAAGGGATTTTGTTTGAGTTATTTGATTTGAGGTTTATACTGTTAAATTATAAGAACTTGAAAAACAATTTTTTTCTAAAATTTGAGAATTTTTTTTTCAAAGATTCATAAAGACGTGAAAACATATATTTTTATCACAACTCCACAGTTAAAGTTGATATGTATCATGGATATAGTTGAATAAATAAATTAAAAGTTCCGCATACGCCACATTGTACGCTAAATCAAATTATTTTTATTTTGCAAAATTTTTTATTCATCATCGGCATATGTAAAATGTACATGTGTATATTCAAAACAATTAAGCTTTTTATTCAAATCCGCCGTCAAATAAACTTTACTTTGCTTGTGTAAGCATATTCCTATATTAAAATACCAGAGAGTAGAGAACATACAAATGCATGTCAATTTAAAACTTTTTTTTTTCAAAAATGCCGGCACATCCACCACTATTACCTCAACCGCCATAAGATTTAGAACATTTTGAGTGGTAGCTATAAAATTGCCACTCCAAAGAGACACTTGAGCGATTAATATAATCTCAATTGAATAAATATGTAACATTACCTATACACTCTGTCTTATTTAAACCATTTAACTAAAATATTTCCTGTCCTATTTTACGATTCTTATCTTAATAAAAACATTTCAATTAGTTAATTCTATATCTAGGTAAATTCATATGCAGGTAGATAATCTTATTTTGTTATCTTACTACAATCATTTCAATTAATTTATTTTTCATGACTATAGCTGACTTAAGATTTTGCGTTTCATTTGTTACCCTAATAGCTCCGGCGGCACCGCACCGTGGCGCTACCAACCCCTAGGTATACCACTATAGGAATCCATCTTATCATTCGAACTGATGCATAATAATATTATTACAATAAACTTCCAACCAAGGTAAATAAAATAACAAAGGAGATTAGATAGACAAAAATTAAACTAAGGAATACAGCAGAACGAAAGGGAAAACGACATGTACAGTGGGGAAAAATATATGAAAGATTGAAATCAAAAGAAACTTAATCCAAACTCATTCTAAAAACCTAAATTCTACTGACACATCCTGAGTCGTTGATGTTCAAACATCGATCATCCTCCGATTAGGATTGTAACCAACAAATTTCGTCGGATTAACCAGAGGTTCAACCACATTTGAAGAATGTCATTTGGTGGCAACTTAGTTGTGAGATTAGTCAATCTTAACTGAAAATCGATTTAACTTATGAAGTGGTAAAGTGAGATATGTCGGCGACAAGGGTGATCAATCTCATTTAGCTTTCCAGAATAACTAAATATTGGCAACAACTAAGCTTTTGAGCATTCAAAAATAATGGATTAAAGTCAATTTAACTCCTAAAATGTGTCTTTCAGCCGAGTGAACTAGAATCAAGTTTGGTGATTTATCATCGGACTATGTAACTTGAACTATTATTTTTGAGACAAACACTAGAAATCAATTGATAAAAGAAACAGTTATAAAAACAATGGAGCTCTTAATAAAAAAAACAGCTGAACCCTAGAGTTGTAATATTTAACTTCTTTTTTCCAAATTATTCCGATAGTAACAAATAACCAACCCACTGTGTATCATCAAGTCGTTTTCTTCATATCTTTCCTTTCCTAACATTGTTATCTAAAGCAGTTGCTGATCACACTTCAAGCTGATATCACTTCAAAGCAAGGTAGAATCTCGCAGTTAATAAAATACAACCGATCGAAATGGAACTAAACTCATTGTCGAAAAAGTCCTACACACTCAATACAAATTTTGAGCTCGGAGATAAATCAAATACTGGAGAAGGAAAATTTGCCGTTGTTTCTGAAGATGGAAAGAAAAATGACACTGATGAAGAACTTCTTCAACCTGGCTCCGACATTCAACCCAAAGTTTCCACAGAAGATGTACACAGTTTGGCCCAGCGGTTATATGGAATTACAATTGGGGAATTTAAAGAACTGATTTCATATGATGATCGCAATTATTTTATCACCGAAGACAAGTAAGTTACATAAATATTATTTGTGTGTTGTTTTTTTTTTTTGAAAATTTATGTTTTGATAAATTTGACCAAAATAATAAATTTCAAAAATTGATGGCAGACGTCTCTTGTTTGTGAATTTATTTGCTTTAGGAATTATATTCAATCAATTTGTCTCCTTTGTGATTATTATGGAGCTGAATTCGTGATTGCTTCATTAATTTAGCGGTTTTAGCTATTATTTGTCGAGGGATGGAATAAATTTTCTTGATTAATAAGTCAAATATGTACATTGTACATTATTTACTTTAGATACACAGTATTACCGATGAAATATATTTTAATTGTTAGATCAACAAATTCAGTCTTAACTTTTTATGAGGTACTATTGCACAGTACGCAAATGACTTCCCGAGATCATAAATAATATTTAAATTTGAATGACAAGTTCTGGATGCAACAATTCTATAAATTGATAATTAGAATCGCAGTTACAGTGTAAAGCTAAGATGGTAAAACCTTGTTCAGACCGTGTGTTCTCATTTCTTTCTGAACCCTGGCATTGGTATTTCTTTAAGTAAATATAAAAGGTGCAAGGAAGCTTTGTTCCCTTGGAATTTTAAATAAGTTCAAATGGCTCATGCATGATGGATGAAGTCAAGCCCATAGAAAATAAAATCAGGTAGAAATCAGAAAAAATTTTTGTTGTCTCTGCTATCTTACAAAATTTCATTAAATTTTAAAATTCATCCTGGTGTCCCCTCAGTACTTGAGTTATAAAATAAAATAAAAACAAATACAAAATAAAAATATCAGCCAGCTTTATCTTATCTTTCCTCGAGGTGTTAATAAGCATTACGGATCTTGCTTCATATTTATATTTCCGTTTGAATCAGAAACTGCAAAAAAAATTAAAATCCAGAACTACTTTTTTTACCTAATAATAGAATGGTTATCTATGTTATTTATTATTATTTCAAAAGTTTAATATAATGTAATTTTTTTTTAAATGGCTTACAGTTAGTTCAATACAAACAAATCTTCATTTTATTATTTACTCCACAGGAATGTAAAGAATCCTCTTATAACACGAACCTGGCCACATGGATATGTTATGAAAATCCTTAATGCTCACGATTCCAAAGAGCCGGAATTTATCGAAGCACAAAATGAATTGCTGATTCATTTATGTAAGTAATCATTTATACACGACTAAAGTTAAGATTGTTTCAATAGGAACAAATTTTCATTAATATATAGCTAAACAAGGCATCCAATGTCCAAGGCCTATTGCTAATCTTTACGGGAAGAACTTCTCTGTTGAGAAAATCAACGGTGTTCATTATGTTGTGAGACTTTTGGAATTCTTACCTGGCAAAATATTCCATCAAGTGACAATGTCGAATAATTTGTTCTTCCAGAGTGGAGAGTACCTGGCAAAAGTTGATCGTGCTTTGAAGGTAATTTCTTTGAATATGAATGCGATGATAATAATAACAAATACGTTTTCCCGCAGGACTTCAATCACGATGCTTATAAGACTCACAAAACCCTTTGGAATCTTCAATCAATATCTCAACTCAAACAATTCTTATACGTTCTCACAGACCATGGACGTAAATTAATCGTAGAGCAGATAATAGAATCCTTTGAAACTCATGTTCTACCACAAGTCGATAAAATGGACAAGCAAGTCATCCATGGTGATTATAATGAACAAAATATCATAGTTGAACAGAAGAAAAACTCGGATGAGCACAAAGTTTGTGGCATCATAGATTTCGGAGATTCTAGCTATTCACCAATAATTTTTGAAATCGGAGTCGCAATGACTTATATGATTTTACAAGCTAAAAGCCTAGTAGCTGGTGGTGTGTTCTTAGCTGGTTATGACTTCAACAAACCCCTCAAACCAGAGGAAAAGAAATATTTGAAATACTGTGTGGCAGCAAGACTGGCACAGAGTCTTACTATGGGAGCTTATACACATTCATTACATCCGAGCAATGATTATGTACTAGTGACGCAGGAAAATGGTTGGAAAATGATTGAAGAATTGTGGGTTAACAATTTTGAGGGGATTGATGAAATATGGGCCGATGCAGCTGACAATTATCTCAAACAGAGCGACAAATGAACGCTGTCTTGAAAGTAGAGGGTTTTTCGTTTGAATTTTTGTGTGAATTTTGCGTTGTTTTAGATTTTTTAAGGTTAACCTAAATATTTTGTGAAACTCATTTTATAACCATATTATGCAACTTAAGTCAATTGAATAGTAAATAAAGCAATATATTTAAAGAAATTAATTTAGTTGGCGTCATACTTATCGTAAACGTCAAAACTTTGTTTAAATACCAAATACGAGGTGTTTTGGGAATAAGTGTTCCATCTTCTCTCAGTAAACTATCTAATTTGGTTTTCTGATTCATCCTAGCAAATACAAGTTTACGTTAGATTGGAAACTTTATTATACCCGTTACTCTATTTTTTTGTTTGTTAAAACTTTTGAATGCCTGCCCTCCCACCAACAAAATAAATGTTAATTTTACACACTTTTGATAGATTGGTAGATGTAATTTAGTGTTCTTTCTTTCTTTTGTTCACTTTTGTTTGTAAGAGTTAAAACCCTTCTGTAAAGTAAGTCTTAAATTAAAGAAGTTGCTCCATCCCTTTTCTCAGTTTGAGTACCATTTGATTTTATAGTCAGTACAGATGAATAATTCAATAATTTTTACATAACATTTATTACCGATAAAATGATCACTTAACCACTCAAAGTTTTCTCTTTGAAAACGATAAAGCATTTTAAAAGTATTCCTTGTGAGCACTCTTCGCTCCTTGTAAACTTTTTCTGAGCTAATAGGTAAAAACGCTGGCATTAAGAATTATTAAAGTGGACTGAATACTTGAAAATTAGACTCTGAATATATTTTGCTTTTCAATAAACAAAGTATTTACTCTAAAATGCTCATGTTGGTTTTTACTAACTTGAAATTTTCAGTTAATACTAAAAAGAAAAAGTTTTTATACATACATAAAGTATTTACTAAATAAATTCATCCGAGGCAAGTTAATACTAATTCTTTTAGTAAATACTAGTTTTCAAGTATTTACTATGATATACTATAAAAATTTACCAGTAAAAGCATTTGCTAACTCGCATATGGCCCAATATCATTTAATAAAAAAAAAAGTGCAAACAATTTATAAGTAGTGCTAAAAAACAAGCAGTTTCATTGAGAATCCGTTTGAAAAAAAAACCTCTTTCGCGACCAAAATAGGTTCACTCATCAACACAAATATTTTTATATACATCAAAGTAAGTTAAATAAAACAACGAAATTTTCTAAACATTTTTTTCACATATTTCCATAACTTTTCTCTAATTTAGTTTTTACAACAATATTTTACACTTATTTAGTTTAATTATTGTTTTTTTTTCATATTTTTTTTATATTTATTTCTTAATTTATCTTCGATCAAAGAAAAAGTAATAAGAATAGAACAGAAGGGATGACATGTAGTAAACAAAATTTCTATTGTGTTTACTTTAATGTTTCAAAGATATAAATAGTATTATGGCTAATATGCAATGACAACAGTTATTTTTATTACTTTGACATTTATTATATGGTTATCTTGTAGTAGGGTTCTTTATTTTTATTTCTATTGTTTATAGTCATCAAACAAATTTTGTTTTTAATTACCAGATGTTATAATCTTCTTTTTATTTGGATTTCTACATTTTGTTTTATTTTTAAATTTGCCTTAACTAACATTGGTTGTTTGAAAGTGTATCCAAAAAGCAGAGTATTAAGAACGATAATTTTAATATTTTAGACTAACTGAAAGATGCTATTTTATTTTTGTTTTAGGTACCTACAATCCTACATACTATGTACATAAAATAAGCTTAATTCATAAAGTATTAATTATTTTATTGAGTAGATAATGAATTGGTACATTAATATGAGAAGTTATTGAATTAGAAATAAAAATACGTGTAACATGTAGTTATGTAGTAAAATATAATTGACAATCAACCTTCTTTTTATTTTTATTCTATTCGATCGAAAATTACTATTCAAGTTTTTTGCTTTTGAACATTGCAACTTGACTTGAAAGCATTTTAATTTTAATAAAACCAATATTTACGTAAACAAGTGTAAACATAGTACAAAACAAATACGCAAAGTGTAATCGCACTTAAAATATTAATGAACATCCAATGCACTACATTCCTTGTAGTCTAATTTCTCACTTTTAAAAGGCGATGAAAAAATTAATCGATAGAAGGGGAAGTATCGAGGAAGATATTGGTCAAAAATTCAAGAAATCTTTAGTCAGATTGAATGTAAAATTCAAATGCCGATCAAATTATCCATCAGAATAGGACTTAGGAAAACAATTAATAAATATCGTCTGATGTCCCAATATTTTTTTTGTAAAGCCATCTCTTATCTATCAAAAGCTATACAATTAAAACTAGACTTCTAACTGAAGTATTGTCGAACAAGAATTCATATAAGAACACGATTTGATTAAGGTTGTAAAAAATAATTATCTGCAAACTAAAGAATCAAGAGTCGAAGTAGGTTTGCTTCATGAACAAAAATCTATTTATCAATCCTAGTTTCTGCACAACTAATTTTCAAAAAATGTATCCTAGAATTTGAATCGAACGTGGAGTTAAACCGCAATAAAAAAAAATTATATATCAAAGTTTGTGTTTGACAATAAATAGTCTACTGAGATTGAAAAAAATCCGATTTATTCCCGATTCCAAAAAATTCCGAAACTTCGATCATGTCAGTCAACAGCAGCCATTTAGTATTGAATGTTAAAAAAGAAAACAAAATAGAAATTCAAAATGAAATTCATTCCTGAGCTAGTCTTGACTGTCTTTTCATACATCAATAAAAGAATTGTGAGTAAAAATAAAATATTTAACATTGAACTCATTTGTTTGATTTAATTTTTGTTTGTTTGTAGTTTATTTATATATATATATATTATATTTTTTATGTATAGAACAAACAAAAACCGCGAAAACAGTTTAAAATTAAAAGTACATTCAATATTACTTTTGTTTTACAATGTTCTTTGTCGTTACATTAAAATATCCTTCCTATATGCTATGCTTTTGGATACTTATTATATTTCTTGTTTTTACTTGTTTATTACTAACAAAATATTTAATTTCTTATGGAATACAAATAATTTTTTTTTTTCTTATTATTTTATGATCAATTTAGAAGGAAAAGAAAACAACAACAATCTGTAACTTATAGGGTGTGTCACCAGAAGATAAATTGTTTTATTTTATATATGACTATTTTGATAGTGTAGTGAACAAAAAGGAATATTATTTTATACTTTAAGTTCAAACACGAGATCTTTGAGATCTTTAAAAGATATTTGTTTAAATTATTTTCTCTACACGAACAAAAAATAAAAGTAAGTTTTTTTTTCTTTTTAATTTTTTCCACCATCAGTACTACTTTGTGGTGGTGGAGCTGATTGGGGGGTTGGTTGGCGATGCACACCACCACCACTTACTATAGTTCCACGATGACTCTGGATAACTGAAGAGCTCTGTGGACGTCGACGTTTTTTGAGAAAAACAAAGGAGCTGTTTTGTGATTGCTGTTGGTATGGGTGATCCCGATGTGACACAGAAGAATGGCCGTAGAGGGGATACCAGGGTAGGGCAAATTCAGCGGCTGAAAGTCGCGGAATGCCCTCGCCAAAAGCCATCACAGGTAACTCAGTTGTAAAACAAATTGTTTGAATCGAATCGGGTTGTGGGAAGAAGCTGGTTGTAGCTAAGTCTTCTTCCCTCACCTCGTCCTTGCAATGGCGACGCTTTAGTCGTTCGATCCTTCGCTGTTCGCGGATTTGCTGGACATCCCATTTCTTTCTTCTCTTTTCGTCGTATTCAAGCTTTGCATGGCGCTTGAGGAAAGTTTCGTCGGACAGATCTTCGGTTCCTTCGATGCTGTAAAGAGGATGTACTTCGTGCACGGTCCATTTGGGTATCTCCAACATAGGTGCCTCTGATTTGAGGGCATTAGCCTCCTCTTTGATGAATTCATCACAGAAATCCTCGTCTTCCCACTCACGAGTAGAGTACATTTGGGTTGTTGTGAGCTGCCCACATCGTCGGGATCTGCGAGGGTGCTTCGCACCCCGAGATGATTCCTGAAATAAAAAATCATTAATCTCAAGTGGAGATAAATTTTACTAAGATAACTCACTTGATCACGTTCCATTGTTGAATCACAGCTAACACTCTCATCTGAGTCGATCTTTATTTCGGGAACCTTTAGACTCGGCGCCGACATAACCGACAGCGGCGAGGACATGTCCATTGGTTGGGCTTTTGCGCCAATCGGTACAAGTTCCGTAGGACTTTGAATTTTTCGAATCTCGTCGTCAACACTGTGCTGACTGTCTTCGACCATTCCTATCACAGCGGCGGTCACGACATCTTCGCTTTCAGACACTTCAGAACCAATGGAAGGACTCTTACCTGGCAAGTTAATTCTATGCAAAATTATTTTACTGATTAGCTTGCCATTGCACTCGCCAATGATGTTGCCACCCTCATCTTCCTCGTCCTCAACCAAGCCAGTCGCATTTGGTTGGATCTCGTATTTGCTGGTTTCTGTGATAATCTCTTCTTTGATTTCTGATTTGATAGCCACTGCAGTTGCGGCAATTGCGTTATCCTCAAGTTGCTTCTCTAATTTGTCATTCTTTGCCTTAAGCGAGATATTTTCTTCTCGCAGGCCGACCAAAAGCTTTTCTTTGGCAAGCAGTTGGTCACTTTGTTCTTGGATTAGATCCATATGCAGAATTAACATGGCTTTAAGTTGTTTGTTTTCTTTGAGGAGCGACATGACGTCGTTGGACGTAGTTTGGGGATTTGCTCGAATGTAATTACTACTCTCGTTCGTGTGACAATACACATGGTCAAGATTGTACTTAGTCTTGCTGTCCATCATAGCGACGGCTATTAAGGCTTTTTCTAACAGGAAATATAACTTTTTTGTGTACGTCTTTTTTATCGTAACATACAAATAAATAAATAACAAAAACACACAGAAGATTTTGCTTCCGTTTAGAAATTTGATGACATTTCAGCTCGAGAGCTGTCAAGAGCGTGTGTTGAGTTTCTCTACCACCATCCACCACCGTCCACCGGTTTTTGACAATTCACAACAAAATGCGTAGATTGTGTGGTGAAATTCCACCCGGGAGATTTTGTGATGCAAAAAATTTCTAAAATATTTCTTGTGATGAAAATTTCATTTGTTTACAATAGCAAGCAAATCGATATATTCCTTATTTACAGCGATTAATTTTATTTGAAAATATTTTGAATAACACGAATAATAGTTTGATAATATTTTTGCTTTTTAATTTACGTCGGAAATAGTTTAATTTTCGATTATAAACATTTCGCGTTTGAGAGACATCTTTTGCTTTTTTGGACACACGGCTTTTTTCTATTTCTTGTTGTTTGGCAAAATGATGGCATGAAAAATTTCACCATGGTGACAAGAATAAAAAGGGGTATTTTGATATTTCGTTGTTGGATAACTTGGTTACAGGGGTGTTATAAGATGAGGGTGAGGTTACACTGAAAAATATTTGAGAAAATTTGATTTTTATTTACGGTACTCAAGGCACTCCCAGAACAACGAGATTCTGTGGACACAGACAAAGAAAACAATACTAACAACTAACATTGTTGGACCTTGAATCGCTGCTAGCTATAGAATCGCATTGGCCAGAAAGTTTAAAGGTTCTCTCAAGCTGACGTTATATTTTCGCTAATGACGACAAAGCAGCAATAATAACACAATGCTTTGATTTATAACATCCCATTGTTTTTCTTTAGTAGAAATCATTCCCACAAAAATTATTGGTGGTGTTTTTTTGGGTTTTATCTTTGTATATGAAAACTATAGTACTATCATGGCGAGTTTTTTTTAGGGTTGCAGAGGTCCTGGTGGTGGCGCTGCAAAATGTGAGGTGTAAAATTCGATTTGGGGAGTTTTTAAGCGTCAAAAATTGGTGGTAGGGGCAAGAGTAGACTATTTTTTGGATTATTGCATCCAAAAAATAATAATAAATATCATTTAAAACCTCCATAAGCTCTCCGCAAAAAAAAAAGAGTAAGGGTTGCATAGGTAAATTAGATGTCGCCCCATTCGACTTCCACCATGATAGTACTATAGTTTTCATATACAAAGGTTTTATATATACATAGTACAACAAAATGAATCCGCATCGTGTTTTCTTTTATTTTAACTGTGGTGCCCTTCAACAGATGTTGTCACGACAAAAATAGATTTTGCTGGGTTCAAAAATTCAAATTCAGTATTTTCCCATATTTATCTCTACTTGCAATTTAAAATGCGAAAATTGATGTTGGGCCAAAACAAAAGTGAAAGGGTGTGTTTGTAGACTTAAGCCTTAACTATATTCATCTACTTTTCACAAAAAGTTATTTAACAGATCAAGCAGATTTTCTGCACTTTTTAACACTTAACAAGGGTATTCATGAAAAGAGATAATTTTCCACTTTGCAGAAAGATATATGTAATTTTCGGTTAGACGTTTGCATGAGTGCCCTATAAAAATTCTTGCACAAATGTGAGAAATAATCTGTGTCACAACTTAACGTCACAAATTACTTCTCCAAACTTAATGAAGTTTATTTCTTCTTTTTCTACATCAAATCTGTGAGATAAATTTATCTGCTTTGAATATTTTTCCTATACAAATTTTGACAAAACATAGTACTATCATGATGGAAGTCGAATAAGGGAAATTTACAAAGTACCTTTAACGAAAAGTGAGTGAATGAAGAAAGTCTTAAAAGAGATTCAGCGAGCCATCCCTGTTCTTTTGTTCGTCTCTTTATCTTTGAATGACATTCTGCTTGATTGACCCGCGCTTTTGTTTACTGTTCAAAAGTTTATAAGATTTGCCAATATATTTTTTGTTTAATTCAAATTAAACAAAAAACCATTTAAACCTTTAATTTAGACCAAAAAAAATGTCTCTTTTCGGCGATGATGGCGCTGAAGATCTTTTTAATGCAAACGTTGACGAGAACCAGCTTCCCAGCGACGACGAACATGAAAAAGCCGACGGTAACGAAGAAGCTGGTGATGCAGATAGTGGTGGACAAAGTGGCGAACCTGGCAAGCTTGAACACAAAAAACAAAGATCGGTGCGAAATCCACGACCAAGGCTAACAATTGACACGCTTCAAGGTCCCCGGGGCATTCATACTATCGAAGATTATTTTAAAGATATGAAATTTCAAGGCAAGGGTCACGAACGCAAGGATTTGAACGAAGTCATGCGACGCCTCCAACATTGGGCTCATCGTATGTATCCCAGTTATAAATTTGACGATGTTGTTGCGACAATCGAACGTCTAGGCAAAAAGAAACCACTGCAGGTGCATATGAGCAAATACCGGCTGGGTATGCTGCAGCCACAGATAATTCCCGATCAACACATGGAGAATGATGATGAAGAAGAAGCCGAATATGAGCCATTCGATGAATTTGATGCTTTGCTGGGAGAACAAATTGCTATATCGAAACTAGCACCCAAGACGCCCAGTCACAGTCGTCCACATAGCTCCATGTCGGGTAGCTCGCTAACTACACCGGCATTCGGCAGAGGAGCCAATGTTATGTCCACTCCGTATTCGGGAGTTTTTAATTTAGACGAAAGTGATTTAGCCCAACCACTGCCAACCAGTCAACCATCCACTCTAGCAAGAGAAACCTCTCCTTCTCCACCAGCAGAAAACGTAAATAAACCTAAACTATCATCTGAACAATTGGCTAAAATTGCAGAAAATCGAAGACTTGCTATGGAAAGGTTGAAGGCCAAAAAGACCCAAGAAACCTTCTAGGAGGGTTTAGATGTTAAGTTAATTTTTATTAATCTATGTACAAATTTCTAAAATTCATAGGTACCTACTCAATAAATATTTTTGTTCTCTTATTTTTGTACAACACCTGTATAATACTCCAGCGACTCTATTGTTCCTGGAAAAAAGGAAAGAGTCTCTGCAAATCCTCTTTGTTCCGACATGCCTCAACTTGAGGCAAAAATTCCATTACACTGATCAAGTAAATTTGTAGTTGTTGTCTCCTCTCCTCTACAAAAACTCGATTCATATTTCCAAAGTGTTTCTTTGGCGGGAATTCGATTGTTGATATTCCTGGATGGATTTTTCGCAATTGTTTGTGCAGCTTATGGAACTCTCTGTATCTTCGCATAATCATCCAATGCTCGAGTTTGTCACGCATTGTTAAGTGGACTTCATAAGAATAATAATTACGACTGCGCGTTGTGATGAGTTTGGCCTGAAATGAGATAGATATGTATGTAGTTCGGTGAAGAATTGCCAGGCCAGTATTAGCTTACCTGGGGAATAGTGATTAAGAAGTTAGCAGTTGTTTCGGTCACAGCATTGTGTGTGAGCCGGCGCAGCTGTCGATTTTCCAGACTCAACTGGGCAACTCTCGTTTCCAATAGAGTGCAACGTTCTGTCATGCCACGGAGTTTCTCTTCCAGCTCCGCGTTGCTCTGCTGACGGAATACATTTGCCGTTGAAACAGCAGATGAAGACTTACTGCACTGTGAAGATGTCTCACTTTTGGCGTCTGCTTCTGTATCTTCTTCAATGTCCACCTCAGTTTCATGAGGTACGATCTCATGATCAAACTTTTTAGTAAGCATCTCATGAAGAATCTCGGTAAGACATTCAGGCTCATATTCAATTGCGGCCACTTCAGACGCAGTCTCTGACACTCGAGCCACAGCCTCCTCGTTTCCCAGACAAGACTCCTTCCTGACTCTAGTCGGTAAAACTTCAATGACGCCATCGTTTGCTGCTTCAATCGTTGCGATTGGTCTCTCAATGGCTGTGGTCTTTTTGAGTGAACCAATTGGCGAAGGAGCATAAATGATTGGCTCTGGTTTCCGCGCCAAACCATATCCGATTTGCAAGTCAACTTCCTGCGTGTCCACAGTCAGAGCAAATAAAATCGTATTCAAACCCTCTGCAATTGATGGCAATAAATTTGCTGCTTCTGGATCAACCATAAAAGCCCAAGATTCATAGATATCTACAAGACTTGAATCATCAAGCCAAGTCAAAATATACCTTCCAAATGAATTTTCATTCAATGAAGCTCTAATGAATGCTTTGACTTTGCCACATTTTGTCGAAACATTCTTCAATCCATCGAATCTTTGTTGTTCGTGGTTTGTAAGATGTTTTTGGCAGAAATCCCAAAATAAACAATCATTATTTGTTGCTGTAGTATTACCCGATACTATCTCGTGAACATTTTGAAAAATAGCAATTGGAAATGATGTTGTTTGGGTTTTAAGACCAAAAAAGAAGGCGTCTTCGAGGCAATTTAATAATCGAGCCGTTACGTCATCTTTCTCGGTGGCTAATTCTTTTCGTCCGCCAAACTGTTCCTGACACTGTTTTGCTGTTTTTATCAATTTATTTAGGATTTGATCACGTTTTATTTTTCTATTTACTTCGGGCATTTTTTTAGAATGTGTAATCACATTTTTGTTGTTAATGGAAGAAGAAATCTTGTTTTAGTATTGTTTAATCAAAGGATTATTGTAAATGTAATCGCTTTTACTATGTAGGATTATTCATTTAAATAATCGGCAAATTATAAGAATGGGAGGTAATTTGTTTATTTTGAAATAAAATTTTTTGTTTGTTTTGGGTGGAAACGAAAAATGTATCGGAGAAACTCAAACACAAGAAAAATGTCATCAGCTGGTATTAGACAGGGATGTTATGCAAAATAGTTCAAAAACAATTGATAAACCAGAGCAACCGCTTTTACTAGCTATTGGCACTTGGTATCGCGCACCTGGCAGTCAAAGCGTGAACTTGCAATTGGATAGATTTTTATTTGACGTTCAATGTTTTTCCTCTAAGAAAAAACCAAAAAAGGGTTCGAAAAACATTAATTTTACTAATTGCGTGTATATCAATATTATGATATTTGTTTTGGTTATCAACTATGGTTGAGAATCAGTCACAAAGTTAAACAGTTCAATCGAACCAAAATAGCTTCAATATTCTGCATAGCAGATACATTTATCTCATAGATTTGATGTAGAAAGAGAAGAAATAAACCTCAAGTTTGAAGAAGTAATTTGTGTCGTTTTTAGTTGTAACAGCTGATTGTTTCTCACATTTATGCAAGAATTTTGTATGGGGTGCTCATGCAATTATCTAATCTTTCTGCAAACTAGTCTGTCTGGGAACTAGTCGCGTTTACTTTGCTGTGACTTTGTCTCAAGTCTCAAGCTACTAAATAATACTTATAAGCAAAAGCTGTGTGACTATATATTTGTATATAATAATTTTTCGCCACGAGGCTTACCATATCATTATCAAAAAACAAGGCCATACATTATAGCCACTTTTGTACTTTATTAGCTATCGTTAGAATAAGAGAAACTCTGTAATAATTAAAAAAAAAAGTCTCAATAAAATTCATTCATTCATTGAACTTTTTTTGCTTGCAGTTTATATGAAAACTTCGAAGTTCGAATAAAGTGTCAGCTCTTGCAGAAATTAAATTTTGCGAGAACAGCTGTTCCAACTGATAAGAAAAATCACAAATAAATTTTTGTTTGTAGGTAATCTCTCAAATTCAATAACAAAATAATTAATTACAAATAAAAACATTTCAAAATGAATAACAATAATCCGAATATTGTTTTCCATCCCCTAATAAGTTCCATTCAAAAAGTAATTTTATATGAAACAAAAACTGTGAGTAACAATTAAATAAAAATTCTAACTTGAATCAGAAACTAATTGGAAGTCGGTATGATATTTTTTTCAAGAAACTTTATCTAGTCGGCAGTAACATACGAGAAACACGCTTCCGCCTTCTAATAATAGACCGAACCAAACAAGACACACTCGATATTACCGAGGATCCAAACGAAAAGAATGCCGCTGAGATTCGTCGTTTTGTCAGTGCCTTAGGCAATCCTAAAGTAGTAAGTGCTTATGGAGTGCTTGGATTTGTACGATTTCTTGAGGGTTACTATTTGATTTTGGTCACCAAGAGGAAAGGATGTGCTTTCATTGGAATGCACCTCATTTATACCATCAAAGACACTGTAATGGTCCGAGTTAATGAGTCGTCGCATCGTTTGGCTCATCCCAATGAACAACGTTACATTAAGATGTTCCAAAGCATAGATTTGCGGAGCAATTTCTATTTTAGCTATAGCTATGATCTAACAAGAACTCTGCAGTATAATATGTCAGCACCACGTTATGTTGGTCCAGAAGTGGATCTTGAAAAAGATGATCCACTACCCGATTGGGATAGTCTGACAAACAATGTTGAAGATAAAAACGAAAAAGTGGACTATGCTTTTCGAAGTAATCCAAGAAATCGTTTTGTATGGAATGCTTTCCTCCTTACCCATATGCAACACATTGTTCTTAAAGATTGGCTTTTAGAAGTCGTCCATGGATTTGTCAGTCAATCATGCATAAGTATTTTTGGGAGACATGTAAATGTTTGTCTTTTGGCTCGCCGTAGCACTCGATTTGCTGGCACACGTTTCTTAAAACGAGGAGCAAACTTTAAAGGCGATGTTGCTAATGAAGTTGAGACTGAACAAATCGTCACTGATGGCCATCGAATGTGTAGCTTTACTCAGATGCGTGGATCAG
The DNA here is from genome assembly GCA_958431115.1 of Syrphus vitripennis. NCBI lineage: Eukaryota > Metazoa > Arthropoda > Insecta > Diptera > Syrphidae > Syrphus > Syrphus vitripennis. The sequence goes on along the minus strand of OY288108.1, from coordinate 140,695,184 downwards.
TTCCATCTCACTGGTCGCAGGATATCAGTAAAATGGTCGCCAGACCACCGATTTCCTTAGACATCTCCGATCCCTTTGCCCAGACTCCATCTCGACATTTTGATCGTCTACTCTTTCACTATGGATCTCCATTGATTGTTTTGAATTTGGTAAAAAAAGGCGAACGTCGCAAGCATGAGAGTATCCTTGCCCAGGAGATAAAAAACAGCGTCAGATATCTGAATCAGTTCTTGCCTCCGCACTTTCGCATTCAAGACATTCACTTCGACATGGCTCGAAAGAGTCGAGGCGGTGGCAATGTTATGGAAATGCTGGCAGAGATTTCTGACAAAGTCCTTCAAAGAACGGGAATGTTTTTCAAAGATAGCAATGAGAAAAGTTTCCAAACAGGAATCGTTAGGGTGAATTGTGTTGATTGCTTGGATCGTACCAATACTGCCCAATTTGCAATTGGGAAATGCGCCCTGGCTTATCAGCTTGCCAAGTTGGGTTTTATTAAACCGGCAAAATTAGAGTTCGATTCGGATTGCGTGACTATGTTAGAGAACCTATACGAGGATCATGGAGATACACTAGCATTGCAGTATGGCGGTTCGCAGTTGGTACATAGAATCAAAACTTATCGAAAAACTGCTGTTTGGGCTTCGCAAGGAAACGATATCATGCAGACGCTAAGTCGTTACTATAGCAATACCTTTAGTGACACCGAGAAGCAGCACAGTATTAATTTGTTCCTGGGATATTATATTCCAAGCAGGACACATTCCAAGCGTAAGTATATTTATAAATAAGTATTTAGCACTGGAGTCATATATTTTTTCCCCTAGAAAATCAACCGATTTGGGAGCTGCAATCCGACTATTACATGCACAATACCTACAAGCCCCAAAGTCCACGCAATGAGACAACCCTCTTAACCGACTGGGTTCGTCCGAAAGTGCGTTCCTCTCTGCCGTGGCCTTGTTCGGATAAAAATAAAATAGTCAAAGAACTATTCCGGGTTCATTCAAAAGATTTGGAAATGATTGATTCCTACTCCAACTATCATATGTCTTTCAAACTAACCGAATTCGGAGAACATATTGCCTATGAAATAAGTCAAATGTCAATTCGTTATCTACCAACATTCCGAATAAATTTCAGTCCATTTCAAAAACACGAAGAACGTGCCAGTCGACAGAATCCCTCATTGACTGGACAAAGTTCATCGACCAGTAATGATTCAAGTTCATCTTCGGACGAAGGTAATTCCAGTTCGGATGAGGAATCTTATGCTTGTGGAGAAAATATTTCAAACCAAATCGAAGATGAAGAACAACGCCCATTGACTCTAGAATCATTGCTTCCATCAATGGAAATAGTTTATGGATGTGCAATCACAAATCCAAATAAGACGAGCACAGCATTATACAAGAAATATGTTCAAATAGGAAAACTATCATCGCCACAACTCTATCCGTCGGTGTCGAGTCGAGAACAAGATGCAGGCAAGATGATGCGATGCATTGATTTTAAGCCATTAAGTGATTATGGAACGGATTCTTATGAGAGCATTAAACCACCAACGGTGGATGAGAAAAGTATGAAAATATATGAAGAGTATTGTAAGATACCAAGAAAATTTAATGCAATACCCAAGTTCGAGGATTGTTCTGCACTTTATAGTTATATTAAGATGATGTAGTTTATAGGGTTCAACGGTATTATTTAAGCTATATACATAAATATGTGTTTAAAAACATATAACATTTCGTTCTTAACCTGGATTTAATCCAAATCATAAATAAATTCATAGTAAATTTATATGTGCGAACAAAGGACCCTTACTTTTCGAACTCAGTTTATGAAGCTAAGTCCTGAGTACCTCTACATAAGTTGGATATTTATATGGTGTAATGCATTCATCGGTTAAAATACAGGACCTCAAAAGTGCTGCAATAATATGCAATGATTGGTTTTAAATAAGATAACTGAAATATACACTAATTTTTTAACGTCATTAAACATTTCAAAATCAATAATAACAACAGTTTTAGTTGAATACCTTAGAAACTTACGAATATACGAAAAATATTTTCAGTCCCTAATTTAAATATTTAGAGGTGAATTTGGGGTTTGATTTACCAGATTTTTCAATTTTGAGTGTTTAAATTAAATCAAAATATACAATAATAAAAAATAAAAAACGAAAAATTGTTTTTGTTTCTGATACGAGATGTGAAATTTTTAGGAAATATCTGTTCATGTCACTAGTCAATACATTTTCATTCATCTTGCTTAATATTCTTTTCAAGTTGTACTTGGATATTTTGGAATGATCACTTCAACTCTACATACAATAATTGGAGATAACTGTAAAACCAAAATTACTATATACATAATTAATAGAGGAAAGTTTTGAACATAAATACGCTGATTATAGAATAGCAATCCCGTCACTAGTTCGTGTTTGCGTTTTTGCTCCCAGATTCAGTTGAGCGATTTTCGACTACCACATTATTATGCAGTGAACCTGTAGCCATGAAAAACCAAAACATAATTGAAACAGCTTCCATTTCTGTTTTTATAAAAAATAATATATTTCTTTTTATTGAAGCAAATATGTATACATATAATTATATTTTGTGTGTAAACTAGAAATAAAATTTAGTTATTGTGATTTCGGTGTTTATTTTATTTTTATTAATTTCAAATTAATAAAAATAGATTTGAAACAAAACGTTAAAGAAAGAGATAGAGGGAGAGAGAGAGAGAAAGAGAGTGAGTACAAAAAAAAACTTTTATAGAAAAAAATATAATTTTAATAACTTTTTAAATTTTGATAAAAAAGAAAAATCAAGTTATTAGCGCAAAAAGAAAACGAAATAAAAAAGAGCACTTGGTGATATAAAGATCACGCCACAAAGAAATGCACTCGAGTTGATTAGTTTTTTAATAGTTATTATAATAGTTTTTTAGTTGTATTTTTTTCTGTTTGATTTTCATTTTTAAATAACTTATAACAAATAATACAGCTACATCAATATTCACTTTTTTAATAATTGTTATTTTTAAACCTTTCCGAAAAAAAGTTTAAGCAAAAAAGAAATTATTATTATTATTATTTATTTATTTATTTAACATCTAAAATAAGAACTGGAAAAAAGAAGAAAAAAATAAGTCGACAACAAAATGTGTAGTTATTTAGTATTTGTTATTATAATTTTTTTTTGTTTTGTAAAAGATTGCTCGACATTTAACTACATTGATAATAAGTATATTTTTTTTTGTTTTTTTTTTTCTTCTTTCTAAATTGTTTATATATATTTTTCTTTTTTTTTTATAAACTAATTTTTTAAACTGCATATTTTATTGGTTTAGATTTGTTTTATTTTAATTTATTTATGCTGCCTGTCTGCTTGATCAAATCAATTATATTACTTCCTGTTTTGAAATTTAATTTGTGGTTTGTGCTATTATTTTACTTTTTTTTTAATGCAGAGAGACATTTTCAGAGAGATTGTTGTTGAACCGTATTTTTTTTTTTTTTTTTAATTTTTCTTAAAAAGCTTTTTTTTTATGATAGAACAAAATCTAAGAATAAATTTCACTGCTTTAACATAAACTGTTTTGATTTTTTTTTGTTGTAATTTTCCTAAATCGAGAGGATGTGAAAAACAAACCTGCCCGATGCCACCGCAATATACTTAAGGCTGATAATAAAAAAAGATTAAAGACAATAAGAAACTTTCATAAATAATAAAATATAATATAGGTATGTAAAAAAAAACATTAAACTTGCGATCGGGCTTATATCTGCGGAGGCACTTCCTCTTCAACAGGTAACTTATCAACCGGAATCACATTGCCAGCGAGAATATTTCTTCGCTTTTTGATTGGCGGGCCGTTATCGAGCGTTGTCGCGGTTGCAAAGATCGTGTCATTTGGTGCTTCACGTTTTACCGATGAAGGCGATGGGCTGATACTCGATCTGGCGGATGGCTGTTTAACAGGTGTTTCCGGTGGAGGCAGATCTTCAGCTGACGTCATAAGTGGCGACAGTTGATCTTCATCTTCGAAATCTTCATCTGCCTCATCGGAGTCTTCTGAATCTGAGCTCAAGTTTACTTGCGCACCGGGAAATATATACGAACAGGTAGATTCGTGACAGTAGAAGGTTCCATCAATCAAGCGTTCGGCGGCAGTTTGACGTTTTGATCGTTTATTCCGGGTCCAATTTGAATTCCTTCTATTAGTGGTTGAAGGGCTGCATTCTATTGAAGATATCATGCTGTTTTGTTCTTTCGAGGCCGCGCAACCAGTTCCACGTCCGACTTCACTAGCAGCAATACCATTTCCCATACCCGCCATTCCACACGACACTGAATTTGATGAATCGCAAATGCCACTGTCCTTTGAAGAATCAATAGACAAATGCCGATAGTTGTAATTTACTGGCTTCTTTTGTAGCCTCCCATCGAAACTAAAACTTTCGCTCTCTTCATCTTCAATACCCGGCTCATAACCCTCTTCTTCGCGATTATCTAAATCAAGCATTCCATGTTTGATCTTTGTTATAGCAGCAACATCCTCTTGTTCTTTGAACAATGGTATGTCGCAGAAATTAGCGCGTGTTGGCATGCTGCATGATGGCATGTCATCAGGTCTACCCATCGGTTGAATCATTGATGAGGTTGAACTCTCAAAACCAGAGTCTGAATAACCCGTTGAACGCAGTGCTGTATCAGTTGATGTGGAAGATTTAACTGATTGTGTATCCGTATCGAGACTGCTGATTACAACAGTTTCATCTTCGACTTGATGTGGTGCAAGGTGTTTTGCTTCTGATAAAATTGTTTGATCGAAACATATATCGGTCCAATCTTCGGCGAGTTTGTGACATAATTGATTGATAATAACATCCGAATCACCAAGCAGTTCAACATCAAATTCCAAATGACGCAATTGTTCACGATTGATAAGAATTTGTGGTACACTTGCTGGAATCGAACTGGGTATGAGTGCAACTGGTCGCACTTTAAGGGAAGAACCCATAACAATGAGAAGATCACACTTATCCTTATCACTGGCCATAACTGTGTGGAACTCCTCAGGAAGACCTAAAGTAAAAAAAAGTATTATATTAGGTTGAAATTGTTTTCAAAATTTGATACGTAGATGAGATTGTGTTTAGACCCAGGACACCTATGAGTCTTATATTTTAATAGACTGTTTACATCCAGGTTTTACAATCAGTGAACTTCAAGATATTTGATAAGTTGGATCATACCAATAAGAGAACACTTGTTCTTGATATTGTTACTGGCCTCGAGGAGTTTTATATTAACTTTTTGAAGTAATTTTTATTCATTTCACTTCAGTGAGTATACGAAATTTCTCCGGAGAAAAATAGGAAAAAACTGCTCGGTACCCACTAATAACGTGCGAATATCAAAGATCGGTTTTGTAAATTTGAGTTAATTTGTTTTGAATTTTCGTTTTGAAAGTATCGGGATTTCTGATTTCTTATAACTCCCAAACTAAAGCTTTTTCTTAAATCTAAGCCGTGTGTTTTTTTGTCTACACAAGTTTACAATAACAATAAGTAACATACTAACGAGTCCATAACATAAATATTCACATCCAAGACACGTTCAGGAAAATTAGATCTCAGAGGGATCTCCAATTTCACTTAATTGAATAAAATTTCTCAGTATGACTATCAAAAAGCTGGAATCAATATTTTTTGGATACTTCTGCTCAATGAAATGTTGATCTGAGATCTCATTTTCCAGAACTTTCCTACTAAATGACTAAATAAACATAAATGTAAATTTTAAAAAATCCTGGAAACCAACTGACAATTTTGTCTTCAAGCTTCATAAATATGACTTTCGACTCAAGAAAACATTTTTTTCGGTTTGCAGTATCACTTATTTTTAAAAAATAGGAAATAAATAATTTCATATGTAGAATTGGATGATGCAATAGATCAAATCAAGGTGAAACTGAAAAAGAGAACACATAATTTGTACTATCAAACCCCCATAAATTTTTTTTCCAAAGTTTTCTGTTGGATTATAGACTACCGAACTTCTTTAGAGATATTAATACAAATTGAAAGGTTAGATTATTTTTTTTTTTTCACAAATCCAGTGATCGGGTAACCTTGCATAAGACTTGCTGCCCGATTTAAAAAAAGGCATTTGTGACTCAGGTGCAAAAGTATAAGAACGGAGTTTCGTAAAACAGCTTTATACAAGAATTTCTTTTAAACTAAATAATGTGTGGTCTAGGAGTTTCGCTAAGGCGGGCGGTGCAATTTTATAAAATATAGACTCAGGCCGGTACTTACTAAGCTCTCATACATAAGTTTAAAGAACTAATAACTAAAAAAAGCGACACTAATTTCCTTTTCATGATATAATGAAGGAAGATTTTTTTTGTTTGGTTATGACTCTCTTAAGCTTATAAGCCCTCGGTGCATACCGAACTTAGAATAAAAAACATACAAATTAAAAACAACGGCAATACCGTGTTATACATTTTTGTAAGGCTATAATTCCGTTCTCTCGAGCGCTAATTTTATTTGTTCAATTTCAATCCAGAGCAATCAACAACCGACAAATAAATCGTTTACCTGAATTCTTCACAATACAGTACAAATTAATTAGGTCATGTTCAAATAAAAAAAAAATTAAAATTGTTTTCTTAAATGTCTCTTTTATTGAAATAAAAACTTTCGAATAGTATCTTATCGTCCTTTGAAAGAAAATTAAGTGCTTCCTCACGATTGGTTTGACAGAGGAATAAAATGTATCATACAATTCGAAAGTTTCAGTTGTATTCGGACTTAGCACCTCATAAAGCAGGAAAAAATTCAAAACTACCCCACAACTTGCTTCCAAGTTTTCCTTCAGTACAACTTAACTGAAGTATTTAGTTGACAACATTGTTAGTTAAGCTTAACTTTACTTATTCCAACTAATAAAAGTGAAATCTTTGAAAAGGATTTTCATTGCTGACAAAAAGCGGCTTAAGTCGATAAATATAAATACAAAAAACAAAGACCTAGTCATGGATTTCGGTACTTACCATCCTCAGCGTTGTGCTATTATTACTCCATAGTTCTTTAAATGAAAAAACACTCACCTTCACCAAAGAAAACAATGTCTGGCTTCATTATTCCATTTTCCACAATTGTCTTCAAATCACCCTCAGCCACACTATCCGAGGCATCAGAACTATGCGTAACATTTGGCTGACATTTCGGACAGACGGGAATCCTCTGGGCAAATATGTCCTCACGAATAGCATCGGCTGTGGTCTTGAATTTGCATTTAGTGCAACTTGCAGTGGAGAACGATCCGTGACATTCAATCACATTGTGTATCCCCGCCACACGTTCCAGAGTGTCAATATTTTGGGTGTAATTGCGCAGAAGTTTTTGCTTTGCCTCAAGCAATTTGATAAAACGATGACAAGGAGACGGCGTAAATTGGCCTGGATAGATCTCCCTGGCGAACTTATAAAACGGCCGTGGATCTCTGGAAAAGTAGTTTATGTCGAACATTGCCTGCGGATCGGGAAGGTCTGGGAAGTCTTTGGCCAAACGACTATAGATTCCATCGCTGGAGCGAAAGTCTGGGATTCCACACGAAACAGAGACTCCTGCTCCAGTGAGGACAATGATATTTTTTGATGCTTTTACCAATTCGATGACATCGTCGAATGTGTTTACGGTGCGTAGTTTGCGGCGTCTAGGCGGTTCGGATAGCATACTGGCTAAAATGCGCCACAACGTCATATCATTCAACCCGGGAGCAATTTGTGAAGCCGCAGCACCATTGGGTAAAATCTGGGATAGCAAGTCCCTTGGATTCGCACCCGAATGGATTTGTTTTTGAACCCAATTTATGGGTTTTGTTGCTGCAACTGGCTTCCATTCACGACCAGACACCTCGGAAAGTCCACTGAGGTCGGAAAAGTCCGAGTCATCAGATGAATTATTATCGCTTTCGTCCGTTTCATAATTGGCATCGTCTTCGTCGTCATCTTCATCCTCCTCGACAGCAGCGTCGGACGAAATATTTTTATTATCCAATTGCTGTTCGGTAGCAACAACTGCCGAGGTAAAAACATTACGTTCCATCAACTGTTGATTTGTTGAGTCTGCTGGTCCAATAAAAGATGCTTCCTTTGGTTGTCCATTTGCATTTGCGTTTCCATCAACGACACCGAGTGTTGTGTTTTGTGTGGGAATGATGGAAACATTTTCAGCGTCGTTCTTTTCAGCGGGAGAATAATTGTTTTGGTTATTGAGTGCACAATGAATTATGGATTCACTTGCGGATGTGCTATTGCATTCTGATGTTATTAATTTTAAGTGGATATTACTTTCCATTTTTATGGTATTTTTATGTTGATTTATTTTAATTTAATTGGAGAAATTTGGAATTTAATTTTAATATTTTGACTTTTTTCTGCATTACTTGACACACACTAAACTACAAATGACGTGATGGCTGACATTCACAAAAATGGCCGACAAAATTCTGTTCGTTCTGCAAATGGAAAGCTGTCAATTGCTTGCAGCGTTGCCAGTTGGATGGATTGGGTGTGTTCGACTTTGGCTTAAGGTGTAGTACATATTATCTCTTAAAGTAGCAATCTTGACGACAGAAAGTGATTTTTTTTTACATTAATCGTAGGTACAGATTTGCGAATACGTTGTGAATGTTTGACAAAACCAAAATGCATTGAATAACCAGTAGAAAATTAATTTTTAAGTTCCCAAACAATTGCTCATGAACGAAAACACTCTACACAAAAACGAATCCAAAAAAAAAAAACTACAAATTAAAATGAAATGTGACAGAATAATTTAAATTAAAATAGACGACAGGTTGTTTTCATAAAAAAGAACAAGAAAAACCCATTCATATGAGCTGTGAATATCAACTTATTGTTATTTTAATTGTTAAATTAAGCGAATGAATGAAAGTATTTATAAATTTAAATAGAATATATATATATACAATTAGTTGAAATTACTAAAAATAAATATTTCGATAAATTCTATGCGCCCAACAACTACTTGCTTGCAAACTATGAAATGTGTATTTGAAGTCCACAAAACCAAAACGCATTCCACAGAGCTGCGAACAAATAATTCAAACCAATTTAACCTCAAAAAAATTGTTTGACTGCTTTTGTGTTGTCTGGTTTTCTTTGCGAGCACTTAGGTATATGAATGAAATGTCAATTCGCACATTACAGCTTCTAAGAATTGCACTTTGTTCCTATGACTAGCCTATAATGGCCTGTGTACTATTTTTTGATTCCCATCAAAATTTCACGAAATAATCTTACGAATTAGTTCATTTGATTGGTGTGCGCCGAGACTCCTCCTTAATAAAACAGAACAGAAAAACAACCCAAAAATTAGCTCGCTGTTTCGTGGTCGTTTGAGGGCGCACTTGTATATAAACAGAAACCAGAAAATTAGTTAGGTAATAGGTGTGTGCTCGCTGGGGGCCGACGTGTGGAGTACTATGCAAATTTATATACAATGGCCGTGCCCTTAAAAACAATTTTATTTTTGTCAGAATAAAATATAATGCACATGCAGCTTTAAAAATTATTGACAAATCCACACCACATTCCACAAACTTCATCTAATAACACTGGCCGTCAAAACACGGCAGTACAAATTTTGACAGTTCTTCAAAGTTCCATAAATTTTCTTGGTTTATCTTCCAGTTTTTCCGCAGAAAATTTGCCAGACATTCGCTAATTGAACAACAATTTAGTATTTACTATCAATAACTATTCTCAACAATTACAACTTAAGAACTTATTGAAATATACAATCAATTCGGCTGCAGATTCTATTTAAATTGTGCCCTAATTTGTGATGGACGAAAGCGATGTATCACTTTATGATTTGCTTGATGTTAGCAAAAGTGCAACAGATGCTGAAATAAAGAAGGTAAATTATAAATTAAATAATTTAAGTAAACCTATAATTCAAAAATCAATTGTATTTGTTTACGTAACAAAAGAAAAAATAAAAGAAAAATTCAATGTTTTGTGCGAATGGAAAAAAAAGTTGGGAAAAAGTCAAAAGTAAAAATGGCGAACTCCAAATGAATTCCACAATACACTTTTGTGTGAAAGTTTTCGTACATTCACTTGTTTTTTTTTTTTTTTCAATAGAATTACAGAAAATTAGCTAAAGAATTCCATCCTGACAAAAATCCCGAGGCAGGTGATAAATTTAAAGAGATTTCATTTGCGTATGAAGTCCTTTCGGACCCTGAGAAACGCCAAATCTACGACAGATATGGTATCAAGGGTTTGCAGGACGGAACCGGCAGTAGTGGGATGGACACAGAAAGTCTATTTGCCAGATTCTTCTCATTCGGCAGCAACAATGATCTACAGATAGCATTGCCTGTAACCTTAGAAGAACTGTACAATGGAAATCCGTCTAAGCCGGTGGAATACAACCGGATGGAGGTTTGCGTTGAATGCCAGGGTGCTGGAGGTGATGCAAGTAAAGAAAAACCTTGTACTGATTGTGGAGGTCTCGGTTACCGCACAACAATGGGAATCATAGTATCAGGAGTAGGTTTTTCTTGTTCCTTTCTTGATACGCTTTTTCTCATAATTTTTTTTTATTCCAGCGCTGTGATGTATGCAATGGACGTGGCAAGTGTCTTGAAGAGGAATTCCAATGCAAATGCTGCACGGGTTTGTGTCTTATCGTAAAAGAGGCGACCATCAATGTGACAATCGAGAAGGGAATGCAACACGGAGAGAAGATCCCCTTCCGTTCTGAAGGCCATCAGAACTTAAAAGGCGATCGAGGACACCTCATTGTCATTTTGCAACAGGAACAACATGAACTATTCCAGCGAAAGCTCAACGACTTACTCCTGTCCAACGTGCAGATCTCTCTTGTTCAAGCACTGTGCGGCCTTGAGTACTCCTTCACTCATATGGATGGCAGGGAGTTGGTATTCCGTACCGAGCCAGGCCAAGTCATAAAACCCAGTGCCATGAAGGTTATCAAAGGCGAAGGTATGCCCAAACGGAATAATCCGTTCGAACGGGGAGACCTTATGATTTCTTTCGTGGTGGATATGCCACCAGATTACTTTGCTGACGAAGAAGTAATGAAGAAACTAGAAGAACTCCTTCCACCGCGGATACCATTTGAAATGCCCGAAGGTGAAGACGTGCAGGAGGTATTCCTCGAAGAGGTGCAGGCCAACGATGACTACGACGCAACCGATGATGAAGCGGGGGCGGCGCAGTGCGAATTTACGTAAATTAGCATGTTTCTCTCGTATCTGTGGTATTTAAGAAAAACGAATTCGTCTTCATTATTCAAATATTCAAAAAAAAAAAAAAAAAAAAAAACAATCAAACACTCTCATTACTATTCATTCACAGTCATTGCGTTTTTCTGTTAATTTTATTTATTTTTAAATATTTTTTCTTATTATTTAACATCGTTGTTATAAAATAAATTTATATTTATACAATTAAAAGCATACATAAACAAAAGTACGTACCGTATGCAGGTATGTTCTTATGAATGCATTGGATAGGTAGGATTTTTTGTTGTTATAAATAACAAAAAATCATAAATTGTTATAAATTAATGTTCCTTTTTTCACAGACAAATATTTTTTTGTTTTATTTGTTGTTTTACATTTCAGTTTTCATCACAATTTTTATTTGTTAACAAATAATAATAATTCAGAAAAATAGTTTACTCAAGAATAAAAAAAAATCTTAACAAAATATAAAAGATATTTCATTTTTGGGAAAATTACCCTTGCCAAGAAAATTTAACTTTTTTTTTTGTTACTAAAATCAAAACAAATTTTTCCAAAGGTTTTTGGTGTATTGAATTCGAATTTTGAGATGTTTAAATTGGGTAACCTTTAAAATCACGTTTTTCGTTATAATTAAGATTACGTTAAATTGCCAGGAATATTTTAAAATCAGCTAAATCATTGCAAATCGGTTAAGCTGGTAGCATTAAGTGAATTATTTTCTGTTTTGTTGTTAATGTTTTCGTTGTTTTCAATTTTTTTCTTTTCTCTTTCATGTGTTCGAGTATAAATTCGGACGTACCCATTTTACTATATATGTTCATACCTTTGCGAGTGAAGTGTAAGGAGAGTCATCTCAATTCACTTTCCAATAGCTAACTCTCGACCCCGAATATCTATTTAACTTCGGAATTGTAAGATAATATGGTTGGTACTTGAAATAATAAGTTTTTTTTTTCTGAAGTTGTGTTATAAACTATAATACGGCTTTATTTTGTACAGGACCGCTTCCGTTTTCATAGTGAACTAGTTGGGAGAGAGTTCCTTTAAAAAAAAAAAAAACATCTGCTAGAATTCACTAAATTTTGATTTACTATATCTTTCTCTTGCACTCTTTTAGGAAGGATGGACAGTTTTTTAGAAAAATATTATTTCACTTTTTCTTTGTTTTAAAAGTTCAAACAAACAATCTTCTACCGGGGCTTAGACCTTATTTCCAGAGTACAAAGTAATTTCAAAAGTACTATACACCCGATGTTAACCCTGGGGAGGTGAGAGTAGGAGTTGATAGACAGAAGGTTCTAAGGAAAAATTATGGGCACTAGGTTCCTCTTGGGTGCATGTGTCATTTGAACATAATTAAGTATTATTCACATCGAGTAATCTCCGTCAAGTGCGATTTTGACATAAAAAAATTAAAATTTTCAATAATGAGTTTCAGGGAGTGTAAAACTTTAGCCCCGTTTCTAAACAGTATAACCTTCATCTGTATGGATTTATTTTGAATGACAGGGCTAAATCCTGATTTCGTTTTTTTTTGCAATCAATCTATGTATATTAATGTATGCCGTTGAAAAATAAAACATTTCTTGTATAAAATTTATCATTAACAAAGTGGTTCCTTACGCCGCGCCGCAATAATGATTTTAAGCCCGTACGAAATTAGTAATTCAGCTAGTTTTACTTTAATGTTTATTTATTGCAAAGTCGCAACTTGTTTTTTGTACGATCTCCTCGGTTAGAGAACAAAAATACATCTGCATCTTTTCAACAAGTTAGCCCCGAACTCGTTTTTGTTCATCAAATGTCTCCAGGGGTGGAATCGCGTAAGGCGATAGTTGACTGTCACTGTTTTTGATAGTCAATTTTCAAAGTGACACCTAAATAGCTGTCACTAACAAACCATAGCAAAAAAGTGATAGTCAAATCACCTTACGTGGAGCAAAAGCAACCATTTTGATAGTCAACAATCAACTATCGCCTTACGGGATTCCACCCCAGGACCAGAATAAAAAAAGAAGTTATTATATTTTGTTTTAGCCCTTAAGGCTCTAACTCATGTGCTATCAAAAAAAATTAAGTCCAAATCTCATTTTTCAGTCCAATTCGCTTGCTGGGCTTGAAAGAGATAAACAGTTTGCATGAAAGCCTGGCAATGACCTCATTTTTCGTCAAATTCCTTTGGGGTTATTAAAAAAAAATCACACATATGTATGCAAGCAGAATTTGGCTCTAACCTTTCAAATTTAAGCAGATACCTCTTACAACGCTAAAGAAAATAATTTTTAATATTTATTTTCAAATCGCATTGTCTTGAAAAAGAAGAACTGCGATTAGAGAATTCCATACCCTAGTTCCAATGCACCATGAGAGTCTCAATGTACGTTATTTGAACTGCAACTGATAAGGTACATTATTTATTTGTATCGACCTAATTTATGGGTCAAATACTACACCACAACAACAACTAACCAAATGCACCATCATCGTATATCGATCGATATACATATATAAAAGTAGAAGTATATAAAAATCGTATTCTTTCTATCTCGCTCATGTAACTTAATGGAAAATTGATTAGAAATTGCAATTGGAAGCCTCAATTCATTGCAGAAATATGTTGTTGCCCGCTGGTATGATTTTTTTTTTTTCATTCTATATGAAATAACCTCGCACTTTGAGAATCTATAGCCAAAGTTGGGCGGACGATCTCGATCTCAATAATTGCTATTGATTGATCATTCGGACTGTGTGATCTTGAATAAATCCATAGTGACTAAGTTTTCCCATATAACATATCAAAGCATGATGTGTGGTGCACATTCGGTAGATCTATAAAAGTAGATCAAAATAAAATAGTAAAGCTTAGTTTTGTTTAGATTCAAACAAAAGCGTACAAAATAGTGGGCATATAGTCAGAGAAAAACTATAATAGATGATCGCCATAATTTATATCAAAAGACACAATTAACTGATTTTGGTTGGGTTGAATTAAATAGATAAGGTTCTTTGTTTTACTCAATTGCTGTGCTTAACGCAGTTTCCTGGTGCATTTTTGTGAACGAAGATCACCATATTAGGTACATTGACAAATTATTTATTATCACAGTGTAAAGCATTAATTATAAAATTGTTTAGGTTCTCATGTAATTATACAAAATTATAGAAAATATGAAATTTAGTTTTTCCATTGTTTTGAAAATAACGAAGAATACATTGTCATTTAACTTTTGTAATCTAATAGTCGAATCGGAACTTCTTTTGAAGTCTCGCTATTAATAAGAATACGTAAAGGAAGTGTCATCTAAGAAGTGTCATCTAAGGAAATTCCCACATTCTGCATCAAAAACCCCCAATTGTACACGTGGCGTATACTTACTTAAAAAAAAAAATTATTAGATTGCATTAACACTCTATACAGCGTCTAGTATGGTTTGAAAAAAGATACAAATGTTATGAGAGAAATCAAATATTGAGGGCGGCATACATCGAGCGTTCATAGGACACTCATAACACTTTCCTCATTGGCTCATAAATATTTCTTTTTAATGAGCTAATAAGGGAGCTTCACTATCGGTCTTGATATTCGTTTTTTGTATGAAGTTGTTGCAATAAACAAATCTTCAAAAATAACTAAATGAATTTAATCGAGAAAATTAATTTTCGAAATGCTAATAATTTAAACGGCTGAAATTATTTTGAGCCCACTTTGTGTACAAATGTTATATGATCTTATCTGAGTGTACTAAAACAGCGTGTAAGGTTTTCCCCAAAAAAAAGGAGATAATTTTTTTTCTCAGATAATTTGCATATTTATTGTTTTATCGTAGGTATGCCTCGCTATTGGATTGATCAATTTCAGTCATAAAGACATTTCTGAGAAAGCACAAGAATTTTTTTTTTTTTTTATCATCGGCTTAGAATATAATCCTGCTAATTGCATTCAAGAAAATAAAAAAAAAATAAAAAAAAAGTTCAATCTGAAATGTTGAAGGCCAATTAAAGTTTAAGTACTCAATGAAGTACATACTCGCACTTTTTTATATTTTTTTCTCAGAAACGGCCTTTTATGAATAAAAAGGTACTAATGACATTTTAGAAATAAAATCTTATAGTCAGAAAAAAGATTAATGTCGTTTTCAATTGGCAATCCGGAATTGATTTAAGATTCGGAATCCCAATTGAACAGTATTAGTATTTAAAGCACACATTCACATTTCACAGAATTTGTAAATATGACATTTTTCAAGTGCGACATTTAAATCTTTGAATGTGTGAGTGATTCTGTTTTTGCTTCTGATTTCAAATCCAGAAGAGAAATTCTCTTTTTTTTAGAATCAGAACTGTCACTTTTGCCCAATTGAACGCATTCAGAATGCTTTTTTCTGCTTCCAGATTGCCAATTGAAAACGACATAAGAATTAGTTTTAAGTAAAACCCGCCCTGTAGCATTGGGCTGATACTGTCACGCCCAATGTTATTTCAACTTGAAACAATATTATTGATTTTGGGATCATCCAAAAAAAAACTGAATCTTAATTTCAATGAAGTTATTTTGATGAATACTTTTTATAAATATTATTTTATTTTTCGAAATATTATGGCTTTAACTTCGTATGACAAATGGAAGACACCACAGTGGTGCCTAACGTCAGTGGTAAATAAATGCTTCCATTTTACCACTTACGTTATACTCGTACTCGCTAATTTGATTATTATGCTAATAAGACAACTATTTTACAATATTTAACAAACAGGAATACACAGTATGGTATTGTTTTTTGATAGTTTCAGGTGTTCGGAGGATGGAAGGCTCCAACTCTAAGGCTTCTACTGCAATGTATTTTATTTGACTTTTTGTCAGTTCTGTGACAGATTTAATCAAAGGTTACAATTAGACAAAAAAAAAATTAATTAATTTATATGCATAGAGTAAGTTTAGTGCAGTTTACCCCAGAAGCAATTTTTGAGAGACGGATGAAAAAATTAATAAGATGAAAAATTTAAAATGCCACTTAATCCGTCGTTAATCTAATATGTTTTGTGTGTTATCTTGGGTTTAACTTTAATCCCACACTGAAAAAGAAGCCTAAGTATATATTATGAAGAGAGATTGCCTTATTTTGAGGATTCAATTACGTCCATTCGAAATGTGCCTTTGGAGTCTCAACGAAACAGACCCTATTTTCTATGTACTACTGACTTGTATAGTTTTGATTCAAGAGCACTCTATCTACATCATCATCTTCTGTTATTTATTTTTCCGTAAATGTTTTTTCTTTCTTACATTATCTGAAAGTTGATACTTGGTTGCACAACAGAATAAAATAATAATAATTATATTGATTGTTGTTTTCCACGGAATTTCACGCTATTCAGTGTGAAAACCATAAAACTTCCCAAACACCCATATCACACCATACCAGTTGTAGTTGCTTGGCTCGCCAGTCAATTGAGACAAATTGCGCTGAAGATAAGAACCAAACGTGTGTTTACTAGAATATGACCCAGAAGCTGTGTAACTTCGGGGCAGTAGTTTTCTGCTCTGTAGATTAGCTTTATGTATATAGGAGACTCAAGCGACGACGACGACGCGATGGTGATGATGGCAAGAAACGAACAAACTAGTGTTGTGCATAGTACATACATATACCTCAATCCTCAACAAAGTGTAGGACGATCGCCATCGTTACCGTGTGGCAATATCATCATCATCTTCATCGTGCGATTTTTATTAATTTAGTTTACAATCAGCCTTCTGAGCACTTTACCCCAATACCACCCCGGCCGTTCCTCATTTTACAGCACCCGCCCTCCAACTTCCAATAGATAGAATGACCATGTTTACAGATCCACACATGGAACAGAAACAGAACAAAAAAAAAAAGTATAAAACCTAAGAAACTAGGTTACTAGATTCTTGAAAGCACTAAAGCAATTTTAAATTTAGTTGGCGGTTCTCGCTGCTTTTTTGTTGATCTTTGTTGCACGCACGATCGTTTGATGCACGATTAGTCTTTGGAGAGCGAGGATGATGCTAATGGGGAGGGGGATGGTGGAGGGGAATTATTGTATATATTCGTAGAACCAAAGGAAAATACATATATCGCGTCCATTAGAACGTTTTTGAAGAACGCAATAGCTCACACTACGAAGTATAAGTTAGTTGACGTTGCTGATTGTGAAGATCAACGAGTCATGTCCGTGGAGAGGGCGATTTGCTTGCCGTCGCGTCGCGTTGCGTCGTCGTTCTAAGTTGATTCTATGTATAATCATCATGGACGAACATGTTTGTTTGTGTAAATTTACTGCATGGAATTAGATCATGTTAAAAGATTCTATTATCTGTTCTATGGAAGATGTGTGTTACTGTGCGTCTTTTGAATATTGCGATATCAATTTTATTTTGTCTGCAATTTTTAGAACACTTGAAGAAGATGCACATTAGATTTCGTTTTTTGTGTCCTAGGTCCAGATGTTGAAATTAATAATTTTACAAAGTGTGAACGGTGCCTATAATGTACGCACTGCTGTAACAGGAAGAGGAAATAGTGCAAACTGCACTTGCTAGATATTAACTGTAGATATATGATTTTATAAATTATTAATGCAATGAATATTTACGTATGTAAACACGATGAAATTTTGTATTCACTCGTACAATGAAATTGAGAATTACCTCTACAAGTGTTGGAAGCTGTCTGTTGATGTTTTATATTTGGTTCAAACTTCTGAGTTAAGGAAAACTGAAAATTGTCAGCAATAGAAATAACTGTAGGTACCTGTCATATAACGGTTAAATAAAAACTTACTTACGTTGAAAACGGCTGTAAGGATTCTGACTAATTTTTTTCCTGTCGGCTACTGTAGGTTTAAGCTAATTTGTATTTTTTTTTGTTCTTAAACAGTTCAATCCTTCTTGATTTTTCGGTTTCAGGGATAATTTGCATATTAATTTCATTTTCTAAAAACGTAACATAATGGTCCAAACAAAATTTGGCGATAGGCCAGGTCTTCTGATTATTAAGTTCGTACTGGTCATAACGTTTTTCGTCTAACAGCTGCTTTTTTTTTAATTTGGATAAACCTTTTTTTTCAACCACTTTCGTCCGTAATAATTTTTTGATTTACTTCTTACTTAGGTCCGTGGGTTTCTCTTGCGGTACATATCGCCTCTTATGGGCCATTGTGTACTCAAATCTACTTATGATTGCAAATGTGTGATATGTAGATTATGTCTAAGCACCCCGCATATAGGGATAACGTTTGCTGACACATGATGTTCAAGTACCTTGATCGAAATGCTGACTTTTGGGACTGTTTTTGAAAATCGTTCGTCCACATTTTACTTTAGATTACACATAAATTTCTTCACTCTAATATTGGATTCCCGTTGAATTCCAAAGTTCACTTTTAGAAATTGGGTATGAAAATTTATGTTTACGCGGTAGTAATTTCTAAATCGTTTATAAGAACTGTTTCGATGAATGCTCGCCTTAATATTGGGATGGCATAAAGCCAAGTTTTGGCTTTTTGACATTGAATTTAACCCTAGCCATTGAATAGATAGAGCAAATCGGATAAATGGTGTGGAAAAAAATGCATACCAAGTTCAAAAAGGGCAATTTGGAGTTTGCGGCAACCCATTATTAGGAAGACTGACCCCCGGGAAAAAAATTTCGTTGTATTTTCCAAAGACATGAAGTTAAAAATCCGTTTCAAAAGTGTAAAGATACAATTTTTGTTAAACAAAAGTAAAACATTTAAGAAACGGCAGTGAGTAAACTATATTTTGAATTGAATTATTATGAATTGGGCCAAGAATTACGTTAACGGCATTTAAAAATTTAAAAAAGAGCTAGTGACCCTTTCTGACCGCGAAAAATCAATTAAATTGAAAATATTAGAAACTAGGAACGCATTTGATCTCTTTGAGCGATGATACAAATGCAGTATTTTTTGACTGAAAATAGCCGCGTTTTATTATCACCGATAACCTGGATGGGTTACCCTGTGATAATAAAACGATCAAGGTTATGAAAAATTTTTACTTTGCGTTGCTGCTATGGGAATTTTCGTTTATGGTGTAAATTTTTGTGTTTGTCTGCTGTGGCTGACTGAAATCGTTGATTTAATTTCTTTGTTTGTTGACATCTCACTTTTTCTTGTTTTTTTTCACACTAATATCAACATTTACGATGAAAGTGGCCACCTAGCCGTCGAAGTTAAAACTATTTTCTGGGTTACAAAAGATAACCTAGATAAAAAGCAAGATCCCAAATTGTTGTTGTATTACATGGTAAAAAATAACCTAGAACCGGATAAGAAAACCTGTATAGGTTATTTATAATAATAAAACGCGGCTAATAAAGCATTTTTATCGTTACACCCAGCTATAAAATTCAACCCCTGTTTCTCAGGCACTTGGCCTAGAACTTTTTTAGGCGCCATTTTTCTAGATGTTATTACTTCTTTGAAAAACCATTTTGGCCGTCAAAAAACTGACCAAAACCGTCTGCATTAATAATAGAAAGCGCAGAGCAGAGCAGAGCTTTATAAATTGATTTTGTTTTTCACTCAGATCTTAGCCGACACGCTAACCAATGGACCTTGACTTCTAGGTTGAATCCTGTCCACAAGCTACAATTTAAGATTCGCTTCAAAACTAAAAACTATTTTTAATGGGTCTTCGAGTTTCAACTTTTGCTCAAATCGCTTTTATTCAACAATATTTGGATAGTAATTAAAACATGTTTTGGATGAATCTTGAAATTTTCAAAAACACTTTAAAACTATAGTTTTGTCGTAAGATCTTCATTTGCAGTGAAACAACAATAGGGCTGTAAAAATGTATTGATTTTTTGAAAACAGCAAATAACTCGAAAACAACTGATCTAATATAAATGTTTTGGTAAACCTAAAATCATAAAGACTCTATAAACTATACTTTGAGTTACAGTGGTTACGCCCTTATTTAGATATGTCACATTCTGCTTAGTTCCGATGAGATGCTTTTCTTTTTTTTTTCATTCCATTTTACTTCGTAGCAAAAATAATTGGCAGAAATAAAAAAAAAAAATCATACACAGAGTTCTCGTGAAGCTTGCACTCTGCTGTTGTTGCTGGTGCTTCGATTCTCTGTTCTCATGCATAATACGTGCCAGTGCATTTTTATAGTTGTTGTATAACCATTGAGTCTAGGCCATATGCCTGGTTCTGCTGCATCTATATTGCTGCACGATCTTCGCTAGAGATATATTATGAAATCTTCGTATGTACTTTGTTCGAAGAATATAGAATAATGTGAGTACATAGCAAAATGTTCTACAGCCCTAGTTTGTGCTAGATTCCATGAATGCATCTCATTCTTTGACCACTATGAGCAAATGATGCATCCACATATCTATAACATATAGAGTATACCTGCCATGGCATGGAAGAGGCCTGCAATTACTTAATTTAGTGCTCTGAATGTAGAGAAGAAGAAATGGCTAAAAACAAGAAAATGAAACTTAGAATTGGCACCGTAACCGGGACAGTTTCTTAGTACTTTCAGGGAGGATGTACGAGTTTACTCTCCTTCTCTTCTGCGTGTTGTAAGTTGGGACTTTTAATATACACCAAGATGTATATGCCTATACATATCGTTATAAGTACATTTAAGTTCTACTATAGAACCAGGTTAAGCTGCTGCTGACGGCAAAGAAGATCATGATGTTGATGATATGACAGCGGAATGATCGTCTTAACGTTTCGTTTTCTATATACTCGTACATAATATGACTTCCTACTTCGTGAAGTGGAAATTGTTTTCACGACACAGCAAGTAAAATATAGAAATTGAAAATATTGCAACAACCATCAGTAAGACGACGAGACGTGTATAGAAGAAGAAGATTCTTTGTCTTCAATTTTATAAAATCATAGTTGAAACCATCTTGGGTGTACTTACTTTGGTTATACGAGTACATACCTATACGGGCATTAAAAGACTGATGCTCTTGCAGCTGTCTTTATGTTGTTTGGCCGAAGTGAAGAGAGTGAGGAAATGGCTATTCATGCCGTCAGATATTTCTCTAGATGATTATGCAGATACTTGTCTGATATGGTGAAGCTGATGCTTATGGGTTTGAACAGTCTTGGGAAAAAATAATTTTGCAGAAGAAGTCGAAGTGAAGTGTTGCATCATCAACTGAAGAAATATGAAATATTTTAGCTTAAGCTACAAAGACTTTTCAAATATTATTAACCAAAGTTTAAAGTTTGATTTATATGAGCTAGTAATAAAGAGGAGAGTAAAAAAATGTATCTTCTAGTGTACAAAAAATCCATTTAAAAGCGATCAAATTAAATAATGACAATATTGGTTTTGCAGTAAGCCCTTCGATCGTGTACACAACCCTCCTTGTATGAATTATGAAGTATACATATGAAGGTTTGTATATTCTTCCCAACTCTTTCCGTTACTCAGCTCTTGGGCAGTTATTTATTCATCCTTTCGGATTTCACGTGATTTCTCAATAATTTTCTTCTCTTTTCTTCCATTAAAGAATATTTTCCACAAACTGGAAAACTCTTGCCCTAGTTGACGGTACAGGCGCGGATCCAGGATTTCGTCCAGGGGGGGGCAATTTTCGTATTATTTTGCCTACCTTTAAAAAAAAATCGTCCATCGAATACTTACGCCTTTTTTAATGATTCTCTTTTTGTCTGTCTTTGAAATAAAAGTCAATCAAATATAAAAAAACAAATTATTTAATTTAAATGAATTAAAGAAAGGTATTGTTTCTTACTGAGTAAATAAAAGCAAATAAATAAATCTAAATCTAAAGAAAGCATGTGGAGGTACATAATAGTGTCCGTATGAATATATGTAAATATTAAATAGTGTAAATAGGAACTCGTATTAAAAAAAAAAAATAAATAAATAAATTAATTAATTTAAATTCAGCAGTGAAAGTATTGTACATGATGTACATATGTAGGTACATACGAGTACTTCTTAAATACTTAATTCTAGTCTAGTATGGGCGGTTTTTGAAAACCTGGTTATTATCTTTTCAACATCGATCGGGATTTGTCTGTGGATGTGCATGAGTGCCAGACCACGAAGTCGGTTTTCGGCCATAGTTGACCTCAAATATGTTTTGAGGCGCCCCAACGAAGAAAAAGATCTCTCTGCCGAAGAATTTGTTACAGGAAGCGTTGCAAGAATGAGAAGAAAACTATGTGTTAAACTAAACACATCTTTATTGCACTTATCAATTAAATCCAGGGCAGTAACGGGGAGACTATTCTTCTGTTCCTTTTCTTTTAACCATTTTTCGCGCCACAGCACCAACTCATCCTTAAGCAAAAAAAAGGCAGTGTCTAAATTTAAGTCCAATAGTTTTCCAAATCGATCCAATAGAGACTTAACGGTGTTATCAAACTCGTCAGTATTATACCCGACTATATTTTCCGGGATGAAAATCGTGAGTTTAAATATGTCTAATGTTTCGGGTTGAAATCTTTCACTCAAATCAGTTAAAACAAAATCAAGTAGAGGTGCATATAACGATACTCTGTAGTACTCCTCAACTGAACTAGTGTTAAAATTTGCTCTGTAAATTTGGCGTCCACCATGACGTGGGATGCGAGGAATTTTCAATTCAACATTCAGTTGTTCAGCTAAAGTTTTTGCACGCTGCCATATATTTTTAAAACTAGTATCTATGTTCTCTCGGCGACTAGAAATTACAGAAATTGTGTCTTTCACCAGCATAGCGCTGCTGTTAAGGTCAAGAGACTTCGTTTGTAACAATTTGCTCAAAGACTGTGTTAAAGACAAAACATCACTTAAACATAACACTGATAGAATGAACTGTGTATTGCATAGAGTTGTTACAATTGAAGAAGCCTTGCTAGCTGTACTTGGGTCACGCCACTGCGAAATCATTTCCAATGCTTCCACAATCTTGACGAGGTCTAAGGAAAACTGGAGCACACCTTCATGCCGGTCTACCCACCTAGTCTCACAAAGAGATGTGAGTGAACACCCCAAAGTGCTCATAAGGACAGTTTTTCGTTTTGGATGAGATTTAAAAAACGCTATTACCTCTTTCATGATTGTAACAGCGTCTCGAATAGCAGGTACTTTCGAGCTTCGAGAAATGGAGTTGTTAAGCTTGTGACTATAGCAAGGACACTTCACAGAATTTTTTGCTTCTTTTTGAATCACCGTCACAGCACCTCGAACCTCTGAAAGCATTACAGCACATCCATCTGTCCCTATTCCCACACACCATTCAAGTGGAAGCTTAAGCTTCTTCTTTAGCTGAGACAAGATAATTTGGCCAATGGCTTTGCCAGTTAAAGACAACTCCTTAGATTTAGAAGTTCCATCCAACTTCTCTTCGGCTGTTAATATTTTTCTGGTTTCTCTCCAGTTTTCTTCATCGGACTCGTATTCTTCGTCAGTTCTTGAACCAGCTAGTTCCTCAAATGCATCCACGAAAGTGACAAAATCTTCTCGAATATTACCTTCGTAAACATATCGTAAGATAACACTCAGCTGGGATTGGTGAGATACATCGGTTGTCTCATCAAAAAGTATTGAATAATATCGTGATGCCCGTACGTTACTCAAAATTTGATCGAAAATCTCTTTCCCACAGCATGAAATAAGCTTGTTTTGTGTTGTTTTGCTTATGTATGTAGCATTAGAAGAGGCTGACCGCAAATGTTGTTCTAATTTCTTATCTCCAGCAGATACTCGAAACCTTAAAAGTTCTCTAAAATTTCCTTCGTTTACGGTCACATCAGATTGATTTGAATCAACTGTATTTTGAAGTATAGCTCCATCATCTCTATGACCACGAAATGCTAAATTTTGCCGTCCAAGGAAGATGATGGTTTCTACTATGGGGCGAAGGCGTTCCCTGTTTTCTTCTATTTTTTTGAGACGCTGTTGGTTTACACAGTTAACTATTTCCATGTTTGGGTTGTTATAAGTGTAAAGAAACGCAGTCCCATCCTCAACAGCTCGTTTGTGGTAAAAGTTATTAGCATGATTTTCTAAATCGCCCTTTTGTCCAGAAATATCTTTGAAGTTTGTTAAGGGCTTCTTCACAAGGCTTTGTAAAGGCACATTTTTTTGACCACCTCCAACACTTCCAGTGACGAAAAAAGGGCAATATTTACAAAACAAACCCTGTTTTGACGGTGAAAACACAAGCCAAGGATATTTTCTGAGATATTTATGGCCAAAATACCTTTTGACCACCTTACCTTTGACCAAGTGTGAAGAAAATGGCAACTTGTAATCCTCTTTCGGCTGCCAAGGATTCGACAGAAGCTGATATTTCGTGAAGTCATCAATCTGTTTATTTAAAAAATTTCCAATATCATAGGGGGCATCTGATTGATTAAAAGACGTGGACTCACGAACCGAGGGAGAAGCAGGCGCAACCCTCTCCTCAATTGAGCTATCACTTCCTGTGAATTTAGGAGAACGGGGAGAAGATTGAGCGACAAGATCAACATGTTTACTTTTATCCACTTCAGAATCAGGAGTTTCTGTACAAGATAAAACTGGTCTCTTATTGATTGGTTGAAAAAACGAGTCAATGCTTCTGTTATTCGAGTCTCGCTTTTTTGACGGTCCTGGTCGTTGATCTCCCTATTAAAAAAGTAAACTTTCATAAATATGAGTGGATACATTGTGTGTGTAACACTGAAATATATTTGAATGAGGGAACTTACAAAAATAATACACATCGACAAGCAAGAGCAAGTGTCAAAATAACTTAAGCACGTGAAAGAAAAATTTTGAGATATTGGGGGCCTTTTTGATACAAGAGTTTTTCTATAATGCACATCATTTATTGCTTTCTTTGTATATAAAAAGTTTTTACATTTTATCTGGTCAAACAACTTTTAAACATGATCTAAGCGTATTATATTTTTTTTTAATAGAGTTTATGTTTTTATTTTTTGTTCAACTGCTTATCGCCTTTTTGAACCTGATTAAATGACGCGAGAAGTGAAGGAATTTAAATAACTTTTAATATTACTTGAAAGATAACATAATAGGATACCCACACTGAATTTAAGACTATTTCAAATTAAATTAAAAAAAACCGTAACTCGTTATTTGTTCGTTTAAAAACACACTGTGTCAAATCTTTGGGCGCTGTTTTATTAATACTCTATGTGCAAAGATTTTATTGTGTATATTTTCATGCCCTTTTTAGCCCTGAAAAAAAAAACACCTGGAAACCCATAAATATTATGTGATAATGATATGATATAAGAAAAACTCATGCCAAGTTTTATTTAGAACCACTTTTTTTAGGGAGTTATAGATCAATGTCAATTTTGTTGAAATCTTTGAAAAGAACAACAAAAATGGAATTTTTTTGGAAGCACCTTATTGAAAATTTTTGAAGATAACTTTTAAATACTGACCAATGCAAATTTATTCAACTCGGTTGATTTTTCAGAGTCACTATAGTGCCAAATAAATGTATTCCGTTTATTTTTCTTTGGTTTAAGACTTTAGACTGTCAGACCAGTTAAAACTAAAGTTAAAGTTAAAGCGGATAACCAACAATTCTACAAAAAATACACACTTGGTTGTTTTTTTTTTAAATTCTTTTTCGCTATTCTTCACACAAAACTAAACACCACTGAATGTAGATAGTAGTTGAACAATGATTTTTTTAATTCTTACGTGATTATTCTAATAATATATCTAAATCAACCTTGAAATTTAACTCCCTATCCCCTATTTAGATAAGATGCAAAATTCCGCAATCGGCAATGGGTATCTCAAAATTATTCTTTTATGAAGTACTGTATACCACTAATACAAATTTCATGCTTGCCACAAAATGTGCATAATCAACTACATAGGTAGGTATTTTGATAAAAAATAGTCCCCTCACTATTTCAGCTATTTTCACCAAATAAATAAGTCTTAATAATCTTGTTGCTAAGATAACCTAGGTACTATTTTTCATCCATTTCTCTTATGAAATTATATAAACTCTTCTTTCTAAATGAAATACCAATATTGAACGTAATTAAACAATATATTCAATTAACTTACCATGATTTCCTGCGATTTAAAACACTGTTTATTATCTGGGTGTCACCTGTTCGCTTTGTGCAATTTTATACAAAACACTTGTTAACATCTACGCACTAATATAATAATTATAAACTGACACTGTTGGCACGCGACAAAAGACTGTAATTGACTACACACAAAAGCCAGCCACGCATCGAATATAAGAGCAAACAGAATATGAAATGAAAAGATGCAATTTGAATTAGAATTTTCTACCTAAAAACCTGAGACACATTTTCATCACTCGTCGCGGTTGGCACCGCGACGATAGACAAAAAATCCGTTTTCTTTACGCGAAAAATCTTCGAAGGGACAGTGAATCGTTTTATTGCCATTCTTTTGTTTTACAATTAACGGGTATGCATACATAGATCATAAAGTCAAGTTTGCTTATGGCACATCATCCCTTTTCCTATTCTCAATGTTTGCAGGTAGA
Organism: Syrphus vitripennis; assembly: GCA_958431115.1. Lineage (NCBI taxonomy): Eukaryota > Metazoa > Arthropoda > Insecta > Diptera > Syrphidae > Syrphus > Syrphus vitripennis. Next base: position 140,668,309 of record OY288108.1, on the reverse strand, counting down.
GAAAAGGGTTATTCTTCAGTCAGTGAAAAAAAAAAGAATAAAAAAGGTTTTCAACGAAGCGACGACGACGACGGGGACGGGGACGGCGGCGCGGCGGCGCGACGGCACGGCGGCGGCGCGGCGGCGGGCGCACGCAAAAAAAATGTAAATAACTTACGGAGTATTAAAATACATATACATACATACATACATACTTACTCACATAACCAGAGTCATATCTAAAATGTTGCAGGTTGCAACTATTCTGCCCTTGAAAAAAAAAATAAAAAAGGGATGGTTTTTTGTACGCAATTTCAATATCGTTTCGGAATTAAAATTTGAGTGTGAAATAGGTAACTACTTACATAATTCTGATATTCATGTTCATGAGAACAAAAAGTGATGCGTTAGCATTTGTTTGCGTGTTGGTTTTTATAGTTTTAGGCAGAGATTGAAGCAGGTAGCTTACATTTTAGCAATAAAAACTTTAGCAATAAAATTGCCCAGGGGGGGGCAATTGCACCCATTGCCCCCCCCCTGTATCCGCCACTGTGACGGTATCTATGTCATTTACCATGTCCGTGAGATTTGCCTTGCGGGGCAGTGGCCTCAACTACTCCTACATACATACATAATTGTGTAAGGTTCCTGGAGATGTATTTCATCTCTCCCCAGCTCTTCTCCATTTGCGCTGATTACTCTTCTACCGTTCTTCGCCAAGAATTTCTAGATCGGTCCTGACGTCTGCTGCCTTCGTGAAGGTGTTTCATCCCTTGACTACCAATGCAAACATTATCCTTTCGAAGGATATGTCCAATTCACTGCCATGCAGTCAATGTCTAACATGTTCTCGTTTGAAGTTCATTATTGGAAATATGGTTGGGCCAAAAAATTCTCAAGATGTTTCGAAGATGAGTCATTCCATATGAAATCGTCAAATCGACTACGCTGTCATATTTTTGATTTTTTTTGAAACTTTGTGGGAATCATCTTTAGGCCAAAGTAAATCAAAATCCAAAAGGATTTAATTTTCGAATGCACCGTTTTCAACCTACCCCCCTCGAAAATTTTAAAAAACGTCATACATATCTATGTATTTAAGAACACTGGCAGCAAGTACTGTATCGATTCTTGTTGCTTTCCAATTGAAAAACTTGACTTGATCGGGGAGCCGCACTCCACCTGTACAAGTAATGCAATTCCAAATTTATTGAAGTGTATGGTGTTCAGTAAGTAGTTCAGCCTGATTGGAATTCTATATTTTCTTCCAATTCTATATTGATTCATCTTACACAGTAGAGCTTGACATATAACATCTGAAGTTAATACTTTTCAGTCAAACAAGAATACAAAATTCGCATCATAATCTACGTACGTACCTTGAATTTGCAAGCCAAAGTCTACTAATAAATTGTTGAACTTAAACAATGCTTATCTTCATCCCACGCTATACACAAAATCAAACCAAATCCAAATCCACCCATCATCAAGTATGCCGGTTTTTTTTTTGGTTGATTTTCTCTCATATTTAAGTCAGAAATCACAATCAAACAAGACTAATTCTCGCATCAAAAAAATTTAAGAAGAAGAATAGTATAATATGCAAATTTAAAAAAGAAATAAGAATCGACTTCAACCTTGACTCCCGACAGAATTAGCACCTCTTAGCACAGCATGCTAGCGTAATACTTGATATAACAAGTCAAATCATCGCACTCAAACGAAAGCCATAATATTTGTCTTAACAATCAGTCAGCAGCAATTTACTTTTGTTCAAGGTCGACTAAGAATTCCAATTTCAAGTCAAGAGCCCGCAACAAGTCCGCCATCATCAAAAGCTGGTAATGGCTGTTTTTTTTTAATTTTTTAATTTTTGGGGGTTTCTTCTAAAGGTGATGATGACGATCTTCGCCTTTTGCCTCGCATGCATCTTCAGCATTTTCAAGCACGCTAAAATGACAATGGCGCAGCAAACCAAAGACACACGGACTCTTTCTAATATTTCTTCCATGTGCTGTGTTGGTTGTCTTTCACCACTGCTCTGCTTCACCGCCGCGCCGCCGCGCCGCCACCAGTTATCGATCGATTTGGTGACTTAAAAGTTTAAGGTCAGGGGTTCAAGCAAAAATATAATTTTTGCATCTTTTTGTTGTTAATTTGTCTTTCTCTTGGTCCATCCAACTAACAGACAATATCAATGATAACTCTCTCTTTCTCTCTTGTCTGCGTGATATTTCCAGAATCCAGATAAACAAAAAATAAATAAATAAAGAATTTGATGGTAATTTATTTAAATCCTACATTTTGGGACCAACAAAAAAAAAAAAAAACTAAATAATACAAAAAAATTAACAACGATTGCAATTATTGTTGTCTGGTTTATGATTTTGGCCAATTACAGTTGTGTTGGTGGATTCGGTACGATCGACGACGAAGATGGGAATGCAGACCTATTAACTTCAGATTTTGGCATTTCAAATAAATGAAGTTGTTCAGGTCAGGCAGTGATGCGGCCGGCGGCGGCTCGGCGGCGGGTGGCGTGGCTATAAGTTTGTAGGTACATCGACAATGCTGAGCCAACCATAAGCGCAGCGCAGTTCTTGACTCTCCGGTTTCTTCTTAGGTCGGACTTTTTGGTCTTTGGCGGTCGTGAGATTCGTTACTTACGTTTATGTGTTCGTTTTAAATTTTATTTTATATACCTATATACTTTTTAAAAGGTGATTCAAAAATAAACCATTGCCATTGTGGTGCTAATGAATCAATGAAAGCATTCCTTGTATATTTGTATGGTTGCTTGCATGGCTTAGCATTTGGATCTTATTTTTATGAATTTTTTTAGCAACTTTTTTTAATTTAGAAAAAAGATGAGATGCTTAAAATTTTACAAATTATATAGGATGATTCATTCCAAGCTATAATATAATTTTAAAACTATGAAGAATACTAATTTATTTGGTAACGTCTAGTGATGATGAGCGAATACATCTCTTCTTGTGGGAAATAGAAAAGGAGCATCATTAGAGGCATTACTGCATTTAACATAGGGAAAATTTTTGATTATGATGGTTGGGTGGAAAATTTGGCGTCCAAATCAATACGGAAATATCGCTGAAAAATATTTTAAACCAATAATTTTTTTTTTGATTTGTAAAATTTGTCAAATCTATATTTTTAAGATTTTTTTTATCAGATTTATTTCAAAATATTAAAACACTATAATTACGATCAAGTAAAATTTTGATGCTATTGTCATAGGTTTTTTCGTAAGTAGGTAGTTAAATATTGGAACTCTGGGATCTGAGTCTAATATTGACAATACATACATTTTAAGATAGGTATCTGATACGATAGTATGTAAATCGAGCGATTTTTTTTACCATTATCTCAGATAAAAAATCTACTTTCCCTCATATGTTTCAACTTCTATAGAACTTAAATAATCATACAAAATTTATATTAGAATGTATATTTATAGACTTTTTCCCATATTTTCGACAGCATTCTGAACATCGTCTTTGCTTTCCCCATTTAGATAATAAAGTCTAATTCGGCGGTATGATTGCAGAACCCATTGAACTCCTAATATATTTTGAGTCGAAAAAGCTGCGTTGCATCCAATTACAGGAACAATATTGGTGACAGTATGCAGCCTTGCTAAATCCCACTTTCGATTTCCTACTACGAAATAAATACAATAACTGTTTTTTCCTACGAACAATACCTAATATAAAAATAATGGCCGAATTTTCAAATTGAAAAAAATCTGACTTTAAAAACCCATATCTTCATCACATTTCGATGCAAATATCCAAACATTAGTAAAAAATTCGTGGAATAGTAAAGTGACGTCTGGAAAAGTCTATCGACGACTGGAAGCGTATTTTTATTTTTGCGTGGTTCACTCAGTTCTTATTTCCGCCACCAGTTTTCTAGTTCTTGATGTTTTTCAAATACATAAGTTTATCTCTTGACTTATTCGTTTGTTCGAAATAAATTAGGATTCCAAAACAACAACTTTAATTTTCTTTTGCACCCATTGCACCACTATACAACTATGTGACTTATAAAACAATATTTTCTTCCAAGCAGATTTAGCTTAGGCGAAGAGAAAAATTGTTGCTTGCTATCCATAGAAACTCCAATTTTTTGCTTACTTACACAGAACTCAACTAAGAATTGGCATGAAAATCAGACAATACCTACCCCAGCCCACTTACAATGTGTTTGATGATTTAAAAAAAAATCCACAATCCAATGGCAGAGAGTGAACCCCCACCAAAGGCAATGACAACTATTTAAATCACATGCGGCTTATATGACTTGTGATCGTAAAAATATAATTTTAATTGCAGTCTTTTTTTGTGTAAAATTTTTTAAGAACTTCATGGAAGCTAATAATAAACAATCGCGACGATTCATTTAGCACTTTTTTTTGCAGTCGTCTGACTTAAACACCTTTTCGCATTGTTTTTTCTTGGTTTGATGGATTTTAATTAGTTTTTGTTTTTATTTTCTAAAATGCGCCGCATCGCAATAGAGCTTACTTTGGACTTTGAAGTGCCACCGTGGAATTGGCATGCTTCGTGGATATTTCGGGAGCTCTTTTTTTTGTGTCTTAACAAAGGCTTAAATACTTTTAAACTTTCGGCTAAAGTAAATGTTATTTTTTGTAGGTAATGCATTACCTTCTGTTAAAGGCCTGATGACCAAATTTTGTAGTATTTACGTACCAAATGTATTATTTTGTTGATTCTACGTATATTCATTCGGGAGCAGACTTTGGAGGCTTTGTTTAATCTAGAATCTTATGGATTTCAAAAGCTAATACAGGTGCAAAAAAAAGTTAAATCGGTTGCTTTTTGGTTTGCCGGGGAAGAAGTTGTACCTTCCACTTGTACTCGTGTATGTAGGTACATATATCGCTGAAATGTGACCACTTATTGAAGAGACATCATTTTTCAAGCTTGGATCTAAAATTATGGGTTGTTAAGGTTCAAGGTTATTCCGTCGCAAATGCCGCCGCCGCCGCTGACGACGCGACACGACGATTGGTAGATTTTTTTAATTTTTTTACAGACAGTGGCAATTTTTATCCGAACCTGTGCTATGGATGGCTTTTTAAATGACAGTGGCATTATCCAAAGCGGTTCGAATGCTTGAGTCATGCATGCATGAAAGTCAAAATGACACCAGGTAATTGCAGGTTTAGGTACTCGTATACTTGATGTTCCTTGTCAAAGTTATTTTTTTGTGATGATGGTGGGTTATTATTTATTTTACTAGACAGCTTGTGATACTGTTAATAATTGGCTTTTGATTACAGCTTAAAATTGCACGATTTAAAAAAATATTTTTCGGGACTCATAAGAACACCTCGAATATTATTTTTAACAAGAGGAATAAAAAACAAGCTTTTTTACAAAAATCAATGCCCAAGCTTTGCTATAGCGAGTTGCATTTTAATCTTTGTCAATTTGGGTTATTTAGCTAATATAAAAATATTCATCGCAATTTCCACCAACTTTAAGTTCCAAAACTCAAAAAACAGCAAATGTTGGAAACAAGCACAATCTGTTGTTAATGGATTTCTGCATATATTTTGCCAAGAAGAAATCCAGCTTAAAATAAGTGAAAATACATTCCTTGTATATTTTTCCATTTGAATTTATATAAATTAAAATAAATATGGAAAATAGTTTTTCAAAATACTTTGGTTTGGTTGATATTTTAGAAAAATGTATTGAAATCAGTATCCGAGCATAAGATAAACTAAGTGGAGAGGAACAGCTGAATACAGATCTGACACTGGACAAACGGATTGCTGTATTCTGGTTATGATGAAAAGGGTGGATAATGTTGGAATTATATGTTGAACTAAGTAACTTGGCAAAATCTTATTTCATAGGCGCCCATATCTGCAAGAATAATTACTTTAAGGTTTCGGTAAAAATTTGCAACAACACAATTGTTGAGAAAAATTTAAAAAAAAACTAAAATAAAAAAAATATGCAAAGTGAATAAGTATACGCCCTAGTGTACAACCAATCTTTAGTTATTAGATGAACTGCTCAGCACCAGAATTTATGAAAATATGTACAGTTGCGGGCAAAATAAAAAATAGCAGTGTAAGCTTCGCAAATGTATATTTTAGTGCACGCTTAGAAATGAGCCATTTATTTTTGTACTAAAACATTGTCTCTGCTGTTTAGACAAAAAAAAAGTTTCAGAAGATAACGGTTATTTTGCAAATGTCACTTGAAGTCTCTTAAAATGAGTTTCTTTGCTGTCGAAAAATAGCAGTGTTGCGTATTTTTGAATTTTTTTTGCTCCCGTGAATATGAAAGGTAGGTATAATTATTTTAAGTTAAGGGAAGTCGTCATGTTACCAATATATTTTCATATGTATACAAATTGAATGGCCGGTAGCAAGCACTGGACTTACGAGAAACGGCAATTAATTTACCCAAGGAAAAAGAAATAAACAAATCCAAACAACGCTGTGAATTTCATAGATCTTCAAAGACCTCACCTCGTATGCCAGCTACTGAAATTAAAAAGCAATTGAATTTAAGAGCAAGTGTAGCAACATTTAGAAGAGAATTAAGAAACAATTATCTCAACGCTAGAAACACAAGAAAGCTTCCATTTTGACAAAAAAAAAACATTTTTAAAAGAAGCAGTTTGCCCGGACTCATGTTGCTAGGTCCCTTCAGGGTGGGTGAAAGATCTTATGGAGGAAACTTAAATCGTCTTGTATTGTTTTCATTTACTAACAAGTATTTCGCTACCTCCAAATGAAAACGCCAATTAATTTAGATTTAAATTTATTTCGGTTTGAAAAATTTGAAATATCACAAACATAACTTTAAAATAAATAAAAAAAACAAGAATGGCTATAATAAGCTAAAAAAGTTGTTAACGTTCAAAACAGAAGATTCCATCTGATGTATCGCAAAAATAAAAAAAAAATCCAAAAAATGCGTGATATCTTTTTTTTAATTTTGGTAAGAAAGTTTGAGTATTGAGTATAAAAATATATGTAAACTTGAAACCAAAACATATAACATATTATTAAAAGTATACAAAAAAATTAAACATTATATTCTTTACACAGACAGAATTGGGGGACCCACTTTTTCACGCTCTCTATCATTTTAATATATTTACATACATATGTATTTCTATTTCATATTTTTTTGGATTCCAAAACTTGCCATATAGTACATATAGACACAATATTTAAAAAATTATTTTTCAAATAGTACAAATTTTATTTTAACATTTCCATCCTTAAGGGGTTTGATGCTGTCATAGATAAATATTTAAAAAAACCACAAACATTTTTATTACTTTTAAAAATAACTATTAAATAGGTATGAACCAAAAGGGAGGCTCAAACCTCCGAGTTCCGACCAACCGACAACGACGAAGCAACGTGTCATTGAGTCATCACTACTTTGCATTATTTATATCGGTTTGTCTTAAACAAAAAAAAAAAAATTAAAATACAAATAAATCAACAATTCTATATAGATAAAAAAAACAGCTCCATAAACATTTTTATTCCTCTCTTTTGTATTTTTTAAAATATGTGATATAAAGACTTAGCTTTTGCATCATTAGGTAGGCTATAGTTATAGTAGGTAGGTAGGTAGGTCTCATGATCATGCCCAGAACAGGTAGAATTCTATATTCGATTACTCTATAGTGCATACCCTCTGTAAATCCATATTACATTATACAATCTGAGCTATAGCTGAAACCGAGGGCCAACCACCAGAGAGATTCCAAGACCACTTGAGTGTCATTTACAAAAACACAAACCCATAGAGAGACAAAGTGTGAGGGCCTCCGATGATCAAGAGAGTCCATATTTGAAGCGATCAAGTGATCGAAAAACAACATTGTTGACGGATTTGGTTGCCGTTTGTCTACGATACGTTTTGTTTGTTTTTTTTTTGTTTTTATTTTTTGTTCTTGACTTGACCAAAAATGTTAGGTGAGCAAGTAAGATTGAACAAACACTGAGGCAATTAGAGTCAATTTAATTAGACACTTTGGTCTGGTGGATGAGTTTAATAGTGCATTATAGGAAAACAAAAACAAATAACATTGTTTGCAAGCCTTTGTGTTACTGGGTTGATGAGTTTAGGACTGAAGAATGAAAACTTGATAAAAATTTTTATTTCATGACAGACACTTTTCTTATGAGTTACATTATGTATAAGGATATAAAGAGACTGGCTATAAGTAACATTGTTCTACAATGAAAAGTTACTTTTGAAGTGAGCTAGAAGAAGTTGTTAGTATGACAAAAATTAAATTTTACAGTAAAAAACTATTTTTTTTTGGAAAATGTTTTTAGAATTCAACGACCAGTTCGAATTCGTTGACAATACACCCAGCCTTACTAAGTGCTTCCTAATTTGAGGGTCTATGAGTTTTTTTCAGTAGCCTACGTAGCATAATGATTAGTGTGTAGGACTGTCATGCCGAAGGTCTGTTCGATTCCCTTCCATCACTTGTCGAGAATAGAGACTTAGCCGTTCGTATTCGGCATAAAATTATTGTCCTCTCCCCCCATAACAAGCAGACAGGAATAGTTGATAGTTGTAAGTCACTTTAGATTCTATAACCAAAATGCAATTCTTAAGGAATCCTGTGTGCGTGCTTGGACAGGAATGGAAGGCAAGGGGTACATAGCATGGCAAAAGCTAGTAGCATTTTGGTGGACAACGCGACGCTGGGAATCAAGCCCAGACCTCTGGTATGACAGTTGTACCTACTAAACATTAAGCTACAACTGTGTGCAAAGAATTGATCGCTGACTAATTATAAGTTAGTTAACAACTTATACGAGTCAAAACTTTTCAGAATAATTTTTTTTCGGAACATTAAGTTTGGTTTGTGTCTCTTGCCGATGCTTGGCTTTTGTTCAAATATAAACATTTATTTGCATTGTCACAAAAATATAATTCACTTTAATTTTTCCAGATGATAGATCAACTACCTACCTGCATATTGTATATACATATTTAATTTAAAAAAGAGCACGTATAAATCATTTTCCATCACAATATACTAATTAAACATAATAAAGAACCATTAAAACTGTCAAATTATGGCCATTAAAGGAAGTGAATCTTAATTCCGTGTTGCTATATATACAAACACTGAGCATTTATCCCAACACGAGTTCAACATTTATATCAGGGCAAAAAATTTATATCAACAAAAATGTCTGAGTAATATCATATTTTTTGGTCGTTGTTTTCATTCTTTGTTGCTATTGGTTGTGTTGTGTGGCATTCGAATAAATTACCAAGGAAGCATAGCCATTGTTGACCATTGTTGAGATTATATTTTTGTTTAGGTTGAAATGGAGTTGAAACAAAAGTCCCGCCACCATAGTTTTAAAAAACGTAGGTACACTTTTTAAGAGCTTGCAGGAAGAAATGATATAAAGTCGTAAAGAAACTTTTGTCCAACCCCTATTAGAAGATAAGAACCTTAGACACTATATCCACATTTTAAAACTTTGCCATTTCGGTAGTTTTTCTTAGTTTTATCTTTCAATTCAATCAAACTACAATCTGTCGAAAAATCACGTTCTCTAAATGAGTTTTGTTGATTGTGACTTGAAGCTTACATAATGAATGGTTGAGATAATTATGGTGATAAATAAGATCGTGCCAAATTCAGTAAAATTTTTAGGTTGTATAGATTGTTATATCTTAAATCTCACTGTGTCATTTCCTATATGCTTAATTATATACGAGTACATCCAAATGTACTATGAGAACGGTGGTTTACAAAAATTAGCACAGGAAAAATTAATTTAAAAAAACATCAAAATTCGATATGAATAGTTCTACATATATCAAGTTATAATAATATGAAGGCAATTTGCGTTGAAATTTTAGGCTTCGACTTGAACGTCATTTCGTCGTTTAAGTCGAAGCCTAAAGTTTTTGTGTGAAAATGTCAAAACTCTATAAAATAGAAAGAGATAATTTAAATAAGCGACGCAAAGCCTAATCTAAAGAGTAATAATTAAGAAAGAGGAAAATGAAAGAAATGTCAAACGAAATGTGTATGTATACCTTAGAGTATATATAATATGGAGTGCTTGTTCCTATATCAAATACATTGTAACGCCAGAAGCACAGACAGGGTGCGCTAGTATCTGCTTTCTTACAGTTTCGGGAAGCACCAGCGCGGACCTGTCAAACTTCAATCATAGTTTTTTTTGTATTTTTTAGAGAGGGATGGAAATTAAAAAAAATTAAATTATATTTAATTAAATTCTGGAGAGGGATAACCACTAATCAGTGGGGACAACGCACTCTTATTTGAGGTCCGCGCTTTTGCTTCCCGAAATTAGTGAAACTAGCGCCCCCTATAAAAGCTTCACGTTTGAAATTGAACAAGCACTCCATGTTATATATGCTCTAAGATGTATACATATGTACGTTCTTGGGGAGGGGAAATATTCATGCTAAAAGGGTGAGTGAAACCCCCCCAAGTTCGATTTTCATCATAAAAATTCAAAAGTTTATGAAAAATAGAACAATTTAAAAAAATTAAAAATGCTAACTTATTACCCTATCAATAATCTACAATGTATCATAGATCATTATGTACCGAAAATTAAAATTACAGTCTTCAAAAATTACGATTTTATTTTTTGTTAAGATTTCTGGTTTGAGTAATAGAAATCAGTTATTTCAATATTTCAAGAAGAAACGTTAAGTTTAAAAAAAACATTCTGGATAATTCTTTTTAATTATGTACTTACCAAATCCCTCTTACAAAATGTCATCAAAATCCTTAGAGCTGTTGAGATAAATCTGTTTTGTTTCAACTGTCACATTAAAGGTACCGTAATTTTTTGGGCTGAAAACAGATTGCAATTTCGCCTTTAACCTAGCCTGAAACCTTTAAGTGCCTAGTTTGAACGATAGACCGAACGATAGACAAAATTGTTGGACCCACTTGTTTCGACACCGGGTCTCCACGAGATATATTTCATAGATTACCATTGGCCACTTTTGATAGAAAGAAAATCCGATAGACCCTGTTTAGATTGGGAAGATTGAGTATTGACTGGTAAGTATGGCCGTGTTTACGTTACTTTCCGTTAGGCGTCTCAAAATTTATTGAAAACAACAACAATTTTACATTTCGCACGTTGAAACAACAACGGACTCCTGAGTCTAGTTTTTATGTTTTCTTCATGCCTCACGAAACCTCTTATTCCACACTTCACTTGCCTACAAACTGACGTGAGTCCGGACTTAATCTTCCCAATCTAAGCAGGGCTACTTAACAAATTGGTTGGGCTCTTCATAGATTACTATTTCGATGCTGTGAAATAATGTCAAGTGACATATGGCCATCATATGCCGTCAGCAGGCTTCCGCGCTGTCTTCCTGCGCACTGGTTTATAACAAGTGATTTTTTAGCTGGTTTCGTTTTGGCAACACTGGTTTTGACAGCTGACGTGTGTTTAGTACCTTGTGTCACTGTCAAACAGCTTCAATTTGGTTTGCAATTTAACCATGGATCGTCTTACAAATGAAGAACGCTTGCAAATTATTGAATTTTACTATCAAAATTCGTGCTCGGTTCGAAATGTTCATCGCGCGTTCATTTTGATGATAAGATGATAAGAATTTTCTTCTGAGAAGAGATTAAGGCCCTGCCAGCTACTTAATTTTAACAGAAGAAATTGACTTCAACAAGAATTAAGGTTAGGTTTGTATTTTAAGTGCAGCTGTAAAGTTAGTCTATCGAATCTAGTAATGTCCAGCTAGTGTCTTTTTTCCTCAATGACCTAGTTTAGCACTCCCAGCTTACAACTAACAATGTCACAAGATATCAAGCTTGAAGCTTCGATAACAATCGAACTAATTCTCCCGTTTCGATATACGAGTATTTGTCTTCAACCTTCAGTTTAAATACGAAACCTACCCAAAATCCATCCAATATCACGGACAATAAAAATTCGGTTGACTCACAACTCACACCTTTTCAATCGATGATGACCAGCGATTCAATTTTACTTCCAAAGCTATGTATGTATATAAAAATAAGCTAAGGTCGGTTCGATAGGGTAGGGTAGGGTTTATCTTTACGATTATATCCATTTGACTACTAAATATAGCTATACTCTGCTGATGGTTCCTCTCGTTTGAGTAGCTCATTGCAATTACAGCACGTACAGTAATGAAGTGTTTTGTGGTAAGTAAATTGATTTTTTTCCTCCAACTTTTATTTTTATGTAAAAAGCACGAAAACATGCATTAATCAGGCGTACCGTTCCGAACCATGTGATGATAACATGAGAAGGTCCACTTCAACTTCGTTTTTACCTACTTGCTTTTTTTTTCTTTTTACCTTTTATTTTTTCGTTCGTTTTCAATTTCATCTTCGTGTGTTGCTTCTAATGCAGTTTTAGTTTCACTTAGTAATTTTGTCATTTGTGCTTCTCTTCTTTGGAAAAAAAAAAATAACGACAAAATGCAAGTGTAGAAGGAAAAAAGATTCGCGCGAGAAAAAAAAAATTATCTTCCCGCGACTTGGTCATAAAATAGAAGCTAAACTGTGAGAGCTTCTAGAGTATATAGAGATTACGACTTTGTTGGATGATGTGCCTGGCGACACTCTATGCAGTGCTCGAGTGATTTGTATTTTACAATTGCCCACCATGCCGCCAATAGATAGATTTTTAGAGATAGAAAAGTCTTTGTTTGTCTCTATAGCTTAGATAGATATAGATAGGCATATATAGAGGTGAGTTATGGAACGTGAAAAGATTGTGGTGACTTCGGGCTGAATGCGTTTCGATGTCGCCGTAGTCGTCTGAATAGGTTTAGTTGTCGCGGTTAGGTTAGATCTATTGTAACACTGCACTGGTGCTTCTGAAGCTTGATGAAATGGATTGACGTCATTATAACGTACCTATGTACCTACCTAAGTATGTATCTGCTGTTGTAAAAACTTAAAAACTGCTGCTGCATGTCCAAGAGACGTGCTTTTAAAGTAATTTGTAAACTTGTGTGATAGGTAATCTTTTTTTTTTTTTTTTTAAATACTTTTGACTGTTTTTAGTGTTCTTTTTTTTGTTGTTGAATATATTGCACATATAGGTATACTTATAGATAGAGATTTATAAGTAAATATAGTTAGAAGCATTGTAGCGTTTAACAACAATTTGAAGGTTGATTTGGTTAAAGGTTTCAATTATCAAACTATTAGCTGATGAACGAGGTACCTATGCTGTTTTTCGTAAGCAAATTTAAGTTAAAGTAGGTAATTTTAGTTGTTTTTTAGTTGGATTCTTTTTTGGTATTTGCATAAAATTAAAAAGAAAATGGAAAGTTTCTATCTTAAATTTTTTCCGCCTTGATACATCTACCGAAGTACAATTTTTAAAACTATTTTATAGCATGACTATTGGGACCATCTTTGTTTTCATTGGTAAGCTTTCCTATCTTGGGCTACTATTCACAGAGCGCTCATTTTTTATTGGAGTAAATCCTCCCTTATTTTGAAATCTTCTTCTTTTTTATTTGACTGTGATTGTCATGATCTCGACTGGGACTATGTTTTAAATTGGTACTTAATTCAGATGTCATTGCATTAGTTTGATCCGTGAGTTTTTTCGCCTGCCTTTCTTCCACGATAGAGTTTGATCCCTGTGTCGTGTGCCATTGAGTTTTGAGATAAGTTCTCATGACAGAAACAGCTAACTTGGTCATTGTATTTTGTTCAAGATGATATTTTTGAGGTAAAGGCTTCCTTGCTGTCACATCAGCTGTCATGCGAAGCTTCTTCATTTCAGTTGCCGTCAATTCAATCTTATACTTCTTATTAGATGAACTACACTGCCCTGTAGAGCTTTCCTTTCAGCATTTTTCTATCTAGTTCATACAGCCTACGGCTAAGCGATGTTTGATATTGTGTTCACTTTCGCGCTTAGTAAGCACTGTTAATCGGTAATTTTTGTCATACTGGCGGCATATATGTAATGTATTTCCCTTCACAACATCCACTTGTATATGAAGTGCTCGTTGCAAGGATGTACAGTCCGAAATATATATTATTACAGTATGAAATAATAGACATCAATAAATTCAATAGACAACACTTAATTAGATTTGGAATATGGCTATATTAGAGTCTGAAATACTAAACGTTACAGCGTGAGATAGTAAACATGACTAAAAAACAGTTGAAGATGGAGTTACCAGCCATCTGATAATACATAATACAGTTGCAAATGACAGACGTCAATCAATGATAGCCTGAGATAGATGTCAAGATTTCACTGAATTACAGTCAGAGTACTAACGTCTCAGACGTCACTTGCTTTCAGCTTGAAATAGTAAATGTCATTTTGTTACAGTATGTGATAGCAGATGTCATTGAATTACAGTCCTAAAAAGTAGATGTAACTAAATTACTGTCAGAAAAGCAAAAAAAAATGTGCACCTCTCATAACAAATCGATTGTCATCATGTTTTTAATAAAACCTTTCTAACAGCACTGGTTCTGGTGCTGGTCAGTGGTAAGAACCAGTAAAAAAAGAAGGTTTGGACAAAATGGAGTCTCCCTACAAACTATCGATAACAAGAGTATCGCTGTTGATCCCTACCCAGGCCAAAGTACCGAGAAATATTTTTGCTAAGCGAAGCTCCTATAGGCTTATGTAGTCCTTCTTGCCTTTAACACTTAAATTGCTGAGCACAAGGGTGTTCATTTTTAAAAAGCCTGTGAAAACCATGGATTTTTTTTGTGTGGCCAAATGAAAAAAAAATTATTCTGACAAAAAATAAAATATAAATTTTGTGGAGTCTGATCAAAGTTTTGAAATTGAGACAAAATTGCGAAAAAAGAAAACAATAATTGAGTGGGTCTTCATTTTGAGATTTATATTCTTTGAAATAAAACTAACGGGTTCTTTTCCATACACGAGTATGTACATATATTCTCTATAAGAAAATAATGTTATAAAAATGTGACAGAGTCAACCTTTCTAAAAGAATTATGAGCATGGACTTATACTGGTTTCTTTGGTTCTAGAAGTTTAAGTTTATAGGTACGGTTAGGTACCTACGAACACAAACATTTATTTCTCTTAACTCCAAGGGGAAATGCCAAAGAAATCAGTTTCGATTGCTTTTGGACGAGGGTACAAGGTTTCAAAAATTAAAAAAAAAAAACCAAAAAATAAATGTCTTCGACATTATAAAATTGTAAATTAATTGATTTATTCATTTTGAATGACTAAAATGAGACTTATTGGTTAGATCCATTAGTTATCGCCATTTGGTCAATTGGGGAATCTTAAAATGTTTTCGCTGATCGAACATGGATTCGTATGTATAGCAGGTAGATATGGCATATCGATAAATGGTTTTTAAAGAATGGTAAAGTGTCCTGGGAATATGGTGATGTAATTGGCGCTTACCTTATGGCTGACTTTGGGATTTTGAAAATAAAAAAAATAAATAAAAAAATGTCATCAAATGGTATTTCTTTCCATATAGCTAATAATATGGATACTGTCCTCAATTTGGTGGTGCCATTCATAATCAGGTACGACGACGGGAATATAACCTTTAAGTTGTTTGGTTGCTTTGCTTTGAAGATGTTGACCTCGTCCAAGGAATTTTTTGGGCTTTTCAAAATGAATAAAAAAAAAAGAAAAAGAAAACAAATTGAAATCCAACCAATCAATGGAATGTGTGTGCTTGCTGGTAGCTGTTGTATAGCCTTTAGGTTAGGCTACTTATAGCGATGGTAAATCACAACCTAATACGTGAGCAATTTTATTGGAATTTTTAGTTTTTACAGCAAATGGGCACATTTATAAAACCTAAATTATATTTGACTTGAAAATGGGATACTAAACCTACAGAAAAATTTATTATATATTGGTAGTTCAATATATTTTTGGGAAGCTGATCTTAGATGGGGAATATTCTGGTACCTAACTTGATTTACCTTATTATACGTGAAGATATAATTCATATCAATCCTGATTTATTACTTACCCCAATCAATTAATTAAACAATAAAGAAATAGGAATACGAGTAGCCTTCGAGCTTCACTCTATTTGACTGCTAGAAAAGTCAAATGCCATTATTGGGTGACAGAAATAAGAACTGAGTTAGCCATATACTAAAATGAGTAATTTTACTGTTGAATATTTCACTCTTTTTACTTTAAAAAAATTAGCATTCTGCAAAGTTTACGTATTATATTGTTTTAAATCTGTGATTTTTGAAAAAAAAATTGTTCTATTTTCGGTGTTCTAAAAAAAATGTTCCACTGTTATGTGCTCTTGATTTTTTTTTTTGAAATTTGCGACCTTTTAAAAAAATATTAATTAATTTATTTCGCGGAATTTGCAAACTTGCGAAGCCTTAAAAAAAATACTGACGGAATAAGGTACATTATGGCACAAAATTGTTTTTTTTTGAAAATCGAAAATGGTGGAACAGACGAAAAAAGTTTGGACAAAACAAAACCAAACAGATTTCCATTCTACAGATTTTTCTATTTTTAAATTTTTAAATTTTGGAATTTCTTTTTCTATCATTAAATGGTGAATTTCTACAAAAAGATTGAACTCGTCTTCTCCTCTTTTTAAAGATAAAAAATAAGTCTTTTAAGTCGCATTATAGTATTTCTGTAGGTATATATTTTTTCTTGATTATGTCTTTTGACTCATAAACCCAAAACAAACAAAAAAAAACAGCAAGCGAAAAGAATTCAAAAATTAGGTAAGCAAGCAAGATTAAGAATCATCTTACACTCAACAGAACACTAATGATGTTGGTTTGTCTTCTTGGCGGCAACAGTAACTTTTTTTTACACCATTTATTGCATCTTGATAGTGTCATCACTGAATTTCAAATTCCATCATCACCAGAACATAGCCAAACAAGCCATAATGTTCAAGTTGAGAAAAAAAAACTAAAATACAAAAATTCCAACTCGAATAAAAAAGAAAAAAAAAAGATTATAATTTTCTGGTTTGAACCTCAAAAACTCCTCAATCCTCCAATTTAAGAAATCTTTGCTCATAAAAATTCAATTTATATATATTCAACTCGACCGAAAGGTTGGGTTGAAGAGGTTGAAAAAGACGCGAATTACTTGCAATAAGATTTATATTTAAAAAAACATTCAAGGTCTCCAGCAGCAGCAGCAGCAGCACAAACTTATTTTATATTTGTTTATGTAGATTTTTGTTGGAGTTTCCCATCGGCATTCTCAAGAGTCAAGACCAAGTTCCAAGTTGAAAACGACGACGGACGCTATAACCAGGCAAGCACTCCGTCAGTACTTCTATATAATATTGCATATTCTCTTGGTTATGGCATTGGATAAAGCTTGGAGAACTATTTAAAAAAAAAAATTTAATAAATAATTGTAATGCACAACGCGAAAGATTGGATGGTTGGTTGATCATTGTTACTGAGAATAAAAAGCTTGGACTTCCTATTATTCGTGGAATAATTGTGTTGTTTTTAACCGGCTCACTGGCGGCAGTGATAATGGTAGCGGGCGTTATGTACTTACCAATGATGCCGGTGGTTTCCTGGGGGCTTTATTTGGAACTTATTGCATGCAATTCCAAGTAACAGTTGCTAATGGTCTATAAAACATCGAATCTTTAAACCCGTGACGTAGAGATCATTATGCTGATTTTGTTTGCGTTAAGAGCGATGAAAGCTTCCTATTATTTACATTTTCAAAATAATTTTGTTAAGGTGTTAAAAAATTTGCCATCTTTCCTATACCTACCTATTATTTATGTAAACTCAAGTTTCCCGAACACTGAATGAATCTAAAACAATTTGGCTAAATGGAAGTTTATAATGTGGGCGATAATGATAAAAAAGTTATAAACCATTAATTACGCTAATGACGACTGTGTAAGTACATAGATCTAGGTTTCAAAGTATCGTATTTCGTAGAAGTAATTTAATTTTGGGTAGGGCTACGTCTCAGCCCCGTGAAAATTCGAAATTTCAGTCCGTGAAAAATTGTGTCCCATATCGGTACTGACTCAATATTTTCTAACGAGACCGAGACCGTGTCTGAAAAGTTCCTTGTTGCTCCAAAAATTAACAGAGCCAGAAATTCCTCAAGATGATTCGCAGACCCACGAACGTTTGCCGATTCGAGTGATAGCAGATGTGTCTTAAGAATTGCTACAGCCATTAAAAAGCACGTAGGTACTCAAGATTGTATCGACACAGTCGTAGCTAGTTATTTTAAGTAGGTCTGGGCTTCTCCTCAGAGGCCTATAATTTCCAATGGGGAAGATCTGGAAGTGACTAAGGATGCCGAACAGATCTCATAATGATGGCGATGTTACCTTTTACATTGACAGTCATTCAGAGATCATAGCAATTCCCGCCGCGGAAATAAAATCTAGCTGGTTTCACTGAGAGGGAGTAGGGCACGCAGCACAACATCATACTCTGCTGGGGCCCTAGAATTGTCGATAGCACGCAAATTATTCTCTAATTTCCGCACTGCATTAGGTGTCCCTTTTTGGGAGCTTCTCTCCTTTTTTTAAGTTCTATAAATGCAGTGCAATAGTTCACACGATGTTCTTCGGGATTCTCGTAAGTGCTCTGCAGGAACACTGTCAAGTGCAACCAATTTTTTGTTCTTCAATGCTTTTATTGTGAAAAAGATTTTTTGTGTGTTGCAAAATACACTGTGTATTTGGAAATTTGTTGTTTTTTAAAAGTACAATTTTTTCGGGATAATATTTGTTAGAAAAAAAATGATTCTATCTTCAATAATAAATTAACCGTATCTTTGCAGAGCAATCTGTTTACCAGTATCTTTATCATCAAAACGTCAAAAATACTGCTTCGAAGCATAGTCAAAAATAATTCAAGAATTCATATCTCGAAAGCAGTTTGATTTTTGAGCTGAGGAGTAAAAAAATACTTATGACAAAACGACACTTGGCTTTTCGCTTGTAGCTTGAATATTCCTAGAGAGAAGTTGAGTTCTCTCCTAGCCAAAAACTACAAAGTATCACTGTGTAATAATTGGATAGTTGAAATTCTTTATAACACATAAATTTGCTTAAAAAAAATGCCGAACTACAAGTTATTATAAATAATTAATGGTCTTGTAGTTGGCAACCCACGTGACACACAAATGTATCTTAGAGCCATCAGAATAAATTTATCAATTAATTCTAATAAAATCAAATACACATACGTCACATGTAAATTTTTTCTCTATTCCACACCACTGCCTTGGATCAACCTAACAAATAATATTAAAAATCTCTGTACAACATAACTGATATTTTTGGAACATTGAAGATCAATTATGTACCTACCTGCATTCATATACCCTCGAGTGTCACACATGCAGTTTTAATGTTGTAAAGAATCAGAGAATACAACGTAGCCCGCATCTTCAATTACACCAAATATACAGAAATTCATTATCAACGAATTTCTTCGTCATTAAAATATTGCTCTTCACACTATAAATCATCTCGATATATACATACTAATTGACTGTGGATGGTTAATTGTTTTGTAAATTCGAAAACCCAACAACAACAAAACTATGTAACCATCATCATTATCAAACGACCATAGAATTTTGTTTGTTTGTACATTATAAAAGATTATGAAACTCATTGTTGCATGCGATTAACATGCATGACTATGACATTCACCAAGGCCGAGGCTGAGTCCGATTGTGAGTCCATTGGTTGGCGTGAATGCGCTTGATTCTCGCAGTTTCGTCGAAAACAATTTCTTTCATTAAATCTGAATCAGCCAGAAACACCACCATATAATGACTCATAAGTCAGATTTGGAATTGGAATCAGAGAATTCAGAACCATCACCGAGTTTTTATTCTATGATCATCTAAGCGAATCTATAATAGTGCTAGTGGTGGGTGCACCTAGCTGCCGCGTGTATGTTACCTATTCACCACCTATATTCTTGACAGTAAAAAGTAATGAGAACACATGTCCACACTGAATCACCCTTAATTTCTCGGTAATGACTCTTATGGTCCAGCGATGTCTTATCGTCCAAATATATGCAAGTGCATCTAATTGAGTTTCCATATCTTATTTTCACATTTGCATTCGAGAGATTGATATTCATCATCGTCATATATATACTTACTGCAACAGTGACCTTGAATTTAATCCAGGGAGACACAGAGAGAGAGAGAGCATGGCAATTTAGACATGAATCTATAATTACCATCATTACTACACCGAGTTGCATTATAGAATCAGTTGCAGGCAACCCTTTAAAGCTTCAAGCTTCTACCACCACCATCAATGTTGTTTGCTTGCTGCCCTGAAACGTGTAGATTGCTTTGTTTTTTTTTTTTTGCATATCGTGTGGTTTTAATTAACGATTCATCGAAGCAAATCATTTTCCATCACCACCTCCAACAATTTGTGTTCTCTATGGCAAGAATTGATTTGATGGTTTTGGTGGGAATGGAAATCTCAACCATCACCACCAGCAGAGCTCATCTAGCGCAGCAGCACCCCCAGAATAAATATTATTAAAAAAAAACTCTTAAGACTCTTAGCACCAGACACTAATGTGAACCGATTACAAGACAATGGAATTTTAAGTAATAGTTTTGTAGTCTGGGATGTACAGTTGGTGGGAAGTCTTTTCACCACCATTGAATACTAGGTGGTGAGTGAATTTAATGCCAATCATGTTGAATTTGATCTCAAATTTAAATTTTGACACTTACGATTTTTATATATAAAAAGAAAAGTCAACATTTAATCTCGGATAAAATACAAATTCACATTCTATTTCAATTACAGATTACAATTTATATTCACCACAATAGTGTCAAAACTTAATGTAGACCTATAATCGTCGGAAGCTGCCGTAAGCTAATGTCAAAAACATATGAAAAGTAGCTCTCCGATCGCTCGAACACTCAGTCAGACATTTAATGCGATTCCAACATTTTGATTTCATTTACTAGCTGTCATTCATGGTTAAAAAATATAAAAACCTGCACTTTCTGTTTGTTTCATTTTAATTTTCTTTCATTTTTTCTCTGTTTTGTTGGAAGCAAATAACTAAGTAAGTAGGTATATTGATTTTATTTTCTAATTTATATCATGAACAATATGTATAGTAACACAATTTAGTATAGCATGACAATGCTGTCTGTCAGTGAAGTAAATATGAAAAGCCTCTCAGTAAACATTTTAACAAGAAAAACATCAGTGAGTGTATCAATTAGCCGTTCGCTGAATGTGTCACATTAAACGTCAAGTGAAGCTTACACATTTACTATATTCATTTACACACTAAATTTGTATAGTAAATGTGATATACATTATTGGTAAGCACAGATTAATAAAAGTCAACTTTTGCAACCTTAACTCCTAGATTATGTGCATAACTAAACAATGTACTTGTTGTTTTGCTCTATACTGTGATCATTTTTTTTCTTGTTTTTTTTTTTAATTTTAAACTTGCATCAGGGAGGAAGTAATTAGATGATGAAGTAAGCCACGATGGGAAATTGGAGAATCATATGGATTGAATTAAGCTGGATTTTGATTTCATTTGTGGTGGTGATGATGTTACTTGATGATATTATGTATATAGTGGTGGTGACAAAATTAGTGGATGATGATTAGACATACCTGCATAAAATGTCACATTTTGCAAAATATGTCAGAAACGTACATTCTTGATTTGAAAAAAAAAATAATATGTAAACAGTGACAGGTGACAAATTTGACAGATGATCCTCTTAATAGTCGCTTCGACGACTATGTGACATGACATAGAAAATAAAACGATGGTCGTCAAGTTGAAGGTAAATAATTATTATTGAGATATTATATTATTATAAAAAAATAAAAAATAAAATTAATGATTTTCAGAGAGAAGCTGGACAAACTATTCGTGATCGTGATGCATAATTTTTATTTTATTGCAAAAATAGATTATAGTTTAGTTTACCTACTACATATTGAATCTTATATTTTTTTTTTCATTACATGTTATTACATATTGAAAACGTGACAGTTATAACTTATTACGTAAATCAAAAATGATTGACGAAAAATGGTGATCTCCGAATTTATCTCAGGAGAGATATGGTAAAAGACAGCAATTGAGAGCTTTGAACTTTCAAATGTCAATTCGCAGTCTTCAAGATAAAGACATGTTCAAATAATTTGGTGGAGCTTAAACTAAAATTTAAAATTTACCGAAATTTGTCGGCGAACGCTTATGTTTCGAAATACATAAGGTCAATTTGTCGTTATTTGCTTTTTCAAAAATTTTGAAAAATATGATAAAATACATAATCGAAAAAATTCGTGAGATATTGTTTCATCGAGTTAAATTCTATTGGCTCTTCCAAGTGCATTTTTTTCAAGAATCAGTCAGTAGATGCATTTTCCCAAAGCCTGTGAATGGATTGCTAATTTATATGAGTGTGACCAATTTTACCACACTCTGTGGTGAATTGCTAATTTTATATACCTACCTTACCTTCTACCTGTTCTCTTCTTCCCTTCACCATTGCTTATAAATTTACAATTTTAAAAACAAGTGTCTAAGTTCGCCTCCAGTGCCAGTCAAGCTCCAAGGCTCCTCCATTTCTAATTCTAATTGAACAACAAAAAAAAAAAACAAAAACAAAATGATACAAAACACACACAAAGAACAAATCGAACACAATGAATGACAAAAAAAAAACTATCAAACTCATAGTAAAAGAAGAAGAGCAAAAAACAAAATGCGATTCGAATGCGATTACAACGAAAATGACGCGTTTGACCAAGTTTGACGGATGGCTTTCTGTTTTCGGTGTTTATTTTTGTTTTGCTTCTCCTTCTATACCTACCATACCATAATGAATTTTGTGTATTATTTTCTTAGCTATGCTAACTCTGTTGTCTGTTCTCTAGTCTTCTCTGCTAAGGCTGACTGTTTAGCTGGTAGCTGACTAGCTGGTATTGGTGTGCATTAGATAAATGTTCGTTGGCGGCGTCGATCAACCCCTAATTTAGTTGGGCTTTTCTATTTAGTGTGGTGAATTGAAGTTTATTTTATTTTGCTCTTCTTTTGCTCTGTTTTTTTCATTTTCTTTAGCATTACATTTGTGCTTTTTTTTCTTTTCTTCCACAGATTTTGCTGCTGCCTGCTGCTGCTGGCTGAATGGTGCTGGTTTGTACTGTGTTGCTCTGCTGGTGCGGTGCTGCGCTGGGAACTCTGGTCTGGGATATTACGTGAATTCCTTTGTCGAATGGTATTTCTGTTCTGTTGCTCTCTATGGTGGATTTCTTCCTTTCTTCACCACCCCATCCCATCCAAGAACCGTGATATTCCTCTTCTTCGATGTTTTTTTTTTTTTTTGTCCACACTTCGTCACTCTGTTGCTGTTCTGATGATGGTTGGTGTTGCGTTGGTGTGTGGTTGTGGTTTGATTCAATTGGTGGTTGCTTTTGAATTTGCTTCGGCTGGCTCGCTGTCGCTGGTGCAAATGGAATAATTCTTCGGGCCATCGCGGTGCTGCTAAATGCTAAATATTTCAGTCGTCTGAGAATCGCCGACGAGTGTGGTGTGTAGACATTTAACTACTCTGTTAAAAAAGCTTTTCGCAAAGAAGTGTTAAACTTGAACAAAAACAAAAATAAAAGACCACATGACTGATGAGAGAGTTGCTCGTTAGAAAAAAGAGGTTTTTCGTCGGCAAAACAAAGTGTGTTGTTGAATATTTTTCTATGAATTTTTATAAATAGACGAGACAAAAAAAAAGAGAAAGAGTGCGTTCGCACGTTGAAGAACAGCATTTATTTTTATTTGTTTCTTCTTTTTCCATAGTGTTTCCTTGTGTTTTTTTTTTTTTGAAATATTTTTTCCGCCTTCTTTTCGTCACCTAATTTGGAAATGTGAAGGAAAATTTGTGTAAAAAATTTAATTAATTTGAAAATAATTGAACCCAGACCCAGAAAGAGAGAAAAAAAATTATAAAACAAGAGAAGTGGTGTGTTTGTAATTGTCATCATCTTCGTCGTCGTAGCAAAATTTTACGTCGTCGGTGGCGACAAGAGAAATGCTGTGAAATTACTGTCAACTTTTTTTTAACACTGTTTTTTTTTAACTTCGATTTTGTTATCAGTGTAAAGTGTTGTTAGATGACAAACAGTGCATTATACTCAATTGCACTTGAAAAATATATCCATTATTAAAATTACAATTTAAATAAAAATATTATCTAGTATCCCTACTACGACTGGTGAATAAGAATTTTGCACCTTAATACCTGTTTCTGTTTAATTTATAACTCTCAAAACTGATTAAACTCCTTGGATTATTTAATTTTTAGACTACAATATTTTTTAATGCCTGTAGTTTATTTTTTCTTTTCCTATTGAAAACAAGATAAGGCACAAACAAAATTACTATGTTATGAATTCTTTAAGAGTTAAATGTGACGTGTTTGATAAGACCAATTTTGATGGCATACCTATAAAACAAAAAAAAAACGTTATTTTGAATTTTTCTTTTTCGTAAATTTTAAATTGTGTTGAGTTAAGAAAAAATAAAAAAAAAAGTTCTTAAGATTTACTCATTGACGGTTTTTAAAGTGAATTTTTTTAATGTTATAATTTAAAAAAGAATTCTTAGTTCTGTGGAAGAATAACTTGTTGAATTCAATCTACCTACCTAACTATCTTCTTAAGGTACCTATACTTAGTTCAAGAAAGTGAAATGGAGTTTCAAGATATTTGAGAATAAAATTATTTTAAATTAAAAAAAAAAAAAAAACATTTTCTTAAATATTTTTTAAGAAGAGTCTATTGGATATTTACAATTTTAAATTATTGGTAAGTGTATCCTGTACCTATTTCAAAATTGAATCAAAAAAAAAAAAAAAAAAATCAAAAGTAGGTTAACTCGTTAACTTTATTATGAGTGCTCTAATTTCTATAGCTTATTTTCTGCTTTCAAATAATTTATTAGTGTTTATTCGAAAATCAGTATCTAAAAAAGAAAAAAATAACATACCTACTCCTTTTTGAAAGAATTTGAAACTACGCGAATACACTATCATGAGTCAGATGCTTAACTTGTTCAAATATTACTCCACAACAATTCCTCATCCGCTTACACGACAATTAAATACATATAATGTCCTGACGTTGGGCGCCACTTCAATAAATTAAAAATTACATATTAATTTTTTTCTAAATCATTATTTTACCATTACAAAGAAGAAGACCTTCTTTTAATTTGGAAATTCGTTCAACATTATTTTAAATTGATCATCTGCCGGGCTGGGCGTCCAATACTGACATAATTATAATACGCACGCTTCGTACATTATACAATCCTTTTTGTATCACAACAGACCAATCTATTCCTCTAAGTAAGTTGGTCTTCTACCGACTTTCACCTTAACGTAACTTTACCACACCCATCACCCGGGCGCCATTTAAGAAAATTTCAATATTGAATGTCTCAATACACTTTACTCAATTCATTTTATGAAGTTCTTATATCGATCTGAAATGAAGTAATTCCTTAGGTAAATATTAAAGTGAAGAAAAAAACTGAAATGACAAATCAGTTATTTACGCTTCAAAAGGTTTTCAAAAAAAAAATTCATAACATTTTGTTTCATAATTCCATTTTGGCATACGTGTAAATCCAGCATTTGTTAATGTTTTAGGAAAAGATTTATTCAAAAAAGAAAAACCTAGTTTAAAATTTAGTTGGGTCCTGGGCGCCATTTAACAACAACAAAATTAAAAAAAGTTTTAGCACTATTTTCTAGTTAATAAGAAATAGTTTTAAATCTTTATAGTTTGTTTAAATATCTATAAAAAAAAAAGTTTTATTATAAGAAACCTACATATAAATTGAAGTAAAAAACCCTTGAGAAATTTCCATCTTCATATAAATCTTTCAAAATTCCATGGGATTTTTTCTCTTTTGATTGCTAATAAAGAACTCAATCTTATCCATCCACACAATTTATTTCACATCGATTTGATTTGTAATAAATACAACAACAAAAAACAAATAAAATCAATTCATAATCAGAATGCAATCCATGAAGAAATCGTGCAAAAAGAAGATAATAATATTTATGTGCACATTCTTATCTCGTATAAAAGTAAATGTGGCTTCCGTGTTGCATAAATATAATCTTAAGACAGTAAGAATTTCAATATAACTAGTATGTACCTTACCTACCTAGGTATCACTATTGTAAATTAAATGATGATGAATCTTTATGCAATAATTTTTATAATATTACTTCACGCATGAATAAATATTTTCGCGTAGGTATAAAGGTGTATTTATAGATAAACATATTCTTGTTTATCAGTTTTGTATCTTGTTTTATTTAAATTGAACTTGAAATTAAATCTTAAATTGATTTATTTTATTTACATAATTAATCTGCATACGTGTACATATTTTCCAAATTTTAAGGTATCCGAAGCCACTTGGATTCGCCATTTAAATTTGATAGAACATCAGCAGCTAGAAGAAAAATCTGTTATAAAACCAAACAGTTAAAGTTATGTAATGAAAAGAAAAAAGATATTGCAGCAAATCTGCACTTTCTGTGAAATACAAGAAACCAATAAAACGCATTTATGTTTCAAAGAGAACGTTTCATGGTTCATTACATTATTATTATTTATTATTAACCACCTGTTTGTACGCATTAAAAACTGGTTAATGAAGCTGAACTGCAAAGAAAAAAATTAATAAATACAGATGACTTGCAAAAGAATGGAAAAATTTTCTCGGTTTCCGCATTGAAATAATGTTTGAACTTTAATATCAACGATATTTAATTAAAAATGGAATGTGTTGTCGTGGTATAATTTTATGTTATTTTTTAAAAATGTATTTGAGGATGGATGAAAAACAAATTCAGCTTCTAAAAATTAAAACAATTGGAAAAATTATACCCCACGTTGGGCGCCATTTTATCTAAATGAAATATTATTTGTTTGAACAGCCTTATCTACGGTCGCAAGTTATGTATTATAGTAAACAAAATAAATCAAAAGTTAAAAATTCACGAACAGCTGAATTTAAATTATTCCTCACGTTGGGCGCCACTTCAATAAAATTTTAAGGTATTAAATAATTTATTCTGCAGGCTTAATAAAGCCTTATTAAAGCCTCAAATTATAAAATTTTCGTCTTTCTTCTTTAGTTTGCCCAAATACGCAAAAATATCGACTTAATATAAATTCTGTATCTGTTTTGTGGTTTCAAAGCACATACTTTTAATTCAATATACACATATATTTAATATATATACAATAAACATAATATAACTTATAAATACTAAAACAACTGGAAAGAAATATTCCCACGTTGGGCGCCGTTTTAATTGAATTTAATTACATTAAATATTTGTTTGTAAAGATTTACTTCGACTTTCAAATGAATAAACATTCAATAATATTTCTCCCAGGACCCAGGTGCGAAAAGCATATGAACGCGTAGATATTGGATTTTTAAGATTGAACCATTTAGTCACTCGTGAATGACTAACAGTTTTTTGTAAGCAAAACTAACTAACCGTTATCATGCAACAAACAAAAATATATGCTTAAAAGCCAAAAAAATTCAATTTTAGTAAAAATTTAAGAAGTTAAATGCAAATTTTCATAAATATCATTCATTTAATATTCTATGGAAACAGTAATTACTATTGAAATGACGAACTGAAATGACGAATTTCCACAGAAATTGCTATGTACATTATTCTTTTTGAATTTAGAGATCTTTGCAATAGCAAAAACTTGTTATAATAACTTTTTGGTTCAGTTGCACAAATATGTAAATATACGCTTTTCGTTGAGTTTCGTTGAATGAGTATATTTATTTTTGAATGTATAGAACAAGTCCATTTCCACATTTTTTTTTACTAAAACTTCAAGCTAAGGGTAGTGGAAATACATTTTTAAATTATCTTTTATTTTGATTTAAATAATGCGATCAATATTTCCATTTTCCACTTTTTTCCATGGACTTGCTTCACTTTCAAAATACTTCAACTTTTTTTTCGGGAATGAAGTGCGCTCCTGAGCTCACGTTACTAAAGTGACATTTGATGTAGTAAGAACGAACAAAAGTGAAAGTAGATACATATACATGTTACTTGTGTACAATACGGCTGACTTCTGCACCTGGCTGCTCAAAAAGCTACATTCCGTTGGATTATGACATTAGCTTCCGACAGCTAAAGACTTATTGTAGTTGAATCCTTATAGTTTTATATAGTAGACTTTAAAAGCAACTAAACGAAAACTGAACAAAACATATTATCTCTTAATAATAAACACCTCAAAATTAGCGCATATAATTTCATTCTCAAGTTCCATTCTAAAGATCTAATTTCCTGCTTAAATATTTTAGTTCAATTATTTTGAAAGTTTCGGTCTTAGGTTCTCAACACATTATTTTTAGTTTTATATTTAATAAAATATCTAATAAAGACATACAAAGAAAATCCACAACACCAATCTATCACGGGACACATATATGTATATACATAGATAGATATAATTACCTACCACCAGAGAGAGCCCTTATCGCTATCTAGTCGTTTATATTGCTTACTCAAGTCAATTTGACCATATCAAGTCTTTCAACTTCAACTTTAAAAAATTTTATTTATTTATTTTTCTTCTTTTTTTTTCAAATTCTTATCACAATTACTGGCAATTTACCATCCACGGATATAAAAGAAAATATATATTTTCAATTCCTCAACGGTATGAGGAATATAAGGCAGCAGCCAAACCAAACCACTCAGCAATATATGAGGTCTGTGTTGTGCCAAGTGCCAGAGTCATTTCACAAAAAAAAAAAAACAAGAAGATAAGAAGCCAGTCAATCTCTGAGTCCACACCATGAGTTCATGACGAAACCATAAGAATCTTTCCACCAAGATGCAAGAACCAACCAACTTAAAGAACATACATTACGAGAACCTACCACACATTGGCTGTCACGCTCCGCGCGCCAAACCCGTACCAACGAATCCATATGAGATAGATATACTACAACAACAAAAAAAGTGAAACGCGAAACGAAATAAGACCGATAAGCGTGTGCGCGACAATCCATTTGGGCCCTAATCTTCTCCAGACTTCAACTTCCACTATAAATGTACATCATAATATGGTTTTTGCTTCAAAAGCACTTGCTGGCAAAGAACACTCTGTTGATGGTGACAATGCTATATTCTTGGACTTGCGACTCTATGGTGACATCTTATCTCTGTTCAAATGAACAAACCATGGACAGACAAAAAAACCCCAGAAGAAAACAGAAATAACCAAAAAAAAAAAATAAAAACAATAAATGTAATGTTTGCGTTGGCCTGACTTCTGTTTGAGGGGCGTATATGGAATTATTCTTGAGGAATCCAAAATTTCAACATCAATCCACGGTACATTATTATTATGATTTCTCAAGAATTCAACCAAAACGTTTCCAACGCAGAAACTTCTCTTCGTCTTATCACATTTTTGTATAAATATATGTGGACAACACATGGCCATACATAATTTAGTCAGTGTGTGCTATGTATGTATATTTGGTTATTTTTCGGTGGATTTTTATTTGTTTTTCTCTTCTTCGAGTAATGGAATATCTGTCTGGTTTGTCTGTTTATTGCTGTATCAAAGAACAATAAAAACAACAACCATTCGAAGTTGAATGAAACATAAATATATAAATTCCGTTGATGATTTGCAATAAAACAAAAAAAAAGAAAGAAAACAACAAGTGAAATAAAAACAATATCAAATAATATTCAATTCCTTTTTCACCATTGTGTGTGCTTTTGTTTGGCTTAACTTTTTCATAAAGGTGGAAACAGAAATCGAATTCGACAGATTATCAATGCGATAGAGATATAGATGAACCTTATCGAAACAGATAAATCTTCAAAAAAGATTTGTCTTCTTCTCTTTTCAAGAACGGGAGCAATAGCAAGAGAACAAGAAACAAAAAAAAAGCAAAAATTCTTTTACTAACTGATTGTGTGTTCTGAGTACACACATGTGATAAAACAATATCACCCTTCGTCTGTCCTCCTCCGTCTTCTTCATTCCATCATCCATTGTCATCGTCAGGTTCTTCTAACAAACTAAAAGATATACTGAACGAAGAATGAATTTGATGACAGATACTTACTTGTTTGTACTTTTTTTTTGTTGTATATTTCATGTCAAAAATCCAACCGACTCGACTATGGGGCCTATATTAGAATACACAAAAAAGAAAAAAAAAACTATTCCATCCATTTATTGTGGGTCACACAATAAACATAGTCCATAAGATAGGTATGTAGGTGGTGTATATTATAGGCATTAGGCATTCTATCTTCTTTCTATTTTTTCATCCATCTAAACAAAAGTTTTGTTAGAGGAAAGATTGAAATGACAGGGGCATCTCACTCTCTACTGCTACTGCTGTTGCTGTGATGTGACAATGAATCCATAGTGCGCATGAAAGGAAGAAGATACTCGCTCATTAAATAAGAGAAGAAAAAAAGAAAAAAGTACGTAGCAAGTATCTTGTTGAATAAAGTAAAAATATAGTATCTGATTTTTTATCTGTAATGGTGTGGACTCAAAAACTAGAACTATTTGGTCAAAATCAAATGATAAAGTAGCACACTCATGAGTTGTTTTAACATTGTAAGTATCTTTGACTAAAATGATTTCAATAGGAATGATTTTTTTTTGTTAGATTGGTGTATTCTTCGAGTTCAAAGATATATCTGTGGATGATAGGTTATATCTCATATTTTTTAAAGCTTCATCAAATCAAATACCTCTAAATCGCACCTCGGTTCTGTGTAAAAATCAAAGACTAATTGGTTTCGAAATTAAGAACTACCTGACCTTTTGTAGGGTAACCCACCTTTTTCGATTTCTATTATTTTTAAATGTACGAGGTGTGTTCAAAAAGTTTCACGAATTTTGAATTTTCGCGCGTTACGTATATTCGAATTTCGTTTTTTGTGGCGTTATTTGGTACTCATGTCATGTCTCACACTTATACCGAGAAGTTCGGACATTTTGAATGTTCAGTTAACTGCTGACAGCTGTTTTGCTTGCACTTGTTTTACATTGAGATGATTGAGCTTTGGTTTCAACGTCATTACCATAAACCCAAGAATCGACACCAGTCCGACCCTCTGGAGCAAATTTGGGTCGTCGCGAACAGAGCCCAAGAGCTCATTAGGAATGTTCATATGATGCTGTTTTTGTTGAAATTGACCATTTTTGATACGAATCTCACGGCGACCCTTCTCTTGCCCAAATCATTGATAAAAATTAAATGGCATCGATGTTTAGTTCATCAGCAACATCTCTGAAGGCGATTTCGTGGCGTAGTTTTCATCCATCAAAAGCCGTAAATGATAGATGTTCAATTCTCTATAACTGGGAAAAAAACCCAAACACAGTCCTGTAGTCTCAGTAGTCTCAATCGCTCAATCAGTAAATTCACCAAAAAAAATGGTGGATAATATTAACTCGCCTTTTGTCGATTCTGCCTCTTGCACGACTCTTTATTGTGCACCATAAGCTCAATATCCTTGACTGGCATTCGAAATGATTTCAAAAATATAAGGAAACAAATTTATTAGTTTAAAAATCAAGACAAGACTGTTGCATTCCAATGTTGAATCTATGCTCTTTACCTATAAGCGCATCACTTGGAAAGTAACATCGTCTGCATCTTGAGGTATGTCTGACCTGATCGTATCTCCAATGATGAACTTCCCACGTGAACAAGTGAGGAACTCATTTACTCTATCATACGAAGACGTATGTGGCAGTGGATTGGCCGATTGTCCATTGCAAGTCAAACGATGCAATAGAACCCTTTCACGAAGAAGCACAGGGTGAAGAACGGTCGAAGAGAAATCAGCAAGTAAATCTGTATTTTTGAAAAAACAGTTAAAAAACAACAATACCTACAGTTTCCGTGAACCTGATTGATAAAAAAGGTTGAAATACATATTCACATAACCTTATGTTATCTGCACATGTCTCTCTCTCTCTCTCTCCGAAATGCGTACGTGTCCATTATATGCTCTATCCATGAGAACAACCAGGATCTAACTCCTAAAATCATGTGGTATGACAATGGATCCTTCAACGTGTGTGATGGTCTTATAGCTAACAAAAATCTAATCGTACAATATTTACGACCGCCAATAAAAATATGCAATACTGAATCTATCCGCCTTCAAAATTAATACTTTCCCACACTTTCACTTAGGTTTGGGATAAAGTTCAAATCCATCAATATTATGATTGATTTATTCTTCGCTGAAAATCTCGCCTTCATTAAAAATACAATCTATCCACAAAGAAGGTTTAAGGTATGCGGAATCTATCTACTCTACATTATATGCATGTATAGTGCATACATATTTCTTTTTTAAACAATGTATCTATCTATCTATTCGGTTGTATTATGTACTGTATACACATTGATTTGAAAAAAGTTCATTAAGGGTTGTTAAACTTTCACCTCGAGACACTTTGTGTGTTGGGTGACAAGTTTATTTGTCATGCCTCGCCTAGATATTCTTCGTTCCTTATTTATTTTTTGTATTTTTATTTTTTTAGTGAAATTGTGCCTCACTAGACAACACCGCTTAAGATATTTAATGCATCCATTCGAATGCATTTGATATAATATATATGTAAAAGATAGTATAAAAGTGCCATGGCGGAATGGTGCTTGTTGACGTTCGCTTGTACTGTTCTTGTTCTTCATACATCTGTTATAAGTAGTGTCGTATCGTCGTTATTTTAATTTATTTTCTTGTGTGTGATAATGATTTCCTTTTTTTTCTTTTAAGTCTTGTTGATATCGGTGGAAAAATTGAAAAAAAAAGCAAAACGAAACGAAAATATAATAACAAGGTTTTTTCTTTCGTCTTTTATAGCTCAGGGATGTGATATATGTATCTAGATATTTATTTGTTGTTGTTGTTTTTTTTTTCTTAACCAAGACCACCGATGTTTGATGTCTGTTTCCTCTTTTGCTTTATAAATATATAAGAGATTTAAAACAAAAACGGTTATTTAATTAATTTTCCTGAAGGTTAAATTATGCTGATAGTATACGATACATATAAGATACGCTTTAGAAGGATTATGCTAAGAGTATGATGCCTAAGGCATAGTGGCAGTGGGTGCAAATTAAAACCATTCTATTTCATCACCCTTAAATATTTACCATCAATTATCTACACTTAGAAAAAATATTTGCATTAAATAAAAGGTATACAACACTTTTAAAACATTTTATTTATACCAAGAAAAAAATGATGACCTACATGTAGTGGAACGAGAGTTATATTAAGTTATAACTAGCAGTGGTTTTGGCTTAATCTAAAAGTCCTTTAGCCTGACATAAACTTCAAATATAATCAATACAAATTTCAATAAATGTCTACGTATTAAAAAGTGAATTTGAAAGTCCCATGTTGGGCGCCATCTAAATAAAATCTGTATTTCTTGAATCTCAAAAGTATTGCATAACACTCAATAGATTTAAAAAGCAGAATTTTTCAAGTCCTATTGCACCTTTAAATTCATTTGTTCTGCAAAGCTCAATTAAAGAGCCAATAAAAATGAACTATTTGGATTGAAGAAGCTATTTGTAAAATAGAAATGTTGTTACTATTTTCATTGTCCCGAGACTGTTTCGCTTCGGAGTGGCAGAGCTTTTATATCGGTCGGCGCTTACTCTACTGATGATACGTGAGAAATTTTAATTTAAAATACGTGTTCTACTAGGGCTTACTCCAATAACGATTGGCTTATTGAAGCAAACTCTCCATTCTTCTTTTAGATCAGGAGAATTATTCCAGGAATATTGAGAAATAAAGTACATATATGAGAGTTTACTCTAATTAAGATATCCAAGTAATGGGTTTTATCAACTTTAATTCTTATAACGATGTCTCAGAGATGTGTTATATCAGCGTTTACTCCGATAACTATATCTGAGTTAGTATTTATCAATATCTAGTTATTTGGTTAAAAATGCGGTTTTAATTATTGTTGTTGGTATTTACCAACACCGGAAAACTCACACAACTCAACACAGTTAACCAGGTCTTTTGCTTCGACATCAGATGCATTTTTTTTAACGCCAATTCAATTCAACTAACATTGATTTGCTTTAACGCCTTGGATTCTATTTTTTTTTCTTCAAGTGTATAATATCAAATAACCTTTGGATCGAATCTGATAATATTCATTTAAAATTCAATTGATTTATCTTCATTTAGTGGATAACCATGTTTGTTTATAATCTTGCTTACTGATTTATTCTATCGATTCTTATTTGAGAATTTTAAGTAATTCAATATCTAAACAAGCTGGGGGATTATTTTCTGCATTATCATCAATTTCTTCATCATCTTCATCACTCACCATCAACACAGGCCACAAAGAAAAAACGACGAAGAAGACAAAGGAAGTGTCTTTCTTTCTATTTCTATATACATTTCGATTTAATAATAATCATCCCAACTTGTTGTTGAGAAAGATTAGCAGTGTTTTAAATGATTCTTTGATCGAGTGTTTTTAGAGTTTAATTAAGTTATTTGCTTTTTTTTCAATTGCAAATATATTTAATGTTTTTTTTTTTTTCTTCTGTATTTCGAGAGAAACAGACATCAAAACTGACACTGACATATAGCCATATAAGTAGATATTAGTTAATGATTTTACCTAAATTGTCAATGCAATTTATTATCAAATCAATCTTCGAAAGATTATTATAAGCTCTCGCGCACAAAATTAAGTGGTCATTCTTGATGTTTGATATAAATCTCCTTGAGTCTATAAATATAACATCATCATATAGAAGTGGTTTATATGAATAAGGCATGTCAGCATCTCATGTGTTTAGATTATCTTGTCATATATGAATATGATGAGTGTTTTTATTTGATGATTACTGGTTTTTGAGAATAATTTTTTTTTGTTGAATCTAAAGATGCATCGAATTTCAAAGATCATTTTGGTGAAAAAAAGAATAATTTTAAATCTTAACTTTTTCGCATTTGGTGAATCATCACCGAGTTCTTATTAAAAGAAATGCAAAATAATTATTTGTTTATTGTTTCAGCTATTTTTTATGAATGTTTATTGAATTTTTATTATTCTAGATTAAATAGAAAATTCATTCTAATTAACATTTTTAAAAATCCTTAGTTTATTTGATTTGAGTTTCCAGGTTCGCCGCCATCAATAATTATTCTAGGAAATGGTATTTAAAAGTAATTCAAATTCATTCTTAGGTTCCAGTGTTCGCCTGTGCAATAAAGTTTTTCACTAAACCAACTTATTTAGATTAATCACCATTAGAGAAAAAAACATGCTAAAACTACGTCATAAACTTGAGCGCCAATTATAAGTCGCCGATTCATAAAAAAGGAGAGTTCATCATAGAACAGATTACATGTGTTTTGCCAGACATATGAAATTCAATGTGCTATATCGCACATTGGGCGCCATTTTATAAAATTTAAGAAATACATTCCATCTTTAGAATTGAAGGGTTTCTTTAAAATTATGTTATTGTCTGAATTAAAAAAATTCAATGTTTAATTTCTCACATTGGGCGCCATTTACGAATTTTTGAAAATAGGGTCCTAAAAATGTATGTTTTATTAGACTAACTTCAAAGTTTGTTTGTTTTATTACGATCGTTGAATTTCTACCTTTGGTTAAGGCGAAGGACACGAAAAGGGAGTGTTGTTTCTTAAAATTATAAGATCCGGTTTTATATGAGTGATGGGCACTATTCTTTTAATTTTTAAAAATATACCAATTTTAAAAAAGAAATCAGATAGTTTAACTAGATTTAATATCCCACGTTGGGCGCCAGTTGAATTTTTTTTTTGTGTGACCACTAAACCTTATGGTATCAGTATTATTTTTACAGGTTTGATATTGTTCCAAAAAATCGTACCAATTGATTCATAAAAAGAAAATATAAAATGAATTTTTATTTAATTAATGTACCTATCCTACGAAACAAGCAACTTTTCAATATAAAATGAATCTAAATGCACATTTTATATTCTCTGCGTTTGCTCATTTTATGCGACAATTTCCATTAAGTCAAAAATAATACTCGTATAAGAAAAATACTTAGCCTTTGAAAATATTCTGTTGAAGACATGTCAAACTCATCCAACCATGGATGACAAAAAAAAAATGTAACCATAATGCTTCTGAGTTTGAACAGCTTAATAATATCCAACCTTTCAAAATCCAATTTAAATCCCATTAAATCAAGTTAAGAACTTATTCAAATCTCATCATCGCGTAATAACAGCTACATCATTCAAAGCAGAATATTCTTATTAAAGTTAAGTAAAGACGACGATGAACAAAAAAGACAAAAAAAAAACACAAAACTTTTGACAATTCAAATGAAAATAAAAGCGAAGAATAACCAAGAAAAAGAAAAAAACTAATCATTAACTCCTCACGTCATGCATTTTATCATATCGTTGCCATCAGTCTAACTCTAACCTATAACAATATTATTTCTGGCGAGGCAAGGAAAGATTCCCAGAACCCATCACAAACTCAGACCAAGCAATATTATAGTGCTAACAAATTTCCACACTTTTACTTTCATTCTTCGCGTTTTACTACCTACCATACATTCAGATTCTATTCTCTTGCTCAGCCCTTCCCCTTTTAAACCGCCACCATTTTTTTTTTCTCCTTGAAAGTTAATCTAATGCTTTTATGTTCTATTTTACCATTCCGTCTATTATGCTTATGGCATAATAATAAATTCTGCACACTAGCTAAATGGTCGTCAGAATTATAGTGAGTCGAATACACGGCCCACTTCTTTTTCCTTTCGTTCTTTTCACTGGTATTTTGTTCACGGAGAGCAAAGCGAAGCAAACAAAACAACAAAACCACGATATATACTTTTGATTTCGTTCATCGTTCAGCCTATCTAGCTGGGCATCATTATCATCGTCATCATCAAGTTCTTTTTGTATGTTCATTCTTTAAAATCGTGTCTTCATTTGGCATCGCCATAGTTAAGCCAACAACTCACGTCAGCTTTGTCTCGTCGTAACTTATCTGCTTGGCCAAGAAAGAAGACGAAAAAGATAAATCATCTTGCTGGGGGCGAGGAGGAGAAAACAAAAGCAAAAGCAAAAGAGTCGCGTCTTCTTCGCACGGTGGAACAACAAATTGTGCGTTGCGGTGAACTAAGGATAGTTTTATTGTGGTGCCATGACGTGCGCCTTCTTCATAAACTGTCATATCCACAAATATATAGATATAAATGTAATGCTGCCGCTGTTTCTGGCATACTATAGGAGGCTTTATTGTCGACCCACATTCCATTTATGACTGGCTTTGGCATTTTATTAGTGAGGCGTTTGTTTTCCTTTTTGGAGGTTATTGTAGAATATTTTTGCCAAAGCGGTATTATTAGTTTTGGGCTTTGACGACTATTATGATGACGACAGTGGCGCCGCCACTGATTATTTTGTTGTATATGAAAAGATGGAAAACAGCTATCTACCCAATGGTTAGATAATGCAGATGCTTTTTTTTTATCGAGAAAAAAAGAAAATATTATTTTGAATAAGTAGTAAAGTAACGATTGTGGGCTGCAGTTTGTTTCTTATGATTGATTATTGATAATTGTAAAGACAAGCATTTATAATAGCAATTTAGTCTTTTGTTGTCAAAGTTAATTGAATGGTACCATCGTTTCGGAATGATGCTTTCTCATGGTTTGTGAGTATACTTTCATATTTTTTTAAAAATTAACACAAATAAACAAATAAAAATCTGACGTATATCAATAACAGTTCAATTTCTCACATTGGGCGCCACTTTAAAAATTTACAAATATACTTTCCTTCAAAACATTCAGTCAATGATTAGATTTATATTGAAATGATATATTTTAAAATCAGCTCATTGTTTTGACTTCAATATCTGACCTTTACCAATTTAAAGTTCTGTGTTTCACGTTGGGCGCCATTTCTTTAATAAAAGAAATATACCAATATCAAAACGTTCAAGCACAACTTGATGGTTAAAAAGTTTTCTTATAACTTAGCTTGTTGTTTCGACTTAACAGTTTGATGTATCTGATAGGTCGCACATTGGGCGCCATTTTCTAATATTTAGAAAAAAAAGATTCTTGGTTAGATTATTGAAGTGATTCCTTAAAAAAATCTTCACCTTAATTTTCATCATTAATAACTTGACGTTCTTTCAGTGTCTAACTTTGAACGACAATAGGATTCGTGCATCAGGCATTATTTGTGTAAACAAGTTGTACAAAAACAGAGGAAATATGCAAGTTAACAATGTCACAAAAATACCTACTAAACTAACAAAATTATTACATGAAAAGTATTTCCCTCAATCGATGTAAAAAATAAGAAAAGCCTCTTATTTTACTTTTGTAAAGTAACAAAACGTGCTAAATGATGAGATTTGAGACATCCGACGCCGAATAAGCAGACCGTTTGAAATTTTGTTTGAAAGAAACTTCATAAAGTTTTCTTTGACTCAAACGACTGCGAAAGATATTTGCATCTTAAATATTTTTGTTTTTTGATACTCCAAAGGCAACTAAAAACTAAAACTTTTTTTTGTTTTCTTTTTAGATGACCATCGAACATTGGAAATTTTAAAAATAGAAGAAGGTAAGTGAAGTAGTGTGCAATCACCAATGTCATAAATCAGTTTTCTCAATTTAAAAATTTGAAATAGGTACAGTGAAAAAGAAGAAGATAGTTTTTGCAGCGAAAGCGAAGTTAAAGTCTAAATCATTAGATATCTTAGCTTATTGCGCCGCTGTTCTTTCAGATTGAGAGAAAGTCTACTTTGAGGAAGTTAACACTTGAATGTCGCAAAACCCAAGGATAGCCGTTGTTGTTGTTTTTAAATTACTACTCTTAGAAGGTAAAAGTCAAACGCAGAACTTGAAGCTATATAATACCTCAAAACCCCAGTTTCCAATACCTACAACCAGCATCAGTAGTTAGTCTTAGTTGCAACTCATTGCCATTGCAATTATTTTTTTTTCTTGTTTTTGCTTAGAAATCCCGCGCAAGAAAGTTAATTATTTTTCAATAAAAAAAAAAAAAAAACACTTCAAGTTGTTTATGTTTACCTACCAGAGACTTGAAAGAAATCCAAGAAAAACGGTTATTAGTCGTAATATACACTCTCCAACTCCCATGTAGACGTAGACGTCCAAACGACATTCGTCGTATTGCAAGAATTATTGTTTCTGGAAATAATGGTAATCAATTTTACGGCTTTAAGCTTCAAGTTGGCAAAGCAATTCAATACTTCTTGTTTATTATTTCTTCTGGGTACTTTTTTTTATTTGTTGTTTTTTTCTTCTTGTGTTGGTACTTTTTGCTCAAATGGTTGATTGGTTCTTTTAAATTGATTGGAAAATTCATGAGCAATAACTGCGATTCCTTAAAGTATAAAGTATGGGAATGTCCGAGGTTGTATATCTTTATTTTTATATACGTAGATTCTTTAGAAGTTTACGATAAATCTTTTCATAAGATACTTTTTGTACGAGAAAATAATGACTTCATTTTGGATATTGTTTACTAAGCTTTGGGACAACAAAAGAGATCTTTAGGTTAGAGTTTTAATTTAAAGTCTTTAAATGCCCCAGTCTTTAGTAGTCACATAAGACCCTAAATTCCATTTTTATTATAGTTCAACCCTTTACAAGGTCATCTCGTAAAAGCAAACAAAAAAATCTATTTTTTTTTCTTTAGCACGAACTACAACGACAACGACGACTTAGAAGTTACCTTTTTTATGCTACAGAATGAGGAACCAAATAGCATTGAAATTGAAATACTTCATTCAGCTAGAATTTAAATGAATTTTCCGTAGGTCGGTCCCATGTCGATTGTAGGTTTCTGTTTTTTTTTTAATAGGCGTATCAAGGTTTGAATTGAGTTAAATTTTTTGGGTATAGATGTTGAGTTTGATAGTTATACCTTTTTATGGAGAAAACATTTTAATATACGTATAAAGTGTGTAAATTGATAAGCGGACCAGTACACCGGAAGTGATATAATTTTTTTTAAAGATGAAGTTTTGTTATTTAATAAAACAGATGTTTTTGGTAGAATTAATGTAATGCATTGGTTGAATTTTATGCTAATTTATCCATTAAGAAATTTTTATTGAGTAACCAGTAGCAAACTGGTAGACATATGCGATTATATAAACAAGGAAAATAGAGAACTAGTCTCGTCTTAATTTCGTCAAAATTGTAAAATTTAAGTTTTGTCTCTGTCTTGTGTCAAAAATTTTTCCGATTTATTCTTTTTTTGTGAGAAAAACGAGTAACAATTATTTTCTTCAAGAGGCTTACTAATATTTGAACTGAAATATTCAATTTTTTGTTTTAAAAATATAATTTTTAAAGATTTACTGGTCTCGGTCAAATTTCATAATGCTGGATTTGACAATATGGGCTCTTAAAAAATTTGAAAAAAAAACTGATTCGATACCGCGATTTTTTTACGATTATTTTTTGAAATGGGTAAAAACTGTTTGTCGAAAAGTTTTATTGAAATTTAACTTTGAAAACTAGATTGATAGTCACTCCTGCAACTAGGAAGATGGCTAATTCTGATTTCCCCTATTCTTATCAAGAGAAAGTATTCCAAAGGTCTGGTCCCGACATTGATTCCTTTGCTGCTTCCGTTGTTACTTCCTTTCTTCGTGCATCTTGGGTATTTTGTAATCTCCCTGCTCTATTTACGATTATAGGAGAAAGTACGAATATTTGATTGTTTTTCTAGTTCATTGACTCCACTTGGTTCATTTGATACTGGGTTTTTCCGCTAAGACCCAATTCATAAATTTTCGGCATTCGACTAACCGGTGAACACTTTCAAGATAATTTCCCCAGTCACCCTGCAAATGACTGCCGAAATGCTGCAGGCTTCGCTTACTAATTCAGTCGGCTCGGCTGCCGAAAAAGGTTAGGAGCTCGCCCGCTAAGTCCAAAATGGGTCTGACGATCTCCCCGTTGGAAGAGGTAGATATATTTTTGACTCTACATTCTTTCCATCATCAGAAATATACAAGAAACTTCCTTGAAATAGAAATTTGATCGAAATTGCAGAAGTACCAATCGCACGTGATGCACTTCATAAATCTAATGGAAAAAAAATGTATCTTCTGGATGATTCATATCCGGTGTGTAAGAGTCACTCTTCCGAGAAAAAAGAATATCTAGATAACTAATAAAAAAATATTTTATGCGTTTCTGGTAATTTTCTTTGCAAAATCGAATGCAAGGGACCGGGACCTATGTAGATATTTCAAGCTTTGATTTGGAATTTCTAAAACAAATATTTATTTCTTAAGATACATCAATCCTCCAAAAGCAATAAATCAACGAGGAACTGAATACAAAAAAAAAAACTGCATTTGTAATAAAAATAACTACCTAATAAAAAACTTCAAAGACATCATCATCATCAAAAATTAAATGATATCTACTTTTTTGTTGAATAAATTTCTTAACTTAACAAAATTTATACTTTAACTAACCAAAACCATCATGCAATAATTTATTAAAAACAACAAATACTATATAAATATTTTTGTATCATTTTTTTTTAATTGCAAATGAATGCGAAAAAAAAGACGACGACGAAGAAGAAGTAACACCAAACAAATAAATAATAATTAAAAAAAAAAAAAAAAAACACAAATAAACAACAAAACAATCCGATACTAAAAACCCATTACTTATTATAAAGAAATAAATGTATATCTTGTGTATTATTTCATATGGAAGATGTAGATATGTATATATTTATAAATATGTATCTATGTACGATTTATTATTACATTCGCTTGCATTTTATTAAAACAAGTATATTATTCTCACATTGACCTTGAACTTGATATTAGACAGGTAAATAAGCTCACCGATGCCGATGATGGTGCACATGTACATTGTACATTCAATCATATATACATATTTACAGCGAATGACTACGACCATCATTTGTTGAAGTTACCTATATTTTTATTTTATTGCTATGTCGCGTCAGCGTCAGATAGATACATTTGTATCTTTATTAGTTATAGGAAAAAAGAAACCTACATGGTAAAGGTACCACCAGCCACCACCGTTCTGTCAAGCAAGGGAATATCGGGGGGTGTGGGCTGTAAACAAAAAAATTATTTATATTAAGGGGAGTGGGAGGAAAGACTGAGATGCTAAAAGGTGAATAATGATCTTCCATTGGTAAAGGAAAAAAAAATTGTGCATTTGTAAATATTTCACATTGGTGAT
The DNA here is from genome assembly GCA_958431115.1 of Syrphus vitripennis. Taxonomy (NCBI): domain Eukaryota; kingdom Metazoa; phylum Arthropoda; class Insecta; order Diptera; family Syrphidae; genus Syrphus; species Syrphus vitripennis. The sequence goes on along the minus strand of OY288108.1, from coordinate 140,625,856 downwards.
CCAGCTGTTTGTGGCGTTCTTAATATTTCTTTTCTTTCAGAAATATGATTTTTGGTACTTGTGAATTTCACCATTTGTTCGCCATTTTGGATTTTAGTTTTTATTAAATATCTCGATCACTTTAAATAAAAAGCACACAAAAATCTTTAAATTTTTTTTTGATATTCTTAGTATTAAAAAAGTTACAAGTCACAAAAAAAATTGAAAAAAAAAAATAATTTTTCAAGCATTTTGGAAAGTTTAAAAACATTTCAATTAAATTGGGGACGTCACAAACTGCTTGGTCGGATCATAAATGCATTTGACTATAATTTATGATAATTTCCATAAAAAGTATCTCTTTGAACTTGGGACTTAGTTCCGCTCTGAGTTTGTATACACGCGCCGAAGTTTGAGATAGTTTTTTTTGTACTGTGGATTTTTAGTATTTTTACAGATCAAGAGTTCCAGAAGTAAAGAAGAGTTAATTCACAAGAAAAATTGGAGACATCACCATTAGTGTGTGATTTCCAGCCTAATAACAATAATTTTGTTAGGAAGTTAAACGTCATTAAAATGTCAGTTATTTTTGTTGTTATCTTTTTTGTTGTTCCCATGAAGCGCAGCGGAAAATTGTTCATTTAATTATTATTAAAATGACTGTCAAGTGAAAAATTATACATATCACCATCATCATCATCATCATCGTGATCATATCGTTTATTGTTGTTTGTCCAGCAACAATTTCAAACAGCAGCAACAGTAGCACCAGTATAAAAATATAGTGTGTTGCATATTATAATGTCTACCTACATATAGATATTTTATTATCCCGCATTGGCCTTGGATGGATGAAAATTTGTTTTATTGTCTGTTTTTATGGGATTTTTTTTTGTTCATCCATGCACAGATATAGATAGGTACATATTTACTTCTCCATTGAACTTCAGTCAATGCTATAATTTGATTATGATGATCATCACATTGTTGCCGACGACGAGCGACGACACGCTTGTCAGCACCAGAGTTTTGCGGTGGTAGTTTTTTTTGTCATTTTTTGTGGTGGCGGTAAATCGACGAAAGATCCACGGCAGGTATTTTGTTAATTTAATTTCATGTAAAATGATAAAATAAATTAAAATTGCTGCGATGCACTTGAAAATTTCAAAAGATGAGCTTCAAAAAGGGAGGAATTCAAATTCACCAGCAACTCAAATTAAGCAATTTGCAGTTTCCCAGCTTTTAGATGATGTAGCCACAATAGAAAAAAAAGTATAGATTAGAGTTTTTCTTTTTCCATTTTAATTTATTTTTAATACAAAATTTGTTGAAGGTTCTTTTTGATGGTATCTTCATAACGTTATCTTATCATTTGAATCTGATAAGGACAACCAAATGCATAGATAAAAGTCTTAGAAGCTTAAGTGGTAGGTAAACCTCGCAAGACCCACAACATACCACAACAAGTTGTTTAACTTCTTCAGCAAAAATAAAAAGAAATTCGTCTAACGAAATAGGTAGGTAGTACCTTAAGTAACTTAGCTAAAAGATAATAATTTATTCTTATCACTCATAATACTTTTGTTGCTTTTTGTTTTTTATTTTATTTTGTTTCGTTTCGTTATTTTAAGACACCATGACTATTGTATACTTTTCAAAGTATATTGACCTAGTTATTTTTTTTTAAACTGAACTGTTAGAGATATAGATTATTTTTTGTTAAGAATTTTTTGAGTTTGAAGTTGGTTTGACGATGGTTTTTTTGTTGGTCAAATAAATGAAAATAAATTATAAAGAAGTGGTTGTTTAGGTAGGGGTGCCTCTGCCTACTTGAAGAAAGTGCTATTAAAAAATGTGCAAATTTCCTTAATATACCTACATACCATATACATATATGAAATTGATAAGATAACAATATTTGCAGTTGATGTCTGCAAAATAAATTCTTAAGAAGTTATGTAACCATATAGCTTATGTGACATGCGATAAGAAATTTCACTCAAAATTAACCATGCACGACTGGATGGAACAAACTTGTTCTTAAGTTAAAGTTCTCTATAGAATATACGAAACAAAAAAATTCAAAAACAAGTATGTCATTGGAAAAAATATATATCTACATATGTATATAATAAGCAAAGAAGAAGATGAAATATATTGATCACATTTCGTCAAACTGTTTATCGAAACTTTAATTTCTTTCTAAACCCCACTAAAAAATTTATCAAAATCCTTGGAATCGGTTTCAAGATAATTCAATTTACATCTAAGGAAGTACCTAGAACATTAGGATCTAAGTTTGATTGATTTTGATTGATTGATGTAGGTCAAGGGACATACAGAAAGACGGAATTGCGGGAGTCATTTTTTTCTCGTTCTCTATCATCGTGATGCAAGGCCTCATGAATAGGCCTTATGACAGGCTCCGTTGTAATAGAACGCCGAAGAAAAAAGTATCTCAACAACCAAAATGCCAAAAATAATGGCCGACCACAAGAGACTACTTTCACACCCACACTTTTTTTTTGCAACAATTTTTCCTGTTGCTGATATCCATAAACAAAAAATCTCATCATTCCTCACAACATTCTATACACTCCTTTAACAAGTAATTTTGCATAAGAAAACAAAATGATGATGACTTGATATAGATACTCGCGTATATGAGTATGTATATATGTATATTTTTGCAACCTTAACCTTGTTGTAATTAAACTATTCACTCTTACGTCGGACATGATCAATCTGTTTATTTTATTGATCTCACCTTAAGAATATTTTTACCTCAGAATCCACGTGTGTCTTGGCTACGAGAGTCTAAGAAACAAAAACAAAAATCTAGATACATTTGTTTTTGCTTATAGATGATGCTTTTTTTTGTTGTTGTTTTACTCCAAAGCATCTTTTCTTGATGCTAATTAAAATAGCAACCACTTGTCACTCAAGTGCCACTCTGGATTGTTTTCAATTAAATGCGAAATGCAAGTGTGTATGGATGGAGGAGATTCTATATACAAATGAAGTCAATGTGCATCTTAAAGATACACATAATACAAGATGTATCTTTTTGTGTGTGACTGGGTCAAATTTACTTCAAATAAATAATAAGAGTGTGCGGTGTGAGTTTCTGTGCGATTGTTCAAATGGACGAACTTATATATTTATTTAATTGACGAGACGCGACGAGGCGGCAAAGCCCAAGCTAATCGCTTTTCAAAACTAATAACACTCCACTCAATCAGATGCGGTAATTTGATTTGCAATTTTTCCTTCGCAATTTTATATCATATATATAAAGAATATTGTACTTCACAAATATCTACACAAAAAAAAAAAAAAAAAAACTCTCTTAATATGTACATAAAGTCTTGAGAGGCTTCAAACATATTTCCGAGAAGATGGCGTTTTAGGGTGAGGTAAAGTCCAAAGACTAGGAGTGGACTCTATTATTGGAGTCAAGTCGTCGCGTTGCCTTCGCCAATAACTATTAATTATGCAAATCTTCGAGACATGCGATTTTCTTCAAGATCATCTAAGATTGTATCTCTCAAGTAAAATACTCTCTTGCATTGATCTTAAAGCTTGAAGAGTAACTTAAGATTATGCATATCTATCTATACACCATTGTATACAATCGTTTTGTTAAATCACTTGGTAAATTTAGTAGTGGGGTATACATAAAGAATTTCTGGGAAAATCTTGTTTTGTTGAATTCTGTTTAAATAAAAATTAATTAGAAGCTAATGACGACTTATGATCGTTTTGTCGTCGTCTTTTGTTGGTCGATGGGGATGGTTAGTATGGCGGTTGATTTATTGAAAACAACCTACAAGTTTGTTTTGTATCTTTAATGAAATATTCTTACGTTTTAACAATAAATATAGATAGAATCGGTAAGTTAGGTTTGTACTTAGAATTCAATTGGTGTGCAAAGAATTTTTTTTTGAATTTCCATCTACGACGACCGACGACGACCGACGATGATTTTACGATGACACACTGTTAAGGCATCCCTCATTAGAATCCGAATCAGAAATTAGAATCAAATGAATTTAATTGAAATTAGAGTCACAAACGATCAACTTAGAAAACGGATTTGCTACGAATTGCATATAAATGGATGAAGCTGGTTTTGATTTGGTTTTGCTTTGCATCTTGTGCATATCCATATTATAGGGTGGTTACTGGTTTCAGCTATGATGATTTTGATGATAATGCTCAACCATGCGGGAGGAAGTGGATTGTACAACTTGTGGTTGGGTGATGTCGCTTTGTTGTATAATTTCAATGGAATTTGCATTAATTTTCTATTATATGATTATCGCATTACGATGAAGTGATAGAGGTAGGTATTTGGCTTACACTTCACTTCTATAGATATAACTCTCTTGCGTGCGTTGGTTGGGACGGTGCGGTGGTAGTCTTGTTGATGGCTGTATAGAACGCAAGACGTTTGCAAAGCGTTTAAGTGTGAAAATACTTGATTGTTTTGGTTAATTTGCATTGTTATGAGAACTTCGTTCCAATTGAATAAGTTATGCTTTGTTTGAGAATCTTCTTCAAGAGTTTTGCTTGATTTTTATAGATATTTTACTTTAACACTGAGATACAGATTACTTCTTAGTTTTTAGTTTTATTTTCAAAGGTTTTTCTTGAAACTTTAGATGGTATCATTGAAATTTTACCTACTTTATCTTACATGAGATTAACTCAATTGTGATAAATAAATATACTAAAAAAGAGGAACATTAAAAAAATGCGTATACGCCACAATGGACCAACTTTTTCCTCTTCTTTTTAGTTTGAATCCGAGCGTTGATTTAATTCTTCGATATTCATAAGTTGTGAGTACAGTCAACTCCCTCTAAGTCAAATTCCGCAGGATATTTAATTTAGGGCGAGTTTCTTTTTTAAATGAAAAAGAAAAATATTGCGTATACGACCTAGTGAACAACGTTTCTACTTCTATATTATGGCAATTTGATTGATTTTTTTAATAACAAACCAACATAAATTGTGAAAATGGATTTAATTTTATCACAAGTACAAAATTATTAAGAGTTAAAACTTATCGAAAATCATTAACTTCATAAAAAAGAATTCTACTATATTGAAAAAATTACACATTCAGTAGTGGTACAAAAATATTATACTAAAATAAATAAAACAAAAATATCTCTGAACATTCAGCTGAGTAAAATTAAATTCAATAACCTACTTCTCTTCCAAAAATAAATATTATCCTCGTGAAAACTATGCGTGGTATGTTTCAAACTGTGGGGGAAGCCCACTTGATATAATAAGAAAAGGTTTTCCCCTAATTTGATGTTGATGAATGAAATTATGAAAGGCATTCTAATCCTTTCATAATTTCATTCATAAATAATAGGCTTTTTGCTCCATGCGTGGGGATGAGAAATATGATGGTTGGTATAGTATATAAGTATCGCTATCCACGTCTTTTATGATAAAGATAAAGTTTTATTCTTACTTTCGTAATATATAATATATCTAGTTATAGATACTTATTTCTTCTCAATAAGGAAGTAGAAGAGGTATCTGCATGCCTCCTTACAGTCATGGCAATTGAATATATCTATCTAAGTCTACTATCTAATAGAGGACATTTCTATGCTCATCGTAGATACTTTATATTATTGCAAAGCACAAAGATAGACACACACATCATAACCACTTGTAAAACATTATTGGAAAAAGCACAACATCCCCCATAAATGAATGTCTGTATTTTTTTTTTCATCAATCTGTAATTTTAATTTTTTGAAATTGCATAGAATTAGTTTATGATAGATAGTATGCATGTATCTATACAAACATTAAAATTTTCTGTCTGTCTGTCATGTCATGTGTATCTTTCATTTGAAGTTTTTTCTTTATTTTTCACATCATCATCATATAATGATGAGCTGAGCATCCTATATGTGTTTGCTACTATATTTGTTTTTCCTCAACAAACAGACAGCAACACGAACAAAAAAAAAATAAATAAAAATCTGTGTGAGTTAACAATCTGACATTGAAAAGTGCCATGGAAAAGCGTAATTACCTCTTTCTATACACTCGGCGAATACAAATAGCGCGATTTAACATTTTTAAAATTACGCTCCCGCACCAACAAAATAAAATAAAAAAAAAAACAAAAACGAAAAGAAAACAAAAAAAAAATACCTGTTGCCCTGCTTTTTCATATTCGCAAAGATACGAAAATTACATCAACTTTGTCAGATTTACTCGTCACTGTGAATAGGTAGATTGGTTTGAATATATGAAAGAGCGACACACTAACTTGCTTTGGATGGAAAATTAAATGTTTCCATCACGCGAGCAACGAAAAAAAAAATGGATTTGAACTTGAAACTGCAATATGAAAAGAAACAATACACCGGGATTACATAAGTTTTTACACTGAACGAAATAAAATTTATGTGAAATCAACAAAAAGGAGACTTCGCTTTGTTTCAAAACTACATAATGCATGAGCAGTTGAATCCAATTTTTGTTCTTCAGTATTTGAGAGCAAAACTGAGAATTCAGCGTGTAACCCATGTTACAGTACCCAAGTTTGGGAAACTTCGTTAAAATCTCAAGTTATCAACGTCACATTGACGTTTATAATTGCCAAAAAAGGACTGTTCGCTAACAAAACTCAATTGGTAAGGCGAGTTATTTTCAAACTTAAAATTATCAAGCGGGCAAGGTGACGTTTGATCATTTGCTTTTTAAATATTTTTTTAGTGCGTTTTGCCGTCGGTTGTCACTTTTGCCGTTGACAGATTGGGTTAGTTGAGACTGCAACGCAAAAGAAATTTTCTATTCACAGCCAGCTGTCAAAAAGTTCCCTACATTTGCAGTTATTTTTAGCGTCTGTAGTTAACCATTTTTTGGCTAAATTTGATTCATTTGGCACATTAGTTCTAGATACGAATCGTTAATACAGGAGAATGTAACTTCCAAAATCTACTTTCACTTAGGCCCTGACTACACAAGTTATTTTTTTTCGGTATTTGGTATTCGGTGACCAATTAAAAAGTCATAAGGACAGCATTTGAGAGTTTCCTGTCAACTGCCATAGTCTGCTATTACACGACGACTTTTAAGATATGACTTTTCTAAAAGTGAATGAGTGAGATAGATGAGAAAAATGTTTTACATGGGGCTGGTTCGCAAAATTGAGTTCGGAAGGAAACAAAACAGAACTATTAAATATGACTCATTTCTTTTGCAATTTTTAAAATTTCTCTGAGTGTAGATTTAAGATACTTTAGTAGGTAGACTAATGGAGTAGTAGAGCAAAAAAAAAAATAAAGCTATGGCACGATAGTTGCAGGCGCAGGCGCATGTTACTATAGCTATTAAAGCCGAGCACGCAAGCCATAATATATGCAAATGAGTAGATATGTAAGTATTGTGGTGTTTGCTGTTGCTTGCTGGTTTGTTGGTGGCTTTGACAATGGCACATCGAGGAACGTGTGCATCAGAGACATATACTGCGAAGGTATAAAGTTTAATTTGCCGCGCGGTTTCTGGTATTACATACACGTAACCCTTGCATGCCATGCAATACGTATACTCGTTGTATGCCAATTACTAATCAAATCTGACATTAAGCCTTGATAAAGAAAATTTCAATGTGATTCACTCTGCTATATTAGTGCTTTGTGATTACGAAGTTTCAATCAACTATAAACATCACGGTTGAGGTTGAGGTCTACCCCAAAATAAAAAAAAAAAATTAAAAAACATAGGTATCTACTATACTAATGTCTATAGTATTGAAGAGAGACTTAATGGTTGAAGCCGCATTTAGATACGCTACAAATATGTGTATCGAATTTCCAATTCCAAATTTTTTGCTCTCTGTTGTGTGATGTGAGTAATTTATTTTAATGAGCATTGGTCATTTTCTTAGTCATTTATACACAAAACAAACGAAAAAAACAAAACGTCATCTACACACAAATCAATATGTTAGATGAATATTTTGTCTTCTGTCAATTTTTCGGCACATCACAACACAGGTTTGTTTGATATCATAAAGATGCTATCATCAGACCAATCAATTATTGGCGCTGACAGCTGTGATAGCATTCAAATAATTAATTATAGGTATCAACGACTTCGGCGCGTCGCAGGTCTTAAAACAAATGCTCAAAATTCCATGATGGAGTTCCTCGGGGTAGACATTTTGGACCTGTCTTGTTTTATTTCATTTTTTTTTATTGATTCCTTCGTTTTTTTTTTTTGAGTAAAACGATGAGTTATGAATTTTGAATGCAATTTTGCTTGAATTTTAATTGGAATACGTGTAAACGCAACCTTTAGATTATGGCTCGTGTTGAAATTTACATATGAATGATTGGTTTTTTATTGAGATTTTAAGATGTCAAAAGCCTTTGTGATATATTAAACCGATTAGACGGATTTTCATTTTGAGGCGTGTTACGAAGTATGAAATGAATAGTTCAAATGATTTAAATTAAAGCGACTGTCAAAATAACAATAATTATTATTTATTCAAATAGAAAGAGAGAAAAAAAAGAAAAGCATTGACCAGTAATGCAAATTCAAATTGAATTGAGATGTCAAATAAAATCTAGAAGCAAACTTTATCAGTTAATTTTGATATTAACTCATTTTGGATATTTTAAGCTTAGATGTAGCATAAGTTAAGGTGTAATTAATGACAGCTGTCAAATGTAGTATAAATATAAACGCAAACAAAATGGCGCTTAATTCAAAATGCGTTCTACAAAAATAAAATACTTCTTTCCAAATAGAATCCTAAAGCTCAGAATAATATTTTCTCAAAAGTTAAAAACAAAAGAATCATTAAAAACGAAAACAATCTAATCTATCTCTAATCTGAATTTCTACGATTGACTCATCTTCATTTAAAAAAATGTTCAAGTTAAAAACTAAATTTTCTTTAAACAAAAATAAATCTGTTCATTTCCGCGAAAAAAAACTACATAAATATTCTGAATTGCAAAGCAAGTTGTTAAAAACTAACATGCACTTCATTTGTTAATTCCCGCTTTAACAACAACTTCATATCAAAACACTGATTGCATTGCAGCGCAAAGATTTTCAAGGCACTCGTTTGTTTGTTGTGGTTGTTTTAATTTTGTATTTATTTTTTTTAATGAAACGAATTAATTTTGTGTCGTCCCTCTGTTTATAAAAAAAAAAAACATTCACACACATAAAAAATACAAGTAAGTAACAATAATTATGTGATTTGCTGTAATCGGTTGTAATCAAAGTTTTCAGTGTCATTATTGACAACTAAAATGACAATGAAGCCGCTGTATTGTATACAAAAAAAAAATACAAAAATAAAATACATAAAATGCGTGTAAGATGGTTAGCGTATGTACAATTGACTCGACAACAAGAACATAATAATACATTATATACGACATTTTTGTTTTCATGTGTCTGTGTTGAGTTGCAATGTCAAAACACCGATATGAGTATAGTTGGTTTGATTTGATTAAGTTTTCTTCTATATTTAAGGCCCTCGAGCCGATAAGAATGCAAAGAACCACTTGTGTTGTTAGATTTGACTATTTTTAAGGTCACATGTGTTAAGTGAACATAAACACGAAGCGCGATAATGGTGTCTAGTTTAGCGGAAAACAAATTGTTCATAAACGTGATTTAATAAAGATTGAAGAGACCACACATTATTACCGTTTTATTTTTAACAATTTCCGATTAGTTAAAGTAAAAAAAAATGCAAGGCAATAGCCATCGAATTTTTTGATTTAAGAGTTTTATTTTAGGACTTTTTTGTTGAAAATTTTAGGGAATGTTGGTGGCCTATGTTGGTACTTATTTTAATATTTTAAGTTACTCGAAAAATTTCAAAAACTATCGATCTGAAAGCCTTACCTGTTATTGGTCAGAATAGGTTCATGAAATTTTGCAGTTAACCTCGATTGTTATGGTTAGTGCGTTCGTTTACGACACCGAAACTTTGGGATCGAACACTAGCCCTTTTACAAACAAATCAGAGTTACGGCCTGCACTGCAGAAAAAATTTTAGTTATGTTAAGTTTCTCTCGTGATTGCCCTTTTTCTGGAAATGACTAAAAATGGGAGCCACTTGCTTCCGATTTTTGAAATCAAGAGTTAAGGCCTTCCTAACCCAATGCGAAACATTCGGATAAGACGAAGAAACAATAACAACACATTGCTATGATTGACAACAACACGTTGTTGCTATTGTTTTTTCATCGTCACGACTTTTTCGCATCATTTTCGCATTGGTTTGAGAAAGCCTTTATGCATAGCTGTAGTGCTTCCGAATGAAAGTAAAATCTTACAATATCAAACAAGTCAGGAGTATTTGCTCCTATAAGAAAATCGTTATTATAGTAAATGCTGATATTATTATTGGACTATTTGGACTACATGCTATCTAAAGTTTTATGCCATTCAATTTGATTTTATTTTAATAAAATTAAGTTTATTTAATCCAAAACAAAAAGTACAACTGAAACTCTAAAGCCTCTTTATTTTTTTTTTAAGTTTACATGTTCTTAAAAAAAAATAACATCCCGCCAATCTATTTCACACACCTCGATGAAATCTATAATTTATAGAGACATTTAAAAAGCATACCGACAACCAAAAACGATCAAGTCAAGTGCATGTTTAATTTGTTCAGCTGTCATGGAACCAACTATAAAAAGAGAAAAATAAAGTATGTACGTGAAATAAAAACCTGCGACATTGTTCGTTCAAAAAAAAGTGCTAAAAAGATCTGTTTATCTGACTTTATCTGTTCACTCTGTAGATATCTATACCTACTATACTCATTACATTTACAACCATATAAATAACCACTACCACAAAGCGCCGATAAAGTATAATTACTTCCATTGGCTATGACCATGAAAACCAACAACTAACTAACCGATTCGATCCAAAAATATTACATAATTCTTGAACGAAAAAAAGTATATATATCAGCGAGCAGCTTCAGCAGCAGAAAAAAAAAACGAGAAAAGTTACAAGCATCACACGATGGACGACGACGACGACGACTGTCATGGAGAGCAACTGATACAAATATATACGTCCACACAAGATGAAAAATAAAATTCCTCTTACATTATATTGATGCTACATTCAGCTTTTATAGAAAAGCAAGATCATCATGATTTGGAGTCTTTCTGATAGCGTACTGGTGGCAAATAAAATGTGTTTAACCACTTTACAATGATATTCACCATTTTGTAAGACCAAATTATACCATAATCATACATCGATAATATATAATAATCTAAGTCCCAAGTCTTTTAAAGTTCAAATAAAATAAAAATGAGCTAAACAACTGAACATAAATCTGGGGGAAACTGCGTAACAGTAAACAATAAGACTAAATGTCAGAAAACTTGGTCAAATAAGACCCCTGTCACACGAGGGAAACTAGTTGGTGCAGATTTGTTTAAACATTTTTTTTTTTAATTTCCCTTAAAAGGCTTGTTTTTCTCTCCTACAAATTGAAACTTTCTAGCAACTCAGTTTTCTCTCGTGAAAGGTGTCCTAGGTGCACATCTTTCACGCTAAACGCACTTACTCATTTACAATTTTTCAGGATTTGACATTAGGATAACTCAGATAGCTCAATTCGGAAGCTCCTCCGAACATCAACCTAACTCTTTGAACGCTCCCGTGATAGAAAATGAACGTCGCGTTGTTGTTGTTCGAATGTCAAAATTAGAAAGAGAAAAGAAAAAGATAAACGAAAAGCCCAATCTAAGTGAATATATATATAGGGGCATAATTATAGTCAAACTTTAGAACCGAGTCCAACTGGCCCAGAGTCTAAAGTTAACACACAGGTTAGAAACAGCTGCTATTCATAAAGAAATTCGCAGCTCTGTTTAGTAAAAAACAGAATTCTACTACAATTTTAGTACTATTGCCTGTCAATCCATTGAAATCCATTTTTTGACAGATAGAAAAAAAAAACAACTTAGTCAAATAGTCAGCCGTCTTTAAAGTTTGAGCTCTAGTTTAAATTGTCTATGAATAACATAAGATCTAGGTTAGCTTAGAAGAGACAAAGAAACAACTTGTCCGACGACTATAAATATGACCCAAAGAGAATATTAGCCGATTTCATAAAGCTTTTTAAACAGGCTATTTAGAATTAAAATGTCGCTTGTTCTATATTCGAAATACATCACTTAAAAAGTTAAAAGTCTGTTAAATATTTGTAAAGTTGAAAATAGCCAACAGTTTTTTTTTTTTTAAATGGCGTCTCTGGTGTGCGTCGTTTTTTCTTAATAAGTCGATTGAGGCTTTACAAAAATGCAGGTTCTGTCACCAGCTCCCTTACTTAACTTAAAAGCCTTCTGCTGCTCAAATTAATCTTTTAGTCGTTTATATTGTTTTTTTTCTCAAATTATAAAAAGAAAATAACTTTTCCACTTGAGCGCGTCATTATAATATTGTATTATATAGTGTTTCACACAATGTGCATCTGCAGGTGGAACAGCAGTAGTTTGCCATCAGCATCACCAACGCAATTATATTGGCTTTATCAGAGTACATACTAAACCAAAAAACAAATTACTATAAATTTCCTACCGAAAGTGCATTTTATGAAGGTCTAAAAAATGAAGAAGTTTAAAGTTGTATCAAAAAAAAGATGCTCCAAACGGATAATAGTAATGGGCGGATTGTTTTAAATGGATTCTCTCCATATTTTTTATATTTTGGTCGAATGAATGAACAAACGCTGATGGATGGACAGCAAGCAACAAACAAGTCAAGCGATTATACGTGTTATGTATTGGGTTGCAATTTGTTTTGAATTTTGGCTATAAATACCAAATTTGGATAGGGGATTAAATGGCGCGCGATCTTGGAGGAAAAATTGTGTCTCTGGACCATCTGTTGAACTCGATGACCATGAAATTTTGTTGGAGGTAAAACAGAAATAAAAATATTTTTTTTTTTTTAAATAAAACCTTTTATGAAATTATAAACAAAATATATTATTAGTGATACACATAATATCATATCATATGGATGCAAAAATATTGGAAATTTAAGGTTACCAAACTTTATTTATATTATCTGTAAATGAAATTTTACTTAAAGTTAAGTTTTTGATAAATCTCTTAGAGGTTCGTTCAGAATGACAATTCTTATAAAAACCAGAAGATAATGGACGAACAAATTGAATTCGATTTAAGAATCGAAAACAATTCTAAACAAACAGTTCTAAAAAAACTACAGTATAACCAATGTAAACCAACATTTAAACCCCGGGACGAAAAAACTAGAGTGACGACGGGGCTTAACAATTTAGTTTAATGCCACAAGTTCCTGTGCCTTCTCCGTTTTCCGATAAAGTATACAAACTTTTAAGAGCTTACCATAATAGACGGACGCTGTTGGAAGCTAATGTCAAAAACCAACGAAAAGGAAGCGGCCATATTTCGCACAACTAAAATGAATCATTTGTCTCGTTTTTTCGTTCTTACTTTACCAAATGTTAGTTTTATTTGGTTAAGGAGCTCTCGTCACTCCCGAAAGTAAAAATTAACGAAATGCAAGATAGTAATAATATTCATTATCATTTAATCTACTTGTATTCTTTTAATTTGGTTATCCTTTTATTTGAAAATGTGTCAATGTAGGAATAGGAAAATGTCGGAAGCTAATATCATAAACTAGCGGAAAGATGCTTTAAAAATGCTCAATATGCAATTCTGATTTCTGTAGTCAGCTGTCGCTTCACTCTTCCAATAACGGTTCATGAGCGGGGCGTAACGTAAAATTTCTTATGCAAATTTTCATAATTTGCTGTCCCAATACCCAAACCTAAAAAAAAAAGTTAGGGAAACTTGGTGAAAATTTTAATTTCAGAAATATATAGGGAAATTGGTTCCTTAAATTTTTCTGGTGAAACATTTATTTCTGTCTTTAAAGTGCACTTCGACTCCGGATCCAGTGAAAGTGAATTTTATTGGCAGAAATGTTGAATACCTTTTCTCACAATTATTTGTTGATATTTGCTCAACAGTTCTGCAAGAAGTCAAAATATCACACTTCATTGAATTTTAGGCTTAAATTTCTCTTTACCAATAGGCCTCTCAACTCAACAAGCCATATTTAGCCTTACACAATCCACAAAACAATATTACAAACTTCATTCTTCTTTTTCAAAAAAAAAAAAAAAAAAAAACTAGCACCTCACGTTTATTTTATTTTTTAAATACAAACAATTATTATTTCGCTTTCAATTTCATTTTCGTTATCAATTTGCACCTCTTTGGAGTCAGTGATGTAAAAATAGAGACGAATAATAATTACAAGTGCAAATCCAGCCAATTACAAAATAGGCCATCAGTTGTAACAAGGCGTTGTTGGAATGGACTCCACACGGTATACATACGTAGGCCTATAAGGCTATGTGCTGAGGTCAAAGTGACCTCTAGCATAGCTATTCAAGTGTATATTGTATTATGTAGGTATATGTGTTTGGAATGTGTTTTTTTTTTGTAATTTTTGTTTTCAAAATCAAAACCACCAATAGTACATTACCTACTAGTGGTCAGCAGCTATATGTAGGTACGAATGTACGTAAAGAACACCTGATGGGACAGTTCTCTTATGTTGGCGGTTAACTTGTTTGACAATTGTTATAGGCTTGCAACGAGGCATCTGTCCAACAGTGACACAAGTGCTGGAAATCAAATTGTAAACATTTTTATGCATGACAAGCTACATAATATAATGGCTGTGGTTTTGTGCCAAGCTTCAAATTGCAATTCTAACGTTTGTAATTTTACTCTGGTTTTATGTCATGTGCGCTGTTTTTAGTTACGTTCCTAATTTCAGTTATCTTGATTCAAGTTATGGTATGATGATTCATGTATCGAAGGGTATTTGTATAGGGAATATCTAATTAGGGTCTAATTTGGAGTTCTTAAGGTCGCACTTTGCAACTAAAACCTGCTTTTTGTAAGTATAACGTTTTGGGGAAAAACTCTTTCCAAAAGTAGAATTTAATGAAAATCTATAGTTTATTACGAATTCCAAAATTGCCCTTTACCTTTATACATTATAATATGGGTGAGTAGTATTATTTTATTGGAAATAAAAATACTCTAATTTTTACCATGGTCAAGTTTACTTAAATTATTTCGAGCATGACTGATGGTGATGATGATGGACCTTGGCTATGGGATGTGAATTGGTTTTGCAAATTTATAAAAAAAAATATAGGAGAAATAAATATGAAAAATAAATAAAAAAGATAAAAAAGTATTGAGGTAGGTAAAATAAATGACAATAATAATTAGTTTTTTTTTGTCGTTTGGGAAATTGGTTTTGCTCCTTTTTGACTCCTATTACTTCAAAAGATTTTGGTTAGGTGTTTCGAGCAATGTTTTTGAAGATATTGTTTTTGTTCTCGATTCAATCAGAGAATAGACTTGGAAGCCCGTGGTATAAATCCAATCTTCCTTTTTATAGAAAAATACGTTTAAGTTATATTTACGATATCAACGTTATAAGGTGAGCACATTTTAAGTAAGACCGGACGAATTTGAGTAAAGTGTAAGCTTAACTTCAGGGTGACCGAGTGAAAAGACTTTTAGGAAGAAAAATGTTTTATTTCTGCATTTACGATATTTACGATAAAAGGTTGAAAAATGAATGAGACGATCTTACAAATTATTTCATAAGAGCGAAGTAATCTATTGGCTATGACTTTTACGGTTTTTATTAGTCGTATTTGAATTTAAGATATAAACAATCTATTGCGAATGCCACAAGGTGATAACAATGTCTGAGATGTATCTTTTCTATTTTGTTGTAACATTGTGTATGCAATATCTACTTTTCAGTTGCAAATTGCCCGACACCTAGCGAGACTTACAAAATGGAGGAAAATGAACATCCGTTCTGTTGCTTAAGCTAGCGTAAGCAATTAAAGTTCTTCTATAAATTATAATAACACTTTTGTATAAAAAAAAAATTAAATGAAAATCACAACATACAAGAGTAGTGCTTCTCTTTGAAAAACATAACTTTACTACTTTAGTTATGCATAACAAATATACCGAAGCTTTTAAATGATGAATATTCGTTTAAATATTTCTTATGTCAGTCAGCGTTAGACTAACGTGAATACATACATAAGTTCTTACATCACCATCTGCAGACGGCAGAGTTTTAAAACACAAACCTTTGTCCTTCTTCACTGTTTCATTTTATTTTTTTTTTGTTACCTTTTCTGCTTGAACAGCAATCTGACAAATACAGAATTTGTAAGCTTGTCAGATAAAATCAAATGGGATGTCAGATCGCAACATGAGTTTTTCGAATAATTGTTTATGCGTTTGAATTATTCGGCATGAAATTATTAAATATTATTATTATTATTATTTTCCTTAAATCTTAGGGTTGGGTCGATTCAAAGGTTACGTAAAATATTCTTTTACTTTGACAGATGGTCATTTCAAATTCCTCCTCCATATTTTTTTTTTGTGTAGTCTTGTATATTGAATTATTCCAAGCACAACGTGCATATCCCATCATCAATTTTCCAAAGCAAAAGAAGCAAACAGAAAAAAATGGCAAAGCTAAAAAAACACTATATTAAGTAAACCATCATCATCATCATCATCATCCACATCGACTGGAGTACCAAGTACCTAAAGCTACCAAGACCAGAACACTGAAGGTAATCAACTTTGCTTCAAGTTGTCCCGCACTTTGACGCAGCTGATGCTGATGATTGTCATCTTGTTCTGCTGGTTGGGAGTCTCTCTGTCGTTTACATCGTCAGTCGTCTTAGTCGTATAGTCGTTTCTTGTTCAATGGTGGTTTTGTATCATGATGTTAATATCACGACTTTTTTATTTAAAAAAAAAAAGCTGCACACTCTTGGTCGCATGAGGAGATGGCGACCATGGCGGCTCATCATGTATACAGCATTATGCACTGCACTGCACATTCTATAACAAAAAAAACTCAACCCACATACCATCCATGAGCGCTATGGTGTTGTCATAATGTACTCGTATGTTTGCATGGATTCCCATTGAGCATGATATACGACAATGACGGTTCTTCCATCCTGTTCTTCTTCACTCTCAAGTACAAGAACTGTACAAACCAAAAAAAAATTGTGCAAGCACCGGGTGAACATAGTGTGTGTTGAATATAATGCTGTGTAATGCTTCATAAAAGTTATGTGTTTGGGACACATTGTATTTGTTTTATAATACAAACTGAAAACATTTCATGATTTTTACGATCTTTTTTCGGTGTTCTATATGTACCTTGTTTGGTTTTTGGGACAGTTCAGAACAGTCTTTATATCATAGAAAATCTTCATTTAAAAGTAACCAAATTTAAGTGTTTCAATATTTTGAAATACTTTAATAATCTTTTTTAAAGAACTAAAAGAATTCAATGTTGGGACACTTTTGGAACTTTTTGGGACATCTCTTTTAAAATAACATCCAAATTCCAGTGAAATTATATATCAAATTTGGAAGACATTGCAATAATTTTGCGTTTTCAACTGAAATCTTTTGAATATTGGGACATCTTAAATTTGGGACAAAATGAGACACTTTTGGACAGATACTTTTCTATACCAATTTCAAATCCATATCAAAAGGCATTTAATTTTCTTGTATCAGCTATCTCATTTTCATCCGAACGCTTTCAACAGCATCCTTCTGTTATTATTCACTCTCCCATATGTCACTCTTTACCACTGGTTATGTTACCTCGCTTTATAAAACGGCAAAGAAGTGATCAACTAAGTGCAGTTCTTCACCCTTACTATGCATCTCTAAAATTACAATGGTTTTACAAAGATACTTATAAAAAGAGGTAGACAGTGTAGAAATTCTTAGTGGGGGAAGGTGCAGAAGAGAATAATTCATGATAGCAATAAAACCCATCGAAAAGAGGAGAAGGCAATAATAAAAAAAAGAGATATTCAAATTGAAATTGAAAGTGAAATTAACGTGATTCCATCCATCTTTAACCACTCTTCTAGTCTTTCTGTGTTGCTGTTGCTTTTGTTGTTGTTGCTGAATTCCGTTTTTGCCTTTTACATCACAGCTTACAACAAAACACGTGAGAAGCATATGAGACACCATGGGGGCATGGTGTGGTGAGTACGATGGCCTCCACAACAGCTCCACATAAGAAGCTAATGGCTGGTGGCACTGGCATTCTCTGTGTGTACTATAGCCCCCAGTTGATACACCATACCTACCACCTCTTCTCTTACTCCTTCTGTATTCTGTCCTTCTGCATTTCTGAAGCAGACCTACTTGTACTTTTTTTTTTTTTTAATATTTCTGATACTGAGGTTGGGTTTATTTGCTGTATGAGAGTGGCAGTTGGTATTGGTAGTGTGTTTGGTTGGACTTGGATTTAGCATTTTGTATTTAAGTTCTTACGGTGTTCTGTGTGTTTTGAGACGATGTGATGTGGGTATGGTATATTCTCAGCTCAGTAAGAGTGCTATTATAACGGAGATATGTGTAGAAGGTTCTTGTTTGGTTGTTCTTTCTACTTTTTCTTTCGTTCTTAGTTTTTTTTTTTGTTGTATTTTGTTTTCCCTTTTCATTATTATGTATGACCACTTTTCCTTTTTTTTTCTTCTTTGATTTTATAATCGTTGTTTTTGTGCTGACTTGAAGACTTGGTCTGGTTTGCACACGCACTCTTTTTATTTCTTGCCTTTTGGTTTCGGAATGGGTTTTGATGTGGTCCATTTCAAATTTTCTGCAGTAGATTGTTTCGGTTTGGTTGTGTAACGGATGATGATAATGATGATGATGATGATAGGAAGGAAGTATGCTGATAGCAATGAGTTTCCCTGTAATTTCAGATCTCATATTCTCCTTTTTTTTCTGAGGGTACGTAGGTAAACATCATCGTGGGGAGGCTTTGGATTTCCTCCTCTTCTCGTTATGGTGTTTCTTTTTTATTTCTTTTTCTTCTGTGGCAGATTTTCTGGGTTATTTAATTCAATAGAATATTACTTTGGTGCTGTAGATAGATATAGCTAAGCTATCAAACACCCATTGAGATTATAGACGTTGAAAAAAAGAATATTTGCATGCGATAGAATGAAAAACCATTCTGCCGCATATTTAATTATGATTGATGATGATGTTGTACAAAGATGCTGTGAAGTTGTCTGGGGGATTATGAATGGTAATAGCTGTTTTCAATTTTGAAAAGAGGAAAAAAAAAAGAGTGAGGTCCTGTGGGACATCAAATCAAATAAGACACGATATCGATATTGATGTTGTTTCCGTATTTTATAAATTGAGATATTTTTTGGAAGTTGCGGAATGAAAAATGTCGAGAGGAAACGTGTGACCATGAACTTATACTTAGATATGACTTTACAGAAAGTAATAAGATGTTTCAGAATATGAGTATGAGTAGTTCATCTTTAACATACATACAATGGTTATGATCTATACTGGGACCATAACTGTTCCACTTAACTGCTTCACCTTAAGATTTCAACTGTGTGGTTTGCCTCAGAAAAAGTCAGAAAGTCTCCCAATTTTGGTTTGTTCCTTGTTCAACTAAATGAAAGTCTTGTTATATTGATTTGATCTAGTAGTTTTTTGCACTTGATGTACCTATTTCTTCTACAACGTATGCTTTTGTCTCTTGAGCCGGGTTTTTACAAAGATGGTGTTTTTTATCTGAAAGCTTCCTTCTTTTTGTAGTGGTGGTCACGAGGCGAGGCTTTTGAAGCTTGGTATCGGATTCGCCAAAATTTCAATGTTGCTTTGGGTTCATATCATGTTTTGTATGTTTTTTTTTTTTTTAACAATTTATACCTTCGCCTGTGAACCTGAGTTAAAGACTGTCACTTCTGTCAAGTCAGTCATATAATGCGTTTTCACCATTATAACTTCTTTTGCTAGCTGTCACAGGTGCGGTTGATAAGCGTTCTTCCTTTCGAAAGGCACCGAATCCAAATTATTTGCGAGTACAAAGTGGTTATACTTTGTATTTGCTTGATCTTGTACGATTACGTACTCTAACGTCCGACAGTTAAAGTGGGTAAAAAAAATAAGTAGCGTTCAAGAATACAGTTGACAAATGGTTTGGCTTCAAAAGTGTCAATTGCAGTTGGTAAATTACACAAAAATTAATCATCCTTTGAAAAAAAAGGAACTTAAGAGCTCTTTTTTTAATTATTTGAACACTCAATCTCCAAAGCAAACATCAAGTCTATCACCAACAGCCGAATAAAATATTCTCACATCAAATGTCCATGTCTATTTATTAAGCAATGGTAAGCAAATTTTATCTTTCTACATTCTCAATTGCAAATGAAGAAAGATTTTGATACCAAAAGGAAACCAGAAGTTGGAAGAAAAGAAAAAAAGTCAATTACAATAACAACTATATACGAGTATTTTTTCGATAAACAAGAAATAACAGACGAAGAAAAAAGCAGGAACGAAAAAATAAATAAACGAAAAAATGGCAAAAAAAAAGAAATCAAAAAAAAAAAAAAAATAATAAAATCACTGAAGACCGAGAAGCTGAAAAAAGCAGAGTTTGCGCATTTGCAAGTTCCAAGCCACCAACGAGCATTACGATATACTGACAAATAAAAAAGAACCACGACCACGACGACGACACACCACTCTATAGCTCATCAAATGGTTGCAGCAGCACATAGCACACAGCACAAGCAAAACACCAACATAGCTTGTGGACTTGGATTATAGAACAGCGAAAGGGCAATAGCCTCCCTTGTGCTACTAGTGCAACATTGCTGCAGCAGAAAATATCAGCAAAAGCTGAACCACACCATCAACAGCAGCCAGCAGCAGAGAATAGACGACCCCGACAACGACAAGAATCCGAGGAAAATGGATGAAATGGACTTTTAAAATGAGAACGAGATTGCATAGAGAACCATCAGGCGGATGGACTCTGGCATAAGGTAGCCAAGAATGGGTTACTTTTTGAATTAGTGTTCTATTTGTGATGGGCGATGGTGAAGCGAATGGAGTTATTAGGGGGATGAAGATGCCATCAAGCAATAAGACATTACCCCCGAAGAATAGAAGAGAACGAGAAATGAAATGATAACAAAGCATTGCAGAAGTTATGTTCCTTTTGTGTGTGTCAGTCTGATTCTTCATCGAATGCACCAAACTTCTTCGTTCTCTGTCCTACCTCCTTACTTTTTGGAATATGACTTAAGAGCTAACTGCTTTGATAGTTTCTGCTGTTTGTTGTCTGAGATGAGGGCTCATCACAGACAAATTGGATCTTCTTCTTCTTCTTCTATATATATATCTTCGTATTCACTGAAACTGCTGCTGCTGTGGCTGATGGCTGGAATCAGTTAAGGAATCCGCAATAAAGAAACCCAGAAGCCATTTCTACTCAACGTTGTGTCTTTTTTTTATTCCGTTGATTGTTGTCTGCAATCTTGAGAGGGAAACCGTACTTAAGACCAAGAAGACTGACGGACGATCAACTATGAGACTGTTTGGACTGACGACAATGAACACAAGAGAGACATTTACTTCGAATACACCATTATACATTATTTTGATGTATACAAAAGTGTATTTCGGAACAATTGACCGCTGCTGCTTCTGCATTCTTTTATGCAAACTAGAATTCTGGATCAGGGATATGAGGAGTATACAAAATACACGATGAATGGTAATACCGCCAGCCATCATCGCTGACAATGGACAAAACGATGGATGATGATGGACGATGTTGATGACAAAACCCAAAAGTTGAATTTGAATCTGGTAAAATTGCATGCGGCCGCTGTTTCAACTTCAACAACTGCTGCTGCCCTGCTACTGGTAGGTGTATGCAGTTTTAATGAAAATAGCGCGCGATGTGCAATTGAATACCCTCAGAGGATTATGATTCCAGATTGCTATATACAGTGGAAGTTGTTGTTATTTCCGGTGTGTCTAGGGAATACGTTTTCTCTTCGTTGGTTGGTTGGTTGGTTGGTTGGTTGGTTGGTTGTGTGGCATGGCGGGCGGTTTAATTTTTGAATTGATGTTTGATGACCGGATTAAGTATTGTATTTAATGCGCTCAGTTTGGAATTTTTAAGTGTTGTGTGCTATGAGAGGAAGAGATGGTAGGTATTTTAGATTGTGACAAAAATGCAAAAAGTTGACAGGGAATTTTTTCCCCTTGCAAAACATAATTCGGCTGGGGATTTATTTGAATCCGTTGCTGGGGGATAAATACCGAATAAAATGCCTATTCAACACTGTTTATGCATTCAAATTGGGTTTATTTATTTTGTGGGCGGATTTTAAGGTGTTCAACATGTTTGAATTTAAGTTTTAATTTAATAAAACAAATAATTAAAATAAAGATCTGTAGCGTATATGTAAGTGATTTCCTTTGCTGCAAAATAAATCAATTAGATATTCATTAGAATTATCGAAATTTAACAAACTACTTTAAAATCCTACATCATCAATAAACTTCAAAAGTGACAGCCATTATTTTATGGTAATTGACAGACGTCAGACTGGAAAACGAAAATAACGTGGAAAATAATTCCTCTTCCAAATCGACGCGATTATGTCGCGGCTAACACGAACGTTGACGCTGCGATCGGTCTTGGAGATGGTTATGGGATAAATGGTATGGGTATGGGATTTTTCGTTTCGCATTAAGGCTAGTACGCAGCTGATACGAAACAAAGTATCCAAACAAAAATGATGCAAATGATGCAACGAAATCATAAACTAAAAAAATTTAAAAGTTTTTCTTAAAAGAAGAAATAAAAATGGCAAGTTGGGTTCCTATGTTAAATTTCAACTGTCAAAGTGACAAACGTCATTGGGAGTTTTTCGCCTTTCGGCTAATTTCTGTTGAGTAGTTTTGTTTTTCTAATTAATTAAGGACAGTGTTGCCATTGAAGTTGTTTGTAAGTTAACAAAAATGATTAAGCTTTCTTCATTTAATCTAAATATTTCAAAGAAAAAAATTTATTTATTGTGCCTTTAAAAACATCTCTTATAACCCTTTCGCAATCATTACGTTAATTTCGCAGCCATATTTTTTAGAATGACAGGATACATTTTAAACATAAAATCCAAACCCAAATACCAAAAATCTAACAACCTTTTTAACCTATCATATCTCATTTTCATATAATTTATTATTTTTCGGGCAAATAAAGTTACACAATGTAAGCAATATTTAATAAAATATTGTTTACCAAAGTCCAATGAACTTTTAGTCGGCGAGCAAGCGTTATGCACGCGACCTAAGCGACTTAAAAATACCCTCAGCATCTTAAATCTTCTTTGACATTTTAATCCATGTCCAATAATAATACCACCATCGTTTTTTTTTTGTTTTCTGTCGGAAAATATTAAAGCCAACAAGAAATTACTTTTTGACCATTTTAAGAGACTTGTGCCAGAGGTGCGTCCTGAGTTCTATGCTTTTTATACCTTTTGAAACGCAAAAACTATATAAATTCAACCGTCCTATACCATCAGAATTACCTATCAAAAAAAAAAACCTTTTATAAGAAGTTTAATCCCCACAAATGGCAGTCGTGTTGTTGTCACCGCATCATCTTCATCAGTTTGAATAGAGAAGGTAAAAAAAACATATTATAAAAAACCCAAACCTCAATCCATGATGTTGAATTCGCCCATAATAAATAAATCGAATTGAAGTCTTTTTTTTTTTTTCTTTGATATAACACACCCACCTTTTGAAAGCTTTTTATGTTAAGTAAGGTAGTATACCATGCCAATCTTTGTCGATTTGCATATCGTCTTCGGCATTTATAAGCTTTTAAACTCTATACATTCTTGCTCTTTTCGTGTCTTCTTTTTGTTTGCATTTTCTTCTTCATCTTTATACCATAGCGTGTCTACGGTACTTCCAATTCTTCCCCACTAAAAATCTTGGTCGTTTTTATTCAGTGATTTTTCAATAAAGATTACTTCCTCAATCAATTTTAAATCTTTCAATTTATATGCGTGAAGTTGTAGGTTGAACAAAAAAAAATGGTAAAGACATCATCATCATCATCATCGATAAATAGTGAATATATTTGACCTTCTTTTTTAAGTTTATTCGATTTACTATTAATATATTAATTTTATGTTTTGTTAAGTTGTTTTTTTTTTTTTTTTTGTATTTACCTCGTAATAGTGTTTTGAATTTTTTCTTTTGCTGGCGCTAAAATTTTGATTTTAACATAAGATAGACCATTTGTTTGCTTCAGAAATCCACACTTGAGTTTGGGTGAATAATGAGTTCGTTTTTGGGTGTGACATATGAGGTTTCATTGATGGTTATTGAATAATTTTGTTGACAGTAGCACATCTGTGATACTAGTCTAAACATAGCACATCAGTGACAGTAAAATGGAATTTAATTTTACTCGGTAGGTATTTAACTAAACCACTTAATCAGTTACACAAATATTTAAACCTTGGTTCAACTTCCATATTCGGTTAGTTGGGTTAGGTATAGCAGGTTAGACGATAATCCGCCAAAATCGGTGAATTTAAGTTCTGACCGAAGATTGCCGTATATTTGTACAACATGACCCTTCGGTTCAGTTAGTCCTACAAAACTTAAACTACTGTTAAACCTCACTTGATCAACCTGTTTGATGGTTGGTTTAAGGGTTGAAGTATGAAACAAACTACTATCGTGAACCTGGTTGAACCTCAGTTAATTCGCTGAGATTATTGAGTTCAATCTTAGACCGTTGCCTATTTCGGTATTTGTTTTCTTGAAGAGTTGTCTACTTAGACAATTGTACAGTTAGAAAGTTGCCTACACAGAAAATTGTCGGCTTAAACAATTGCCTATTTAAACTGTTATCTACTATAGTTAGAAAGTTGTCTATTTAAACGTTTGCGTATTTGAACAGTTGTCTACTTATACAACTGTCTACAACTTCGGTGTGAAAAAGCTGTCTGCCGTTCCAAATGTTGTGGAAAAGAAACATGTGCAAAAACAAGCTCTATTTTTTGATATTGCTTTAAGTTTCGACAATGTTTTGGATTTAGAACTTATGTACAAACTTATCTGCCCTGACAATAGTTCCGCGAAATATTGAAATTATAATCAAAATTATTTAAATTTTTTGGAAACCCAGCAAGCAAGAGTTTTTGGAACTTAATAAAATGGAAACTGATGTACCACAAGGTAGACTGTAGGGATAATTTAAACAATGCTTTCAGGAAAGCATAACTGTGAAACTTTCCATCAAACGAATAATGCCTCCTGAGCTGAAGATGATCAAAATACTATAGGAAAGTTACAAGACTTAAGACTTCCTTAATAAAAAGATTAGTCCTGATCTCCGAGTTTGCAATGAATCCTACTGAGGTGACGCCATCTTTACCATTTCACAAAACCCTGCGTCAACCTTGAAACCAAAATAATAATTGAATACTTCTGCCATTACTATCACCGATTAACATTATTTAAACAAAAAAACGAATGTTCTTTTCGAGCATAATTTTCACTCACAATCCAGTCAACAGAGTGAAGGTGGAATCACCAACTTCGGCATAAAAAAAAAAAAAATGCCATCGTCTTTGGTCGTCATCAATAATAATTTAATCAGCAACGCCATGTTATAATATGGTTGGTGGTTTGACCTTCAAGTCAGTTCCAGAAATACGACTTTATGATGGTGGTATGGTGCCTGCTTGGTCAGCCACGCCAACCTGCGATGGTAATGCGTTCAATATAAGTATTGAAACGACCAACAACAGCGGTGGCGGCAGTGATGGTGTCGTCGTCGTTCGTTGTTGGAAATGTGGTTGGCTTAAATTGGCCTAACCTATACCTACCGGTTGCCTTTATACTTCTACTCTTGGCTTTCGGAGAAGAAGATTATTTGACATTTCAGCTCAATTCAGTGTAGGTATGATGCGGATTCTTGTTTTTGCATTTTTTTATAGCTAAGTATTTTAGCTTCTTTGACTTTGCTTCGGTTACTCTTCCCATATGAATTATTTCACGCGTGGAAGGCACAGCCAAAGCCCAACAAAGCCAGTTGACCTCTAAATCGAAAAAAATATATAAATGAACTGGACAAACTAGTGACAGCGGAGCAACTATCTTGGGTTTGACTCGACTGTCATAGTATCATAAATCTTTCGAAAGTCAGCGGGCGATGCATTTGAGCGTGTGATGATGATTATCCATCTGATCCCTACAAAAGAATAATGGATGGGTACTCGTAGTTTTCCATTCCTCCTGGGAACTTTTTTTTTTGTTGTCCCCCTTGCTCGATTCGGTGTAGTACTTGCATCAGCTCAGAGCTGAGCGAATAAAGTTGTTCATAAAATGCGTGTGTGTCACATTTTTGGGACGCTACAACAACGACCTAGATACAGTGTCTATTTTGAGATGAAAAGAAAAAGGTGCGTGGAGGAAAGGGGATGTCTCTGGGACATTGGGTGATGATGTTGGGTGTGTATTGGATTGATTTTTGTTTTTGACAGGGCCATTGAAGATATACATTTTTTTTTGTTTAAAGAATCCAAATGATTGACAAGTAGAGAGGATTTGTGACAGTATGCTGATGATGGGTGCGTGGATTTGCTTGGTTAAGTTTACGGATTTGGTTGATGATGATTGGGAAATGTTAAGTCTGATTGTTGCGCTCTTTCAGAAGGTTATTTGGTATTTTTCAATTAAGACCAAATTTCTTCTTTTATGTTTTTGAATGAGGTGTGTGTTGCGTTGATGAGTGACATTAACACAGATGTTGTCTTTAAATCACCATCTGATTGCTCATTTATATATGTATTTTGAAATAGGATTTAAGAATATTAAAAAAAAAAACATTCTTTAATCTTGTATGTTTTTTTTTTTATTTTCAGATTTCTTCTTCTTCTAATGTTCTTAGCAAAGTAAGTCTTTTCAAACTTTTTTCTATTTGAATACAAATATACTTGAAAAAAGCAAATATATCTGGTTTTAAATCATTCATGGTCAAGTAAGCATCTTTTCTGCCATTTAGCCTTGACGGAGAAGACACAAAAGTCTAGGAAGTTATATAGGTGTAGACAAAGTGACTTTTAAAATGCTAATTTACAAAAGAAGCAGTTATAAAATGAAAATAAAATATTTTTTTTTTAATTTGTATACTTATGTATGTACATATGTAGACAGAAAGGCGAGTTGTTCTTTCCATAAAGAAATAAAATATTTGATGCTATAATTTATTGACTGAACTTTAAGGTGGATTAACTTTAACATGCATTATTATATTTCTTTATGACAAGCTAGATTTATATTGTTAAGATTTTAATAAATTAACAGATAAACATTCCACAGTTAAATTGGTGAAAAAATTATAGAATGTGCATACGTACACATGTATATCAATTTTTTTTTCAAATTTTGCAAAAAAATTTATAATTTACTTTCAAACCCTATAAGAAAAAAAAAACAAGTTTGCGAAACTTGGTGAACATTTCATATAACCATTGAGGAAGCCACAACTGATAATTTTGATTCCCTTTAAAATAAAGAATTATTCTTTGTTATAACAGTGCTTATATAGTCTTTCTAAATTGAAGTCTCCGGGCTCATGTTTTGTCCTTCTACCGTGTTTGAACTTATTCAGGTTATCCACGGTGGGGTAAGCTATCTGAACGGTTTTTTCATTTTATTTTTAGACTGAACGAACATTTTTGACGGATTTCTTTTTGTTATTTATATTTTTTTTTCTTGTTCTTAATTATCTTCTTCTTCGAAGATTGTAATTATAGAAATTGACCACACCGATTTCCACGAGCCTTCATTGGTGAAGATCACATGGTTGATTAAAAAAAAGCACTTTATGAATTGAATATAAACTTAGGTAACTGGCCATTCGTTAATAGAACATCTTAGCTTTGAATCTTCAGTAAGGTTGGCTTTTTTGTTGGTTTGTCAAAATACAATGTTACAGACGTCGTAAGGAATGTATGTATGTAAAATGCTGTCTATTGTTTGTAATTATCAACTGGAGATGCCATACTGCAATTTGCTAAGTTCCACAAAAAACTTACACCAAAAACAACTTATTAGATTTAGTCAGTCATTTTTTTTTTAATAATTTTGTAAACAATCATTCGCCAGACAAAACAAATAGTGGTTAATTTCATGGTCAAAATATAAATTCCGTTAAAAAAATAAAGCACACAGCAGACCAAATTTTGTCTCTCAAAATATAATCTGCCCCTTCAACAACAAACCCAAAAAAAGCTGTTCAAATATTATATTCAATTGAATTCTATCATAAAAGAGTGAATAACCGATTAAGCTGCTATAAAACATAAAATAAACTTAAATAAACAGCAAGAAAAAAAAAAAACAACAATCTGACTCCCCACCACGCCCCTCAATCTATTTAATCTCATCATCATTCTCGCCTGGTATCATCTCTTCCGTCACTAACACCACACCAAACCACACCGTCGACATTGGCCACAGCATTGCCAATTATCACAGAGCTATTCAATTAATTTGGCCAAATTACTCTCATGGAGAAGAGTGTCTCCAAAAAAACACAAATTGTGTCAGTAATAGATCGTCATATATGTAGTAGCCATTTGATTATTGTATGTTTTGTATTTAAATGCTACGCCTTTTCAACAATCCCTTTCTATTTATTTTTCTTTTCGTTTATTTTGATCTAATTTCTGTATACAACAAAAACAAATCAGAAAAATAAAAAAAAGAAGAATATTATTAAAAATACACACGTTAACGTTAATTTATCTTTAATTTGTTAATTTTCCAATTCAGCGAACCATCATTTTGCTGGAAAGATACTTGTCACTAACTACTCTTATTTTTCTTTTTTTTCTTTTTGGTGATGTTTATATTTTTGACTTTTGGACACTTACGCCCTCTAGGCTATTTTTGATGGGCATTTTTTCTACGTCTTTTATTTGTGTTTTCATTTATTGTTTGTGAGTCTGGCAAATTTATTTTTGGACTGTGTCCCTAGAAATAGTGCGCATCAGCTTCACATCGTGCGCCATTTATAACTTTTCCTATCAAACTTATTATATTTTGACTTTACACTTTCGATTTCAATGGTTTTATATATGTAATTTGCCCAACTGACCAAGAATGGAAATGGTAACTCTTATTTTCAATTTATTTTGACATCTATTTCGTCGCTTTGTTTTTTTTTTTGGTTTGTGGGTATCTATGCCTATGTGTATTCTTGTTTTATTGTTTTTTTTTTTGTTTTTTGCTTTGCTGTTTGTTTTACTAATCACAGCCTCTGGCTCATTATGTATGGATGATGGACAGGCATGGCTGGTTGTAGGTGAAGGTTAAGCGCGTTTACTTGACTAGAATTTTAGTTAAAAAAATAAACCTTGTTTTCCCTTTCGTTCTGTCCGTAAAAAAAAAAAAACAAGAGCTAGAGATAGAGCTAGAGACAGGAATTGAGGTAAAAAGAGTTCATTTTTTTTTGTAAATGATAAACAAAATAAATATTATCAATAATTTATTGGGCAGTAATGTCATTTTAATTTGATCTGTCAGTTTGTCCTTTCCAGGGATGGTTGCTGATGTTATTGATTGTGCAATTATTATTAACTTTATTATTTACTCTTTTGTCTTTTGCTGTTTTTATTGCTTTATTTTGGTTTTCAATTATTTTAGTGTTTAGTGTATGACTCGAATTGTTAATGAAAAAGAAAAACAAAAAAATATAATTTTGATTAAATGATTATGACACTATGCTTGATGTTTCGGTGAATTATTATTTCTGTTAATTTTTTTTTTGTTCAATTTTTTTTTCTTCTTTTAACTGGTAGCACTTGTTGGTGATGATGATGATGATTGTGATGATGGGTTTTTGAGGTTACATAGTTTTGTTGTTTAATTTTTTTTTTCTGTGTTGTTCCTTTTGTGTGTTATAGGCCGTGTGATGTATTGTTGATGGCTTAAAGGGCACGTGCTAAGTAGAGAAAGTGACAGATGGTTTGTTAACGAGGCTGTGGAATTTTTGTATTTTGTGTACTTTTTTTTATATTCAGAGTCTTTTTAAATAGGGATTACAATGCACTTCATTTAATTACCAATAAAAGTTATTCTGGTCTTTTGGGCACAGGGTTATTATACATACATGCTTGTATAATCTAGGTAGATTTTTTTTTTTTTTTATTGAAGTGCTAAATTGTGTCGTACATAATTTAAATGGCTACCCGATATATGTATGCTTATTGTAGGTATATGTATTTATAAAATTAAATAAGTACATACCTACAATTATTATTGAAATTTAATTGCTTCCTGATGATGTGCGACCCTGGTTTTTTTTTATGTTGTGAGTATTTTAAATATATTTACCTACTATACTTATGGTAAGTATAGAAACTTTGCAAATTATACTTTTGGTTATTAATTGCATGAAGTACATATATTTTTGATGTTTTTTTTTCAATAGATCCCACCTTCAAACTGAAATTTTTTTTCATAACATTGAGAGTTTTTTTTTATTGATAGATAGTTCAACATTTAGGCAACTTAACGAACAGTTTGATGTAAACTTTGTCCGATTACTAATCCAAAACTGTCAGATTTTACCAATTTTAATGCCAAGATTCACCAAACGCTTTTAAAAATTGAACAAACTTTTAAGTCTTGAAGTGACATTTGCTTCGGACTAAATATGTAATTTTTAAATTAAAAAGCCTTTTAAATATTAGTGCAACCGAACATTAGTGCGAAGCCTGTTAATCTGTTGAGGAGTGGGTATGGGTGTACGAAAATTTCGCATCTCGCTCACCCGAAAATTATAATAACGTAAACTCATAAAACCAATAAGGTGTCCAGCATTTTCACTGATTGGCCGATTGTAATCCGAAATTTTAGTTTGCGAGAGATCTTTTTTTCGCGATTTTGGTCAGCAGGTCCCCATTTTATAAAACTAGTCAATTGAAACTCTTTAGGATGCAGACTTTTCACTGAAAACTTTTGGGCTACAAGTGATTCACACAACAGCCTTGTAATCTTAAGAAAGGCAGCCCAGGATATCGTAGTATTCCCAAATAAGCTACGTTACTTTTGATGGTGTGGGACTCGTCAAGTTCCTTATTTTTCACACTTTTGCATGTCATATGCACTCATCAAAACAGCTATGATAGTCCGAATGAAATCGAAATTGTTCTGATCCAGTTGGACGAAGAAGAATGCCAGCTTTTAAAACAGTAGTGATTTTGCTCTCAGGGTTGCTATAGTAACACAAATAGTTTTACTAATTATTAACAACCAATTCATGTTTATAAACTTTGTAAAACTTTAAACGAGCTTTGGAGGACAGGTGTCTCGACGTTATTACTCTCGGGCGCGACTCTTAGAAAGGCAACCAAGCCTTGCATATCTTGGCTTGCAAAGGAGGTCTAAATTCCGTATATTTTTATTGAATAGTCTTCTAGAATCGAATCTAGAGTTCCTCAATAAATAACAGAGTACAGATCTATAAGGTATACAAAAAGCTACTTCCCCAAAAAAAAAAAGTTCCGCACAATGATTTATGTTTTCCTTAAATATATGTACATTACAAACGATTCTTTTGAACAAACGGTCTTGAGTTTGTCTAAACCTAAAATCTTTTTACCTTAAAAAATCTTTCCATCATACAAAAGCAATATGTCTAACAACAAAAAACACCATGTCTAACATCTTCATCGCTGCTACCGCCGCCACCGCCGACGACGCCCAAATTGACCATGTCCATGTCAAAGTCACTTTCAATTTTTTTTTCGTTTTGTGTCTGTAACTGCCGCGCCGCCACCTAAGACACACGGTGAAATCGAACAAAGCTCGCGCGGTCTTTCGTCGCAATTAAGATCTTTTGACTTTAATGTCACGTCCCTATGCAGTCACTCATAACAGCCTCCCCGCAGAGTACGCGATTGTGCATATATCATTTGGCTTAAAAAAAAACACATATAAATGCAATGCTAAATATAATAAATTAAAAAAAAAAACAATGCAACAAAGTCGGTCTGCATAAATTAGTCAAATCGAAGTTTATTTGTATACGCGATCCAATAGAGCATGATTAATATAAAATAATTGTGAGGACATTTATGCATCGCTTGCTGTGGCGACACAACATCACCATCATCGCATATGGATGCAACAATTTACACTCATCAGATGCATTGTATGTATACCCTATCATCGATATAATATCGACTGCCATTTCTGACACATGCCACCAAATTCGAAAAATCTGCCCGAAACCATCATCGCACACCACCTGCGAAAAATCTTAAGTAGCCCGAACCAAAACCCAACCCAATGCCCAACATCGAACGCGAGTTCCTCGTCGCTCTCTAAACAAAGAACACGATTAGGTGCTACTTCAGAATTCAGCAAATGAATTAAAAAATTCAATTTTTTTTTTAATTGATTCGCCAGCACTCTAGCCCCAAATGCATCTAGACGACAACAACAACGAGTATACACATCAAACATACGCAAGTTAACGACTACGCGACGACTATACGAGTACGAGTTCTCGAGCTCGAGCTCGAAGGTGAATTGGTTCCGAAGAACAGTCTCAGCTTAGCCATTAGTATTCTAGTCCAGAAGCCTCGTCTCAATTTGCACTAACTTAGATGGCCAGCTCCAAGCTCGGTGTATAACTTTACCTATATAGATATTGAGAGACTGCGTTCTTTGGTAGCACTTAGCAGAGCACACTGTGCGCATTTGAATGTCGTCGACAACAACGCATTCCTCCTCATCCAAAATGGTATATTATCAGAGCTGATTCTTAAATTGCCTCGGACTGTCGTCGAAGTCGTCTTTATTATTGGTTTGACGACGACCGATGAGTTCGCATCAAGAATTCCAAATGCATTCTTGTTTTTTTTTTTTTTAAATAAAACAATGCAAGAAAAAAAAAAACAAATTCAAACCAAACCAAACCTAAAGGTAAATCTGGCCTGGGGTCTTATGAGCACGCGCCCACAATCACCTAGTACATCATTGGGGAGCCACCATCGCCATCAGCCGTCCAAAGGAACACACATAAACAACATCATCCATCCAGCAGCAATGTGCGGTGGCGAACAACAAAAAAAAAAAAACAAAATATAAATCAAAAAAATAACGAAGTTGGCTTGTGAGCTTGTGACTAATTAGGATTCCAGGTCTCGATTTGTCATCTTCGACATTGTTCTCTCCTTGAATATTGCTTCTGACGGACACGGAACCAACTGTCTGACTGACGATGACTGTATGACTGTGCGACTACAACTCTGCGATGAGTTACGGGGTTTTTGACGAATAACTTAAATGTTCGTCTGTGTTCTTATGTGAGGCTTGCAAAAAGTGTAAATCAGAGTTATGTGCATTATGACAAAAGACAATATTTTAATGTTTAACCTCCTCCGCATGAAAAATTCTCTTAATGTGTTTCCGTGGTTTGGTTAACTTTTTTTTAATTAAAAAAAATATAAATTGTTGCAATTAAATTAAATATGTAGGTATCGATGATAGGAAAACGATGAGGAGTGTAGAGTTGTTGGGCTGTGGCTATTGTTGAGCTAAACAGTGGGGCAGAATTAATTCAAAACTGGGACTCAACTAACAAGTACAGCGAAACCTATCGTGTTCTCTCATTTTTAATTAAGTGAAAAATATTTTTAAACGAAAACTTGTCTGTGCTCACCAAAAAACACTATTTTCAAAAATTTATATACATATACCTACACCTGTTTTTTGAAATTCTTATTGATTTGTCAATGCAATTTTAACCAAACTGATAATATAATCTGTCTTCTCATAGAATTCATATTTTGACATTAGCGACGTTTGTGACATTTGAAGTTTGTGTAGAGGGGAATATGTAAGGTGTGTTTGGTATCGTGAAACAAGTTCGCACAATTTTTTTTTTCCAAACAAATTAGGGGCTTATTAAATTAGGTAAATTCGATATTAGTACTTACACGGCACCCTAGTTCGGCCTGAACTCGGTCGGAGTATTGTTTGTAGCTCTTTTTAGCAACTGCGTTCGATGTACTCGGTGAAGCCCCGAGTTTTCTTAATATTTGAGAATTTGAAAGACATACTTCAAGGCACAGTGGATTGGAAAACGTCGAAAAGCCTTATGTGCGAAACAGATTGAAACAGCAACAGCGCCAGCGCCGCCATCAACAGCAAACAGCACACTGGCCAGCAAAACTTTTTCGAACACATAACCACCAGCATCGGCACGCCGTTCATTTGTTTTCATATTTTTTGTGGTACCTCTGACAGTGCGAAATTTGACAGCAATAGACCAACAACAGCAAATTTAGAACTTTGCCCAAACGTTGCTGTTGACGTTGACGTTGCTGTTGCTGGTCTGTTCTGTGTTCAACAATTGAAATACATTGATTCTAAAATAATGGCGGCCACTGTTGCTGGTGACGTTGCCGGTGCTGGTTCAATCTGTTTCGCGCTTTATTATAATTTTTTTTAACGCGTATGCGTTATGTGAAAAAAAAATATCACACCATTCCGTATAGTTTGTTCCACTGTATGTCGATGATCCACTAGTAATTATTATTGCACGTCTATTTGGGTGGAGCCGACTACAACGACGGCGACTACGACAAAATGACGATGGTGTTTTGCCAATTAATGGTTCTCATCCTTGAAGCACTGCGACTGCACACAGTGATTTTGTAAGGTGTAGATCTTTAATTGGTTTGCATATTTGTGGTTCGGTTTTAATTTTTTTTTGTTCACATGGGAATAATAGCTTTGGAATTTTAACTTGATAGTCATTTTGTACGTTGATTTTTGGTGTGATAATTTTTTTTTGACGTTTGGTCTGAACTTATTTGATTCAATTCTGCTTCAATT
Source organism: Syrphus vitripennis (assembly GCA_958431115.1). Classification (NCBI taxonomy): domain Eukaryota; kingdom Metazoa; phylum Arthropoda; class Insecta; order Diptera; family Syrphidae; genus Syrphus; species Syrphus vitripennis. The sequence continues at coordinate 140,590,955 of OY288108.1, read as the reverse complement.
GAAAGTTCTTCTCACATTTTTAAACATTTTTGTCATAAATTGGATCCTCGTATGTACTAACTATTGAAAAAGTTTTAAGCTAGCCATGAGATGGGACCAAGCGAGAAATTTTTTTTTAGTCTCGTCTCGGTCTGGTACTATATAATAAAGTGGTTCAAATGTGAAGCGGGGTGGTAATTGAGGAAGGGATAACCTTTCTTATATTTGACCGTGACATATTAGTTAGTGCGTAGAATTGGGTTCGAATCCCAGCCTCTTGCCGTAAATTGACAAATTCTCCAAGAGTATCGCTTGTCGAGAATAGAGTGCTTCTGACCTTAGCCGTTCGGAGTCGGCATAACATTGTAGATTCCCTGCATTCCGAAGGTCGAAACACCAAAGGCGTGAAACTTCATTCCAATAATCGAAATTTAGAAACTAAAATATTTTATTTTCATTGTAGAAGTAATTTCAAAACTAACAAAATGTCAACAAACTTAAAATTGAAATTTTTCATTTGTTATGTAATTTAAGAGTCAACGCCATGTTTTTTCTTCCCAAAGGCATATTGGTTGATTTGATATCTTTACTGGTGACTGATATGTAGAACTTTGAAAACTTCTCAGGTCATGGAAGTCCGTGTGTCAGAATTGGTATTGCCCTATCTCTCTCTCTCTGTACTCGCATTTATGATTCACACAGATTGTAGGTATGTTTAAACTCTTTTGAATGCAAATACAATTCAGAAACAAATCTCTCCCCGAATGATTTAAATTGCTAGAGTTTTACATGCTAATGACTAATGCTAAGAAAATACGAATACATCATAGAAATTAATTTAATGAACATTGATGCATTTCATTTTGATATACATAGGTATTATAAAATTAGTAGGCTACAACTTTTGTTTTCTTCAAAATTTGGTATTCTTTTTATGACTGTTTTGTGAGGCTTGCGCATGATTCAGACCTAATTTTTTGACTCTTGCTCCTAAAAGATAGCTCAAATGTCAAAAATCTGCATGCTATGTACCCAACATTTGTCATTAGTTCACATTTCAGCTATCCAGAGGGCACCAAAAGAATCTAGCGATACGCTTTTTCAGGCTGTTGGTAGATCAAAAGTCAAATTTTTTTATTTTAAAAATGTATCCACCACAAAAACTGGAAGAGTTTTCTCGCCACTTCATCCAACCTATGCTTAAACATTTCTTGATATCTGTGTAACTTTCGATAATAGAATATTTGAACTTTCCGCACTTTACACAAAATAAAAACATTCCATCTGATAAGTTTTTGACAGAAGTTTCCATACCATTGAAAAAAAAACATTTCATCGCATTTGTCAAGCTCATGATCAGATCTAAAAAAGAAGAAGAATCTCTCTGTGACAATTATTTTCTTATATTTGAAAGCAAATAAATGAAAAAAACTTCTTTTAACATAAAACACCTTTAAGTTTAATTTTGCAGTTTAAATTGTAAAATAAAACTTGGTGCTGTTTCATCTATTTCCGGTCTTTAAACACATTCATGCTGCTTGAAACAAGACAACTTCCTCTAGAAACAAAATAAAAAAAATAATTGACATAGATATCATTTTTATCCATTCAATTGCGCGGTAGCTAAGGAAATGAAAACCAATTTATTCTGCATTCAATCTTTACAATCTAACAAAGAAAAACCCTTATCATTTTGATAATATGTGAATATGTTTGTATTCTAATTCCAACTCTGTGCCAATGGCATTTAATCCAAGGTCTTTGCGCATTATTAAAACTATTATAAACGAATAACAACGTCGTCGAGACGTTGATAACAAACAAATTTGTTTAGCTAAATCCATCAAAGGTACAGGTAGGTACATATACAAAATATGGGAAACATTTGAAAAAAAAAATATTTTCTAACAAGATCTTACAACAATCACTCAAGCTTTCAATTATCCATTAAAAAAAAAAAATTAGAAGAAAAAAAAAAGATGAAGCAAGACAAGAAGAAAAACAAAGTCATCCCAGCATGTTGCTGATGCACTTTGAATCTCACGTTTTCCTCTCACTTATCACCACATAACCAACCCATGTACATACATTTATATATATACCAAACAAACAACTTGCTAAAACTTACGAAAACACAAATGGTTTTATTTTGCTTTTTTTTTTGTGTTGCTCTTCGTTCCCTTTGTACCGCGACACAGTAAATTCCATCTAACACCCAAAGCTAGCTAGCCAGCCAGCAAGCTAGAGCTCTAACCAGCACCAGCACCACCGTCACCACCAACCAACCCCCTTAATGGCGTCGGCCTGTCGCCGCCATTATTTGCCACCAAACTCGAGCCCAACCACACACATTACACAGAAAGTTCTCTCCAAAAAAAAAAAATTTTAAATACAAAAAAAAAAAAACTTATACAAAATTGTACCCGAAGGAGAAAAATAATGTGTGCTAGTTGTTGATGCCCACATTTTAGCTTAGCACTGCACGAATGCACTGCTGCTTCATCTAAAAACATCATCACTTTGCTGATATCACTTCAAGGTCAGCATTCTCCGGCATGCTACCCGATCCTCCATCCACCACCCTCTCCAACCCATTCTCTGCCTCCGCTGCACCCCCTACCACCTTCTTCCGCTTTAGGTTTTCTTTTACGACAATAGCTTGCTTAGCTTTTGCAAAACCTCCCTCTCCATCTATCTTGGTCGTCGAGTCGAAAAATAACTTAACTATTAAGAATTTTTGTAGTGCTGCCCTGGCTGAGGGGTTGCAAAAAAAAAAACGTACCAAACGATGACGACTGCACCGAACCAAACCAAACCGAAACCAAATCGATCGCAGAGGAAGAAGAGAAAGAAAACTTGCATATTACACTACACTACTTCTCCTGTTTTGTTTTGCTTGTTTGTGCCTATGCAAAGTGTCTATACATTTTTTTTTTGTATATTATGTATACACAAATGTGTATCTGTATCTACGTATATTAAATTTTCTTTTGAATTTTCTACCACGATCACCACCACCGCACCACAGCAGCGGCAACAGTTCTCGTGGGGCGGCAGCAGAGTACTCGTACGTTGATGGGCCAGTTAGTTAACCAGCCAGCCAGCAGCGCGGTCGCCGCGGACTTCCTTTTTAGTTGGATCTCTGCCACAATCACAAGTGCAAGTCACAGAAGTCTCAGTGGTGGATTGTAACCTACCAGCAGCAGTTGTATAGTGAACAGTGTAATCAAGCTCTAAACAGCCCTCTTCGTTGAGAAGCCCGAACTTTGTCCGAAGTACTAAGTTTTTTCGTCGTCGGTCGGTTGTCGCGTCGTCATCGTCGCGTGTTTTGTGTGTTTTTTTTTGTTTTGTTTAAGCTCTCCGAGTTTTTCCAAGCAGTGCCATCCCGCGCAATCATCGTGCAAACAAAAGCTCTATAGAGAGTGATCTTCCTCCATACAGCAGTGTTTTTTTTATTAAATTTTATTCTCTGTAAGTCAATATTATTTATAATAAAATTTTAAATACATACTTATCTATGAACATTTATTGCTTTGGGGATGAAGAGTGGGGTAAGTCGCAAAAAAGCTTCACTAAGTTGTCGTGTTCAAACGCTCAGTAATAACAATAACACAAAAAAAAAATAATACCCAACGTGACCTCGAAATATTGCTCGTCATCAACGTTGCTGTGTGCTTCTGCTTCGTGCTCCAAAAGGGGTGTAAAAATGCAACAAAAAGAAGAAGACAACACTGCGAGAGGATTCTTTCTATTATTCTAACTCTTTCTCTCTTTTAATTTTCTTCCTCCCTCTTCCTTTTTGTTATAGTTTTTTTTTTTGTTTAACAATACCAACTAGCACGTACGGACGGGTACGAATGTAAGACAACAACAACAAAAGAAATAGAATTTCCAAAGTAGTTTTCTAGCAATACAGATTCAATCTTTTCGTAAGCCTTTACATGATCGGACTAAGTCGTAGATTAACTAGGCCAATTCATGCTGTAGTTTTCTTAAGTGGCACTCAAATTGTTATTGGAGTAATTCATTAATTACTGTTCAGAATTGTGTTGAATTGAATTTTACTTTATCTCCAATAATCGCTTGTTATTGGAGTATTTGCTGCAATAGTTTATAATGATAAAAATCGTTATTGGATTATTCACTGTAATATTCAATCGTTATTAGAGTATTTGCTGTCTTGAGTCAACAGTTACTGGAGTATTCGCTCCAATACTCAATCGTTATTGGAGTTTTTTTTTATTTCCATAACAACTGAATTAACAAAATTCTACACACCTCTATCCTTCTATTCAGTTAAATTATTTTTAAGAAATAAAATCACAAACACATCGAAAATCTCCAATAGTCAAATTAAATCAAACATTCATTCAGCTAAACAAAAAATTAGTTAATATCAATACTCACCAAGAGTCAGACTTAATATTATTTTTAGTTTTAATTGATCCTAACATCTAGGTAGATTTTCAAAAATCGATCATTTTATTTAATTCAATCCGTCAATCCAGATTTAAAATTAAAAAAATGAAAATAAACGTTCAAAATTGTAAAGACCACGAATCCCTCTCTAATTTATGCTCACCAAACTAAAATAAATAATTTTCGTAATGAGGCCCCAAATAATAACAACAGGCCCTTTAAAGAAGCTTTCTTTGCTTCCTATTTAATCCGCCCCTGGATTGTTCTCTCATTTTTTTCTCAGCCTCTTACACTCAGCCTCTATTAAATATCGTCTTTCCTCGTCGTCATCACCTACTTTTCGGGCTTATTTATCTCGACGAGTAGGAGTAGGTACTTATTACATCTAATGCAGTCGAATTCATCTTTTCTTGAGGAATTCTAACCAATTTTAACCCACAAAGATATATTCCTACATACCAAAAAAAATATGAAAATTAACATAAGATACGTTTTTTTTATCTGCAACAGATACTATTTGTTGTATTTGCATATGCTTTTTTCATGAAGTAATCTCTGGTAATTTTGCTTCCTCAATGATGCTGAATGATATTCTGGCGAGAATCAAGAAATGAGGTCGAGGCTTTTGAGGGTGTTTAATGTGTGAGAGAGAGAGAGAGAGAGAGAGAGAACGAAAGAGAGTGAGACTGCTGCTTCGGGGGAGTATAAAGATTTTAAGATACACAGCACTCATACAAATATATGAAGCAAAACCGTGGAAAATTGTTCATTTGACTCGCTTCGGTATTTTTATTTGTTGCTTTTTTCTCAGCGGGATATTTTGACGTTCTTTTGATATTTTTCACCTGTTTGAAATGTTCTACCATGTCAATCATTCTTCTTTTTTTTTTTGTAAAGTAATTAAGTCAGAAAATTCACGAAGTATAGAAAAACCTACAACGATAACAAGTAGCAGCTTAAATTGAAAACAAAAAATCTGGATGTAATTTTTTTCTTTTGTCACGTTTGTTTTTGATTATTTTTTGTTTAAATAAATTTATTTAATAACTTTGTGCATAGAATGACAGCGAGAGAGAGAGAGAATATTTACAAAAATATTTCTAAGTGTATTGAAAGACTTTATCAATCCGTTTCGTGTACTTCCTCATTACTGAGCGCAATCAAGTGTGCAACAAAACGCACCTTAAAAAAGCTATTTAGTCTCGCATCTTCGGAGTGTTTTTTTTTTGTTTAGAACTTCGTTAAAAAAAAGTACAACGAGAAAAAAAAACATCTCTTGATACTTTTAGCAAATCCACAAGTTTTCTCCTTCTGGAAAGCATTAATGCTTGTGCACGTCCATAGCAGATATAGGTACCACATTCTATGGATTGAATTTTTATAGGTTTTTTAGCTTTTAAAGCGTTGAAAGAGAAAACAATGTGTGTGCATTCTTTAGGATGTATATATAAATGACGACGGCGACGTAAAACAATTTTATTTTATTTACTTATTCATCCATGGATAATGAAATGAAACCTGTGAGTTGTAAAGATGAATTCGTTTTTAATAGCCCAACCATTGGTCGGCATTAATTTTTTTTGTTTTCACTTTAAAAATATATAAAGAAAAAATAGATTTCCATCAACACTTTAGCCTTGTTTTGATTTGAAAATTATTTGCAAATTGATTACTTTATTAGATTCTAAGAAAAAAAATATCTACCAAACTCATCTACCTATGTATATTTGTATTATATAGATTATAAAAGTCATTCAGGGTTAAATGATAACAAATGCTGTTTTCCATTCATCATTAAAACATTTTTAAAATATTATTTATATGAACCTAGTACATTATTATAAATTTATATATTATGATTGTAATATAATCAGTTCCTTGGAAAATTGTTTTGAACTTAGTCATTGCATTGAGAAACGTATGACCGTTAACGAGAAGTTTGACGCAACTTAACTTATTTTGTTCTTGTTTTAACTTTAACAATAAAAGAATACTAAAAGGCAAGCAAGATTTAAGATGACAGAAAAATTTCATAAGCTGGGGGTTAGTATTTAATGAATTAGAATATTTTAGGCGTATTCAAAGGGTACCTACATACTTTATTAACCAAGTTTTAAATAAATATTTTTTGTTACGGAATTTGACCTGACCATGAAACTTGAACATAGACCCTCCCTCGAATTGTCATACAAAGTGGTTTTCTCCATTCTTGACTTCTTTCTTTTGCACACATAAAAAAATTCAAAAACACTTATTTGAATGAGTTAAATTTAAAAAAAAGACGAGTATACGCCCCAGTGCTCCATTATTATTATTTAATTTTTGAAGAGTTTTGTTAATTTTCTCCGTGAATATTTCATCGTGAAAGGCATAACAGCATCTGAGTGAAGAGCCCATCTATAAAAACAAAACAAAATTTTTATGACGTAGATTTTTGAAAAAAAAAAAAATGAATTAAAATATTGTGGTTTGGAATCAAAAATCATTTGCTAAAATTTTAAATGAAAATGGAATTTCGACTTAAAAAATGCTGCAGCATGATAGGTAAGAATTTATGTCGAAAAGATTTTTCGTGAATAAATGGAAATTTTTACAACCACCTGCAAAATCATTTCATCAGCTAACATACAATTAAAGTGTTGTGCATGTTTATTGTTTATATTTTAGGTTTAAGTAACAGCAATCTCAAAAATTTTAAACAAATTGCTAGTTTTAATCGATAGTTTAAATAAAGGCTTCTGTTGTGTTTTCAGATGTTAGGAAAAAATAACAACCGCAGAAATGTTTAGATTTAAAAAAAATCCAGATTTTTATTCGACATAGAAGTGTAATTAATCAGATTAAAACGTTCTGTGATACAACCAAGACAAATATTGAAAAGCCTCCTTTCAACCCCTTCCTGGTTAGTTGGTCTCTACATTTAGGACAGATACTTTTGTTTTTAGGGAAGACATAAAAATAACCCTCTTTGTGATGAGCATTATCTATCTATTGGCTATCGTAAATAGTTTTAATTCATTCTAATGAAATTCGAATGAATGGTACACGGTGGCGTATACTTGCTTTTCTTATTAATAGTCCACAAAAGCGGCAGCAATTAAATAAGTAATTTTTTCGTGTTTACTCAAATCTTCAAAATGTTTTGAATCCGCTCACATTCTGCTTTTAAGAACCTCAGTATTCTTACAGTCACATAAATCGATTATTTTGTCTGATAAAAAATTTTTATAAAACTAGAAAATATGTACACTTTTCTACAATTTTCAAGTAGGAAAAATGTGTCCCATCAATAATATTTATCACAAGTCTACAAAATCAATTAACCAAAATATAATTCATAATTAAACACTGCCTTTTAGCTTGCTGTATTCTTTTTATATTCCCATTCATTTAATGTTTATGAACAAACCAAAGGGTATTAGATTAGGTTGTTTTGTTAAGTACAATACATTTAACCATCCGTTTCACCGCATAAATTAAATTAATATGATCCTTTAATGTACTACGCCTGCCACTGTGTCATATTGATGGCTTGTGTTGTATCATTTTTTTTTCTTCTTCTTCTTTAAAGGCTATCACTTTTACTTTTGACGACCCTTATGGAATCAATTGAAATCCTTTTTTTTTGTTGCTTCTTTTTTTTTTATTGACACTTTGTGAAGTGGCATAAACGATGTGAGACATTCTTGACATAGCACAGCAGAAGTGAGCATTTTATTGACTTAACCCAACAGCCTATATAAATAATAAAAAAAAAAGTGTAAAGTGGACATTATGGAGATGTTTTTTTGGAACATTGAAAATAAATTTTTTTGTTGGCACACTTTTGATTTGACTTGATGGAATTTGAAGAATATTGACAACAACTATTAGAAAATCAATGAAATTCTTTAAATAGTCTTTGGGGCAATGTCTTTGCGTTTAAAAATATTTAAAAGAGGACAATTTGATCAAACATAGTCTTCTATATAGCTTAATGAAACAGAGCAAAGGTATTAATGAATGGTCTAGTTTAAGAAAAGATCACAAGACATTTATGTAATTTCATCAACAAAATGTACAAATAAAACTTTTAAGTCCTTGTTTGCATAAAAATGTTTCCGTTGATCTATTTGTTTTATCTAAAAGAACATTGGTCATATTGGGAAATTATATTGAATCAGCTGATCCAATACCACACCTTTCAAAATAGAAAAAAAAAATAATGTACTTTCTGTTTCGCTACATTAATATATTTCGTGACAAATTTGGATACAATAGTTGGCTTAATTACTCAAATACATGACAAATGGATGGATATTGTATATTTTTTTTTATGAATTATTTTCTATCTCCAACAATATATTTGTTGCCATGATGGTGGTGTAAGGTACTCAAATTCTCCAAGTATATAGTAAAAAAAAAATAGGCACGTTCGGTTTTTTTTTATCGCACAATTTGTTTTTGTTATTGTTAAACAATAAAGTGCCAGTTAAAAGTTAAAACAAAAAAGTCATACCAAACTGCGTACAATGACATTCTTATTACTTTTTTTTTTCATTGTAAAAACTCTTTGTTTTGTAGATACATTTTTATTTTAAGAAAAAATATGGAATTATATCTGCAATTTATGAATGCACACGCCTTATGAATCATCATTTGGAAGCCTTAAATTTTTTTGGGTTCAATTGAGATACCTAACTGTAGGTTTCCAAGTCATGGTGATATCATTTGTTTCTTTATTTTTTTATTTTTTTTTGTATGGAAAAGTCCAAAATATCATATTGATTCAGTAATTATAAATTCTGAGCAGTTTGCTTGTGATGATCGATCTCGCGGCAAGTGAATCATAAAATATATATACGTACGGACATGGGCAATTCATAAGAGACCACCTTTGAAAAAATGCAAGCAACAACAAAAAAAAAAACAACATTCATACCTTCCAAATATTTATGCAAAACAACACATCGCAATCAACCTGATGTCGCTGGATATGTTTCTTGGAAATTATAATATTTGACAAGTTTGTGAAGAGATAGCCATCAAATTTTGACAAAGCACACTGATTTCGATTGCATTGATGAACGTGCCAATTGTGTGTGTTTTGGACAACTTATTTCGAAAGAATGTGACATTTTTATAGGAAGACAAGAAAGTTTCGAATGCAATAATTTACTTGAAGTTATAATAATAAAGAGATTTGTGTGCCAAAAATTTTCGGGCTGATAGAAGAAGCTGAAGATGTAATAAGTTACGGTGAGCTTGTTTTAGGGCTAACTTCAGCAAGATTAAAAATAGAAACACAAAAAGAGAAATGCGAGCTTTTATGTCATTTTCCATTAACAAATTTACAACAAATCAGAGTGTACTTTTTCAAAAAATTCGGAAAGAAAAAACACTCCCAAAACTCACTCCACATAGCCAAAATGTTTTCGAAGCGTTGAGAGTATTCCAATAGTATTGGAAAAGAGCATTAGGAATGATCAATGGAAAACATTATTAAAAGAAATTAATTCGGAGAATTAAAATTCGATGTTTTTTTTTTTTAATTTAAAACACAGCACTGAACAGATCAAACACATCAAACACAGCTCTGAAAATTCTCTAAGCTGAGCGTGTTCTCAATGCTCAATAATCTGATTTATTTTTGAAACAAATTTGACAATTGTCATTCCACTTCTATCATTCAAAAATTTGTCGGATTCCTTTAAATTTTTGTTGCATTAGTTGATTTTTAAACGCGCGCTTATCGGTCTATCACTCGAACGCTGTCATTCTCTTGTTCTCCTTATCAACTCCGTCTTGAATTTTGAAATTAGCCCCCGCAAAAGACAGGGTAGCCATTCAGGCCCTATACCTTTAACTCAATTCATTAATGACTTATCACCTAAATAAAAGTATTGAAATTATCCTATTTCTGTAGATAATGTAACAAACTAAAACGTGCTTATGACTAGTTTCCATGTGATTTTAATTCACTTTTTGACTGATGGTATGTTTGTAAACATATAAAAAACAGAAAACCATAATTCTTTGAGTTAAGTAAAAAAAACGTAGCCAAATCTTATGCATGTAAAATATTTTGTAACTGTCAAAGCTAAAAATTAAATTTGCTTTGGTATTTTTTTATCTACCATTAAAAATTAATATTAAAAGTTCTATCAAACAAGATTTGCATAAATTAATAAGATGCTAAACTTGACTTGAGGTACAATGTGAAGTTTAAAAAATGTTTACTCTCTGATATAGCATTGAAAAAAAAAACACTTGTTAAAACTAAAGACAAAACGAAAATATTATTCATTGGATTTCCAGTGGGTTCTTTTCAAAAACAAACATCCGAAGTGAGACAATGCTTAAATAAATACACGAATGTGTCACAACCCAAGGCACTCCAAATCGACACCAACCTCGACGACAATGACGACTCTTACGCCGACATCCAAAAAGACAATATTTCCTTAAAGTAATAAATACAAAAGAAAACCCCAAAATTTCAGTTGAACATTTCCCTCGAAAACAAGCAATTTAAGAAAAGAAAGAAAGGAAGCCGCTTCTTTATAAAAATACCAACAACAAGCAACAAAAAATAATAAAAATAAGAAAGAAAACGCGATGATATAGTTGGAAGGTTACATTTCTGAAGTACCAGCATCTTAAGCATACTTCAACAATCAGCAGTCAAATTTCGACAAAAAAAAATTAGGTTAAAGTTACGAAACAACGCGACGTAGACTATGACTACGACTACGAAGACGAAGACAACAACGACAACGAAGACACGACACTCTACACTTCAAACATTCTGGGGCTTCTCCGCATGGGCTGGCTTGGAGAGCCCCAGAGTACTTCACATGACAGACATGCGACATATCATACAAAACTCGCTATGAATATCAATTACACGCGCGTCGCGTCTGCTTGCACAGCAAACTGTTGCCGCTGCATTTTCGTGGAGAGTATACGGCAACGACGACGACGACGACGAAAACTACGATACGGAATGGAAAAGCGTTCGCGAGGAAGATGTGTCAGTGGGACAAAGGGCGAGGAGTGGGTGAGTCTCCTGTTAATGGCATTGTACTCATAGATATAATATGAAGTGTACTATTTATGAGTTGCTGGTGCATATTTTAATTAACATGATGAGAGGCGAGATATTATTGTAATTCACTTGTTATTTTTATAACACCCCCATTTACCCCCTTCACGCTAATCGGTGTGGATTATAGGTGAGGGGATATGGCTGATTTGTTGGGTGTTTGGCTAGAGATGGCCGACACACCACTGGTATGCCAATATAGGACGCTTATGGTATCGTTTAAACTGCTTTAAGGCCTCTGCTTTAGCTACCGCATGCATATTTTTTCATGGTCAAATAAATTATAATATTATTAATAATAAGTTAGCTAACAAAAACACCAGCAACTCGTGAGTGCATATAAACATAAGTATGCACTACAAATTCAAGTGTGAATTTTAATCAAAGTTTTATTTGAGCTGTGACAATAATGATTTATTAAAAGAATGCAAGGACATAACATCGAGGAGAGTTAGATCTAAAGATTTAATAGAAGTGTCTATAACAATTTTTTAGCATTTTAATTATGGAAATTGACGACAAAGGGCTCAGATACAAATACTTTAGACTGATTCATTCAGTCAGGTACTTTAGCACATATTCAAAGTACGGATCCTAATTCTAAACTCTTTAGACAATAACACCCACGGGTCTTGGCCCTTTTTTGCTACTGATTTTTTTTCCATTTCAAAATAAAAATAAGAACAATTCTACGTGTTGTATGCTTTTCAGCGGGGGCTTATTTTCAACTTTAGGCAATAAATTTTGAAACAAAAGTTGTTAACAATTACAACTTTGGCCTAAACAACTTTTACTCGAGGATTGAAATTTTTTAACTAAATGCTGAAAAAAATAATTGGATGTGTTTTTTTTTAAAGCCCAAACAAGCGTGTTTAGAAAATGACGTATGGGCTGAACGATGCCATCTTGAAAAAAAAATATAGAGTTTCCATACTAACTGTCGACAAAAAATATAAAAATATCGCTGTTAAACCATCTCTTTCCAGGCTTAAATCAAGCCCCCAGAATTATCTGGGCTGAGCGGAGTCACAATAGGTTTAGTTGCTGTAGCATTTAACTCGTAAATTGCTTAGCCTATTGGTGTTTTTTTTTAACAAGTACATATAACTTGTGGATTTGGAAAATATTTTATTCTATATAAATTTTTATTCTAGTTTTTATAAATATTTAACCATTCCTAAAAACAAAAACTTCCGTTTAGAAAATAAGTTCTCGACGTTTTTGTACGTCCAACTTATTATGTCCTACATTTGTTTGAATATCTTTAGGGCTCACCAATTAAGCTGTGTCAGATAATTGAACTAACCCGAAAATTTACCATTGAACAAATGCTTTGCAGCCTAATTGCGCGTTACTAAACGAAATTCCCTTTGAAAACAAAAATGTGCCTTTAATCCCTGGCAACCCTATTCCTTGAGGAAATTTCTCTAGCCATCTCACTAAATCAATTTTTTAAGCCTTTTCTTGAGTTAAATCTAAGGTAGGTATCATAAAATAGGAGCAATTTCTTGGGATCAAGTTGTGCACTTAATTTGTTTGCACATTCCGAATGATGTGATGTATGCTGACGTACCATTAACACGCTGCTAAGCAGTCTCAATATTTTTTATACCGATTCAACGATTCAGTGACAACTTCAAGCAAAATATCATAATGACAGCATTCAACAATAATAAGTGTTTACAACAAATGCCAGCTCAACTAACTTAAACAAAGATGGGTGGCAGCCCTGTTTTACCATATCAACATGTACTGTCTTATATCAAAATTAAGCGCAATGCCACCCAATCCCCCTGAATGGTACGATCTTTGACACCATCATACATCATATATCATCATCATCATCATCATAACACAACAACAACAAAAGCCCGTATGTAAACATTATTGGCCCAATTTGTTTCACCTGTGTCAACTCATCCAAAGCTGGTTTACCCAATAATTTCATTTATTTTTTCTCCGTATCTTTTATTCTCAGTTTTAACTTACTTTTCTTTTCATTTTTCAAAAGAAGCTGTAATATTTGTTTGTAATATTTTAAAATTAAGAAAAGTTATATAAAATGAACTTTGATGGAAGACACAGACAACAGAGACAACTCTGGAAGGTGATAATGCCATTTATAATAAAACACCTATAGAAAAAAAAAGTAAAATTTAATTATTATTGTTGTTTAAAATATTTTCACTTTTGACACTTGACTTTTGTATTTCTGTTTACATACAACAATGCATCTCGCGCAAAAAAAAAAAAGACATCAGAACAGACATGGCAAAACGACAAAATGTTGTAAGAGAGACAACTCTCCCATAAGCACGGAAGTTTATAAAGTGAAAATATTTCAAGACCTTCTGTACACACAATTGACATTTCTTTTCTTCTTTGGTAAAGAGTGACATTTCTGTCATTACAGTTGGTATATAAGCAACAACGAAAAAAAAAAACAAGAAGTTGTTTATTTTTGACGCAGAAGTAATGCCTATATTTCATAAGACGTGTTCAAAGAAAGTTCTCATCACGACACATAATCGCCCAATAAGGAAAGGATTCTTCAAGAAGTTTTGAAGAATTTGGCGAGGACTACAATAATGACAGAATGTTAAAATACAATAATAAAATGAGTGCAAGAGATATGCCAATGCCATTTATTTAAAAATTTCAAGGTGGATATCGTTTTGTTTGACTTGAAGTGAAGAGCAGAGAAAAAAAAATATCGGGTACAAACAATCAACATCCTACGTTTTTGGGGTCACCATCATATAAAAATGGAAGCTTAACATAATTTTATTTCATCCAAACCAACTGGGAGTGGTTTTTTTTTGAGACGTAGATATACGTCAGGCTAAACAGACAATGGGCTTCGTTGACGCACGGTGGTCTGTTTTTTTTTTTTTTTAATTTTTTTACTTTTTGGGATGACAGCAATGATAACGATGATGATGACAAAAGTCGTGACACTATAATTGAATTATTATGATTTTCTCTTTATTTCTTTAAGGTACTTTATTTTGTTGTTGGTAATATGATGAGAGATGAATGAGGGCAGCAGAATCATCATATATCCCATCTTAGGCACCCAAACTATTAAAGTAACGCCACGCCATCGCCATTGCCATTACAACAAAAACAACAACTGTCATTGTGACAGAAATCCTGTGCGATGATGTTGATGATGATGATTTTGACTGTTTCTGAATGTTGAACGTGTGTACCTCTTAAACCAAGCCTATATATTATTTTTTTTGGGCCTTTTTTCCCTTTTGAGTATGTGCGAAGATGATGGCGGCAGCGGGTGTTGTGAAAGCTTAATGACACTTTGGCACTTTTACTTTCTCTCGTCAAACAAACAAAAAATCGTTCAGGAATCTTTAATTTAATTTTGTTTTATTATTATTTTTCTCTCTTATTGCAATTTTTTATAAAAAAAAAAATATTTATCCCAACCCTCACCCTCCTGCTGCATCAAATATAAAGAAGGAATTATGAATATTGTTGTCCGGAGATAAGATCATATTTCATCTGAAAATAGATACAGTCTGTCTGTATAAATTCCACTCAAAGGTTTTCATTGTAGAAAAAAAGATAAAATAAAACAGAATGTGCGGTTTTGTGGGGAGATAAAATATGTATTGCGAGGATTTGTGTTGTTTCTCGTTTGAGATAAGCTATAAGGGATTCACAATTGAGTGGGATATTTCAGTTTGATATTGATAGAAGTTGGTTGCCTTGTCATCGTCGTCGTCAAAGGGTATTACCATAAAGCTATAGTTTAGAATACAACGGAGGATTTTATGTGGGATACTTGATATAGGAAGGATTGTTGGAAGTCACAAAGTAATGAGAAGAGTTTAATGGGTTTGGAAAGGGCAGGACACTGATTTTATAGTTGCTCGGATCTTTTGGGGGTAAATCGAGGTGCAAATTCGAAGATTATAATTAAGATTGATTGTATTATGAATTTGCATAATTTATTAATTGGTTTTGGAAATCAACCAATTGGATATAGGCAGGTGTAATATCGGGAAAATAAGTGAGGCTAGATTTTGCAGCCGTTTCCGTGATGAGCTTTTCTTTTACCGTTAGAATAACAGTTTTTCTTTAATAAATGAATAAATGAATGATAGTTTCGAGCATCTTGCTTGCTTAGAATTTCTTGAAATTTTTAACGGTTTGAGTGGTTTGAGCGCCTTAAGTCTTCACTTCATAGACGTCCGTATTAAGTATATTGCCCATATAATATTTCTTACAATATCAATCATATAAAGCATCTTAAACAATTTAGTTTCTAATCTAATTGAGGTGTTTCTTCTTCACTAACCGTCGATTGTCTTGATAACAACTGGAACCACAACTCCATCACACCACTGGCATCACCACAGAAAACATCAAACTGTGGCTTTAAGATTTTCAGTATAAAAATTTGATAGTTCGAGCTGGACTAAATTTCAAATTGTATGCCCATGTTTTAATCCCTTTTTTGTATTGTTAAATTTATATTTTATCTTACGTTAAAATCAAATTTGCATCACTTAAATACAATAATAACTTTCTACTAGACATTCAAAAAACCTTACATTGATTTTATTCTCACAAAAAACAATTTCTTCCAAAATAACTATTTCTAATTTATGCACACTTGAAATTGTTCAAAACTGACAAATAAAAAATAAATACATAAAACCCTCATCGTAACACAGAAAGAAGAATAAAAGAATAGAATGAAAGGGAAAATAAATTCCGAGGTCAATAGGTCAACTACTAACAAACTATGCATCACATCATCATTCACCGAATCAACAATCGGCCTCTGCGGCGGCGGCGGTTGGTCTCGTTTTTACACCCCAAAAATAAACCAAACCCGAACATTTCTGTTTTAACTCGACTCGAATATACATAGAAAAGAACCCAAATACAAAACGAGTGTCCCACAAACAACAACAGAAAGGAAAAAAAAAAAAACGCGCGCAAAAGACCCCAACCTATAAAAGAAAAAACTAACCACCACTACCGTTATTCATGTGGAATAAAAATAAAGAACTACAAGCACTACAAAAGAACAGACGGGCGGACAACTCCTCTTGGGTACATTTAAATATTCAAATTGCCCTTTGGTGTAGTTTTCTTACATTTCTGTCCGGTTTACTTTCATTTTTTTTTTTTATTTTGTATAAACATATTTGACTTTTGGATTCTGTTTATTTTTTTTCTTCTTTTTTTTGTATACCTACTCAAATTTAATTCCTTGCTTCTTTAACATTCTTTTCTTTTAGAATAGCAAGCATAAAATTCGACACCCTACCGCGACGCCTTGACGTTTTAAAAAATAATGTTTAAACCATGAATGTATGATTGAGGTTATAATAATTCTTCACAACCAGCAGCCAGCGCCACCATGGTTTAAAAAATAAGAAACTAAACAAAACATTGACACTGACACAATCCATTCATTCTCTCGCTTCCTCGGTCTATCTCTCCCTGTTGAAGACTATGCCAAAAGGAATTCGTTAGAGATGTGATATTTATCATCATTTTATGAGATATGGGAGCCTCAAAAGAATAAAATATGCAAAATGCCTGATTCTTTTTTTTTTATCAAAGTCAAAACGCACAACTCTTCGTGCTGTTTGTGTCATCAGACGCAGAAAAAATCGAGGTCTTTGACAGTTTTCATCTCTGGCTTAATCTCTTTCTATCTCTTTCTAACACACAATTTAGCATAGGTAATTTAGTTTAGGTAATCTTAACAACCATGATGGTGTCAAACCGGAAAATAGAGGTCATCTCCCCGTATGACGCCATTCGTCCTCTGATTGTGTTTGCAGAAGTTGCACCATTTTGTAGAACATGCATTCTATCTGTCACATTTGACTTTCGAGTGTTTTTTATAAAACACTTTTCAGGAGAGGAGGGGTATTAGGGTATGGAGGAGAGTTGAGGGAGGCACTTCGACAAGCAAGGTTATTTGGCCTGATAGTAAATCACTTGATATACTCTGCTGTATCGTCGTCGTCGTGTCAAAAAAAGAAAAAGAATAATAAGAAGATTTCTTGTTTTTTTTTTTCTTCTCGAGGATACTTTGCCAAGTTTTTAGCAACGTCATAAGCTTGAAGGTCAAATATAGATGTACTACCGCCATCATGGTTGGCTTTATTTTTACAATTTGATAATATTGGCTTAAATGAAGTGAAGAGAATGTTGTGGGAGTTAAACAAATGTTCTTATGGATGATGGTTTTTTTCACTCCCACAGTGTATTGTTTGCTTGTAGCATTGATGGAAATCACTGCAGAAAAGAAGTTTCGTCCTCTGTGAAAATGATTTTTTTAAATAATATTAACAGTATTTTTTTCTTTGTTCATCTTTTTTGTTACTATCGAATTTTTCTTTGCATTTTTCGATCAGACCTGATTGATGCAATTGTGTTTATGCAGAAATTATCATTAAGGCTAAAAAGCTTACAAACTTTAATGTCTTCGGTTTTGTTTTCCCTTTTCTTAGTTTTACGCATAACTAAATCATATAGCAGTATGCAAATACAAACATATGTATGTAGGTATTTCAATTTATTTGTTCACAATTTAAAGATCAATAATATATTTGCAAATCATTTATATTGGCTAGTGTGCAATACGAATTGTTCATCCTCATTAATTGATGACAGATACATTTTTTGACAGATGGTTTTTTTAAGCGTCATTAGCTTTCGATATCCATTGTGAAGAGCGCTTACTGCGAAAGTAAATTAACCGCTTTCTACAGAAATCAAAATGGTGAAGCAAGTTATGATTGACTTCTCCATTTGAGAGACTTATCGTTGATTTATGAACTTCTTTTTATCTTTAAATAAGTACCTAAACGAAAATCAACAATTCTTAATAAGAGTCTTTGTAAATCTATCAAAGTTAAAAGTGACAGTTGGTACTTTTATAAATTTAACAGATGTCAAATATTGTTCAGCCACACTTTGCCTTTTGACTGATAAATTTCATATAAGTTTACAAAATGAACGAAACTAAACAAAAATGTACAATTATTAACAAGGGACTTTAAGAATCTGTCAACATTAACTGACTGAACGAAATGGCATGTTCGTTCCGTACGACCACTTTACATAAATGCTCCTCTGACACATTATAAATCTACCTTTAATACAAAAAATAACGTTAATGATGACCCCTAATATATTGTTAAATGAATTTTCCGTCACTCCGGAAAGCATAAATATATCTTTTTAGTAATAAATTAACAATTACAGGCAAATCAAAAACGCTTAACCACCTGTCACATACATCATTGCCAAATGTCATTAAAATACAGAGCGAAAAAAAAACACCAACAAAATTGTGTGTATTTGACGTTAAAGTGTCGACCACAATACAGCACTGAACCACTACAAGTGCACATGAATTTTTTTAATTTAGTTTATTAAAAAAAAAAATTAAATAATAATCTTAAACTCCACATACAAAAACCATTAAATAAAAGTTCAGCAGTGTCATTACCAAAAGACTTGACATCTCTGGCTGGTACATGAGTACAATCAGAGTGCATAATAACTGATTGTCTGTCTACTGCCTATATGAATGACAAACTGTCATATAAACTTTAAAATTGGCTGTCATTAGTAGATATGGTCGCTTGAGTTAATGCGCGACGAAGTTAATATAAAGCTATACATTTATGTACGTATAGAACAAGTTCAAGTGCCAATTTCTCAAGGTGCAAGGAAAAATCGTCTTGAGAATATAATTATTATTATAATTTGTTGTTGCTGTTTTTTTTTTTTTTATTGTTTCTATTATAACTACTTCTGACGGTTTGTTGCTTTGCATTCGAAAGAACTTCACCTTGCAAAAAGAAAAAAAAAATTCAAATGAATATTGGTAACCTTGTATAATGTTTTTAATGAAGAAAAAATTCCCGAACAAATAGACGACTAGGGGTTGAGCCTGTGTAGAGGGATGGAAAAGGTATATTATTGTGGGTTGGTAGAACTGACACATATTAATTTTTCTTCCACAACCGCAAGCCACTAAAATTCAAAGTAGATTGCGCAATTTTTAAGTTGAATAGAAATTCAATTAGTTTTTTTTTATATGCATAAATGTTATTAGTGTGGTAAATGGTTTTTTTTTTCTTATTAGTGTTTAACATCAGCAATATACATATAGGAAATAATTAAAACAAACAAATAAATTCCCATACATTTCTTGATCATTGGATCTCAACGTTTTTCCATTAAGCAATGAAACAAATGTGCCTTCTAGCACTTTTTGCATTGGGCTCCATTTTTATACTTTGACAGATCGGTTTTGTTAAATAATTTCATTAACTGTCATTTAATCCGACATTTTATTTACTGACCCGAAATTGGAAGTGATCGAGTTATCAAATTGGGAATAATTTGTTAAAAATTAAAAATGGCGCCCGACGCAAATGAATTAGAATCCCTAGCATTTTGATATTCTATTTTTTACTTAAGAAAAAAAAATCTGTAATAAAATACAAAAATCAAAAATCTTCGATTAAAAGTGATTTTTTTATTTCATTCAAAATGTGCTTTTATAAAAGTTTACTAATGGTTTTTTTATTTTTGTTTTTCAGGATCAGCATTAAAAACTTATTTGCTTTACTTTTTCTACAAATGTGTTCTTTAAACACTATAAACTTAACACAAAATCAACAAAATGGTAAGTTAATTTACTTTACAAAAAAAAATTCAAGGAGTCATAGTCATAGTTTTAGATAATCAGCCCAAATCAACATTTTAAAATTCCGTTTCCCTAAAAAAAGCTAACAAGCAAATTATTATTCCTTACCATAAATTGATTTAGGTAGCTTTAGTGATTTCGTAACAAAAATCGAAGAAATAAATTCAATCATCCCAAACGATAAAGCCCAACCATACATCATGTACCACTCCTCCACAATACACAGCTTAACCAATTTCTATAAAATTATTTGATCCGATCTTTTTGTTCCCATAATGACCGTCATCCATATCTGCCAATCGAGACGAGTATATAGGAATTTCTATGTACATATGTATCTTCGTCTTTTGTGTTGCCGCTCGATCGACCAAAGTCAATAGGTCGTATATGTTATTCACGTAACACACACATTATTTGTCACGGCTACTTTTCTCCAGATCGATCTGCTTGCTTGATCAGCGATTGTCGCTTCGCCGCCGCCGCCGCCGCCGCCACCGCTGCCAATGCATAGTTTTCCTTCGAACTCCGCAATTACTCCAGATGTGTCGGCATAAAATACTAATGTCCAAAACCGTTCCAAGGAAGCCATATAAAAAGATGCCAGTATCTATAATAATAAATTTACATTACACGTGTGCTGTGTTGTGCATCTTCTGCGTTCTAATTTGAACCAACTGATTTATTTACAACCCCATTTTCGGATGGGACGGCACATCTAAGCAACAAGCAACTATTCATCAATAGGTTAGGTAGCTGATGCATTTCCAAATAGAAGTATTAAGTATATAGGAATAGCTTGATTCCTATACCTACAACCACGCCCGGAAATCGAGATCGTGATGAAAGTGTGGAATTATTCGTTCGAATCTATAAGATATCTACAGGAAAAAACACACTCATCATCGTCAACACCGGAATAATCATCAACCAAACACTTGAGTTGATATGGTGCGCATTTGTTAATTATAATTTAAAAAAAAAAATATATAGTATAGAAACATTAACATTAAGCTTGCACATGGATGGAATGCAGCAGCAGTAGCACCAGCACCAGGCGCAAGCTAACTACTCGTATATAACAAATAATAAGAGTATCTATCTCAATGTCACACATTCTTGTGTGAGCTAATATGTAGTTTTATAGATACTTTTATTCACATCATCCCACACTCATCTACAAAAACTACTGCATAGATAAATATATATTTTTTGTGAATAGATGGAACAGAAGTTACAACACATTTTTTTTTTACGATGCGGTCTATTTCTTTAGATCACCGCGGTTAATAGTTTAATTGTTGCGGCAAGTTATATAGTATATTAGCAGAAAAATAAGGAGGGACCGAAATGGAAAACCCCGTTTGTTACTAATCAAAATTAAAAAAAAAAAGAAGAAGAGGAAATCTAACATTTAAACACGGAATATTTTCATCAATATTACTTAAACAGAAATTTTGTTTTGATTCCGAGGACGAGTCGAATGCCAAAAAAGTACAAACGCAGTCATCTAGGTTTGTTTTGATGTTGTTGTTTTTTCTTTTTTCTTCCATTTTTGTGATGTACGAGTAATAGAGTAGGGAATCAGGAATGAAAGAATTCTTCTGCTTCAAGCATGGGCGGAAAATATTTGCAGATGATAGTCAGGGGATTCAAAGTAACATTTTCATAATAAGGGAAGCTTAGACTCTAAATTTAAAAATTATTTAATCACAAATGTTTTTAGTGCTATCTCGTGTGAGTTAGAATCGTGTAATAGAATCTTTATAGAAATTGTAATTCGGAAAATGTTTTATTAAAGTCAAGAAAAGAACAGTATCATGAATTGTCTTCCTTAAGATTTTGCTTTGTATATGAAAAACATAGTACTATCATGGTGGAAGACGAACGGGGCGACATCTAAGAAGTGGGGGCAACCCTTCCTCATTTTTTTTGTGGAGAGCTTGTTGAGGCTTTAATCGATATTTTTTGATATATTTTGGTTGCAATAATCCAAATAATAGTCTTCTATTGCTCCCTACTACCAATTTCCCATGCTTCAAGACTCCCCAAATCAAATTCTGCACCTCAAATTTAGCAGCGCCACCACAAGGGTCGGGGCAAAATTAAAAAATACTAGCCATGATAGTACATACTATGCTTTTCAGATACGAAGGTATATGCTCTGGGATTGGATGGGATAAATGAATTTTCCTTAAAATTCGTTTTTTTTTTTTATTAAACTTGAGGAAAGTCGCATTTCAGTTTATTGAGCTTTAAGAGCAAAAACCGATTGGTGCAATCAATAAGTTTCATTTTAAAATGTATTAAAGCAAAAAATAATTGAAAGCTTTTGTGCAACCTGCCAAAAGAAGATTAAATAAAACTGTTTCCATTTCCACTTTCCTTCAAGAGATGTAAATATTCATTTGGTTTAGTTTAGGTACCTTTGTTGTTAATGAGCTGTGAATATTTGTATGCGAAATAATTTGAACAAACAAAGAAATTTGTTGAGGAAAATTAACTATTAAACTATCGATAACAACTATGAAAATATCGTTGGTGCCTCTCTCTCATCTCTAACTGGGAATAGGTGATGCTCCAAAATACCTCTGGACAACGTGAATCGTGGTGGTTTCTTCTTAAGATGCTTGTTGAGACTTTAAAAAAACCAAACATACCTAGTTGGATGAAAAAAAGCGAACTTTGAAAAGATTGAAAATTTGCAATGCGTCATCTCAGACTATTAAGAAGATGACATAATAAATTCTTGGTATGTTCTTCGTGTAAAGAAGGCTTATGGCGTGACATGAATTAAGATGCATCTAGGAAGTGTTAAGGCTGTAGCATAACATAAAGTGACTTGTAAAGCAATTGTTTCAGATGTGATATTTGACGGAGATAAGACATATGTACATGCATTATTATTGGATTTACTATTTAAAACTAGTCCAACCAAAAAGTTTTTTTGAATCAGGAATCTGGGAGGTTGCATTACTTCCAATAAAATAAAAACTGTAGATGATTTGTATCAAAAAGTTTATATCTATCTATATCTATTATATATGCTATTGTTATAATGCAATGACAGGAGTCACCCAATTGTGTAGCAAAATTTGATATTGAACGCTACCATGCCCACTCGTAGAAAATTGTACTGTATTTTGCGAAATGCAATTGGTTTTGTTATTGTTCGAACCTCAAAATTAAAAAAAGACAAAGATAAATGCTTGACAAGTGCCAAAAAAAAAAACAAAAGAATTTTCACATTTCAAATTTCACTGTCTCTCTAAGCATACAAAAATGCTAACTGCTCTTTTAATTACATATTTACACAATTTTCCATCATCAGAAACTTTAAGAGCCTAGTTGGATTCAACAGTTTATTAAACTTTAACTTTGTTAAACTTGTTGAATTTATTTCTTTTTCTTGTTTCTTAACCATGACGTAAAAAAAATCGATTCTTTAATTTAATGTCTTCATGACGCTGACGCATCACCCTCGCTTTTTTCCCTTAAGTGTTGACCACAAACTATTATTGCCATACCCTCAAGGGTTCAAAGAAAAAAGAGTGGTATGGATGACTATGCTTTCGAAGAACTCCATATTCTTCCCTTTATTCTAACACACAGAGATACTCCCTTTATTCTGCATTCTTTATAAATATATAATTGAATTTCTTCACTAACTTGCTTCTTTCTTCTATTTTTTTTTTTGTTGTTTTGTTTAAGTGATAGAAAGAAAAATAACCGCAAAAGCAATCAATTTGTCAAATATATATATGTACGTGTGCATACTATATAATAGCACCAATTAGTTAGGAAGAAGACAATCACGTCATCATCCTCAAGAAGGTATAACACACAAAAATTGCTTCGAGATAATTTCAAAGAATATCAATGAAGATGTTTTAGCAGCAGTTGTTGATGATGTTAATGATGATAGCTAAAGATTTTTGTAGCAAAAAAAAAAAAAAAAATAATAATGTCATTGTTGTTCTTTTTATGGATAATGAAAAAAAAACCACTAACAAATTTTCGAAAGAAGTGACCTTGAATGAAGTTTTTTTTTTTTAGGAGCTACCTTTTAAAGTGTGGGTTCTTATAGTTTTTTTTTTCTTTTGAAGTCTGACATTAAAAAAGAAGATTTGTTTTTTTTTTATTTAGGCGAGTGCAAAGAAAACAAGAAACAACAGAATAACTGCAGACAGACTGCGACGACGTGTATTTATGTATATTTGTATTACCTATTGAAAAGAATAAAAATTTCTTTAAAAAGAATAATCTACCGAAACACCTTTGAAATTTGCGGATTAGAATTTTAATGACACCGACACCAACTTGTTGGGATATTTATTTTTGGCGTGAGGCGTGACTAGGTTCAAAAAAAAATTAAAGAATCTATTCGCCATTAGATCTTTTTTGTAATGTTGAAAAAAATATGTCTTTTACCTTGGATGAGTTGTAAAACAAATGCCATAATATTGACCGGAAGTCATGTTTTCAGTACTCCAAAAACGATCAACTTATTGGAGCAAAATGTCTTGCATCCCATGTGTGAGACATTTCTCAAACTGTTGGATTTCTAATGTCCTCTTCTTAATTTCCCAAAAAACGAGCACATACCCTATTCAATGTCTAAAAAATTTGTTATATCAGTGGTTACTCCAATAAGATTCGACTTATTGGAGCAACAACTGTCAGCCTCTTTAATATTGGAATAATTAATCCAGTAAATATTTGAAGAATTATTTACATCAGCGTTTACTCTAATCACAATTGACTTATTATAGCACATACTCCAATAAATTTCTGAGGAATTTGTTATATCAGCGTTTACTCCTAAACGATTTGCTAATTGGAGCAAATACTCCCTGCTTCTTTAGTATTAGAACATTTACTCAAATAAACTTGCTTGGGATGAGTCAGTCAACAACCAAATTGTTGTAGAAAATATTTCCATTAATATCCGAGGAATATGTTACCACAAAAACCATTTGCTTATTGCAGAAAATGCTCCAATAACTATCTGTGAAATGAATTCAACCAGTCTTAGATCAATAATGATTTTACTTCTATCTATGAACTTCTTACACTTTATTTTTGGAAACATTTTACAATCTTCAGCTCTTTCAATAACATCACCTCAACCATTATCCAATAGATTCAAATAAATTTCCTCAGCACTTAATATTTATGTAAGTTTAAAAGAAGATGACCTATTACCCTTTGCTTTGCAACCCAGAAAACATCATAGTATAATATAAACAATCCCCGCATCTAAAACCAAACATTTGCCTTGTTTTTCATCTCATCCTATCGAATATGTGTATAAGTAAGTTTGTTTTAAAAATAGTGTCACGTCCGGTTCCGTGTGTTTGCTTATAACTCTGGGGCGTAAAGAAAAAAATATAAAAAAAAAAAAATAGAAACAAAACCGTCTGGTTGTCTGCAAAAAATTCTGATCATGTGGTGGACGAGAGGGATTAAATGGAATTAAATGCTTTTTTCTTGTTTTATTTTACATTTTGTTTGTACCCAAACCTATTATATTGTATATCTATCTATAGTTATTTTAAATGTATTCAACAGATGCAGATTAAGTTCAAGTGCTTTGTTGGATATTTGATTAAAAGTGTTGCACGTTGACAAGCAACATTGAAGAAAAGTCACAACAAAACAATTTGAATAAACGAAACAGACTTCTCTTTGGGTTATGTGATATGTGAAGTTGCAATAAAAAAATGTATGTAGGTATATTTTTTTTAAAAAAGATTTCTTTGTCTTTTCAATTGACGGATTAATGAAGCAGATTATGGTGTCAAATGTTGCAGGTTTTGAAGAGTAATCTTAGAAGACAAATTCAAAGATGATAGAGATGCTTAAAGGTAAAACAAAGTATATGAGAAGAGTGTGAGAAAATATTAAATAACTTATTAACTTACAAGCTTTTTACAAAGGATCTGATTTCTATCTGGTCCTCTTAAAATAGAATTCACATAATGAAGTAATAATCTTTGATATTTTTGTCACAGTATGATTAAATGAAGAATGATACTTGCACATGCGCTCATGTCGAAATTAGAATCCTTTACAAGTAAAATGGTCTTGGTTTTTGTTTTATTTAATTTTAAAATTTGTCTACCACTATTCCAAGTTTGTGGGTAGATAATCTTCAGTTACAGTCGAAAGCAGTTGGAATCTAATGTCAAAACCGAAATGTCAAATTGTCTCGCCACCCATTTTCTACTCTGTAAGGTAGAACTGTAGTAGTTGTAAACTATCAGAAGAAGTTTATGCATTAAACCAAACACCAAGACTTCGTTGTTCGATATTGAAAAAAAAGTCTAAAACGATATTTTTACAAAACTTTACCCAGTGTCATTTAGCTGCCATTTTTTTTTTAATTTCAAACAAAAATTAATTGCAAAAATAAACTATTGATTGAAATTTCAGTTTCAAATATTTCACTTTACATTCCACACCATTTGAGAATAAATTGTGGAAAGCATTCATTTTAGACTTGATGAGATATGAGTAAGTAATATCGACCTAAAATTTTCAATTGAGCTTTCGCAATATTCAAAATGTTAAATTAACTGCCAATCTCAGATTTTACTCATTTTACCGAATTTTAGAATCTTTGAAGCTTCAAAAATTCCATTGTAGAAGAAGTGAATAATTTTAAATTTTACGGGTTCAAATTATTTCTTTTGATTTTTAACCTTTCCCATTTCATTTATCTTAGATTTTAACAAATTTCAGAAACTGAAAATATAGCAGGTAAAACGCATTCAATTTTCATTTCGGAGCATGCAAGTGAAGTGAAGAGGACAAAAGTACCTGTCCACGACCATAGTCAGAATCATTCTTTTGCCAGACATGTTGTTTTTTTACGCATCATAAATATTTACCAAAACTTAAAAATGTCCATTTCAAGAGAAGGGATATAAAACCAATTTTTATTGTTTCTTCTTATCAGTGAAAATATAGATGTGCAAATAATAATTGTTTATTTACGATTCAACTTTTATTTGACCTTTCTTGTGCGGTCCAAAATGACGAAATATAAAAATTAATTTGCACCAACCAATAGCAAACAAAAAACTGATTGTTTTCTTTATACTTTTATATAGCTATTCGCTATAAAAAATTTATGAAAAAATATTTATATTAACCTTTGCTTGTCCAAAAGTAGCACTTATTATAGATGTCTATCTTTCTTTTAAAATGAATTAGATACGCTACTTAAAATTAAGTTTAAAAAACTCTGATTTCATTTTTTTTTTGTTCGTCACCATCATTTTATGGTGTCTTCACTTTCGGTTTCTTTATGTACATATGAGGAGTAAGTACCATATCTCTGCTCTAGATGTTATGTCATTGCCAGTTGTTGTTATTCAAACAAATAAAAAATCTAGCATTGACTATTTTTGTGTGATTACAATATACGTATAGTCGTATGTATCTCTTGTGGAAGTACATATATTACAGTGTGTGGACCACATCATTGACCTCTTCCTCATTTCAATTGGCCCCCAACTGTGTGAAATAACAATTGGACTCTTTGCCACAATTGTCATCAACATTACTGCTGTTGCTGCTGCTGCATCTGTCACCAGCATTCAGGAACGTAGCGAGAAAGAAGAGTTAGTGAGCTCCCCCTGTAAATTTCTATCTATCGTGAGAGGTTTGTAATTGTGCCAAAGTGTGGACTTTGACGTTTATGATTTGTTTATTGTGAATCACAAAAAGTCCAAAATGGTGAGCATAGCTGTCATTCTTGCAAACACTTTTTTTCTTTTGCTTTTTTATGAAAAAGTCCTATATAACAAACGCCAATGTCTTCGCTCTGTTGCAACGGCAGCTCTATTGTTATTTTATTTAAGAAATACCTTTACACAAATTCACAAACGTCAAAATGCTCACTTTGGCGTTTATTTATTTTCTTCTGAAAGTAAATACTGGAAATAAATACCGAAATTTGAAGACAAACAAAATTGCATTGAACTTTCCAGATATCATTTTCGACAAAACCATGGCTCTCACTTTCGATGTTGGTAGATTCGTATAGGGTTTCCATTGTGAATTTTGACATTTCTTCTACATGAATTTGCTGAGAGCTGCAAACTCGCATAAGTAAAGCATAAACGAGAAAAATTAAGAATTTGTGGTCAAATTCGAATAATTATGTGTATTCGCTGGTGAATGTTTTTGATTGCAAATTTTTTGTATATCAAACCCTTTCCAAGCTACAGCTCTGCAATCATCCATCCCCATCATCAAATACCCTCGTTCGACCATAACATCCAGTTTATTTTTTTTTTTCTTTTTTATATATAGACAAAAAAGTAGTTAACAGTAACAGATGGTTCTATGGAGGAAAGCCCATCATCTATAACTAAAACAAAACAAAAAAGATAGAAAAAAAGATCCACGTTTAAAATTGAGGATTGGCCGATTTGTGTTACGTATATAGGAAGGTACTTGTCTTTCTAAGCCTTTAATGGTTTCGCTCCATCAAACATACACATTTGTCCAATTCTATCCACTTCATCTATAGTAATCTCTGGATGTCTATAATAATATAGAAATAAATAACCATCCATAAGGGTAACACGCTGAGTTCGACATCTACGATGATGACGACCAAACCCGCGTGTCACCATTCCATAAAGTGAATGGTGGTGAACCGAGCACGCCATGAGCCATCATATACATAGCACAAAGATTAGAAATCTGCGGACGACCGACCGACAGTCCTCCATAGCTTTTGTACACACCCTAAATATTTCGAAATAAATATACATAATATCGGCCTGAATTTTTTGAAGAAGACGACAAAAACATTCTCTTGAAAGAAAGAATATTCCCTGTGATATCGAAGATTGAATAGGCTTAGTGGCAATCAGCAGCATCGAATATAACGTGTACGTCATGACCACCTCTTATGAAATTTATTGCCCTATACCACTAATGGGACACACAGAAATACATCCAATGGAAAGTCTTCTCTCCGGAACGCATAATAAATATGGGTGATCTCGCAAGAGGTTGGATCCCCCTTTACCCTTCCGTTCAACCATACTCTATGCCTCCCCTGAAATAGTATCTTTTTTTTTTTATTTTTGTTTCTTTTTTGTGTTGGCTGCTGAATATTTGAGATAAAGTAAGAAGAAGCACTGTGTGACCGACCATGTTCACCATTTGGAACAATTTCTTTTGAAATTTTGTCCTTCTTTTAGGTTTGATGTGCGTGGCGTTGTCGGTTGTCGGTTGTTTGGTCGTATTCGGTCTTCTCTATATACTCGGTGTCATTGTCGTTTGCCCTGGTTTTTCTATGCCGAGAGTTAAGTAATGTTTCCGCGGTATTGTGCGTGGTGTTGATTTTTTCATTAATTTCAAGCAACAATTTGGCATTTGGTAGATTGTTATCATTTAATCTGAAAAATACGAATGGGAATTTAAATGACATTATAAGCTATTTAATGGTAGGTACTTTGTTCTTGGGGCTTATTCATCCGATCTAATAACAACAAAAAGTTTATTGGACTCAAAAATTTCTTTTGAATGTTGCCTTGATCTGCGAAAATTAGCTGAATTACTCATATTTGGTTTTAAGCTTTGAACTGGTGTGTAATGCAAGAGGTTACTTTTTCAACTCTAGCTCAAAAGTCAAGCTAAGCGGAAAACTAAGCAATGATCATATCGAAAACAAAATTGAACATATATTTATTCGTTGACAAGCAGCATGTCAAATCAACACTTTACATTGCATTGCCTAATTTAAAAAAAAAATCCATCTTAAAAGGCATTCACAATGAGCTACAAACAAACGTCAGAGACTTCACTTTGGTACAGTGGCAGCTGCAAAATATATTCTCTAAAAAAGCTTTTTATAATTCACAATAAGCAAATCATAAACATCAAGATGTCCAGTTTGACACATTGAGGTTAACTTCGATGAATTTTTTCTGATAAATTTGATTTCAGAATCGTTTAAGATTTATTCACATTCACTAGTATGAAATTCTTGTTTCTTTTTCTTCAAATTGAACTTTAATAATAAAGGATATAATTTGGACTATCTGGGGTAACTCACTGACAAACTACATTTGTCATATAGCCTCGAAAATATTGGCCGAACAACTTTGGTTACAATCATTTTTTCTACCATAAACTGTTTCATACATACATTTGGTGCATTTTATATTTTCCAAAATGGCGGGTTTCACGGTACTTTTTTTAAAGCCCGATTGGGCCTGTGAAAATAAACGAACGATGTCATCTTGAAAATGTATTTTCGGTTTGACCACGAAAAAACTCTACTGTAAGTGATGTCCCAATTTTCTTTGTTATTGTTGCATTCAACACGTCAATTGTTTAACTCTGGGGGTGGTTATTTTGTAACAAGTCAATCGAGGCTATAGAAAAATGACACCCTATCAACTACGTTGTTTCTTATTTCATTGCCATAATAACAAAAAAAAATGAATAAACTTAAAATTCAAAGCCAAATCATTCCATTTATCTCTTTAGGTCAAGATAAGATTAAACAATCAAACCAAAGCAACTAAGATGTTATGTGTGCCAATAATAATGCTCTCTATACTTTTTTAAGTAAATACTCGCTTTAAGCACTAACAAAACAAAATAAAGAGTATTTTCTTCAATCATCTTTAAAGCAATTCTTGCGTATTTATCTATTATGGGACTACATATTTGTGCATATATAAAATGGTCGTAGATGTATCTTTTCAATGAAAATTCTACATAAACAATTTTTATATTTCAGAGAAGAAAAAAATCTCAAGTCCACAAGTAGCTTTAGTGACAATTATCATCAATCATTCAAACATCTCTTTGCTTCAAATTATCTATAGGGGTGGCTTGTTCCCCCATCCGTATGAAATTATTACGCATTATTTGTGGAGACACGCACAAGGTTTGATTCCTTT
Organism: Syrphus vitripennis; assembly: GCA_958431115.1. Classification (NCBI taxonomy): domain Eukaryota; kingdom Metazoa; phylum Arthropoda; class Insecta; order Diptera; family Syrphidae; genus Syrphus; species Syrphus vitripennis. Next base: position 140,559,829 of record OY288108.1, on the reverse strand, counting down.
TTTTTTTTTGATTTGAAATGATTTTATTTTTTTTTACTGACCGAATTATGTATCTAGATGTTTTGATTTTTTTTTTTGAAAAATCTTAATTTTTGGGAAAGGAACAAAAACAGAACCCGCCTGATGTGATATTTTAAACTAACTCTTTGTTTAAAAGTTGTTTGAAAAATTTATTCTGCAGTAAACTTATTGTGATTTGTGATCCCAAAATTGTTGTCACTAAAATCTCCATGTATTTTTTTTTTTTTGCTAAGTTTAAATATTGATTTTATTTATTGTTTAAGTTAACTCTTAAAAGAGTTATGACTGCGCGCATGTCTAACATTAAATCTTATGAAATTTAGTTATTACATAATATGTGATGAATAACTATTTAAAATGTTTCAAATGATTTATTATTAGTGGTTCTTAAATTTTAAGACAACTCATAAGAAAATAATAAAAATCAACTGAACTATCGAAATAAAGATGCAAAAATTATGTTTATGGCTTTAAAGAGTGTTATGTACTTGTAAAGTACACAATTTTAAAATAATTAATGACCCTCTTGTACTGATGGTTTTATATACCCAGTAGTATCTTTTATGTACAATTTTACTATGTAGTTCTTTACATAACACATAGCTCCAAAAGAACTTTGATAGTAAAAAGTATTGATACTAATATTCAACCATGTGGAACTTTATGCTTAAGAAATTTTAATGGTAGAAGTTATTGGTCCTAACATTCATAACTCTTTGTGTTTAAGGTTCCACAAAGTTGAATATAGGGACCAACACTTTTTACCATTATCGATATTTCTTTTTTTCATTAGCCCCTTTTACTTTTTGAAATTAATTAAAAGGGGTGAAAAAAACAAATTGAATTCCAATCGAAATCCTCAAGTTTGACTTGTAAAAATAATTCATGTAAAAATTCAAAATTTCAACGTATTCTTTTGAACTAGAAGAGAAAACTGCAAGCAAAAATATCTGCCCCCTAAATTCCTTTTAATTTTATAATTACCTAGATAGATATATTTTTCTATTTAATCTTCAACCCAGAGAACTTAGATGCAGCTAAAAACAAAACAACAACAATGACGAAGAAAACACCATCAACATCTGCTTTTCGAAAAACCACGCATCACTATCTGTGCAAGTCATTTGTGCTGTATTTTCAATTCACTGGGGGCTAAAATGTAGGTTAATAGGTATAAAGCGGCATGTTGTAGTGAGCCATCAGTTGTTGTTGTTGTAAGTATATTATTTGCCGACAATCTGCAAATAATTTTAGCTTCTTATCTATATAACTCAACCCTCTATTTTACTCATATATTTACGTATAATAAAAGACAGGCTATACAAAAAAACAATAAGAAGTAAAGAAACATCCTAGAAAAGATGTATGCGCCGCGCGCCGTGCTCTAAATTTACCCATTTGCGCGATGCACTTAGAGAAGCATTTAAGTCGTTTGTTCTAAAAAAAAAAAATACGATGCAAAATCCAGTCCACCATTGTAAGAGATTACATAACAAACGAACGTGATTGCGTGGATTTATTGATTTTAATATCTGTGTTTTTTTTTTTTAAGCTTCAGTAAATTATTTATAAATTTGATGGAATAAGCGAAAAGGAAAGCGACGTCTGGGCCTAATTTTAGAGCTGAACGAATGCTGATTCACCAGAAAATAATAATACCTTTTACCAAAACATAATGATTGCATTTTATTGCATGTCAAGTTGTATCTAAATCAAATAACAAATACTAATATTTTTTTAAAAAAAGGTTTTGCGAAACTTCAAGAATTGTTAATGTTCGCATTCAGAGATGAATAACATGTGATTAATAGAACGCACACGCTTATTCAATTTGACAATAAGGATCTTTACTAAGCTGTCATTGTGCTAAAATCTATACTTTTCACATTTATGATTTGCATATTTTGAATACAAAAAAGCCTGGTATACTAGTGATGAGAAACGAAAAATCTAGTACAAAACGTGCGTTTTTTTAAACTCAAATAGGCCTATCGTTCGAAACTGGAGTCAGTGACCGAGCTGGTTGGAGAAGCATGTTGACTGGTCTGACCGAGATTGTAGCGCAATCTAAAGTAAATAAATAGGTGTGTTGAAAATAATGGAGTCTAAAAAAGTTCTTATTTCGTTTCAGTTGAAGTTTGCAAGTTTGAGTTCGGAAATCTGAAAATATATGTCATTACCTGTCACTGACAGCTGAACTTAAGCAAAACTATAATCTAAATGTTGGCACAACTGCAAGGCGCAGTCTTATTAGTTTTGAAAATAGTTTTACAATCTGGAAGCAAGTATTTTTTTTTTTTTTTTTTTTTGAAAATTCCCAAAAGAAACTTTACAAAGACAAAAGTGACAGCCATGACTTTAATAGTTCTGACAGATTCGTTATAGTTATTTTAATTACACGTCATTTTTATAAAAACATGCATACCAAACATCAAACAATTGCTTGATTAAAAAAATCATCTTCATCTAAGTGAAAATTTTGATGTTTGTAGAAGCAGATCGCTCTAGCTAATAACTGAAATATTTCGCTTTGGCAATACTGCTCCATTTTAAATATATAAGGTCTGTTTGGTATCCGTTTTTCAATAAAAATGTGTAAAACTTGTCAAATCAGCGAATTGAAAGAACTCCTGAAAAATGAAGAAACTTGCAACGAACCCAACAAACGCGTCGAACTATTCTTCTTGCACTAAAAGTTGAAATACACACGACCATTTCAAATAAAACTAAAAAAACAGATGACAGGTACAAATAGATTGATGTTTTGACAGTTTCGTAAGTTTCGTAAGCTCAAATTCGTAAGTTTATCATTGTCTTCTCTCGTTGAAATGGGTCACCATTGATATTTAAAAGCTTGATATCGATATTTTGCACTGAAAATTATTATTTTTCCAATATAAAGTAGCTTAGCCCTGTGGGCTTAAAAAGTTGTTCCTCAAAAGTTGGCACCACTTTTAACAGATATGTACATCCGATTTTTAATAAAATCGTTAAAAAGGTAACGGTATAATTAACCCCTTCAATCTACTCTGTTTGAATTTCAAAAGATAGCAATTTTATGATGCCAAAAGGTCTGATTTGTTGATTGAATGCATATCTAGATAGCTTGAGGTATCTATCCAATAAGCCAAACCTATAAGTAGATTTATATTTTTTGTATCTTTTCATCTTCAATAGAATGTTAGAAGTATACCAAACAAATGAAAAATAAATTCTTTGTATTCTTCTTTCTCAAGGCTGCAGTTAAATCGTCATTTCTAACTGACACACAACATAAATATAAATACAAATATAAACGCTCTGACGGACAACGGACAAAAAAGCCAACTAATTTACAAAAGCTTGTCGGTCTCGGTCTCGGTGTATCTACAAAATTCTCAACGGCTCGTCTAAATTGTTTGAGGAATGTGTGCTGTAGTGATGTGTATAGATAATTTTTTTTTTTTTTTGGTGGGTGGTGGAATTGGAAGTGGAAGTGGCAAGCAGAGGCGCATGCATTTGGTTTTTGTGGATGATATGATGAAAAACTGAAAAGCTGACGTTCTTTTGTCAAAAAGTTAATTTTATCTTTTATTTTATTTTTTGTTTTGTTGTTGTTGGTGTGTAGGGGGATTTTACGACGCAACAACAGAAATAGGTATCGATGCGAGCATCTGAAACGAAGACGGGGGCAGAGGTGAGGGAGTGTTTTTTTTTTCTGATGGACGCGATGATGGCGGCATGTGTGCTGGACAAGATTTTAACAATGGACTTTAGCTTTATCTGAACAATATATTCAAAGCCTTGTTAAATAAAAAAAAAACTTATAGGTAGGTACACTTTTTCTGTTGTGGCTAATGTTCATGTGTTTTTTGTGCTCTCATGATGTCATCTGGGCTGGTTTAGTTGCTAATTCTATCGGGCATTTATATGGACAGTAAAATCTCTTGTTGGGGAATTTTTCAGCATTTTCGGCAGAGATTCTTCTTATAAAATAGCTCAAATTTTCATTCAAATTCAAAACTTGCACCAAACGCTTTTAAAAATTTAACAGGCTCTAAAATCTGTTTGTTCCAAGCAAAATACGTCAAGACCACAAAAAAGAACCACCAAAGAAGAAAGAAAAATACCTTCATTAAGAATCGACCTAGAGAGTTTTTACTGTATTACCCTCATTAAGGTTCTAGTGCTCCCACTTGAAGTTTATGACTGCGCTAATGCATTTGTGTGATCTCCAGGGTCAGGATGGATTGCTTTTTATTGTTTTGTTTCTCTTTTAATCACCTTAGCAGTGAAAAACTATCCAAATCCAGCTTATATTCTTTTATGGCTTATTAATTTTTTCCTCACAAAATAAAAAATACACTCAAAACGAACACCTTTGTCTGGTGATTTAAAAGACAAAGGATCATAATTATACGCCCCCACAAACAACGACAACTGTGGCCGCTGGCCAGAGACGACGGAATCCATTTAACATGCAGATATTAATCACAGCAAATTCCATTCAGTGGTTCTGTCCACTTTATATACATACATCTGGCTTCTGGCAGCAGGTTTGTCATAACTTGGACAATGTCAATGTCATTTAATATCAAAGAAAATATCAGAGACAGATCTGAAAATACGATCAGTAGCGGTGTTGGTTGGTGGTGCTACACCGCACCGTCCATCGCCATCTTTCAATCTTTTTCAACAATTGTTGCCATTTTCGAAACATCATCAGACAAATGTGAGCTATATAAATTAACTCTCAGTATGGAGATATAATTATAATAAATTTAACAAAAAATGCACATGAGTTGAATTTCTTTTTTATTGTGGAATTTTTATATTATAGTTGAATGAAAAATATGGAGAGACAGCTTGTTATAAATACATAGTCTTTGCTGATGCGCAATGATTTTTTGGGTTGGCAAAATTTAACAATATCCAATGATCAACCATCACACAATCATCATCGGAGAGAAGAAGAAATGTAATAAATTTTTAATGTAAATTTGTGCTCTTTCTCGGTTTGATGGACTTGGATTTTTGGCACAAAGAGCAGAAGCTTTTTTTTTGTTGTTGGTTGTTGTTGTGGACAAACATAAAATATTATTCATAATGCAATTAAAATGAATGCAAATTTTTAAGTGAACTCAAATGCTTTTTTTTGTAGATTTATTTAATAATGGATAACGATCTGTTTGTTGAAGCCGAATTATGACGTAAAGTTTGAATGACGGAATGTTTTGATTTGACGGATTTATCTTTTGCTATATATAGAGCAAAATACTGTTTAATTTTAAATGATTTTTGAACATTATTTGCTGAAATTTTTTGAATAATTTTTCTAATCCATTTTCATTAGCATTTTCTGGCATATAGTAAGTCATTTGGAACAAAATTTAATGTAACAAAATGAATTAAAGCAATCTTCAAAAAGAAAAAAAACGTTAAATTTCAAATATTAAACACATCGATCAAACCTTTTTCGAAATAAATTTGAAATTTGACACCTGTCAAACTCACCTGAAGTGTCATAATATTATTTTAATGTTTGCCATTTACGACCATTACGATCATTGCCATTATCAATCGAACAAACCATTAAAATTATTAAACCTTACTACAAAAGTTGTGATTCAAACGTAAGCTACTTTTTGCGCATAATTATGGTTGTCATAATTCAACTTAACCAATTGGTGAAATTATGAAGAAATTTGATAAGACTAAATGCGTAAAATATGCCTTAATTTTTTTATGTTTTTCTTTTTTCTTAGAAAATTGAAACAATGAAAATTCCAACAAAGTTAGGAAAACCTGAAGTTAAATATGTCATATGATGAAAATAAACAAAAAAAAAATCACCAACTTGATATACTTCACTGTCAATCAAAATTCCATATAAATTAATATTTTTGCATGGTTGTGACACTTTGTGATGACTTTGCGCGCTACATTTATTACTTTTCTGTCACTAATGGAGAAAAGAAAACAAAAAAACAAAATAGCTTTTGTATCCATTGCATAGCTTTCTTTTGCATCAGTAACCAAATGATCTTTGTATCCTTTGAGCCAATAAAATGACTCAATTAAAATCCTACAAAGAAATGAAACACTGAACTAAAAATTCAGCAATAAATATACAAAGAAAAACAACATCCATCTGCTCTTGCCACCTAGCAGTATAGTACATAGTTGTAGAAGCGTCAATTTCCACCTATCAATGGTCAATATTTCACAAGACTCAGTTCTCATTGAACGTTTGCATTTGAATGCTCATAAATTTCAGCAAGTGAAATTGCACTGGCAGACCAACTATCTGTTAGCTTGCGCCACCATCATCGCACGCACCGACCGACCGACCCAACCGGCTGTGTAGTCAGTTGGAAAAAAAAATCTATTTCTGGATCGGGACTAGAGGTAATCTACTTTTTTGCTTGGTTCTTCTACGGATTTTCTTCCTCGATTTTGTTTTTTGTTCGAAATGCTAGTTTTTTTTTTTGATTTGGTGAAATGTTCGTCCAATACAGAACTGCCAGAATGTATGCTAACTTGGAAAATAATTCAAATTTCAATATTCAAATAAATTACGCTTCTATTGCGCAATTTGAACTCTTTCTACGCTCATTTTCTTAAGAGTTGGTAGTGTTTTTCCATTTAGTGACAATTAACCTTAACCTAAATTTTAAAATGAAATATGAAATTAATGCTTTACAATATAGTAGATACAGTGTATTTCCTATTAACAATAATATTTCACATTTCATAGATTAAGAAAGGATAATATTAGAATTTATGTAAAACGTCTCGTCAAAGAGACTTTAAATGTCGTCAACCCTAACCTAAAGTGGAAATAATCCATGCTTCTCTTTATTGGAGTGCTTGCTCCTTAAAAAATAGTTGTGGAATGATTATATCAACGTTTAGTCCAATTTAAATATCTAAGGAACGATAATATTAATGTTTACTCCAACAACGATATTTGTGGAATGCTAACTGAACATATGCGTTTACCCCAATAAAAATATCGGAGGTGTGATTATATCAACGTTTAATCCAATAAAGATTTTTAAGAAATGTTTTATATCATAGTTTACTCCAATAAAGTTATCTGATGAAGAATTATATCAGCGTCTAATCCATTTAAAACATCAAGAATTACATCAGCGTTTACTCCAATAAAGATATCTGAAGAATGTGTTATATCAGGGTTTTTCACCTTGATCTCATAATGTACTGCATATAATTTCTAACGATTTAATTATATCAGCATTTTTTCCAATATGGATTTTATATATGCATTCAGAAGTTAATTCACTACTCGAGCTACTGGTCTTTTGAAAGAAGAGTTATTTTTTGGTCGAGTATCAAATAAAACCGTATTTCTATGAAAATAAATGACATGTCAAATGTTCCTGTCATTAAACAATTTGACACTTTTTAATTAACTGTTTTTCGAGATAAAAATTGTAAGGAAAATAAATTTTTAAGGTGCTGGTAACCCTAATCCAGTAGCCAACTTTTTATTATAATACGGCAATGTGGGCATATTATAACCATCAACACCAGGTGGCACTGTCTACTGGATTTTTGTGATCCTAAATCATAATTTGCTCGATGTCATTCATTGTAGATGTATAAAATGGTCACCCATTGCAGATGTATAAAATCAAAAAAAAAGAAATCTTTTCGAGGACCCAAGAAAAATTTAATCCTCATTTTACACTTTTTTTTTTTGAATTATTTCCAATTCATTTTTATTTCTTCACAGAGATGTAAGATGTTGAAAACAACGCGTTTTTTTTTTTTTTTTTTGGTGTTGTTTGAATTTCGCGTCATTACACACAGTCTTAGAAGCTTTTTTGTTTATTTCTTTTTGAATTGCAACAGGGTCCTCCTGAATAAATTTGTTTGGAAATCGATTGATTTGAAAAAAGAAAAATTATTTATGGATGGAAGAACGCAGTATTGATCCAATTTTTTTTTTATGTTGGCTATATACAATTTTATAGATCTTTGGCATACTCTACTTGGCCCACAGTTTAATCTAAAAATAAGATCCGTTTGATATAAAATTAAAAACATACCGGAAATTAGTATATTGCATTTAGAAACATTTATTTTTTTTTTCATAATCGGACTTCCTTTGAATTTATTTACTATATGCTTAATGCCAGCGTATTTATATTTTTCTCGATAAACCGAGTGTGTATCAGAAGGTTCCATTACCCAATGATTAAAAAATTCAATACAAATCAAAGCAGATCATTATGTCTTGTAAATAAAACAAGTCGATCGTGAATACCATCAACAATTAAATTTAAGTTAAACAAGACTAGACATATAGGGAAAAGACTTTTCATTGATTTTCCATCGGTTAATAAGACCTTTTATTACGATAATGGAGAATGCACAAAAGTGGGTCTGTCTGTCTATCTTAACCACAAACTTGAAAAACGGCTTTAAAGATTTTGATTAATTTTTTTCTGTTTTTGTAAGAAACTAAAATTATTTGGTCAAAAAAAATATTTTTTTTCAAACTTTACGTACGTTCTCAACGGTACCTGCCTCGGAACCCGATTTTTAGTTTTCGATTTTCCCATTAATTACAGACTACGCACTACGATCAAAAATTTTATGACAGAGGTCCTATACAATATCAATAACATATCATGTCAAAACTTTCAACTTTTTTTTTAAGTTTTGATAAATTTAATTTTTGTTATTTTCTGCATTTCTTTTTGACAATTTTTTGGGCTTTACAGATTTTTAATTAAATCTGCAACCAAATACATAGTTAAATTTACTTAATTAAACTTGATTTCTTCTCTGAATGTTTTCAACGTATATTTTGTTATTCTAGGTATGAAAAATTAAACTGTTTGCAGTTAAGAGAAATCTATACACTACACACTACACATACATACTCGTATCCTACCTAAATCCCGACATTTTGATTTGTCTTCACATAATGAAATCATCATTTTTTGACACATAAACTACTCGTATAGCTACACCTTCAAAAACTCCTCATTACTATTCCTATAATAAGATAGATAAAGGAAATGAATCCGAAGAAAATCTATCCGTTCATAAGTAAAACCATCTTATAAAGCATACCTCTCAACAAAGTACAACAACAACAAAACAAAAAAAGAAAAGATATAATAAAAGCTTTTGCATTCCATCATCATTAATCCGCTTCTCTACTTATGTGAAAAAGAACAGAAGTTCCTGCTGCTGTTGATGCTCGTATGGATCCAACCTTTCAACACCAATACCATCCACATCTATGATCCATCCACCTTTTGAAAATTATAATTTAGAAGAAAACACCTTCCTTTCCTTTGCCTCTACCTATAAAATTTTCTCTCTGATTTTCCACCCATCGTCGATATAAATTCAATATAACGAACATCATGCAACAACAATATTCAAGGAGAGCTTATAGAAGAGATAGGTGAGAGATGTTGTTGTTGTAGAGATATCGAAAGGAGGAAATTTTATTACCACCACATGGAACCACCACATTGTTAGTTGTTGTTGTTTTTTTTTATTTCTTCGTGTATATTTAGAACTCAGGTCTTTTTCGAAGCTCTTTACCAGCAGCAATCAGCTTCAACCTCCCCCATCATCATCATCATTATCAGCATTGGGTGGAATCTTCTTGTTTTCCTTATACACTTCCTTGCCAATATTGCTGAAGCTGAAGCACTATATAAACCCTGATTCACCATTCTTTTTGGATGATGGTCGTTTGGTGCTGATTCTTTAACGTTGCTTGTGCTTCTGCTGGCTGCTGCTGCCAATGTTGTCACATGCATACCTGCGTTTCAAGGCGCATGAGCTCTCTTTTTTGGTTTTTTGTTTTATATTGTTGTTGGTGCTTGTCTCTTTGGAGATTTAAATCTATTATTAGACAAGCAATTTGGGGTGCTGAAAGGGTTGCCACAGTACAGAATAAAATTGTATGAAGTTGAATTATACAATTGTATACGAATAATATTTTTAAGTGTAGTTCCATAGGGTGTGTGCTCGCCTTAAAACAATACTGTAAACTGCGTTACATTGTTTTTAAAAAATTTCTTATTGTATGTCAATTTACAAACTTCAAATCATCAAATATTAACTAATCTTTAAACAACATATACCCTGATTAGTTAAATTTGAAAATAGCCTTATTTTTTGCCAATTAATTCTTAAAACCGTGAATATATTAACTTCGTGGAAACTGTTATTCACATCCATTTTATTAAATCTACAAATTTAATAAAAATATTAAGTGCAATTTTTTCGTTAATTTTTTTTATACCAACTTACAAATGTCAAAATCTTCACTTTGTGGGAACCCAAGTCTTTTTGTGAAAAGACAATGCAATTTTGCCAATGTATGTCACTTTTTAAGCTTCTTCATCTGTCAATCAAACTTTTAAAAAAATAATTGCTGTCACTTTTGAAGTTGTCAAATTTATATTGATTTTCGAATCGAAAGTCTGTGTAAGAACTAAAAAGTTCTTGATCGAATATTTCTTTGTATATGAAAACTATAGTACTATCATAGTGGAAGTCGAATGGGGCGACATCTAATTTACCTATGCAACCCTTACTCTTTTTTTTTGGCGGAGAGCTTATGGAGGTTTTAAATAATATTTATTGATATTTTTTGGATGCAATTATCCAAAAAATAGTCTACTCTTGCCCCTACCACCAATTTTTGACGCTTAAAGACTCCCCAAATCGAATTTTACACCTCACATTTTGCAGCGCCACCACCAGGACCTCTGCAACCCTAAAAAAAACTCGCCATGATAGTACTATAATTTTCATATACAAAGAATATTTGTATACGATTAAACAAAAATTTTGGTTTTTCAAAAAATGAAAATGGCAACTCTAATTTGCAGAAAAGAACTACCACCAGCCAACAGCATAGCAAGTCATCCAAGAGTTCTATATATACAAGCTACCAGAGATAAGAAAAATCGGCTTTAACGTTGGTTCTTGGAAAAGTTAAATCAGACATTTTGACGAGAGCTTTTTTCTATATAGATATTATAAGCGGCATGCCACACAGAGCTGCTAGGCTAGCTGTTATGTAGAAGTACACTTCGACTTGTGCCGCGAGAGAGTTGAATGTGATACACCAGTATTGGCTCATAAGTTCTCTGGTGATGTGGTAGACTCTTAAAAAAGACGAGCAGCAGCAGCAGTAGCCAGCGCAACAATTTATAACTTTAACAAAAACAACAACAACAACAAAAAAGGGAATATTGTTTTTGTCCACTTAATTTTGGCTTGAAGCCAATGAGACCAAATAACAAAAACGACCACCACCGCATCAAGCAGCAGCAGCTGCTGCTGATGCTGTGCCTGCCGTGAGACCGTGTGAGACATCAACATAACCAGAGCAGAGACCAAAATCATCATCTTTATTATTTCAAAGCCTTTGTGTACCACACATCATCGACATCATCAGTCTGCTGCCGCCAGCAGGCACTTTAAGGTGTCTCCATATCTCCAATCCCCACAACAAAAAATACGTGAGTGTTTAAGTGCTAACCGCGTGCGCTTCGTTACCGTTACCGCCGCCACCTCCGCGCCGCCTGCCATTGCCGCCAGATAGTCTTTAAAGACCCCAAATTGTTTGCGGGCACAACTTTATTAGCTCTTCTTCAACTTAATCGGTCGTAGATACTCTATTTGTATGTAGATACGTTTTTATGTAAAAAAAGATGAAAAGTATCTAACTCGAAAGAAAGTGAAAAGGTGACGCCGAAGACGGTTGGGGCCAAACATTACCGGTGTCACATTACCCGACCCACATTTGCTGCCATAGAGGCTATACCTTTTGCCGTGTCGTCCCTTCCTTTAGGCCAAAAAGTTTTTCGTCTCTGCATAGTTCGTATAATTTTTCTCGGAGCGACCGCGACCTCTCCAAATCATCATTAGATATTTTCCATATGTACTGGACATATGTACATACATATGAGTGTTAAAGTATCTCTGACTGGAAGTATATGGCGTTTAGACCATCATCGTAATTGTCATTGTTAAAGCCGAAGAAATTCATTATTGCTCTGCGGTTCGGTTCGGTTTTGGCTTTTTCCGTATACTTTTTTTTCTGTCGTTCAATTTTTTTTTTTTTGTTTCTTTCTTGGTTCTTCGCTGCTTTTGGCAGGAAGCCATGTTCTGGCCGAATTCATTGTGAAGTGGTGGTGGCTTTTTTCAGTGTTTTTTCTTTTTTTTTTTTTGAGATGTTTACCAAAGTGCGGTGGATGTTATTTGTATCTGTTTTTACAAGAGTGCGACAGTTTTGTGGTTACGCGAGTGCTGTCGGTCTATGAGTCAATTTGGGCCAAGGTATTTACCGACAACAACGACGACTACGACGGACGACAACCAAACCAATATGATCATTTTTGTGTTGTTTTAGTTTTATTTTACTATTCTGGGTGTATATAAATGACGAAGTTAATGAAAACGTTATGGAAACTATTTAAAGTCTAATAGAAGAAAATAAAAAAAAGATACATAAATTGAAAACTAGAGGATTAATAAAGACAGAAATACTTGAAACGAAGACGTAACGGAATATTATCAGGTGGGTGTACCAACATAGAAATAATGTAAAATAAGTCGTGCGTTCTTAACTGATGATTTAAAAGATAGGATTATCCAAATTCCAAAAAATTTATACACGTCTATATATTTGATTGGCCTTAATAATTTTTGTATTTGTTTTTCTCTTTCCTCACAACTTTCATAAATAAATTCGTATTTTCTGCTTAATCATTGCATTTTATCCTTGAATATAAATCCTTGGGAATGTTTATTTTTTTTTTGTCTCTTGTTTATTTCTTGAAACGTTAAACTTTAACCTTACATTGTTGAAAGTAGGGTTGTTTTTTGTATACCCCTACATAAACCTATATCTTTATTTAACCCTACATCGTGTGCCTACTTGATGATTTGATTTACATTATAATATCGATTTTGGATTTTCATTTTTTGGGTGAAAAATTCATGTTCCTATATAAAAGCATCTTGGCAATTTATTTTAATTTTTAATTAGATTTTAGCACCAAAAGAATTTTTAGATATACATAGAAGCTGGTATAAAAAAAAATGGCAGTGATGGAAGGAAAGAGAAGGTATCAGTTGTGAAATCTTAAGCTTTAAATTTAGTTCACTTTTGTGGGGGGGTTAGCAAGAGATATTTTTGAATATTTAATTAAAAGATGGATTCGAAAAATTAAAAAGGTTTTAAAGTTGATTGTAATTGTAATAGTATTTGAATATTTATGAATTTTTGAAGCATGAAAATGTTTAACATCTGGTTCTAGGAACTCAGATGTTTTATTAATGTTGTACGGATTTAAATCTTCCTTCAGACTATAATTACTTAGGTCCTCAGACCTAAAATATGTCCATGACCTTTCATTGGTGGGACATAGGGCCGCCACTACTCCTACGCGCCATACTGTTCGGTTCCTGTGTTTCAGCTCACTGCAACCCTTCCTTAGAGGTGCTGATTTCTCTTCGACCGTTCTTCACCAGGTGTTTTTAGGTTGAGCCGCTTGTCTGTCCGAAATGGTTCAATTCCATCGCTTTACACGCAATACACTCATTGCCTTTTTGAAGCATATGGCCAATCCACTGCCACCTAAGTCTTCGTTTGAAAGAGTCAATAGGTTCCTAGATCTGTTCTGGTATGAACTTCATAATCGGAGATAGTGTTGAACAGTTTTAGCTTGGTCTTTAAACTTACAGAGTTGTTTGCTAGGTAGCATTCCGAACGCAGCCTTTGATTTCTCGATTTGGCAGCTAACAACTAGTTCGGTTACGCCGTCAGTATAGATGCAATTTTTACAAGATATTGATCATTTTTTACCATCCCTACCAGTTGCCCAAAAATTTCCGTATTGCGCTGAAGAGCTCATCAATTCAAGCTTCTCATTCCACCTTTGTTGTTTGAGATGCATGATCCTATTAGGAAGTAAGCATATGATGTATTCCAGGAGTTTGAAGTGTTATTGCAGATTCCAGTGAATTCCTCGATTTGCTTCCAATAGATTTCAAACTGCTCTGACATCTTTCCTAGCCTCGATATTAACAATTAATTTATCTGTGGTGTCCCTCTTGCGCAAAGCAAGCCAGATAAATTTTCTATTGACACCGTCAAACGGCTTGTTTCCCAAGCCCTTTCAATGATTTGGTGCAGTAGCTCAGTCGATGTTGTTGTCAAAACCTGTCGTATATCAGGGCTGTGTGTGACCGCATTATCATCATCAATTAAAGGGTCTAGAACACCTGGTCCAGTTGCTAGTTTTTCTTGAATCTTCGACATTTCACAAATCACGGGTGTGAACCTGTCTAGATTGCGTTTTTGGAAGCAATACAATAAAAAAGGTTTTCATTTCGGTTCAAATTCATAAGAAAATTAATTTCGACTCCGAATTCAATTCGGAGAGAAAATCGATAACAGGGGTCAAGTTTTTAGAAAATAAAATTAAAAAACAAATCAAAACTGTAAAAAGCACTCGTCCTTAATTAATCCTTATAAAGATCTCCGTTCCATTTACTCTACATTTATGTTATCCTCTTCTAGCATAACCAGTTTAACTTTAGCAAAGTAATCACAGTAAGAAACAAACCCGCTTAAATGACATTATTTCAAAAAATAAAAATATTAAAAAAACAATGCGTTTGACAAAAACAGAATAAAAATTTAGCACAAGGATTTCATGCACATCCTGTACACACATATTTGTAGATGTACATATACAAATCGTTAGATGAGATAAAAATCCCCATTTTGATTTACTTCTCTTCGTTGTTTTTTTTTTTTAATTTCATTTTATTTTTTTTTGTATTATTATCCTAGCGCAGCAGCATCTAACACACATCTTCATCAGCACCTACTATTTTTCATTTTTATGATGACAAAATCATGCAAACATCAAGTGGAGTCAAACGTCTGCATGACCTTCTGCTTTGACAAATTCACTCCCCATCTCTTGTTTTACATTGTAGCGCAATCATATTTTTTTCTCCCTCTCTATCTCTCTCTCTCTCTCTTTCTTTCTTTCTGTGTGATGTGATGTGATCCTTCGTCTCAATTCCCCTCTTTAGCACACTTTCAATGCAATGTCCCTCTGTGGTTTGGTAATAACATCAACAACAGCTGTGCAGCACCTTCTTTCATATAAATGTACGAAACACAGGGTGGCACACAGAGAGGTCTCCAACAATACAAACTTAAACAACAACAAAAAAAATGTTATTAACAAACTTATGGTTAGAGTTGGAAGTTACAGCAAAATGTCAAAGTGGGACTTGGGCGAGCTCAGCGCTTGCCTCATTTCGGTGATGGGTGGGTGTTTAGTTAGATTTTGTTGGCTAAAAAAGAACGGAAAAGCTTTTTCCTACGTATGCTTCTAGAGATACAGGGTGACTGCTGAAATGGATGTGAGAACACAAAGGGACATAAATCATTCCAATGTATATTGTGCACACACATGTTGTGCTACCGGGATTAGTTCCAATAGCTTGTTTTCTTTTTTGTAGGTAAAGTAGACTGTGCAGGCAAGCGATGGGAAGATGATACAGCTTTCATTTTCCTCCCCACTATCTCTTAGTTGCTATTTTTTTTCCCCCATCATCATCAACACCAACCAACAAAGGCAACAACAACAACTCTCAACCACTAAAACCCATATTGGCAGCATTGTCGGTGTTCTTTGGTGCAAAATTCGTGCCAAACATCTCAGATTGGTTTGTGCATCAAAGATGGCCTTTACTTTCAACACAAAGTCCATGTGTGTCGTTAGAGAGTATATTATAGCGGATGTACGAAAACGGGACAACAATCAGGTGTTTGATGATGTATAGCGCTTTGGCGAAGGATATAAAATACCCACTTAGAATTAAAGTGGCAAACAACGATTGGTTGGCGCTTGTCATTCCGGGGTAATTTAGATAAATTATAACTTTGTTACAAAAGGGTTTCGATGGTTTCGATTGTGTGCCTTTAATATAAAAGTCCTTGGAAATGCAGTGGTGCCAAAAAGCATAACATTTATTTAAAATTCTTTTAATGACATAGTTGACAAAGGAAGATTCTTTTTTTGTTCGTTCTTGTGTCTGACCTTTATCACTTGCACATGGTTGAAATGTCTCAATGCCTTATGCAGAGCATGTGTGTGTATTGCCTGTAGCTGTTTTCTTTGTCATTTATACGAATTAAATGTGACAAATAGTTTATATTTAAAACTTTTATAAAGGTAAATGCATTTCTTGTAGGTTACAAAAGGAAAGCCAAGGGCATTTAAATTAAAGGTAGAATACAAAGTTGGCTTTTGGTCTTATTACTTCAATTTTATAGTTGTTAAAAATTGAGGGAGGACTTAATGAAGTACTATAATTTTCGCAAGTTTTCGGAAGCTAATTTTGTAAACCAACGAAAAGAAGTCTCATTAAAGAGCAGTCAGCAATATTGAACTCAAGTGAATTGAATAGTTTTTCTTTTTTTGTAGTTTCAATACTACACCAATGTCAGTTTCATTTCCATTCACTTTAGTAAGGTGAGTTCGAGAGCACTCAATAAAATTTATCGAAACTCAACGAAAGACATCAAACTGATATTATAGACTCGTTATATACTTTTTTCCTATTTGCTTGTTTTCGTTCAACCTTTGCGAACTCTTGAAGCATCTGCATATTGGAATAAGCTTAAACAGTAGTTTAAAACTAAACTCGTAGTATTCGCAATACTATGAACGGAACAAAAAAAGAACACTTTGTTTCCAGTCATACTGACCAATTGGTTTGTCATCAACAATGGCGTGGTATCAAACTGGAAACCCGATCCTCCTTGTTGTCTAAATTCAGGGAGTTGGGTTTTCAGTTCATTTTTGATTTGAATGTAAACTGTAAAAATTTTCCATCCAAAAAAACTTCATATAGCTTCGGAATCTTCTTCCCATGACTATGGTTGTTCTCCGAATCCAATAACAGATTCAGATAGGAACTCAATACTCATTGATAGCATTACAAATATATTGATTTTAGGAATAATTATCAGTATTCTTGAATTTACCCCTGAAAAAAACCCGGTATATGAAATAATAAAATCCGAAAATCCCCAACGCTAGATTATGCCAAAACAAAAACAATGCAACTAATTCTGGTGAAAAGAAATGATATAAAGAATCCAAATGCACCCTCAACCCTGAACAATAAACAGAGGGTGGTCTATTCTTATATGAAAATTAAAAGCAAATATAAAAAAAAAATAAGAAAAAAGAGAATATCTTCCAAGAAGAAGCTGAGGTAAGTATAATTACCTAACAAGGACATATACACCACACTTAAATCTCAACCCCAATCTTTGGATCCTCAACCTCCTAAGCCACTGCAGAACCAATAGCCGGAGATACACCACACGGCTCAGCTCGACACTCATGATGATGATGAAGATGATTATGATGAAAGTGCGGTCATGCTGCCAGCAGAGATGAACCTAAAATCAAGAACAAACAAAAAAAAAACTCCTACCATGTGTGTTGTGTTCAGATGGGCGTCTAAAATCCTTCAAGGATATGATGATGATGACTTAGAGATATCTGATAAAACAAAAAGAAAACAAGAACATCACTTGCTACTACATAGAGTACTTCTCTTTGACATAGTTCCTCCATCCATGCCATGCCACACATGCCAATATAAGTTACACCAAGGTTATACACTGCCAAAGCGAATATTCCACCACTCACCCTGCTGGTATTCCAAGCTATGGGAGTTGGAATATTATACACTTTTGTCCTTCGGCATTATTCTGCTCCTTGTGTGGGTGTGTTCTTATTTTTTTTTACAATTTTTTTTTTTTTATTAAGGTGCATCAACTATAACTGTGTGTAGTGGCTATAGACGAGTACCTACTGTAACTAATTTCTATACTACTTGTATCTAAGCAAAAAAAAAAAACAACAACAACAACAAAAAAGTATATAAGCTTTATAGAAGGATTGTGTGAAGTACAAAGAGTCTGGGTGTGCGAGTTTACCACGTGACTTTAAATTTTAATAACAAAATGGATGATGATGATGATGAAGGAAAGAATGTGTTAGAATAACACAAAAATAACAAGAAGAAGAAGAAAAAGTCCTTCCATTAAAATAAAGCAACAACAGAAACAACAACAAAAAAAAAGACAATAAATGGCGTAATAACTTTTAAATAGCCATGACATAGAAAGTGCTTCATTGTTTTCGAAGAGCGAATCTTAGTGAACTGGATTATATCCAAAAACAAAAAGAGGACACACCGCATATCCTGGAAAAGATATTGTTTTGTGGTAGGTTTAAAAAAAAAGCAAACATTGATTTTTACCGTAAAGTTGAATATACAAAACTTTGTATAGTAGTCTAGGAATAGTTAAAGTCTAGTTAACGGTCCTTTTAGACGAAAAAGTGTGTGGTGAAAAAAAAATCGTAAAAAAAAAATTTATTTATCAAAATCCACTTTAAAAAAAAGGAATAATTTTTTAATGTTTTCGATATTTTGTATGGAAACATGATTGTTTTTTCCAAGACAGTGTTGTTCAACCTAGACGTCTGTCGTTTTTTGATTAACGCACCTTGTATTTAATTTTAAAAAGAAAACATCTTTCATAGTTTTTAACTGGGAAATGACATCTGCTAGGGGTCGATGGGGGCTAATTTATAGCATCGTACAAATTAGCAAATAGGTATGGACTTTATAAAAAAAAACGGCCTTTCATCCATCATCTATGAAAATAACAAACTCTTATAGACATCGACTCTAATTCCACCTTGCAGTATATTAGTCTCCGTCAAAGACCACAATTAGTTGTTAAAAAAAAGGTTATTTAACAACAACATCATACACTTTCAATAATCTTCATTAAAGCGTCTTGTTCTTGGAATCCTTTTGCATCTTCTTCTTTATTTTTCATCTTCATTATGATAATAATCATCCTTGGCTTTTGTATGCTATAGTAGGTATATACCGGAAAATAAATGAGAACATACTTCAAAGACAAACCATCGGTTAATGATGTTGCGCTGCGCTGCTTCTTCTTCATCTTCTCGAACAAGCCAAAGCCGAAGCCACTCTGTGCTACTATATATGATATATAGGTACGCCTCCATCATCCGTATCATTGCATGCATTTTTCTTGTGATGCATCATCACCCAGCTTTTGGTAAAATTCCTTCATACTTTTTTTTTGCAAACAACAACTATCAAGCATCCAAGCCCAACATAATTATGATGATCATCATCTTCATCATCATCATCATTGTCTCATCACCCTCTAGTTCACCTTCGATTTAGCATTTTTTCGTTGCATGTAGGCTGAGGCAAGCATCTCCTTATGAGTAGATATTTGAATGCACTCGAGAGTAGGTATATGGAAAGATTCTTCCATGTTTCTTCTTATATTTCCTCGGCTTGGTTGCATTCATTTTTTTTCAACTCATCTCTTGTCATCTTCAACCATGAATTGGTCTTTAATGGTGAATGCAACTCATTAAAGGATGCTCTTACAGCAAATCTGTGTGGCACAAAAAAAAACACAAGAAAAAGACTGCATGAAAAGATTCTGGTTTATAGATACTTTTTATTCTTCATCATTGTCGTCGTCGACGTATTATAAATTTTTTTTTCTTCTTCTTGCTAAAACTGAAGTGATGGTAGTTTGTGGATGGAAAGGTCATCTAGATCAACTTTCTATATTTTTGCCTTCTTCCTTCTCAGATGATGATGATGATGATGGTGTAGTAAGCTTCCTTTTTTGTGCGTTAATCTTCTTTTTCATGCAGAAGACGACTGACGACCGAGGAGCGACGGTGAACTGCGACGCAGAGAAGAAGGGAAAATTGGTGAATCGGTAATTTAAGAAGCAAAAGGAATAATAACCTTGGAATACGCCATATTGGGGAATGGGAGGTCTATATAATGAGGTTGATAGCTTTACTCTATAGTATATATGTATGCGGAGGGCGTAGCAGATGGTAGGGAAAACTTAAGAAGCTTTGTTCTGCGTATCCTATATATAGAAGTAGTGCTTTGTATACCCGGATAAAATATAATTGGATTTTCCTTGTTTAATTTGGCACTTATTTTTAATCTTTGATTGTTGTGTTCTACCATCAATGAGAAACATAGCCAGCGGGTGTTCTATATAGGAACATGGCATAGAAATATCTCTAATAAACCCGAACCTATGTTGTTTAATTTGTATTTTTTTAAGGATGTTGTTAAATATAGAAAACATGTGTTTTGTCAATATTATTCCTGTGACTTATTGAAGAAGGATAGGGACAATAATAATGTTAAAGGAATAAGGGCATTTTTTTTGTTCTTTATTGGATTATTCCGTCTTACTTTCACTTCACAGAAAATGTTGGTACTTGATTAGATACGCTTTATCCAGTGTGAGTTTGATCCCACTTCTGATCCCATGTAAGTTATTTGTTTTTTCTTTAATAACATCATGTTCAAGTGAATAAAGCTAAATGTCATCTTTTTGATAAAATAATAATCTTGCTAAGCAATCAAAACATTTTGTAATCTGAACATTAACTTAACATCATTATCTTCGACTTCTACTTAAACATTGCAGTCTATCAGTGAGACCAAAGATGAATTTATATTTCTTTAAAGATTAATGAATTAAACATTTTGCACTACACTTTGGTTGGAAACTATGCAAAACTGCTTTATCTTCAAATAAGAAACTATTGTACATAGATGCAAGCTTTTCTAACATCATTAATCATGGATGCAGTTTTCGTTGTTGCTAAAAAGTTTTACAAGCTATTTAGTAATTTAATAAAAGTGAAACATTAGGAAAACAATAACTGTTACTGTATTCAATTAAAATGCTCGACTTGATTGCACAAACTTCAATATTTAGTGTGGCTTATTTTATCAAATCAAAAAATAAACGAAGAAGTGTAACAAAAGTCATGCAATAATATTTGTTGTTCTTAGAAGTAGGTGTTTTCAAAGTTTTTCAAATCGTCAATAAAATATTTTTTATATAGTAGGTACCTACTTCTATAGTAAATGCAAATGATTTTGAATTAAAATTGAAAGACATTCCTCACATTTGGTGAAATGTTATTATTAAACAGTTAATGTTATTTTCTAAAAATGTACATACAATGTCATAAGTACTGGTGATGAGAATGTCTCAAATAAAAACACATGATTGCTGCTTGTTGGGGTACCTATAATTCATAACGTTCAATGTATAGATGTCTTCTTAGCTTTAATGACAGCTGACTAATTGACCAGTTCCCCCAAACTTCAAAACAGCATCGAAAGAAATTTTCAGCCTGCTCATTTTGTTCTTGTTGAATAATCTTGGCCAGTTTATATTTCTAAGATCTCAGAGATCTTCGCATTCTCAGAAATATAAACAAAAATTCTCATACAAATTTCTCAATTCTACTGTCAAAACTCTGAGAATGAAAATTTTTGGATTCGATTTCTCAATTTTACAAAGTGATAGCTTTGACTTTTGAAAATAATTTAATTTTATTTGCTTTTGTATTTTTAAAAGGCGTCACAACAACAATTTTTATTTCTCTGAGAATTGTTGTTTATATTTCTTTCTCAATTTCTATCATTTTCACTGAGAATATTCTCAGAGATCTTAGAAATATAAACTGGCCAATTAGAAAAGGGGAAAGACAAAAATAAATTCAAAACTGTCAAAAAACAAAAAGAATAACAAAATGTTCTCAATAGTTTACATATGAAACCAATATTGAAGCAAATAATCTTGTACAGTAAAAAAAAACTCAAAATTAGCTCATTCCATCAAGAATGTTCTTCTTCCAAGATCACAATAATTTGTGATGCCCTTGCTGTCACTTTATATTCACTCATTCTATGTAGAACTTCCCGTCCACCCTTTTACGAATAAAACTAAAGACAGAACCCAGAACCCACCAAACCTTGATTCGCGTCAATGGTGTAACATTACCATATACCTACACACGTGAGGCCACAAGCCAATTAATAATTTTATTATATTGTCACCTCGACCTTCGATTGGATGGCCAACTACCAGCCAACAGTCGATGAATAAAAATAAAATTGGAAAACAATGTTCAGTTTAAATTTCCATTTTATTGCTTGCTATACAGCAGCCGTAGTATATTAGCAGCAGCAGCAACTATATTTACTAAACGAAATGACTAGCCACACCACCACCGACTGCCAGTGCCACACCATGGAACAACTTCATTTGGTATTAATTTCGAGCTTGATACCAAGCAAGGTTAATCAATACCGCTATAGAGTCAAGCGTAACGATCGTGACGGTGCGGCGGCGACGCATGGCGGCAGTGGCCGGTGCTGCCAATAGTAGTAGCGGTGATTGGCGATGTAAAAATGATACAACGCTGGTGCGCATGACGCTACTTGGCTACATCTTAAGCTGGAAACATCCATACACGGTGCGAACATAATGCTCATAAATCTCCTTCTAATTCTGTTCGATCGGTCTAAAATAACCTCTCCTCACCTACAGCTCTTCAACCCTTGCACCTGAATTACACACTTATCACACGATATCGAGATGACTCTGCATCTCGGTTAGTCTACTGTTGCTACTGATGCAGCAACTGCGACTGCGTACCATCGTCGTCGCCTTCGATACTCACTAAACCACTTATTGCACTCGCGTAATACCTGGGCCGGACAACTTGTGCACTAAAAGCAGACTTGGCCAGACCTCTTGCCTCTGGCCATCTAGCCGCGCAAAAAGACGGTGGAAAAAAAAGTGGGAAAACAAGTGCTGACAGCTGCTGCAACACGACACACATACATATACACTACACGCTCTTACCCACATTGTTGACTTAAGAACCAGGTCAAGGATGCGATTCCTTGGACAAAGTCAGAGTTTAAAGTCGTCGTCATCGTCATCGACTACGGCGTCGTCGTGCCTCGTCGTCGACACCACTGTCAGTTGGCTGGTTGGTTTGTTGGCCAAGTCGAAGTGATGGTAAACGTTGCCATAGGCAGTAATTGCAGTGTGCTCGCTCCATTGATCGATGGATAATATGGTCTTAACGTAAACGGGTGGCCGAGAGTCGTATAGTATGAGAGCGAGTGCATAACTTCGTAATGATTTTATGGCGGATTTGGTTGCCTGGTGCTGTTGATGTTGCTGGTATTGCTGCTGATCTTATGCCAAATGCAATTCATTAAAACAATTAATTATGCGCGATGCTTTTCATAGCGTTGCTGGTTTGTGTATTGGCAATGTTTTGATGTTTTTTTTTTTTTTTTGTTTCAAAACATGCATGAGACACCTTCGACGGTGTCAGGGAAAATTTGCCGGCGGTCTCGTGTTGTACTTGATGTTTATTTTCTGCTGCCACATTCAACTTTATCGTTGTTGTCGTCGTCATTGTGCGTTTGAGTGATTTTACTTTGGATTTATCGACGTTTAATAGAACTTGTTTTTTTTTTTAATTCAATTTTTTATGGTTTTATTAGTGCGGCAGATTATATTGAATGTTGATTGAATGATGAGTGTTATTTATTGAGTGGG
Organism: Syrphus vitripennis; assembly: GCA_958431115.1. Lineage (NCBI taxonomy): Eukaryota > Metazoa > Arthropoda > Insecta > Diptera > Syrphidae > Syrphus > Syrphus vitripennis. The sequence continues at coordinate 140,536,245 of OY288108.1, read as the reverse complement.
CGCCTTTGGTGAGATTGATGATGATAATTATTTTGATGATAATGATAAGATTTGCTTTGTCCTAATCGATTTTTGATGAACTCAACTTATCTTTTTTTTTTTTAATTTTCTTACAGAATTTTCTTTGACGTGCAGTTAATTGGTGAGTACCTTAATCTTAGAATTAATTGTTGGTAATAAAAAATTTTACACCTTAGAGCTGCATTTTATTGATTCGATTATGCTTGAGTAAAATTTTGCAAAAAAAAATAAATAACGGTCAAGGTATGCTGGAATATCAATTTAACTGTCAATTTGGATTATGGGTGCGTTTCTTTTGGGGTACTTGAGCATATGGAAATGAGCATTGATCTAGGTACATAAACGTTTTTTGACAATGAACGTAACAGTGGAAGAGTTAATTTACTTTGTTTATCCAAATGACAACAAATGATTTAAATTGTGACAGCTCTGTATTCTCATCCCGGGAGGGAAAAAAATGTGGGTCCTTCAGATTGCATTTGAAGCTCGTTCGAGCACTCATTGGACACAGAGCAAATTAACTAAGACGAAAAAAACCTACAAATAGAAAATAACTCAGAGAGAGGTCAGACTTCAGATCATCCCCATTTCTAGAGTTCATTTATACGTCAAAAACAAAACCAGTTTGACAGTGAATGTTAAGAGAACTGTCAATGTGAACTTTTGTTTTCTTTGACAATTACTCTAAAAAACATTACATTACATTACATACATACAATTGTAGATATAAGAGAATTAAACAAAATCAATTTAATTTTGAGAAATACCGGTTATTATTCTTCAACGGTAGCATTCAGGAAGCTAAAACTACTATAAATCTATTTTGATATTACTTTCAATTTGTAGAAATGGAAATGCCTATTCCATTTTTTTACTTAGCAAGCAAGAGTTAACTACAAACTCAATTCAAAATTAGGCTCGTTTTTTTAAGCCCACTTGAAAAAAAATAGTTTTGCGTAAAAACTATTAATAGCAAATATAAAAATATCGATGTTGACCTATGTTTATTCAAGCTCAGAAATCTCTGGTTTAAGGAGAGCCCCAATTGGGTGTGTTCGTTTTGATTTTATAAAGAAAAAAATGTGTTATTACGTACCACAGACATATCAATAAAAAAAAATCTCATTCCACCATCAAAAACTCAAATGATCGAACAAATGATCGTGGAATAGCAAAGACACGTTTAGAGAATATCCCTTACCCTAAGAAATTCTTAAAAAATATATCACTTTTACCCTGCTCTCAATTTTTCAAAAAAGAAACTGCTATACAATTTACTTAGATAGGTACAGTGAATCTGTTTCAATTTTTCATCGCACCATCTAAGTCACTAAGAATTTATCACAACATTGAAAAAAATAAAAAAAAAACTCTGATCAGGATGTCCTTGAAACGCACACTCGGTTTTTTTTTATTTTTTTCAAGGCAAAATCACGTCATCCAGTGTTGCAAGATAATCATGGTTACCAGTTCATCTATAAGTTAATCGAGATCATACACACATCTGACAGCCAGCCCGACAACTGGTATTCGATTGATCGTGACCATTTAAAGCGAAGAGTCAATTCTGACATTGGCTTAGATTCTTAAAGATATAACAACAGCAAACATATGCGATATATTGTGTGTATAGCTTAAAGACGTCATATGCGTTTTTATTTATCTTTTTTTCTACGCCATTACAGCGCTGCCTTACACCGGGTGTATAGCACAGTGCAGTATGCAGCTTAAAGACCCAATTACCATGACCGATTGAATAATTTCCATTTTATTTATTTCTCTTTAACACCCCTGACTCTTCAAATAAAAAAGACAGAAAAAGAGGCAAACGCATTGCGTTCCGAGTCGGAACAAAAAAAGAAATAATAAAAATATCAGAATAGCATGGGACTGGAAATATTGGTAACATACATATGAATACAAAAATTTGTTGTTGCGGCCCACTACGGCTATAGCGCTACTGGCTTTTAAAACTCCCAGCAGGCTTGCTGCAGAGGTCACGCTGGTAATGTATTTTTTTGTTTTGCTTCTAAAAAAGAATCAGTTGAGTCACAAACGCAGCCTAAAGAGAAGCTTGGCAAGTAATTTCAAAGTCATCCAAATCAAGCTTCAAGTGCAACCACTTATCTTTCCAATGTGGTATAGGTATAATAGCGCGATGTTGGCGTCGCCGTCGTCAAAGCATAAGCAATAAGCATAACTGCGGCCGTTTTTCTTTGCGAGTTGACATTAAGACAAGGTTCTGCAAAGTTGATGCTTGATGGTAAAGCAGTGTAAACCATAAGGGGGAGCAACACTGCGCGCATGATCTGTACGAAAAAAAAATACTTGAAATTCAATTAATAATTCTTGAATTACCAAGATAAGATAATTAAGGTAAGCAATCATGATTGCGCGCACAGTTTCCGATACATGAATTTTGTGCATGAGAGTGCACTGTTCATTCGCCATATCAACCATCAACCAACGCTCCGAGCTCAGAGACTTTTATTGAAACACCTGGTTCTTAATACATTTTTGACTGGGGATATAGACAACTCTACTATGATATAGCTGCTAGGTAGAGAGCAAAAATAAGGAGGGAGAGCAAGGTCGACACGATCTGATTTGTATCCAAAGCAATGCAGTTTTCAGTTTATTTTTTTTTTTTTTGCAGTTTGTTTTGCTCAGATAAATCGGAGGCGATTTGTTATTTTGGTTTTATCCATCAGTGGAGATGCGGTTTGATCTTGGACTCTGTGTGCGACTTGGCACGATTTTTGCAATGACCAATTGAGATCAAGTGCAAGATTCGTCTTTGGTGCGACCTAGATTTGTTGTATGCTGTAACTACAGCATGTGAAGTATTTAAGTGGTTGAACGTGATAAAATTGGCGAATTTATGCACAGAGAAAAAAAAAAGCTTTGGAAGTTTAAAAGTCTATGGGTAGATAAGAATATGAAGTTTCGAATTAAATAGTTCTTGAACTTTTTGAATAAATTTTGTTTCATTTATGTTTAAACTGGGTATATTATGATGGAAACTTTTATGACAGATGATATGACGGCCGTAATAATATGAATGTTAAACCTACAAGACAAAGACAATTTTTAACTGTCAATAAAATTACCTACAAATGCAGGCGACTTTAATTGGAAAGTGACTGGAAAGTTAGACAAGACCAACTTACCTTCACTTTAATCAAATGTAACAGCGTATAACTTATGTCAAAATATCAGTAAGAAAATAAATAAATGCATTTGCATATCATATTGTCCTTTTTCATACAGGTACATGGTGTGTACAGTAATTGTCTTCACAAGTTCTTTAGTATTCAATTATGTGGCTTTCCATTGGAAAATTGAGATCAATTTAAAAGAAATAAAATAAATCGATTTTTAATTGCCAATAACACACCTGTTTTCTTTATTTCGAATGAGTAAAAACGAATTAAGGTACAGTCATTGAACAACGTAAGGGAAGTTTACAGTTTGTTTTTAATCAAATATTTATCATCAAATACATTAATAAATTCTTTGAATTTACACAGAATTTCACTGAAAATCATTTATGTCCAATTTGATATTGACAGATAACAGGTATGTCAGTGAATATTTGAGGACATGTTTAGTTTAAGGAAGGCTTTTATAAGAATAAAGAAAGTGCACTTAGTATAAGTAAGTGGTCCCTTTTTTTACTATTTCACTGTAACTTTCAACTCCCATTGTTTTTTTTATCCTAAAATAAAAATTACTCCATTTTACCTAACTATCTAATGCTTAGCTCTCATTCGTCGTGGAAAATTTTACTTTTCATTACAACTCTTTTCTAATTATTTAGGTATAACTTTTGATTCCAGTGGTTTGTTTCTTGGAGTAATAGTAAAAATTGGTCCACTGCTTTTGGAATCACATATTCACATTTTTCTTTTCTATAGTTGTAACTTTTACTTTCATTCCTTTTCTTTGTAGTACAAATTACTCAATTTTCAGCAACTTACTATCCAACTGCTGGATGGACATTCATAACTTCCACTGACAATAACTTAACAAGGAATTATTTACTGGGCTTTGATCGTAAATTTAACCGATTCAGTCTTATTCTGATGACTTCCTAATAACTCAAGTCATTGACATTCCCAGACCTATAAGTTAATTGAGTCCTTTAAGTCTGTCTATAGCTTATAAGTATTTCCCATCAAACTAATTATATATTTAACTTGTTCAAATTCACAATTAAATTGTTTTTGGCTTGTTAGACATCCCTACCCTATACCCTCTTATTAGTATTTACATAATCGAAAAAAAAAAACAACAACGATTTTCAATAAAGGTAAACATCTTCTAAGCAACAAAGCACTCAACAGCTTATAAACACAACATAGAAACGATACAAACAACTCAACCGGAAACCGTTTTTTTTTTTTTGAATTGAACTTTTTTTTAATCTCTTAATTCTAGCATTTTGAAGGTACATTGGTATAGGCACAATAGAAAACAAAAATTAAACATTTTGTAAAACCTCCTGATTCATGGACAGATTCTAAAATATTTCCTTTTTCTCTTTATTATGAAATATAACAAAAAGTGAGAAACCCAAAAAAAAAAAAACGTGTTCGCCTGAGGAACCCAATACAAGTTGATGTAGCTCCCTGAAGAATGTTTTACTTAGCAAATATGTACCCGGGTAAATACCTACACCAACACAATACTCCGACATCCTTCACTCTGCCTTTTCCTTCCTTCCTTTTTTTTATTTTTTTTTTTTTTTTTTTGTACTGATGCAAACAATAAACCATAGCCGATGAATAAAGCACAAGCAACCAGCTAGAGTAGAGTTCCATTTCATGTCGTGTTTTTGCTATTTTCAGCATCCAACTGAGGTCATTCTGTCATCTATTCGTATATAACTCGTACATCGTACTCCATGGCACACCCCCGCCGGGTGCGCCGGGAATATACCTTTTTGCCATGGTCCTTTTTATTAAACGTTTTGGTGATGATGGTAGAAATATCCTGGCTCTTGGTTTCTTTGTGCGCTGTTGGTTGCTTTTGGTATACTGCTAATCGCCTCTTCGATGACATCATATAATAATCTTGTCATCCTCATTCTACTGCCCATGTTAATTTTTTTGGCTCCTCTTGGGAGGATACATAATAAAAACCATAGACGTCGTCATTCAAGCGTGTCGAATTAGAAACGCGTTTACTTAAGTGCTCAAAATTGATCATCCAACCGCATAGGAAATAGCAGTCTTGGAATCACCAAAAACAAAAAATGTTAAACCAAAACAAAAGTAACTCCTAAACCTATACATATAAAATACTTTATACAATGCAAAGGATTTTAAAGAACCCAAAATAAGCATGAATGCCATCAGGATTAAAAATGAAAAAAGAAAAAAAAAATCAAGGGGGCTGGCTTATTTTGTGTTGTTGTTGTTGTTGTTGTTGTACAATAAAAACTCAAGGAATTCCTTGGTGAGAAGAAAAAATGCAATGTGCTATATAAAAGTGTAAAACAAAAGTCTAGAAATGAGCTTCTATTGTACCCTCTAGTATATTCACAAATGTTGACGTGGTTGATCCTTGGTTGCATTTATACGCGACGGTATATTGTATGAAGTGAGTCTTTAGGGAGGCAGTGTATGATGGTGTGTTTTTTTTTTTTTTGTTAAATTAAGTCATTCATGCAAGCAAAGAGAAGATATAATGTCGATATTACTAATTGAGATCAGAGATGGCCGAGTAGTTTACGTCAGGTAATCTACGTGGTTAACTACGCGTAGTTAATCGGGTTAACTACACCCCTGATTTGTTTCATTTACTACCTACATTTGTTACGTGTGCTACCTTCACATAAAACGTTAGATTACAAAAAAATTTAGAAAAATTTACCAGCGAAAAACACTAAAAGTGAGTTCCTATTCTGCCTTTTTCTAATTGAATGGGAGTGAAACCACTTTCGCACCAATAATTATGGAGTTTTCTTCCTCCTGCTAAATTTGGCATTTTCACTTCGTTTTTCTTTCTTATTTTTGTTTAGATTTCACTTCCTAAAAATCAATCACGTTATTTAAACCGTATAATATTACAATTTTCTAATAAAAAAGAACTAAATACCGACCTTATCTAATTAATCGACGAAACACGAAAAAATACAAAAAGCAACTCACGGCAAATAATTAGAGACTACGACTAGCTAGTAGCGGCCGGTGACGACGAAGTTTCTTTTTATTTAAATTTACAGTTTTCAATATTTCAAACTAAATTTTGACGTCTAGCGCTACGTCTGCTACATTTAACTACGTTAACTACATTTAACTACATAAACTACCTCATTTATGTAGCAGACGTAAAAAATGTAGTAAATCAAAAAAAATCGCATTTCTGCCATCTCTGATTGAGATTATAAGAAGACTCAGGCAATAGCTTTCCAAGCTTAGAGCTTTTTTGTAAAAAAAAAACATGTTCTCTGAGAGCGTTTATGACATTTAGGAAAGATTTTTTTAGATTGTGTGTGTGGAAAAAAAGATATAACAAAGAAAGAAAAGGGTTGCCACCGCGATTCATGTCATGCTTTAGGTTTGATAAAGGATATTGTTAGGACTTTTTAGACATTGATGTTTGCAGTCAGTGATTTGCTTTGACCAAAAATACGTTTGTATGCCGAATTCGGATTTCAAAGATTCTTTGACCCAAAATTGACGATTAATATTACAGATCCGTCATCAACATTAAAATTGTGTAGTATTTAATTTGCAACAACTATTCTTCCACACATTTTTATCGGAAGTTGAAAATAAGCGAGTTATTCAAGAAAAATCGCAATTTTGTCCAAACTCCCCAAATCGGCCAAAAACTGCCACTGAATTGGCCAAAAAGATCCCTCACTAGCATTTATCAAGATCAAAACTTTGAAAATTCAATTTGCAACAACTTTAGTCTTTTAGTGAAATATTGATGAAGATCACTTTTCTCTTGGCTTAAAAATAAAACCCAACGCAAATTTTTGTAATTCCTGATTTGGTCAAAAAATAACATTTTTCAAGATCCAATATGTGGACATTTAAATTGGCGACAACTTTTATAATATTTTACTTTTTTCTGAAGTTGAAAGGAAGTGAGTGAAATCAATTTGTTTAGAAAATGGTGGCGAACGGAAATTTTGTTAATTCCATAATTGGCAAAAAAAATTGTGGAAAATTGAACATGCAGCAACTTTTCTTATAAGAAAACATGCTTCAATTCATTAATAGAATGTATCGACCCAAATGTGATTCCAAAACCATCGGTTCTCTGAACAAAAACTTAAAATCAAAAAATTTTAGTTTTTCGAAGCAAAATCCAAAATTTCAAGTCGAGGTCGTATCTCTCAAATTTGACAATTGATGACTTCAAAGAGAGACGATAAATTATACCAAAAACACCATTTTCTGAAGTAAGAAATTAAATCTCTATAATAACTAAATTTCTGAGCAAAAATCTGTTTTTTTTAGAGGCTTTGTATTTATCGAAATCATCAACATAAAATCGTCCAAAATATTCAATCTGAAAAATTAAATTAGTTTTCAGGTTAAAAACCCAGATTTCCGAGGTTTTGTCAACGATTACTTGTCAATTCTTTGACAGTAATTCTGACAATGCTTACTTGTCAAATCATTTCGGGACATTACTGACGGAGATGCGTTAGTTGACAATTTGTGTTAACACGGTGAAAGTTGACAATTAATTAAGTAAGATAAGTATTTTCCACACGAAATTTATAAATACCTATAATTTGACATGGCAACCCCATAAACGCGTAAAATACATTCTTTAAAAAAAACTGCAAGAAGTCCTTCTGACAAATCAGAGAACACCAACTCGACACCATCAGAACACCGGAAAAAAAAGAGAGAGCAGAAGGATACTAAAATAACCTTCTTCTCTGAGCTAACAACAACGAGAACGACGACGTGGTTGTTTCTGTTTGGGAAGCAACATGGAATGGTCTTCTATACTACCACTTATACCACTGCTCTGCTCTCTGTTTCGTATGATTTACAATATATAGCCCACCCTCTGTTTCCAGATACAGTTTGGTTAATGGAGAGAATCTCTGCACGGATGGATAATTTTTTCCAACAGCAGAACCAGCAGCATCAGTCAACAGCACCAACAAGCAGCAGCCAAAGCACCAATCGAAGCAGTTGTTGGTAACCAGTTGTTTCTGGCTCTTCTTGTGTGTTTGCCCTCCATGTATAGTTCTTTAACTGACATCGCTTAGTTTTAGTGTAACTGGAGCTTTATTTTATTATTCCGTTGACTTCTTTTCACACTTTTCAAAAAAAAAAAATAAGAAGAAAAAAAAAATACTGCAAGTGGATAGTATACAACGCTAGAGCTATTTAGTTGCTGTCATTTTATTTTACTCATCCGGTATGGTGCTTCCCCACCGTCACTTAGTTTACGACAACGACAGCAATAACGACGATTTAATTGTTGTGTTTCCTCGGTGAGTTGTTCATGGAAAAGATACTGATGAAGGACATCGTTGTCATCGTCGAAGGATGTGTCTACCTCTAGCGTAGTGCAAGAGTAAAATCATTTAGTTAAGATGACAAAAAATATATATATAGGTAACTGGATATCATTCAACTCAAATGTTGCAAACATTCATCTATGTTTTCCTCCTCTGGAGTATTTGTTTTACCTTCCGTTTTATTTTTTTGTATTATTCCCGAGAAGGGAATCTTCGTAATTTTTTTTTTCTATCTAATTAGTGCAATTGTCGAAGAAAATAATAATAACACAAACACATTTTTTTTATTTAGTTCCTTGGGGCGAGAGTGATTGAATTTAATAGAACAAAAAAGCGTAGAAGAAAATCTGTTCCTGAATATCTTCCTTTGTTTTTTTTTTTATCTTTCTATAATTTGAAGCAACAATTCAATAAAATAGAAGGTACATATAGATAGGTATTGTATTTGTTTATTTTTTTTTGCACAAAATAGATTTCCTTCCCACGCGTAGTTGTTATTTTTCTATGTTTGTATATTTTATGAAATTAAATTCTCTACTCTCACCTAACTATAATGAGACTTATGAGTCCCATAGTGATGTGTGTTTTGTGAAATTTATGTAGCTTTCGCTAGTCTTAAGGAGTCCTTTGGGAGAACCGGCAAACCATCAGCATAACCATCGTGTCGTCGTCGACACTCATTCATATTATGTGTGCAAGCATCTAGCAACAGCAGAAAAGGGTTTATCCTGTGCTTGCTCAAAGAAAATAATAACCAAATTCAAAACAGTCAGGCAATCAGCTAAAATGCTCTCGGTTTCTGTGGCGTATACGTAATTTTTTTTTTTTTTTTTTTTGGAAATTCAAGTGTATGTATAGGTTTGTGTAACCTTGGAGTAAACAACCATATAAACGTGTGTTTTATTTTTCTATATCCTTTTTTTCATGAAAATTATACGGTTCATAAATGTGTTCATCGTGGATAGTTCAGTTCGATATGTATGTATTTGTGAATGTGATAACTTTAGCATCAGGCGACATATCCATTCACGCGGGTAATGAACTTTATGCGAGAAGGCTATAAAATTCAGTTAAAGTGCGTTTATTATTATATTTCATTGATGTGATGATGGTTAAAGAATATATACATAATTTGGTTGGTAAATATTATAATCTAATAAAAATCCGATACATTCTGAATTGATTTAGACAGATTTCATCATTAAGTTATATGAGTAAGCCGTTAAAATTACACACAAATGGAAAATACGAAATATATAGATATCGTATCAAAATTATTGCAGTAACCATTTATGAATCATTAGTCATTTTATTGTTTATCTTATATTCGGAAACAAAGTAAGTCAATGAGTGCAATAAAATTGAACAGATTTCACAAAATATCATTTGAAATTGAATATAATGAGGTTTAAAAATAGAATTAGGCTCTGGTGGAAGAAAATTAACTTTATAAGAAAAATTTAAACCCCACTACAAGTAAACTCTATTTTGAAAAATTAAAAGGTCAATTTCAAGAACTTATTATACCAGATTCACAGAACTCGAACTGAGACTTATAACTACGTCCGATGGGTGTACTTTGCGACTCGGAACTAGGCAGGTATTTTTCTTGTATTTGTAAACAAATTTGAACTCGAAATTTGAGATAATTGGATAATACTACAAAGGGGAAATCTTAATTTTTTTAAAAACTATTTTTATGAAAAAAAGAGTTTTTTTTACAATGCAAGCAAACGAACTACGCACATTGCTGAAAACTTTTTCATATCCAAAAATCACTTTATCCCTGTAAAAAGCCGGTGGCTTCTTTATAGGCTCTAAGCACCTTCATTAGCCCATCATCCATTATCAAACCCTGGATTTTATGAACCATGAACGCACTGAAATCTGTTGTAAACGGTTCCAATGCATGAAGTCTCTAAAACGGCCGCGTTCATTTGAATATGAATTGGTGGTCAGCATCTTTTCAAAAATCAACCGATGTAACAACAATTCAAAGGAATCCCATACATTCTTGTACAAAGATTTTTGCCAGACTTAAATATTTTGAAATACTTTTTTTTTTAAGAAAATGCTCGTCTCTGCACAAAATAGGTACAACACCTAAAAATTTGGATGCGTTCTTGTAAGAGGCAGGGTTTGAATCGGCTAACTTAGTTTTTGATAAGTGACTGTAATTTTCAACGCATTTTGTTTGTGTATAAATGATTGTCACTTATCACAAATCACCTTAGCCGATTGGACCAAGAATTTCAAGAATTTATTGACTTTTTAAGCTAGCAAGACTCTTAAATACAATATAAATTGCACGACAATATTAGAAGACATAGAAGGATAAAAAAGATTAAGAAGCAATTAAATTCAAAGTGATACCAATCTTACAGATCATTTCTTGGATAAGCTAAAATGTTTTTGTCTCTATGAAAATATTTTTATTGTGTTATCCAGAGTCCAAATGATTTTGTAAGTTCTAACACCTTATATCACTTTGTTTGACCATAATTTCTTAAAAATATTTTTCTTTTATCAAAGATACATTGGCAAATAGAAATTACGTACCTTTCAAATGTTTTTCAAAGATAAATTTTGTATATTCATATCAAAGCAGACGTCCTTACAGAAAAGAGGTCCTTTTTATTTTGTTCTTATTATTGAAATCAATTTATTTCTTCTTTCATTTAAATATTTTTCCTCATTTCTTTTACAGATAACTGAATCATCCTGAGTCTTCCTTAAAACTATCAACTTAACAAACAAAAAACAACAAAATAAATTCCAAGACTGTTCTCAACGACCATGGATGTCCCATCGATGGTCCAGCGCTCAGGTGATACTCTAATTGTCCGCAGTGTAGTGAGCGGCAATCAAATTTATCTGGACCAAGAAACTGGCAATGTGGTTAACAATCCACCTCCAGCGTCTTTGTTTTCAACAAATCAGCGACAACAGCAGCAACAACAACAACCACCCCCTCAACAACAGCAGCAATACATTCAGGAGAATGATGTTCATAGCAATGCTGCTGAACATCTTAAAGATGAAGGTCTGCCACAGTGTAAAATCAAACGGAACTATTCGTGCAGCTATTGTACGTATTTTACCCAAAATCCACGTTGTCACCTTACACATTTGCGTGATGTTCATGGCGAAAAGATTGTCATAAATAAATGCAAGCTGTGCTTGTACGCTTCGCGACACTATCAAAAGCTCGTCCGACACATGAAGATGGTTCATGGGTCAACAGAAGGTATTGCTGGCAATCATAGCCAGTCTCGAAAAAGGAACATTAATCGAGATGAAGCCCAAAAGCGCAAAAATACAAATACAGATGCCTATATGGCTCGGGTAGAGAAAAAGCGATTAGAGTTTGAAAAAAAATCAGCAGCGAAGCAAAATATGATTATCAAGCAGCATTTGGCCCAGCAAGAACTCGATGTGGAACGAGAGATGCAATATCTATCGCAACAGGAGCAATCACAGCAGATATTTCAATTTTCTACACCAATTCCAAAAACAGAATCACCCACAGTAGTAGATGAAGTGCCTGTGCACCGCTTGTTAAAGTGCAGTCTCTGTGATTTCACGACGCTCTATCGAGCTCAGTTGGTGGAACATGAGCAGGAAGAGCATTGCCGAACGCATTTCTTCCGATGTGAAAAATGCACCTATGTTACACACATAAAGGCGCGTTACAGCAAACACGTGAAATACCACTCCATGCCGATGATCAAGTGTGTAACCTGTGACTTCCGGACTCCATATAAATGGAACTTGGACAGACACATGAAGAACCATGGTGGTGCTGGGCCATTCAAGTGTGCGGCATGTGACTTCACAGCTGACATCAAACAAAGCCTTACTGTTCATGAAATGAATCATCATGTCCCGCCAGTGGGTCATGCTCATGGAATGAGCTTAGCACGTCGACGAAACAAAGTCGGCGGAACTGACATCTCAGACGATTATCTCAGCGATCCCGGTGATCCTGATGACCAGTTCAACAATAACAACAACAACATCGATGATTTCGATGAGAGCTATGCGAAAAAATGCAAATATGAGATGCCTGACGATGATGATGATGACGAAGATGAAGAACAGCCAACAGATTTATCCCAGAAAGGTGGTGGTTCCGATGCAGGGAGCCAACATAATCAAAATAAAAAATTAGTCCGACCAGTGCCAAATCTTATACCAATCCAATCGGCCAATAATGCACTTAATTTATCCAAGGACCTTGCCACGTCAAGGAACTCATTGAAAGACATCGCAGCATTGTACTTTGCCGAAAATCAAATTCCCGAAATCATAATGCAAATGGACAAAGCCGATGCGGCACAATTATCCCCATCATCTAATCATTCGGCGGCGAGCAAACGTAAAGCTGCCAGTTCTTCGTTCTTTGACGAACTGAAAAAATCCTTCGATGATGAATCCGCCCGGAATGAGAATCTCTCGTGCAGCTGTGGCTACATCTCAAAGTGCCTCTCAGAATCCATCATTCATAAGAAATCGTGTAGTTTCTCGGATGAGGATAAACATTCCACCATATCACCAATTAATCTCACAGTGAATTGTAATGGTTCGTTGCGATGTCAACACTGCCGCCATCGATGCAAATCCAGTGCGGATCTATTGAATCACCTGAAGAATTGCTCCGATGCTGGCCGTTGTCAAAATGACTCCTTTGACTCGATGTCAACGTCTGGTGGCAGTAGTGGCGGCCGACAGGAGCACGATGATGATGGTGCTGGTTCAGAGGATATGAATAAGCACCCAATGGAGAATCGAGTGTTTGTGTGGAATAAGATGCCTGAAATGGGTGGTGGAGGAAGTGGAGGTAGCGGGGGTGGAGCAGATGGTGCTAATGGAAGTGGCAGCAGCAAAAGCGATGTCAATGATAATTTAGATGTTAAGAATGTGATGCTAATGGATGGTGGAGGCGTTGGTGGTGGTGGCAGCGGAGGTGGTGGCAGTGGTTCTGGTGGAAGCACTAGCGGCGGCAAAAACGACGATAACAGCTATTATGGCGTAGAAACGGCGCCAGGTTATGGTGAGGTGAGTGATTTTGTTTGGAAAAGTTTTTTTTTTTTTAGCGTTACATTTTTTTTGTGGTTTGATTTATGATGTTTTTTATATAAAAAGAAAAAGTTGTAGAAAAAGTTGGAAGTGACAGAACGAAAACATAAGAATACGAGGAAATCATATGATTTGCCTATAATGGCGGTTTGTTGCTTGTTTATTGTTTATTTTGTATCGTTCACTTTCGATTTCGAAGGAAAAAAGTGTTTTTACTCAAGTGAAACTGACATTTAATGAAGTGGAAATGAAGATTATTAATTTAAATTGAGTGCAATACAAAATTGTAGAGATGCATCCACAATATCAGTTTCTTGCTATTCGTTTAATTTCACTTAGTTTAGTTTTTGAGCGTAGAAAGAAAAAAAACTTGCATTTTTTGACATAGGAATCGAAAATAAAAGAAAGATGATCTATTTAACTAGTATGTTGACTTCATTACTTGACTACTCGAAAAACTATTATTCGTTGGCTTATGACATGGATGCTTAATCCAACGTAGCCAGTCAGAATGAAAAGTCACATCATCTTTTTTCATTCTAATGTGTTGCTTTTTTACTTTGGCACTGTCCTAACATTCTGCATATTCAAACAAGCTCTCTCAAAACATTTTTACAACCATTTCCAATGAAATCTGAGACTTTCAATGTTTCTAGGTAACCAAAAAGATGACACCCGAAGAAGAAGCCGCCAATTCATCACTTAAAAAAGTTTACAAATGTCCACATTGTACGTTTTGGGCATCGACAGCATCACGCTTCCACGTGCACATTGTTGGTCATCTAAATAAAAAGCCCTTCGAATGTTCTCTGTGTGCCTATCGTTCCAATTGGCGTTGGGACATTACAAAACACATCCGGCTCAAGACCATTCGTGATCCAAGTCATAAAAATGCTCGGGTGCTAATGAACGATGAGACGGGACGTCGTAATTACACAAAGTACAATAAATATATAACTTTGATGAAAGTCACCGACGAGGATGGTGATCCGAAGCTAATGAAATCCGGTGAAATGACACCGAATCAAGTGGCTTCGTTGGCTTTCATCAATGATTTCAATAAGGCAGCATCCGAGTCGGGAGTTTTGCCAAATGGTCTCAAGAGTAATCATTCGCAGGAGGGTGATTCACCGCGAGACCATCATCAACATAAAAATGAAACTTCATCTGAGTCCGTTGTTGATACCAACGGTTTTATGCGTTTGCCTTATTTAGCATCAGCAATGATGAATGCAGCAATTGCACAGCAGAAGGAACAACAAGAACAAGATGTAATTCCGGCTGCAGCGATTGTTAAACGTAGCCCACCACCGCTGATTAAACCCAGTGATGATCTGATAACAGATGTTAAAACGGAAGGATTTGTAAAGAAAACCTTCTACAAGTGCCGAAAGTGTCAGTTTAAGTAAGTTAGATAGTGGACATTTTAAAAATTTGTTATTCATATTTTTTTTTTTCAGACATGATAACAGAGATGCAGTGTTGGCACACGTTAAAGTCCATTATCAAGAACCCCTGATGTGCTTCCCTTCTCCATCCAAGTCCAATCATAGTACACCCCTTCAGGTAGCTGTTAATCCAACGAACCTTTACATGAATAAGGTTCTAGCAGCCGCCATGTGCCTTTCACAGAAACAACAACTGCTACAAGAGCAGCAGCAACAGAAGTCACCCAACAGCAGCAGTCATAGCAATAATCAACATTCCATTCTATCACCAGGTGGTGCTAGCAGTTTCCATCATACCATTTCCCCGAAGGCTTTAGCTGCTATTCAAGCCGCAGGTACAACCATCGAACATGGTGAATTGATCGATGAGGCAAGTTCTTCTAATCCTGTTGTTGGTGGTGGTGATGGTATTACGCCAGTCCATCCAGCGGCAATGGCTAGCAGTCCAACGGTTTTATGTAGTTCAACTACTTCAACCGGTGGTGGTGCTGCTAATAATAGTATTGTGCCAAATGCATTTAATATTTCTCTTAATGCAACTACTACTACTACTACTACTCCAACTACTATAAGTTCAGCGGGTGGTACTTCATCATTCATTGGTGGTGCTAGTAATTCTACTCCGGTGGTAATGGGTGTAACACCAAGTTCTAACTTTAGTAACGATAGCAACGAAAGGCGAGAACCATCACCCTTTCGTTGTGGTCATTGCCATCAAGTATCAAATTGGAAGCATGTCATTCAGGTATTTTGTATAAGAAATGCACACAAAAAAATGGACATTTATATTACACTTATTTTAACTAACATATTGCCGCAGCCTTATCGAAATATTCAATTGAAATTTTAATGAATTTGATAGAAATCCGATATTTTTTTTCATTCCTTGGATATTTCGGAAAGGTTGTAGAACAATTTTTTAATTTTTTAATCAGTGTATCTGAAAGATCTTGAACATTTATTTTTTTTATTGACAAAGAAGACATTTATTTATTGTTTAATTCTCTTTTAAACTGATGCAGTTAAATATTTATTTTTTATAATCCAGCTCGAGGGACCATTTTAATTTTTTTTTTCTTTAACTTAAAAACAAGAATGTCTTAAAATATCGCACTCCTGGGTTCTTATTAAGAATATTGTATTAAGCGAATACATTTATAAAGAATGGCAGCGTTCAGTATAATTTTTGCAACATGCAGAATCCTTCTCAGTTTGTCTTTTTTTCTTATTATTTTCTTATTACTGCAAGACACGCAGTTACTTCTTACTTTAAGCTAATTGTCGAAATTAATTCGCCTATTCTCATCTGGTCATTTCCTTTTAAAACTGATAAATCTTAACATATGACTCAGGACATTAGTCCTTAATTGATGACCTGTGAAATCAATCATCCTCGTAAAGGGAGATTCAGCTCATTGCAGCTTTGTAAAAAACTCTTCAAAATTGTACCACATCTCTTTCAGATCCACTGACAAAATAAATTTATTTCCTAGTTTTTATTTAAATTCAAATTTAGAGCATAACCTTTCAATAATGATTTCTTTTCTTTTTTTGCTAAATTGATCGTGTTTTTTTTCGCCAAAGCCCAAAAAACCTTTTCGTGTTTTGTTTTTATACCAAAAATAAATAGTTTCCAGCGCATATAGATATTGACGCATTGTCCTAGTGAAACTTAGTTCTGTACTCATAAATTAAATTTATAAATAGTTTTTTTCTTTTAAATTATGTCCGTGTGAGTAAAGATTATACATTTTTTATGACATTACATAGCTTATTGTTTTTTTTTTTTTCGTAAAAATGTTGCTTCATTACATTTAAATTTCGCGGTGCGTGGTGTTAATTTAATTTTAATAAATTTTATGTTTGGTAATTGGGTTTTCATTTTAATATACATAAGTCATTCAAATATTTGTTTATATTGATGTTTAATTTTATTTTTACGGTTAATGGATAAAGCATTAAATACCTTCATTTCTCAAAAATTCACTGTGGAAAATAGTTATAAAGTTACATTCATTTTAAAATGTTTAAAAGGGGTTTTATGTATTTTGCATTTTTTGGTTTTAATTTTAAAATTGAATATTTTTTAATTGCATATGAAAGCCTTTTTAATTGCTTATTTTACAATTCATTTTTTTTTTGATATTTGTTAATAGTTTTCTAAATGGAGCCATTCGATAACGTTATATTTAATGTTTGAAATTATTTAACGTAGTCAGATACTTTGGAAACTCGTGTTTCGAAAACTATTGCTCTTATTGTTTCACATTTAGTGCACGAAATCATTTAACGTTAACAATTTCGAAAAATATGACAAAACTTTGTTGGCACAAAATGTAAGATATTTAGAAGGCTTTCATACGCTACGCAATCAAAGAATTCTCAAATCTACATGAAAATGTAACGTTCTCATTAAGTTCATAGCCTTGACTCTATGTTTAAATATATAAGTTCTCGTGTAACATTCAGCTGGGATCAAATATTAAGATTTAAATTTAAACTCAGATCATATTAAGTTTTAGGCTTCTTATTGAAGTGGATTAAAATAAAATAATAATCATGTTATGAAATAGCCTGAAATGGAAAAGACTAAAATTATTATTAAGAAAATAAATTTCATATAAAAAATGTTTACCATGGTGGTGGGAATTTATAATTATTGTTTTTTTTTTTTTGCTTTTAGTTGGCTCATCAAAACACGCCATACATAATGTTTAATTTTTTTTTTTCAAAGAGGTTAATAGAATGTTGCTTTAACACATTTCCTCTCCGCCCCTTTGCTAACACTATTTTTCAAAAATATAAATTTAAAATCTAAATAAAAATTGAAAACTAATTAAATTTTTTTATATGTAACTTTTACAGCGTCATTGTCGCTTAAAACACTCTGGTGACATTCGAATTGAGTCGCTTGATCGCACTTGCGATGCTCCTGTCTATCGACCACTTGGTTTGGGTGGCAATGGACAGTCATGTCATGTTCTTGGTCCATCAGCAGATAATTACATTCTTGGAGCAATGAAGGCAAATCATCATCAACAGCAAGCGCATAATAATAATAACAACAACAATAATGTACTTAGCAAAGATGAACATTATCCACAGTCAGATTCGCCTATTTATTCGGAACCGCAAACTTACAGACCTGAAATTCCATTGAATCGCATTGAAATCACTCGAATACCCCTGGAGGGTAACCCATCAGCAGCTTTTATAAATAATAATTCAGCATCGTCGAATAAGTGCAAACAACAAAAGTGTCCTTCATGTCCATATATTTCGGAAAGCAAATCCCAAATGAACTATCACATATCCCTGCATAAACCACCGCAATACGAGTGCAATTTGTGTTCGTACATCTGCACAAAGAAGCAACATCTGAGTAATCATGTGAAGGCGATGCACGAAAGCTGCGGTCTTTTCATCCAAGATGCTCCGGCTGCTATTGATCTTCGGTCAAAGCATTCGAATGGCAGCGATGATGAAGAAATGGTTTCTAAGGTCATCTCATATTGTCCCAAATGCCCGAAGAGATTCGTTAATAACTCGAATGACCTGAAACAACATATGAGAGCACACGGTGCCAATTTCGACTTTAAATGCGAAGCTTGTGATTATTCAACAAAGCAAGAGAATATCCTTCTCTCGCATTCATTTGTCCACACAAGTACGTATCAAGAAAAGACCGAGCATATAGCGACAAGTGCTAAAGAGGATGCAGAATATCCCGCTAGGAAGATGCAACAGTTGAACTTGCCGAAAACAGGTGCAAGTGTTTGGGTAGTAGCTGATGTTAAAGAAGAGACTTCCTCCTTCGATGGCGATGGTTCATTATTGAAAAAGCAATTGGAAACGGGTTCGATAAAGGAATCAGCTTCGCATGCCACTTCAACTTCTCCCAGTTCTAGTTTGGTTAGTGAAACTGGTGAACCAGAGAAATGCTCACATTGTCCCTTCCAGACCACCTGCACCGACACATTCAAACGTCATCTGCAAAATCACATTTCTGTGTCCAATCAACCCGATAAATATACCTGCGAACATTGTGACTTCAGTATAGGCTCTGAGGTCTTCCTTGCCGAACACACAAGAATTCACTTCGAATCAATTGCGAGTCAAAAATCTGTGAACTTCTTCACGTCCTTGGACAATCTTGAATTGATTGTTACAAGCGATGACGATTCAAAGAAGGGTACACCACCGAAGCCAATAAATTTCAACTGTGATTTCAAGAACCCACAAAACGCTGAAAAACCAGAAAAAGACAATGCAACATCAAATCTCCGTCGAAGTAGTCGTTCCAGTGCACACAATGGAGAGGACAAAACAACAACAACAACAACATCGCAACAGCCACCATTACCACCACCGTTACCGCCAAGCCATAAAACTATATTAGTGAATCCCAAAACTGGTCAGGTCATCAGGAGGAATTAGTGTTTGTCATTTGTTTCATTTTTTTAATTTAAATTTTTTTAAGGTTTTTGAATTGAATCTAAAAAAAATAGTTTTTTGTTTTTAAGTTAAATCTAAGAAATGAACACAAAAGGGCTAGAAAAATTTAATAATACAAATTTTATTCTCAAAGCCTGTGATCATTTATTTATAATATTAAATGTTACGTTTCGTTGTTATTTTTTTTTCTGCATATTTTTATGTTTTGTTTGTTAAATAAATTTCATTATTAAAAAAAAATTTGTTTTGTAGATAAAAGGAAAATCAAAACAAACAAAAAAGTCTAGTAAATAGTCTGTTTAATATATAGATTAATATTTTTAAAACAAAAATATATATATACATACCTTACACTTTGTGGAATAGCGGGGCCATATTTATATAAAAAAAGAAACTAGATAAATAAATATTAAATGTAATATTTAAAAAATATTAATATTTTATTTTTAAATAATAATATTAACAAAGAAAATGTGACTAACATTTAATTTTTAACTTTATTTAGTTTGTGTATTATTTGTAAGTGTTAAATATGTATCACATAATGATTTATTATTTGTTATTAACTTTTTTTAGAAAATCATTTTTCTGTTTTTTTTCAATAGATTTTTTTGTCAACTTGTTACTAATCAGGAAATACGCACCAAATTTAAGTTTTTTTTAATATTTAGTTTCTATTTTTTAAGGACAAACATTTAAGAAGTAGATTATAATACCGAAATAGCATTTGCAACAAAGTATATTCATTGAATGTTTGAAAACTAAATTTATTTCCCGACTCGAAGGACCAATTTTCTGTTTGTATTAAAAAATGTTTGAATTTTTTTTTTCGTTTTGAAGCTTAGCTTAGTTTTCTTTTTAAAAATCGTATAGGGTTCTAATCAATCCTTAGCTTCTTTTCGAATGCATACGTATTTTAGATTCAGGAAAAATGTAATAATTATTTAGAACACAGAAGACTCTCTTAAATTCCTCATTAGTCCATATGTCTTAATATAGGACTTTATTTTCGAACATAATCAGATCTAATTGACTAGAATATTTATTATTTCAACTGTGAACTCGAAGGCTTTCAAAAATACAATTTGGTGTTTCAAATTGGGATACAAAACTAATTCGTTTCAAAACAAATTCAATTCAAAATAAAAAAAAACTGGTTTCATAAGAGAAATTTTATGACTTCAGATTAGGAGTCATATTCTAAATTTTGACTTTCAAAGCAAAAAAAATCCTTTATATATACATAGATGCAAAAAAAAATAAAAATTAAATATAATGCAGCAGGAGAACTTCTTTTATTTAATTTATTTATTAAAACAAAAAAGTTTAAATAACCAGGTGTTATAATTAGTTTTTCTTAAGGTATATGGTGCAGCATTTTTTTTTAGTTTAAGATTTATTTTCTTATAAAAATACAAATAAAATTACTTTTCCTTATCCTTAGAAAATAAATTCTTTTAGATAATATTATTATTAAAACAAGTTCAGAATTTAAATTTAAAAAAAAAAGGAAAATATATATTCATATTTTAAAGTACTAACATTATTAAATTAATATTTTACAACAAAACAATAAACGGTTCTAAATTTAAATGGAATGAAATAAAAATTAAATAAGCAAAAATTATTTTTTAATTAGTTAGAAAAATGTCAAACAAAACAACAACAAACAAACAAAAAAAGAAATAAAATAGAAAATCAAACTGAAAATATAATTTATATACAATAAATATAAATATATATATATATTATACAAAAATATATATACACCATACATACATAAATTCTACAGACATTCGAATATATACATTTAAACTATTTTTAAACAAAATCTTAAATTAAAACATACAAACTTTATTACATAAAAATTAATATTAAATATACTACTAAAATTTAATATATAAAGAAGAAAAAAAAAAAACAGTAAACAAAATAGTTTTGTAAGTGAATGATACAAGAATGTAAGGGAAAATCTCATTTCATTTTGATAAGAAAAATAAAAACAAAAACACAATAGATATATTATATATTAACATTAAATTAGATATTTTTACCAAAGCATTAAATGCCAAATATTTGTTAAACATGAAAAGTTGATAATGAAACAAAAAATTAATAAAATGTGTGTATGCATTTACACACGAAATATGTACATATACACGAAAAGTGTAAATTGTAACAAAATGTATGTTAAATATTGCAAAAAAGCAAGTGAATAATAAGAATAAAACACTTAAAAAAATTCAAAAAAAAATCATACAAATTTATGTAAATTAATTTAATGTTGCAATAAAGTGAATTAATAGAAAATTGATTTTATTTTATTAGTTTTACCAACAAAAAGCAATGGAAAAGTATTGCCGTTTCTAATTTCCAAAGAACGGAATAGTACTGCTGGGGAAATGTTGTTCCCGATGGCCAATAGAATCGGAACTTCAAATCTAAAGAATTTTGAAAATGCTTTGCTTATATGGGTCATTGGAGTAAGTAAAATAGGGCTTCTCTTAATCACTAAAATGTTGTAGGTTTTGTTTTTAAAACCGACCTTTCAGTTATGTGATCATTAGCTGTATGTCATTATCGCCAATGATCCATTTATAGATCATGCTCTGAAAAAAAATCAAACAGATCAGAGTGACAGCAGTCACTCTAAAGTCTAAACAAATACAGTGCCGGTAAAAATAATAGCACTACTGGTACAAGTTTCATTTTTACTTCTGCAATTGAGTGAATAGAAAAATATTTTAAGCAACTATACTGTTAATTGTTATTGCTTGAATTGTCATCTCTCTGTATTGTGTATCTCTGGCACTAAAAAGGTAACGGTTTTTTTTCACGAAATAAGTAGTTAAGCACGGAAGTTCGAGTATAATGGTGTGGGCTTGTTTTTCCTACTATGGAGTTGGGCCCATATATTGGATTAAACCCATCATGGATCAACACGTTTATTTAATATGGTCGAAAACATTATACTCCCTTATGCAGAGGAAGAGATGTCACTTTTATGGTCTTCCAACAGGACAATGACTCCAAGCACACCAGTAAGAAGGCAAAAAAATGGTTAGCAGATCATGAAGTTAATGTGATGGAGTGGCCAGCGCAATTGCCTGACCTAAATCCCATCGAAAATCTTTGGGCAGATGTTAAGATAGGAGTTTCTAACGCTAAGCCGTTAAGTAACCAAGCACTCTGGTCTGCCGTGAAGGTCGCCTGGGAGAATATTTCGATTGAAAGGTGCCAACATTTGGTAAATTCGATGAACAGACGTTGTAAAGCTGTAAGAGCCAACAAAGGCTATGCAGCAAAATACTGATTTTGGTGGGTTAGGTACTTCTTAAAAATAAAATGATAAAAACAAATTGTATTCTTACGATGTTTTAGTTTTAAGTTGCATGATAAAGCAATGGTGCTATTTTTTTTACCGCCTATTAATAAGAGTTTTTGGAGAAAATATAAGTTTTTTTAAAAAATTGATGAATAAAAGTTGCAATTCTTTTTTAAATGTGTTCTTTTGATTAAATTTAGTCTTTTTGCATATCTAAAATTTCCCTCAAAATATTGACATAAACTTTATTTTTAAATGAAATTGGGTTCTCGTAGTGGTGCTATTTTTTTTACCGCAGCTGTAAGTTAAAAGGAGATGAGAATTTAAAATATAACATCACTGCTGTCCTTCTGATCTAAACTGTTTTGTTTATTATTTTAAAAAGATGATAAATGTATGTAGCTGTACTGTAGGGACCAATGGTGATAATAAAACAGATTTTATATGCAATTTTTATCTTTTTCCTTTCCACTACTGTAAACTAATAATCAGTTGTAATTATGTATGTATATGTAACATGCTTTTAAGTTTTAAATTAAAGTGTTTTGTATGGAACAAAAATGTAGTTTAATAAAAAAATTTTTTAGGTGTCTGATAGGTGATGCATATAAAGAACAGGATCTCATGTTGTTGTTGTAATGCATATAAAAACAGGTATGTTTGATGGTCATCTATTGACGACTGAAGGCATACTCTTTTTTCTAATTCCATAGCTCACTCAGTTTATGTTTCCGGCACCAGCATTTTAAATGAAAAATAAATGATATACAAATACAAACCCCAATTGATATTCTTAAACGATTTTAGGGCATGTAAGCATCTTAATTTCAGCCTTTAAACCCAAAATCTCCATTTGTATGTGTTCTAGTCCTAATTTGACCTCAATGCAAAAGCCAAAAATAGCTAGACGTCTTCAATTTGCTTTCACTTTTCAAATCAAATCAAAGAAGCCCGTCAAAGCTGTAAGAAAATAAATTACCTACCTACCTAAGGATGTTTAAAAAATAAATTTCATTTTGCAATTTTTCCAAGTTTAATCAACATTTTTATTCTTTTTTGTATTGCTTATAAAATAATGGATATTCCATCTTCAAGCGATTACCAAGGAGATAAAGACTTACCACAATGCAAAATAAAAAGAAACTACTCCTGCAGCCATTGCATATATTTCACACAAAATCCTCGATTTTATCTTACCCATCTACGCGATGTCCATGGTGAAAAAATAACTATCAGCAATTGTAGTCTGTGTTTGTATGCTTCTCGTCACTATCAAAAACTAGTCCGACATATGAAGATGGTTCATGGTTCTTCGGCCGCAGGAATTCCTGGACAACCACGTAAACGCCCTCTAATTGAAGATGTAGTCGCCGATGGTTCAATCATACCACCGCTTCCAACTCCGCCCAAATGGAACATTGACATTGAAAATTTGTCCTATGATCTAAAGTCATCTCGCAAAACACTCAGGGACATAGCTGCTATCTATTTTGCCGAAAATGATATCGGGGACATTTTGGCTAGAATGGAAGCAAGTGATATTGTTGAGGTAGTACCAGTTCCAATAACTGGAGTCTCTATCAAAACGGTATTTGGAAATCCAAAATTTATCGGAGATAAAGATCTGGACATAGTATGTCCTTGTGGACGTGTGTGTAAGGGCCTCTTGGATTTAGCAACTCATTCCAAGTTATGTTCTACGTCAAATGAAATAATGTCTGAAGCGGCTCCTTTAGATCTCAGCATTCAGAAATTTAATAACGATGCTTCTGTATACAATCCAATTAATGGAATAAAAATTGAACAAGTGATAGACCAGCAGGATGATTCTAAAGAGTATCATTATGAGAATGCGGACGGCGATTTGACCAAGGAATACTTGAGAATCTATAAACCTGGGCTGCAACGCTCAAAGGAACTCGAAAATAAGTCCGACGAAGAAAAAATTAAAATTGAAAAAGCTGAATTTGTCGATGATGAGGTTTGTAAATAAAAATGGGTCGCCTCTAAAAGGAAGTAGATTTTTCATATTCTTAATTGTTTTCAATTTTGTTTTTTTTTTTTTAGGCAGTGAAAGATTCTCAAGTTATACCAAAAGATGAAGCAAAAACTCTTGCTTCACATAAAAAAGTTTACAAATGTCCACTTTGCCCATTCTGGGCTGCAACAGCATCCCGATTTCATGTTCACATTGTTGGCCATCAAAATAAAAAGCAATTTAAATGTTCATTATGTTCCTATTGTTCCAATTGGCGTTGGGATATCACAAAACATATTCGTTTAAGAGCAATTCGCAGTCCAAGTCATAAAAATGCTCGAGTTCTGATGCAAGGAGAGAACAGTCGACGTAATTATACCAAATACGACAAATTTATTACTTTGATAAATATCACAGAGCAGGATGAAGATTTTAAGTTAAAAAGGTGTGGTGAAATGAATACAAATAAGGAAAATTTGAAGATTATTTCAAATGAACTAGATAAAGCCGAATTCAAGCGAAGAGTTTTAAATGATAAGCAAACAGAAATGAAAGACCAACAAAACAAAATAAATTTAAACCCAGACAATCTTAAAACTCCGACGGTCTTAGCAAGTCGACCGGATGCAATGAAGAATAGTAACAATTCACGAACTAGATATAAAGAACGTAGCCCTCGAACTTGTATAATTTTGGAAAATGAAGACGCCGAAGCTGTTTATAAGTGCAGCAAGTGTAACTTTAGGTAGAAACATATACAAAATAATCCCTGAGGGATATATAATAAGGTATATTTATTTTTTAGGCATCCTAATCGTGATGCAGTTCTAGTACATGTTAAAATCCACCATGATGATATACCCAAAAATTCAACGAGTCTATCTAAATCGCCTAAAACCACTGGCGAACATATTAAAGATCCAAAAATTAATCTTTTCGATGAATTCAAGAATTCTGAAGAAACAGACCAAACGTTGAAAGTTGTTACAGACTTTATGCTGAATGATTTAAAGAATGAAAATCCTGCGACAGTTTTTAGTGAAAGTATGATGAAAAATTCAAACACAATGAAGCCTGCTACAACTCTTTCTTTTCTTCTCCAGTAAACTATTCTACTAGACCTCTTTATTCTCCCGTTAAAGATTCTATTGAAAATAACGATAATATGGCTGATCTTATGAACCATGAAAAGTCTTCGAGTTCGTGTAACGATAAGTATGCACCTTTTCGTTGCTGGCATTGCCATCAAGTGTCTAATTGGAAACATGTTATTCAGGTGAGAAAAATGCAATTTTTTTTTTTAAACAAAATGACGGTTTATAAATTTGAGTAAACACCGTGATGATTGTCTGGCAAGCATCAAATAGCTATAACTCCGGCCAAAAATAAAAATATAAACGAATTAATATAAAATTAATTCGTAAAAACAATGGTGGTAGTGCCTTAAAGTTGTTGTTGTTGTTCACAAAAAATTCAATGCAATTGACGGAAGAATGGTTAAGTCTAATAAACTGACATTCTATGTACAAAATAGTACAATAAAAATAATAAACACCGTTATGTTAATTGACTGATGTTGATTCACGTGGATTTAGTCATAACTTTATTTTTAAATTTTCATGGTTTTGGCAGCAATATTAATTTTTTTTTCAATTGTCTAAAGGATGCATTTTTTCCTTGGATTTTTGACATTCGCTTTTCTCTTGCTGAAGAATACGAAAATATTTAACGAAAGGATTTTCTAAACTAAAAAAATATTTCAAAAAAATAATAGAATAAGATGCTTGAAAAAGCATTTATCAAAATATCACAGAGAATATTTTCATTAAATTAAATTTTCAACATTTTATTTGCAAATGGCCCTTTCGCTTTTTTCAAAATTTATTTATTTCGCTTAGTATGTATCTTAATATGTATCTTAAAACTAAATAACAAATTAAATTCTTAAAGCCAAAGTTGAAAAAAAGAATAGGATAAAAAGGGGAAGAAAAAGATTATGAATAGAGAGCAAGTTCAAGAGAGGTTTTTGAGAGATTTAAATCAAAAATGTTGGAGTTATTTACTTTACGAATTATTCCAGTAATAGGTTCATTTTAGCCATAATCGGTACGATGGAGGGGGATACAGAAGAGGAGAACGGTTGTCAATTGAGAATTTCGGGTATTCAATTTGAATTTATCAAGTAGAACTGTATTATCAATGACTCCATTCAAAAGCTGGTGTGCAAAAAAGTATATCGGCAAATTTGTGTCAATAATTTTTAAAACCGAAAAGATTCCCAATTGATATTCCTTTGATCAAGGGATTAATCTAAACATCTTATAACATAATTTAATCCAAATGTCAGAATTTTCTGGAAAATCGATAATTGTTTTGTTAAAATATTCCAACTAGCAAACGGAGGCAAACTACTTTTGGTTTACGAATATATTTATGTTTATTTTATAAGAACTTGCGTTTAGTGTAATCTACACTTTAATTTTTTTTTCAGCGACATTGTCGCCTTAAGCATTCGGGATCAATTCGCATTGAAGCCATCGATAGAAGCACAGATGTTAATAATCCTATTTACCGCATGTTAAATCTATCACCAAACTCTGAAGTATTACTTGAAGCGAATCATCAACCTAACCATAAACTCGAAAAAGGAAGAAAAAATGATAAAAATATTTCATATCAAAATAGTTCCATTGATTCAGATACAGAACTATCTACAAAGATGCAAGACATAACTTTTAAAGATTCAAAGAAATGTAAACAGAATGTAATGTTGAAGTTTGAATGTAAAGATTGTCGTTATGTATGCACAAATAAGAAACAACTAAAAAAACACAGCGCTCAGAAGCATAAACCCCAAAAATCTTGTGATAAGGAAAAAGTTGTTATTAAATCAACTCCCATTTCCTCCACCAAAGAGAATGAAATTTGTGTTGAAAATCATACAAACCTTGAGAAATGCCATTATTGTTCCTTTGCAAGTAGTTGTTACTCAGCAATGAAGTGTCATGAGCAAAGTCATTATAAGGTTTTAAATCAAATCGGGGAATCAAACATTAAAGATGCAACAAGCTCAGATTTAAACATTCCTGTTGAAAAAATGAACAATCTGACGTCAACGTCCAATACTAAAATTAAACTAACAGCAAATGTGAATAGAGTTGAAAATATATTGTTGAAGAAGGATTTAGAGGTAAATCGCCAAATCGATAAAATTGATAAGGAGATACAATTGAAAATAACAAACAGCAGAGCTTCAAGCTTGAATACAAGCAATTATAAAAAGAAGGTTTCTATTCCACCGGTTAAATCAAATCGTAAAACTATTTTAGTAAACCCTAAAACTGGGAAAATTGTACGAAGGAATTAATCTAATTTAATATTACTTATTATTATTTATCATATACTATAATTCATGGAATAAAATAAACTTTTGTTTTTGTAGTTTTTTGTATTTCAAGACATTACTGTTTTTTTTCCTAGACCCCGAGGGAATGTATCTAAAAAAAACAACAACGTGTGCGAATAATTTGCTTGTTAAATCCAACAACAACTACATCCCGGGGATGTTTTTGCTGAGCTAAGAGACTCTTAAGCTGGTATTCACCGAGAGCTCTTAAGCTTAAGATCCTCTTATATCAAAATATACTTCATTCGTTCATGAAAAGGAAAATTGTAGGACAACTCGGTGAAGACTTTGGGTTAAGAGTTATACTATAATTCATGGAATAAAATAAACTTTTGTTTTTGTAGTTTTTTGTATTTCAAGACATTACTGTTTTTTTCCTAGACCCCGAGGCAATGTGTCTAAAAAAATCAACAACGTGTGCGAATAATTTGCTTGTTAAATCCAACAACAACTACATCCCGGTGATGTTTTTGCTAAGCTAAGAGACTTAAGCTGGTATTCACCGAGAGCTCTTAAGCTTAAGATCCTCTTAATTATATCAAATATACTTCATTCGTTCATGAAAAGGAAAATTGTATGACAACTCGGTGAAGACTTTGAGGAGATCTCAGTGAATTTCAGCCCTAGTCTAACCTACGAACTAGGCTCTAAGAGCTAAGACCGAATTTGGTAGAACTGCACTGCAACGGAACTTCACTTGCCAACGTATTTGCATTAAATTGAGTGAAAATCAGTTCCTGCTTGGTGTTATATAGATCATACATTTTCACACGAAATAATACTTTGATGAGTAATGTCGCGCGTACCGTACCTTTAACAAAAATTCAGATTTTTAGCCCCAAACATTGTATATAAATTTGCATAGTACCATCATCAGCACGTTCCACACGTCAGCCCCCAGCGATCACACCACTTACTAATTTTTTACTTGCTGTTTCTGTTTATAAACAAGTGCGCCCTCACACGACTACACCACAAAGCTGTGTGGAACGTGCTGATGAGAGTACTATAGATTTCATATACAATGCACATAAACATATCTCGCAATCATAAAAGCATTGCATAATATTCCGTAGAATTGAAAAGGAGAACTTTCATATACCGTCATCCTTTTCACATTTTATTGACACTTGCGAAAAACACAACTTTTGTGAAAAAAATTAATATTGCCAAACACACCTACTCATGGAGCACCACATCTCCTGGAACACACCTGATATTATTCAAAGCATCCACATCATCCACACAAAACACTCAAAACTCATCCAACACATCCGCCTCCATCAAATTGGAATCCAAAATTATGACAGATGGTGGTGCAATTTTCAAACAAAAGTCAACAAAAATAAACAGACGAAAATAATAAAATAAATTTTCTCTGTTTGCAATTTTTTTTAAAAACAATATTCCTTTTTTTTTTAGTAAAATTTTATATAGTATTTTAGGAAAAAGTAAAACCAATTAATAACAAAAAAAAACTCAAATGCACAATGGATCCCAAGGGTGATGATTCCGGCAGTGATACTCTTGATCAGTCCTTGCAGAAAAAATGCGTGGTCGCCGACGATGACAGTTCATCATCAAAAAAACAGCCGGATGCAGCAGGTATACGAAAAGAAAAAATAAAAAATACATTTTTTTGGTATATAAAAAAACAAAGGTACAATAAAAATTTCAATGCTAATAGTGAGCGAAAAGAATGCTGCAGACGCCCCAACCACCGAGCCCGGAGGAATCAATATGTCTGACCCCAAAGATTCACCAGCATCACCATCGCCACCACCACCGCCACAGCAGCCCTCGCCGCCGACAGCAATTAATGCTTCAGAAAATAAAATCTCAGTCGCTGCCGAAAATGCCGTCGCCGCCACCGAGGATGTCAATGCCCTGTTAGTTGTTGTGAAAGACAACAAAGATCTAGCCGAGACAACAACGACGAGTAGCAGCAACTCAAAGGATGACTCTCGGGGCTTTGAGTCCAAGGTCAGACAGATCTCAGACGATCTCAAGGACACCACACTCGCCGACGAGAATAGTTTAGAAAAAGGCGACGGCCTACAAAATGATTCGTCATCCTCGGCGGCGTCGGGGATGACAAAAAATGAAGAAGAAGCACCCGCCGATGAGGCTGCCGGCACGGCAGCGACGTGTGTAGACATCAAAAACGATAGCGATGGCTATGATTCGGATAGGACTATAACCTACGAATCGCCATCCAAGAAGTCGTCCAGCTCATCATCGGACAAAAAGAAATTAAAGAAAATCACGAAAAAAGTTCGATTTAAGTACAATCAGCATGGAAAAATGTGTCCCGATGAGGGCGACGATGAAGACGACGACGATGAGGATACTTTAAATGAAGGCGGACGGAGAAAAAGCATACTAGATCCCTCAAAGTTCCCATTGTCGTTTGAGTCGCCACACGATGAGGATGGCGATGTTTTGAACGATGATGCAAGTGCCCAACAACTCGCTGGCGAAACCGAAACGGTGGAAGATCCACCTCCGGAGGGCGGAGTGCAGAATATTTTGGGAAAGGTCTCCCAAATGGGCAAGGTAAATATTGATTTTTTATTCGCAATTTTATTCTCTATTACATAACCATAGTTTTTTTTTTTAAGTGATATGTAAAGTTGAATATCTTTTGACTATTCCTCTTATAACAAAAATTAATTTTTAAAAATCTTTAAAGTTTTTAAACAACAAAATGATATTACAAATAATATTTTTTTATTCTCCGATAGCAAAAATTAGTCAAACATTTTAACAATTAAATATGACTCAGCAGTCGTTGATCTGGTCCATAATGGTTATAATTAAAATGCTTGCCGTTTTTGCACTCGCATAAGCGCATCAAATAAAATGGTTCAAAAGGCACAGGAAAATATTCGTAAAATAACAATGACGAACATAAAAAATCGCGATAACTGCAGTTGAAACAATCTAACAACATGGGAATGAAATGAAGAATCAGAAGTTTGCATGTGAAAAAATTAAATCTTTATATAATATGATTTTATATCGCATACTAAAGAGCACTTTCGAAACAACATCAGGCTCTTGGATTTTTGAGATAGCAAAGTTCTTGGGTATCTAGCTACCTGAGGGAGATGAAAAGTGATTTTTTTTCTTATTTATATTTCTTTATTTAATATTCTCACTTTTTTAAAATGTGTGTACCTGGCTAAAGTTTTACATTATAATGTAGGTAACACGATTACCAAAATTGTTAAGAGGTACTTAATTAATTCGATACAGGCTTAAAATATTCGGTTCGGTCTTAAAAAAATTGAGACCATAATTTTAACGTTTACACCTCCATCAAACCACTTTTCGGTGTTCCATAGGATTTGTATGGTAAAAAACACACGCATGCACACGTTCTTACTTGAATTTCCAAACTACCCAAACATTTGTTTTGAGTAGAAAATTTAACGTTCTACAAAAATTGTCTATATTTTTTTTAAAGAAACAGAACATGAAATAAACATAAAAATAATTTGTATTATTTTAACTGCTTTGAATATTTTGGTAAAAACTATCAATCTTATCACAAAATTGCTTATGGACCTTATTTGTACAGGAGCCATTTCGAACAACAAAAAAAATCCACAACTGTTTTGCCCAATTTTGTTGTTTGACGCAAAGCGCTCTGCTCACACCAAAAGTGATCTAATATTGAACGATCGGCTTGCTAATTACAATTTTGCATAATTTGAACAATATGAAGAAATTATGCTTTGGAAAAAACTAGGCTCCAATTTTGAAGTCATTCGTTAAACAGGAGAATATTTTAATACATAACAAAAAACTATTTTACAGTTGGATGGAGATTACTTAGCTAAAAAGAGATTATATCGATAGATAAAAAATTGTTTTATCGAAAAGTGCGTTCCTTTTAATTTTCAAAGACCTATTGAGTCGTACTTCCAAAATAAACTAAAAGCTACATTCGCCGATCGCTAGTATTACACATGTTCTGCAACATTATACGATGTTAAACATTGCTTATGCGTAGGTTGGAAAACAATGACATCTTTGTGATCGAAAAATGTCCCTTAAGCTGAAAGTAAATGTCTGCAAGACTCACACGGTTCATAGTGTTGGGCAATCCACAAGAAGTGTGAGAATCATTATTTCTTATTGAAATTTCTCACTTCTGATGTCAAAACTCTGAGAATTTTTAAGATTTTTTTAATTAGGTTCGAGGATCTAAGTAAGTAAGTGTCCATACCAAAATATACACCTTATCAATGGCCATCCGAGGTACATTACCTCCAATTATAGGTATTTTAAAGCTCCTATGCATAATTCAGTACCAGTCTAGCTATTCAATCAGGAGAAATTTAACTTTGTAGTTGAAAACGTAAGATGTAACACATCAAACGTTAAATTTAAACCGTTAAAAATTCAACAGAGCTGGTTATTTTCTGTGCATGTGCTATTAAAGCTGATATTGCAGATATATTTCTCAATCTCTTAATCAAAATTTTAACTTAAATTCAAATGTATCCAATATAAGCATCCATAGATTTTAGTTTAACTCATTCTGTTGTATGCAATAGGATATCTCATATGTGCATCCCTGAACTAAATCTGGATTAAGCGGATTGTTTGAAACATTTTTCATTTGTATTTTTATTTTTTCTTACAGATTGAATATCTCTTCCGATGGGTTGAGAAACCTGGCGTTCAATGGGAAAACGAGGAAGTGCTCAAAGAAATTTGTCCAAATTTAATCAAACTATACGAAGAGCAACGTGCTAAGGAACGTGAACAAGATGTAAGTCCAACAATAAAAGCTATATGGTTAACGCCTTGACTCTGACTTCCTAATGTTGCCAAATCGGGATATTAGATTTAGGATTTCATCGCGTTGACCATTGCAACTTAAAACATTTTAACTTTATCGAATACTCGTTTTGTTTTTATGTCTTTCAGATGCATTTTGCAGTTCGTCGTAAAAAAACTCGCCAGGGTCTTAGGAATGTTTAAATATTTATATATATATTTTTTTTTCTAAAAATCAACTAAAAAAATAATCTATTTTTGTTTATAAAACAATTCCGGATAATTCCAAAAGCTACTAAACATAACTCCGGTTCTCTTTCAAGCAAACAACAAAAAAATTGCAGCAGCGCTATTAAAGCAAAAAAATAAATTTAAGAAAAAAAAAAACAATTATAGGAAACAAACTGATATGCAAACAAATTAATAACAATTATAAGCGAAATGTGAACGAAGTGAGGGAATAAAAAGCTTGTGTTATCGGTAGACTAAGTTTGTTTAGTACTTTAAGAATATTTCTAAACAAATATAGTTTTTAATAAATCAAAAACGAACAAAAAAAATTAATGTATTTTATTTAATGGTAGATATTTTTAAAATCTATTTTCCTTTAATATTTTGCTTTGGAAAACTATTAAATATAATATAAAAAATACGAAATATGTTTTCTATTATCTAAAATTAAAGAAATAAATGAGTAAAAATGCAAATGATTTTCAGAATTTGTAAAGTTTTCGAAAGGAAATATCAATTTTGTGATTATTATACGTAAATAGGAAAATTATCAGTTTTGGACTAAAATAAGTCTTTTGAGCGCTCGGTGAGTACCAGTCTCAAATTAAAAAAAAAACAATTTTTTGAAAAATTGTATTTACAATATTAATAAAATAGGTACCTAATCGAATTTGTCAAGCCGTTAAATGAGAAAATCTAAATTCTGGGTTAATTCGATTTAGCTAGTTAGTGAATTGGTTTTGATGTTCGATTTTATTGAATATGTTTTCGTTGCTTTCCTTTCTTTTCCCTTTCTCATGAATGTGGATTAACATATTTCATTAAACATCTAAAGCGTATTTGAGAGTGAGCAGTGAGGTGAGTTTTACTCTCCAGAATAGCTAAATATCGACAGTGAGCTAAAAAATGTTGGTAGGTACATATTTTAATGCAATAAAACAATTGGGGCTTAGCTAACCATTTTATTCAATCAATTAATCCAGATTTAAATCCAAATATATCCAATTAGAGATTCAATATAAACATATCTGGATTTAAACATGGATAGATCAAGTGACCCAATAACATTTGTGTTTTTTTTTCTAACCTTCCGAATAAGTTGGGCGAAAATAACAACCACAAAAATTATTCCTATTTATATTCGTTTTAAAATCTCTATTTTAAAAAAGAATGTCTTCTGGGCTGAACGACGCCATCTTGCAGTTTCCATACTCCATACAAACTATCGATAACAGTTATACAAATTTCGCTGTTGCCTCACCTCTATGAGCATGTCCCCCATTGTGCAACGCAATGCACCATAATAGGCTTATAGCCCGTTTACATTAAGCAATTGGGGTAACTTCGTTCATAATTTCCAAATCGGCTCCGAAATTTTCTCATTGATACACATATTTCCAAATGAGGTAATTTCAAGCAAATTTGCAGGAAATTATCTCAGAAATTAAATGAACGCATTCAGCCAATCATAAATTTGGATTCGATTGCCACATAGATTTGAAATTTCTCTATGCGAAAACAACAACGGGCTTGCAAACGAAATTACCTCTTTTACAATGTGAACGTTTTTTTTTGTAATTTAATCACCTCATTTCGTCTTTAGAGACAACGAAGTATTGCTGGTTTTCTTTTAACATGACCCTGGAGGCTTAAGAACTCACCCGATGGGCATATACAAAATAACCGTTGACCTTAACATCTCAAGTATTAAGGCTTTCACAAGCCATTGTGAAACGTTCGGAGAAGGCCGACGATAAAACATTTACAACACTTTGCTGTATGTGACAACAACATGTTGCTGTTATTGTTTTTTCGTCATCAAGGCAACAAAGTTTATTGGGCTTAACTTTTCCCAGCAGTTTCTCGAGACTCCACCTAAGGGGCGAGTTATAGCGAACAGGAAAATGGATCAGGAAAATTTTTCTGATGGATTATTTAGTAAGTTCTCGATCGATTTGAAACACATAAGCTGAAGTAATCGATGACAAATGACAATTTTAATGCACTATGTAAAAAAAGAAACTTATTGAAGGTAGGATTTTTGATAAAATAGCATTTGTTTATTTTCCTGATGCAAGTTCATCAGGAAAACAAATGAATGCATTTTTATCAAAAAACCTTTGTTCAATCAGTTTTTTTTTTACATAGTGCATTAAAATTGTCATTTGTCATCGATTACTTCAGCTTATGTGTTTCAAATCGATCGAGAACTTACTAAATAATCCATCAGAAAAATTTTCCTGATCCATTTTCCTGTTCGCTATAACTCGCCCCTAAGCCCGGACAGATATGAGTCAACTGCGATATTTTCATAGTTGCTATCGATAATTTGAATGGAAACCATTGTATATAAAACTTATAGTACTATCATCACGATGGTTTTTGTGTTGAGGGGTGTGGTCGTCTGAGGGCGCACTTGTATATACACAGAAACAGCAACCAGAAA
Organism: Syrphus vitripennis; assembly: GCA_958431115.1. NCBI lineage: Eukaryota > Metazoa > Arthropoda > Insecta > Diptera > Syrphidae > Syrphus > Syrphus vitripennis. Next base: position 140,500,562 of record OY288108.1, on the reverse strand, counting down.
ATTAGTTAGGGGTGTAATCGCTAGGTGGCCGAGGTGTGGAACGTGTTCATGAGAGTACTATGCAAATTTATATACAATGATGGAAACTCAATTTTTTCGCGAGATGGCGTCGTTCAGTCCGGACATCATTTTTTAACAGAACTATTTGGGGCTACAAATACCCAGCTGCTATTGATACAAAAATTGATATCGACACACCACACGAGAGTAGCAAACTTTGGCCTGATCTCTGAGTTAAGCAAGGCCTCAATAGGCTTTGTTGTTGTTGCATTGAACAGTAATAAGTGTTTTTTTTCATGAGCATATTGATTCTTTAAAAAAATTATATACAATTGAGTTAAGATAGGGTTGCCTGGGAAATTTCTGACCTATTTTTAACTTATAAACGGAATTACCTCATTGGCCCCGAGAAGGTGTTTTTTATGCTAATTGAAAGGTGGAATTCAACCTACATCAAATTTTCTACCAATCAACCGCTGAGAGGTGTTTTAGCAAATTCTAAAGACTTCTAATTTTTATAACAAGAACAAATTTTTCCTTCTTGAGAGGATACTTAAGAACTATTTTTTCCGATGGAACCTCACAGTAAAAAAAAAATTTAAATAAAACAATTTGTATAGTTGAATGCAATCACTCTAGTGCTACTTATGTCCCACACCCGACATTCACCTTCCACAAAGTCATCGATAACACTATTTTTTGGCAAAAAAAGCCCGACGCCATTTTGCACAATCCAAATTATCGCCGTGACTATAGCCTAGCCAACCAACACTTCTGAACAAATTGCTAGGAGGAATGTGCTTGTGAGATTTAAAAAGTTTTCAAAGTAAAGTAAATCTTGGATTTTGTGCTAAAAAAATATTTAATTTTAAACAATAACTAAGCTATTAACTATCAACAAATTATAGCAATTAAAGTGATTCGCTTATATCAACAGTTAATAGCATTTAAAGAGCAATAATTGACGAGGAAAATTCAATTCGAATAACAACCGGCGCAACGTAAGTTACAAGAAATTAAAAAAAAAAAAAATCCTGCTGAAACGACATCCACATAGCGTACTGCAAAGAGAGACGCCACCGCCATCAAGCAAACTATCTATCGAATCGAAACAAAATTTGCTAATTTTCTGTTTTACATATTTTTTTTTTTTTCTCCACTCGATATCCCAGAAACAAAATCAAAATTTCCGACAAAAGCAGCAAAATGCGTTCCAAGAAGGGATCCACAGAAACTAAGAGTGTCGAAGGAGGCGATGACCCAAAGAAATCCTCACCAACGCCCGCCTCAGATGAAGAATCTTCCGAGGAAGAGTACGCTGTGGAAAAAGTCGTAGACCGAAGGACGCGCAAGGGAAAGGTTTGTCGAAAGTTTTATTCCATTTTTCTTTCTATCGTCAACTACTGATATTTTTTTTTCCATTAAATTCATTAACCAAACTTATTTTCCCAGATTGAGTATTTTCTAAAGTGGAAAGGCTATCCGGATGAGGATAACACTTGGGAGCCAGTGGAGAATCTCGATTGCAAGGATCTGATAGCAGCCTATGAGGCTGATCGCAAAAAGCGTGAAGAAGAAGCTGCAGAGGTAAGTAAATTTTGTGTTCGGGACGTCACGAGCTTTCTGTCGTTTTGGTTATATCTTTTTTTTTGGCATTTTCGCCAATTATGTGATGTGTGAAAAATCGCGCTATAAACAAAAAAAAAACATCTAATTTTTCTCGATTTCATTTTATGCATTGCGCCCATTTCGTGAAAAAAAATGTAGTTGGGAAAACCTTTATTTCAGTTTTGTATGCGTGTATGTATGTATTTGGTGCGCCGTTTTTCCTGGTGACACCAGCAGTAGCCTTTTTTGGCGCCAAATATTTATTTTGTTTTTTTTTTTTCTGTTTAATTTGTGATGGCGGATGTTAAATTACTTTTTGTTTACAATTGATTGGGCAAAATATTAAATTCTGTATATTTTGTTTATATATAATTCAAACAAAAAAAAAAAAGTTGAAAATCTGCTATGTTGCAGTGATTCTGTTTGTTTTCATAAATGTTTAACCTTTGGAGTTGGATTTTTGTTTTTGTACTGCAACAGAATTAGTTCTTTTTTTTTTAATAATGAACTATTTTTTTATACCATCATCAATTGTTCAAAGGTTAATTTTAACCCCTTTACATAAATTATAAAAATTGTATACCTACCTATACATACATCTTACCAACCTTTGTGTCAAGCTTTGCAAAATTAAGTTGCGAACATAACTAATGCGTTTGGAGTGGAGAAGGCTTTGTATATGAAAAACATAGTACTATCGTGGCGAGTATTTTTTCATGTTGCCCTTTCCCTTGTGGTGGCGCTGCATTTTTTAGGTGCAGAATTTGATTCATTCTTCTTTCAAGCACGGAAATTGATAGTAGGAGGAGCAAGTGGAAAATATTATTTAGATTGCCATAACCAAAAAAATATCAATAAATATAAATTAAAATCTGCACAAGGTGGCCGGAATGAAATTTGAGAAAGGGTTGCTCTCATGTCGCTCTATTCGACTGTCACCAAGATAGTACACACAATGTTTTTCATATACAAAGGAGAAGGGACTAAGTGACATTTTAAAATTTTCCAATTTTTTTTAGTAAATGATGGTGTTACAACTTAGATATTGGTCTGATATTCGTGTCTCTACTCTAAAAATAGATTTAACTACATTTTCTTCAAACCTACCTGGCGTCCAGAAACGAGACCTATGAAAATGATTAGGTACTATGGAGTGTACCAAAGTACCAGTATTTTTTTTCCTAAACAATGCGACCTAAAAATAAGAAAAACACTTCAAATTTCGAACGACCAAAGATACTTTATTAATGTTTCATCAAGAATTACATTGTTTATGTTGTCAGCAGGATTTCTTCCTTCCTCTGCCGTGTTAACGAGTATATATGTATGGTATTGTTTTACTCTACTATGTCGGGAGTGTATATCTACTTTCTCTAAAAAGAATATGTGACTTGTGGACTCTTGACTCACAACTATTCCCATTCATTTAATTTGTTTAAATCAAATAAAAAATAGAGTTTTTGTATTGTTAAGCATATTCGCTATAAATGGCCATTGGTATAAAAGTTCATTTATTTTGGGATTTTTTCAGTTCATCGAAAGTGACTAATACTGTCATTTCAATGGAACACTATTGCAATTAATTTTTGTTCTAATTGCAATCTTTCTTGCTATATTCTGCGTAAATCTCATGGCTTACAGCTTTTTGTCCATACAAAAAAATGATTACTAGGGCTAAGCTTCAACGATGTATATATACATATCATTCGTGGACGCTTGGTAGACCCAAATGCCCATTCTGCTTGTATTTTATTGGACAGTGATATTTACATTTGATTCTTATTTTTTTTTTTTATAAGCGCCTTATTTTTTGATATGCAGGGTCCTTGTAGAATTGGATAGCCTCGTCTTCATAGAATGGAATATATCCGTCATGGAATGGTGCCGTCACATCTAGGTATAGGCTCGGAATTAGTAGGTTGGCTAGGATTTTTCATCAACAAACGGTGTTTGTTGTTGTTCCGTCCTTCCTAACAGGTAGTTGAATGATAAAAATCATAATCAAAATACCTTTAAACATTTGGAACATTTGCATGCAAGATAGACGGATTAAGAACATCTCAGCACTGAAACCCGTTTGTCGTAAACTTTCGCAGTTTTTGTTCTAACCATCTCTGACATGAAATATAAAAAAATATTTAAACAAATTGGGACTGGCTTAAATTAATTGTATTTTACAATTTTTGATAAATCATCTCGGATTGTTCAAATCCGGTAGTGAGGTGTGGGAATAGGTGGATTCTTGCCATGGTGATAAATTTAAGCAGCGACCTAGTAGAATTGGATGGCCTCGTCGTCATTGAATGGAATAAATCCTTTATCCAAAAGTGCCGTCCTAAGTATCGTTGCTCGGGATTTCTGTCTTCCTTGATGATAGTTCTCACTAGAATGTAGGTTAGGATGGTTGCTTAAGTTGCTCATCAGCTTTTTTGCAGCAGTGATCATGTATTTGTGCAGTTGTTAGGTTACTGATTCTACCTTGTATAGAAGTGAAGCAAATCCGCAGGATTTTCCTTTCAAGAAGTTGCTTGTAGACAAGCAACTTAAATACTAGCTGAGTCCATTTCTTTTCCCCATTAGGGGGTGGATGAGATGAAAATCATAATTCACCTTCTTGGAGATGGCCTTTACATGGGGATTGACACTTAATCATTCGTCAAAGTTGATGCCCAGATATTTCACTGATGGTTTGGTTGTCGGTTTTAATTTGTCGGGTAGATTGAGAATGACGCTGTGGCAGATTGTGGTTGAAGGTGTGCGTCGTTTGCGTGCGGGTCTTCTGAAGTAAGTCAACTTGGATTTAGTTGAGTTTACTTTGATGCCAAATCTTGTTAGAATACCCACAGACGTCTAACATGTTGTTCTACTCTTCGGCTTGCAGTGACCGGTGAATTTATATCTTTATATTATTTTTCTTTGTCTTCTACTTTATCACAACGTCGCTTTGGATCGTTTTCTTGATTTTTTAATTACACTGTGCTATTTAGACTCCAAAACCGTGCTATGGCTACAACCAGTGATTGTTTACTCGGCGCTGTGTTTGGCAGTCTCAAAATGCGTTTAAGAAAAATTCCTCAAAATGGTTAACCCCCATAGTTTGTACTTCATAGCACATACAGTTGTTAACTTTTGCATTGAACACTTGGTATTTGGACGAATGGTCAATACTTTGGTTTGCAAACAATTTTGGCAACATGATGTTGAGTAATAGCTTCCCTTCTTTTTTCTAAGCACATCTGTTCAAGTTTTAATCACCCGTAAATACTTAAACTCCTTCACAGTTGTATGTCCATCGTTTATTAGATGTGAAGATCCCAAGATTCTACATAAGCCTGTAGTCTTTTTATTTGGAATTGAAGTGAAGATAGCAAAACAAGGTCAGTAGCGTAGAGTAGCACCTTAATGAGATTTCCAGCAAAGATTACTCCATCAGGACGAATATCACAGATGTAACAATAGATATTGCGAACCAGACCGTGTCTGTTCATATTAAATGCAAATTTCTAATTTTTTTTATTTAATTTCTAGCAAACTACTCAATGCAAAAATGTGATATAGAAGAAAATCCAGATGGGAAAACAGTTTGATATATGTAGTTTCATGTGCTTACTACTTTTAATATATTAAGAAAGTCTTTCATAAAGGATCTCAGCAAATATCTTCGTTAGGTAGTTAGGAATAGAAATTCCGCTATAGTTCTGAGATTATTTCTCCTTTCTTGTATATTCCAAAAATTAAGGCCTTAGTGAAATTGGATGGGGCACATGCATTGTTAAGGCTCAAACAAATTCAATATAAAGGTTTTTAGTTTTTCATTACGGTTTTTTGAAAACTTAACTAGAATTAGCTTCAGCAACGCTTTCCACTATCCCTTTTACTGTGCATGTTGATTGCAATGGGAACTTATTATATTTTTCTGATCAAGAAGTGCTTTGTGACGGGGGTCGTTATTTACAACCCTTTTAAGCTTTCTCTGTTGCACGCAATTTTTGAAATGTGGTTTTATAAGGGTTTGGCAAGTGAGCTGAAAAATTGGAGAAAAATACAATTATCCTTGACCGCTTATAAAAGTGAGTTCACCATATTCATCGCCATTTACTTCTTTGTACATCTTCTTTAGATGAGACTCATCAAATATTCGAGGTTTTATGTTTTCCAGACTTCAGAAGTTCCCTTCCACTGTTGCATTGACATGCACACATCAATAGTTGAAATTTAAAAAAAATCAATATAAAGATAGTTGAGAAATTTTATTCACTTAGGACCATAATTATATATCTAATTATTTTAAGGAAATAGTCCTCGATTTAACGAATCTTGAATTCTTATGATAAAAAAATTCTAAAATTTTGCCTTTATAATAATATTCAATTTATTTATTTTGTATATTTCCAGAGCAGCTCAAATAAATCAGATAAAGGTAAGCCAGCATCGACGGCTAAACCTGGATCAAAACGCAAGTCCGATGAGACAAGCTCAAAGGAAAAAGTCAACAACAGTTCATCATCATCAGCCAAGCGAAAAAAAGCTGAAGACCACAACCAGGACTCGAACAATAGCACAGCGACAAATAACACATCAAATAATAAAAAGAAGGGGCGAAGAGAATCATCAAAATCCGATTCGGACAATGATTCACCATCGAATGATGCAATTGGCGCCATGAAACCCGAAAAGAATGGCTTCGAAAGAGGACTCGATCCCGAAAAAATCCTCGGAGCATCAGACTCCACCGGAAAGCTTACCTTCCTCATTCAATTTAAGGGTGTCGATCAAGCTGAACTTGTGCCGGCTTCTATTGCAAACATAAAATGCCCTCAACTGGTGATAAAGTTTTATGAGGAGCGGCTCTCGTGGTACTCAGATGGTGAAGACTAAACACGCTACGTTGTGTATTCACAATTACAAGTGACGAGGGTTATCCACGTCCGAGTTATAGTTATATAATAAAATATAAACAAAAATCAATTTGTATACTTTCCAAATGTTATCAATCATAAAAATGTGGAGGCATACATAATACAAAAAATCATAATTGCGGAATCAAACTTCCCCACATCAACATTTCATTTTAATTTTCTCTATTGCTCTCAAAAAAGAGATCTTAATAAAATCAAAAAACAAAAAAAAAAAAAACAACTGGCCATTAAAACCTATAACACCTACAACTAATGAAAAGCATGAATAATAGCGAAAGAAAATTAAAAGCAGTCTAATAAAAAGTACTCTGCTCCTGGAAATACAAACTGTACTAGAGATCTGTAGTCTTTATAATATTGTTCCCTTTTTTTTTATTTTAATTTACCAACCTTATCTTATGTGTTTGTTCTCACCACTCGACTAAAGAGCGAGAGTTGTGCTATGAATTTACTTCCTAAATAAAAAAAAAACTATTAATAAACTTTTTTTTATGTAAATTTCATTAGACCAGAAAATTGAAAAAAAAAAATATTAACGTTTATTAATTTTATAGATGATAAAAAAAACTTCACTTAAAAATAAAATTATTTAAGACGTCCCAAACAATTAAATAAGACACAGGGACATGACACAAATGAACACTCCTCCAACAAACAAACGAATGCCTTTTCCATCTTAAGCAGTTATTTAAAAAAAAAGATATTTTAGTTAAAAATAATAAAAAAAATCAAATTAAAATGTTTGTTTTTATTTATGGTAGAGTTTTTTTTTAAAGAGTTTTAAAGCTAATTCAGAGTGGAGTAGCTATTGGTTCATCGATTCAAAGCGGTTGAAAAGTTTATACAACACTTTCGATATTTTGAAAAAAAAGAAAATAACAGGCATTTGCTTTCGATACATTTTGCTTTTATTTCAATCTTGCGAGTGGAAAGAAAATGTTGGACAAGAATATCTCTCACAGTACATGTGCAAAATTTTATACGTGGTGATTATAATTTCTAAACTAATTTGAACCGTTCCAAGTCCTTTTTGACTATGTTTGCGCCTCCAAAACGAACTCGATCGTTTGAAGGAATGTTCTTAAATCACTCCCAATATAGAGCAGAAGGTAAACAAAAATAAGATGTATGTAACAAATTTTTATTATTATTATTATTTATTAAAAGTACATAAATGTACAGATAATTAAAATTTCAGCGATAGCTACCAGGGCTTATAGCTGGGACTTAAAAAAAAAAAATTAAATACTTAATAATACTTGTTCAATATTTAAATGTACATACATATATACACTTTGCAAGCGGGCAGTCGAAGAGGTGAAGGCGATAATGGGGTTACATTCACATATTCGACCGCCCCCTAGACTAAAGGTTAGTAAGGATAATGTCATATACTATTTTCAAGTTGAGTTATTTTTAATATTTTAAAAACATAATTTATATTTTGTTCTGAAGGAACTGATAACGATGATGTTAAATTAGTGTTAAATAAATTTTTTGAAATATTGTTGATTGTTGGGCATTCTGATGAGATGTGTTTGTTGCTGAGAGTTGCTACTGATCGACAAACAAATATGAATGAAACCTTTATGTGAATCGAAACTTTCTATTAAATAAAATAGAATTAATAGTTTACTTGGGATACATAGCAAAATAAAAAGAAATATTTACTTAACCTCCTTAAAATTGAAACTGTAACAATCACAATTATTATCATAATTGTTTGGCTAAAACTGGAGTAAAATGATCGAACAAATTCGAGCCTGCCTTAAACAGTTGAAAATTGTTAGTATTCCCTAACTAAAAAACTGACAAGTTGGTATTTTTTGATAATTCTGAGATTTCTAATTTATCTCGTTCAAATTTTTACAATCAATTAGAAGAATTATTACAAATATCAGACCTCGACGATTTTTGAAGATTTAAAAGTGACCCCACGAGACTTAAATAATTCTCATTCAAAGTCTCGTGGTCAACCATCCCTTTGTTCAGCCGAAACTCATCAAAAATGTTATTAAAATAATTATATTAAAAAAAATCTTTTTATTGACTTCATTTTAACAATTCAATTTAAAAATTTACTAATGATCTTTTTATGCTGAGATATAATTAAAAAAAAAACGATCTATGATTTTTTTTCGATACATCAGATGGCTTCTTCAGTTCTGAGCTTAAACTTCTTTTGTAGCTTATTTTAACAATCCATGTATTTAGGTACCTACTACATTAGTGCTTTGACATAGGAGAAGGTCCAATCGTTCATTCTATTTTTTATTGAGAGTGAATCTAAAATTGATAAAATGAGAACCACTCAACAGATTTTTATGAAATTTTGAATAAATATAGGAAGTGGCATGCAAAAAGTATTCCGAACACTGACGCATGTATGCTATAATTTTTTTTTTACCGTTATTATCTAAGCTCGAAAACAACAAATACATATGATGATCCATTCACAAAATATTAGTTTAAATTAAAACGACACGTTTTCAAAATATTGTCTTATGGATACTACCTAACTTTGAATCATCCACCTAATGATTCTAATCATAAAATTTGATCGGTACATTTATGTTTGCAAAAAACTCTGCCAACCGGCAAATAAAATTGAATAATATAGAATATAAAATCTAAAATAATAAAAAATAAACAAAACTAAACTAAATAAATTAAATAAAATAAAATCAACTCAAATAAAATAAAATAAGAAAACATAATAAATAACTCTCAGTCATCAAATAATAAAACCACCCATATTTCCATTTATAATTTTTTAAAAATGAAATTGGTTATACCTACCTAGATAACATATGTAGGTACATTCGTTTCTCTACAACAAAAAAAATATGTACAATAAAAAAAATTTAAAAATATAAAAAAAAACTGAAGCTAGGGCAGACATATGAGAATTACTAATTTATTAATTTCTTTGAATAA